>OU452183.1:11261395-13661395 GCA_911728515.1 Peribatodes rhomboidaria | reverse complement strand
GAGAAAAGAATCCACCAATGAGATCACTGAAATAAATAAAATAAATAAATGAAGATGATAAATGCAGTGTTTCTATTGGTGGATTTTTCTACGCTATAAACCCTCGTAACGCTATTTTTTTGTGGAAGGGAACGTACTACTAAGGGTGCAGCGCGCGCAGGGTCACGTCTGATTTTTTATCCGTTGTTATAACAAACAACGAACGTAAAATTGTTGTTGTTGTTGACAACAAGTCAGGTTTTGACAGCTCCGTTTAACTCATCTAGATACGTTATAACATAACGTTTTGTGATATCCTTATAATTATACTTTAAAATGTAATTACTTCTAATTATAAGAGAGTTACATACAGTCCGTAGCGGTTCCTGAACTTCTAAAGGAGATTTTTTCAAGCAAAGTTTATATAATATAGAAGAATTTCTATTAACAGGGAAGAGTTTCTATAATATGGAAGTGCGAACTGTCCTACGTATATACAACTAATAGTAATTAAAAACCGACAGCCAATGTCGTGAAGTATAAGAAATCAAAATTACACAAAGTCTGAAAATCGAATATTTTATACCTACTCCAAATTACGTGGTACAATTATATTTGTGAAATAAAATTGGTCTTATTTAAATTTGACAAGACAAATAGTGAAACATAGAACATACAGACCTTTTATTTAAAAATCAACCGATAAAAGGAAACTTGTTCCAAAAGAAATCATAGTCATGCATTTCATTAAAAAAATTACAATAAACAACAAAAAGTTAAAAAAAAATGGACATCGTACTTAATCCAAAATTGAGAAACAATAATCACAAAGTCATTTTATGCTACAATAAATCACAAAATTTACAAATAAATAGTTGAGTAAAAGTAGATTTGACGAAAAATATAATAAAATCCTGTCGATGCCGGACAAAATCCTAAAATGTAACCGTAAAGGTGAACCTTGCAAGCAATGTGAACGTCCAGTTGCATCCACATTTGTTAAAGACCAATACCATCACTGTCTGAGCAAGCCAAGCGATGCAGGCTTCCATCTCACTCTGGCTGGTAAGCTTCCCACGTTTCAGACAGAGATAGAAGCGAGCCACAAATCATGCTCGATCCGTGATGATTCGGCTAATGGTTTAGTGACAGTTGTGACAATGAAAGCGAGTAGATGTCACGCCCAGTAGAAAATAGCAAGCTATGGTTCGTCGTCAATGTCATGGACATTGGACAATGACCACAGATACAGCATGGTCAATTGACCACATTGACACCGCATTTTTGTTGTCACATCAGCCGTTTTTGGTGTCATATCTGACATTTTTGTTTTTAACCTCAAGCGTGTTGTTGTTACGTCAGCAGTTTTTGTTGTCACGCTGGCATTTTTGTTGTGATCTCAACCGTTTTCACATCAGCCGTGTTAAGCTACAGTACTTTACGAAACCTTTAAGACCGTTTTGCTATTTTTTATCTGTGTTGAACTCAGGATTATTTTCACTAATCTAACATAATCAGTGGCGGCTGTCACTCTGTCAAATAACATATTTTTTTTAATATTTTTTTTTGTCTGTGAGATGATTTTTTGTCAGTGATTGAAATTGTCGTTTTTGCCTCAATAAATAAATAATAATCCAAGACATTTAGTTAAAAGCCATTATCGAAAACCAAAAAAAGTTGTTGATTCTAATCTGTCGCCATATTAGATGCCTTGCTGTCAGTGTCAATGTCTTGCAGTCAGCCGGAGCCCAGTCGTCAGTGTCAATGTCAGGAAGTATTCGGTGGCCAGTTGTCAGAGTCACATCGCAGTTGTTCCGGGATCGTTGTTAGTTGTCGTGGTTGCGCGTCCCGTGCTTGCCGTGCTTGTGACGCCTCTGGGGATGGGAGCCCCCGTATACTTCGCGTACGCTCGAGCTGTAAATAGAGGGGAATTCCCTTGAGACAGTCCCACGAACTAGTCTATTAACATGATGCGTGCAATGTTTGTGCGCTGTCCAGCGTTTTGGAGCCAAAACGCTTTGTCTAACAATTGAATAATTACGAGTGCGTTTCACCGAATTAATTGACTACTTTACGAAAATAAGCAGAATTGTTTTCAATTATTTTAAGGAATGAATTCGGTGAATCGTTGTCATATGAACTGTTCAAAACGGCAATTTTAGAACCACTAGTTATTTAATCTTAAAATGAAAACAAGTCAATGGTATGAATTTTGAAAAATATTTATATTTTAAAGAAAACAATTCAAAAATGCCAATGTAAGCTGTAGCAAGAACGAAAATATTTACATAATAAATAAAATATTTGTTCAACATTTTATGGGAAGCTAAATTTTAAGAGTATTCGGTGATTATCTCTGGTTCAAGGCGCTTTCATAAGGTGGAATTCAGACGCCGTAATTCTTTTTTAAAGCTATTTGAACTTTAAGGCTTTTTACGGTAAACCGTATAAAATGTCCCACCCTTGTCTTTTCTAGGCGCACGACCCTTTTCATTATTTGATTCGTGTTTGAAAGCATTAAGGTTGAAATTGCTTTGAAAGAGAGCAGGAGAGCGCAAAATGTCTGAAAAATATATTATCTTGCGACTTACAGACTTAACTTTTTGTAGTAAGTTAATTTTAACTCATCTATACCAGATAGTATTGTACTAATAGGTTTATGAAAACCATTGCCGTTTCTTTCTTTTTTATCGAGTTGAAAAGAGATCGAAATAATTTTAATGCTATAGTGACTGTAGTTTTCATGAAACTGTCCAAGGAATCGACTCAATTAATTCCTATATAGTTTACTTATACATATTTTGTATAAACACTTAACATTAATAAAACATTTAAAACATCCATGCTGCCACTGTAAAAGCCATACATGCTGAAGAAAATAAAAACGAAAATTTTACCAAAAACCCATAGCAAACGTATGTACAGCCTCGAAAATAAAAATAAATAAATAAATATAAATTTTAAATCAAGTTACGATATTTTTAATAGTAGTGTCTCCTCCTCCAGTATCTGGAACTGTTCCAAATAGAAAAGTCTCATTAATTTTGGTTTAGCAAATCAAAAATTTTAGTAGCGATTTTGGGTTGTGGTTTTTGTTAATGACGGTGGCTATGTTTTGTGGATAATGACGAAAAAAATTTTAAGTAAAAAAAAAACTAAGATATGTACTTACTTAATTCTGTTTTTTTTTCAGATATAAAATTAGTAGAAAAAAATAAAAATCAATGTTCACCATGGAACTTGATAATTAATAAAAACAGGTAAGTACTGTTAAAGTTTTCAGAATTTTTCAAGCTGGACAATAGACCAACAATTTAAAAAAAAACTCTTTTGCGTGTGTTAGTGTAGTACGTACGCACACTAAAATGTGCACTCGGTTTTACGTGATCAATACGTGCGCATTTGCGCTCTAACTCTTACAGTTACAGTGTACCTAGACGGGCCATATTTTCACTGCAATACTGGCTCGGCAAAATTGCGACAATATTTTGAGTGTGGCCTGTCGCCCTATTCGGAGATTTAAGATTTTCATCTCACTTTTTTTCGTCCTTGTTGCTCTTGTTTGAAACGTCATAGGTGTGAGAGTCCCCAAGGTAAAATCTCATCTCATCTCACGCGCAGGAATAGCCCCCCTGGCCATTTCGTCATCCATTTCTAGCATGGTTGATGATGGCCGGGCTAAAGTCGGCAATATTGCCAGTATTACCAGGCCAGTTTTGCAATCAAAATATGGCCCGTCTATAGGACCGCCCTTACCTAACTACATTTTAAAACATAACTACATTAAACATCTGTGATTTTCACGAAACTGGTGCTTTTTTTAGCTATGGAATTTGGAAGTGTAAATCAACCTATTTCTATTAAATTTGAATAAAACGAATGAACGATGCACCCCGTGCTTCTCCATTTGACGTGAGGCAGTGACAGTGTCAATGACATGACAGTTAGTGATGACCAACATAAATAGACCCCAGTGTAGTGAATTTACCTATTTATAAGCTTGTGATATGATTGCAAGTGACCAGTTTACTGACAAATAACCCAGTGTTTTCGATTAGCCTGTGTAAAATTCGACATGACATTACCAGCAAGATAACTATTAGAGACCAGTGTAACTTGAACCAATGTAGACAATCAGATCTCAGTATAAGTTTATGGCATGACTGTAAATAACCAGTATAACAAGATCCCAATTTTGCAAACTTACATTTTGTACCTATCGTAAAATGACATGTCATGACGATTCGATTACTAGTGTAACTAGACCCCAATTTTGACAATTAGCTTCTGCATCTTAAGTTTTGGCATGAAATCACCAGTAATTACTGTTATGGCTGATTTAAACATAAATAGGTACAATGGCTAGCAAAAAATGTCTCTACGCGCGTTTCGGGACGCGACGATAGGACGCGCATGACAACTGAACGGCAAGTTAACTCGAAACTGTACTCCACTGTATCCACTGTACAGTGACCAGACTAACTAGATCCCAATTTTGAAAATTTGCTTAAGCATAAGGTTATGACATGACACGATCAGCGAGATGACTGTTAGTGCCCAGTATAACTAGACCCCAGTTTTGACAATTTGCCTATGTATTATATTTTATGACATGACAGTTAGTGCCCAACATAACTAGACCCGCGTTGTCGTACATTACCTGTGTGTCGCGAGCGGGCTGGCGCTGGCTCTGAGCGGGCGGCGCGCGCCAGGCCTGCGGCGGGACTCTTCACTCGCACTGTAATAACCCCTACTATGTCTTTCTATCTCTCTCTACTAGCGGTCGTGGTAGACTGGTATATGGATTTACGTAGAGACTGGTCATAACCCTACACCCAATTTGCATCTCTATAGAAGAACGTGTCAAGACAGAAGCAGGAGATCGAGACCGTTACTTGATTCTAGAGGGCCCGCTAGCTAAAATGACGCACAATCTTGAATCTCGATTTAAAACTGGTTTTACCATACATAAAAACAGTTTTAAATTGAGATTTATGACTGAGCGTCGTTATTGAATACGGCCCTAGGCCATTTGTATGCCATTCTATTATATCCTTGACGCTCGAGACGTTTCTTGGTCACTCTCACCCCTATGACTTTCCAAACAAGAGACACAAAGACCAAAAATTATCTCGACTGCAAGGAATAGGGATCCTGTTCACGCGTGAGACTGACACGAGTTGAAAGCCTAAACGATATCGGTATTAGCCTGTCTGTGTCTTGACGCGAACTTCCAGCTTTAAATCTCTCATGACATTCTCATCAAATGTACATCAAATTCTCATCATTGCGTACATTAATCAAGACGGCGGCCAAATAAAAACCTATTTATCTAACAGCACTACTGCTTTGACTTGTAATCCATTTGTATTTTCAAGAAATTTTTAGTATTAAAAAAACTTGTGATTACTTTTCATTTCATATTATTTATAGGAGACTGAAACGATTTAAAAAGAAATGATATAGATAAATATTTTTACATAAAAAACAATGCCGAAGAAGGTAGCCATGCAACATTTCGTTAACTACACGAAACAGAATCAACTAAGGCTTCGTCCTGACTGAGCAAACTGCGAGCGGCTGACTGTCTCCAGTTAGCCACACTCTACTCAAAATATATAGAGTGGCGAACTGCAACAAACAGCTACACTTTAAATATATAGGGGTGGCGAACTGCAACAAACAGCTCCACTTAAAATATGGTGGCGAACTGCAACAAACAGCTACACTTAAAATATGGTGGCGAACTGCAACAAACAGCTCCATTTAAAATAATTATATAGGGTGGCAAACTGGAGGCAGACAGCCGCTCACAGTTTGCTAAGTTAGGAAGAAGCCTAAAATTACTCACATACCCATCTACCACCGAACCGCAAATAAAATTAACAATAAAAATAGACTATAGAAAAGCGAAAATAAAACCTAAAACATTCTAAAGGTCCTTACACACTCTCACGAGAACATACGAGAAAATTTGAAATCTTGAGGCCTACTACAAATCGTGGAAATGTTTCAAACTTGTCTTCTACTCAAGTGTCATTACTTCTATTTCTACATCAATGCTTTTTAGGCATTGTAATTAAATAAATAAAAATATTATAAACGCGAAAGTTTGTAAGAATGGATGGATGGATGTTTGTTACTCTTTCATGTCAGAACGGCTGAACAGATGTGAATGAAACTTGGCACAGATATAGATTATAGTCTAGAATAGCACATAGGATACTTTTTATCCGCGGGTGAAACAGCGGGGCGCAGCCAGTATATAAATAAATCCATTTAATTCAACAATACAACATTGTATGCAATATAACTTGCATACGATGCAAGTTACAGAGGCCCATGGAAAATAAACACCGTACAGACTAAAATGAAAACCAAATAAACAAGTAATTAAAATTAGCATGAGTACTCTGTTGCATGTTTCAGAATGCACAGCTAATCCATTGCCTATTAAAAAGCAAATCGGAATAAACCAATGCGATAGTGCACGTAACTGTTTTAAACCAGTAACAGCACGTCAACAATTTATGGAGGGCCTAAGCGAGGAAGATTTCTCATTTCACGAATACATTTATATTTCTCGTATAGTAAATAATTTATTATCATTTCGGTTCCTTTCACGCTATAGGAAAGGATACGTCTAACATACGTGTATCCTGCTCTCGCGCGCTTTTATGTTAACTTAAGCAGATTTCTCGTACTGTTTATATTAGTTTTGACGTAAGAAGTTGGTAGACAACTGTTACTTTCTTGTGAGAGTTTGTAAAGGACATAAAATAAAGGGTAAAGCATACATACATGCTAGCGTCTACAACTACATAATAAAGCGTTAAATTCACATTCTTAGAGTTCATTATTGCCTGGTTTCCTGAATTAGGTATAAAATTAATGATACTACGGTTTCATCGGTTATTTTGTGGTTTTTGTATGTCGTCGTAGGCGCTACATGTTGAGAAACACATTTATATCACTCAGTTATCCTGTTTATATATTGAGCTACACGTATACAGGGAGGGTTACTGGTAATCAATAAGCATGCTTTTCAGAGCTTATTCTGTAGATCAAAACAAACAGCTTTTGATATACGACTTTTAAATATTCGTATTTATTTTCTTCCATACAAAATTTGAAAAAATAATTTGACCGGTCTAAACATAATTAACTCTATGCAAAATGCGCGCGCTTTGAGACGCGTGCCGACAAGCCGACAAGCGGGTGGCAGCTCTGATGCTATAGTTATTATGAAGTGTTAGAGAGAACCAAAGGAAAAAAAAATTAAAAATTAGTTGAGTTTTGGGAAAAGCTGTAGAACAAAAGTTGTTTATTTTAATGAACAGAATATGCTCTGAAAAGGATGCTAACTGATTACCAGTAACCCTGTATAGTAGGTATGTAGCTGAAATGCTTAGCAGACCTAATACGTAAGTAATTATCGTATTTGTATGAAAACCTTAAAGGAAAACCTGAGACGTTCAAGATTAGCAGAAGTTTTGCGTTTAGGATATTTACGAGATGTTATTATGAACGCCTATGTTTCTAGTAAGTATTGTAATTTGTAAATTATTGTTTTAGTAAGAATGTATTTTGTCATCTCAAATTAATCCTGCATTAACGATGTATGCTTTGCGTTTGCTAAATGTATACGCAACATTGTTCTGTGACAACAATCGTCAAGCCATGTCAGAAGCCATCGGGCGTCCTAGAAACTCAAGGCTAGCCACTCGGCCTATACAAACTTGCTTCCTTGCTTATAGGCAACGCATTCAACTATGCGTATTTTTAGAGTTTCGTACCAAAATGGTAAAAAAGAACCCTTCATGATAAGATTTTGATGTCTCAATCATTGAGGCTTTTAAGGTTTAGGCGATAGGCTAACGTGAGCGAACGGCTTTGCATTGTACCTTTAGCTAATACTACTTAGGCACATGTACAATTAATTATTATTAAGTAATTTTTATTTTAGTCAATCAATATATCTATCACCTAAATCCTACAGAATTGGACTTAGTGTGTATTGTAGTTATGTGCTGTGTAGTGTATACATACTCGGCGTGAGGAGTAAATTTTAGTGAAAACCTGTCAATAAAATCCTTCAAAATTAAGCATATTGTGTATTGTGGCCTAGTGCGTGTTGTAGCCTATATAATGCGTGTTGTAGCCTAATGTGTGTTGTAGCCTAGTGCGTGTAGTAGCCTAGTGCGTGTTGTGGCCTAGTGTGTGTTGTGTTGTGTACGTACCTGGGAGCCGGAGGCGCGGGCAGCGCGAGGCGCGGCGGGTCGCGGCGCGCGGAGATCGCGGGGCGTTCGCGGAGCGAGCCCGCCTTGTGCTGGAACTCCCTGGAAACAACCGCCGCGATTCAATTACTTTTCTATTTTAACAATTCTAGTAATATAATGAATATTAACAAATATACATTAAAAACATTAAAAACCCCCTAGCATAGATTTTCATCAAACATCCTCTCAAAGAACACTCCCGACTAATTCACCTTTCAAACGAAATCAAAATCGGTTCATCTGTTCGGGAGCTACAATGCTACAGCCAGACATAACACACACACAAACATACACACATACACACACACACACACACACACGCGCGCGCACGCACACATACACACACACACACACACGCGACACACATAGCTCTTTCGTCTCACACGTACTATGTATTAGGTCCTTACGTATGAAATTGGCGTTTTGTACGGGAGGAATAAAAAGTCGTTTTTTTTTTGTAAAATATATTTAATTAATCAAAGTATGCACCGTTGTTATCTATGCACTTTTGCCATCTTATGGGTAGTTCATTGATCCCTTTACTATAAAAACCATGGGGGCGAGAATCAATAAACTCTTTGAAGGCGGTTTGGACTGCTGCATCGGAGTGGAATTTTTTTCCTTGTAAGAAGTTGTCCAAATTCCGGAAGAAATGGTAATCTGTTGGAGCAAGGTCCGGGGAGTACGGTGGATGTCGCAGACATTCCAATTGTAGCTCAGCTAACTTAGTGGTTGTTTGTTGTGCAGTGTGTGGTCTTGCGTTGTCGTGAAGCAGCAGTGGCCTAGAGCGATTGACCAATCTCGGTTGTTTAACAGCTAGTTCTTCCTTCATGGTTTGCAGTTGCTGACAATAGATATCTGCCGTAATCGTTTGGCCAGATTTAAGAAAGCTGTAGTGAACGACACCGGCGCTAGTCCACCAAACACTTACAAGTAACTTTTTCTGAGTCAATTTTCGTTTAGGGCAGGATTTGGCTGGGTCTCCAGGGTTCAGCCATTGCGATGAGCGCTTTCGATTATCGTACAATATCCACTTTTCATCACAAGTAATGATTCGATTTAAAATCCCTTCATTATTGTGTCGGTTAAGCAAAGTAACACAACAGGCGACCCGTGTTTGCAAGTTCGATTCACTCAATTCATGAGGTACCCATCGTTCGAGTTTTTTTACTTTCCCGATTTGCTTCAAGTGGATTAATACAGTTTTGTCACTTACCCCGAAGCCTGCTGCTATCTCTGAAGTGCTTTGTGATGGATCCGCTTCCACAATAGCCTTTAATTCTTCGTTTTTTCACTTTGATCTCCGGCCGTCCACGGGGTTGGTTCTTAAGGTCGAAATTTCCAGAACGAAAACGTTGAAACCAAAAACGTACCATGCTATCTTTAGCGACACCAGCGCCGTACACATCATTAATTCTTCGAGCTGTTTCTGCAGCACTGGTGCACTGGTGCCACTCGTACTCGTAAATATACCGATATTTCATGTTTTCCATTGCGCGGTAATAAGCGACGCCAAAGAAAAAATAATGAGGAAAATAACAAATGAATGACTGTATTCCAAAGAAAAAAAAACCAGCTAAATGAATTTATAAATTTGAATTTCGAATTCTTAACCAAAGAGGAGATATTTCAGATCAAATTGATCAGTACGACAAAACGCCAATTTCATACGCAAGGACCTAATATTTACATTATACTGAAACAGTGGTCTATTGTTTCTATTCAGGTAATAAGGAGCTTACACTCTAAATCCCAAAAGATATACTCCTAGTTAATTTAATTCGTTTTCTAATAATTATGTATGTTAAACTGTAATGTATACATTTATAATATGGGCCCGTGTTGTTATTTTATAACCAACCAGTGCCTGAAATGATATTTATTATCATTGTAAATTAACTAGTCATTTGCATAGAACAGGGATCTCGCGTATTTCCACAACCCCGCCCAATTTAGCTCATATAAAACCTTAAAAAATGTATTAATACAAACTACATGTCAGCAAAATTTCATGAACATCGGATCAACAGTTCAAAAGTCATTGTCGAACCAACAAATACGGAGCTGTCCCGGAAAACTCTGAGACCTCTTCAAAAGTCATCGTCGAACCGAGCTGTCCCAGAAAACTCTGAGACCTCTTCAAAAGTCATCGTATAACCGAGCTGTCCCAGAAAACTCTAGAGACATCTGTAAAAGTCATCGTCGAACCGACCTGTCCCAGAGAACTCTGAGACCTCTTCAAAAGTCATCGTCGAACCGAGCTGTCCCAGAAAACTTTGAGACCTCGCTTGGCTGGGTCAATGTAAACAACTTCCCTAAACAATCGTGTGACGCAGTTAGGAAAGTTAAAAATAAAATCAAAAGTAAAGAAACCCTTCTCCGAAAAATTTCCATCAAATTCACGAGGCAAATTTCTCAAGTTTTTTTTTTAGCCAGAAGCGTATGAGAGGTTTCACATTGTTAAACTTTTACCAAAGTTACGCTTTGTTATTAAAAACGAGTTTAATTTATTGTTTAGAGGAAAAGGCGAAAATTCGACAAGATTTTTTTTGGGTTGATTATGATGTTGTCTAGTTCTAAGCCAAAATTTGTAAGACAAATTGTTAAGAAAAAAAAAATGCCACTCAGTTTCTTGCCTGTTCTTCTAAGTAGTAGGTAGTAGCCCTTTTTCGAACAAGGTGGTAGATGATAATTTTTGATAACTTTGACGTTCGTAAGTGTATCCTCGATACCCGATTGAATAAAGATATTTTGACAGTAAGAACGATGGAGAGTCCTTGAAATCAAAAGGACGGACCTAGTCCAAAATGCGACCTTTCACTCAATCAATGGAATCGCTGATGTTAGAGTCAAAACTGTCAAAACGCTGGCGTGATGACCTCGAGTTGCGTGATGATCTCATACTCAACGCGTTCTTTCAGACTGGTCGAGCCTGGCAGGTGATGGCACTGTCTGCAGTGAGATGGGGGAGACTTTTGCACAGAGCCTATATCATAACATTTTATAGCAATGGTTAGGTTCAGCCACCGACGCTGCGCGACCATGAACTTGATTTGTCGGCGAGACGATCAGCGGTCGCGCAGCGTCGGAGGCTACTAGCTACTAACAACTAAAGTAAAAACTACTAGAGTACTAAAAGCAATTTTTTTCAAAGTTTTAATGAACTGTAAATTATCTACTTTTGAACGTACTGGCATCCAAAAGATGTCCTATGAGGCCATTGATCAACAATTTGAAAACAATTGGTCAGTAGAATTGGGCGCGGAAATGGGACAGCATGTTAGGTTAATTAATACAAGTAGTAAGAGAGAAAGATATATACTGACCTGTCAAACTCCTCAGCCTCGTCCTCGTCGAGGTTGATGAAGTCCTGGCGTTCCTCTGCGTCGCCGGAGTACAAGTTTTGCTCTCGCTCTATCACGTGCGCTCGCTCGCCGATGTGATGTCCTGTTAACGAGCGGAGAAACTTATTAAAAAATTGGGACACTTTTGCAAGTTGTCTGACCCCATACTAAGCAATGCTTGTAGATGCCAAAAGTACCAGAGACATAATTTTTATATTACATGATTTTTTTAATACATACTCAAATAAATAAATAAATTCGGGACACTGCCACACACGGTCGCCTGACCCCAAACTAAGCAAAGCTTGTACTATGGCTGCCAGAGACTGATAAACATACTTAGATATTTTTAAATACATACATACTTAAATAGATATAATTACCCAGCCATGGAAAAAACACAAATATTCATCACGAGATAATACAGCCTGGTGACAGACGAACAGCGGAGTGTTAGTAATAGGGGGATCCCTTTGGGTACGGAACCCTACAAAAAGTTGGAAACAGCAACAAAGTTGCCAAAAAAATCAATTTCAATTAAAAATTCCCCAGACATTTCAGGAACTAGCGTTTCAAATTAAAATAAATATTTCCAGCGCTTTATTTTTAGAGGCGACGTAATTCGAGTCTAGTCGGAGTAGTAAAAAAGCAAACATGACGTCATCGCCGCCTCACTGTAGTGTAATGAACTGTTGATGTATGGAAAAATAAACATTGACTGATCAGTGCTTTGATTGGGCGAGTGAAAAATCTTCCTAACTTTGTTTCCATGTTATTTCCGTCTATCTGCGCCTTACGGTGTAGCCCGCGGTTGGAAAGAGCCTATACAGCATGTTACAATTTGCTATATAATTGAAAGTCGTGTACACAGACTTATAAGTATTCATGCAAAATTACCAAAAAAATCACGTTAAAAATAGCAAGAGTTATGACCGGTATTCAGAACGCAAGAAAAAAATGAAATTTTACAAAATTTTGAACATTCTGTATCATCTGTTGGAGGCTTTTATTCTAAGAAAATAGCGGCACGACGCGAATAGTTTGCGAATAAAACCGACGCGATTAGTGGCTGCATTCGCGCTTTTAGGAGGGCGGAGCGCGAAGTGTGTTAAGAAAATACAGTCAATATTTAATTTAAACTAGCATTTTTGCATCCCCCAGTCGATACTGGATGCACACCTTGCGGATGCAACAGGGTTTTTGTAACACCCTGTATAGGCTATATAGGCCCCGTATTGATATGAAGAATTATGATGATCAAGTACAAAAATACAGCAAGTAAAAGATACAACCAACTCCAGTTTAACCGAAGAACGATTTACAAATCATTCTAAATTTGGAAATAAAAAATTCACACAAAGTATCTTCATAAAAAAATCAATAATTTAATCATTCTTCTTAAAAATTATAGGAACATAGTTCTTTAAAGTTTCAGCGATTACACCACATTTTATTTTTCGATTATTAAACAGCCAGATTAGTTCTCTAAAGTTTAACCGAGCAACTTATTCTTATTTGTGTTCTTGTTTAATACCATTAAAAACGGCAAAAAAAAAAAAAAATACGCTCCGATCTAATTTTGCCATCAAATATGATTTACGATTTTCAACTCTAAACGAAGCAGCTTAAGTAAACGTGTGTGTGGGTGAAATATCGTGCTATGACGGCGCCTTAATCCAGGGTATAACATAAGCCATCTCAGTCATCCAAATTTCGTGAGCGTGAAGTAACTTACACACACAAAAACAAACTTTCATAATAATTTCATAAACGCGAAAGTGAGTTTGATTGTTTGTTCGATACGCTTTCACGCAACTCCTCAACCAATCATCACAAAATTTTCATGTTGTCAGGTGTACAGAAAAGACATTTCATCAAATCAAATCAAATCATTTATTTGCTTAATACATTCACATATGTATAAAGGTCTAAAACTTATCCCGAAAAAGGTAAACATTAAAATATAAGGAAACTCCATACTAATATTATCAAATCGAAAGTTCCTCTGTCTGTCTGTCTGGAGGCTTTTCACGGCTAATTAACGTCTGAGCGGAACTTGATGAAATTTGATAATTAAAAATCTAAATACATAATTGAAAATATCACGAGGAAGGTTTTGTGAAACTATTTTCTGAATGAACGCGATCAAGTCGTGGGTAACAGCTATAGTGATAAATATATAATTACTAGCTGTTACCCGCGACTTCGTTCGCGTTTATCCAGAAAATAGTATTCAAAAACCTTCCTCGTGATATACTGTAACTAATTATCAAATTGCATCAAGATCCGTTCAGCCGTGAAAAGCCTACAAACAGACAGACAGACAGTTACAGAAGTGTAAGAATGAAATACATATACATACAATATGTGTGTGCCGTATCCGGGCAGTAATTCTATCGTTCTTTATCTTTTTCTACCGTTCCCCCTCCCACTCATTCATTTTCGTTTATCTAATCAGATCTATTGGTGCAAATTGTCACAAATTGTTTCGAGTATTTTCTGCATGCCGCTAAACGTGACAAATACTATGCATGCCTAAATAATTAACAATTACTCAAAAACACCGCGACGTTTCCTCAAGCAAAGTATTTATACCTCTTAACGCCTCCGCGAATGACAAACCTCTCATGAATAATGCTATTTTGGCAACACTATTTTAATAATAATAAACTAGGTATGTGCCAGGGAAATATTTTAGCGGTGAAATTATTTCAGGTGAGTATCACTGCAGCATTTATAACAGACTTGAAAAAGGTGGGTTCTCAATTCGGTTCAGTATTTTTTAAAATATTGTTTCGCTTCTCCATTTATGAACCAATTTTGAAAACAGGTTAGTACCGTTTTTTACAAAATCCATTTCGGATGACGGGAAGTCAGAATTTTTATTTTTAAAGTTTATCATATTTTTTTCTATCGAATGGGTAGTGTTACCCAGAAACTAAGCTAGGGGTAAAGGGCGAGGATGGTGACGATGTCATGATCAGGGTCATGTCAGGTCATGATCCAAAAAAGCAAGGTCTAGCATTCAGCAAACACATAATGAAGTCATCCTCATCCGTATCTTCCGAACTTGTTGTAAATGACTTTTCTCGGTCGTGCTTAAGCATCTATTGACGTCACTATCGTCGTGGGGTTCTTCTCCCTCCCTTGTTCGGGGGAGTAAGGTTGCGGTCTCGAGGCGAACCTCTTTACCGCGGCTGGACGCTGGGGGACACTGCCCCCAGGGCAATTGCGAGTGCGGCGCCAGGCCCGGCTTGCGCCGGCGGCAGCTCGCACTGGCGTCGAAGTGTGTAGTGTGGGCTACACACTTCGCAGGTTTCAGTGGTCGGTGGAGTCCCGCACCCGTCGCAGCTAACGGGCGGCATCTCCACCGAAGGATAGACTCTCGCCGTCTCGCTCGACGTCTCGCTCGGGGTCTCCGGCGCGTAAGGCCGGGCGGGCCCTAGCGGACGGAGCGGTGATTACGGACGGCGAGAAGGGCGCGGGCACGCTTAGCCGGCGTGAGCCAGCTGTCACGGCTCTAGCAGCCCTTTAGAATGCGATGCGGTCGCCTTGCGGCGGCAATGGACGGCCGGCCAGGCGCCGCTGGTGCGGCGCCGGCCTGGCCATAGGCAGCGTCTAGCGGTCCGCGCCTCCGACGGCTGTCGGAGGGGACCGCCCGCTGTGTGGAGACCGCCTAGGGAGCCTCGCTCGACCTTAGGCGGCTGTTCCACCTCGCACCGAGGCGCGGAGGTGTGGCACGCCTTCGGAGCATCGCTCACGAAGGCGGGGTCGTCATATCACGGCCCGCGCGCAGGGGGCGACGGGCGGTGTGTTTGTGACGTCACTGTCACTATGCCGGCGAACCGGCGGCGGTTTGGTTGAGGCGGACCGACGCACCCTCTAGGCCGGCGGCCGAGGGGTCGTGTCCGCAGGGTGGTGCGGCCGGGGAGCGTACTCACCCGGCCGCGGTGTAGAGGCTTGCAGTGTTGTGGAGGGCCGGCCTGCAGTCCCATTCTACAGGGGCCCTCCGTCGGTGGGGCGCCCCGCATGACGTAGCGCTACGGGGCAGTGGGCGGTGTCCAAGTGCTGCTTGGACAGCGGGATTCGGTGATGCTGGCGGGCCGTGCCTCGAGCCGGGTGGCGAGGGGCCCGCCAGATGGCAGCGTGTCTTGTCTTTGGCCGAGCGCGAAGCATCGGCGTTGTGTCGCTGGGCGCCCTTAGGCGCTCCGAGTGACGGTGGCTGGGCGCTGAGTCGGCTCACACCCAAACCGGCTCAGGATTCTCGTCCAATGACGTCCGGCGCATCCCGCTCTCGAACCGGTGGTCCGCGGCGGCTCGACGTTCCCCCAAGAACGGAACCGCGGCAGACCCAAACGAGAGGGAGACCCGGTGAGATGCGGGTGCCGCGCCGTCGTCGGGTGCGCGCGCGCTAGCAGCGCGCGCGGGAATCAGTTGGGGTAAATCAGGATGTGAGGGCAGTTCACGCTGCCCTCGGTGTCTGGTCCGGTGTGGTGAGGCGGGGGGAGGCAAGCTCACCCCCGCGGTCGAGAAATGGGGCTAGCGCCGGGTGCGCCTGGGCCGGGTGCGGGAGGCGGGGGGAATATCAACCCCCGCTCCGCGTAGAAGCAATGTGGCTAGCGCCGTGTGCGCCTGGGCCGGGCCGGTGCCGGGGAGAATTCTCGATCCCCGGCCTCCGGGTCTTGATAAGGGCTTGACCTCTGAACGGGTCGGGGCCTGGTGCGGACGGGACGAGCAAGCTCGGCCGCCGTCCTTCGGGGGTGGTCAGTCAGATGGGCGGAGGGAGCTGAGAGCTCGACCTCCGCGGTGGTGGCAAGTCCGGCTGGCGCAAGGGGCGCCGGGGCCGGGCGTGTGTGGCTCGATGCGAGTTGGCGGAGCGCCGCGTGTGCGGCCGCGCCTGTTCTCAGCACCGAGGGTTGCACGGCGTCGCGCTTGCCGTCGCGGTCCGTCCGCCGGGCGGCACCGGAGGGATTCGCGACTGCGTTGAGCTCAGCTCAACCGTCGGCGAACCTTGCGGGGCGTCGGCGGGCTTGACCGGCGATGGCGGTGCGCGATGCGGCCGAGCGAGCGAGGTGCGCTGCGAGCTCGGCAGGTTCGTGGTGTGAGCGGTGTGTGCGGAGGGGCGGTCAATGACCGTCGCCGCTCCGCTTGATGGTGGTCTTCAGTTGGAAGGACGACGCTTTCCAGGTTCAGTCGCGCTTCCGGCGATACAGGGCTAGTGCGGGTGAGATCCCCGGCGTACCGGGTGAGGCCCACCTAACCCGATCGGCGACAGGAAAGCGCGCTGCGAACCCGGTCTAAGCGTCGTCAACTTCATGGTATGGCCCGCGGTGGTCGGCGGCTAGCCGGACGTTCCCGGGGGAACGCCCCGGTAGCAGGCGGACGAGCGCAGGTGCGCGATTTCTTGGAAATCGCGCTTGAAAAGTGTGACTCGGCGGGCGGTCGGCCACTTCGCCGCTTGATGGCGCAGCTGGCGGACGCGCACTCGGCCGAGTCACCGTGGCAATTATTTTCGCCGTGCGCCGCTGTAGTACGGGGGTGGGGGTGCTCGACGCTCGCGGGCGGAGCAGCAACCCCACCCCTAACGACGGGGTGCGAAAATTGTAGTCGCGCGCGAAGGTGGCCGGAGGCGGACGTGCGCACTCGACGGCACCGGGCGGGACCGACGTCACTATGTGTTTCTGAATGCTATATCGTGTACCGTGCTATACCGTTGGGAGGCCCAGCGCAAGAAGATCAGGCTAGCCCGAAAGGGCTAGCGCTTTCGGGGCCGCAGAAGCGTGCAAAAGCGTCGCTGTAGCCCCGTCATTTGGTGCCGAGGTTGGACAGTGGATGGAGACCCTAAGCGGGATTGCGGTGGGTAGCTCGCCAGTGGCGGACCACCCACATTACCAACCTCCCGCTCTCGGGACGGTGGTGGTATTCATAAAGAAATTTCCTGAAGTAAATAATCTTTTAAAATAAAAAAAAACCGACTTCCTTTCATGAGAATTGGATTTTGTAAAACATGAAACCAAGTGCTTCTTTCAAATGAAAAAATAATTTTCAAAATCAGTTCATAATTCACGGAGTTAAGCGGTAACAAACATTTCAAATAATACAACCGAATTGAGAGCCTCCTCCTTTTTAAAGTCGGTTAAAAAGTTGGGAGGGGGGACGAATCTGTGTAACTACACAAGACAACTACAAACCTCTTTAAGTGACGTATGGAGTGGATGTGGTTCATGTGGTCAGCACTGCTAATGTCATGCCTAAAGTTACTAACTGCACTGAGAGTTTTAAATGGCGAATACGTCAACAAAATAAACTGCGTAACGAGTACAAATCGATAAAAGGGTTGGAACATTTTGCTATGGCAGCTGGCATGTTCACCTGCCGCCCAGTTCATTTTTTTTGTTAAACTTTCCGCGCGCGATGAATGTAGAATTAGTTGATTGTTACAAGCTGTTACCCGCGAATTCGTTCGCGTTTATTCAGAAAATAGTATCCAAAAACTTTCCTCGTGAACTACAACTATTATCATATTTCATCAAGATCCATTCAGCCGTTTAGCCGTAAAAAGCCTACAAACAGACCGACAGACAGATTTACTTTCGATTTCATAATATTTTATTTGTAATGTTAAGTTAGATAGGATATAATATTAGTATGGATAGATAGTTTAGTATAGTATGGATGATTTTGTGATACGGAAATTTCTCACGTCTGAGTAAGTCCTATAGTTTTAACCGCATTCGGCGTTCTTTTTCTAGACGAGCGAGCGTCATAGTGTTATATGGATAAAGAACTCCATAAACAAACACAAAAAAGAGTAGGACCCTAAAGTGTCAGTGTCACTTCCCAAAATATTTAGAGGTAAGTATCGCCCTGCGGTTACACCCCCGATCCCACAAGAACCCTTATTTTCTTCGGGATAAAAAGTACTGTAAACTGTGGAACTGTGTAAGAAATCGCTTTAGGCGATAAGGCCGCCCTTGTACTGCCGAATGATATTTTATTTTTAATATGTATTCTCTTTATGTTTGTTTTACTTTGTATTTTTGGTGTGCAATATAGATGTATTGTATTGTATTGTAAACTGTAAATTTGTACGCAAATATCCCCTATTTTTTCCAAAACTTGCTGATCAGCGACAATATCAATTAAGATCTAACTACAAACATAAATTAATTCTACCAACCTCAAGATTAAAAACACATGGTTCCGGCCCAAACCCAACGGCTATTAAAATTTATAATTAATTACCTATACAGTTAAAAAACATAGAAGATGAGGTCAAATTTATTAAAACGTTAAAAGATATATTGATCAAAAAATGTTTTTATACTCTAGACGAATTCTTAACTGACAAAAATATGTACTTAATAGAATAAATCCAGTCCGAACAATGTTGCCATACCCTATCAGGGTCATTATGTGATACAATTTTATGTAATTTACCTTTAAGAACTGCATGTACCATAATCGAAGCAATAAATTATTGAGTACCCTAAGTTCCTTTTCTGTACCCCTGACAACGTATATGCAGAATTTGATAATGATCGCTTGTATTGTTAAGGCGTCAAAGCGCAACGAACAAACTAACTCACTTTCGCATTTGTAATATTAGTTACCGAGGATTAGGGATAGGATTAGGAAGTTAGAATAAGGATTAGTTAGGATTAGGAAGTCATGAGAACGAGAGTGACTGAATGGACTGTTGCTGTAAGATTGACATACCTATAGACATCTTCTTGGTCCCAGTGCGCGAGTCCTGGAGCGTTTTGCGCGTCTCTTTCACGCCGTTCGGACCGATTTTGGTGCTACTTGATGAGCTGTACACCTGTAGAAAACCAATAGCTACATGTAAAACTGATAAAACATTGCAAGTAACTAAGACGGTTTTAAGTATCAGTGACGCCAGTCTCGGAAGCATTGAACGAGCGAGCGCGAAGCGTCTCCGTTTCAGCTTGGGTAAAAATCTTTTCGTAAGTCTGACTATTCTCCTCTACTCTACAGACAGACCTCTTAGACGGAGAAAAAAATTAAAAAAAAGTTTAAAAAAAAATTATGATCTTTTTTTCTGAAAGAAAAGTATGAAAACTAAAATTACTTTAAAACATAACATAACATAACGTCACGCCTTTCCCCCAAGGGGGATGGCAGAGGTGTAATACAACACCCACACTTCGCCGGACGATATTCAGTCCCAAATGTGACAGGGGGCGAGCCTGACGCCCTACACCATACACCGGGCGCCAGTCATGTAGCAGATGACATATAATACGCACATACGTTCACACAATGTACAAATTGGTGTGTGCCGTCGACTGGGTTCGAACCCGCTCCCTCTGGCTTGAGAGGCGGGCCTTCTTTATATAGTGCCCGCATGCAAAAGCCGTTTACATTAGTCAAATAGGGGCTCGCATGAGGCGTGCGATAGATTTTGTGTTCTCACATACCATTGATAATTTGATAAATGATGAAAAGCGATGATGGCATAGTTGGAGAAGGCCCGCTTCTCAAGCCAGAGGAAGCAGATTCAAACCCAGCCGACGGCACGCACCAATTTGTTCATTGTGTGAGCATAGTGCGTATTGGATGTCATCTGCTACATGACTGAAGCCCGGCGAGCCTGTCGTAACAACGACAGGCTCGCCCCTGTCACATTTGGGACTGAAAATCGTTTTTAAAGTCGAAAAAACCAACAGGTTGGAAATTACCATTGTGAAATAAATTATTATGTGGTCAAAAGATGTGGCAGTATTTAAACCACATTTTATTTAAATACTACAAATCCTTGAATGATGACCGACTTTAAAATGTATACCCTATAAAATATTGTATGGCCTTGGAATAGTTATGTAGTGTTTTGTCTTTTTCTCTCTTTAATTTTTTTTACTTGGTCAAAAAAGACAAAACACTGGATAACTATACTGAGGCTAAAAGTATAACATTTATTGCTAGTGGCTCTGTTAGCTGTAGATCTCGCGGCCGACATTTGTCTTCCTCTACAGGTCGCATTCCTGAACCGATTTTCGTGAAATTTTGTGAGTAGGTTCAATTATTATACAGAACTTTTATGCCAAGTCAGTTTTTGAAAATTTTTCAAAATGGGAAAGATATTATATGACTATTTTAAAAATAAAAAATTATATCTCTTAAAAAGCTACTTGCAAAATTTCAAAAGAATCGGTTAAGAAATGCGACTTGTACAGGAAGACAAATCAGGACAGACGTCTGAACAGAGATCCAGGTGGAAACCCGGACAGAAATTGGATTTACAAAAGCTTTTCAGTGGAAGCTGAAGCATAGACACTTCGCTCGTTAATGCTCGCTCGTCCAATTAAGGGGAGTTGTTTTTAAAATATAGATGGATTGCTGTTTACTTTTTCTTTCTCTTACATTTTTGAACTCGATTGAAAAAGACAAAGCACCGAACAATGACTTTGAGGCTTGAATGTCAGGCGTATGGAAAAAATTTAATGCATAATATTTTTATCAAAAAAAGTGGTGTTAGACTAACCTGTGGCTTTCCGTTAGGTCCACTCGACATGACCACTGTGCTGCTGCTGAAGGAGCTGCCCGTGCCCATGTGCCCTCCATCTAGTTCTACAGCAAAATTACATGTTACAAAGTGCCTTACAGAGCTGTTTCATGCTTCAGCTCATAGTTTTTAGTTAAGGAGAGATTTCACAGCTAAGTGAGCTGGCTATTGGCTGACAAACAGCAAGGGCTACAATTTTACAGCTCCTCTGAACATCCATGCTAGTGTTCAGTTAAAAATTCTCACCCTCACATCTGGCCACCCATGCAAAGACTGAACATGTTGTCATTCGAGAAACGCAATGACAAAAGACGCACCTAACATGAAAACAACAACATTCAGAATAAAAATTACCTGTGAACAATCTGTTCATTGAAGGCATCTGAGGCATAAAGGGCATTAGGGCTCCACCATGCCTCGGGCCTCCGATGGCGAGTGGTCCGACACCCCCGAGCATCCCAAACGGGTCGGAGAACAACGAGTTCATCATATTGTTCATTTGACGCATGTGCCTCATGTGGGACCTGGGGAAAATGGCATAGCATTTGTCTCATGATACTTGGGATTAAAGGCACGTGCATGGCATGTAACTCTCGTGAGATCTGAGGAACATATATTCCTCGTGATAATGGCATTTGCAAAACAATCATACAAACGCATGTCATGGCCTATATTGCGTAGATATTATGAACTTCGTATCACAAAGCTAAAAGACCTGACTAATAGAGATGGTTTAGTGTAATTAATATGGAATTATTTACCCGAAGAAAGGGTCGTCCTCCACGTCGCCCATCAAAGATCCAAACAGCGACATGTTCCCGAACTCTACTCTCACTTTCAAATTGCGAAACAGAAACAAATTAACTTATACAATAGCGTGTTTGTCTCGAATTTCTTATTGCAGCACGGTCCTTTGGAAAAATCAAAATCAGGTAGAAATCGAAACCTCTAGCAAATAAGCTAAGTCCAAAACTTCTCCAAGCAGCAAGCGAGACCAACCGCGAACGAGTTTAGTCAGCGAGTGAATCCTTGTCTCTCTCTCTCTCTCTGGCACGCACGCAGGTGCCTGCTCTGTCTGTCTCTGTCTCTCACCGGGAGACCGTTTTGCACGATCACAATTATATCCAGCCCAATTTTGTACAGGCCGTTTTGTACGGCCAATTTTACGTGTACATGGCTCTAAAAAACCTGGATAAACCAAATCTGGCCATTAAACATTTTGTTTAGGATAGGCGATTATCCAGCCAGGCAGCCAAGTTTTGTAAATCGTAAAAAGAGGCTCAAAAGTCCGATGTATCCATTGACTTGCACCATTAATAATGCAGATGACACTGTGTTGTATTATTTGCACCTTAGACCTTTTAGACGGTCTAAGATTTGCACCATTGGTTATACAACTATTTCACCTTGCTTTCCTCGTCATAGTTTTTTGTAAATCATTTTCGTCGTTCTTTTCCCTTTATGTTGGCAGTTGGGCATATCGCAAATGAATGCAGATCCGATACCTGCTGATGCCAGGTACCAGGATAGCAGAAACGATGGTGTCGTTTTTCATTATTGATTGATAAGGAGTATGATCACGAGTCACGAGAGGAAAACCTCTCCATTGTTTCTGCTATCCAAGTACAAAAAACGTAAAGAGCGTGGTCACGGGTCGCGAGGAATTTTAGATCTGTGGAAGAAATACCTTTCTTCTCAAGTTTCTACTAGTTGCTATTATGAGATCTTACACTAAATATGTTCTTCAACTACCTATGTTATTTTCCGAACAGTCTCTTTGTCTGTTTTCCTTATTAATGGTGCAAACACTATTAATTTCATCTGCATTAATATGGTGCAAACAATACAATATAGTGTCATGTGATAGATGGATCAATGAGATGTAAAAAGCAAAAAAAAAATACGCGCTGACACCTAGACACGTTGGTGCAAGGAGCCTAGAGACGCCGTCAAAGAGAATATGATACCCAATAGAACAGCCACACCCTCGGCCTCGTGGTGAGTAGTTACACCTGTAGGACTTCCTTTTTACCGACGTATCCTCGTGGTCATACTAGTTTGTTACAGTACTACCTTAAAATGACTACCTTAAATCTTATACCTTTAAATGAGCAATTCTTGTATATATATATATATATATATAATTGGAATCTCGGAATCGGCTCCAACGATTTTCATACAAATTAGTAGGTATATAGGGGGTTTCGGGGGCGATAAATCGATCTAGCTAGGAATCATTTTTAGAAAATATCATTTTATTCGTGTTTTATCGATAATCAATCTCAACTGAAAAATATGACTCTTCCTGACATCTATTGGCGAATAATAATACTACTATTTTTTGTGAGCAACTAATTGCTTTAACGACACAACAGCAGATGGCGTTGTTAAGTAACACGAAGTCAATGAGTGTTTGCTTTGAGGTTAGACTAAAATCAATTGTTTATTATCCAAAAAACACAATTAAAAAATAAAAAAAAATACCGAGCAAAGCTCGGCCATCCAGGTACTATTTATAGAAAAGAAAACAGAAATTTTATTTTCATAAGAAAATAGGATACGTTAGTGTTATTGAATTATACACTATGCTAAAGACCGATGTACTCTTCCTAGTCGAACTTTTTGGACGTCTAACTAGGTCAGTGGGGCTATTCCTACGCGTGAGATAAGATGAGATTGGTCTCTCTCACACCTATGACGTTTCGAACGAGAGCAACAAGGACGAAAAAATGTTAGATGAAAATCTCAAATCTCCGAATAGGGCCTCAGGACCTATCATCATCGGATCAGAGGGTTCTGGCATAAAGAACTGCAGTAATGTCTTTTTTACATGGGAATAAAATAATAAAACTTAAAATAAATTCCATGTGATATAATTGCGACTACATTAAACCAAACGAAACAAAACCACTTGATTACCTTACGACCGTAACATTCAACACGACAATTTTATAAGGATAGGTATGTGCGTACTTTGCACGTAAGAATATCGGTATAAAACTTTAGTCTAAACACCTCTGTCTATAATGTTACTAAAATATTGCTGCTGCGAAACCTTCTTCAGGAGACTACCGCCAGCAGCCAGCAGGGACCGCTTTTCTTCCGTTGCCATTAAAAGACCAAGAAATGGAAGTTGGATATGCCGTAAACACTATGTCCTGGAGACCATTATTTCGTTTTCCAACATTTTCTGTCATCTTCGCAGGTGCCTAAAAAGGATAAATTGCTACGTTTAATGTTTTCCCGTTGTTTTGAAATGTTATTAACTTACCGTTATGGCTTGTTTTAAGGAAATTGAGCTATTCTAAAATTTTGTAAATGTTACGAACCTTAGTTGAAATCATATCACCAAAAGGCTTAATGAGGGCCAACACATCACCGTGCTGCTTGATTAGCTGCTCGTTGACAGGCGGCAAGTTATGAATATATAGGTTGTTAGCTGCAGTATTTCCTCCCATACTTTCAACAGGCATTGGAAACGCGTGGCCTACAGTGGCTTTCTGAGTACCTAGCTGCCTTTCTGAATAAGTTTCACTTTGAACAAGTGGATTCCTATTGTACTGCTGAGTGTTTGATTGAGAGCCCAGTATACCTCTGCTAGAAGTTCTTCCTACTGGTCTGTTACCTAACGGCGATGTCTTGCTCACACTTGATTTAAAATTGAGTCTTGAAATGTCTTTTCGAAGCTTTCCAGATGGAGGTTGAGGATATAATGTTCGTCGCAGATCAGTTTCGGGTGCCCCTTTAAACATTTTTGCTGGAATCAACTGAATAGGTTGTCCTAAGGTATTGTACTCGAAAACCTTTTGACGTCGCATGTAAGTCGGAGGTTTGAAGGGCCTTGAAGTATCGGCAGGAAATATGGGATCTTTGATCATTGACTGCGATTCAGGTGCTATCTCAGAATCTTGATCTTGCTGCTGTGCATTGACATCTTTTGCTACTCTTTGATTTGTAGCAATTGCAGCTGGAGAAGTTTGCGGCACCCCTGTGTTGTGATCTACTGCCCATTGATATTGTTGCTGTGATGGGGCTTGTTGATTTGAATCTGGATCTCCAATATCACCTGGCTGCTGGGGAGCTCTGTTACTTTCGTAATGCAATTGTTGTTGGTTTGGATAGGCTGGTGCTCTTGTATTCGTAATGCTGCTATACTGCTGGTTTAGGGCCATGCATGTAGTATTTGATCCAGGTTGGCCATACACTGTTTGTTGGTTAGAAGGTGGAGCCTTATATTGATTACCGGGGAAATCATTTTCTCGGGCAGAGTTTGCTGGTATAGCATTGGTACAAGCTAAAGCATTGGCTATACGAGTGTGCCCTGTATTTCCACTCACTGCATTGTTAGTTTGATGTGTGGTAGCTCCTTTATGACTTTCAGAGTTCATTTGTATGGCAAGAGCTATAGGATCGAAACCAAATTTTCCACTTAAAAATCCGGGAGCTATGTCATCGAACTTTTTAATACCTACAGAATGCTGGCTGTAGTTATGACTAGCTATACGTGTTTTACCTTGCTGTATGGTAGGATTTGCCATGCCATGTGTCATATTGAGATGTCCTTTACTTTGCTGCATGTTAGGATTTGCTTGACCTTGATGCATGTTCATACCAGAGTAGTTTTTTTCCTTAGGGTTGAATCCACTGCCAATCATATTTGCACCAGTCGCATGCTGGGCTGTAGTAGTAAACATTTGTTGATTTGGATTGTTTAACTTTCTTCTTCCAGTGCTATACATTCCTCCAGCAGCATTCATCGGCGTAACGCTTCCATTACCCTGAGGAGACTGTGGAGCATCTACGGTCATATGGACACTACTTTGATTTGAACTCATAGGTTTAATATTTCCACCACCATTCACCATTTCGATATTTGTCCCCATTCCACCCATCATTTGTTGCACTCTTTGGTTTGACATTTGATTTCCAAAATTTGTTTGCATTTGATTACCCACTTGGCTTGACATTTGATTATACTGCATAGGGTTTCCTCTTTGAGTATTACTGGGATATCTTCCTTGGGTTGAGTTTCCTGTTTGCATGTTTCTCCATTCCATAGGATAACTCCCATGTATGACATTCTTTTCTGGTGTGGTGTTCCATTCTAACATGGGACTTCCTCCTTGCGGGGGATTGCCTCCTTCCATAGCATTACATACTTGCATGGCATTTCGTCGTTGCATATTTTCCGTTGGTGTTAAACCAACATTTGCAGCCATTAGCTTGCTCGTCATCATTTCTTCCGGTGTGATACTCTTTAAATTGTTTTGTACTTTATCAATCGTGGGCTGCATAAGATTAGTGTTCATATAGTTGTAAGTATCAGCAAACTTTATACGCGGGTTACACCTGCCCATGCAAGGTTCTTCGCCGCCGTTACCAAAGTTACGACAAAAACTGTTGCAGCACCCTCCTCTCCTGCACCTGCAAAATCCAGGAGTTCTACAGCCTCCACTTGGTTGAATATTTCTCACAGCTCCACCTTCACCGCCATTGGGATTCGAAAATAATTTTCCTATCCATCCACTGAAAACACAATTACTATTATTATAATTGTATACCTAAAACATTTTCTTCTTACTAGGGTTTCTAGGCATTTTCTACAAGAGTTTCGTGGACAGAAGAACACACGCGGATGAAGAGTGTACGTAGAGGTCTCAGAATAGGGAAAGAGGTAAAGGTTATACATACCAGTTGGTACCTTGTAGTTTATTCATAACGTTGCCTAACTCATTCAAAATACCCGGCTTATCCAAAGACATATTCCATGCCTGTCCTATATTGTTACACAACAATGTTGACAAAAATTTTGAAATTTCGGTTACGGTTACAATTTAGACCAAAGAGAATATAAATACGTTTAGACTTGCCGAATTCTCAAATAATGAAACAACTTTTTTTTGTTTCCAATATATCCATCACTTTTTGAATAAAAAAAGTAGGTAAGTACGATTTTTAGCTATATTGCAAAGAGTTCGAGTACCTATTACTAATTCAAAAAGTTACAATAGTAATTTTTTTTTGGGATTAAAAAAAAAATTGCTAAAGAGAAAATGTAGAAATGTAGAGGCACGTACGGCGTTATTTACAAAGTTAAAAGATAAAGTATACTTAGTTATTAAGTAAACGTCATTTCAGTGCAGTTTGCATACATTTTAAAGATGATCTACCTATGCAGATAATATTAATAATACTTATACTTGATCGTGTAAAGCCATAAAATTTTTATTGCACCACTTTTATAACATGACTACATACATGAACAATAGAACACAATAATTTACAAGGACAGGCATCACAAACAATTTTAGACTCTGCTTCGGTAGCCTTGATATGCAGAATAAATCGGATTTCTTCCTTCGCCATGAAAAGACCAAGCAGCTGAAGTTGGATATGCCGTGAACACTATGTCCTGGAGACCGTTATTTCGTTTTCCAATATTTTCTTGCTTCTTAGGGGGTTCCTAGTAATAAGAATTCCATTATTACGTACAATACCAGTACCTTAGACCAAGTACCAAGTAAATATTGTAGGTACAATAAGTACCTACAATATTTTCTCGTTATGTCGCGAGTTCTAGATTTCTCTTTAAAATTATGTACATAAATGTTACAAACCTTCATTGGAATCATATCACCATGAGGCTTATTGGCTGCGAGCACATCACCGTGCTGCTTGATTGGCTGCTCGTTGACAGGAGGCAAGTTATGAATATGTTGGTTGTTAGCATCAGTGTCACCTCCTACTGTTTCTACAGGTGCTAGACGCGCCTCGTTCATGGTTGCCCTTTGAGCACCAAGCTTTCCTTCTGAGTATGTATCTCTTTGAACAGGTGGATTCCTATTCTGCTGGGTATTTGAATGAGATCCCTTGTACTGATGATATATATTCTGCAGTTGACCTCTGCTGGGAGTTCTTCCTACTGGCCTGTTCCCCATCAGCGAAGTCTTGCTCACAGTTGATTTAACATTGTGTCCTGACACGTCATTTCTAAGCTTTCCAGACGGAGACTGTGGGTATAATGTTTGTCGCTGATCAGTTTCTGGTGATCCATAATACATTCTAGCTGGAATTACAGGTTGCCCTAAGGTATTGTACTCATAAAATTTTTGCCGTCGCATGTAAGATGGAGGTTTGAAGGGCCTTGAAGTGTCGGCAGGAAATATGGGATCTTTGATCATTAGATGGGATTCAGGTCCCGTCTCAGATGTGTAAGCTTGACCTTGCTGCTGTGCATTGACATCTTCCGTTGCTCTTTGATTTGAAGTTGGAGAAGTTTGTGGCGCTCCCGTGTTAGGATCCATTGCATGTTGATATTGTTGCAGTGATGGTGCTTGCTCCTGATTTGTAGCTGGAGCTCCAGTATTGCCTAGCTGCTGGGGAGCTCTATTAGCTTCGTAATAAACTTGTTGCTGGTTTGCTGGTGGTGCTCCAGCGTTCACATCACCGCCATACTGCTGGGTTTGATGTGTTGGTACAGCATTGGAAGCTGGTTGACCATACAATGCTTGCTGGTTAGAAGGTGGAACATTTTGTTGATTAGGAAGTCCTGTATTTCCACGGGCAAAGTTTGCTGTAACAGCATTAGCACCACCTACAGCATTAGCCAAATGTCCTGTATTTCCACCCATCACTTTATTAATCTGATCCATGGCAGCTCTTTTATGATTTTCTGGGTTCATTTGTAAGGCAATGGCCATTGGATCGAAACCAAGGTCTCCACCTATTACTCCGGGAAACATATCACCAAACTTTTTAAGTCCTTGTGAATGCGAGCCGTAGTTGCCGCTAGCTGGAGTCATTTGCTGACCTGATCGATTAAAATTACCCATTTGTCTTTGGTTGGGATTTGCCAAGCCTTGCTGCATGTTAGGATTTGCCATACCTAGTTGCATATCAGGATTCGCTATACCTTGCTGCATATTGGGATCTGCCATACCTTGCTGCATATTAGGATCTGCCATTCCTTGATGCATGTTGGGATTTGCTTTACTTTGCTGCACATTGGGATTTGCCATACCTCGTCGCATGTTAGAATTTGTCATACCTTGCTGCATTGTAGGGTCTGTCATACCTTGCTGCAAATTAGAATTTGCTTGACCTCGGTGCATGTTCATGGCATAGTAGTTTTGATCATCAGGATTAAACCCACAACTGTTCATATTCTCACCAGTCATATACTGGGCAGTGGGGGTATACGATTGATTGTTTAACAATCCGCCTTCAGTGTTATACATTCCAACACCAGCATTCGTCGGCGTAAAGCCCGCGTTGCTGTGGGGAGGCTGTGCTCCATCGACAGGCATCTGGGCATTTTGAGGACTTGAGCCCATAGGTTTACCTTTTCCACCACTCATCATTTCGAGAATATTTGGCCCCATTCCACCCATCACATTTTGAACTCTTTGATTTGTCATATCGTTTCCAAAATGTCCTGCCATTTGATTGCCCATCGGACTTGACATCATTTGATTATGTTGCATAGGTGTACCTCCTTGATCGTTAGCCCCTTCCATCGAGTAGCCTCCATGCATAGTGTTTCCTCCATATATAGCATGTTGTCCATGCATTGGATTATCCTCTTGCATAAGATTTCCCTCTTGCATTGCATAACCTCCTTGCAATGGATTGCTTCCTTTCATTGCATTGCCTACTTGCATGGAATTACCTTCCCAGGAATTGCCTCCTTGCATAGGGCTACCTCCTTGCATTGGATTACCTCCTTGCATGGGATTACCTCCTTGCATACGATTACCTCCTTGCATAGGGTTACCTCCTTGCAGATTTCCCTGTGATGTTAAACCCATCTTCGCGGCCATCGGATTATTAGAAACTGTATTTTCTGGTGAGATACTTTTCAAATCGTTGTATACTTCATTGACCGTAGGCTGCATAAGATTAGTGCTTAAATAGTTGTAAGTATCAGCGTAAATTTTACGCGGGTTGCATCTGCCCATGCAAGGTTCTCCGCTGCCTTGACCAAAGTTACCACTAAACCCTTGGCAGCACCCTCCTCCCCTGCATCCACCAAATCCACAGCCTCCACTTGGTTGCATATTGCTCATAGCTCCCCCTTCACCGCCACTTGGATTCGAAAATAATTTTCCCATGCACCCACTGAAAACACAATATTGGATCATTATGTAGTGACAAAATAAGCTGCATGTATTGAGCTTTTTTCAGTTGCAAATAGTAGCTTTAGACATAAGTTGCGTACACACCAAGGTACCTATACCTACTCTAGATATACTATTTACTCTTCGCTAATATATCTGGAGTTCTCCCACGAGAACATACGGGGGGATAAATAAATACTTATAGCAAAAATTCTGTGCCTCCCTGGTAAATGATACGCCCCTATGGAATTCACCGTACATTTTATAGATGTATCCAGGGCAGGGCCACGGAGGGCTGTGGTGTAAGCCGGGTTTATGGCATTATTATACCATGGTGTAGGGTAAAGAAACACGTGATACGTACCAGTCTGCACTTTGTAATTTGTTCATAACGCTACCTAATTCATTCAAAATACTTTGTTTATCCAAAGCCATATTTGATGCCTATCCTCAAATTTTTTTGTTGCGCAACAAAATTTACAGAAAATTTCAAATTAAGCCAGAAAAAATTACAATTTCGACATACCGAAATTTTAATATGACATATCCCAATGTAATTTTGTTTTATTCAATTTTTAAAATTAGATTTTCATGTCATTGAAATAGGTTCTGTTCACTGTATTTATCTAAAAAAAAGTACGTTATAAGAGCCCCCGCAGACTGCAGACTTTCTTCGATTCAATAAGGTACTGACAAATGAAAATTAGCATGCTCTTTATCTGTTTACATTTGCTAATAGTAAAAAGCATGTGTGTGAGTAGCTTTAAAATAATATTGCACGCGATTAGAATCTGGCAAATGAAAGTAAATGCTGGGAAACAGCGGCAAATTTAAAAAATATCATTAGGGCAGCTATGTTCTGGTCCAACAAAGGCTGTTCTGGTTTCAAAACTCAACTAATGTTTCAATAAAGTATTCACGGCTGTACTGAATGGGAAAAGGGGCGGGATTCTATACTATAGTTATAGAAAAGACTCAAGAGGAAGTGGAGGTTCAGCATATGTTCATAATGACCTGAAACATAGTCTAACTGAATTAGTATATTCTTATGGAAACAATTATTTAAGGAAAGATACGCGCTTGAGGTGGGAGTGATTTACAAACCTGGGGGGCTATTCCTGCGCGTGAGTAGAGATGAGACTTTATCTTGGTCACTCTCACACCTATGACGTTTCAAACGAGAGCAACAAGGACGAAAAAAGGTGAGATGTAAATCTCATATCTCCGAATAGGGCCACTGGTGATACCAGTTTCAAAAACTTTCTCGAAGTGTATGACTCACAACTGCAACAAAAAAAAGGGCAATGGTTGTTAAACTCTTACAAATATGTGCAGTTTTAGAATATTATATCTACTAAGGTTGTATATTGTAACGGAAATGGCCAACGTAGAGTTTGGGAATTAATACTAGTTTTCGTGCAATTGTAAATGTTTTTCATGGCATCATTACCACGCGCACACGTTTAAAAAGAAGTGGCTTCAGAGAGATATAACGCAGTGTTCCATCTTTTCCTTTATGTTGATCTGAGACCACTACAATAAATTTCAAAACTGTGCTAGGAATCCAAAGAAAATGTGGTATCTGTTAAATACCCTGGGGGGCTATTCCTGCGCGTGAGATGAGATGAGATTTTATCTTGGTCACTCTCACACCTACGACGTTTCAAACGAGAGCAACAAGGACGAAAAAAAGTGAGATGGAAATCTCAAATCTCCGAATAGGGTCCCTGGCTAATAAAAAATCTACAATTAAACGTAACATATACAATAGACATAATTATAGTCCTTGGAATCTTTAGAGACCTAAAATAAAAAAAAATAAAAAGAAAAAAAATCTCAAGTAAGTGTTCTAAAATGTTATTGAGAATAAAAATCTTTAACTTCAACCTTTTTCGCATACATCACTTACCCACCCTTATCCACAGCCCTCATCATCATCAACATAATTATCTAGTAGTAAAGACTAGAGTAAACGAACGATATGCTGCGTCTCGTTTTATTTTATTAAAACTAAACGGGACGCAGCGTATTCTTTGGCATTCGTTGGCCAAGTGTGTACCCAGCATGAGCCATAATAGTATTCATGGTCATGAAATCATTTCTTTTCTGACTGATAAATGATTTTACAAAATTTTGGCGGGAAACTGAAAAGGTGCGTCACGAATTTGTTGGCTTCAAAACTTAATAGAAAAAAATCTAAGCAAACTTACATAGAACGAGGAGGGATTCATCACTCATCACATTGTCATCATAAAACTGCCGTGCGGTAATGATGTGATTCAAAACATAGATATGGTCCAAAGGCACAGACATCCAATACAGTAGTCCAAAGGTCTTTCATATAACCAGACCAAAAACCCAAAAAAAAAAAACATTATTGACAAAACTGACATATCATCATGACAAATGACAATGACATTACATGACATGCTACATTCATCACTTTCACTCCTCAAATTTTGCAATTTCTTTCGTTTTTTTTAACTGGTATTTGCACTATTTGCCTATTTGTTTGTGAAGTCCTTACTGCATTATATTCTACAAGGCGAATCATAAAGCAATAACAGAGTCCACATAAAATCGTTATCAGATAGAAAGTTATCAACGCAGTTGTTGTTCGGGCCAAAGTTCAGTTCGCGTTATCTTCAAGCTTTTCGCCTTTTGTGGCATTCAGTTCGAGTTCATCGCTCTCCGCTGCCGTCTCTTGGAGGTAATTCTAATTATACATTTAACAAAATGGGTAGAAAAGTGTTCGTAGTTGGCGTCGGCATGACGAAGTTTATAAAGCCGACTACAGGGGGCGACTACCCTGATTTAGGTAAAGAGGCGGTGGTGGCGGCGCTCGCGGACGCTCGCGTGCGTTACACTGACATTCAGCAAGCGGTCTGCGGGTACGTGTTTGGCGACTCCACTAGCGGCCAGCGCGTACTCTACCAAGTTGGCATGACCGGCATTCCCATCTACAACGTGAATAACAACTGTTCTACGGGCTCCAACGCCATCTTCCTCGCCAAGCAGCTTGTTGAAGGTGGCATTTCTGATGTTATCCTCGCAGTCGGGTTCGAAAGAATGGCGCCAGGCGCGCTTGGTGGTGGCAATTTCACTGATAGAACCAACCCACTAGACCGACACACACTCAAAATGGCAGAGTTGGCTGACTTAACTGGCGCCCCTATGACTGCCCAGTACTTTGGTAATGCTGCCATTGAACACATGAAGAAATACGGCACGACTGAGCTCCATCTCGCCAAAATTGCTGCCAAGAACCACCGCCATGGTTCTAAAAATCCTCGGGCTCAAGGTAGTCGGGAGTACACTGTTGAAGAAGTCCTGAATTCTAGAAAGATCTATGGTCCACTCACTAAACTAGAATGCTGTCCGACAAGCGATGGTGCAGGGGCTGCTGTTCTTATGTCAGAGGAAGCTGTAATCAGATATGGACTACAAGACAAAGCTGTTGAAATTATTGGCATGGAAATGGCCACAGACACAGAAGCTGTATTTTCAGAAAACAGTTTAATGAAAGTGGCTGGGTATGATATGACTGCTATGGCCGCAAAGAGAGTCTACGAAAAGACTGGTGTTTCCCCCAAGCAAGTTGATGTTGTAGAATTGCATGATTGCTTTGCTGCTAATGAGTTGATAACATATGAGGGTCTGCAGTTGTGTGGAGAGGGAGAGGCTGGAAAGTTTGTTGATGCTGGAGACAATACATATGGAGGGAGAGTGGTGGTGAACCCGAGCGGGGGGCTGATTGCTAAAGGGCATCCTTTGGGGGCAACTGGCCTGGCGCAGTGTGCTGAGCTGGTCTGGCAGCTGAGAGGAGAGGCTGGAGAACGACAGGTTGGTTTTAAAGGGATGGGCTTGTGTTGTCTACAATTCATGTTTTTTACTCCATTAAAGAAAAACAACAGGACTCATAAAACACACAGAAGTGAAAAACATGACGACATAATAGACATAAGAATGAATAATAGAGTCTGTCTCAACCTGGATTGGGTGCATGGTGGGCAGGTAGGAAAACTTGCTGAACAAGTTTGTAACTAGTACAGCAAGTCGCTCACCTCAAACTGAAACTTTATACAACTAATAGACCTTATTCTATTCAGAACCCTTAATTTCTAAATCTAAACTAGCCAAAAGTATTGATGTCCTTGTCTAATAACCAGTAATAACAAATCTTTTATCTTGTTTAGTGTTTTAAATAGGGCCTTAAATCTCCACAGCCCCTTGGCTGACTTTTCTTATATGCCAACTAATACTAGCTCTTTTGCCAGCGGATTCACTCGCATTTCACAGCTTATGTCACGCAGGGTTAATGTACCTGTCTAATGGTGAAAGAACTTTTTAATTGAACCAGTTGTTTTTAAGTTTATTTGTTACAAACATACAAAGATATGAATCTTTTCTCTTTCTAATATTAATAATGTAGATTATACATTACATAGTTAACGCACAGTGACCCAATCAAGTAGCTACGGGTGGAAAACGCCCCACTAAACAAAGCACTAAACATATTATATAGTAGCATAGATATAAACATACACATACATACACAATACAAAGTTGTTGCAGTAGACTTGAGACCTTTGTTCCATTTGGTCAATTACTTGTATTATGTTGCATGACATCATTTGAACTTTGACTCTGCTTTACATATTAATTTATGTAGTTTCCAACTACACATAGACTTAATCAGAGAAAATGCTACGTCATACTTATTACTACTGCTATTTAGCTAGAAAAAAGTAAATATAAAAAAGAAATACTAGCTGCACCCATGGTTTTACCCATGGTCCCACAAGAACAGTTATTTGATAGTTAATTCTTCGGAATGAAAGGTACTCTTTGTCTGTTACAATGTGTATGCAGTTAGAGCATGAAAGTGTAGACAAACAAAGGAAGAAACAACCAACTCACTTTCGCTTTTAAAAAATTAGTTCAGATGATGGCCAAAGAATTTTCTCTTCTTTGAAAGTGGGAAAATCAGAAAATGACTGCTAAAACTGTAAGGAGCTAAAAATTTACCAAACTTTATAACATCTTTACAATCTTTAAAGTGAAAGTACGAAGTCACTTGTGCTGTTCCTTTCACTAAAATTGGTGTCAAAAGTTGTTTATTCCTATACTATACCCAACTGCATAAAAGGAGGCTAATGTTTTTGCTTGAATTTAAGGCAGAGACTGACTGAAAACAGCTGATCGCGTATCGTGTATGCGTAATAGTTTGGCGATCGCCCAGTGAGCCTGTAAGCCAGTGTCGCCGTAAGTCTTGATATGCAACGACGATACGGCGCGGCGCTTACGATGAACGGCTCGCCGCGAGCACCTTGCCTTGAGGCTCGTAGCGAGAACGCTTCAAGAGATCGCAAAAAAACCGACAAGCGGCTCTGTTCGTTGAATTGATACGGCGAACTATTACGGCAAAACGATACGCGTACTTGATACGTTACGAGGTTCGGCTACAGTCAGTTCGCCTTTAATAATAACAGTAATAAATTCGGGGCGTCTTACACACATGATCACCTGACCCCAAACTAAGTACATAATATATCTTCACTTTGCCCTAGTGCTCCAATGATATTTCACCCGTTTTATCTACAGTACTAACGACATAATTATGTACCTACAAAATTCTATGCATTACACTACGTTGTGCCAAAGAACTAAAAGCTAAATTTGACAGGATTGTAGAGACTTTTTAAAACAACAAATGGCAAAGCTAAGCATGGCACTTAGCTGGCTGGCCTTAGCTTGATAGAACTTGATAGTGCTTGGTAGTGCTTGATAGTTAGTTGATACTAACTATCAAGCCCTTAGCTTTTCCATTTGTTGTCATTGTCTACTATAGTTACCTAAAACTAGTTGTCACAAACCTTAGAACACACCATTAACTCTGACTGACTGCATTGGTGGCTCAGTTGGTAGTGAACCTGCCTTCTAAACTTGGGGGTGTGGATTCGATTTCCACCTAGGGCAAACATTCATGTGATGAACATTTGTGGTTGATTTATGTCTGGGCATTAACATCTATTTAAGTATGTATTCTAAAATATGTATGTATGTATATACATTATATCAGTCTTCGGCAGCCAAAGTACAAGCATTGCTAAATTGGGGTCAGACAATGGTGTGTGCAAAAATGTCTGAATATATCACCCGCGGTTTAAAAGTGCTATTCTCCATATCCTATGTGCTATTCTAGACTATAACCTATCTCTGTGCCAAATTTCATCCAGATCTGTTCAGCCGTTCTGGCGCGAAAGAGTAACAAACATCCATCCATCCATTCTTACAAACTTTCGCGTTTATAATATTAGTAGGATTAATGACAAAAAAACAATCTTCAACAACAAAAGCTATCTTAATAACCAATTCAGTTAAGAAAATGTTTAACAAATGAGTGTTCAAAGTCACAAACAATTATTTTGATACTTTGAACTGGTATCAAAGTCTTATTGTTATCTAACAAAACATGCATGACAAAGCATCTCTTGAAAATATTAATTCTTCAGTATAACTTGTTTGTAGAGGTGTTGATTATATGTGAAGCCCTTATCTAGAAAGACGTACATTATTATCCACATAATAGATAAGAGAGCTATTTAGTTACGTAGTATTTGCTAGAATTTATATAGTTACTAGCTGCGCCTCGCGGTTTCACCCGCGGTCACACAGGAACCGTTTATTTTTTCAAGATAAAAAGTACCCTATGTCCTTTTCTGCACCCCAGACAACGTGTATGCAAAGTTTAATGATGACCGGTTGATTAGTTAGGCCGTGAAAGCGTTACAAACAAACGAACAAACTCACTTTCGCATTTATAATATTAGTTAGGATTTACTAGTGTTTCTTGCAGTTAAAATTTTGCATAGTTATTAATCCAGGGCATAAGCCTACTCTCCTACTCCCACTCTCTACTAAATAATGTAGCAAAGGTAGGAAAGAAGCGTGAGGGGATGTACCTCACCCTTAACAAAAAAAAAAGGTACAAGCTACCTACCGTTTGAGCGTGAAAAAGTAACAAACCTTTGCATTGGTAATAATAAGTGAGATATTGTTACCTAATGATTGCTATTCAAACTAAAAAGCATTATTAAATGGTTATTTATACGAATAAATTAATAACGAATTCTTTAATAATAACTCAACCTTTAGGGTCAGGCCACTACAGTAGCGGTGCGGTGCGTTACATGGCTTTCACACACACACACACACACAGCCAAAATAAAAATATTTGATTTCTTTTGATTTAAACACAATTCAATAGTGCTACGCGTACATAACGCAGCCCGCAAAAATCGTATGAACTGAGAGCCGTATCAATCTGTTTTACTAACATACAGTTAAATAAGTCAACTCTTTATAATATTACAACTATCCAAAGCAAAAACACAGTAAAGTGTTTTCCTACTAAGGTTTTTGATTGAAGATATAGCTAAATTTTCTACTCATGTAGAACGCACAGCGAAACCGCTCGTCGCGGTACTCAATACTAGTCTATGGCGGGACTGCCGCGCCACGCAGCTGCACGCGTCGGGTAATGTAACGGGACCCTAATCATACATAATTTTACTAATATTCTCCACACCAACTAGTAGGCACTATAGTAGTTAAATACAATGTTGTATTAATTACTTTGGTTGCAAGACTTGCAAGTAATAAAAATAGTTGCATAACCATTATGTACTAACGTGCAAGGTAGTGGTGGTAAGGTGCTCCGTAGTAACTGAGGGATGTGCGCTGTCACTTCGTTTGTTTCTTTCTAACACTAAAAGAGAAAAAGAGAGCAGCTAAAGGTTCACAGTGGACCAATATCATTATAAGGTATGTTGAACTGTAACTGTATACAAGTCTATTATGTACATAATAGACTTGTTGATAATTTCTTTGTTGAACTGAGTTTTTTTTCTACAACAAGCTGCCCCCGCGGTAAAAAAATATATCATTTGTTATTCCAGACTATAATCTATCTCTGTGCCAAATTTAATCTGACCGCTTCTGGGGCTTACCAAGACATCTTAAAGTCATGATAGTTACGTTTTTGTTTTCGACACTGCGCGACCGCGAATTGTATCGCCGCGCAATAAGGTCCATTGTCGCGCAGCGTCGGAAACAAATCGTAACTATCATGGTAGGCCCATCGGCGTGATTTAGTAAAGGTGCTCGTAGACGGCCATATTTTTAATGCAATACTGGTCCAGCAATGCTGGCAATATTGGAGACTGTAGCCCGGTCATCAGCTGCCACGCTAGAAATGTTTGACTAGGTCTATGGTTGGGCCACACCAAATTTTGTTGTAACATTTTCGGGCGAGTATTGCAGGAAACATAATTATGGTCTATCTAGGAGCACTAATAAACATCCATACATCCTTACAACCTTTGCATTTATTATATTAGTGAGATGGACAATGTCCCAATGACAATCACTTTAATAATCAATTTAGTTTTTGTTTAATAAAAATATTTTTGAGTTTATAAATACATATTAATTGATATTTCAGAGGGCATTTTAGGTCACATTGTAAGGTCCTTTTAAATAATTTATTTTGATTAAACATTGGTACTTATGTACCTGTGTACATCTAATTATTTTGTACATGTACATTATTGTACATATTATCTAATCAAGGCACTGATAAGAGCTTATTCTGTTTTTAAAGATTATGGTATTATAATAATGGTTTATCACTTATATGGTAAGGTTACATTAGCGGCTTTCGGCGAGAATTCGGGCTATCAAAAGTGTAGCCGGTTAGTTCGTCACTCGGCGGTGTACCGGGAGAATGATCGCTCACGTCAACTCCGCAGAAAGGCGACGAGTTGACCACTAATGTAGACAAGGATCCCCGATAACGATGATTTTAGCGCGGCAACGCGACACGAATTATCGCGCGCTAATGTGGCCGTATCATTACAAAAACTACACTGGTTTATCATAATCATTGGAACATTTAATATGTTTTTATTAAGAACCTCCACTGATGCTAATAAGACTGATAATTAATTACACTAACATTTTAAATGCATAAGTGTATGTTGTTTGTTCGTTACTTATTCACGCTTGAACGGCTCAACGGGTTTGAGTGATGATTAGAAATGGGGATAGATAAGATAGAATATCGATTATACCCCAAGTTAATTTAATACAGGCTTTTTATCTATTCAATAGGCATTTATACTTTTTCTATTTCTCCGAAAAATATACGATCCCTACAAACGCTAGCTTCACGCTAGCGCGTGAAACCTTCAAGCAAAACCGCGGGGCGCTGCTAGTAATAATATAAAGAGCCCTGACATCCGGATCTTATCAGTAGCTTCTATCCATATTCTTATATCAGTGGATTTATTTGTTATCATGTCAAGATTTGAAAGTTTTTAAATTTTTGTTACCATCGAAATATAAGGATCATATAATTATGCAACATGTAACTTCGAGGTCTAGTCAGTTATATATTTTTCTGAACTTATGTCTTCTTTAGATGTGATCCTTCTACTTTCTTCTTCTTGTTTCTATTCTTTTAATCTTTAATGTTATTGCGATCCCAGGGCGCCGGCTCCTTTTATGCAAACGTACATTATCTAACATACTAAGTTTAACTAAGTTGCGCGAAATGGACCAACCGGGAAATGAACACTTATTTACTGGTTTATTTTTTTAGATAAATATAACTTTTTTTATGATAAGAGTGTCAAACAAGCAGACGGCCGCCTGATGGTAAACGGTACCCGCTAACAATAGACACCTCCAACACTAGCGTTGCTTTAAACACCCTTTTTAAAAGATAAGAGTATTGATACAAACGATAACTTTTTCAATACTTTGTGTTTTAAAATGTGTATTTTTTACAAAATAAATTAATTAAAAAAAAAAATGCTAAAGGCGGACATTGTTCGTACCATTGGACAACCGCGAAGTAGATCAATCGCGTCTAAAGGAGATTTTGGAAATGAATTTTGATAACAAGACGCATTCGTGTCTTATCTGCCAGGCCCGGATCTGGGGAGGAAATTTCTGGGATCCGATCGGAAACGTTCCCGAATGATTGTTAATAACACCGCTGATGTGACTGAAACCATAGTCGGATAAGTCGGAATTTCATAATACTTACGTCAGTCTCGTGTAATAAAATTTTAATTTTTAAGAAGCTTTGATGTATTATTTTAATTTTTTTTTGGCCTCCAAGTCACTTTATGGCCATGATTTATTTTCAAATGTTTATCAAAGCAATACATTATGATTATACATTATTAATCTAGAAACTTGACCAAATTATCTGTGTAATCCATTCCGATAATTAAAATTTCGTACGTATTTCTCGCATTTTTTCTAATTTTATTTGAAACTTCTTGCTGAAGAGTGTTTTGGTTGTTTGATTGTCCTGTTCAACTGATTTGAGGTAAATTGTGAAAAAAATCTTTACGTACGTATGTGTGTGTATTTTTATGATTATTGTCTGTATTTACTGATTTCAGACAATAATCGTTTATTCAAATGTGTTTGCTGGCCTTCTAGAAACAACTCTTAATATACCTAATTTCCACGCTAATTCAACTTTAAAATTATTTTTTCAGACATGACTAATTAGGCACTTAAATTCAAATCCATGTATTTAAATCTTATTCGAGATGGGGGTGATAAGTCCTGGGGGGCTATTCCTGCGCGTGAGATGAGATAAGATTTTTACCTTGGTCTCTCACACCTATGACGTTTCAAACGAGAGCAACAAGGACGAAAAAAGTTGAGATGAAAATCTCAAATCGCCGAATAGGTCCACTGCACTGACGTCCCGCTTTGTGTGTTTTGTGTATTTCACCCTACCAGCTACCAGCACCTTCCAGGAGGGCTATTCTTACGGAGTGTTCTTACCATTTTTCGTCCTCGTTGCTCTCGTTTGAATAGTCATAGGTGTGAGAGTGATCAAGATAAAATCTAATCTCATATTACGCGTAGGAATAGCCCCCCAGAGCGCAAACCCTTGAAGTACCGGAGTAAGGCTCTGCGCGCTGGTACACTTGCCCTAGTGGTGTTTTTTAAATCTGATCCTACATCATTCTTCATCTTATCATTGTTTAACTACTGCTGAGTACCTATGATATTTATTATTTTCTCTTTAGTGCGTGTTATTTTCCGTGACGTTATTACATACTATAACCTCCGATGATAAATGATAAACGAGGAGTGTATATATGCCTGTGGCATCATAACTCAAAAAAGGGATTAACCGATTTTGATTTAGTTTTTTCTTATCTGAAAGGTGATTTCATCAAGGGTGTTCGTAGCTATAGTTTTTTTAATCTGCTCTCTAATCTAATCTTTTTAATCATTTTTTTTGTACTTATACTTGTGTATTTTGTTTATGTTAAAATTAAACTCCCATTGCCAATGCAATCTATTTGAACATTTATTTTTGAACCTTTGTATTCATAAAACAAGGTAAAATACATTGTAATAATTATGTATATTCAGTTGAAATTTCCATGCATAAGTACATACTTTAACTAAAGTTTTTATGCTAGTCACTTTACATGAACTCGACTCGACTCTAGAACGCAGAATAAATTAAAGCATTTATAGCTAAATCTTGAGTAATACAATCATTGCCTACAGTAAAACTACTTGCGCTACGGTTACTAAATCTTAAGGTTGCCTTTACACTAAAAGGATAAAATCTACTAATAACCAGCCATATTCGCAATAATTCGGAAACGTTTCCGTTCGGATTCCAAAAAATGTTTTCAAAAAATTCTAATTTTTTGAATCTCAGTCCGCATTCATAAGTTTTTAAACGTTCATTCTTTCTTTCTATCGGATGTTTACTCTACTTTTTTTCTATTCTAAAATGTATAAAAGTAGACTGAGATTCGAAGAAATATATTTGAAACATGTTATTTTTGAAATCCGATCGGAACGTTTCCGACTGATTGTGAAGGGTGCTGATTATTTATCATCTTCATTTATTAATTTCATGTATTTATACTTCAATTATCTCATTGATAGTGTTTTCCTTGCAACTTTGCACAGCTTATCTTTCGGTGTAGAGGCTCCATAAGAACCAATAGAATCGCTTCATCTGAGCGAGGCTAGGTAAATGAAGTGATTCTATTGGTTCTTAACAAACACATCTGTCGCTACACATCCTAGCACATCTCTGACGAAAACACAGCCTAACTCCAGCACTGTAGCCTAGCCACGAATGTTGCCAGGGACGCTATTCGGAGATTTGATATTTTCATCTCACCTTTTTTTTGTCCTTGTTCCTCTCGTTTGAAACGTGATAGGTGTGAGAGTGACCAAGATAAAAATCTCATCTCATCTCACGCGTAGGAATAGCCCTACAGTGGCCATATTTAGAGATTTGAGATTGTCATCTCACATTTTTTCGTCCTTGTTGCTCTCGTTTGAAACGACATAGGTGTGAGAGTGACCAAGATAAAATCTCATCTCATCTCACGCGTAGGAATAGCAAGGCACTTCGACGCCCGTCCCTCGGCGACAGCCCAAGCCGAGGCCGTACCTTAGAGGTGCCCTTGCGCTCGTCGCCCATAGTTTGTAAGCACTTTTGAGGCCCTGCGCCGTCTGCGCTTGCCTAATGCCCGGTACGCTGTCGAGGCCTCAGTAGCCAACAGCATATAGTACAAAAAAATAGCCACGAATAATGGCCATGCGTCGCGTCGGCAAAAAAACGTCACTTCATACAAACTTGTACTTTGGACTCATAATACATTATTTATTATATTTAGATATTATAGCTGTTTGAATAAACTGGTTATTTGTCTAATTATACACGCTCAACTGAAGAACGTCAAAATTTTCGCAAATGGTTGCCTATTTTTTCTGATTGCAAGGCTCTAGCTGTGGTCAAATTGTTTAAAACTAACTCTTGTCCGCGGTTTTCCTCGTGTTTGATTGTCTATGAAGCTGTAATTGTGTAGCTTTTTATTACTTAAATAATTATTAAAATGGGACCAAATTCTTCCGCGTGAGGTTTATCTTGGTCACTCTTAGTCCTATAACTTTTCAAACGAGATAGACAATGACCAAGATAATGTCTCATCTCACGCATAAGAATAGGGGTCAGTAGTTCGAAGATTACCCCTACATACAAACTCCTATACGTATTAGATTACTATAGATGTTCTTAATATTTTTATGTCACTATTCTGACGTCACACACACAACTCCCCGCTCCCCCCCCCCCCCCCCAAACGTGCACAGTAAACTATTAAACTACTGCTTATCGACAAACGGACACAAACTTAAACAAATTTTATTTAAAAATATTAACCTCTACAATATTTAATTGCTAACTTATTTAGAATACAATGGTCTCGCTCACACGTCGTTGCGACATGACGTTGATCAGTCGTCTTGTACATACGTTTTATCAAGTTTAACTGACCCACTAAGACGGCCTTAGCCGTATTTTGGGGCCATAGAATCTTCTGACCGAGTAATCATTACTATTTTTTGTGTATCTGTTAAGTTTTTTAGTATTTAGTCATTTATTTTAACTTCTATGTTCGTTTTTCAGGTGCCACGTGCTCGCATCGCTCTTCAGCACAACTTGGGCCTAGGAGGAGCAGTCGTCATCACGATGTACCGCAAAGGTTTCACCAATGCCTCACCCAACCAGGTGGCGGCCATCGCCAGCAGCCCCGAAGACTTCAAGGTCTTCAAATACATGAAGGTCTTAGAAGAGGCCATGGAAAACGACCCTGACAACCTGATCGAGAAGGTTCGAGGCATCTACGGATTCAAAGTTAGGAACGGGCCGAACGGAGCCGAGGGGTATTGGGTGATCAACGCTAAGGAAGGCAAGGGGAAGGTGTCGTACAATGGAACCGACAAACCCGATGTGACGTTCACAGTTAGCGACGAAGACGTCTCCGACCTAATTTCTGGAAAGCTCAACCCTCAGAAGGCGTTCTTCCAAGGAAAGATCAAAATTCAAGGCAATATGGGTTTAGCAATGAAGCTCACCGACCTGCAAAGACAAGCGGCCGGCAGAATCGATGCCATTCGCTCCAAACTGTAAATTCTAAAACCAGTTTTGAACTGGTTTCTTACCTCTCTAATATACATCGGTTATGGAAGGTATAGGGCATTTTTAAAGTGATATTAAAAAATGAAATCTGTCGAGACGTCACAAGTGCTAAGTGCAATGAATATTTACAGTTAAGTGTATGTTTTTATGTTATATTTAATCATTCCAAATGATATATTGATGGCACTATCTATCTATTTTTGTTAATAAATGGTTTTGTATAAAATTATGGATGTTTGCTATGAAAAGACTAGAATATGTTAATACTATAGGTTGCCTGTATTCCCTGTCCGTATTTAAATGACTACTAGTGTTTTATTGATACGTTGAAATTGATTTTCTTGAATTTTCTTTTTTCTAACAAATAAGCGACCTAGATTTGAGTTACTACTAGCGACATCTATGTAATCTACGCGAAACTTCTAGTGTAGTTTGTTGCTTTGCTACGTAAGCCCATTGGCATCTTGCCTGCAAGGCTACAAGTGTAGGTAACGGCGACCTCTTATCAATTTTTGCAGAGTAAGGAAAGAAATGTAGATGTCGCTTTTTATAACAAAGCGCACAGCGTGATGTGTGGTTCTGAAATCCGTTCACATTCGGCTTGTACTTCCTATTCTGGTTCTTAGGTTCTTTGTTCTTCTATGTTAGGGCGCTCCTTGACCTGGCCTTGACGTGGTCTGGCAATACTGGCCAGTATTTCAGCAAAAATATGGTCCGTCTAGGAACACCTTAAGTTTTAATTGGAAGAGTTGCGTACTGTGTTGTGTTATTTAGGTAGACTATCTATCCTCCAACAGGAGGCAGACAAGAACAGAAATACTAATATCCAAAACAGATTACCTATGTGTTTACATTTGTTAGCTCATTAGTTTTTTGGCCGCATGTCTTCTAATGTTGGTCTTGTCACTAATGTAAAGCAGTACTTAGTTAAATCTACTTACTATTATACTACCGGACGCTCACCATTTGGTTTAGCCTCGCGGCAGTCGCGGCGTTAGACGTCTCTGAAAGCGAGATGGTAGGTCTCTAACTTTAGTTTTGATTGAAGTTTTTCTGCTGCCGCAGTTAGGTTTGTTTTTGTTTCTAGAACTTTGGCAGGAATTCCCGTAGCCCCTAATTTCAATGCTAGTACTTCTAAGTTGCCTTTCCAGGTGTTCAACATTGCCATCAGTTTTTGAATTAGCAATTTACGAGTACGTTCAGCCGAGCGTTACAGCCCGCTTTTCTTCCTAGTTTTTGCTGTGACACTCAAAAGAACGATTGGTCGGAATATGTTTACTGGAGTTTTCCAGGTGACACTTTTAACTAAGTGCGTTGCATATTTTAAAATACTAGGAGATTATGAACGCTCACTGTTGATAAATCAAACAAGGAATACTAAGTATATGTTATTGCAAAGTATTTAGAGTTGATTAGATATTTACACTATGCTTGTGCGTTCGTTCGAAGTATCAGGCGCTTATAAACGGCAACGAGCGTACTCAAGGGGCCTACCATGACGACTTATTGCCATGATAGGTACGTTGTTTTCGACGCTGCAAGATCATGGATCTTATTACGTAGCGATATGATTCGCGGTCGCGCAGCGTCGTCGAAAACTGAACGTGATCATCATGTCAACTAGATACGCCCTCAGTAGCATCAGTAGTAAGAGTTGTATTGATTAGTGAATCCAAGCTGCGTTGCGCTTGACGAATTGCGTACGCGCTGGGGCTGGCTTGACTGCGACCAACAGATGGTCACTACAACAGGTGGTCATTTGTAAGACTAATTTTGAACACCTCCTTCTGCATTCTGCAGTCCAAGTTTTTGCGTAACTGATTAAAATAATTTATTTCTCAAAATGTTTTTTTTTTAAATAATTTTGACAACATTTCTCTAAACGACTGCTCACATTGGAGGTCCGGGAGGAAGGCAAGTTTCCGTTATACTTATTTAATAGTAGTCTTTGGAGGAAGGGAAGAAATTATTCTATCACCTATGAGGAAGCTACGACACAGACCTAAACTTGTTTAGATCTGGGGGCTTGCCACCAGTTTTGATAGTTAACGAAAACTTTTTTCGTTTTTGTTTGGCTCCATGCTTTAGCCTAGTTCCTTGACGTTTCCGCCAGGGGCGCTTTATTAAAATGTGTGGAGGCAAAAGTTTTCGTAACTAGATACTCATGGTAAGCCCCTGTGAGTTACGGACATTTTCAACTTAGCGATTTGTATAGACAATTTCCTGTTTATTTTGCTGTGGAAGGGAAGGGTGTATGGGTAGGCGTACGTTCAAAACAGCGAATTTATTTAATTCAATGTTTATTAAAACTCAGATTTTGCGACTTTTAACATGAATGTATTCAAATCGTCGACGATGCTAGAACGATCGCACATGAGATCACAGAGTATGGTGTACCCTGGCAAATCACTACGCATAAAACTTTGTCTCGCGGGTCTTGTACTCGCGACACTGTGCGACAAATGTTGCAGACTAATGGTAGACAAGTCGCGCGACGTTGCTAGATCTGGTTTTTAGCTTAGCCCTCTTACTAATATATATTATACAGCCTTGGAACGAATTATACAGTTTCTCGATTGCCTTTTGCAATAGAGTCCAAAATTTAAAATAATGAAAAAGACAAAACACTTAGTATAACTATTCTGAGGCTATACATTGTTATAAGAGGGTAGTATTTTAACATGAAAGCGGTTAATGTTACAACAAACTGTTGTTTTATCATAATTATTTCCTTTCACACACATTACGTTATCACGTCGATATAAAAGTAGGTACTACTTATTTTGATACTCGTATTCTTGTTTTCAAATTACAAAAGCTTAACCAAAAAGGCCACCTTTGGTTTTAAAAATCACATGTAACTATAAGTACAGAATAAAATCTGTCGTCAAACAAGTTTTTTTGAAACGACTTAGTATTGCGCATTATTTTAGTTTAAAATTTGTGTTGTAGTAACAACAACATCAAGAGTTTGAAAAATTCGTGCGTGACTTGGATATTTTTTACGATTTCGTCGTCTTGCCCTGCAACATTTGTCGCCCAGTGAAGGCTTTATACGACTTGCATTGTTGCGTTCCTTAATTCTAAAACGGGTTAATTAGCTTTTCTAACGAAGACTTGTTACTTATTGTTTGTTTGTTTTTAATTCAGTCAAAATGGATTGCTTAATTTAATGCTATAGTAGAATTATTTCCTCGGTTCCGGAACATGTATGACGAATCTTAATACCTATTAGCAGTCCTAAAAGACCCTTAAAAAGTTCTTAAGGCGCAAATTAGACAAGCTGGACGTAAGGTGAGGATCAAGAATGCGGCGCGGACACGGTTCAGGCGTGTGAAGCGCAGTGACGTGACACACAAGTGACGGCGCAGACACGAGTCTGCGCCGCCTCGCTTGTGTATATTTCAAATCACGTCGCTTTCATACATTTTTAACCCCCGACGCTAAAACGACGGGGTGTTATAAGTTTGACGTGTCTGTGTGTGTGTGAGACAGGCGATGCCTGTCTGTGGCATTGTAGCTCCCGAACAGATGAACCGATTTTGATTTTGTTTTTGTTAGAAAGGTGTATTAGTCGAGAGTATTCTTAGCTATGTTTGATGAAAATTGGTGTAAAGTTTTTTTAAAATTCTTAGTTTTACATATATGAACAAGTTTTAAACCATAACCGCGTCTGAACCTTTTCCGCGCCGCATCTTCGACTTACGTCCAGCCTGTATAATTTGCGCTTAAGATCAACGCATCATACTGGCACGATGACGTCAATTCTGTTGCACAATTTTGTAAACTAAACCGAATTTGACAGCTAATGTTATTGAAATCTTCTCAAATTTCGAAATTAAAAGAGACGCGGCCAATTTTAGCCCTGTCAGGCTGGTTTAGTTTAATAAGTATAAAACAATATCGACGCCATTGTGAAAGAAAAATAATTCTACTATAGCAGTCTGATTGCAATGTCTACATCGATCACAATTGATCAAGTTCGAACAGAGACAAAGTTTTATAGCATAAACCCAAGTAATTAAAGTTTAAAGTAGCCTGGCAACTCCGCCCCACTCGTACTTCATAAAACGATTATTTACACCGCTCTCACTGTCCGAGAGAAATTCAACAATTCCGAAAAAAATACAACCTGCAGAGTTCTATCATGAAACACAAGCCACGCCAAAATATGTTTAGCACCATCCGTATAAGGTTCAATATCTTTCGTTTTAGCAAGACAGTGAGAGAATCGAATACAGTGCGCCCAACTTTATCTGTACAGCTGACTGGGGGCGCTACCGTCAATTTTCTTGAACAAAATTGACAACTACCCGCAGAAAAATTTTAGTTCCCTCATTTGGCCACCTCTACAGATAATCCGGCCGCGCTGTAGATTGAAACTTTTCCATCAATACAAAATATAAACCCTACGCTAATTATTAAAGCGTTTCCTTTTAGTTCAAAATCGGCTTAGCCTTAATATTTCCAAACGCGAAACTTAAATTTTTACTTTTTGAACGTTTTAAAAACCAATACAGTAAAACCGAAATAGTTGCCAATAAATAGGTATCTACATAAATATATACAATTAAAATACTAAGTTAGCCAAGCCAAAAACATCATAGCACCAAAATACATCCAAAGTACAGACAGAAAAGTTTCATTACAATTATCTTAAAAATAGAAAGTTTCGACGAAGACGCGGCCCGCCCTGTCTCCTAATAATTTACATTGTAAAATGCAATGTTCTGTTCATGATTAGCCAAATATTATTAATAATGTTCTTTATATATGGATAAATACTAAGAGAATAATCTTAGTCATAACACTTAATTGTTAGTTTGACTATCTTACTATGCCTGCATGGTAGATTTTTTTAATTTATATAATCCAGATCAGAACACATAGGAGAAAAGGTGTGTCACGTCCGCAAAACGATCTATAATGACATGCAGTCCGTTTCTAATTTACACTATAATTATAATATTTAACACAATAATAAGTTACTCTTATACACTCCTTAAGCTACATACATATTGAATATACAATTATACATACCTATATTAATAAGTAAATGGTAATTTATTTTTTCAAAATGTCTCTGACTAGAGATTATATCGTAAACTAAACCTAACTGAAACTATCTAAGACTATCTACGTAACATAGCACTCTTTGAAAGTTAAAATACTTGGAAAAGTCAGGACTGGGTAGGCTTACCTCAAGGGAACCCTCTCAGCCGACAATGTTGACTCCTCTATGATTATGACATGGCCAATCACAGCAGTGCAACAAAAGTTTCAACGACATTCACACTTATCTCAAACAAAAATTCCATATTCAAATAAGTCCTATAAGTAGGTAGCTCATCAAAAATGGTGAAAACTACCTATTCCAGTCCTGAATTCTCTAAGTTAAAATATCATAAAGAAAATTTATTTCTTCTACAATTTGAGCTTTGCCAAAGTCATTTTCAATTGTGAAATCTAATTTCACGCTTTTACTCTCGATAAAAATTCCAACCGAGCCAGGAGTAAAAAAATATAGGTTGTAACCTATGATTTAAATTTTTGACGTCACTATCTTTAGTCAGCAAAAATGCAACTTAAGATAGTCAAACTAGATGCCTCAAACATAAAAACTGTAATTATGAGTTGTAACAAAATTGACAAGAAAAGTGTATGAGAAATTAAATAAATCGGCCATATATAATATCTATAGTACTAATAAACAAATACCTACAAGGTATTGTCATTGTCGTTTAAGAAATCTTGTATCGTTCAAACAAAAATATGGTTTAAATTTAAGTTGAGGCACTCAAAGATTTCAAATAGCGTAGCTCTGACAATTTTGAGAATAATATTTAAAAATATGATTAACCCTTAAACCGTCCAAGACGGTTGGACAAAGATTTTCGCCGCCTGGGCCGGAGTTTCATCGTCCCACGCGAAATCAGGTCGAAAATCTTTGCCGGATAAATCCGACTTAGCTTGTAGAAGGGTTAAATCGCTCAGTCACATAATTAATGCACTAAAGTAAAATGCACTGTTACTGGCAAAGTTTTGAAAAACTTATTCAGCAATAGCTATTGCAAATAACAATGTCCCATATTTGCCACAATAGTAACACACAGTACCGTACGGTACTACAAAATTGTACAAAAGACAATGACGTTAATTTTGTTGTACCAATTTCTAACTTTTGACAGCACTAAAATTGCTGCCATCTTTTTCTCACGTTATGGATTAAAAAGTGACGCAGCGTTAGTCCTGTCAAAATAGCTTACTTCAGATTGTTGCAACAAAATCGACGCCACAAAAACATTTATCTTAACATGACTGAAAATTCGACAGAAAATACAATTAAAATGCCGCAGGACTAAACTAGCTAACAGATTGTGATGTTACAAAATACCTAATTCTTAACGTTAAACCAGCAGGCGACTATCTACCTTGAATTTTACAAAATGAACTTGGCTTAAAATTACGTCGAACAACCACCAAAGGCAATTTTAGATATTACAAAACAAATTTAGGCAGTGAAATTCACCATTTTCAAAATTATTGCTCAGTATCTAATAGAAAACGTCGAGTAAATCTTTAGTTAGCTCCTTATATAAAACTTTTTGTCTTATTTAAGCCCAATATACTTTTTTTATTTACAATGAGGTAGACAGTGGGAAGTGTCCCTTACATATTAGATAATTTTGTTGGCCTGAATACTACTTCAATTATTTAAATCTTACAAATATCTTTTTCTTATTTTAGCCAGCACCTATCTCGCCGAAAGAGAGTCGAGAACAAAATCGTTAAACATAAAAGTTGCATGTTCTGCAACAAGAGATGGCGTTGTAACCAATTTTCAAATAGGTCTTTTGACGAGATTGGTGCAGCGAGCTAAGAACTGCGCCTCTACTGTACAGTAGTTCGACTGCAGAAGGTAAATGAATAAAATCTTAACTCCGAAGACCGATACAACCTTTTTCATAGGCGATTAGAGGTACAAAATACAAATGTAAAGATTGAAAACAGGAATTACTTTATAACTATTTGGTATGGCTGAGGTTTATACAGAGTTATTTATACGAAATACTTGTAACACACTTTTTTAAAATACCTACTCGAACTGTAACTGCGGACTTAAACTACAACTGCTATTGCTTAGATGTACAGTAAAATACGTGTCTCATACTGAAAAGGAAATAAAACCTTAAAAATAACCCTGTATAAATTATGCTTATTGTTGTTACTTTAAAAACTATTTTACTATATTATATAATGTGAGTATTTCGTTAATTAGGTATCGAAAAAGCACAGATTGAGGTTATATGAAAAGGTAACAGACGTACCTCAGAATGGCACACCGAAGAGACTACAAGAGAAACTGTATATTGTACAAAAAATCTATTCATAAAACTGTACTTGATATGATTATGTACATCTATTTTCATTTTGCATCCTGCTACAGTAACGTAGTAAAAATCGTAAATCGTACTCTCCGAAAAAATTCAAAACGGTAAACATAGAGTGGGGTCCTTCGGGAGCGGCGCTCGGTCGGCCCTGTTCACGGGTCATCACTGGAGGCTGCGGCGCGTGATGACGCGCGCGCGTCAACAGGGCGGCTCGGGGTCGGGCGGCGCCGGCGCCGCCGCCAGCGCCGCCTCGCGCCGCTCCGCGCTCGCCTCGCGCCGCTCCACGCTGGCCTCGCGCCGCTCCACGCTGGCCTCGCGCCGCGCCAGCGCCGCCTCGCGCTCGTCCAGGCGCCGCGCGCGCTCCGCCAGGCGCGCCTCCGCGTCCAGCAGCCGCGCCGCCAGCTCGGCGTCGCTGTGCGGCGGCGGCGACGTCGACGACGTCACGTCGTCCACGGGCGGGGTCAGCGGCTTCAGCGCCACGTTGGGCTGGAAGTCGCGCTCGAAGCGCGTGCAGTCCGCCACGCGCACGACGCGCTCGGGGTGCTGCAGCGCCGGCTCGCGCTTGCCCCACGGCCGGAACGCGGAGATCGACCGGTAGTGCAGGTAAGGGTCCAGGAACAGAGCGTAGCCGTAGTCCTCGCCTCGCGCCTTCTTCGGGGGAGACTCGGGCGGCTCCGGCTTGACGACTACTGTCTCCACCACCTGGAAATTAGAGAAATAATCATTGAGTAGGTGTATAGGACATGCTCAGGGGCAAGATAATGTCAAGTCTGAGAGACTTCCTATCCAAGAAAAATAATTGCAAACTGTGACGAGGAAGTCTCGTTACCCTCCTAATAATGAGGCTGCGAGGCCGATAACGACCAAAACTCACAAGCCCACATGACGAGATAACGAGTACGCAGGATTCGGAATTCAGTCCATTTTACTGCGTCAGGAGATTAGGAGTGACCTCACTGACGTCAATACTCCGCTGGCCAAGGACCCAGATTTGTTCGTTTCTTTTCATTCGCCGGAAAAACAGCTTATCTCCGCAATTTTGCATTGGCAAGTAAATGGGTGATAAAACTGCCAGCGATAAGACCCGACCCAGCCCGACTTCGGAAAATGTATGTAAGAAACTCGCCAGCCAGCCGAGAGAAGCGTTTAATTTAAACATGACCTACTAAACTTGGTGAATCTCGCAAAGATCCTGCGTACGTGATGTCTTGCTCCCTTCATTTCGGAAAATTTCCAGCCCGAGGCTTTCCTTGCCCGCGCTGTAACACGGTATACAGGCAATATCTCCCAAAAACAGCACTAAGCTAGGATACAGGCCGTAAATACATCCGTAAGGGGCTCGCTATCATCCCGGCACATTCGTCTTACGTAATGCAGGTGCGAGGGGTGCAGACGGCGCGCGTCATCACCCGGGGGCTCTCACCCCTTCAGGGGGTCAAGGGGTGCGTTGGGAGGTAGTGGGGTGAGATGTAGGTCGCGGCCGGGCGCAGACGACCCCCAGACGACGCCCGCGCCGCGCCTGCCGCGCCCATGCTCGGACGAATTTGTTTACCGATTCCGGACGTTTGGGCGTTAACAGCTGATTTTAGATTGGTGATTATGTTAGACTCGGTTTTAGAAATATTTGAAATACCTACGGGCAAGAGCAGATGACGTTATTTGTAATTGCCCGGATCTATACAATCACTCGTGTTTTTTGTCGAATGTGGAACATCCGCAAACGCACACTCATCTAGCGATGGTTATTAATCGCCTAACCAAAAGTGACTAGGTATGAGCAGTTCTTGCAAATCTAAATCACAGTAGAAATTCCCTTTTCATGGTAGGGAAACGTTATAAAACTCTTCAAAACAATAGAAACCTTGTCAAAGTAATTAGTCTACTAAAGAAAAAAGACAATTATATAATGAAAGCAAACGCGACGGGTGCGTCGTAGATTCCAAGGATGGAAACATGGTAGCAAAACAGTCTAGGTACAGGCCCTGCGAGTGGGAGCCAGCCTACACGGACAAAGATGGAGACATTGAGCGCGGGAGCCTAAAATACAGAGACAGATAACGCTTACAGAATTTTAGTATCTACGTACTATCTGCGCATACTCATTGTTTACCACCAGAGTCGCGGCACTTTCGACTCTACCTCAAAGAGATACGGTCTGCGGCGTCTGGCAGGCAAGATGGCGACGGCGTGTTCAAAACACAGCATCGAAAACAATGTACGTAATGAGAGGACGGCGGGGTTCCCGTCGAGACTCATCTACGGAACGTGTCTAGAGATAACCAGCACGTGTAGAGCTCCGGCGCCCCCCGCGCCTCGACTAGTTGTTTGCCTTTCGAGGCAGGGAGTAGGTGGGTCAATGGGCTTTCTAGGCTCAAGCGCGGCTGGTCGCGTGGGCGCGGCCCAACTAACATTTCGGCCTACTTGCAATTTAGCAGTGTTTTTCTTCTGGCACGTGGCTACATTAACGTCCTACGAGGAGTTATGTTTCCTTATTGGCGTGCTGACGTGGCTGCTCGCTTGGCAACAGAGGCGGGCTATTAGAGAGCCTGTAATTGCTTTATCACAAGGCTTTCAGTTGCGATAACGACCGTCAACGCGCCGCTGGAAGGCTGGCGCTAGTTTGATAACTTTCACTGCCATGCGCCTATACTATGGAGGTGTTACGTTCGGGCAGGCTTTGGAACAATATCTGAACTATTACTATAACTAGTACAGGATTCATTTTATTGGGAACGGCTGCGAAGGTTCTGCGGTGCAACATTTGATCAGTAGGTGTTGTTCCCATCATCGGCATGACTAATCTATTTTCTACAACCCCAGGTATTAGGTAAGAAATTACGAATGGGTGACCGGGAGACTAAGGTCTAAGGGAGACTAAGGACTAAGGTAGACTCAGTTATAATCATAACCAAGTAAAACATGATTGACTGCTTCAGCTTTAACAAAAATGCTGTCGTATGTTTTGATATCTGTCTTCGTCTACAGCTAGTACGTTAGATCGGTTACAGAAATACGTAAATGTTGCCACGGTTGCGTTTGATTGGAAGAAATAGGTACATTTCAGATTTAGGCTATGACGCCAAGACTTATACTCATAGCTTCTTGGGACCAATTATTTTAAATTAAGTGTTTACCTATTTAAAGACGATGATGAAGAAAAATCAAAAATTACGAGCCTGTATTTGCCGGCAATAGATCAATATCTACTTACAAAGCAATACCAACTTAGATTAGTTGCTAGCTACAGCGGTGGCTAAATAAGGTAGGTAACTAAGGTTTTTCAATTGACAGCTGTCAATTTCCTTCGAAAAATCCGATAGTGGCGTTCCCTTCAACTGCATAGATAACTAAGTTCTTTGCACCCACTGTAATTATCTTTAATCTAATCTTTGCACTGTAGATTGCCAAATATCGTGTCACCTTCGCTTCGGTTCCAAGATAAGGACTTTTTTTAAATTCCTAGCTGATCGCCTCGCGGTTTTACTCGTTAATCTAGCCGTAAAAAAGTCCGGGATAAAAAGTAACCAATTGATAGGCTAGTTTTGTAACCGACTTTCAAAAAGGAGGAAGTTCTATGTTCGTATTTTGTCGTGTGTACTTAATTTTTTTTTATGGGCGTTTTTCGATATTTTTATATTAGTGTATTTTTTTAGTGGACCCTAGGTAGCGGAATTATGTTTATGTATAATTTTTGACTGTATTAGAGACCCGTTCCGGCTTCACACGGTTCCTGTAAACCTTCCTTGACAAATTATTAAACTGATAGTGAAAAGAAAATCACATCAAAATCCGTTGTGTGGTTTAGGAGGCGGTTATACAGACAGACGCGAAAACTAACTTTGTTTTCTACTATGTAGAAAAGACGAAGAGATCCAAAAGTGTTTTCGTAATTAGTATACAATAGTTTGCATACATTAAGTAAATAAAAATTACGAATAGTACAAACTTATAAACCCATAAATCCCGCACAGAATATGCTCTATTACATAAAATCCCGTAATATAACGACTTAAAGTTCGTTTTTTTTTCTGCTTGCCCATCCAGGGGAATTTGGCGTCGCACGTTTTGTGCATTTGCCAGTGTCAAGTTTATATGGTATTTTACAGATGGTGGAGTGATGATGACGATGACGAATCCCTCCCCTTTCCCCATTTGAGTAAAGTGATGTATACTTTAATGAAAATTTTAATTGGAATTTTGTAAAGAACACGAAAACAAGAACAAGAAAAGTCACGTTACGCAATGTTTGTATCATTTGCCCACACTCGTGCACGCTAAGGAACCGATAATGGTGTTGTCGTAATTTTGTATTATTTTCTAAATCTTGTGATTCTTCGAGTGTTAAAGTGTATTAATGGTGGATTAATTAATACACTTTAACACTCGAAGAATCACAAGATTTAGAAAATAATACAAAATTACGACAACACCATTTCGGTTCCCGCCAAAAGACATTATAATTCGTTATACATAACTAAATTCGCGGGACAGTCACCAAGATGACATATTTGCCATACCTCTAATGTCATTTTGACATTTTTTGTATGACAAATATGTCATCTAGATGTCTGTCCCGCGAATCAAGCAAAATCAACGAACCATCCAAAATCTAATCAAAATCTCATTTAAAATTCAGCCGTTTTAATCGAAACAATATACCTAAGGTCGAAGGCCGTTTTATAGTTTTTACATAAAGCAATAAATACACACTAACACTCACAGACAGACTAAACACAGTCTACATTTAGCATTGTTTTAGTGATCAGTGTAATCTTAGTGATAACTAGCAACTGGCAATAGCAGCCTACTTATTTACAATAACTTGCTATAATCACTGGTAATTACAACCTAAGTAGCGTGGTACTTGCGCCATTTTATCACTAATTAGCGCTATAGCACTCATCAAATGCGTAATAAATATTTAAAAAATGGACTGCGTTAAATTGCCTGTGACTAAGTAGGTTTGAAAATCTTTAAAAATATGTAATAATTGGCTTAAAATGAATATCCCTTACGCCTTTTCCTCAATAGGTAAAAAACTTAAAAATAAAAACAGAATTTGTTTTTCCACGTACAGGTATTATGTTCGAATGAAAAGTACCTACAATGATAGTTAATCTTTTCTTTTTTATTTGTTTTATGAGCTACCTACCTAGTTAGAGTGTAACTTTACTTAGATCAATTTCTCACACTCCATATGTGCATCCAACAAATTTATTTGAGTGTGCAGTCAATATATCTCAGTTTGCGTTTGCCGCAACGATAAATTCCAGTGTACAACGTCCTCGAACATTGCCATAGAAAAGGGAATAAATTGCACACTTGAACTGTTACCGATTAGGATAAGGGTGGGGCATATTTCCATGAATCGACCTGCCTGTACAGCAACAGAGCAGTAAACAACCCACACACGAGCCAGTACATGCTGGGTACGGGCTAGTTTCTCCTAACAAGCTCCCACCTGGCGAGGCTCGTGGGCGATACTTCAAAGGGCGCTCTAGGCTTTTGCGCAGTTCCCAACTAGAAAACTAAAATCCGCAAAATCATTACCGGTCGCTATGACAACTAAGCGAAATTTCGCTTGGCTGCCAGCCTAGCTACACGTAAAAATATCTTATTACGCAAGCCGTCGACGCATTCCACCCCGAGGGGTGTGAGGACACCAGACGCCACCTTGTAACACCCCCTAAACGACCAAGGTCAGGCCGCAGACTGGGAGAACCTCTCCACCCGATTCTAAACCTTATACTTGCTACTTCAGGTCTAAATTTCCATTAGCGACAGCTCTGTATCCCTCTTCACGCTAAAATAGAATTTCCCTAACTTATATTATGGTTGGAATTCTATTGTGCCAGTGAAAATATCGACGTAGTGGCGGTAGTACGTTCGCTGTTATAGTCTGTGAGGCAATCAATGAGCTTCAGCCTTGCTGGGCATGAATTATGTATGGTGCGGACCGCGCTGGTGACACTTTACTCGAAAACATATTTTGGTTTGTTGACGGAACGGATATGCATCTTCATTTGGTGAATATCGATCAGGGGACCCTTGGGGATGCTGCGGTACAGATGGTAGATGGTGAAGCGGATGGTCGGTTTAATACGAGATCAGTCGACCAAACGCGTACGATAGCTAGGAATAGTAGGAATCCATGAAATTGTCCCAGGGGCGGATTTACATATTTGCCGCCAGTATGATATTCAACTCGCTTAGTATAGTAGTTGTCAGACGGAGCTTAGAGATTTTGTTAGTGATTGCCTGGTGTTATTTTTTTGGTAAATTATGGCCCTAATAAGCTACCCTAAAAAACTGCCGCCCTAAGCTCCAGCCTACTTAGCGTGCTGGTAAATCTGCTACTAAATTATACTGATATCTTCTAAATCTAAGAAATCAGTAAACACAAGGTTCATAGCAAAACATACTTCTAGTCAAAAACTAGTCTTATTAAAAAAAATAGCTGTAGCAGCAAAACGTCCTAAACCGCCCAAGCACATCCCTATTCCGACAAAGGTGAAGTAAACTTGGTCAGATCTGATAAATAGGCTATTTTCCGACCTCGTAAGCAACTTTGCTAGTGATTCCCGTCCTTTGTTCAACTCCATGAAAGTTAAGTAGCGCAATGGCCGAATAGATCGGCGGCGATCGATGGTCATTAGACAAGCATCAGTGAGCTAATGCGGATTTGGTGGCTTCGTAGAGACCGTGGGACCTCCGTCATAAGTCGCTGATTAGTGATTTACTGATTATTTATCAATGCTTCTTTTATCTTGCTCAGTTACTTAAGCTTTTCAATCTACAGCTCATTTTGAAACTAAAAGCAGTAGCCTCAAGGGTCCTCTCCTCTATAGTAAGTAGAGGCCAAAGTTTTTGTTTAAGTATAGCAAAGGGTAAGCTAGCAATCAGATTCTGAGTAGTGCCTAAATATGAGTAGATACATGTTTAAACAGCTACTTGGCTCTGAAAGCAGCCGTTATGTGACTACTTGGTAGGCAAGCAACATTTATATTACAAAAAGTTCATCGGTCACAAACGGAGAAAAGGGATGAAGGTCTTCCTTTACATTTGCAAGGAAGTTTGCACAGCACGCCAGCTAGTTTCCTGAAGGGGAAGCGCAAACAATGCCCTTCAGAACTGTCGCCGCTCCTCACGGAAACGTCCCAACTCCCGTTTCGAAAAACACATTTAGTTCGGAATTTGACAGGCGTGCAAGGGCAAATTCTTATTCGATTCCTTCCGTGAAAGAGATCCGAATCGGCTCTGAATGGCCCAACGTCGGGTATATTTCTGACGTTTCCGCGAAGGAATTTGCGTATAGACGCCTTCTGGGAAAATGGGAGCCCTGCTTTCAATCAGAATATTACCGTGGGTTTGACAATTCTGACTTCTGAAGAATACCTTCCTGTTTACGGTAGGTTGGAAAGGGAACTACCGATGTTGGCGTTATTTTACATTCTAAATCAGCTCTCGGAATTTATTTCTTGGAAAATAATCATTGGTTTTTCCATCAGCCACAAACAAATTATCTATCGTATGGATTGGACCAATAAAGGAATTTAGGATTACATTCGTGTTTAATAGACGTTGTTTGCTCGTTACTACTTCAACATGAAACCTAATTATCCAAAAACTATTAAAATTAAAATCTACAGGTAGGTAGGTAGGTAGGTAAGTATATTACAATATCTTTCGATAGAATGTTTATGTTTTCTTTTCGAGTCTATTATTAATTAAGAATACACTCTGTATTCTACATTATTTTAAACAGGGTCTAATCCATCACTTGCGGTTGCGAAGTTTATGTAGAGCCATTTAATTATACAAATAAAATAGTTTTGAAATGCTTAAATTAATACATTACAAATGATACTTTGGTTGGTCATGTGGGCATGACCAAACAAAGGTTTTTAACCCCCTTTTCAGACTCCATTTACCTTCTATTTTTTTTAATTCTGCACCTTGTATCCACTAGCGTTATCTAGATCTGTGCTAGATTTCAAGGCTAGCTTTTATAGTTTCTGATTTGATCGGCGCTGACATTCACGCAGACAGACATCGGAGTCTCACCATAAGGGTTCCTTTTCGCCATTCTGTTTTTTTTTTTAATTATTATTATTAAGCCTTTATTGCCGACATTATTTCAATTTCACTACAATGCACTACAAAAAAGGAGAGAGCTGGAGGAGGCCTTCGTGTCGCAAGGACACGCCGACACCCACCATTCTGTTACGGATCCCTAAAAATGGCAACTAGTCAGGTGCGCAATGTCACCGATATAATATCCGATATACTCGTAGCACCTGTCTATAGCCCGTCTATAACCTCAGTGTAAACAAGCGGAGATAAGTCAAAGTGCCTCAAATGTCACGGCTTTCACACAGATAAATTAATGCCTACCGTCATTTTTTCACAATGGCAATCGTGTTCAGATAACCGATATCCATCTGAGTTATTGTCCCGATTGTGTTTATTAATGGACGACGCTACTGCTGTTGGCTAATAATGGAAAAAATATTTATAGATACCATTTGCTAGGTTGTAAATTTGTGAGTGGTATTTTGGGAGATTTATTCTAAATGCAAGGTGTGAATGAGCCACTGTTGGCTTAAGGTCTAACTTTGATTTTTTCGCAGAAGTAGGTAAGCCAATGGACTTTTAGTTCAAAAATCATTTTCTAGTGATCAAAGTTGTCGAATAAGGGATTTCTAGACAAGAACCCCAAAAATTGTCAAACAATAGATCGTTTCAGTAAATTTCTCGAATATGTATATTATAGTACAAAATATTTGACCGAGTGAGCGTTAGCGAGCGAAGCATCTATGCTTCAGCTCCGACAAAATTGCTTTCGTATGTCCGACTAGCTCCGCCCCGCGGTTAAAAAGTAGCCTATGTGCTATTCTAGACTATAATCTATCTCTGAGCCAAATTTCATCCAGATCTGTGCAGCCGTTCAGGCGTGAAAGAGTAACAAACATCCATCCATCAATCCATCCATCCATCTATACATACAAGATTTCGCGTTTATAATATTAGTAGGATTTCTGTCTGGATCTCTATCCGGATCTCGATCTTTCTCTACTGTTTCTTAACCGATTCTCGTGAAATTTTGCGAGCAGGTTCGTTTAAACAGATTTTTTAACCAAGTCAGTTTTTGGACTATTTCAAAATTGCGGAGATAAAATTTTATTTAAAAAAAAATATAATATTATATCAACGCCATTTTCAAAAATTTCAGATTCGAACAGACTTTCGAAGTCTGTTCCATTCAGGACAGACTCCGGTCGCAAGTTTTCTAGGTTACAGAGCCACTAATATTATTTTAGATAAATAAAAAATAAGTATTTACATCCCACAATGGATCCTCAATTTCAGAAAAGTCACGATCCTACAGTCACAAAAACCCAAAATGAATGTTGAATACTAAGAACACAACTACCAGTATAAAACTAGGTACATAGCCGCTGACACGAATGTCTAACTACTTTTTGTTAGTCTTCAAAATTGGTTCCATCATTTTCAATCCTAAGTTTTTGTGGAGATAATTGAAACATCTGAAAAGTTTCCGAAATACACAAAAGACGGATCGCATCTCAAAATGACTTCAGCCAAAAGTAAGCATGAAAGATAAAAAAAGCCATTGAAATATCTTACAATGTCCTCGAAATTCAATACCTTTTAAGATTTATCTTTTCTTCAACTATGAAAGTTATGTTCTTTTTATTATCACGTTTCGAGACTAACCACACAAGAAATAACCGGCTAAAAACTGGTTAACTTAATCTTCTTATTTTTCGTTGTGTGATTATTTAATGAGGTATTAATAGTAATAAAAACACTATAAAATAATAAGCAATAGCAAGATAAACCACATCACTAACACAAGAGAGAAGAAAGCCCTATACCAAGCAGTGGTTCAATACAGGCTGACAATGACAAATGACATTCGTCAAATGTCAAAATATTTTAAAAAACTATGCCTCTCGATCTATGTATCTATCACACTCTAGAATCCTAAGATTTTCGCGGCGGCATAAAACATCTGGGCCTCGATTAAACTAAGCCATTGTTTTTAAATTGTTAATGAATTGTCTATTTTTGACACTAGCATACAAAAAGTGTCAATTTGAGGCAATTAATTATCTATTTGAAAAATTCGTTAGTAGAATTGGGGGGCAAATTCGCCTATGGTTTGTCTGGTATGTTTATTTATTGTAAGATTAGCAAGCATAGAACTGTCTTCTAGACATAGTAGGTATACGTGCAAACGTCCATTATCACCCTCTTCCAGAAACTATTACTGGCCTCGACTCCTGGCTTCTGAGAATGAGCAAATGACCTCAGCATCATCGAGCGAGCGTGGCCCTCGGGTGTACAGGTTTTGCGAGCTTGGGAATAACAGCGCTGTACCTATACATATGTAGAAAGACTAGAAAGCAAGCCAGCAAGGAAGCTAGTTTAGAAGTTCCTCCTAGATATAAGTGATATAGTCTTGAGAAAGTCGAGAATCGAAGGAATGCATTTTGCAAGGTAGTTGCTTTGCTGCACCCATAGACATAGAGGAAAGACCCCTAATCGGTCAAAAATAATGATTCCAAAAAAAGTAAACCAAACCATTGAAAGTCAACCAATTCACTAGTCAGTCTTCAATGTCATCCAGTAGCGCTTACGTCTCCCTTCTAACAAATAAATATGGTGAACTGGTATGGTCAATTCATGCCGAAATTTCAGAATATCCAAAACAGTAAAAAAAGGCAACGTCACATATCACTCGTAAGTCTTAAATATATTTTTATGTGCTCTAGAAAGCTAATAATTGTAATTAATTCTTAATATCAACAGAGCGAAAACTTGCTGAAAAAGTGTTGCCACAAGGTTTTTTAATTTTTTCCCTATAAATTATCTTTAGGTACAGGTACATTCTTTCTTAAGGATCCAGTTTTAGCCGATCAGTGGACAAAAATAATTCGTCTAAGTAAAAATGAAAATTAGTGGAAACCTCATCGCCTTTTAACAATTTGCTCTGCGCACTTTGTTGTTTTATTGCCGAAAAATAGCTTAAATGTGTGATGTAAAATTAATAATGTGTAAATAAATTGTGTAAATAAGATTAAAGGGATTACTACTGATTTTAACTCAAATTCGTACCCTTGATTTTTAGGTCAATTCGTTCCTATTACCTACTCTGATTTTAGTTAAGATTTACATACAACATTATTATTTTGATATTTGATTTACAAGTTTGCAGTACAAAGTCAAAGTCAAAATGTTTTTATTCAATTTAGGTATCAAAGATACACTTATGAATACAGTGTCATGAATGGATCTGGGTAAGACTTTGTGTGTAGTTTAGCTCTGGCCTAAGCTGGCCTAATACTTTCTTTCCGGTATTGTTATTTCTGTGAAATAACTCTGAACTTTGTATAATTTACCCAACTAAATCGGGTAACCACTTTTTAATGGCAAGTTCATCACGTATAGAAAAAAAGGTTTTATTAAGGTACCAAAATAAATTTGACATGTTTTAAAATCGTGTTTTGTATGAAGACTATCCTTCTGGACCTATGTAATAGAGCGTATTCTGTGGCTGCACCTACCTTGTGAGCTTGTGCAAGGGCATAGTGTAAAGAGTGTTCATCACTTTATTTATGCACTATGATGAAGTTTTAACTTCTAAAATCAATAAGTATGTAAAATCTTGTTTTTAAGTAGATATCACTCAGCAAAATTCTCCACTTTATAAAAAGGAATAATAATGTTTGTTTAAATTTAAAAAGTTGAAAAATATTGAACGGTTATAACGGAGCAAGAGCAAGCGACAAAAAATATTTAAAACTTTTTATCTAAAAAATCTGCATTATTTTACACTAAAGGCTAGAGTCTATGCAGTTATGAAGACCTGTACCTATCAAAACCGAAATATATTATACCATTTGGAGTTTGTGAGATAATTTATAAATCTACATCGTCGGCTCTATATCCCAAAAAAAACCCAACTCTACCAAACAAAAAAGTCTACGACACTAATAATCATAAACAAAACTGTATTTAGTAATCATATAAAATATCTAGACCTCAGTCATAAAGTCGATGACCTTTCTCCATAATAGTCTCGCTAAACTCTAGGTCCGATTGCCTAAGTCGAAGAATCAGACACTCCACATAAAAAATAAGCCAACGACCTATTCCCAAAACACTTACGTGCCGGAAGCATTACAACCAGACCGCAGAATAAACACCAGTCACTACGTAACCCAGACCCTGCCTCGCGCAAACAAAGCACTAAAAATACCGCTAAAAGACTACTATAAGACTAAGTATTTCACCGTAGCACGTTCAAAACAAAGTGATTAGCATGCCCGGTGTCATGAACACGATGCAAATGTGATATGGAACGATATGGGACTGCACGAAGGCCATGGCACTGGGCTATGGGAAACGGTTGACACGTGTAGTGTGGTGGTGTGCGTGTGTTTATACCGAGGACAATGGGAGGATCGGTGAGCGTCTCGAGGAAATAGCTCTGAAATAGCTTAACGTACCTAAGCTTGCTTGATTTTAATATGTTTAATGAAGAAGAAAACAGAGGTTCTATTTAAAGACAAAAGTTATCGACTTTTTAGACCTTCGTTTATTTTTACTTTAAACGGGAAGAAAATGTATACCTTCTTCCAGAAATCTAGTCTTGGATCTTAGTGATTTGCCTATTCAATAAGCAACTGCTACTTAATTTTTTTGAAACAATATTTGCATAGATCTTTCGGGAGTTTGTTTGATCTTCTTTGGGCTAGATTCCATAGCCTTTAGCATAGACATCAGTCCTGAATGCCTAGAGCATTCTACAAGGGAGAGCTCAGAAATGATTGAAAACTTTACATTTAAAATACCGTCTTTCTAAAACCATTCTCACATAGACACACAAGAAGAATGCTGCCAAAAATATTTCCGCCATGACAATTCCATGGGATGTTTTCCTCGTAGGCTGATGACCGTTCCGCGAAGAATCCGACGGATCTGCGCGTCCAATTAGAAGATACTCTCGACTTCCGGTAGGGATGATGAATCGGCTTGGTCTGCGGCCAATGGACATCAAAGTGGGTAATCCGTGACAGTCAAACAAAACGTGCCGCGATGGGTACAGTCAGGAGATACAGTATCAATCACAGATGGGGTAACTGATAGTGACTTTTGCACTCGGAAAGAGTCATTTTGTTGAACAGACATTTTTGGGAAAGGGGTGTTTTGATATCTAAGGCACTTTGGTAAAGAGTTAAGACGATTTTAATGCTTTTATGTTTTAGGACTTAAGAACTTACAGATTTTCTTTTCAGAAAATCTGTAATCTGCGCAAGAAGGAGGGTTATGTTTTTCTAGTGTATGTATGTATGTGAGTATGTAAGTATGTGTGTATGTATGTATGCGGGTATGTTTGGATGTGTGTATGAGATTTTTTTTGTTTTTTGGTTGTGTTTAAGACAGCCTAAACAGCTTGATGGATTTCGACATGTGAGGTGTCATTTGAATTGTCTTGATAGTAGAAGTGACATAGGGTACAACATTTTGCAGCGGGGCTTTTGTTTTTCTTTTATTAATGTTTTTTGCTTGAGAAAAAAATCTTTGGACAGATTTTTTTAGTCAGACATCGCTGGCAGAGTGTCTGAAGTTGGTAAGATGGCGGTACACGGTAAGTCGCCATCGTCAGTTAGTTTTCCCGGCGGTAATCACTGATCTAGCCATTGATCTTTAAGTAAGAGCTTATTGCATCTAGCCTCAAGCATCTATGCCTTTTCATTTCAATCTGAACTTTAGGGTAGTACTGTTATTCATTCTATGCTATGGTAGGTTTCTATGCAATGTTAAAGAAAATACTAATGTATATACTGGATCGATTAAGGGTGAAACGATGACGATTCTTTGTAAATAGCACTGTAAGCTGTAGATAAGCATTATATCTAGCTTGTTGATTGTATACTGTTATTATTGCTTATTGGTTGTCTGGAAGAGATCGCTCTTAAGCGATAAGACCGCCCATTGTGGCTATATTTTTGAATGTTTAGTTTAGATTTATTTTGTATTTGGTGTCAATAAAGAGTTTTTGTATTGTATTGTATTGTACTGTGTAGTGTCTCTATTTTATAAGATCAATCAACAATATAATCATTCAAAGCCTGATGATGTAGGATGACTATTATTGGTTCTGTAATTGAGTCACATCACACTACAATACGAAAGTTTGCGTGTAAACAATATGTGTGTTGGAGCCATTCTACTCAGTTATAGCTGAATGGATTTGAATGGAATTCGTTATGGGACTAGCTTACAACATGTATTAAAGTATAGGTTACTATTTATGCCAAAAATGGTTTATAGGATGGAACTGCAGAGTGCAGCTAGTTAGTACATCAGAGTCTCACTAATCCGCCACTTCAGTAATTAGTTCGACACGTAGTCAGAGATGGTTGTTAGCTGATTGTCATGGTGTTTTTAAACCAATTTATACTTTTAATGAAAAGTACAAAGTCAAAATCAAAATGTTTTTATTCAATTTAGGTATCAAGGATACACTTATGAACGTCAAAGTTATTTAAATTGACTCGACCGCCTTGTTCGGACAAAAAGCCTCTACTCAGAAGAACAGGCAAGAAACTGAGGGGCATAATTTTTTCAAATAATAAATAAATTACAGTCTCACAAATTTTGGCTTACAACTAGGTAATATCTATAAATACTAGTGGCTACTTTGCGGAAGTGGAAGGCTCCAGACATCTTTATCTTCAAAATAATTCTTAACCTTATAATATCCTCTTTTCATTAATATAGTTTTTACATGTGATTTGAATTTTCCCTCGGTGAGCCCTGTTATATTTTTCGGGATTTTATTGTAAAAACTAACGCAGTTGCCTAAAAATGACTTTTTTGACTTAGTCAGTCTAAATCTCTGTACAGCTATCCTATCCTTATTTCTAGTGTTATAATTGTGATAGTCACTGTTCAATTTAAATTTATGTAAGTACATAATTATTTCACACAATTTATCATGAATTATTCTATACAATCTAGTAATCCGAATACCTACCTATTCCAATAATCCAATACCCCCTAGTTTTTAAGAGAGCCGGATTAATGAGACTATTATCCTATACTAGTGCCTAAGTTTAGGAAGCAATTGTATTAAGAAACAGGTACATAAAATCATGATGAGTTCTTTTATCTGACTGTACACTAAATGACTCTTTATTGTCAATACATTGCAGGACCGGATGTTTGGCGCATAAATATGAATGAGAGATGGCGCCACAGGCTCTTCCACAGAACTATTGAGAAAATGTGGCAATATATCAAAGAAATATTATGATTTAGACTTTGCCTTGGCAACAGTTTCACATCACGAGGAAAATATTTAAAAACGACGAAAATATTTCTTTAAAATTAAATATAGGGAATTTTATGTGGTCAATTCCGGATAAGTGACTACCTACTCCTGGTGATCAACATACCGAATTACGCATTGGTTATCGAAAGGAAGTATATCGCGCTGTTAAGAGTCCGGCGACCTAACTAACTTCGACCTAGGCGACCTAGACTAACTTCGCATTGGCTTAAGGTATTCTATAGCCATTTCGTCTAGAAGAAGAAGACGAGCGAAGAGAGCGAGTAATGATACTGACGAGCCTCTAAAGTTACCTACAGAGTGACAAAGTGTAATTTCAATTTTTTTATGACTTTTGCACTTCTGTAATCATTCTTAAGTAACTAAGAATTTCCCTTGTATTATAGATTCATTTAACAGCTAATGATGTAGACAACCTCACTATGTAATGGAATTTATGATTTGCTTTGTGACCACTTAAAAATGCGGATATTTTTCATACCTCTATTTTAGCTTGAGAACGTTTTTTAAAAAAACCTAGAACATAGGGGCGGAGATACGAGTATAGTTAATTTAATTGTACATGCTAAATTTCATCATAATCTGACAAATGGTTTTCAAGAAATTTGAGTAGCGCGTTTGTATGGAAATTTCAGAGCGTCGCGGCCCTCTTAAACATTTTCTTGTAACTAGACTAGAGATTCGCCCCGGCTTCGTACAGTACCTATAAACCTTCCATGAAAAATGATCTAATTGATGGTGAAAACGGCATAAAAATCCGTTGTGCGGTTTGGGAGTTACCGGATTATACAAACAGAGAGAGAGAGATCGAAAATGCAGACAGAGAAAGCGACAACGTTTAACTATGTAGAAGAAAAGAGAAGAGCAAAAGTAATCCTACTAATATTATAGACGCGAAATTTTGTATGTGTGGATGAATGGATGGATGGATGTTTGTTACTCTTTCACACCAGAACGGCTGAACAGATCTGGATGAAATTTGGCACAGAGATAGATTATAGTCTAGAATAGCACTTTTTAACCGTGGGTGAAACCGCGGGGCGCAGCCTAGTAATGTAATAATTGAGACTTACAATTTTTATTAAAACTAAGTACGTAATTCAGAAAATGCATAAAGTTTTCTATAACTTATACCTAAGCTATCACAAAAATATTTAATCGTTCTTATTAGGTACCTACATTATTTTAGTTTTCATACTCCAGTTACAACCAAACAATAACTCCACGCGGCCTCAAAAGTATATTTTATCAGTTACTTTAATAAACAAACAACGAACGACGGCAAGCATAGAATTTTAAATGCAATTTGAATACTTATCTATTAAGTATTACTAAATAGCAACCGATGAATACAAAACGATAGTATAAGGAATATAGATACACAAAACACATTTAGGTACACTAGCTGTGACCGGTGACTTCGTTCGCGTTTATTAGGAAATATTCCAAAACCTTCCTCGTGAAACAGTGCTACTAATTATAATCAAATTGCATAAAGATCCGTTTTGCTGTGAAAAGCCAACAAACAGACAGACAAACAGATTTACTTTCGATTTTATAACATTAGTGTGGATGTGGTCGATGTAGATAAATATTATAATTTAAGTTTACAAAACAAACAACATGACGTCAATAAAGGAGCACATAAAATCATTTAAATTTATTTATGTTACTGATGCGAGTAACATGTACAGGATCGTTATTGCGGAGTAGATAAGGATTATAATGGTAAGGCTTATAAAGGATTACAATGGTAACTATAAAATGATACCTTTAGTCACAATGGTAACTATAGGATGGTACCTATAGTCACAATGGTAGCTATAGGATGATACCTATAGTCACAATGGTAGCTATAGGATGATACCTATAGTCACAATGGTAACTATAGGATGATACCTATAGTCACAATGGTAGCTATAGGATGATACCTATAGTCACAATGGTAACTATAGGATGATACCTATAGTCACAATAGTAACTATAGGATGATACCTAGAGTCACAATGGTAACTATAGAATGATACCTATAGACACAATGGTAACTATAGGATGATACCTAGAGTCACAATGGTAACTATAGAATGATACCTATAGTCACAATGGTAACTATAGGATGATACCTATAGTTACCATTGTAACAATTTACTTCGGCATCATCTAAACGTGAAAATCTGTAATTTGTTCTTAGTTGTTATTTTTCGAGTCATTAGCGTAGTAGGTACTATTATTTTTTTCTGTGTCATTAGTAATTACACCTGTTGATTTGCCATATAAATAAATCTTAATAAGTGTTATATAAAGTACTGAAATAGATAAAACGGTTAGCTTGAAAATTCAACTCACATTTCAAGTCATAAAGTTATTCGGATAATTAAAAGGAATATAATTAAATCAATTGTTTATATTAAAATATGAATTATGCAAACGGTTCCATGTACAGCATGATGGGTCATTGTGAATTTTTCATTATCACCACTTAAAACTTTAATGTACCTACTGCAGTGAATAAAATATCTTAATTAATCACACAACGACCTCTTGACGAGCCCGTTTTTATGAACAGTACTTTAATATACATAAATATACCTCAAACCATTTTAAGTGATAATGATTGGTTAAAAAGCTCGTTGTATGCGCCACACGCCGGTGAGTCGGCGTATGGTCACATACTGGTCATATAGCAGTCGTATAGCGCCTACTTTGCATAGCGACTGTCGGTGTGCATACATTATTGTTTATTGACAAGAGACGTGTCAATGGGAAAATTATGTACAATATAGGTAGGCATAGACAGATACTTCAATTAGTGATTCCAATTAGAGAACTTATCTAATATAGTCAGGAAATACAATGTGCCCATGTAAAAATTAATTGAGCACTATAAAATGATATACATACTTAAGTATTTTAAGAAAACAGAACAGATATAGTTTCTCAAAATAGCACAGCTTGCTTCACGAGCTTAATGTCACTAATTAGATGAAGAAATTATAAACGCGAACGTTTGTGACTTTGATACAATATATGTGTATTGTTTATGCGTGCGAGTTTTTATTCTTTAAACGGAGTTCAATAAAAGTTGATGTGAAGTTAGCTTCCCTAGGTCTTAAAGGCATAGGTGTAGATAGAGCTCAGAAGATAGGCTGCTTTCTATCCCGGAAAGTCTACTGTTTATAAACACAGCTAGTATACAATGGAAAATATGCATTAGAGGAGTGGAGTTGACATACCCATGTTTATCTATTCAACACGTGGAACTTTGATCTTCAGATAACCGATGACTTTTCCTTGTCAGAAACTCTCAAATAGGTTAGCTCACCTCGCATCAGATCGTGTCGCCAATACTAAACAGGCTGCGCTGTCGTGTCTATACATGGTGAGTTATATATAGACTGTAATTGTGTAGTAACGTAGGCACATAATGGGGCTAAACAAAGAGTAGCAATAACCTTGGCAGTCTAGCCTGTAGGCAGACTGCAGCGATGCTCTATTGATTGCGTAGCCAAGATAAATTGGATTTAGATTGTTTGTTAAAAGGGCTTTGTTTTAAAGTGAGATTAGATTGGGGCCTCTCTTGAGGGGAAGTCGGGAAAATTCTGTAGATAAAAATATTGATATGATTTTAAACTTCATGACATATTTTACGAGTGCAGATAAGTTTCAGGATAAAACTGCTAGAATTCATGATTAGACCAACTTATCTTGAGTGAAGTTCTATCATAATTATACGAAGGTCATCCCCGACTAGACTAACTTTAGGTTTACTATTTGTAGTACCGTGCGGTAGTCGTTAGCTGATCACACGAATATATGTATACGGTACGCACTATGTACCATACTACATACTACACGCCTTATTTATGAAGTGAAGGGCGGGCAACGTAATTTTGTTAAAAGATCTTTACTCTATTAAGCTAAAGCAATATTGAAGCTAAGTATTACATAACTCAAGCAATAAACTCTCACACTCGAATAACGAAATGTAATAACAAGTCTAGAAATGTATGATTAAAAGTTATAATAATACAGAACACTGTTAGAATAACTCGACCTACAACATAAGTCACATAACATGTTCTTATCTTGGAAAAAACTGTTAGACTAGAGCTAGACGTAAAACAAAAGAAAACACTAGCGACACGTGTATAAAGGTTATCACTTATTGGAGCCACCCGGGACCTGACCCGCACCAACTCGCCTCGTGCGGTTAGTACTTATTCTTTATATTAACTTCTATGAATCTGCGCCCACTACATCCATTTCGATTCGGCGTAAGCTGTCAACGCGCGGACGGCGAGTGGCCTACTCTGTGATCACCCGCCGCCCGCGAGTGATTTACACAAAGGACAAGACCGACCGCTGGCAGACTACTTCAAAATTCGTGGGTCACGCGACGTTCACTCGTTGAACGCGCTAAGTTCACTGGTTGAGCACGCGGCGTCCACCCGTGGACCACCCGTTGACAAGAAGTCGAGGCGGTCCCGAATGGCTCCAATGAGTGACAACTTTAAAACCATTCAATCGCTTTGTGTCATACATTTGTTTTATTAGGCTTCCTGGCATTCTTTTCAACTATTCATAATATCTTTTTATTACTCGTAACTTATTTAGATTGGCACTAACGTAATCGATGGCAACTCAATTTGGTATCGCTATTGGGTATCGAATCTAATCTGGATGTGCACTAGGCGATATTTCACAGTTCCCATTAACTATTTCCTACTATGTACTTATTAACTTTATTGCTCCATATAAGGGTCTCAGTTCCAACGAAATACATAAAATGCTTGCGCTTTGTACACAAATATTTTTCTCCTTCTCGACGTATGTTTATCAAGATGCTTATCATTTCACTGAAGTTATATTGTGTATGTAATTTAAGAGTATATTTCCCATAAACTTATGCCGTTGTTTATACGGTAGAACGTAAATATTTTGGCAAGAGTGCCGCTTTCATTCATTAATGAGTCAGCATGTATGGCGACGAAACTCTTGAATGTGACCAGCGCGATAGGCATTTACCCAGCAAGAATGTATGTTGGCAACATTGCCAAAAATACTATGAAACCTCTTTGATGTGGAAAAGTATAGAAAACAGTCTCTTAAATCATAATCCTCTGATGTTGTTACGTTCTGCTTTTGCGAAATGAAACGAGCGTCTTAGAAAATTTACCTTACTTTTCCGTTCTGTGTTCAACCGAAAGTAACAAATAGATATTATTTATTCATAACATAGTTCAAAGTTCAAGATCTATTATAAATTTGCAATTGTAATACATTGCTCCTTCATTCTTATGTAAAATTTCAACTACATCCCATTATTCGTTCATAGCTGCTCCATATTCAAGTTTTGTTGATGACTAGATTGAACCCCGAGATAAAGTCTCGAGGATTCCCAATGGTTTTGTATAAGACACAAAGAAAAAGATTTCTGCCTCAATTTTCCTCAAGCATTATTGCTTTAACCTCCTGGATATCCGTGAACTTTTTGTGTGACTGCCACGTTTCGTGGGAGGGCCTAGTTATGTTCTTCATAAGGCTTGATGGCAACTGTTTCGTTGTGACCTGCGAGATATATTGTATTTATTTTCCTGTTTATATAGAGCCGATTAGATACAGAAAGGTTGTAAATGAGTAATGGCGTAGCTACCAACATTTCAATCGTATATGACAATTCGAATCGCATAAAAATAAGTGATCGTCTGTGTCGACGAGTCAAAATCAATTTCTGTTATTGCGTTTTACAAACTACCAATGTTACAATAAATTTTAATAGCACTATTTATTGCTAAGGCACTGCTACTGTACTGTTATCTGCCAATCGGTTTTAATTACTCCGATCTTTACGATCTCTTCGAATGACTCACACAATAACATCAATTTCACGCGAACAAGAGAGTGTACAGTTAAAATAATGATTTATGCTAATGTATTTAAGACGATATTTTTAAATTTTCCGGAATTCCGGTGACGAACGCTGAAAACGCGCTAGTTTATTGCGTATCAGTTTTGAAGCCAAATATTTTGCGTGCCATCGTTTTAGTGCTATGTCGATGACAAATTCACCATGATTTGGAAAGGATTCATCTCTATTTTACTAAAATTTGCTTTGGCTGCACGAATTGCTTTTGAAACATATTACATTTGGCTCTGCTTAAGCCATTATACAGCCATTATGCGACAAATACCAATAACCAAAATTAAATACAACATTAAGGTAAGCACATTATTCTTATCTTCTAAACCAGTTATATCCCTGATCTAGTAAATGTGCCATATTAAAGCTCTAGGCCAATGATAAAGCAAATAAAGTGAAACGGTTTAATAATAACCTACACTTATTCTTGCTAAAATAAATGTACCTTTTGCCGTTCTAATCATAGCGTTGCGTTGTCAAGTGCGTCATCTCATCTAATAAAACCTTTTATCTAAATTACGTGTTTTCAAAATGGAGGAAGACGTAGGGTAAGGTAGAATAATAACCGAATTTTCCTCAAACGAAGGGAAACGGCTGAAAAATGGGGCTGTGTACGGAATAAACTAACGACAGGACCTAGAGGTTGTAGGTAATAAGATTAGCTGAATCATGTACGTGCTCTCTGTCTTTGATAAAAGAAAATTAAGGGGCCTCCACTTTACTCATAGTCGCTGCTATGTAACGTGTAATTCATTACTCTCTTTCTGTTTTATCTTACTAGATAATGGTATGTATTAATTTTTTAAATCCTACGAGCCACTTAATCACGAGTAGGTTATGAAAACATGTCCAAATCTTTTTCCCTACAACACAATTGTTTAATACGTTTGGATTAAAGAGTGGTGAAGGCAGCATAGCAGATAGATTTTGCAGCTTTTACACAAAAAAGATAAAAGTGATGAATTATGTTGAATCAGAAAAAAACATGCAAATAATAGTTCTTAGTTAGTGGTAAGCGTAAAAGCTACAGCCTCTAACAAGTAGGTAACTGAGCCCTGCGCGGTCCTACTGAGGTCCTACTTCCTTGATGACATTCCAAAGCGTTCCGTCACACCATCTACTGGGATAGCGACAAAGCACTTTGAAACCCGAGCGCAGCTTGGAAATCGCGTCATCTTTATCCATCCACCAGCTTATCAGTGCAGTTGACGACATCTTTAGTGGCCAACGAAATAGGAACAGTTTCGTTAAGCTAGCCTGAGTTGTTTGTTGCTGTATACCTATGCTTAGCTAGAAGACCCTGTCAAGTGTACGCCAACGTCTTGCATTACAGATATTATAAATGATTTTATTAGCGTGCACCTGCCTTGCATCCATTATGACTTGGACAACTGCAGCAGAGAAACAAGGCAATCTAATCGGAGATAGTTTCGAAAGGCACATTGAAGACGTTGAAAAGTGATCACTAACATTGCAGCCATAAGGCTCATGGAACTTACAAATAGATAAGTCTTATTATTGGGAATATAGAAAGTAGGAGGCATGGCAAACTTATCTCAATAGTTCAAGTAATAAGAAACACTGAATCTTGTGCAGAGGTAGCAATGGGCAATACATAAAATAGGTACTAAAGCAGTTAATCTCAAGAACAATCCTTCTGTATTTACCAAAATGGTTCTTAAGACTTCACGTTAACGGTAGACCCAGGTGCGCAACAAAGCGTTGCAAGACATTAAACAGCTTGTATACAACTTCTAAATGAGATAATAGGTTTTATAGCGCTGTAATAGGGATTACGAGAGGTGCATATGACATTGCAGTGGGTTGTAATAATAGTCGGCAGCTGGCGGTGAGCCAAGCCGCGGGTGCCGACCCCTCGAGTGGACGGCGTGGACTGCACACTTGTGCCTTTAGGCTATTATGCTCTCCAATAGGGCCCGTCATTCAATTGTTTGAAAATTTGCATGTACGAGTATTATTACGTAACAAAAATCAATAAGCCCTTTCTGGCTTTAGAAGTTTAAACGAAATTGTGACTCCGATTTTATCCGCATGGTAGTTTAGATTTTAAACATGTATTACTTTAGAAATTGTATGCCTAAATGTGCGTGTCTATTCTGTTCGTTTACAATAAACAGCTCATCACGCGATGATTTAGTGAGCTATTAAAATTAATTAAATAATTAGCCAGCCTAGCCCTTATTGCAGAGCTATAAAAGGCAGACCAATGTAGTTTCGTACGGAAGGCAATTTGATTTATCAAAAATATGAGTTGGCATAAGATCAGCGAGCTCGAGCAGTGATCTTTCCGGAACTGCTGATATAACTAAATGGACCTAATGCTGAAAAGAACCCTATATAACTCCTTTAGTACCTACCCAAGAAAGTCCCGAAAGCAAGAAGGAAATTACTTGGTCTAGATAGAAAGCCTGATTTCATTATTCCTGAACTGGTGCTGAGGCTGTTTTTTCTTCTATGCCAGGGTAGCGTTAGAAAGGTCGATTCGCTGATGAAATTGCAGATACGGGTTCGGCCCGTGACCTTTCGTCTGTTAGCGCAATGATAGCAGTCACGAACTGGGTATAATTCTACCAATGAGTCTAGCTATGAAATGTAATATTTATCTGTTTCGATTCAGACATAGGAGGATACGAAGAAATTAGAAGAATATTACTACAAGGAAGACGAGAAGAGAAAACAACTGTGAACAATAGTCGCTTTTACTTTTAGGAACTTAGAAAAGTTCGAAAAAAAAATTAAAGGGAACAGGGAGAGTATCAAATTTGTTACTTTGATTTGATTTTTACAATTACCGTTTCATCATGATGACAATTCTTTTAAACATGGAAAAATGAACAAAACAAATACAAAAAAAAGGGAAAGAGAATAGTAGAGTAGCAAATTTGTTACTTTGATCTGATTTCTAAAATTACCGTTTCATCGTGATGACAATTTTTTTAAACATGATGATAGGAAGTTTTGCACTATTTATTTTAAAAACTCATCTTATGATGACTAACTATGATGTTGACAAATTGAATATTATACCTTATAGGTAGGTAAGTTAGGTATTAAAAAGTTATTACATTATAGCTATAACTTACATAACGAGTTCGCACCCAGTAGGTAAATAATTTAAATAACTGCGATTATTACCTGAAAATAATGAGAAGAATAATAAGTAAATAGCACAACATTACATGTTCACAAGGAAAAGCCCAAGGTTTTATTAAATTTATGAAAAAACGTTCCGTTAAATCCGATGCGTCAGAAATTCAGAATCCGTCCCTAGATATTGACCTGCTACCGGAGGTAATTTAGTTTATAAGTTTATATAATGTTTAATTTTAAAATTTAAACATCCTACATAATTATTGTTTTATAATTTATATCTTTCACTATAAGTACTTTTATGTCTAGAGAGAGTTCCGTACTGTCTTAGAATAAAAACGAAATGTGGCAGGCCAACTTTTTTGTACTAGTGTGCGTGACAGGTATGTCTTTTACTAGGGTTGTGTCATACATTTCTTTCAATTAGTACCTAACAGTTTAATAAGTATACATTCTACTAATACTTGTGATTGTCTTAGTTGTGTTGTCTCTCTTATTGTAGGTTTAGAATAATCAACACTCGACCGAAGCTTCGTAAACAGAACACCGAGCATATTCTTAGCTCACTTAGATAATACAAAGCTGCCACAAAACGGACATTGGCAGAATTGTGACATTGTAGTCACAGAAGCCATAAACCCAAGAACTGAACTGAACCTCTAACAGTTGGCTGTTATTTTTTTCGACGAGTGCAATGTTTTTTCAGCCTATCTGGACTGGACATATCATTTATCAAAGATCTTACACATTAAGAAAGAAAATAAATACCAACCTACAAAAAATAAATTACTTACTAAAAAAAAAAAATTGTGCGTGGAGTTCCTCCGCGCGGAAGAAGTGAAACTTCTGTGTATCTTTCTTACTTCGCTCATGCGTTCGAGTCCCACGCATTCACTCTCGCTCTGTCTCTTTCTATTCCCCCTCCCCAAGAGCGTTAAGCGTTTAACGCAACCTTGTTGGAAGTCGCATTAGAAGTTTCACTTCAAAATAATAAGTACTTACCTAGTTCAGTGTAAAAAATCTTAACAACGAAATGAGATGACGCTGACAACCGTCGAAACGTTATTTTTGCCAGTTCAAACGAAAATAAATACAAGAGTGACTTTTTAATTGTGAAAATCTGATTGATGTTTTTATTGTTGGCGGGAATAATTTCTCAACAGTCTGCTCTCGTTTGAGTGATTCGTTCCAGCAAATTAAACTACTTAATTGCTTAAAAGAATTTTGGAAGGACTTTTCAGTTAATGCTATGCGATGTGTTCTAAAATTATTCCTATACCTTCTTGATGATAATGGTACTGAATAAGGTCTATTGGTTTTCAACAAAAAGCATCTTTCAAAATAACAAGTATTTATAAGTAAGTAAGTACCTACATCAATATAGGTCGGTTCGATGTTCGATGTTTTTTATAAGTTTCGTTTCATTTTTTATGCAAAATGTCGATCATTTTAAATAACAATAACAACCTTTTTTCTTTACACTTGTTACGCAAATTTAGTCAAATCTATTTAAGTTAGTATCTGAATTATGCCTTTAAAGTAGTCAGATAGTGGCAACAACACAAACCACTATAAAACTATCGGTAACGTATCGCGATGTCATGTTCTTCAAAATTCGTGACAACTTTGACGACGCCAATTCGTGCTAGGTCTGTTAAGAGGGCCGCGACGCTCTGAAATTTCCATACAAACGCGCTACTTAAATTTCTTGAAAACCATTTGTCAGATTATGATGAAAATTAGCATTTACAATTAAATTAACAATATCTCCGCCCCTATGTTATTGATTTTTTTTTAAAACGTTCTCAAGCGAAAATAGAGCTATGAAAAATATCCACATTTTAAGGGGTCACTTTTGACTGATTTATTCAATAGGTAGACAAAGCAAATCAAAAATTCCATTACATAGGGAGGTTGTCTACATCATTAGCTGTTAAATGAATCCATAATACAAGGAAAATTCTTAGTTATTTAAGAATGATTACAGTAGTGCAAAAGTCATAAAAAAAATTGAAATTGCACTTTGTCACTCTGTAGATAACTTTAAAGGCTCGTCAGTATCATTACTCGCTCTCTTCGCTCGTCTTCTTCTTCTAGACGAATGCGAAGTTAGTCTAGGTCCCATAGGTCGAAGTTAGTTAGGTCGCCGGACTCTTAAGCAGTTGGATCAACGACGACGGTAGAAATAGTAATTTGAGTGCCTTAGGGCGCTTTTTAACCCCTTAACAAAAACGACAGGGGTATTATAAGTTTGACGTGTCTGTGTGTGTGTGTGTGGCATCGTAGCTCCCGAACGAATGAATCGATTTTGATTTTGTTTTTTTTTTCTTTGAAATGTGAATTAGTCGGGTGTATTCTTAGCTATGTTTGATGTAAATCGGTATAGATAAAAAACTAAAAAAAGCGATGGCAGCCTAGTTGGGAGAAGGCCCGCCTCTCAAGCTAGAGGGAGCGGGTTCATACCCAGCCGAGGGCACGCACCAATTTTGTTCATTGTGTGAACATATGTGCGTATTGTATGTCATCTGCTACATGACTAGAGCCCGGTGAATGGCGACAGGCTCGCCCCCTGTCACATTTGGGACTGAATATCGTCCGGCTAAGTGTGGGTGTTGTATTACATCTCTGCCAGCCCCCTCGGGGGAAAGGCGTGACGATACGTATCAAAAAATGAGATCCGTGAGGATGTACATATAGTAAGGAAAAGATCGACCACTCACAACTAAAGTAAACATAAAAAATAAATGGAGTGAATATGGGATGGAATTTGGGGACATTTTTTTCTCGCTACGCATCCTCGAATCTCCATCTTTTGGTGCACCCCCGCAGCAGGGCCAGTAATGTGGTAAGTTAAGCGACCAACGCCTGTGGTTTACTGCTTTGCCATTTGTGGTTTCATTGCACCCCTATGACCTCAGATCAACCTAGAGGAAAAGATGGAACACTGCGTTTTATCTCGATAAAGCCACTTCTTTTTAAACTTATGTGCGTGGTAATGTTGCCATGAAAAACATTTACAATTCCACGAAAACTAATATTAATTCCCTAACTCTACGTTAGCCATTTCCGTTCCAATATACAACCTTGGTAGATTTAATATTCTAAGACTGCACATATTTGTAAGAGTTTAATGTTACGGCTTTTTCAAAATTGACTTGTAAAAAAACTGCACAGTTTTTAAAAAGAACCTCAAAGTGAAGTTCTGGCTACATTTTTATAATGCACTATTTGTAGTTATGTACACGAAATTTTACCGTAAACTAATGCACAAAATGTCGAGGTAAGAATGACCAAGCGAGTAGCGTAGTTTTTTGCGTCATTGTGTGAGTGTGGTGTACATATACGACAGTAGCGTAGTTTTAGTGTTGGTTTTTGGCTTCACCTAAATCATACGCCGTGCGCCATCTTATTCTCTAAGTTGATCTGAGACCTAGACCTGAGGTTGACCTGTTGAAATCGACGGTTTACTTCCGTAGGTGTTTTGTGCAGGCATAACATTGGATAATAAATAGTATTATTTTCATATTTTCTTTCCTTTTTCGATTAATTCTCTGACTAATAGCAGGAAAGTCCTGTGAGCAATTGATATTGTTTTTGTTGATGCCGCTCTCTTTCAAATGGAGGTGGGAGTTGGTGGGAGTGAGTGCGACAGAAACAATGTTGGCTGCTTTGAAATTATTATAACTGGTCTATGACGTCTGTTCGTGTATAAAATAAACCTTTACTTATGTTAAATATTTTCATATTTATGTGCACCTACTTCCTATACTATTCTTATACCTATAAAAAATGGCTTTGAAAACTGCTGAAGTTAAAAAAAAATGGTTGTTACGAAAATGTTATGGGCATGCGAGCAGATTGCTCGTCACTTAGTTTTAAAAACAAAATATAAAAGTAATGATAGACCAAAAAGCCTGAACTTGAAGTTGGAGAAAAACTGTTTACTTTTTGCTTTAAACTAACATAGATTTTTAACCGAGTCAGTATGTAATCAAATTACGCAAAAAACTCGACAAGACCCACAGCTTGTTTACGCGCATACGGAGAACGAATACGAATGCAAAGATCTTGTTCAGAGCGATAATAAACTAATCCAGCACAATCCAGCTAAGCATTTCAATTTAAATCAGACACCGTCCAAAACATTCATAATTCATCGCGCCACAGGACAAACAAAACGAATGGCAGTTGAGAATAACCATCGGGCCTGTGAGAGAAAATGTCAAATGGAAATACGAACCAACTTATCTGAGCAGCTGCCCACATGAGGGAACTAAAACTTCCCACAGAAGCCTGGCAGTTTTGCTTAGAAATGCGGTAGTGGCTCCCCCATTCAACTCTGCAGATAAGTTGGCCACTTCGCAAATGTTGTGCGAACGGGAATAGATTGGCAAGTACTCGTAGTAACTATTAATTAATCTGTATCGTGGGCAATGTACTACATACATCGAAGATTAGTAAATAACTAAATTCAGAGCAAAGGATACGAAGAAAACTCAGTGTAAGTACGTACGTAATTACCAATGATAATAATGTACTATCAGATATAATTTAAAAGCGAATAATATAGCCGAAAATTCAAAGCCCAAATAATAAGTTTTTGAAGTACTTAGGTATAATCAACAAACAAAAACTTAATTAACCAATAACAATATTTTGTTAAGAATCGGGATTCAGGCAGGACGCTTTTAAAACTACCTACATTGTTATAACAACAATGAAACGTAAAAGCTAAGAAGCTTAACAAAAACTTTTTTATTTGTATGGCTTGGAGCCATAGAAATAAAAAAGTTAGTAATTCGTTTTGTAAACAACTTACATCAGAAATCAAGTACCTAATCATTCAAGGAAGTACTTATTGGTAGAAAATACATATACTGGTATAAAATATATAGGTATGTGAAGAGTTCTAATTTATAACAAAGTAGGTAACTTTTAGAAAAAGGTAACTCTGAAAAAAGTAACTTTCGATAAAAGATTGTTATTTTTTAATATAAACAAATTCCAGAAACTATTGCCATCTTCTTCAGTCATATATAATGAAAAAAGAGGAGGAAGGCACAAAGCAATCTTGTGTTGACTCCATCGAAATAATATAAGGAAGAAGCGGTACTAGTCTAATTTCTAGTACATAGCACGTGGAGTGTGGACCAAATACAACAACAAGCACACTACACAACTACGTTCACAATAGTATGTTACGTGTATCAATAACAAAGATAGGAGACGTACAAGAGATTGTAGGGAGAACGAGACAACAAAAATTATCACTGTTGCGAATTGTGGATTCTGTTTGTGACTGTGAATTGTGTGCACCTGATTTATGCAGTCTATGCAGTTTTCGTACCCTATCTCCCTTATATTGGATCGAAGGTTAAACCAGTTAGGTTTTAATCTGCGAATTGACATCGTAGTTTTTAAATAAATAACTAGATTGGTTATCTTATAACTAAAGGTTTAGAGCATAGAAAACTATAGTAACTATATTACCTAGGTACGCGTTTGAGCCTGCAAGAACTGCAAATTAAATTGGGCAATGTCACGATGATATAGGGCTTGAATTAGTTTGACTAAATTTCTAAAGCGTAGGTATCGAAACTGTTTACAAGCAACTTGGGAACTTTTTTAATGTATACTTCAGACTAAATTTCCATGTGTTTTAATTTCTTTACCAGAGACGCACTTTCAGAAACAAAGTTCCAAGAAAAGCGAGCCTTGGTGTTGGTTCCTCGACTTTTGCAATTTGCAAAACAAATTATGGTGATTCGGATTCAGTTCAAGCCATCGGATTTTCGAATGCTGAATTTTAATCCAGACATTAGCACAGTTACTTGCGCATTAGAATTCTTCTTTGCTAACTATTTAGTTAAAAAACTGGCGCCAGAGTTAAGATCTTTCTAGAAGTTTATAGCGGAAGTCATATTTAGCTAGGTATTTTGATTTAATTTAGTTTAACTGAATAAACATTATTTTGCCAAAACAAAGCATTTAAAGATGTTATTTAATTGTTATTTAAAGTTGCATATTAAATGATCACTTTAACTTTATTAAAAAAATGTATGTTAAAAAAATATATATTCCTATTAATATATGGCCTACATAAAGCAATTACAAAGTAAATTGCTCACTCATGTATTAAAGCTTCCAAGAAGCTCTTATAAAAGTCCTCTAAAAGACATTCAGTCACTAAGAGAAGCTCAGCCGTCGACGGCAGAAGCCAAAATCTGCTAAAAAAATGCAACGTAAAAAAACGCATTTGTCAACTGATTCTCTACTTTCTTATGAGCTGTTATTTGATTATGATGAATGAAAGGACCCTGAAATATACTTACCTATATCTTTAATTAGTAATGACTAAGATACTATTTTTATTATAACTGTTACAATGTTTTGTTTGTTAAGCATGTCTGAGAATTATCTTTGCGCAAATCAAGGTTACTGTGAACTAGGTAGTTAGGTTAGTGATAAACCAAATCTGTCTCAACATTACGAAGCAAAAGTGGCAAATTTTAAGATTAACATTAACCTATGAATATCTGAAAGGACTATGGTCTTATTAGCTTAAAAGCTTTAGGGTTGTCAAAATAAGTTTTATACCTTCTTAAGGGCTTAATTTTGAAAACAGTAGCCGAATTGACGCCATTCAATGCTAAATTAAGGATGATTGTTTTAGAATAATTCGCGGCAAAATTACAACCATATTAAAAATAATAATAACTGCAAGTTACAGAGGCCCATAGCAAATAAATACCTTACAGACTAACATACATCCACAAATTAAATATAAATAATTATACATTTTAGACTGAATGGCAATGCCTAATGTTTTAGAAAGCCTAAAAGCTTCATTATCATCTTCATAAATTATTTTCCAACCATTGCTGAATAAAGATCTCCTCTCTTAACCTCTTGTGTTCCTGTTTCTGATCACTGCCTTGCTGTTCCTACCTTAACAAGTATAATTATTAATAAATAAATGCCGTGTACATTTTTCGCCTTTCATTTACCCTCATTCAATTGATTTACTCACGTCTCGATACTATAAGGGCGTGTTTAGATGACCTACCCCGACCCGCACTGGACCTGCACACGCTTGCCACGCGCCAAGACAGCGCACGCATCCCGATGCTTCGCGCCGCGCCGTCCGCGTGCGTGACAAGTACGGGGCTGGCGCGAAGCGTGTGCGATTGTACTTGGATTAATGCAATTTGAGATTTATTGATGTGTCATAAGACTCAAATTATTTGCAATAAATTTCAAAGTGTGTTAGACGCGGGTGCTGGCTGACGCGTTAGACGTGGGCGTAGCGAGCACGTATCGTCTGAATCTTTAATTTGTTTTTGTTATTCATAATTATTATCAATACAATTATCCGTATTAGTCCAAGTATTATGATTTCTAGATAGTTTCTTGTCAACTTCAACTTAATTCAATTTAAATCTAAGTGCATGTTGTTTGTGTTTTAGATGTAAGATATTATGTTGTGTTCTCTGATGGTGCCTAAATTAATGAATAAAAAACGCGGCTTTATGTAATCGTGAATGAAATCCGACCCACGTCTGTCGATCAACTCGTAATATGCAAATGTAGTAATGTATCGTTGGTGTAAAAAAAAAAACACAGCGAACGAGTTTTGCAATCTGTTATCAGGGTATATTTTGGATAATGATCATTATACACGCTTTTGGTTCATATCTGAGTATGCAAGGGCAAAATGCATAACACTGGGTTTTTTTCCTAACTTTTCATAATATGAGAGATAATGATTTTGATGCGTCATTCTATTCTGACATCACGAAGATTATTTGCATCTTTTATATTTTAATGTTGCAAGTGAAGGATGGTGCCATTATTAGAGCTGATTAAGTAAATTTAGTTAGTAAAATGAAACAACGTCAACGATACTTGAATAGTATTAGAAGGAGAAAAAAAGTTTAAAAAGTTCAGGAAGTATTAAGGAAATTAAGATACGTGCTGCTCCTACAGGTGGTATAGGGCACATTGTCTCGAAAAACCTAGAAATTACGAAATTAAAGGTTAATAAGTGTTACGCTCTACTCAGAACGCCAAACTGGTATTGATGCCTTTGTCTAATACGCAGTAATAACAAAAACGTGTAAATTTTTAGCTAGTTTAGATTTAGCAATTTAGCGTCCTGAATAGGGCCTAATATCTATTCAAATTAAAAACAATAGGTTTTTGCCCAACAGATCTCTATCAGAAAATACAATCTTACTACGCTCTCAGCTTTCGTGCCCCTATTGCTTCAAGTCTTCTTTATCACAACTCCCGACACAGTACCAGCACACAATTATACATGTGAAGAGGCGATTCCTTTGTCCGTTTATCTGTTATTATTGGGTCGTGATAGCAGGGGTCCTGGGGTCGCGCGTGCACCGGTTGATGAACCCACGGCTGACGTCGCCCAACGAGCTGTTTGTTTAGAGACAGCTTGGAAAGTTGAATGATGAATATGGGATCAAGATAGGGGTTGAGGACTAAAGGCTTGGGTGGTTAAAAAACGGCGGTATAGCAAACAGTTTATGAAGGTTATGGGCCCAGTCCTTATAATGATACGTTTTAAGATTTCTTGAACCCTAAAGCAGCAATCGCTATTGCTCAGACGACAGCTGCTGATTAGACCAATCACAGGCTTTAAAAAATCACAAGACCGTATTGTCAACTGGTTCGCGATTGCAACTTGTCTAGGGTAAGGCTCCTTGAAGACGTTAAACAGGCCAAAATAATACAGATATAAAGATGGACAAATTACGTATTGTTTACATTAGAAATTACAAAAATAATAGTATGGTAACACTTAAAACTAGTGCAACAACTAGCATGCTTGCTGCTAAGAGCGACCACTTTCAGGCAACAGTATCTGCTGTTCCAGAAACAACCAATAATTTAATTTAAACTGTCGCCAACTTATTTTCGCCGGTTTAAGATAATAATACCGACTTGATCACATACACAATCAATGGAATAATTAAGTTTTTTTCCAATGATAAACTTTAGAAACCATAAACATACATGAATTGACAAAAATCCATAAAATAATTCATTGATATCTTGGGTACACTTAATTTATCTGTCTGACCTTTGATTAAAATTGTTGACCGCTTAAAGTGTTATGAAATTAAACATAAGCTAGATATCAATAAGGTGTATTTTGCAAAAAAAAAATGCTAGAAATGAATCATCGTAAAAACTTGTATGGAAAATCCTAAAACTTATTTTAATAAGAAGTTAATAGGAAACCGATTTAGACGTATCGTATCATTGTGACAAGTGCTTAAACATAAAGCCCCTTACTAATAAACGACTTAATAATTGACTTTGACTTTGAAATAGTTTTCTTTAGTGTTTTGTAATTTTCGATCGACTTCAAAATTTGAAAAGAAAAAAATACAAAACACTGTATAATTATTCCGTCGCTGTACAACGTTTATAAGTAAGGGGATAACTAACTAGTAACAATGTATTCAATTTGTAAGCCACAGTAATAATTTCTTTAAAATAGGTCACAATTATCAGCAGGTTACGATAACATTTTAATTGCTCCAACTTTAACGCAGAATAATTAGTTATGTAACTAAGCATGTATAAACACTTTTGATGATATTTATTATTGTTAAAGTTCAGCCATTTTTATTTGAGACAATTAAAAGAGAAAAACTTGGTGACTAGAGAAATATAAGATGGTAAAGAACAAAGTCACTAGCCAATAGCCAAAAACTATGGCAAGGATCAGAAAGGAAGTTCGTACAGGTCGCGTGGCGTACATGAAGTTCTAGATAAGTTGCATTGATTTTTGACTGCCTCGGTGGCTCAGTCAGTTGTGAACCTGCCTTCTGAACTAGAGAGGCCGTGGGTTCGATTCCCACCTAGGGCAAACATTCATGTGCGGAACATTTTTGTTTCAAGTATGTATTTAAAAAAAAAGTTTTTATATCAGTCTCTGGCCGCCATGGTACAAGCTTTGCTTAATTTGGGGTCAGATGACCGTGTGCGCAAGTGTCCCGAATATTATTTATTTATTAGCTTTCAAACGATTCCATTTTCCAACATCAATTGCTGATTGGATAACATATGAGAATTGATAGAGATTGTGAGAGATTGGATAGAAATGGCATGACTGTGATCTTATTGTTTACTCCTCTAATCAGCAAATAGCGTTGAGCGTTAGCGATTGCAGCAATTTCATCCCTTGGAAGCTTGTCTTGGAGCCTTGGTTGTCGGAGCTTTTAAGTCTCTTAATGCCTACTGACACTGTTTGACGGTTTTTGACTATAACAGCTAGAGGTCACAATTTCAACGTGTAATTCGACCCAAGGAACCAGTAGCCAGTTGCCAAATTAGAGTTCTCTAAGCAACAGTAGTCGAAAATATTAGTAAATAAGAGTAGGTAGGTGTTCCCGCTAAAAGTGGAGGACGAGTATCAAGCTTTTAGGGGTTTATAGAGTACGGCCCCGAAAAAACACACACGTGTCAACTGTCAACGTATTATAAGCCCGTATTACTCCACCTATAAAAAGGTTTACTTAGGTAATTATTAAATTGTTGAGCAAGGTCAATATAAGTACAAGTATCGCATGCAATATTGTTTACATTAATAATACAAATTGAGTAGGTATTCGCAGGTATTTATTTTCCGTCATGGCATAGGTTATGTGTTATCAGTTGCAAATTAGCAAAACAGCGTTGTGTGCTGAACCTACTTCCCTGTGGCCTTGTTATGAATTAAAAATATACGATAAAAGAGTTAATAACAAAACATTTAGAAGTACCTACTCATTTATAAAAGTATTTTAGTTTTATGTTCTCAGTCAGTTTTCAGTCAGACTAGCACCTGACATTGCTTAACGCGAAATGAGCTTATCGTCAAATTAGCATAGAGCAAAAAATTTTGAACAATAGGAACGGCGTATTAGCACTTTCGCTGCGTTCACGGCAATAGTCTGGTTCCGCCTTACAAAAGGAATACGAGTAGGTAGGAACTTCAAGTTCCTGGGACCCTATTCGGAGATTTGAGATTATCATCTCACATTTTTCGTCTTTGTTGCTCTCGTTTGAAACGTCATAGGTGTAAGAGTGACCAAGACAAAATCTCATCTCATCTCACGCGCAGGAATAGCCCCCCTGGCTCTGTCTCACCTACACGTATCTAGAATCGCAGATTAATAGAAACAAAACACAACAGCTAGATAACGTTTTGCAAGAACTTTCCTTTTTGATTTCTTATTTGATTTTTATTTTTTAGATGATTTGTTTTTTTCTTTCAGGGTCACACTCAAACCCTAAAGTTACATGTTAGTCGAGACACTGTCTATCATCATAACAAGAGCCGACGGTAAGTCAAGACGATTGATATTCAAAAGCGGCTCTCGGCTCTGTTTATTTTCAAACAATGTCTCTCCACACAATGTTCAAAAATAAACAAAATCAATCAGCGATGCATGTATGCAGAAGCCCGCATGCGAACGCATCCTGCCGGCGGCGCGGCATCAGTATTCGTCGAGGGCTCCCGGACACGGCGCGATCCTCACACTTCAATAGAAAAGCTATCTAGCGCCCGCCGCCGTTTCGAATATAAATTACACAAAATTATAGTAGACGCATAAAATCCGCGGTACGTGCCGGTCGCCATTTTGAAATCCTACCGCGCTCGGCGACGGCGGCGTGCGCTCCCGTGAGCGGCCGCCACCGCTGCCGCTGGCGGTGCGGTAACCCCGTGACCGCGCGCACATATTGATGCGTTGACCGCCCACGGTCACGAATTAACCGGCCGAGTTTATTTACAAGTCGATATTGTAAGTGGAGTGGTCGCCGGCGCGCTCCGGCTCGTGGCAGCATATTACGACGCACCCAGACTCGAGCGGCGTCGCAGACGCGTTTATTGTTTTCCATTTACACTTTTTTCGGTGTTTACGAGTTGAGGCGAGGCCGTCGCGCGTCCGTTTCTGATTTGATTTCTTTTTATTGCTTCTCGACGATAGGCGGGTTTATAACGAGGTGCCTACTTTTGCCGCTCGTAAAAGCGTTCTGTTCAGTCGTATTGCCAAATACGTCGTCTTCATAGATTAGATCGGAAACGCAAAAGGCTGAAGATAACATTCTACGCATGACCCGAATGGAATACTAACGTAGTGTTTCAAAACATGTTTTGATGTTTTGGGAGGCTCGTATCTTCTAGCGCTAGATATCAGGTACATACTCGTAGGTATAGGTAAATACTGGCTGGCTGATGCAAACATCGTCCAAGATAATGATTAGAAATATGACTAATGATAATCACTCTGAATAATTTAAAATCGTGTATTTGAATATACTATTATAAGAATTATTAATAAACACAAAATCTTCTCGTCTAGGTTTTTGCCCAAATTCATGCAAGACACCAAAACAAAATAAAACATAAGAAAAACTTTCATTTTCCTCAATACTTGTTTACAATTTGACCTGACACATGACATGACACGTCGGGAAACGGAGAACGCGTGTCACAAGCTTCTCGACATTTGGCAAAATAAACTATTCTAATAGGATCGAACGCGTCAATGCGGTGGCGATGGCGCGAGATACCTTCAAACAATCTTCAACCCGAAAATAATATTTGACGCAAAATTTGGTTATAAAGACGTAGCATGCCATTAAATGTAAAAGAAAAATTTGATTCCAATTTCAAATGATGTATTGGTTACGTTGGCGCCGTGTTTAACGGTCACCAAGAAGGTCATGTCTGCGGCCAGTGGTAGACCTTCACGGTCAGACGGCAACAACGCAATGTCGGCATTTAGGACCTGCTTCACGTCTCATTTGCATAAAATTACAATTTAGACGCTTTTTTTTTGTGGAATGACGAATTGGCTCTACATTGTTCTGTCGGTGTAAACAACTGCTTAGTATTTAGAGTTTTCATGACTTTACGATGCAATAGTTCTCAATTTAGCTCAGTTTTAATATTTTCGAATTCTCCAACTTGTTGAGCATACATTTTGTAGTTTCAAAGGCTATTTGAACCGACCTTCATATACGTTGGTCCGCAAAACTTCGAGGGATCAATTTAAACTATGATTATGCGTAGCCCAGAAGTAACTAATGCTAGGCGATGCAAAATGGATTGAATGTGACGCTGCAGGTGCCGGCAGGAAGGCAAACTAATTACAAACAAACCAAATTACCATTCTCGTTATTCTAATGCGGCCAGACCTTCTAGTTGGCAAGGCGCTGGTTGCGGATGTGCGACCAATGTCAATGCTTTAATCTTAAAGTTAAATTACAATCTAAAAGCCAGGTGTTTCCTTCGGAAGGACACAATTAGTTCGCCTGCTTTCTTGTCTTCAGTCAGTGAACGATAAAACCGTGAAGTTCTACTATTACTATTACGCACGCTTCTATCTCACGTTTATCGTTGTCTCTTTATCGATCGATCTTCGAATCTCATTCAGAAATTTCTTGAAGGATAGTTCAATTATTATGAAACCCTAATTTGAGAAGTAACAGTTTCTTTCATCTTGTATTGTTTTACCTTTATACGTTTGTAAAATAAAGTTTGTGTGTATCTTTAATTAAATCTAACATTATGCAATGTCCTGATCCCGACAAAATTAATTCAAACCATTTACAGCTACAAGTATTTACTTCGTCCGTAGCACGTATTGGACACAGTCTAGTTGCCAAGCAGTGAATTGCTTGCGAATCGCCAGCAAGACACAAGCCACGTATTGTATGGACCTTCGAAATCTAAGCCACGGCGCGGCAAGGTCAACTTTACAACTTGGCTCGGCCATCATTGATTTCACTATGACGCAACCGTCGCGCCGCCGACGACGCCCGTCCGACGCGGAACACATTACAAGTTTTTGCTTCCCCATGGGCCGTGGGCGTTGTAGGCACACCAGAACCTTGGCTGATATCCGTGTAAAAATATTAAGACCTTTCTACGAGTATGTGGTCCCTATATCGGTTATAGACCATGCTGGTTCAGGATTAGGTGAATGTATAGACTACTGTCTCAGTCGTTAATTTTACTAGTAGTGTTATTACAAATATCGCTGGTAACTACTGTGTCTGTCTAAGTATTTGATGGCTAAGCGAGTGTAATTGCCTAATACCTATGTCTGGTTAATTTTCAATGCGTTTGGCAATAAAACATCGGATGTTCATGCTTTGCTGCTACTATGAGACCATTACTACAAACTCGATTTATCTCGAATAATATTTTCTAAAATATCCAAACATCTAAGTGGGGAATAAAAATACTTCTAGTTCCAAAGATCTCAGATTTATCCCGCCAACAACTCTCTATACGGCATAAAAGTCAAGCAAGTCAACGTCAAATGGCAAAGCAAGAAATAAAAACAAGCAAGCCTAATGTTACAAAAATATGATAAAATTAAGAAACCCACCTACCTAACTGACAAACGAAGGGCCAAAACCAAAAACTGTCCCAAAATCCCCAAACTGATAGACATCATCGCCAGAAGATTAGACACATTACACACTACGCGCTCGATTTCAGATGATGGCGACTAATGATACGTTAGAGAAAATAAATCAGAAAAAATGTGACGCCGCACGCACCTTCGAAACGCCGATCAAAACAAATCACCACGTTATAAATATAAAATCACTCGGATAAAATTGCGAATTAGCCGTAGAAAACGCGATATATCGCAGAGCATAATTTTTACGGTGAAATTTCCATTTTGCCCGCGAGGTATATTGGATAAGCGGGATTGAAGCCCCTTCCAATCATGCTCGCAACTCTAGGTCGTAACGCAATTTTTCTCATATGAAATTGTATCGAGCTAGCGTGAGTGTTTTCAATTTATTGCCGGCTTCTTGATTTTGAAAATTGGACAGGACTTAGTCAAAACGCTGCGTGGTGCGTGCCAACGTGGCGTCCGTTTTATTGGTAGCCATGTTTTTTTAACTGATCCCATTAATCTTAGATGGAAATGCCATGGGTATGTTTAGCTCTCTTATAAGGCTATTGGAAGTTAAAGAAAACTTAAACCTATCTCTAAGTAGCATGTTGATGTTTTGAGTCAATAATAATTATTAATTTATTATTGTTATTTGACAGTAAGTACTCGACATGGTTTAATTTGTATTTTAATTAACTTTTAAGTCTTTTTCTTGTCCTGCAAGAAATAAATCTGGTAATGTAACGGGTATATACTTCGAGCAAAGTAGCGTGGTTTACGAGGAGCCTTGGACCGATGTAGGCTCATGATGATGATGATTATACTACTTACAACATTAATGATGTAGAAAAATTCGATGTATACCTGTAACAATACATAAAATCATTAGAAAAGGTAAGTATAATTATTTATTTAGGTGGGTAATAAACTAACGCAGTTCCAAAATTAGAATTATCAACAGGAAAACAATTATTACAAAGTTCGAAATCAAGCCAACAGTAATGGCTGCGTCGGAATCCGTAGCAAACATTCCATCGCAATCTGTTTTATTTTATGCGTGCGCAAACAATCGTTCTACAACATTAGACAATTTGGCGACATTGCCACAAAACAAAAGACGTCGTTAGCAGCGTCTAAATCAAATTTAGAATCTCTGCCCCCGTATTAGTAGCCAATTTGTGAAAATTTAAAAAACTAACAGAAAAAAGTGGGACGTAAGCTGGCGGTATGCCACGACGTTGCCAAAGCGCACGCGGTCCAATTCTGTCAAACGAGTCTCCAAAGTAATGGCCGCTTATTTTTGGCGGGAACACACAAATATCATTGGCTTCGTTTTATGAAGAAATATCGCTCGGGGTTAATCTCGCCGGTCGTGTGTTTTCGCGTTACGATCACTTGGATTTATTATGATTTATTGAGGAATTGTTCGCGAGACACTTGGCTTTAGCAAACAAAGAGTTTAGGAAATATCAAGTTACGTAACTGCAATGTTGCAAAATAACAGTAAAGTTCAACTTTTATTTTGTTCTGACTTCAACCCTTTAGACTAGTGATCTCCAAGTACTTTTGTTTTAAGGACCACATGCCATGATATTCGGTTTTGGGTGCTCTCTTATACAATATTGCCTTTTAGCAAAAGTTTATGGATCCCTTGTAAAAGACCCCTGAGAGGTCGCTATAGACCACTTTGGGAATCACTGGTGTTTTCTCAGATTATATGTATTATGCACCTAACCTATGTTTATGAAAAAAGAAACGTAAGTAGATTTGAAGAAAAGAGAAAAAATAGGTAAGTACATACTTACAATTTAATACACATTCAGGGAATGTGGATAAACCGGAAGTTACTAATAAGGGAACGCGCAAGAAAAATACGACCGTTTTTCGCGTCCGTTTCATCTATCCTCAGTCGAATACGAGTACGTGAATCTCAAATATGTTATCAATAATAATACTTATAAGAAGTAAGTGTCTAAATTCTAAACCTTTTGTAACTCTGTTCAAGCGAAGTTTAGTGACAACATAGGTAGTTATAAAATGCAAGGAGCACAGAGTTGTTATTCATCCCTCCTGCGTATATAAAACACGAGTTGAGTGCGTTTTATGTACAGAACCCCACTATATAAGGGTGCACGCATAATGCTGCAGCAATTAACGCAGGAACCGATGCTAAATTCAAAACACGCGTCAAAGTACTGACGTGCAATTGCTGCAAACTTGCTTGCGAACTGCAGCCCTGTTTTATACCCCCTTTTAAAATTTTGCGTAAAAAGACTAAAGCGTCATTTATAAAGAAGGTGGTGAATTATTTTAATGACTGTCTCTATGTATTCAAGGTTTTACTTTTCCATCATTAAGGAAGTACCTATTTTATATTTTGTAAAGATGTTTATGTGTAACTTTAAATATTTTAAACCACGTAAGTACCTACTTATGTTTTATTATTCAAATCTATATTTGATACCATGATATTTTTGCCTAACTTTTTTATGACGAAAAGTTAGATGCTGACCACAGCTTACCTGATGTCAAGTGACTTCGTCAATCATTTTAGTTTTTATTCCAGATTTTAATAGAGCCATTGTCAATTTACCTTTATGACGCTTGCGACGATTATGGATAATTGAAGTCATCAGTGGACCAATCAGCATTAGCCTCTGATCTGCTATTGTCATGTCCAGGCAAATTAAGGAATGTGACTCTGACTACCAAAGAATTACTTGGATACCGGGAATTTCCAAATGCTAATTCCTCAACTTCAGTTCGAATTTAGGCCCATTTAGATCCGTTTTGTGAAAAAGATTGGTGGCTTAAAGTTAAAGCTGCCAGCTTAAAAAACAAAACAAGATTGTCACAATATTGTCCAATCTTACACAGTATACATCCCACAGAGAAAAAGATATTAATTAATAAAACCTTAGTAAATAGATATGCCGCTAAGGTTATACGAGTACAAGGATAAAACTACCAAATAAATAAGAAAAGAGGAACTCGACACGAAGTCACAAATAAATGTAATAATTAGCCCAGTGAACCGAGACATCCTGAATATCATATCCTCTTTTTTGCGAAACTACCTGATACATCATCCGATAACTCCAGACGCGAAGACAAAGCGAAGCCTCTATAGCACGTACAGATATCAAATTGCGTTGGTTGACAACGTCGGTTTAAAAATAAACCTTACTATGTAGCGTTCGTTGCCCCTAAAGGCACCCAAAGATATCTTTATTTTTCGAAAAGATTCTTGAGGGCACACCGCCCCAAGGTCGGAATTGTATTTGCTAAAATTGAAGGAATAAAACGTTCCAGTGAAATCTTTTTCCCAAGAGATAAGACGCTAAACGCGAAAAGAGATTTGGCTGAGAAATTTCTACTGACGACGGTTAGAGATTTACGTACAGAGGCGTTGATTTCGTTAGGACCTGTAGTAGGTATAAAAATAATCTAGCAGGCAAGATGCTTATTGAATTACATCAATTGAAGTATAAATAAGCAAGATCAAATTAATAAAGCAATAAAAACAACAAGGTCAATAAGAAGGATCATTTTAATTATTTTAGTCCATCTACAAATGCACCGTGCATCGACCCCTTTGGGCTTGTCATCCCGACAATGTTCCTACCTACCTCTACCTACCTAATTGCTAATTTGTTTCGCGAGCCACTTTTTTATGCGAATGTACGTTTTATTATTACAATAAATTACGTTTGAGATCATAAAGATCTTTGTTAAAACAAGAAAAGTGTCTCGGGTCTCTTATTTAAGGCCGCCGCCAAGTTTTTTGGGAAGACTCGTAAAAAGTAATGCCTGCCTAAGCAAAATAAGTGCCTACCTACTTAAGAATACAAGTACTTCTAGAATCTTAAAAAATAAGGTAGTTATGCCAACACAGAACATTTTCGACTGTCACGCGCAACAGAATTTTTTCTGTGATCAACAGATAATAAGAAATTAAAAATTGCAACTTATCCTTACCCATAAAGTTACAGTCTCAAAAATCAATGAGACAACAATAGCATAGCTTTTGTCAAAATTCGATCCAGGGAAAATCTAGATAAATAATGGTTTTAAAAAAATCTCTACCTAACATGTCTAGTTACTGTTATGGCGCTTAACGTTTTCCTTAAGACATACTCTCTTTCACTAGACTCGTCTAAATTTTATGTAAAAGTTTAATAGTTAGCAGTAAAGAGGTTTTACCGAGTTCCCTCTAGAGGTTAGTGCCCCGCTAACAGCTGACGGGGAAAAGAGGGACGCGCTCTTATGGACAACGACCTTTCATACATTGTCTAACGTATACATAACTTTATCTAGACACTTACAGGATTTCGCGCGAATCTCCTACATAAAAAGTGAAATGTTTCCACTCGAGGAGTCTCCGAGTTGAAGTAGTAAAACTAAATTGTGGCTTGTCTTGGTAAGATTTTTATGATTCCAGTTTTTTTAAAGCGTCTATGCTGTGGATTTAGATATGAATTCTATATTTAGATTTAGGAGCAAACAGAGGTTTTATTTTTGCGTTTTACGTTTACAATGATTCAGTAAAAAGTTAATTCGCTAGGAGTTCGAAAGATTTTTGATCAATAATATTTGAGTCGGTTGTAATTTTAGATTGTTTGGTAAGTTTGCTTCCAGATAAAAAAAAATTTGGTTTGAGAATAGAGGCAATAAAAGGTAGGTTCCTGTTCCTGCGAACAAGGGTTGGAAAGAAAAGTTTTTACGTCAACGTTTGCAAGATCTAGGGGATGGACAGGTTCTTCCGTGTATAGGCTTGTTTTCGAACAAGGTTGTAGAGAGTCATTTTTTTTACTTTGACTTTCATAAGCGTATCTTCGATACCCAATTGAATAGAGATATTTGATTTCATTTTATTGCAATGTATTAAAGTATCTATTAATGTATAGAAAACTATTAAAGTTCCCCGTTTTATATCTTTGTCAGGAGAAAATTTAGACACCTTCAACGAAATTTATGTAATCTTAGAGTAGAAACCGCTCGTAAAATAAAACTATAATAAAATTAAGAACAGTCATTCGGTGTAGGTAGATAGTAGTCTCAGATTCTTGAGTAACCACAATCTTTTGTAGACGGTGTGAGTGTGGGTGTGGTGTGTGTAAAACGACCTACATTGGAGGTGTTGCTAACTAAGCGAGCTAAAATTCAAGGTCATTACCCTGCCACAACAAACGTCTCAGCAACATTATTACAAAGCGAATTTGAAAACATTTAAATAAATAAGAGAAGAAACCTTTCTCGCACAAACAACTTGTACGAATACCGGTCGGAGTGTTTCTGTTCGCTCGCTCGCACGTGCGATGAGTAAATGGGGGGAAAGAGATGGAGCGACAAGGTCACTGGTCAGCCGTTCTCCGTCAGACAGCGGGGCGCGCGGGAGGGGGCGTGCGCGGGCGCAAGCAGACGGACGGCGCAACGACATGGCGGTGGCGGTAGACGTGACGTCATCGCACCGGGTCACGAACCAACTTGCATCCAACCAGCGAACCTCCCATGCGTAGGAAAACTGGATGCATGCACGACGCAGAAAAAGCGTATCGATTCGTTCATATACATTACAGCATGTAAGCACCGCGGAAGGGAACACCGCACTATTCTTGGCTTGCCTCGATTACATACGCGAGACGTCTTTGAATAGCGTACGACGCAAGCACCTAACATCACCGAAGTTTACGTAAATTCGCATTTAAATTTCCAATACTTTTAACATACCTCGACGATATTTTATGTTTATTATGTATGTAATAGTCTGCAGTGACGTATAACCTAACATGTTTGCATAATTAAATCATGTACAAATGGAGACTGGGTATTAATGGAGTTAACGTTTGAAAAGTTGAGGCAACTAATTAAATGTTTGCACAAATTATAACCAGTCTGGTGGTTTTGCCCATTTAAAATAAATATTTTAACTTCTTCGGTAGTAGGATCAAATAGTGAATATTCCTAGATTTTCCATTATGTTTCTTAGAAATGAATACGAGCTTCAAAAGTACTTATCAAAGACGTCTTTCTTATTCCTTTCATTTCTTTAACTGCCTCGGTGGCTCGCATTGGTAGTGAACCTGTCTTCTGAGCTTGGGAACTGGGTTCGATTCCCACATAGAGCAAACATTTATGTGATGAACATTTGTGTTTGATCTGTCGGGGTTTTAATATCTATTTACATATGTATGTTTTTAAAATTTATAAGTATGTATTTGTATGCATGTATATCAGTTTTTGGCAGCCATGGTACAAGCTTTGCTCAGTTTCGGGTCTATTCGGAGATTTGAGATTTTCATCTCACTTTTTCTCGTCCTTGTTGCTCTCGTTTGAAACGTCATAGGTGTGAGAGTGACCAAGATAAAATCTCATCTCATCTCACGCGCAGGAATAGCCCCCCAGTTCGTGTGTGCAAAATGTCCCGAATATGTATTTATTCACCAAACATCAATCCACAACCATGCGTCTACAAAAAAAACCTTGTTAGCAGTTAAAGAAACATCAACTGGACATTTCTTTACTAGAAATAGAACATAAATAAAGGAGAAATTACTCGTTGACACGTAATCACCCGAAGTGAAACTATGAAACACTTGCACACGGAACGGCGCGGTTCGCGGAAAGGCCCGCGCATTTCGCATAGCTCCCCAAGATGGATAAGCAATGCCGATGGCTCTCCATAATCGTCATTTAGCACTGCCCACTGGATTTCCCGAGGTTTATTTACGTGGCCGAGTGGGGAGCAGTTTGTCAAGCGGCCAAATTTATAATTAGACAGTTGTCAAACTCCTCTAGTAGTCCAACTTGGTGGGATTGCGTAACCTTTAAAAACATTTACGTTTTGAAACGCAATAGCGCGTGTTTTGAGCTCGGGAATCGTGAGCTCAACTAGTTGAGCGCGACGTTTCTGTAGGGGGTGACCGGGAGTGGCATTAAACAACTGTTTTTCTGTTTCAGATTACTTGATAAATAGCAAGTTGTTTGATATTGGTTTTAGAACAACATTGAGGCCATGTCGAAGGTCCAGAAAAATAAAACCAAAAAAGTCTGTATTTTTCTCCGAGTCTGTAACGTAAGTTCTGAACCCTATCTGGTGTCGCTCCTAGTCAAACAGTAACCAAGTTTGGCAATTTAACGAAATCTAGCTAAATCGCCCAATTAACTGCTGTAATAATTATAATTAACAGTCTTCAAAATTCTATTGTAATTCTACCGAGAACAAATTTAATAAATTTACTTTAATACTATAACTTACAACTTAATCATATTTACAACAGTCGTATTATGATAATGAATGTATTTTTTTACTAAGATAGCATCTTGATTTCCATAATCCTCCTAAAGTCTTTGAAAGACCGAAATCTGTTACTAATTATCCAGATAAAAACTAAAAGCGGTATTTCTGAACTTGTTATCTCGTAAATGCCATTTTGAGAGTCTAACGCTATGGTGTGAAGATGTGAATTACCTGTATGGTAAAAATGTCTAATTAGCGTGTTTTTTCGCAGCAGTTAACAGAATCTCATCGGCATGAGAGGAACATGTGAAAAACAGGCTTGCCCTGGTGTAGTTGACCCAAATAGAGCGTTTCATCTCGTAGGCTGACAGGGAGTCATTTGCCGAACGACGGTGCAAGTTACAAGCGCGTCGCTGAACGGTTTTTAGAAGCTGCATGTTAAATTAAAAAATCTAATTTTTATGCATCTGGGGTCCTAGATAAGCTGCATTCGCTTACAAACGACTCTATTTATACAACCGCTTACGCCAAAACATCAGCTGCTGGTTGGACGTGATACGGACTATCAAAATGTCATGTAATCTCATTGTCAAGTCATCAAATCAATAGCTAACATTTGAACGTTCTGCGTTAGTGATTGTGGAAATAGATTTGCTTGAGCCAGGGTTGTAAAATGTGATTAAAAGGAAAAAGAAGCCTTTAGACCTTATAAAAGGTTGTTGCGTTGTAGCTATGCTAAAAAGCTTTCCAAAGAAATTTTAAAGTATCAAAGATAATTCAGGACTAACTTTTAGAAGTCAGTCCTTAAGTTTCGTTATCATTTTGAGATTAGTCTTAAAATGCAGAACAGAAAGGAGCAGAAACAGCCAGTAGTCGCTACTCTTTGACAAAAAGTAAATATATCGTGACGATATGTTAACTTTTTGTCAGTGAGTTGCGAGTAACAAAAAGTAAATAAAGTCTTATAATCTGGATTTAAACCCGGAAATGTAGTAAGGTACATGAAGCCTGCTGATAAATGAAGGAAATTGTACCGGAGTACTTAGAGGAAACTAAACGGAAGCCTTGGACGATAATGGGATTAGTTAGACACGAGTTGATAAGAATAAAACGAAGACACTGATAAGCCATAAATACGTATTTTGGACGCATTGCGCATTTAGTTAAACTACGTTGTATCCTCTAGTTAAGAGGCCTTCGGGTGGCTTTAGAGGTTTTTACTCAGCCTATAGTCTATTTCAGTCTCCGTTCCCCATGTTTTTAATAATAGAGGGCACAGGCATTTCAATTAAATATGACGTACTCGTATGCATAACTGTCAAAGTTACAGCCATCAAGCCCTAAAATAAATTATTAAGAAATTCCTAGATGGGCCATATTTTTGTTGCTAATATTGTTATTGGCAATATTTCGACAATATTTTGAGCGTGGTCCGGCCATTTAGTCAAACATATCTAGCATAGCTAATGATAGAATAATGCAGCAAAACATTTCTGTAAAATATAGCGTGTCTAGGAGTATCTATAAGTAATCAGAATCAATACTCAAAGCCAACTATATCACGATTTAGTATAAGTACTCGTAAATCCATGTGTCTTTTTAATGTATTCTATTTTATGTTTATTTGTCACAACATTGTTAATATCTTTTGCAAAACATCCATTAGCGCATATATCATGCCAAAAAGCAACAAAGGACACTCGCTCATCACTTCTACCTCGCAGCCCCGACCTCCATCCCCCCTATTCACAACCAGGCAGCCAGGCCAGGCCGGGGGCAACCCGGGCATAATAATTTTAGCTCGTGGCGCGGCATGGAAATGAAAAATGTCATCGCCCGGCGCCCGGCGAATACCCCGTATAACGGCTTCCCACCTGCGCCGTCACAGATTAAATAATACTAGCCGCGTGGGGTTGTCGTGATGTGGAAACTACCATAAAAGTGGGAAATGGCTCTGTATACTGCGTTACCGTTTCGTACGTCGATTTTGAGGTCTATAAAGCTGATGAGCATGATTGCCAGGTGAGTACGTTTGTCTGTTTTCAACATTGAAAAGATAATGAGACGGCAACAGGTGTCAGTTCAGCTTTTAAGTTTAGTTTTTTAGCAAATTTACATCATAGTTGGCGCAAGGGGTGGCCTATACCCAACAGTAGTGGATACAGGCTCTTATTGATAACGATGATGACAAAGTTTACATTTCGGCGAAGGGAGGTCAGTCACAGGGCAAAATAAAAAAGACTGTTAAGGAGCCTTGGACTCACATAGGGCTGTATGAAAGAAGAAAGATTTATACGCAGGAAGAAGATTTCTACCAAGTTCATTATAAGCACATATAGCATTATTTAATCGGTACATGGGCTTAACGTAGTTCACCGTGAAAAACATTTTTTCAGCTTGCGTCATCGAAATTTATTTCGGTTTACGTAGTAGGCATACACGTAAGTTATTCTAGGTCATGGCGTGGTCATGGTAAAAGATATGAATAGGTATTTGAATGTGCTATGGCTATGATATGAGTCAATTATATTTACGAGGCCCAATCGCAGATTAAAATAAAGTTAGTATGGCTTTGCGTAGTTGACAGACTAAGTTACTAATAGAGTTGTTCAAATAGTGGAACTAAATGTTTTGTAGAGATATATATGGAGCTTACTTTAAAAACTACGATCGTAGCTCCCCTTGGTTAATTCCTGACTTGTGTTTATGAAATTTACATTTATATTTTATTTATAAAACAGCAAATAGCGTTGATAATGTTTACTAACTACTAACTTTGAATAAAGTTGGTCAAATGGAGGAACTAAAATTTCCTACAGGAGACTTCCGGTTTCGTTCAGAAAATGTGGAGGTGGCGCCTTTGCTCCACTGTTAAGAAAAGATGGCAGGACGCTTCTTGAATGTTTCAGCTCATGCCTCAATGAACTCACAAACAATGTGCAGAAAAATGGAAGCATAACATTCTTGACAGCGCTATTTTTAGCTGCGGCCCTCTGAATGAGCACGAAATTCGTCTGTCATGCTTCCAAATACCAGCGTTTAGCCGTTCCAATATGTAATACATAATGCACACGAAGCGACTTCACGTTTCTATGTTCTACAGACAGTTCTTTTTATCGAGACAGAAGTATATTTACACGTAGCCTTGTCACGTTCTGACACGACAAAAAATGATGAGAAAATTTTGTCGCGGTGCAAATACTAGAGAGAGGATTATCGCTAATCAGTTGTGTCGCAGGGTTGTGGGAAAACATTTCAACTATGTGTCTTCAAATTGTAGTACTGCGCAAATATCGAATATCAACAAATAGCCACGAAATATTTTTGAAAACCTTACTACTAGGCTTACTTAATCCTAATTAATCAAACTGTGTGTGTGTTTTTTTTGTTTGCCTTCAGTTCACCATCCTATGTATATTATATTTTTAACACCCGGAATAAAAACGACGGGGTGTTTTAAGTTTGACGTGCCTGAGGTGTGTGTGTGTGTGTGTGTGTGAGTGTGTATGTGAGTGTGTGTGTGTCATCGTAGCTCTAATATCCGAACGGATGAACTGATTTTGATTTATAATTTTTTGTTTGAAAAGTGAATTAGTTGGAAGTGTTTTTAGATTTGTTTGGTGAAAATCGGTGTTAATGAAAATCGATGTCAGGTTTTTCTTAAAATTAAAACTTATACTTGTAAATGCAGTGTCCGAACAGCGCGTACAGGGAGCCTACCATGACATCTCATTGTCATGATGGTCACGTTTTGTTGTCGACGCTGCGGGACCATGGACCTTATTGCGCGGTGATACAATTCGCTCAACGTCGACAACAAAACATTAAGATGCCATCATAGCAATAACATGCCATAGTAGGCCCCCAGGAGGCTAACAGACAGCCGCTTACAATTTGCTCAGTTAGGACGCAGCGTAATAGGTACTAAAGTGAAACAACCACGACACACATACACACTCGTCGTATTAGGGCCTAGTTATAAATAGCATTACCATAAAAAAGTGGTTTCGGTCACGGCTGCGTAACCGTAAAGACCGTAAACACAGATTCGCCATTGTTAACTGATTTGTCAGCAAAGAGCTTTGTACAAGCGAGTAATGTGGGACACGTTGTCTGGTAGACATTTGGTAGTACATGCAGGTAATATGGAGCATCTTTGAATAGCACCTACTTGCAGATAATACATGCTATGTAATACATGATATAGCATGGATTATCCCAGTCCGGTATTAAGCGACATGACCCATTTTGCACGCATGAAATCTCAGTGAGAAGCGATGACAGCCTAGTTGGAGAAGGCCTGCCTCTCAAGCCAGAGGGAGCGGGTTCGAACCCAGCCGACGGCACGCACCAATTGGTTCATTGTGTGAACATTTGTGCGTATTGTATGTCATCTGCTACAGGAATGGAGCCCGGTGTATGGCGACAGGCTAGCCCCTGTCACATTTGGGGCTGAATATCGTCCGGCGAAGTGTGGGTGTTGTATTACACCTCTGCCAGCCCCCTTGGGGGAAAGGCGTGACGATATTTTATGTAATGAAATGCGTGCAAAAAAGAGGAAAATAAAGAAAAAGTGAAAAAACTTTAAGGAAGTAAGAATGTAGGTACTTATAATTGTAAAAAAAAATTACCTGCCTACTTAAAAGTAAAATTGGTAAGTACTTAAGCGAATATTCTTCTACTGTTATTTTATTCACAATCGTGTATGTATAGGTAATAAAATTGATTTGAATTTTTAAGTTTGAATTAAAAGCAGTTGCCCTTCTTCACCCGTACACCTTTGTAATTAATTTCAACTAATTAGTACAGTAATTATTTACTACTATCAGCGTACTTACACATCTGCGCTGGCGTTTACTACTCATTATTACTTGTTTATGGTAATTTCTCATCGTTCGTTACTTTTATGAAGATACCGTAAACTGTCGAATGGTGTCCCTTCGTATTTAGTCTATTAAAGCGGTTCTAATTAAGAATACTTGAATTAAACAGAGATAAAGCAGTAAAAATTAACGGACCATATTTATAAAACGAATCTACTTAGCTTTAGTTACCAAATATTTTTTAACTTCAGAATTTTGCATCTAAATTCGACATTGAATATTCTGGTGAATTTCCACAGTTTTTATCAAGCAGACTGTGGAGGCAGACATACCTTCATAACAATTAAATAAAATACTTAATTAATCTAATTAGTTATTTAAAACCTAGTTTCCTCACGCGCAAAACTTTACTTACTGAGATAATATAATATATCTAACCGCAAAGCCAAGTTTTTTTGAGTTTTTTTTAGCGAAAAACATTTCCATTCCGTGTGCGATTCAGGATTTTGGTTTGAGGGGTAGGAAACTTGACTGAGAGCTTGACTTAGATGAGGATAACTTTTATAAGATAGGCAACGCAAAACACTAAAAAATAGACATTTCGTCTATTGTCTAGTGTGAGTGATACTTTTGAGCCTGGGCTTGAGCCCCACAGTAGCCCTTCCCCCCCTCTGGATGCGCCAGCGTTTGCATTAGTTTATAAATATTATAATATAAATAAATATTATAATATAATTTTTTCCGTTTTTAGTAAACAAGTATGCCATTGTAAAAATATCATTATGTGCATACCTACTTACCTACTAACTCTGATATTTTTAGCTGTTAAATAATGGAAAGCTAGGAGATATAAATAAAATCGTAAAACGCAGCCAGATCATTGATGTTTAACGCTTACACAAACTTTGTAAAGTTCTTCAAGTTTCCGAATATCAATGAATTTATTATTAGTCTCAAATGCTATATTGAATAAAATTTGTAACTAAATCACCCAACACACAACATAAGTCAATAAACATAAAAAGATTCTCAACCAACTCTGAACTCTATCGCAACCTTTTAAAACGTAAATTTGTCCAAACTTTTTTCAAAGTACCCTCAAATCGCGTCGCCACTGTTGCCACAGGACTCCCCGTCGGGATAATGCGCGTTTCATGCTCGGAATCGCGATATAATTGTTCGCTTGTCGTCAGCCCGATTTTTCTACGCTTTCCCAATGTTTATGGGTCATTTCTATTTTTTACTGGCCTGTTTATGTAATTGATGAAAAAACGTAGGCAGGCTGTGAGTAGTACCTACTACGTCCCTACTAAAGTTGTGTCACCACAAAGAATAGATTAAAAGAGGTTTTATTTTACACAAACCCAATCTTTCCAGGCAGTCAGTTTCCACTACAGTCTCGCAATATTACCGCCATTTTGAAATCGATCTGTCAAAAGTGACAGTCCATACCTAATTGCCGCACAGACTATTACTACAACAGTCCCTAAAACTCATCTAAAAACACGTTGCCTTGGTTATGTTCTAACACCATTACAGCTTGGGTACAGCAATAAGCGTCCAAAATGATGCACTTAACACAATTTCTAGACGATTGAAATTCGACTCTAAACTCCATTTAGACCTGCTTTTCTGGAATAACCAGCTAATTTATAGGCTGCCACTTAGCCAAACTTTACCGATTCTATTTCACATTTAATAGCTTCATTATGAAAACAGAACAGGCATAAAAATATGCTTAGCAATGTAAAGTTGATGGGCCATTAATGTAGCCGGACCTATTTTCCCAGGGTCTGTTTGACCTTTAAGAAACTTCGCACTTCTCTTTACCGCGGTGAAACTTTCAGAATTTATGAAGTTGCAAACTGGTAATTACAGGGATGACGCTGGCAGCAGTTCTTGTTTAGTCACTCGTGGTCGAGCTGGAGTAGCTTGTCTCAGCAAAGCCATCTGGAATCGTGACAGCATTTACAAACAGTACCGCACGTTTCGTAACATTGTTATTCCCAATTGTTTGCTCCACATTTAGAACAACAATCGTTAGATCATCGGTACCTTTATTTAGCTTTAACACTAGGGCTCGCCACTCAGCTTGTTAAAGCAACAAACAACTCTAAGAGGAGAAAATAAGTTTCGCACAAAAAATACTTCAAGTGCCTACAATGACATCTCATTGCCGCTGCGCGACCTTGAACCTTATTGCGCGGCGATACGATTAGTGATCGCGCATCGTCGACAACAAAACGCAACCATCGTCCCAATATGATAATTATCATAGTAGGCTTCTGGTCTGCCTGTCGGCCGTCTATAAACAACCCATACCAAAGTCTATGCACGGCAATGGAGGTTGTTGCTAAGTGCACTAACCGGCTGAATTGAGTACATCCTCGTTTCCAGCTACACGTGCTTATATTCTCCGACTTCTCGCCATAGTTGGGTAGCACCTCGCAAAAACTATCCTAGCGAATTAAAAATCCTGTTTGAACGATACTGCACGTTGCTAACGACGCGTATTTATAATGGTCGGGTGTTATAGAGCAATGTAGCTCGCGCTATGCTTAGGATTTGCATGCTCTTGAGTCTTGAGCGCAGGGTTCGCACTCGCATACTAAATAGGTAGACTCTTTTTTTTTATTTGGCTCATTTTTGCTGCTATCTTCGGTTTATGTAGAAAACTGTTATTTACGTACTTTTATTTTTATGTAAGTCAGTTAAATTCTTTTAACTCTTTATAACCCAGTATTTCCGCAATAGGATTTCGAATTCGACTATTTTGATTGGCTGAATTACTTTGCCCTCACATGCCTATACAGGTAATACCTTTTTTAGCAGTCAGTAATCGGGAACAGCTGCTCCATGTGAGGACCCATTCACTCTTGAAAATATCGTCAACATAAGCATTAAGTCTGCTAGAATATTTTAGAGGGCATTAACCTACCCTACCTACCGAAGTACGCGTCTAATGAATACTTCAATACCAACGGTGCCCCTCCTAGATCCTTTCACACTACGCACTCAGGACCCCGAGTTGCACAATACATCCCCGCTATGTAATATGTATGATACGCACTCATTAGGGTTCGTGATAATAAGCGACGACCTATTTTTCCTTGGCAACGTGCACTGTGCAAGTTCTATCGTAGAAACGTAGAATAGTGTCAGTTTTACTGAGAAAAACACTTTCTAATGCATTCATTCTTTCTTTATACGTAACTAATCATCGACCATTTTTCCTCCACATCTGAGTATAAGATTTCATTTTCAGCGCTGTCAGGCGCATCCACTATTTTACAAATATAAAATAGCATTGTGATTTAAAAGACCGAAATGACTTTGTAAGCAAAAAATAAAATAAAATGAAGATCCGTGAATTCTCTTTTGTAACCTAACTTCATAAAGTTTTGAAACACCCACACAAAAAATACGTACCAAAAAAATGAAGACGTCTTCATAAAAACGCAAAAATCAATTTAGGAGATGCCTACGTGGGTTGGCGGGGTCGTTTCCTTTGAGATTAAAAGATGAAATTGCATTCAAAGAGTCATTGCAACTGTCATCTCTGATCAACTGTCTGGTGATTCAGATAAGGATGGTGACTTTATATGGAGTGGACTGAGGAATGGTATTGGGGACCGGTTTCTTTATTTCGAGCTAATTACGCCCACTGTTGCACCGATATTGTTTGATTCCTGTTCTTGAATCATATTAGGTCCTTGGTATTAGTTCCAACCAATGCACTAAGTGGTTTGTACCAATGCACCAATGCACTTGCATGTGTATATTTTTGCCATTTAAAATTAAAGTTTAATTATTTTGTTCAACCTTGCTTTTAAAATCTAACGCGCTCCATCAACTTAGCTGTGTGGTTTAGACAAAGACTAATAAGAGTTCGATATTTAACTAAGGTTCAAAAGTGTGTATTTATTAGATAAGTAAATAGGGAGATATGTTTATATAGAGCTGCCTCGTTACCTTGATTTCCCGATGACGCGAACAGTCACGGCTCAATAGCTATAAAACTGATCACAAAACATTGACCAAGTAAACGTAAACCAAACAATGTGCGCTGCTATTGGCTGAGTCGGCAGGCGCGGCTACCGACCGCTCACCGGCATTCGAGCAGCCACCTAGCTACCTTGCAACTTGGGGACCTTGCCACTGTAAAACCTCGGCTAACAGACCTCCACAGACAAGCACTCGATGTATGTCTAACAGCGATAAGGTCCTCAAGTATAACTTGCACCTCCACATGCAAGTCTATCCAGACACGCATTGCAAAGGCGCGCTAACAAGCCGTGTATCTAGGCTATTTTCAATGTCTTAAATTGCAGTTGTTACGACTCGTCGCCAATTCCGATGCTCAAAGCCTGTCTTTATACCCGAGAGAATCGTTTGCATTCCTTACAGGCGAATCACATCCCAGGTTTAAGAGACACTCGCACTTTTATTACCCTCGTTATTGTGGCCACTTGGCTTGCTAAATGAATTAGCAGAAACGAATTTATTGCTTTCAGTAAACAAATTTAATCTAAAAAGCATTTACGAGGAACATGATCAAATAAAAATCTGAAGATGAAGACTAAAATTCTGTTGATGTGATTACTTGACGATGATGGATAATGGAATCAATTGCAAGGAAAAGCAAATCGTACTTTTAAAGATCAAGATAATAAGCATCGAAAGCTACAAATTGAATTCGAAAGCACCGAGTCATTAGTGATCTGAGCAAAACCTTCAATTTCGACCATTTCGTGAAACGAATTGCACCAAATTGTGGTCATACTACAACATCCAAGTTTCTAAGAAGCAGCGGGCTGTAAATTACACGTACAGTGCAACCGACTTATCTGCACAAGTGGCCGCATGACGGAACTGAAATCCCCACGACAGGCTGGCAATTTAATTCAGAAACAGCGATGGTAGCTCCATCAAGCAACTCCAGAGATAAGTTGGTCGGTCTGTAGCGTAACGAACGCAGGAATGTTTCCAGAGATGCAATGATACGTAATAACCATGATCAGACGCCGGTGAATAAATAACTTACTGGTAAAGGAGCGTGTCTCGGAAACGATCAGCTTTCCTGAATCGAGACGACGACTGTTTCACGAAACGTATTAAAACAACATCTTCAATTGACGATGTAGGTGCTTGGGGAACACCTAAAGTAAAAATGTAATTTCCTGTATTTCTGAAGCTGCCAGTCCAAAGACTGAGGAATTTATTCATTTGTTAGTGTTTTCACCAGTAGTTTATTTGTGTTATCAATCAATTACTTGTTTTTATACTAAATGTAAATACCTAATTTCATTGCCCAAAGCGGCTCCTCAATTGAGATATCCGGAATAGTATCTCAAAATCTGATATTTATGAAAATATTCAATAAACAGGAAAGAAAACAAATTAAATAAGAAGCCTATGGCAACACCGCCCACGCATAAACCCAAACAGGATGTGTACGAAGAAAATAGAGGTACATTGCAAGCAACCTATCTAGAGCTAAATGAGGGAGCCACTACCATATTTTCTCAACCAAACAGACCACCTTGAAATTGTTCAGTGCTTTAGCCACCACTAAAAACGAGCTGGTACATAGTAAGCTCTTAAAGACAAGTTGAATAAATTGATAATTCAGCCCGGCCAGGTAAAGCGGCCACTGTCGGCATCGTAATGAGCAGTAATGGGTAACCACTACACTAGGATCTGTGTAATTTTCTTAAAGATTTCTGTACTTAGATTGCTGTTTGCAAGCTTGGATGGAGTGACTTGGTAAGGTCAAGGCTTGGACGGACGTTATAGTGTTTGTAAAGTTTAATTTTGAATACCAATTGGTTAAAATGGTTAGATGGTCCATTTTACCCTAAAGATATCTTCTGGTGTCCGTCTTGTTTACAATTCTCTGATAAATTGAGGTCGACTTCATCCAATTAAGTATCAAAAAGTTTTTCAAGTAGTTAATAGTCGGCAGTAGGAATAGTAATAATTATCCTTTGAAAGTAGTTGAAAGTCCAAATGTTTACTGATATCTTTATTTACCAAACGCGTAATTTTTACTGTGTGTAGGTATGTGGTCGACTTTTCTTCTGCACCTTCAATTGAACCTGAACCTGTTCTCCTGGGTAGTGGCTCTTTTTCCGAACAAGGTGGTCGTCATTTTTACAGCTTTGATGTTAATAAGACTATCTTCGATATCCTAATTGAGTAAAGACATTCGATTTGATTTACTTTTGAAACTAGAACGTACTTTTTAACTGGCCTTTTTGAACGCTTCGATTTCCGGGCGTGCGAAAAAATATTCGAATCTTACTAAAATGCTAAAATTTCTCTATGCATTTCTATTCCTCAAAGCTCCGAGCCTCGAGACAGCCAATGCAAATAAGTCAGAAACACTCGCAATTAACACAGAATAGATACTAGTGCACTAGCGATGACGTTAAGTTTGAAACTTATAGTCTAGCTTTCTGATGCCATGCCAAGATATCTGAACATTTCCCAGTACAAATAGGTCTGCCAATCTTATCGAATCTCTCAGAACATTACCCCAGTATCTGTCCATCCGTTATGCCCAACGCACACGAGATACTTTGTTGATACCGCGACACTTTGTTCAAATAGAAACATACACTTACTCTAATTATGACAGAGTTGCATGCCAGAACCGCTGTCGAACACACAACAAAGTGTTGCGTGACGTGTTGCAGTCAGTTGGTCAAAGCCAAGCAAACTAAATTATCTAACACCCCAAAACCGCAACTCCCACAGATGTCCCAAGCGAAAATGTTCTTCTTTCAAAGAATCCGAACTCAAAGTCCATCGTGTGCGTCGACCATAACAATAACCGGCGGTTTCTGAAGTAGAAGGCAGCCGACCGGTCTGGTGAGGTACCCCGTGGTTCTTCATGCGTCGTTAGCTGCTTGCATGCACGCGTACCTAATTACCATCAAGCTTGCACGGGAAGGCGCGACGCCATACATCTAATGACCTGTTATTCCTGTTAGCCAGTCTGACAGACAAAGCAACAGACCAACATCAGACGTAAGGTGAGACAACTAAATTTATGCATTTACAGAATTACGAGTTAGCCCAAGACTTAGAAAATAGGAAGAATTCTATGATTTGATAGAGAGCATTCTAGAAACAAAGGAACTTTATTGAAACTTGTTACTTGGACCATATCTAGTGTAATTCCGCTTTAACGTCGCATTAAGTACATCAAGGAATATGAATTCTTTTAATTTTGAAATTTTTTAAATAACTAGTTTAATGAATTTTACCAGAAAAATTATAAAAATTGATATTTGAATCTAATTTTAAACGTTATACAATTTGATATTTCAACTAACGAATTTACTTACCTGAAAAATTAAAAAAAAATAAAAAAAATTATAAGAATTAGTTAAGTAGACAAACCTAAAAAATTAAATAAAAATAGAATAAAGAATTCATATTCCTTGATGTACTTAATGCGACGTTAAAGCGGAATTACACTAGATATGGTCCAAGTAACAAGTTTGAAGATGAACTTCCGCAAAGTAACGCCTGATTCAATGAACTTTATTGACTTTATTGAAAACATAGATGAGTTAACTTAATAAACACAGTTTTTTTTTGATAAGCACTAAGGTCGGCGTTATTGCTAGCGCGAACCCAGACTGACACAAATTATGGAAATTATACCTACTTTTCGTTAAAATCTTAGCATGGTCATTTATTTATATCTGAGATCATTTTTGTATTTTTGCCAGATGCAATTTTATTAACTTCTTTAAACTTTTTTACGGTTTCTGAAGAATAGTTTTCGCATTTTGAGTATTTACGAGTACATAACTTACAAAACAAAATGTTTTGGCTTGATGTTTGGCGGGAAAAAAATGGAATGAGAAATTCTATGTCCATGGCTGTTTATCAGAACCTTTAGACTTTTTCTAGAACATCAGAACACGTTCTTAATTTTTGTGTTTCTTTAATTGTAATTTCAGTGTTTGAGCAAAACTATGCTCGAGGGTCGAATTACGTTTTCAGAATATATTGTTTAATGTTCTTTATGATAAATATGCATCGGGTATCAGCGTTACCGTATTTACACTCAAATTTATGCTAATGTGGTCAGTTGTTAGCGGCATATTGAAGGGCAACTTTTTTATGGCGGCGCATCACTCATTGTCCGTTTCATAATGCATGCAAGAGATTCACATTCAATATCAAATCCTGTTGTGCAGTGTGCAGTGAATACTTTTAATTTAAATGTAGGTATTTGTAATTTTGTATGCATTGTAATGATAATCATGTGGTATTATGTGTATAGTTGGTATCCTTTTCAAGTTAATCAAAAGAACGACAGAGTACCTAGAGACTGTGTTATCAATGCTCGTTTCTCATAGATTATTCTATCGAATAATCATGAGAAACGATTATGATTGTCACATTTTTTTATTAGAAATTATACTATTGTATAATTTCTAATAAAAAAATGTGACAAGTGTGTAGCTGCAGCTACATACCAGATGCAGACGTCGAATGAAGTTTGCTATGGCAATTTATGAGAAGTTGGGACCAGGGGGGCTCTTCCTATACGTGAGATGAGATGAGATTTTATCTTGGTCACTCTCACACCTATGATGTTTCAAACGAGAGCAACAAGGACGAAAAAAGGTGAGATGAAAATCACAAATCTCCGAATAGGGCTGCTGACGTCTTGTTTTGGGTGGACTGTCCCGGCTTTTAGCCCATAATTAAATGCTCCGCACAAGATAGACTCAGCTATCTTTAAAAATGGCTAACTACACGCTTTTTTCATTATTTCCCGCTTTTTGCCAGTTTTGGATGTGTGAATCCCAGTTTTTCACACAATTGGCAATTGGCATCCTAAGATTTGGTACGACGTGTTTTTGATTGAATTAGAAAAATAATTTTCAGTAGATAACTCGCCTTACCTAATCAATTTAGAAGCATCAGATATCAAGCAGAACAAAGCCGCCAACAGAATAAGTATTTCATTTTACTCAACCAGAAGGAGACTATTAGTGGTGTAAAGTAGAAGCTTTGATAAATGAAATGTCCAGATGGACTGAAAAAACATTGGACGGGCCAAAAAATATAACAGCCAACTGTTAGGTTCTAAATTAACAAAATGCAAGCAACCCTAGTAAAAGACGTACCTGTCACGCACACTAGTATAAAAAGTTGGCCTGTCACTTTTCGTTCATAAACAGTAAGGAACTCTCTCTAGACATATGTATAGATACTCAAAGAGTAGAAGTTACCATTTCATCTATTTCCAAAACTGTAGTCTTGCACAAAGCCTGTAAGTAACTGTTCAGGCGCCTCGTTAGCATGGCACCAGTGAAATACTCTCTGGTAAATAAATAAATTGTTTTTTTGGTCCATTGGCTGTTTCGTTACTTCCCACACACATTAGCGATGCAACGAGACTTCAAGTGTTAAGTGGAGACGTTTCTGAAAGCTGAACGAGGTCAGATTCTGTTTTGCGAACTGTAGGGTACACAGTGTCTTCTGTCTTCTCTAGATTTGAAGAGTCTATTCTGTATTGAATTTAAAGACTTTGTTTTCAGCCGGCTTCAAAGAAGGAAGAGATTATACCTATTTGCATGTTTATCTGTAAGCACTTATGTGTTCAAATGTTTTTCTTTATGAAATGTTTGTTTTCATTAGTCTACCTCTGGTATCGCTTCCTAGTATTGCCTCTGCCGATCAGCCTAGAATAGTCTTCCATGTCTATGGTTTTCTCACCATGTTCTAATACAACAGAATCTCAATCTCATTTTTAGGATTGGAATCAAATAACTGTCATTCGCATTATATTCTTTATATCTATAACGTTAGAGTTTTTTTATGCCATGGGTGGCAAAGAAGCTAACGGGTCCCCTGATGGTAAGCTATGTCACCGTACTATGAATACTGTAATACTAGGGGCATCACAGATACATTTCTGACCCTTAAATACTCATATACCTGAACCATAAGTTCAGAAAACTTATGGCTGCGTTATAATTTGTACAGATATCTTCGATCCGCTATTAATTACGGCACTATTATTTAATCTATGGGTACGGTAGCAAATTACTGGCCAATAACAGCGGTGCAGCCTATAGGTTAAGAAACAAGTTAACTGTTAGTTAACACTAACACCCAGATAGGAACAGACAGACAAAACAGCTCGCAGAACAGTTTAAGCATTTCCCATTCTACAAGAGTATTGCTCCATTGGGTTCTGAATACTACAGTGTCAATACGGGTCTTGATATGACTCGTCGAGTCAAAAGATAACGAGGTATGTATTTGTGTATGTTTATAATTATTTGTCGGACGATAACTTCAGCACTGTTGATCTGATCTTCATAAAATGTTGTTGGCAAGTAGTTTTGACTTTAAGAAAGGAAGCGCAGGTGCCTGTAACACAGGTTTTCTTAACCTAGCACAGGCACCTGAGCGTAAATAACTAGTGTAACATAAGGTTTCTTTATATTGATCATCAATTTGTAAACTGTTATAATAAATAATATTTGATTTGAGTTTATTGTTTGAATATGAGCCAATCCGTTCAATGGGCTGTGAGTATAAAGATCCCAGTTTGAAGAGAACTACTAGTTCAAGGTATAGTAACATTCTATCCTAACAAAAGTGGAAGCGTCACGACCGGGACAACGTGCCGCCAACGACAGACAAGCAACAAGATAAGTTATATAGCTAAGTAATTCATGAAATATAAATCATGCTATCTAGTATTACATTAATAATATTTATCTGACAACTGATAAAGTTGTTTTTGCATCGATAATGAAGTAGCAGTTATGAGAGTATAGACACAACACTGAAGTAGTTTATTGATAAGGCAGCATCAGAATTTTAATACCGCTTAATACGTACGGAGCTATAGATTAGAAGTGTTTTGTACGTGGATGTACTCGTACACTGAAACATAATTTTGGGTTTTTATACATATAACTATGCAATGGCTACGATTATAGCTTTGACGTTCATAAGAGTATCTTCGATACCCAATTGAAAAAAGACAATATATTTGGTTGTGATTTGGATTGAAAAAATGGCGTGAGCAAGAGGAGATCTAAATTCAGCAGTTATTGAAGTAAAAACTGACTGACAATAGCTCATTTTGAACTTAGTGTACATTTGGCATAGTGCTCATTTTGGACCTAAGCCGATTAGAGTACAAAAACCCCGAAATGAATAGCGACAGTGGCTAGTGATCAAACTAAAAATTAAAAACGGTTGTTAACAAGATATTAGCTAAGGCTTAGGGTTTGGTAAGCTAGGCTGGGACTTAAAAGTCATCGTAATCATCTTATCTCAAAAGACAAATTTAATTGAGGTGATGAAAAACATGATAACTGTATCAAGCTCATTAACCTTTACTTGATAAAATGTCTTTGTTCAATCTATTGTTTAGGTTTAGGGTATTTGCGAGAACGTTCTGAATTAGTTATTGTGATAATGTTATCAAATCTTATTTTTTTAATTGTAGGAGAATGACCTTTGAAGTGCGATAACTTGCTATCTTATGATATAGAACTTGTGCAACTATGTATAAGAAGGAGCGTTATCTTTGCAGGTGTATGTGTGTTTGTCTGTCTCTATGTGACCTCCTGTCAACAGCACGTTGGTTGTTAGGTTTTGAAGGTCAAGTTATTATACCTACTTGTAAATTGCTTTAGTAGAATGTGTATTCTTCGGAGATGGCCAAGTGAGAGTAGGGTGTGTCTTGGAATAAACTATTTACGCACCAACTGTTACTCTTTATCATTATGTAAACAGTTTCTGGGGTTTATGTTCATTTTAAATACCTACTTAAATTGTCTCTAGAGTACTTATTCTTTTGGCGTAGTTAATATCCAGCTACACGTGTGCCTGTCAGCTTTTTAACCTTAGATGATAAATTATTAAAGTGTTTACAAATGTTTGTTTTAAGTAATCTTCGTTTTGTTTTTACATAATTAAGTTCAATTTTGACTCATTGCCTCCCACGTGGTTCCGGTGTTGCTTAATTAGTGGCTTTTTAATTTGATGTTGTTAAAAGTTGTTTTAATATATAATAATATGGTGCCACTAATTATCTATACTACGCTTAGGATATACTAAGAAGGATTAGCATTTCTGTCTTTGATTAGCGAAGCCATGTTCTGAACAATGTACAGTATTTCTTGATAATCACTTCATTACAAATTCTTCGCATTCTTTCAGCTTTATATTGGTCTCAAGTTATTTTGGAGTGCACTGAACTGAATATTCTTCATTCCAATACGATACTGTGATGCAAACAGGGTTCTTATTGCATGATAGCGGGTGTAATGAAACCTATTGGAATCTAACAAGTCTACGTCATTAACTAATTCTACTGATAGTCAAAACGCAAGAATTCGCCGGATCGAAGCAATTATCTAGATGGGTTTTACGGCAGCGACGTTCGAGTCTATTCTACAGATGTAAAATTACATGAACCTCTTCGCGTGAAAGGTTAGACTGGCTATGTGACTACATCGACTACGTGTTTATCAGCTAAAGAAGCCAGCAATAGAAATATAACTGTATATTTTGACTAACGACAAAAGCACAGGGTTCTACTAATGGTAAACGTCACGCCACGCGGCCCAGAAGAGTAGTAGTATCAACATTTGAAGGACAACTCGTTAGCATGATGATTTAAGCAAACGTCTAGGTGTGAGACATACCTGTTTTCTCTTCAAAGGCAGCTGGTGGTGCTTGGCGGGCTGCGGCGCAGGCTGCTGCGTGTCCCGCTCGGCGAGCTCGTCCAGCAGCGCGGCGCACTTGTCCTGGTCGGGCTCCTCGTCCGCCGGCAGCAGGAAGCGCCTCCAGCGGGCCGAGTCGAAGCCCCAGTGGCAGGTGCGGTGCTCGGCCGCGTGCGAGTGCGACACGAAGCGGCGCGGCGGGTACAGGCCGCGGCACTCGCGGCACTGCACCAGCGCCGCGGCGCCGGGGGCCGCCGGCGCCAGCACGCCGCGCGCGCCGCCGAAGCACTCGTGGTAGACCCGGTAGCCGGGCAGCTTGTGCGGGCGCGAGCCGGCCGGCGCGTGCAGCAGCGCCGCGCACAGCCGCTCGGCGTCAGTGTGCGTGATGAGGCCGCACGAGGGCGCCGAGCGCGGCAGCACGCCCGTCGACTTGAGCTCGTGCAGCTGCTCGTGCGTGCAGCGCGAGCAGTAGATCTGCAGCTCGTCGCACACGCGGTTGATCTGCTCGAGCGTGAAGTCGGTCAGCACGGAGGTGAGGATCTGCGGCAGGCACAGCCGGCGCTCGCCGCCCACGCCGAAGCAGGCGATGGGCTCGCCCTCGAGCAGCGTCTCGCCGCGCTCGCCGAGCTCCGTGTCGGCGGCCAGCAGCAGCGGCGGCGCGGCGCGCGGCGGCGGCGGCGGCGCCCGCGAGCCCGCCCCGCCCGCGCCCGAGCCCGGGCCCTGCAGGCTGCGCGGCGCCGCAGCCTGGTACGTCTTCAGCACGGAGGTGATGTGCGGGGTCACTACGTCCATGGTCGCACCATGTCCCTACGCGCCGCGCGCGACGCGCTCCGCCCGCGAACGGAACATGTCTGCCGAGCGGACGAGCGCGCCGCCGCGCCGCCCGCGCTCGCTCCGCGGCGTCTCCGCCCCGTCGCCGCACGCACGCCCGTGCGAAATATACGCAAATAACCTCGTGAGCCTGGCGCACTTTCCCGCGACGACTGAGGATCACACGCGCGGTTTCCCTCGTATCCTTTCTAACCTCTCTTCGTTCCGAGGGTTCGTATGTTCGTACGCGCGCGACATCGGTCGGGAACGGAGTGTTTCGGCACGATCGGCGGCAGCGCGACGCACAGGGGCGGGGATTCCGGCGACCGGGCGCAGTCAAAGCAGCAGACGGATGGCTCGGCTACTGGAGAGTCTAGCCGGCGCCCCGCGGCCCGCGCCCCCCGCCGGGTCACGTGACCGACCTTCCCGTCAAAATATCCAGAATGGCGGCGCGAGCCGCGGCCTGCGAGCGCCGCGAGAATAACAACACGCAGATAGACCAACGCGTTCCATTCTCGCGAACTCTACCTATTTCATAACAGTGAACTTATGTATTTGAATGAATATTAAATACCAGTGAGTTAGTAAGTATTCAAATAGCTCTATTAACCGTATAGTATTTTAGTTTTATTTTTTATTGTCATGACATGTGATTTGGTAAATTAAACGAAATAATTAAAAAAACTACAAAAACGTACTTATACGTAGTAAAATTATTCGTTTTGAAAAGCGAGCATTACATAACATTTATTCATAAAACAAATCGTCACGCCTTTCCCCCGAGGGGGCTGGCAGAGGTGTGCAACACCCACACTTCACCGGACGATATTCCCTGATGTGGGCCTTCTCCGGCTAGGCTGTCATCGCTTATTATTATTTTGTGTATTATGCTTATTATTATCGCTTATTCATATAACATTACATTATTTCAGTGTTTCGTTAGATAGGTAGATAAATATAAACAAGTAACCGATTTGAATGGTAGGTAATTTGAAAAAAAAGAAAAAAAATCGCCTTTTAAATTTTTTAAAAAAGTACTATGTAGGTAAGTACAGAATATTTTGTCTCATTCGTTCCCAGATAAATAAATGGTTGGTGTACCTATGTTTTTATTTTTCTTGTAAAAAAAAAACAAAATAATTACATTTGTAATTTTTGGAGTTAGGTATGTTTTCAGTTTCTTTCTTTGTTTTTCAACAAAATAAATAAAGTTTCTACAAAACAAATAAAAGTCTTCGGTGATTATAATTACGAAATAATTCCAGTTCGCGCTACGATTACTTACGTAATTACGTAACAGAGCTTAACAATCTAGATTCTTTTAAGATCACAATTATTGTTTTTAGATGTTTATTTACTTAAAGCATATATTTTTTAAATTTATATTGAGACTTGCTTACATATTATGTATATTAAAAAGTTGTCTTAGAACCTACGTTATATTAAAGTAGACAACGAGTTCTCAGTAAATACTAAAGTAATTTATAAGTGTCAATAGGTCTTCACAGAGACATACCATTCATAGGCAAAATTCTATATCATGCCGTCTACTCTGTTTGTGTAGCTTTTCTTGAGTGCCGCGACACGCGCGGGGCGTCCGCGGGGCGCAGGGGAAGCGCTGCGGTGCGCGGGGGGCAGCTGCGTCTACTGCGACCGCTCGCTCGCTGCTCCGTGAAAACTGCTTTTATCGCTAATTCACATCACCAATACCAATCTCAACTCTATTTGCTCTCTTTAAAATCTACAATGCAATGTCCGGGAGCCCATAACTACAAATCAAATTTTGGAACGAATGATAGCTGAAGCAGACGTAAGCGACTTTATTGTGTAGGTAAATGGTAGGTTTTTGTATGAGTCAATGTTTGGGTAGAATTTGGTAGAGCCGTAAGTACACAACATCTCGAAAACATTTTGCAATGGGTAGTACCTGTGTCTAACCACCTAGCTACTACTTATCTACAGTAGTTAGAATGACAACAAATATTTTTTTTAGGCGCCAAGATGAATTGGAGTGGAGTTGATATTTGCTACCTACGATATCTACTGAATTAAAACAAAAAAAACATGTTTTGGTCGTTCGATTTTGTCGCGTTATTACGGTACAATTTAAGTTTATGTAAGTACCTACATAAGTATTGTGATATTAACTAAGTACCTAATCATAACGACAGTTAATGAAAAACAGCTTATGAACGATTTCCCTAACACAATTGGTTCGGTTAGCGTACCCTTTATGTACTTACTTAGAGGTACTTATTCATAAATGTCTAGGAAAGAGTTCCGTACCTACTGTTTATGAACGAAAAAATAACAGGCCATCTTTTTTATTAGGACAGGTGAGTATGTCTTCTAAAATAGAGTTGCTTCATACATTTTGTTAATTTGAACCTAACAGTTGGCTGTTTTTTTTTGTCCCGTTCAATGTTTTTCAGTTCATCTGGATATATCATTTAAGTTTCAAAGAATTTTTCACACGATTGGGCTAGATAAAATCTACCAATTGATAGATTGTAAGTATGTTTTTATCCGGCGAAAGTTCACTACAAATAACTCCTAGCAAAGATACGTTGCTGGAACTGGAAATACTCTAAAACATAATTGTTTACCGTAAGTAATTAATTATAGAACGAGTAGTATTTAGTATTAAGTATTCACAAAGTTAATGTGAAAATAAAGTGCGGCCGTACCTAATTTCTCAGATTGTTTTATTAATTAAAACAATCTGAGAAATTAGGTACGGCCGCATTCAGATAGAAAGGCAAAAAAATATTTAAAAAACTTTCCGTTGGTTATTTGTTAATAAACGGAAAATTTTCTTATATTAATTTTTTAAAGTAAGTAGTTAGTTACTTTAAAAAATCAGGTTCAAAACACAGTTTATTTTCTGACAGAGAGTAAAACCTTTATTTTATGAAAAGTTAAATGCACTGGAATGCAGAGCCAAAATTAAATGGGAGGTTAAAAAACATACTTACGTTTCGTTTTAAATGTCAGTTTTCTTACTGTCACTGTCACAGTTTTTCATATTGTCACTGTCATTTAAATATTGATTTTGGATTAGCTGTCAGTGTCTGGTGAATTTCGTTAATTCACTCAGGGCTGCCTGTTTAAGAGAGTTTACCGCGATTTTAGATAAAAAATTGGCTCTTGGTTAAATGAAGGAAAATATCGTAAAGCTTGGGTACTTCCATAAACTTACTCTTACTTAAACCTTTTTTTAACAACACTGCACCTTGATACAACATATTTCGCACAGGACAAAAAAAAATCATATTCAATATTTTTACCATTTTTACAAAGATAAAATAGAACTATTAAAACTATTAATATGTATCAGTGTACGGACTGAAACTAATAATATTTTATTTGTCCGTCCGCTCTCTGCGTTATGAACATTAAGCAATGAAAGAAAACTGTTTCTATTTCACCAGTTTAAGAAACTTAAATTCAGTGTGGGTAAAAATCAAATCAAATCTGGTAGCCCTGAATTTACCAAACCTTGCACCATTCTTCAACATACCAACTTACATTCAATATTTTCCGTAAAATTAATCTTTTTCATTGCTTATTTTATTATTCGGCAGTCAGCTTTTGTCCTAGTAAGTCGTTAAACACATTTAGTAGAAGTTAAACCATGATAATCTTCCTTTCGTTTTCTGACATCGTATAAATGCATCAATAAAATTATTGGATTTGCTTTTTACAGAATTGATGGATCCGTGGGGCAGCGAAATAAAAACCGCCGAGCCCGTGTCGGAATTTGAAGACAATTTCAAGCCAAGCGGTCAGAGTGAGAAGTTAGCCGACTCCGCTGAGTATTTAGCTGCTTTGGGTGAGTAAATGGTGACCGATTTACGTAGGTACAATAATCACTACTTACTCGAAGGTTATTGCAGTTCTCGCTTTTGCTCAATCATTTGGTAGCCGCAAGTGTTTGGTTTCATTATATTCCGTAATTTAAGCCTACTTTGGCACTGATTTCCTGTTGATCAAGTAACATTGGGTCCTTTTACATTTCTTTCTATCTGGATAATTGCACACACCTTTATTTTACTATTTTTACTAGTACTATATTATTTTACTAGGCAGATACTTCCAGACTAAGATTTTACAAAGTTTCAGATGACTTATTAAAAAGTTACAAATAATTTTTAATATTAATTTTGATGACTAATTTTAGGCTCCTGTCTGTTTCTAGAAATTTCAATAGCATCAGTTTTTTTAATCTCATTGTGAATATCCGGTTTACACTTCTATAGAGCAATAAATATTCAATTATAGCAATTATAAATATTATATTTGACATACAACATCTTTTGTGAGTTTTTTTTTACTTCTATAAACACAAGTTCCAGTTCAATTCAATACTCAAAATTTCCAAATTTAGAATAAAACCAAGTTAAGAGAATAATTAAAAACTTAATTATTACAGAAAGAAAACTCAAAGCAGTCCGATCGAAAAACAAAGTAGTTGAAAACCTGTCAGCTTACAGAGAAGACTGCATCAACCGGTTGATGCGAGACGGCTGTGACCTGGACCCAGTCATCGGAGACACCGAATCCCACCGCCTTATCGTAACAGAAACCGAATAATAGTAAGTATAAAAAATTAAATCAGTCAAGTAATCATGGCAATGTCATCATCTAGCATCGATTTATCCGGAGCAACGTACTGCATCCTTTCCGGTGCCTCCCAAGGTATCGGCAGAGCAATAGCTATAGAAGCCTCCAAACTTCTTGGCCCCAACTCTCTCATGCTCCTACTTGCACGTAACATAGACGAACTGGCTAAAACCGCCGCTCTATGCGAGTCAAAAAACGTCAAAGTCGTTTACGAATCTATTGACTTGTCCAAGGCTTCAGCAACCAATATGATAGATATTTTCAACAAATCTCTGAAAGGGCGGAAGGTAACAGAATTTGCAACTGGAGTTATCTTCCACAATGTTGGCTCGCTTGGTAATCTAGCTGTAGACACGGGCCGTATGGAAGACGTGAATGAACTACGAGATTACTTTGACCTGAACGTATTTAATGTCATCTCATTAAATACACAATTCTTGAAAGTTTTCGAGGAGATTGAAGAGAGGCTGGTGATTGTGAACATTACGTCTCTCTGTGCCATTAAGCCAATGAGTGGCATGGCATACTATTGCAGTGGCAAAGCTGCCCGTGAAATGTACTTCCGTGTCTTAGCTGAAGAGAAGAAGCATATCAAGGTTCTTAACTACTCGCCTGGTCCAGTTGAAACAGCTATGATTGATTTTGTACTTGCTGAAGCCGTAAATGAAAATCTGAGAGATGTGTTCACATCGTTCAGAAACCAGAACACATTGCTGAAACCTGAAGTGACTGCAAAGAAATGCATGAGAGTCTTGCAAATGAGTAAATTCTCGCCCGGAGAGCATGTTGACTACTTTGACGATGAATAAAAAAGTTATCAAAAATATTGCATAAGACGTAACTGAATCTCGACATTTAAATTTTTGTACTTTTCCTACTAAACTGTTGTCTATATCTTTTTTTATTATGAAATGTAGCTTAGAAACATGATATGAACTAGTTTTTAGGTAGACATAGGAGTCGATTCTGGTGAACCATTTTTAAAGATTATGAACTAAACTAAAATGATAATTGCTGCTCAAATTTGTTGCCATCTTTTTGTCACTAGGAATTCGTAAGATAATTAATTAAATACCAATAAGTAGTGCTGTCATTTAAATTTAGTTTTGAAAATGGTCCACCAAAATGGACGCCAATAACATATACTTCTACATACCTACATACATATACTCAAGTTCCTTGCATAGTATTCGAAATATAATGTGTCTGTTATACATTTATAAATATGGTAGTAAATGTTAGTCAAGATATATTTGTCACTTACAGTTGCTTGCCAAAAATAACAAATGTCGATTCCTCCTGATCATTTTCCTAAACTGAAATAACATAAACCTAAATGTTGCAGTTATTTTTCATCATTTTTAACTGTCAAAGTATAAACTTTTATTAAATATCACATTTGGTTCCATTCCGGTTAGTATTAGTTTGGAGACTACAGAATCGGTTCTGTACATTAATTTTATTTGTAAAACAAAAAATACTTAATTGGAACCTTAAAAATACTTGCTCATTTTTTTTACAAAACTTTTTTTTTTTTTTAATTAAATCAAAGTGTCTATTTATTTGATAAAATCGTAGGTATGTTTGTGATGAGCTGTCTTGTTAAGTTTTCATGAAAAGTTGGTAAAAGGTGTCAATTCTGTATTTACGAACGAGCCTAAGACTAAAATTGTACTAAAGGTGTGGATGTGTAGTTGTCGAAACTTAAATATAAATAATTTTAAAGTTTTGGAACTAATACTATTTACAAACTGAAGTTTGTGTAAAAATCAGAATTGACACTGCTCACTGATTCTTGAGCAATCATTGTAAGTGTGATTTGTGACTAATCAATAATCAAATTAAGAAGTACATTCCATTGTAATTAAAATCAAGTTTAGACTGGCAAGAAATTTTCGCAATTTCTGCACGTGCCACTTGCAAGTGCCGGTTTTGCCGCGATTAAAAAGGCAGAAAATCACAGAACTCACCTTGTGTAACTTTGGCGACTTGCAAGTCTAAACTTCCCTTAACATAGTACCTATGAATGCAATTCATATTATTTAAATAAATGCTTAAAATTGAATGTGTTTTTGTTTCCCCTGTACCTTATCATGTTTTTTCTTTAAAAAATATGAGTTACATTCATAATTCGTTATCTGTGCTACTAATTTATCATTGTGTCGTCGCAGTGTAATAATAAAGGTACCGAAGAAACATCACAAGCTATATTTAGACACTTATGGACATGCAAATTGGACGTAAAAAGTCTGTACAGAAAAGAAAGACGTACTGTATGGCAATATATTTTTTTATAGTTTTTCGAGTAATGGCAGCGCTGAATTTCCTTGCTACTGAACATGATTGGTTCCTGGCCGCCATGTTGGTTACATGAACAAAAAACCACAGACATAATGTGCTTTTAAATGCAGCATATTTTTTAAAACCAATTGTGTGGTAATGGTAACAATACAATCTTTACTGTTTTTGCTTTAACCGACTTCCAAAAAGGAGGAGACTCAATTCGACTGCATGTTGATTCTTTGTCTGTTCTGTGTTCATGTTGTCCGAATCATAGTTTATCAGTCGTGATTTTGGCGTTTCAATTAGCAACATATTGATTCTAAAACATTAGATAAGCTAGGCTGACTTTTCCACTCGGACACTCGGACACTCCATTCGGACAAAATTAAAAAAAAAAAAAATAGGTTTATTATCTCTTTTTACATCACAGTAGGTACGGATCTATATTGTTACACTGTGCATAATATTTATTCTAATATATTACATCATCTACATATCTCACATGATAACGTAAATTGGACCGAGGTAAATCTAACTGTATAGTTACCATCCTGATAAAAAGGTCATCATAGAACGATTATGTGTCCGAGACATTGGTTACAATTTAGACTGATTGGTAATTATTTAGATTATTCAACAATGTTAACACTGAAGTTAGTAAATGACTAGGCCGTTAATTATATATTAGGCAGTAGTAGTAGTGAGGAACGTGCGTTAGTTGAGCGTGCGCGTTTACCAACTTTTGAATAGCGTCAATGCTGCGCGGACGCGGTTTTCGTGTTGCTCATCTGCTGAAAGTCGCGCTCGCGCCATGTCTTCGCTACTAGAAAGCAGTGTTTGATTAGCGTCAACGCTGCGCAGGCAACGTTGACCCTAATCAAAAGTTAGAGTAACGCGCACGCTCAACTAACGCACGTTCCTCACTACTACTACTAGCTTACGTACGTAAGCCAGTAGTAGCGTTACGTACGTACGTAACGTTTTATAGTCATACGCACCTAGGAGTATGACTATAAAACGTTATGACGTTATGACGTCCACGACGTAGTTGGCATGTGGTTGGTGGTTGGACTGCCTCGGTGGCTCAGTTGGTAGTGAACCTGCCTTCTGAACTTGGGAGCGTGGGTTCGATTCCCACCTAGGGCAAACATTCATGTGATGATCATTTGTGTTTGTTCTATGTCTGGGTGTTAATATCTATTAAGTATGCACTTAAAAAATATATAATGTATGTATATCAGTCTCTGGCAGCCATAGTACAAGCTTTGCTTAGTTTGGGGTCAGGCGACCGTGTGTAACAATGTCCCGAATTAATTTATTATTTATTTATTTATGTAACCTTAAATTGGAAAAAAAGTTTACTGGATAAAGAGAGACAAAAAGTATCTACCTACCACTGCTAGCACGTGTACGGTCAACTGATCATAGGTAAACAATTGGATTGGGTGCACATGCGATGGTACGCCCGTCTGCGCAGGGCGCAGACCTTCAGGAAGGTCGAATCAAAGAAAATGGAGAATGCAAGCAGCTTGAAACGAGAGTAGCTCTGGAGTTCCACATAACCGCACAAAGCCTAGGGTTGTACGTCGTTTAATTATGAATCAACATATTTTCACAAATCTGAGGCGCAAATTATATAGGCCGGACGTAGGGCAAAGATGCAGCGCGGACACGGTTCAGGCGTGGAAACTGAAGCGTGCCGGCGCCTCGTCACTTGCGTTTAACATACCTACTTATAAATATACCTACTTCAAAACACGTCGCTTTCATATATTCTATTATGAACGAGTTTTAAAGCGATACCGCGCCTGAATCTTGTCCGCGCCTCATCCTCGCCATACGACCGGCCTATATAATTTGCGCCTCATATTTGTTAAAAATGTTGTTTGCGCCTTACAGTTTTTCGCCCAAAATCTTTAGTTCCTTCATCTGGCCACCCCTACAGCATAGAGGGCAGCAGTAGTGTACCGAATGACAAACACAATCAAAGTCAAGGTTATCAGTCATCTCTATCGCGTTGACCTGACGGTTTTCTGTGATCTAATATTAATAGAGAAATAAACGGATATAAAACGTGACCCAGATAATTACAGCTAGTGGATTCCGTGGGTAACACAGTATACTCAGAGTGTAAGTAAGTATGTCTCTACTTAGAATGTATTTGTTATATGTTTCTATAATAAAAACGTTCTATATTCTAGCATAATATTAGGTCCTTACGTATGAAATTAGCATTTTGTCGTACTGAACAATTTGATCTGAAATATCTCCTCTTTGGTTAAGAATTCGAAATTCAAATTAATAAATTCATTTAGCTGGTTTTTTTTTCTTTGGAATACAGTCATTCATTTGTTATTTTCCTCATTATTTTTTCTTTGGCGTCGCTTATTACCGCGCAATGGAAAACATGAAATATCGGTATATTTACGAGTACGAGTTCTACCGTGGCACCAGTGCTGCAGAAATAGCTCGAAGAATTATTGATGTATACGGCGCTGGTGTCGCTAAAGACAGCATGGTACGTTTTTGGTTTCAACGTTTTCGTTCTGGAAATTTCGACCTTAAGAACCAACCCCGTGGACGGCCGGAGATCAAAGTGAAAAACGAAGAATTAAAGGCTATTGTGGAAGCGGATCCATCACAAAGCACTTCAGAGATAGCAGCAGGCTTCGGGGTAAGTGACAAAACTGTATTAATCCACTTGAAGCAAATCGGGAAAGTAAAAAAACTCGAACGATGGGTACCTCATGAATTGAGTGAATCGAACTTGCAAACACGGGTCGCCTGCTGTGTTACTTTGCTCAACCGACACAATAATGAAGGGATTTTAAATCGAATCATTACTTGTGATGAAAAGTGGATATTGTACGATAATCGAAAGCGCTCATCGCAATGGCTGAACCCTGGAGACCCAGCCAAATCCTGCCCTAAACGAAAATTGACTCAGAAAAAGTTACTTGTAAGTGTTTGGTGGACTAGCGCCGGTGTCGTTCACTACAGCTTTCTTAAATCTGGCCAAACGATTACGGCAGATATCTATTGTCAGCAACTGCAAACCATGAAGGAAGAACTAGCTGTTAAACAACCGAGATTGGTCAATCGCTCTAGGCCACTGCTGCTTCACGACAACGCAAGACCACACACTGCACAACAAACAACCACTAAGTTAGCTGAGCTACAATTGGAATGTCTGCGACATCCACCGTACTCCCCGGACCTTGCTCCAACAGATTACCATTTCTTCCGGAATTTGGACAACTTCTTACAAGGAAAAAAATTCCACTCCGATGCAGCAGACCAAACCGCCTTCAAAGAGTTTATTGATTCTCGCCCCCATGGTTTTTATAGTAAAGGGATCAATGAACTACCCATAAGATGGCAAAAGTGCATAGATAACAACGGTGCATACTTTGATTAATTAAATATATTTTACAAAAAAAAATCGACTTTTTATTCCTCCCGTACAAAACGCCAATTTCATACGTAAGGACCTAATATAATAATGAGTACTTGAACACACCCAGTAACCTTGTAGAGCAAGAGCCCATGAACCCCAGACAGACCTTCGTTATTTTATAAAAGCTGAAAATATATATGCCAGCGCCTGTTCCCATAACAGCTAAGAACGATGGATCATTATGAAGTTTGGGCTACCGTGGCTTTGACAGATAAACGGTGCTAAAGGTGTGGAATAAAACCGATCTAAATTCATCAAATAATAAAGTGTGATTTTTTGTATTACGTTCAGAAAAATCACGTAATCTATTGCCAGACGACCTACACTTAACATCGTAGCAATGACTTACTTGCCAGACACCCTTAATGTTCATGAAATTATATTTCTACTTACGCTAAAGTAAAACAGCTGATTATATGTATAATACTTGGGTAATAATTAGCTGATGTTTCCTTACTAGCCAGACATTTTTGATAGTTTCAACCCTTTGCCAGACAATCATGTAGGGTAGCTGTAGGAGCGAGCGCGAGGCAGTATATATTATGTTACTGGTAATGCTAGAACACGAAGTAAACCTAGGTTTATCCGGGTTTGCTTCGTATTCTAACATTACCCCAATTCGGTTGGGTAAAGTTAAAAAATAAATAAATAATAAATAAATTCGGGACACTTCCACATACGGTCGCCTGACCTCAAACTAAACAAAGCTTGTACTATGGCTGCCAGAGACTGGTATACATACTTAGATATTTTTAAATACATACATAAATAGATATTAACACCCGGACATAGAACAAACACAAATGTTCATCACATAAATATTTGCCCTAGATGGGAATCGAACCCATGCCCCCGGGCTCAGAAGGCAGGTTCACTACCAAGTCAGCCACCGAGGCAGTCGCTGACAAAAATAAAGAATTCGCAGTTTACCCGTCTACACTTGAATCTACACATGAACAGAGAAAAAAATAATCTCATAGCTGGTTATGAAACATGGTTACGAAAACGGCAAGTACATTCCTTTCTCGTAACTGGTTAACAAGCATGAAATAAATTCTATGTTCGTATCTGGTTATCAAAAATCAGTTACGAACGTGGATTAAAGGGAAATATTTACTCTCCTTTCTTTGTCTGTCTGGTAGAATAACCTCCACGTCAGAACTACCCTAAAAGTGTGCCAACAGACGCGTGACGGTCGCGCATGCGAGTATCAGGTGCATATCGTTACGTTGGGTCGTAAGTAATTGAATCTGGACACTCCCCCCGTTAATAATAAACGTTTTATGCTGCGTTCAGACGCGCGGCGCGCAGCCCAGCAAGCAGCTCGGCGTGCTACCTGGCGCGCGCGACGCTCCATGCAAGCTGTTCACACGCACTAGGGCGCGCCAGTAGTGCAAGCCATTGCAAGCATGGCGGCCTATGAAATGTGTCGAAAAACCGACAGTCGCCTAGTCGGCCCGATCGGTGACATTCATGAACACGAGCGCGGGCGCGAGCACAAGCAGCCTGTTCACATGTTTGCGCCCGTTGTATGTCGCTTTGAACGCGAGCGTCTGAACGCAGCATTATAGTTTCGGAACAGTTGTACAGTTATAGGTGTATAGTTGTACAGTTCTACAGAAGCAGCTGATTCACAGCAGTGTTTGGTTGTAAATGCCACCCGCGATCATCCAGATTCATCAGATCAGAGAATTTGTGACGTCAAATTGTAGCACCGGCTATTTTTTCTTCCAATAACAATCGTCATATCATTTCCGAGGCCTTCAGTTGACCAATAAACCGATGCCAGGGTTAGCCACTTGCTTTTTACAAACTTATTTATTTTGTTACCGACTTTAAAAAGAAGGAGAAAAAAGAAAGAAAGTTTTATTGATACGGTAATTTTTTTATTAATTATCTCTGCCATATCTCTGCCATTTGTAAACAGTTTCGGAAAATGATTTGATGTTTGAAAGTAACACATGCATCAGAATCTTACAGATTTGTCCCAACTTTTTTTCCAAATCAAATTCTGTTGACGGGAAGTCGGTTTTTATATTTTAAAATATTATTCCTCCTCAGAAGGATGCGTGAGCGGAAGACCGTCTTCTTGTTCCTGATGGAGCTGGCATGGAGATTCAGGTTCAGCATGCCGTTCCTGCTGAGCAGCACCGTGGCAATGCTGGGCCGCGCCTGGATGTTCCAGATCAGGTTGCAGACGGTGCAGGGCTTGCATGAGAACGAGGTACGTTTATTGTGTTAGGTTATATCCATACTCCTTAATCTGTAGTAATATATTGATTCTACAAATCTGTGATTCGTATTAAAGAAAGAAAAAATCTGCTAAATGAAAAAAACAGACATAACACTAAATTATTATTCCGAAATTAAACAATGTTTATTAGGGGGTTAATGTAAAATATCTAATCAGACTTATCGCGCACATGACACGTTAACACTTCACACTTGTCTGATGCTGCGTACAGACCAAAGCTAACGAAGGCCAACGAAATGCTGCATCTCGTTTTATTTTATTGAAACGAAACGGGACGCAGCGCATTCTGTGGCATTCGTTGGCTTAGCGTGTACCCAGCATTATAAAATGGAATTGCAGAAGGTAAAGATGCTATGTTACCACCGTACGGTAAATTTAGTTAACGAGACATAGAGAACAAAATAAGTCATGAAGAGAAATCAAGTTTCATATTTATTTATTGAAAGGAAACCAAACAGCTGTTAACAATAAACTAAGTACACAACGAAATAAAACAAATAAGCCTAGATACATTACCACATATACTAGATATACCTACTACATATTTCATCATCAACTATTTTCCACCCACTGGGGCCCCACTGCTGAATATTGGTCACCTCTTTACTGCGACATCTTTTCCGGTCTTGTCCGATCATAAAAATAACCGGAGATGTGCAAAGAAAAGATCCACCAATAAACAGCTCACGATCGACAACCGCGTCCCGACAGAGGTAACATTGGTTTACTATCGTGTGGAAGGGGGTTTACAGCCAAATTTCGTTCAGCTTTGTCAGTTGTCCACCAAAGCCACCTTGTGCGGGCACGCGGTTGTCGATCGTATAGCAGGCGCTTTGGGATCATTTCGCTGTGTAAATGAAGTGCCTATCTCCCACATCTCCGTTGGATACCTACTCAGCCTATTTTTTAAATTGAAATTTGTTTAAACACGCCATCTCAGGAGGACAGTCGCCTTGACAGGGCGATAGAGTACCATCAGCCGGATCGTTTGATGGAGCCGGATGTAAGTAGCTAGAGGGAACTTCACGTTTTCGTGTAAGCTATTACTTACAAGACTTTTTTGATGTGATAATATTGTAGAACCATTATTATTACCGTCTTTACTTTTAAAACTGGTACAACAGAATCAATCAATAATTTTTTTATGAATGAAGCTGATAAATTTACAAAACATTTAGGATAACCTGTAAACCCCAAACTCGGCTCAGCCGGTATCTTGGGGTTCGGCGCTAGAATTTTGTCAATATAATAAGTTGCCTTGGGCGCTTACGCGCTAAAGCGGTTATTACATTTTTATATTTGCAGTAAGCTGGTACGGTAGTATTTAGCTAACGTGCTAAATTTGAATATAATGGCAGTTAGACCGTTAGAAATCCAATTTATTGCTATTGAACGAGCACTGCCACGCTAAGTTAGTTAGCATACTGCAAATTGGACAGTGTAATTAGCGCTGAAGGAACGCTATGCGCTTCCAACGCTAAGGATTATCCCTTCAGCCTTCTCTCGTTGATTCACTTAGTAACAATGCAGTCTACTGGTGCTGCTATCGTACTAGCGTTGAGCGTGCGCGTTTCTGTAACGTTTGACTAGCGTCAACGCTGCGCGCACGCGCTTTCGCGTCGCGCACTTGCCAAACGTCACGCTCACGCTGTCGCGTCTTTACGACACGCTCCCGCAGATTTTTTGGCGAAACGTACAATCGTAGTATGTATGATAACTCGAGATAAATCGTTCGCGGAGATAAATTTAATGGCTATCAGCTATCACAGACGATAAAATCAATTAAAATAACATTAGGGTCCAACGTTGGAAATTATTGTTTAGATTTCTATTAATGTAAGGAAAATCAGTTTTAGTTTCTTATCACTGATCGAGATTTAGGTGGGTAATAGGCCTGTTTTATGCATAAGAATCTAATTGGTCCGACCTTTCTGTTGATAATTCTTTATTCTGCAGATATCATACTACGACGACGATGACGAAGGTCCAGACGACGAGTCTACGAACTGGGACTCCGACTCCTCGTCCTCATGGGAAACCCTGGTGGAGGAGGAGGCCTACGGGTGACTTCTCCGCACCTCACCGTCCTAGATTTCGCGTTGGGCTTCGCTATTCTATAAACTTTTTGTTGTCTTTACTTTGTGAACTTTTTTGTTTTAAGTTTTGACTACTGATGTCTTGTTTATTTAGCCAGTGTCAAGTTTACAGAATATTCCAATCGGTTGATAATTTCAAGTTTTACTTGATTGACTTAATTTTCAATAGATCACTTCGATTTATTATTATTATACTATAATCTTACTTATAACTTATAGATAGTGGTTGTCACTACTAAAATTTGATAAAATAATTGTTCCTTTGTTCGCCATAAAGACCAGATGTTATAAGGCTTCTTATTTTTTAAACTTTTTCTGCTAAGTCAGAAAAAAGATTATTTACGCTGATTTTAAACCGATGCAGCGAACCATCACAGACCCTTCTTCCCAGTGGGCACTTTGGGCAAGTGCCCAGGGCCCCGCGATCGATAGGGGCCCCCTCAGATCAAATACAAAGTCCCTGTTCCTGTCAGATCACCAAACGATAACCGATATTTATTATTACCAAATAACTTATATAATTCGAAGAAATCGAACTTAAATTACTGACTATACCAACTTACTAGCTTTTACTTGCGCGAAGCTATTCTACTCTCGCCTAAAAATTAAGCTTTCCGACTTCAGCATGCATGTTTATCGACTTTCTTTGTCAATTCTAACAAAATAGTGTTCTGTCAAAGTCATAGGGGCCTCATTATCCTAAAATGATCAGGGCCTCCAATATATAAAGACGCCCTGGCGGTGATACTTTACTGACAGTGGTAGTTAGAGGGAAATTACAGACAGATTGAGCAAGATCCAATATCGTATCGCAACGTTACCGCGGTTCGCCGCGTCGGTGTGGAATCAGCGTTATATGTAAAAAAAAATAAAAATAACAGTACGTCGCTAGAGAGTAGAGTACTAAGAATTTAACTTTTTTATAAATTACACTGGTTGTACTCGTATTGTCTATGATTTTCTTAATGTTTTTAATTGATTTTGTTTTGCAACCGGTTGGATTTATGCGAACATAGGGTTTATTTTGTCTTCTTCGCTAACCAAAGGTGGAGGGAGGGAGGCCGAGCCACTGCGCTGCGATATCCTCCTATTTCCTATTAATTTAGTGCGAAGGTGTTGGTAATTATTTAAGTGTATTCGACTAAATTGTCGTGTTTCGCCTATGAAATCTGTGAATGTAATTATAAGGTTTAATAATGTTAAAACTATTTGTAAAGGACTGTTTAATCAAAAATTGATGTGAAATAAATAATGTAAAAATATTACTTGTTTTCAACTAAGATTGCGTGTATTCGAAGTTGGCTAAGAGCATAGACAAATGGCATCATTATGCTTATAATCAGAATCGGAATCAAAAATCATTCTTGGCAGGTTTTTATTTGCTAATTTATACCACAGACTTCCAATACAGTAGACTTATACTAATCCCACTTCTGAGCAAAGGTATACTAATGCCACTTCTGAGCAGAGATTTACTAATCCCACTTCTGAGCAAAGGTATACCAATCCCACTTCTGAGCAGAGATATACTAATCCCACTTCTGAGCAAAAGTATCCCTAGAATCGTTTAGTCATCACGCCAGCTTTTCTTGGGCCTACTTTGATACTTTCGTCCGTTTTCAGGCTACTGCTTGATTCTCAAAGAAACATCTAACACAATTATAAATACCTAAGAATTTAATACCTATTACAACCCCATGTTTAATCATAAAATTAGATAAGTACATAACATTATGATTTAAAGTAGAATACGAAGAAAAAGAAATTTATAATTACAAAAAAGTCATTTATTTATAATTGTTTGTACGGAACTAGTAATATCTGGAAATATAGTTTATCTAAAAATCTAGTAATAGGGCGCATTCTGTGGTACTTCGGTACTAGGTATGTGAGTAATACAATTTCATTTTGGGTGCAATTTTCAAACGTAATTCAGGTTAATGCAATCGAAATTAAGCCTGGCACCGTTAAATTATCCCTCTCTTTTATTACCTACCCGAAACTCATAACTAAAGTTATTATTCTGAGACCCGAAAGCGCAAGAAGGGTTGTTTTTTCAGTTTCATTTGTTAATGGCTTAGAACGTATGTTATATTTAATATATATCAAAAAATAGCAGCGTCAAAAAGGTTTCTATTGCTTCAAATAGTTTTCGAGCCCCTGAGCTTCTCTACATATTATTAAACAGTAGTTTTTAGCGTCCGTTTGTCTGTAGGTATATCCGCTAACTCCTAATCCACGCAACGATGCGGTTTTCAGTAGTTTTCCCTACCAAAATTCCTTTTGGATGGTTTATAAGTACAGTGAGAAGTCGGGGCAGGTCCCTAGTAGTTGCTTAAATAACTTAATTTCTTGTAAGTAAATTTTAAAACTTATTTCACCTGTGACCTGACCCGGCCTACCGACTGCTACAATCTCTGTAGAAGTATCAGCGCAAAATACTCGTAAAAAAATGAAGTGTTTATTATCTTTACTTATTTATAAGCTCTAAGCAAAGTTATTCAAGTAAAGTTTGTTTAATTGCTCAAGGAATAAGAACGTAAAAATTGTGTGCGGTCCAATCTTGATGAGGGTTGGGAAAAATCCTTTCCATAACGCAAATATTCCTTCGTTCTTGATGATATCTCTGAACACGCTTCCTTGAGTCACATTTGTACCTTTTCCCGCGTTTTGTACTCTGAAAATTAAAACAAGCCGCTCTGACTATTTATGTTAACCAGACTACTGATCTATACCATTGTAATAGATATCTTAAACCACATTAAACCACATTTGGCAGTTCTAAAATTGTTGCCATCCATTTCTCGTATATTATAACAGAAATAAAAAGAGATTCAGATTTTAATGCTGTCAGATTGGGTTCGTTCCGAGAACAGTTAAACAAAATTTACAACTTAGCAAATTGGCATCTTCCTAGATCCGGGGCCTGGCGCGGAGCAGTGTGTTAATAGTCTTAGAATTTCAAGACACTTTAGATCAATAGCCCATTGCTCTGAAATTCACTGACTAAAAGAATTGTCTATGTCCTTGCTTAACTGGTTTAAACTACTTCTAGTGAAATATTTGCTTATCGGGCAAAATAAACGCTTATAATATAAACTGCAATAACAGCTCCATGACAAATGGTTCGGTTTTCGGTATGTCGAGACGTAACATGTCTTACCAACCTCGTCTTGACGATGTCCACCGGCAGCGAGGCGGCCGTGGTAACCAACCCTGCGATCATCGACGAGGTGAAGTGAAGGTGCAAACCGTCGCCGAACGAAGGCAGCAGCATCTCTCTCGCCTGTTAAGACGAAGATTTTAAAGGCGTTTACCGTAGCCCACCGTAACAATGATTTTGTTAAAGACTATGCCTTGAGAATTCTAAGAAAGCTGCGGAAGCTGCGTAGCGGTTAGGTTCTTGGTCACCAATAAATTTTGTAATTGACCAGAGACCACTACACACTCTCTACATAGACCCTTTTTCATTAAGAGTAACTTTAGGATGTGATCTATGTAATCATCGATAAGTACCTACTACGTACTAAATTTGATCATCCGAACACAAACTTTCGTCCACTACAGTGGACAGTGGCAGTGCGGCCACGTATTCCATCGTAAGTGTTAACCTGAACGGACGTAAATTAGACGTCCGTCGACGACGGAGTAGTCAACGCTGCAGCAAACCTGCAGTCAGGCCGCGGTTGGCAGAACCCCCCCAACAGAAAACGTTACTCAACTTAATGAAGTCTTAAGTTGCGTAACGTTTTCTGTTTGGATCAGCTCCTCTAGTACCTACGTAGTACATTAATCTCGCAGTGTTTAATGAGTGAAATTACCTGTGTGTAAGTGCCCAGCTGCGCCGCGTTGACTACCATAGCTCTTGTGATTGTTGCGCCGGTGCCAGACCACAGCGTCAACACGCCTTCTTCTTTTATAATCCTGCAGTTGGTAAATAATTGTAACTCCCAGAACGATCGAAAGAAAATGCCCCCTTCTGCTTCATATATTATTGCCTAAGATACCTTTAGGGAGAGCCTTGCTGGCTTGCAACCGTTTGGTCTACGTTACCATATACGTGGGCGACGATTCTGCAAGATTACTACTCCGCGCGTCCTTTGCCAGACCAGCCGCTCACGGGGATATTATGTTCCTGATTGCCCTACCCAATTAAAGAACTGATTCAACCAGCTGACCTTCCCAAGGCGTTGAAGATGTGTTTGTAGTTCCTCCTTTTCTCCGGCGGGAGTCTCCCATCGGCCGTCATTCTGATGAGCGCTACTTCAGCCGGCGTGCCAATGAAGGCTCCGATGCCACCAGCTATGATACCCATGCCTACTTTCGCTGCAAACTGTGGGGTCCCATACAAGCTGTTATACAAGAATAAAGAGATTAAATTATTGTTGAGAAAGCTACGAGATTAAAAAAAATAATGTTTGGGGACACTTTTTGTTTTTTTAATAAACTTTTCAAATTTACTTGTCACTGAAAAAGTGTAAAGGCAATGGTGGCCCAACCAATGGTAAGTGACTGTCATCTCCTACCTACCTATTCAATCGCAATAGCGGCTGCCTGCATTACCGAGTGTTCAGAATCATAACAGTATAGAAGCATCCCAAGTATATCCCATAGCCTCTTGAGAAAACCTTCTGAACAATAGTTTCTACTTTCTGGAGGCAGGTATGTGGTAGATATGAACCGTATGATGCTTTACAGTTTACATTATGCTGATAAGCCTCTATCTCTCTACGTTGGCCAAACATTCTATATTCATGGAACGTACGAAAGAAAAGAGAGACTTCGTCTAAATATATACCTACCTACATTCAAAGTCAAAAGTCAAAATCAAAATGTTTTTATTCAATTTAGGTATCAAAGATACGCTTATGAACGTCAAAGTTATTTAAATAGACTCGACTGCCTTGTTCAGATAAAGAGCCTCTACTCAGAAGAACAGGCAAGAAACTGAGTGGCATTATTTTTAATAAATAAATTACAGTCTCACAAATTTTGATGAGACACAAGTACATTAAATGAGACACAAGTACAATTTACAGATAATGGCAAGCTGTAGCTTGCGAATGCCATTTTGTAAAGTTATCTTTTTTTTAAGTCTAAACGAAATTCACAGACCGCACTTGGACCTTACTTAATGCAAAGTTCAAGAATCTCGCCCGGAAAGTTGAACTTTCCAACAAAGTGAAGTCGAAGTGCGGTTTTTTATCTCATCCTATTTCTTACCCCTTATACTTGTCGAACATAAGATTGAAGCATCCCAACCGTCCCGTGGTATACGTGGCTTGCCGGAACAGGCCAGCCGATAACCCTGTATAAAACCCCGAGAAACCTTCATTCTTCAAGATACTTTTAGCCATGCTTAATGTTGAAATCTTAGCAGCTGGCCCGAGGAGCTGCATCCGGGTTTTCGTCAGATCGGCCGGCTGCACGATACATATCCCCAGCATTCTGTCGAGTAGGAGAGTCGGCAACTTGTGTAGGTACTACCAAGATAGCCAAACAAAAATTGGTGCTCTATCCTTGGTGATTATGAAAACCAACACCCCTATTCATAATCAAACGGAAACGTCTCCGATTGGATACGAAAAATTTTAAACTCAAATAGCTTTAGAGTGCGGTGTTGCGGATTTAACTTTGACAGTAAAATCTCGAATTGTATTTAAAAATTGCAGGGTATAACACACTGACACCGCGTCTCCGTGCGTACCTAGAAGCGCATGCGAATTTCCGTTGATCCGCAAACCGCAGCGGGATGCGGCGGAAATGTGATGTCCGCTTAATATTGTATAAAATGTAATATCGTCACGCCTTTCCCTCGAGGGAGCTGGCAGAGGTGTAATACAACACCCACACTTCGCCGGACGATATTCAGTCCTAAATGTGACAGGGGGCGAGCCTGTCGCCATACACCGGGCTCCAGTCATGTAGCAGATGACATACAATACGCACATATGTTCATAGAATGAACAAATTAGTGCGTGCCGTCGCGTCGGTTGGGTTCGAACCCGCTTTCTCTGGCTTGAGAGGCAGACCTTCTACAGCTAGGCTATCATCGCTATAAAATGTAATATAATATGTTTTATACCCGCTTGCTCCTCCGATTATGAAGTTCATATAACCCGGTATAGTTTTTGTCTTGGGCTTATTTTTATCTCCCATTATTTGAGATGAATTTGTACACTTTCAATTCATTTATTTTTAATGCATTGTTATGAAGACTTATTGTTAAACTTTTTGCAAACTTCGAAAGGTTATTAAGTTTTTTGTCAGAAAATATGTTTCTTTCTGCAGTTCTATTTGTTAAACCTTTTCAAAAATTTATTTTACCCACTGTTTTGAATCCTGTTGGTGCTTTTTATTAAGGATACGGTCTGGATTATGTAAATAATGCTACCGCCGACAAGGGCGCTAATAAGAACCGACATGGCACAAAGCTTTTTTTCAACTTATCATCGCTATTGGTGTTGTTGGCGTATTTTGGACCACCATGTCAAACAAATTACATGTCAAAGATTGACAAACATCTTATGGCCAATGTCACACGTCAAAACTTTAGATACAGTTAGTATAGAGGTTTCATAACACGTAATGCTGGGGCTACATTGGCGCACGATAATTCGTGTCGCGTTGTCGCGCTAAAATTATCGTTATCGTAATCGGCGATGTTCTTGTCTACATTAGCGGTCAACTCGTCGCCTGTCTGCGGAGTTAACGTGGCGATAATTCGCCCGATACACCAACTCATCACTCAACCACGACGACTAACCAACTACAGTTGTCGCAGCATTTGAGTCAATATTAAGTTTTCTGCATATTGTTCTGATTTTTTAACATAGTTTTAGAATTAGATTATGTTAGTACTTTTATAAAAAGGTAGGTATCTAAAGCAAGTACAATAAAGAAATTTAATAAATAAAAGGTCAACAAGTAGCGTAGATAATAATATAATTGCAATATAAATAATAATTACAGATAAAAGATGTCAACATGAGATCACCACTGCTGCCACTCCTCTGTGAAGTCCTGATCGACTGGAAAGTGCCTCCTGCAAGTAAACAATCAATGTATCTACAGAAGGATCACATACTCGTATACCTCAGAAACGTAACGTCAGTCAAAACACAGCTAAAAAATTACTTTCATTGGCAAGAAAAAAAAACCAAATCGGCGTATCAATGACGGAGTTTTGAGGAAACATTAAAAAAATCCGAATTGACATCCTTTTTTAAATTCGGTTAAAAATAATGACTCTACTACACGATTCACAATATTAATAAATAATAATTTATTAATAATGCATCATTCAAAATTCATCGCTTTCATACAATTTATATGAACAGTTTTAAAGCGCATCACGCGCCTCATCGCCATCATCCTCGCGTTACGTCTGGCATCTGGCGAGACGCCTGACGTCTGGCGAAGGTCTTATATTTCAGGCCACAGTTTAATTTGTGGTCCAACTTTATGCCATGCTCACGCAGCAGTGGTAGTAGAGTCGTTCTTTTTAACCGAATTAATTTGTGCCAACCCGACATACTTTTCATACAAACGCTCATACGTAATTGTGGCGTTGTAATACATCTTTCTCGATTGTTTTTCCACTAATAGGTAGCATGTACGTACGAGTACATTATATCTAGGCTTACCTATAACGAAGCGAAATTTTAAAACTTGGAGAATCGAGTGTAAGCCTCCAATAATCTGTTTTTTTTTAACAAATATCACTCCGAAATTAAGCCGTCGTACTGCTTGTACTCTCAAATTATTAAACAAAGAAGAAGAAAACATCTGGATAGAATCCTCGCACATTTAGCGGAGATTGATTAATATGACAAAAATATATTTCACAAACTTGTAAGAACATAACATAACATATCGTCACGCCTTTCCCCTGAGGGGGCTGGCAGAGGTGTAATACAACACCCACACTTCGCCGGACGATAGTTCAAATATGACAGGGGGCGAGCCTACTGCCATACACCGGGTTCCAGTCATGTAGTAGATGACATTGACATGAAATTGGTGCGTGCCGTCCGTCGGCTGGGTTTGAACCCTCTGGCTTGAGAGGCGGGCCTTCTTCAACTAAGCTGTCATCGCAAACCTGTAAGGCTTACTCAAAATCACGTATTTCCTGGAACAAATGTAATGTAGAGAGCACCGACCTCCTCGCGGGCGGCGTGGCGGGCGAGGCGGGCCCCGAGCGGCGCGGCGAGCCGGGCTGCCGGCGCGCCACCTCGCCCAGCAGCGACAGGCACGAGCGGGACAGGCGCTGGCTGAAGTTCTACAGAAACCTTTCATATTAGCCTTCATTCATATTTCTGGCGAGCCGAGGAAAATTTAACGCTATTGTACTTAGTAAAATGAGGTCCAAAAGGACCTAAAAGATGCTCAGCTGAACACGAACGAAGCACAAGATCGTGCTAAATGGAGGATGAGGACAAGGAAGGCCGACCCCAAAGAATGGGACAAGGTCCAGACAAAAGAAGAAGAAGTACTTAGTAAAATGAGGCTTGGATCAATTGCACAGCAGAACAAGTGCGGCACTGTGAGCTGAAGACCTCGCGACTCTATTTTTGCATATACCATAAAACATCATCACGCCTTTCCCCCGAAGGAGCTGGTGGAGGTGTATTACAACACCCACACTTCGCCGAACGATATTCAGTCCCACATGTGAATAATAATATTAATGAAATGAGGCCAGCCTGTCGCCTTACATTGGGGCTTCAGTTATGTAGCATATTTCGAAAGGCTAAAATATATTTTTTTGCATTTTAACTCCCATATCTCCATCATTTTAAAAACTTCCAAAAATTGAATCGAAAACAAAAACATAAATTATTATCGAACCTCTCACAAAATTTTACGAGAATCTGTTTATTAATGCAACTTAAAGAGGAGAACAGCCGGAAATCCACCATTCTTTCTGGTTATGCGTACTCGTACATCCCAAAGCATTTTGCCCAATCTGAGATTTTTCTCAGCAAGAGACGCAAAGCATCTGTTTCAGATTGGGCAAAATTGCCCAATCTGAAACAGATGCTTTGCGCTTGCTCAGTCAACCAGTAACATTATTAAAGAGAAAACCACCCGGCTGCAAAATGTTGTACTCTATGTTACTTCCGCTATCAAGACGATTAAAATGACACCTCACACTTCGAAATCCATCAAGCTGTTTAGGCTGTAGGCCGTGCCAAAGAAGCCTCATACATACACACATACCCACATACGCTCGTAAAACTAACCCTCCTTGCGCAGTCGGGTAAAAAGGAGAAAGAGTTAATTCTCACCGGTAGACAGGAGCCCTTCATCTCCCGCAGGTCTATCTTGCGAAACAGCTCGCAGAGGAGCAGTTCGTGCAGGCTGGGCGTGCGCGGCCCGAAGATCTGTTCGATTATCTCTACCACCTGCCTCGGAGAACAACCATCAGTTTTAATAAATACTCCTTGCGCATGCGTTTCACCTGCTATTTCCCAGGAAATGTTACGAGATATAAGTGAAAAGATTGTGGTGATTATTACTTCTTCAAGCGTGAACGGATGGATGGTTTAAGATGAAATTTGGTTTGGCGGTAGCTTATACACTGTGCATAACACAATGCACAGTGCACTGTGTGCTGTGTAGGGTACTATTTATCCTAAGCCAATAACGGTTCCTGTCGGACGGCGGGCGAAACTGCAGGACGCAGCTGCTTTATCACACATACAAATATTAACGTCGCAACATACATGAGGGTAGGCAGACATAAGGTCCGGTAGCAGCGAGAAGTCGATGGTCGTGCCGGCGCACATCTCGAACAGCACGTGTCCCAGCGACAGCGTTTCAACGTGCTCGAGGTGCGCCGCCAGCGCGATCGGACAGCGCGGCAGCGCGCCGATCAGAGTGTTCTCTAGACCGCATATCCTGAATCAACGGTAATAATCGATATGAGCAATTTATCGATGATTTCAGCTCGTGCCCAAGACACGAGGTGCACGTCAGCGGGTAAAACCACGTTGGGTGCCGAAAATGACGCTCCACTACATTGGCACCCAAATCAAGATATAGAACTAAAAAATTATCGTAATATTTCAGAGGGAGAACTGTTTTTCACACGGTCAGTTATACGTGGTTTGCTCAAGAGTAAGCTCACAGAGCAGCCTGGTGATCCTAGCACCTGAAGAATAAAGTTTTTTTTTTTAATTACTTAATCCGTTTGCGTCTACTTAATACGGCTTGCGTTTGGCCGCCAACATGCCTGATGATAAGCAGTGATGCGGCCTACGATGTAGCACGCTTGCCTAGAAGAAACCGATTCACTCGAAACTTGAAGACACCTAGATTATAAGTGTCAGGGAACACACTCTGTTCTGTTTAATTAAATTAAAAATAATAATAATATAAAACTTACGAAGTTTAGTTGATAAAATACAAGTAATGTTATCATTACAAGCCTCCTACTCACCTCGCGACTCCGTTCTGCACAACCACGTTCCCCGAGTGCAGGTGGCGGAATGGCGGGAACCCCTTCTCCTTGAGAAAGATCAGTCCCTCCAGCATCTGTCGGCCGAACCTGGCCACCTGCCACGCGGGCAGCCCGGTGCCGATCGACCCGTACTTACGGTTGAACTCTTCGTTCCATGCGCTCTGAAATTGACTAATTAATTAAGAGTAGTAGATAGTTTTAGGATAGTTTTTGTTCTAAAGTTTTACGGAATTCGATGAAAGTAAGCTTTATCAAGTTACGTGAGACTTTGGTTTAAAACAAAGACACTAAAAACAGACATTTTTGACAATTGTACAGTGTGAATTTGATACTTTATGTTTGAGCCCCTTAGCCCTGTATCCGCTATTGGGCAGAATTCTGCGAGCCAAGTTAACTTAAGCATATATAAATTTTATTTACATATCACATAGGTAATTCAGCTTTCCACTAACCTTATAAATAACATCTTTCAGGCTCCCCCTGATGTTAAAGGGCAGCACAGTCAGTGCGTGTCCGTTACACAGCTCAAGGTCCAGCACTGGATATATGTACGGATGGTGCAGGGCTCGGAACAGCTCGATCATGAGACCTTTGGACCTTTCTCCCTGCTCTATGGGGCATTTGTTGGTTAGAGGCATCTGGAATCAGAAATTTTGTTGTAAACTGTGCTTGTTGAGTTTGCTAGCTTAATTAAGCTTCAATTAGATGTAATATATGTCTTGTCCCATGAAAAATCTGGCCTCGATAGTGGCACTGCATCGACACTTAACTCTCTATTACAAATAATCAAATACATATTTACGAGTAACTAAATTTGAATCTAAGCCTTATTATTCTGCAATAACGTTGATGACATTTGCTAAAGTCTATTAAGCACATTCAGGCGTCGTGACACCGACGCGATCAATCACAGCGCGACTGACAGCGAAACAAGGCTTACACGTGATCTGAGCCTTGATCGACGTAAGCGCTACAACTCTTTGGAACTCCAGATTTTAAGAAAGCATCATTTTCACCACAAACGGAAAATATCCCCTGCTGAACAAAACCTCCCGCAATTATTTCCACAATGATCGGATAATGGTACGAGTATTTAAAAATATATAGGTAGTAATGAAGATGATGCTTGCTTAGCTGTTCAAAACTTCAAACCTAAATTAAGATCATTGTAACCCATTTACGAGCAAATAGAGAAATTGAATTTTTTAAACCTAGTCAGATACTTATCATATGGTGTATTAGGTTATGGAAGGTCTTTTTCCTTACCAAAGTGAGAAGTCGATCCGTTTTGATAGAGTTGTCGTGGATGGCAAACCAATGCTTGCTTGAACGAGAGCCGATCGGACCCAGTTGTGATATCAAGTCGTATCTGAAAGAATAAAGAGAAAGCTAAAGAAATTCTTCTCCAATACTAAAAATAAACCTAATATGATATTCAGTTATTTATATCAGCAAGACGTCTACTGCTTGCCAACGTTTCCCGAAAGATCGCCACGATAACTGGTCTTGCGATGCTTGCGTCTAGTGGCATCCCGCGACCCTCACCAGATCGTTGGTCCACCTTGGGGGTGCCTGTCCTTGCGCCTTCCCAGGATGTGTCTTTCGGTTTCTGGTCACCACTCAAAGACCTTTCTGCCGTTTTTTATAGGTAGAACATAATTATATGTCATGTTATTTTACAGTATATTATGTTATCTTACCTTGATGACTGCGATAAGTATTCTGTGCAGATTGCTAGCGCTGCCGAACTTTCCATTGTTCTTTCAATCCTGTTGATAGTTGAATCGACTGATTACAAAGAATAAGAAGGGATTGTAGCATTCCGCATTCCCCGAGCAAGCACGCGAACTGGGTTGTTTTCAAAAGTTTAGGGAGCTGGGTTGGCTTCGGATAGACGCTTTGACGGGAACGCAAATGCAACAATACTCAGCGGTTAATTAAACTTTTGTGACATTTTGTGTACAAAACATGGTCAACCACGTCTTGAGTACCTACTTATGTATTGCTATTTATATATGTAGGGATATAGGTATCCTTTCGTAATTATTCGTATTTACATAAAAGTATTTGCTTACTATGCGTTACATGAAAACATAAATGCATGATTTAAATTTGGTAGACCGTGCTTTAGAATTTCGATCGTTTTCGAAGCTTTAGAATAACAATCCTACTAATATTATAAAGGCGAAAGTTTGTAAGAATGGATGTATGGATGTTTGTTACTCTTTCACGCAAGAACGGCTGAACAGATCTGGATGAAATTTGGCACAGAAATAGATTACAGTCTAGAATAGCATACAGGACTTTTTAACCGCGGGTGAAACCGCGGGGCGCAGCTAGTGTTGAATAAAGCTGGTCCGATTAGACTACCTTGGTGAAGCAGGAGGTTCCGAAGGACTGCTTTTTCCAGAGCCAGTGCCGATGAGGGACTTATTGAACAGCAGCTTGGCTAGAGAGTCGATCTTCTGGGCAACCAGCGGCGCGCGTTCTGAATTTTCTTCTACAAGTTGGAAAAATCCTTTAGGAACTTATCGTTGAATTGAGTAGGAATGAATACTTAGTTTTCATAAGCTGTGTTGTTGATCAAAATCAAATCAAATCAAATATCATTTATTCCAAAAGTTTACAAATTATATTATCACAAAATATATGATCAACTGAATAACATATATGTACCTAATACCAGGTGTAACTAATAACTAGGCACAAAGAGATTTAACAGTGTGTCGAGCGCAGTGCATTGCCGAGCAGTGTTTTTTTTTAATATTCTGGGTGCCAATGAACTGCTATGGCCAAGCGTGACGGTTGAATCTTACCATCAGACAAACGACTTGTTCGTCTCGTCAGACAGCCCCATTAAGATAATAATGAAACGTTTTGATATAATAATTACGTAAATGACTAGACGACAACTTAAGACAAAACACTGTTTATATAATTAGGATAACATATGTACAACTAAAATATGGATGGAAAGGAATTCTTTAGTCAGCAAATTATTTACAGATGTAATTTGGTTTTGCGTGCATAATATATATTGTGCATTTAGCTGGTGCTCTACTAAACTTAGTAAAGATATTATAAAAATAACACATAATAAAGAATAGGAAGGTAAGCAAGTAGGTAGGTTTAGATAAAAATAATGGGTAAATAATAAATACTTGAGCTACAAGCTGACGATGCTCCTTCGCCATCGTCTGTCTTCGCCCCTTCTTCCGTAAGCAATGAATCAAATAATAAACATAAAATAAATATAACAAATCAAACCATATAATACATAGAGTAGGTATATCATAGAGAACAGCAAATCATAGAACCGAAAAAAGCTGAACGAAACCACCAAATTACAAACACAATCTAAGCACCCTATAGACAGCTACCCATTTGGCCTAGACGAACTTGCTTTTCCTACTAATATTATAAACGCGAAAGTTTGTATGTATGGATGGATGGATGGATGTTTGTTACTCTTTCACGCCAGAACGGCTGAACAGATCTGGATGAAATTTGGCACAGAGATAGATTATAGTCTAGAATAGCACATAGGATACTTTTTAACTGCGGGTGAAACCGCGGGGCGCAGCTAGTATATAATAATTGGATGCATTATCCAGTTACTTGCATGTAAATATATAAAAGTAAGCAAGTTCGTATAGGCCGAGTGGCTAGTCCTGATGTCAGCGTGTCTAGGCCGCCCGATGGCCTCTGACATGGCTTTACGATTGTTATCATAGAACAAACACCCGAAGCCTACAATGTAACGTGTCATCCGAGTCACTGTAATGCTCAGTTGTAAATGCCAGCCACGGTCACCCATCCTAGGACTGAACGTGTCATCCCTTGCTTAGCATCGGTGATCGGCTACGAACACCTAGTCAAGCTACGCTGTGAGCGTTACTGCATTGATATGTATTATGTCCAATGTCAACAGTTTACATCTATACCTACAGGGGCAGACTTTCCCTAAGACCAACTATGGCCGGTTCTAGGACGGCCAATCGAGGAAAGAAATATACTCACTACGCTTGAACAATTAACTTTGTAAGAGAGAGATATGAAGTTCGGAGAAGGACATAGAATATAGGTCATCTCGTGACACTTTTAATTTTCGAGGGGAAACTTTCCCTCGGTATTCCCTGGGTATTTTTAAATGAAGATAAAGTAAACGAACTAGTTTTAACTTAAATTAATGTAATTGTACTCATAACTTTCGAGGGAAATCTTTTAAAATTAATTGAAGCCAACGGATAAAGAAAAAGGCATTTCAAGACGGGCACGACCTTCAGTAAACTTCAGTGAAGAGCACGAAGAAGAAGAAGTTAATGAAGGGGAATAAGGTAGCTGATACAACACGGCGTAGGACAGGCAAGGTGCATGGCTAGTCCGCCTCTGTGCATTTACGATTACGTATTACACGTCAAAACCTTAACTTTCACTGAATTAGTGGCTCTGAGCTCTTGAACTCATGAAAACGTAAAAAAAACATAACTCGCCATTATGAAAAAAAAAAACAGAAAAAGTATGCGTAGTCATACCTACATAAAAAAATACGCATCGACTTGTAAACCTCTACCGTTTTGCGTCAGTTAAAAAATTTCGTCACATCTTTCCTTCGAGAGGGCTGGCAGAGGTGTAATACAACATCTTCACCGGACGAAATTCAGTCCCAAATGTGACAGGGGGCGAGCCTGTCGCCATACACCGGGCTCCAGTTATGTAGAAGATGACATACAATACGCACGATAAACAAATTGGTGCGTGCTGTCGGCTGGGTTTGAACCCGCTCCCATCTGGCTTACAATGTGGGTTTTCTCCAACTAGGCTATCATCGCTTCAATACAAAAAAAAAGTAAAAGTATTACCGAACCTGCTCTTAAAATTTCACGAGAATCGTTTGAGCAATACGACCTGCAGAGGAGAACAGTCAGACATCCGGACATACGAAAGCAATTTTGCCCAAGCTAAAACGAAGACGCTTCGCTCGCACTTACTACGCTCACTCGATCGTTCCGTCATTAAGCTGTAAACAATTTACATAGTAAGGTATTTTATCTTCACGAAATTATTGTATTGTTGTTGCGTGAATACCAACCAATTTTTCCGCGTAATTTTCCCAGCGGGCATAATTCAATTATTGATTTTATGTGAGTACGGAACTACTGTCTTGATGATTTCATCGCACGATGCCTAATTTCGGTTATAGTTTCTGTTGTTCCGCTTTTGAACTTTACTGCTAACGCCTCAGATATCATTGACCAAGTGAAGCAAAGTCCAGAGTCTACTGGGACGTCCGGGATTTGTTTGTTCGATGATAACTTGAGTATCGTTGATCCAATCTGCATGAAATTTTGCAGACAGTAGTTCAAGCGAATACAATTATTAACCTCGAATAAGAGCGAAATCGGACGAAAAGTTATGCGAGACACGCGAGTTCTTCGTAGGCGAACTATTAGTATTACATACATACATACATAATCACGCCTCTTTCCCATAGGGGTAGGCAGAGACCACTTCTCTCCACTTGCTACGATCTTGGCATATATCTCCTGCTTCTTCCACTTTCATGAGTCTTTTCATGCACGCTCGTCGGTTACGGGTACTCTTGACCTAGCCTTTCTCTAAGACGTCTACAATTTGGTCGAGATACGTGCGCCTAGGTCGACCCTGACCGACTTGCCTATCCACACTCGCTATGTAAACCTGTTTCGTCCTTTCATTCATTCTCTCAATGTGTCTAAACCATCTAAGCACCTTTTTCTTAATCTTTATCACTACATCCTCTACCACTATTAGTATCTCTATTAGTATTAGACAAAATATAATATTTTGTAGGATTACTCAGGTATTAACCCAAAATATTTTCAACTCTTTAAACATTAGCTTTGAGCTTACCTTCGCTTTCCTCTCTATCAGTAGAGACAGATCTTATCCGAAACGCGTTCCGCTTGTTGGCAGCCGCAATGGACTCCGGGTTCAGTTCAGCCGCTGACTGCGCCCTCCTGCAGGCCCCACGACGCTTCTTCTTTCTGTAACTTGTCCTCGGACGCTCCTGGTAGAACCTGTCATGTCCAGTAGTCTCCGGTTCCTTAGGCTCCTTGCCCTCGTTCCCAGCTTGCTGCATATGCTTGTACAGATTGAACATCTTCCCAGCTTTCTTTTGCAAGTACGATTTCAATTTCTCGAGTTTGAGTTTCATCAATATGTGGCCGTTTTATTTGGTGTTTTTAATTAACTGTTTTAGTTTGGTGCTAGTTTTCCGAAAACATTTTGCACTATACCTAGACGATTTTATAATTAGTTCTGAGAATTTAGAATTTGATTAGGGGTTAAGTGTGAATGCTCGCTGAAAATGCTAAATAAGTGCGTGTTCGACCGCAATTTTCCTTTGACTCGGTGTAAAGTATGTCAATAGTGGCTAATTGAAGTCCCTCAAGTGAGGTATTAGCGCGTTACTCGACGTGGGTGCCAGGGGCGGAGTAAGGTAGGGACGGTGTGGGTGTACGGCCCTCCATAGAGAAACCGATGTCTAGTAAAAAAAAAAAATGCTGCCGTTTCAGAAACAAATACTTAAAAATAAGTGAGCACAGTAATTTTTAACAAATTGCTAAGAGCTCTTTATCACACTAGCGATTTGGAAGCGTTAAAAGCAAGGCGATCACGCTACACAATCACCTCGCTTTCAAATCGCTTACATACGCTGGTGTAATATAAATCAAAAGAACAAACTATCGCAAAATTTACTGATTGATGTCAAGCCAAGCAATAACGTTTTGGCACCAACAGATCGCGTTTCCTTCTGGGCAGCTATTCGGAGATTTGAGATTCTCATCTCACCTTTTTTCGTCCTTGTTGCTCTCATTTAAAACGTCATAGGTGTGAGAGTGACCAAGATAAAATCTCATCTCATCTCACGCGCAGGAATAGCCCCCCTGGTATTATTGTTTGTGTCAAGTTTGTACCTCACCCCGCAAAACATCCTAGCTACGCCAACGATCTGCGCCTACATATTTCTTCGTACCTATCAGTAGTTCCGATGCCAAGCTACATTATATTATAGATAGTATGTTTTAACCTTAATCCAATACGAAACTGCATTTACATGCACACTGTTTATTACTATCTAATTATTTACAAAGCACATGATTTTCACTAGAAAGAGGCAACATGTTACGTGTCTTGTTATAAATCGTAAATTTTGAACACGGTGTTGACTTGATGGAGAGCAAAATAAGATAACGTGGTGTGTAGAAACAGCCTCGAGAAGTAGGGGAGGAAGCCCTGCCAGTAGTAGAAAGCTCCATTCCGTTTGAGCAATCTTAGAAACACTTCTTTCTGTGACATGTCATCTGATCTTATTTGGTAGCTGAAATAACAAAGTACCTATTTGTAATTTTTTTCGAATGTTCCCTAAACGCTTTCAGAGACTGAACATGATCGGAAACAGAAAATAGTGGCATTTCTCAATTGGTCAAAACTAATTTTGAGCCAGAGCGTTCGAGTTAAGATAAGCCACTTTCTCCAAGCCCCCCCCCTTTAGACCTTTGACTAACAAAATACATGGTACACCTCATCAACTTCATCACCAATCAACAAATAGTGGTCAAAGGAAACACAAGAATCTGTAAGAAAAGAACCGGCGTGGCGAAAACGATAACTCAAACAAAACAAAATAAATTCTAGTCGAACAAAATTGAGGATTAAGCACAGCGGCGCCTTCAAGTCCCAAAATAGTTATCTTTCCGACAGACTCTTTCTGTAAAAGTTCTCCACTCTCTGTGTATCATAAGCTGTCTCCTTATCATTTTCACTAGCGGTTCACAAGTTGTTAAGGTCATTAAATTCTATCGATGTCATACTTCGTTTTAATGGTGTCCACAGGGAGTGTGATGATCGCTGTCAATAACCCCGATATGAAAGACGAGCAGGTGTGCAGCACCGCGTCCGCTTCCTGCTTCACCAACCCTCGCTCGGCCAGGAACGACCGCGCCTGGAGATGATGCAGACCATAGGAACCATAACCTAGATAGGTGCAATTATTGCACTGCGACGGAAGAATCAACTGAAACTATTGCTCAATAGCTTCCGTTGATCTTCCGTTGCGTTCCCTTCATTAAAGGTTCCATAATTAATAACAGATAAATAGAAAGTTGAAAATGTTCAATTTTAGTCCAATTTACCCAACAATGTCCATAAAAAATACGCCACAAACAAAAAAAAATATGTTTTCATGTATAATCTTATTTGAACGAGTCTGGGAAAAAGTTAGTAACAAGTGCCTTGTAAATACTTTGCATTGGCTAAAGACTGCAGTTTTAGCGTATCTAAGCGAGTCCAGTAAATGCCTTCCGCAACCGGATGTCTAAAATGATTGGCAGTTGTTAGGTAACCTCACCTCTGTGTAGCTTCCGACATGGAAGATGCTGATGCATACTGCCCGCGTCAGTGTGAGCGTTCCGCCGCGCCATAACGACCATATCCCTTCCTTCGTTGCTATTCTGAAGATTTGGTACGGATTAATTATTAATTTAACAGTACAATTCATTTGATCCTGTCAGCCTAGTTTCACATGAAATCTAAGCTGATAGGATCGAATAGAATATCCATCGTTTCAAGGAGCTAACCAATCCAACCGGCTTGGTTATATTCTAATGGGGTAAACACCGAAATGCTGAATGCTGATGGGGAAATGACTCCCCATACGGTACATCAATGCGTCTCCATCTCAAATAAGAATAAGAAGCAACTAACGTGTACAAGGCGTGGAAGACTCCATTATAGCGCTTGTGGCGCCTTGTCTTGGAGCACGGGTTCTTCCTGCAATCGGCCATCATCCTGACCAGCGCCACCTCCGAGGGATTCCCCGCCAGCCCGCCCGCCAGCCCCGAGGACACGTACATGCTCGTTTTGTCCGTTATCCCGGGAAAAATGCCATATTTCCTGTTTTAAACAATTCTTTGGATAAGAACTTTTCCAATTAAGACATCTTGGCTTGGTTTTGCAAATAATATACCTACTTACCTACTAAATAAGTGCCTACCTAACTTTTGTTAAATGTAGATTGCGCGAATCTAGAAGACCAGAAGTCAACTAACCGAATAGATCTTTCATGCCATCCCCAGTAGACTGCAAGCCTCGTGCTAGTGAAGGTAGCCTGCCGTAGATATGCAGCAGAGAGACCGTTGTATAGGGCTCGTACGCCTTCGCAGTGCAGGATTTTCTTCGCCATTGTTTTACTGGCGACTTTGCCGGGGTACAGTTGCATACGGACCTTGACCAGGTCCAGGGGGTGGACGATGGTTGTGACCAGTATCCTGGAAAAACTTTGGCATGTAATTCAGGCCTTAAATATAAATAAGGGATACAGCTGGATCTGTAGAATTTCCGTAGCAAAGAAACTGTTTATAAAACAGTGGGTCTGGTTGAAAACAACTTTGTTCAAGACCAAAACAAACGGCGATGCCTCATGTGCGTGTGGGCCTACGCTTATAGAAGAGGGGCAAAAATGAAATCGTTTCATAATCGACACAAAAAAATAACGTCACGCCTTTTCCTCTAAAGGAGTTGGCGAGGTGCATTTAAACACCCACACTTCATTCACGATACGAAAGAAACAAATTAAAGGAAAGGTGCAATTTGTAGTCGACTCACCCGGATATTGCACCAGCGATAACGATACTGGGAAACGTAGGGGGGCGCTGCGAATTTTGGTTCTTCAAAGTATCTTTTGGTGCCATTCTTCTGCCCTATACAATAGCGTATTCTGTGTCCACTGCCTATATGCTATTATGCAATAGGGAGTATTCTGTGGCTATCGCATTATTCCTCAAACTATCCACGAATTGCGCTGAAAATCTTGCTATTTATAAATACCAAGTTGAACTTCAAAGGAGATATTTTACTCATACATGCTTTTACACAGTACACTCTTTAAATTCAAGCTTCTGAGCCTTTAAGTTACGTATTTTCTGCCACCTCACAAGTAATTTACCGAATAATTTTACTGTTTTGCTTATGCATTTAAATATTAATGTATACTTGAGATTTTTGACCATCTTGACGAAAATCTAAAAAGGGGTCCAAATGTGATGGATTTAAGTGGAAGTGACATGTTGACATTTGTGGAGCTGGTGACGAACATGATTGTGACGAGTTGCCTGACAGTTTCTAGCAGTTAAAGAAGTTTGCACATAGGTTATAAAACATGTTTTTGGTCAAGAAAGATTGTAGGACCTTGGGACCATAGACATCCAGTACAGTAGTATTGGAAGTATGTGGACCTTAGTGGATAATGTCTCCACCAAGCTTAAAATAATCGGCGGTGAAATCCAGACAGACAGACATCGGAGTCTCACCATAAGAATTCCTTTTACCATTTTGGTATGGAACCCTAAAATTGGAAAATTATAGCCTAATCCCTATTTTACATATTTTTTTTTCTGGACACGCAGATCTTTCATTGTTATTTATATTGTCTTTGATCGAAGAGGCGAGACGTCGACAATTTGGTTTAAAACACACACCCACACATTGCGTACCTATTTTCCACATACACTAGTTAATAACTTTACTAAGGAGTAGGTAGTTAAGGAGTAGGTAGTTACTAAAATAAAATCAATATTTTAAAACAAAAAATATTTATTGAACTATTCCTAAAACAATACAAATATTAGTCACAAAACGAGGTGCGTCTAAAAATAGTCAATATTTAGCGTATCACATGGAATCGACGTTTTTAACGTATGAAATGAACTATGACTTATTCCCGGAACCATTGATATGGAGGATCCAGGACTTTTTAAAGTCCCCAATGACCGGCCGCACTGGTGAAGGTTTTAGAATTTTGTCGAAATCTCTAATCACCAGCGTTAATATTGGAGATTCCAGGATTTTTCTAAATACCCTCTGACATTGCTTGTCTACTGCAGTGAAGATTTTGGGGGGAAATTGCGAAAACACCACCAGTGGGTCTGGCCAATGGTGATTCCGGGAATAAGCCAATACAATGTTACTGGTAACTATTTATTACTAAACATTATTTTCCATTCAAACATATTACTCAGTATTAAACGACAAAACGACAGCGGCCCTTTGGCGCATGCGATTATATCTCTGTAACTTTCACTCCCATGAATTTCCTAATAAGAGAGACAGTGACAAAAATAAAACCATGCGCACCAGAATAGGGTCCCAGTAGTCCTATCGCCGCTAATGTTATCATCATCATAATTAATTTTATCATTTAAGCAATTATGGGTCTTATGGTTTATGAAACACAATCTAAAATGCAACAACCTACAAGCACATTCCAACACGAGGCAACTGTTAGCCCCTAGCAAAGTACCTTGCATCTCTGTCACTCTTTAGTAGGCCAGAATACATATTTTTTGCAATTTTTTTTTATAATCTCAATCCGAATCCAAATACAGTAAAAATAATTATAAAAAACAGTAAAAACCAAACGTTCATAAATCTTGTATAAAAAAATAAGTATTGATACATAAAAATATTGTATTTCACCAGTGTGGTCGAATATGAACCATATCATCAACAAGTTTAGTAAAGGTTATATATTTAAACAAAGGGAAAACGAACCGAAATATATCCACTTTGACTTATAAGACTTTTCCGACCATTATCTCTCTGAAGATATTCAAATACATCACATTCAGCATAAAATCCAAAAAAATAATCAAAACTATATAAAAAAATCCAAAAAAATAAACTTTATATACTTACAACTAAGATTCACATTGTCTTGGAAATGTTAACTGGTTTTTAAAATAAATAACAAACCTAACTTTTGGCACAATCATAACAAAAACAAAAGGAACTTCGAAAAATATATGGTGCAAAGATTTAACGACACGCAAATGTCGAAAATTCATTTTAAATACTAAGTTTATGAAAATAGATACGCTATTTGATTGAGCCAAAGTCGTATATTTATTATCATTTATACTTACTAAGGAAGTAAATTGTAATTAGTTTTTTTATAATTGTATTGGTTAAGCATGGATGCCTTATTGTGTAGTTTGCGATTTGCGATGGCGACTGTCAAAATAGCGATAATCGCAAACTTTGATTGGTGATTTTAATGTTTTAGTTTTAAGGGATTAAAACTAGATGGCGCTTATTATAATTTTCCACAGTCAGAAGGGCTCGCGGCTGCGTTTGGCGCCCCATCGCAAAATACTAGTTCTTTTAAAACCTATTTGCAACTTGTTCTGGTCTCTGATAAGATATTTATATGATACAATTATATTTTACTGTACCCAACTAGTCATTTTAATTCGTAGTTACAAAATTGATTCCACGATTTCGGCTCAGAAGTAGGATTATTTGTATAGATAAGTAGATACTGTATTCCCTCCATATTTAATTTGTACATTATTGGTACAATTGCGTACACACTTCACTTATCATTATTAAAAAAATATAACAGGCACTTTTGTGCTTTCGTAACTTATTAGTTAAGAATAAAAGCTGACATTTAAAGTTTTAAATTCCACTCGTACGGGTTAGTAAAAAAAATAATACAAAAATAACTGCAAGTACCTGTACGTGTACATACATAAACTTTAAAACAAAAACAAAGCACAAATCAACAGTCTAAGAAACTAACAAATATCACACCACAATACACAAGTAAAACTGTATATGTCAGCTTCTATGGTACATACACCGAGTATCATAATACCCTCATACAAATCATTTGTGAACGCAATTTGGGGGAAAAAACCTTTTGACAATGGTCTTCAATAAATTGTAACAGACCGATAAACTTTAGGGTGGCTGTGAAGTTAGGCGCGAATCGTTGCGCAGTAGCACAAACGAAGGTTTGCGCGGGCGTCAGAGAGGCAAGACGCTGCAAAGTCTCGCTCGCGGCGAACTTCACGCAGCCGCCATTCAGTTTGAAACAGTCTGTACCATGTGTAAAAAACGCAACAATGTAACAGTTAGATTTTGTTATACCATTACATTATTTACTACCATTACTAGTTTTGTCTCATTTTAACCCTAACGAGAAAATGAGACAGCCTCTATTCTTGCTAACATCAACTCGAACATTTTAATTTCATTCTACCTTCATTACTAACAATTTTTCTCTAAAAGTTTTCCACAAAACATTTTTCAATCGTATTCTCTGCCTACCGTCATTTCTAACGTTTTTTTCTTTCCTTTTCCCCCAAAACCAACGTCACATAGGTCATTCTAATCGATTTCTACGTATATTTAAAGTAAGCCGTGTTCATCTGTTCAAGGAAGATGAACGTGAGTACTGTATGCGGTCCGAGACGAGCGTAATACGGCAGGAAACCTTTCCATAGCGATAGTACGCCCTCGTTTTTAAGAAGGTTGGTCACCACTGCCACTTGGCTCGTGCCTTTGGCGGCATTTTGAATTCTGGAATTTTATGAGCAAATGTTAGTTTGTTATGAAATGAAATGAAATTGTTTATTTATTGCTTTGTTCTATGTCTGGGTGTTAATATCGATTTAAGTATGTTTTGAAAAATATCTAAGTATGTAGATCAGTCCCTGGCAGCCATAGTACAAGCTTTGCTTAGTTTGGTGTCAGGCGACCGTGTGTGGAAGTGTCCCGACTTTATTTATTTATTTACTAGCTGCGCCCTGCGGTTTCACCCGCGGTTAAAAAGTATCCTATGTGCTATTCTAGACCATAATCTATCTCTGTGCCAAATTTCATCCAGATCTGTTCAGCCGTTCTGGCGTGAAAGAGTAACAAACATCCGTCCATCCATCCATCCATTCTTCCAAACTTTCGCGTTTATAATATTAGTAGGATTGTTTAGATTTTCATATATCAAATTACATCAATTTTAAATATGTTTATGGCGCAAAATACACAGCACGGATGCAAAGTGACGATGCAGCGCGGACAAGGTTCAGACGCGGTACCGCTTTCAACTTCTTCAATATAAAACGTATGTAAGCGACGTGTTTTAAATTATACACAAGCGACGCGACGCATGCAAGTCGTTTCACGCTTTTCACGCCTGAGCCGTGTCCGCGATGCATCTTCGGCTTACGTCCCGTATAATTTGCGCCTAACATTAATCAGCTTTTAAATTTGATACGTGCTCTTACGGTGAAGGATAACATCGTGAGGAAACAGACATGTCTTAGAATTATAGTTTGAAAAACATGTGACATCCACCCGCTATGAGCCAGCGTGGTGGATAACAGCTCAATCACCTTCGACGTAAGCTAGGTCGGTGTCCCTGCTGTAGGACGTAGAAGACTGTTGTTGTATTTTTATTCTATAGGTGGCAAACAAGCTAACGGGCCGCCTGATGGTAAGCGATCACCGTCTCCAAAGAATACTACTGCTCCAGTGATGATGATGTACTGACCTGGTTTTGATGATGTCGACGGGCATGGAGGCGATGGTGGTGATGAGGCCGGAGACCATGGACGCGCAGAAGTGCAGCGTGATGCCGTCCGGGACGTAGCCCACGAACACTTCACGCGCCTGCAGGTACACGTTTTATGTTAAACCAGTTGCACCCTCAGAGAAAGTACGAATTAATACAACATATGTTTTTTTCTGCAAATAACTAGTAGCTGTATAGCATGTGAGACTGTTTTTCATAATTCGATTTAGCTATAGCATGTGAGACCGTCTTTCATATTTCGATTTAGCTATAGCATGTGAGACTGTCTTTCATATTTCGATTTAGCTAAAATTTGTTTTATTTTTGACGTTTTCCACCCCCAAACGTCAACTATTTTGAAACATTTCCAAAAACTGAATCCAAAGAAAAAATCCAACCGGTTCACAAAAATTCACGAGAATCGGTTGAGAAATGCGACCGGCAGATGTGAGCAGTCGGAAATCGGTCATTTTTTTCCTAGCTCAAAGGAAGACGGTTCGCAGGAAGAAGTACTATTGTAATTATTTTATGTTTTTAATAAAGAGTTGTTGTTGTTGATCTTATAAGGGTTCCGTTTTTTCCTTTTGAGGTACGAATCCCTAAAAACTGAAAAACTGTTGAAAAGCTCCATGATCAGGATACCCGGGACGGGGTGAGTAGCTATACCTAGCGCAGAGTAAGTGCAGTAAACCAAAACGAAAAAACTTTTCATAACTGTCAAAACTCATGGCAGGTATGCTCATTGGCATACTAATGAGTACATCTGACTCGCGTCCAGGGGACTACCATGACATCGTATAGCCACGATGATTACATTTTGTTTTCGACGCTGAGACCTTGAACCTGATGACTTGGATCGACAACGTTGACTATTTGCCTAGCGCAGCAGTCTGAGGGTCGCCTTTACACTCGACGGTAGTTAGCGGAAAGGTCAAATGTTGCGCCGCTCGAGATATTTTATTACAATGTACATTGATTGAACATGATTGAGCAATGATTGAGCATTTTCAATTAGTTATTTAATGTTGTGTTGCCCTAATTTATTACTTACTAGCTGCGCCCCGCGGTTTCACCCGCGGTTAAAAAGTCCTTATCCTTATCCTTATCCTATGTGCTATTCTAGACCATAATCTATCTCTGTGCCAAATTTCATCCAGATCTGTTCAGCCGTTCTGGCGTGAAAGAGTAACAAACATCCATCTATCCATCCATCCATCCATACATACAAACTTTCGCGTTTATAATATTATATATAGTAGGATATACTTATTTATTCTTTATTTTAATTTTTTATTTGTATTAATTGCAATAATTTAAATAAGTGATTGCGAATTGTAATTTTTTGACATTTTGACATGTCACATTTTTTTTTTTTTTTTTTATTTATTTATTTAATAATTTAATAAATAAATTATTTATTTATTTATTAATAAATGACTATGACTATGACATTCCTAATATATTTTCATTTATATTACAATTTATACTATTATTATACATTAGGAATACAGCTAGCTGTTACCCACGTTTCCGTTTATTCAGAAATAAAGTATTGTGTGTCATCTTCTACATGACTGGAGCCCGGTGTATGACGAGAGGCTCGCCCCCTGTCACATTTGGGACTGAATATCGTACGGCGAAGTATTGCTGTTCTATTACATCTCTGCCAGCCCTCTCGGGGGAAAGGCGTGACGATAATTTTATTCAGAAAAAAGTATCCAAAAATCTTTTTCGTGATTTACTGTAACTAATTATCAAATTACATCCAGATCTGTTCAGTCGTTTAGCCGCGAAAAGCCGACAAACAGATAGACAGAGGTTAAACAAAAAAATCAAAACCGGTCCATCCGTTCGGGACCTACGATGACACACACACACACACACACACACACATACACACACACCCACACACATACACACACACCCACACACACGCACACGCACCCACACCCACACCCACACACACACACACAGACACGTCAAACTTATAATATCCGTTTTTGCGTCGGGAGTTAAAAATATGGCCCGTATGAAAAAGCGAACGCAGCCACTAATCGCGTCGGTTTTATTTGTAAACTATTACCCCCTTAGCAATAAAGGTTGTATAGCCTCAGAATAGTTACACAGTTTGCCTTTTTCGATCGTGTTCAAAAACGTCAAAGAAAGATAAAGTCAAAGTCAAAGTCAAAATGTTTTTATTCAATTTAGGTATCAAAGATACACTTATGAACGTCAAAGTTATTTAAATAGACTCGACCGCCTTGTTCGGACAAAAAGCCTCTACTCAGAAGAACAGGCAAGTAAAAACAAAACACTGTATAATTATCCCAAGGCTATACACTGTTTATTGCTCAGGGGGTTAGTGTCGTGCCGCTCCTTTCTTAGAATAAAAGCCGCCAACATGTGATACAGATTTAATAACATTTTTGTAAAATTTCCTTTTTTTCTTACGTACTTAAACCGGTCATAAATCTTGCTATTTTTAACGTGCATTTTTTTTGTATTTTTACCTGAATACTTTTAAGTGTGTGTCTTCATGTCCTTAAATAACATAACTGGGTTTTTGTAAGACGCTGTATCTTGCTATTTTTAACGTGCATTTTTTTGTATTTTCACATGAATACTTTTAAGTGTGTATCTACATGTCCTTAAATTAAATAACTGCGTTTTTGTAAGACGCTTGTAAACTATTTCTTAAGGGACGGTATTCAAAACCACCTTAATGTAAATGTGACAACTAATACTTCTAATACTCCAAACCATGTGCAATATGTAGGCAATTTCAGTATGAATCGAATGGACACCAATGAAAAACACAACGAGATCCGTCCTCTTCCGTGGTCCAGCCAAAAGTGCCGGTTGGACGGGGCGGGCGACTCAGGCGCTACTCCTTCATTCCTTACGCTACATTCATTCATTCATTCCTTTGAGAGTTCGCTCGCAAAACGTCTCACAGCAGACCATAGACTGCATTCTTTTGTATGTGTTGCTAACACGCTGTACAGTAATAGGTCCGTACCTGCGAGTAGGTGCTGAGCTGGGCGGCGTTCACCACCATGGCTCGGCCGACGGTGGGCGTGGCTCCACGCCATAACTTCAGCACGCCCTCCTCGCGGATTATCCTGGAAAATATACACTCAATACTCAATACTCAATAATTTATTGCTTCCATTATGGTACATGCAGTTCTTAAAGGTAAATTACATAAAATTGTATGACATAATGACCCTGATAGGGTATGGCAACATTGTTCGGACTGGATTTATTCTGGGGGTTTTTGGCGGGAACCGAAAGGATGGTGTCGTGTTTTTGTATTATTTTCTAAAACTTGTGATTCTTCGAGTGTTAAATTGTAATAATGGTGGATTATTAACGTTTACCGGTTCGTCAACGTGCACGAGTGTGGGCAAATGATACAAACATCGCGAAACGCGATTTTTCGTGTTCTCTACAAAACTTCACTTAAAGTTTCAGTAAAGTATCCATAACTTTACTGGAATGGGAAAAGGGGAGGGATTCATCGTCTTTATCATCACCTCATCATCATCATCATTCAATTAACAATTATTATAAATTTTAATAGCCGTTGGGTTTGGGCCGGAACCATGTATTTTTAATCTTGAGGTTGGTGGAATTAATTTATGTTTGTAGTTAGATCTTAATTGATATTGTCGCTGATCAGCAAGTTTTGGAAAAAATAGGGGATATTTGCGTACAAATTTACAGTTTTCTAAAATAAATATTGATGTTGTCGTTAGTATTTTAAGTTTTTTAAAATAGGGTCTGTGAAAATTTGGTGTATCGACTATTGGTATTTTAATATTTGCAAGAATACGGATTAATTTTTTCTGAGCAACAAAAAGATCTTTGGCGTCTACACTATTTCCCCATCGGTTGCATTTTTAAAATGTATGGTAAGGAGCGGCAGCTGTTCGCTCGCTCGCGACACTAGTACTACGGCGAGTGAGCACAAGAACTGCACGACCTGATCCAGCCATCACCGTTCTTTTATAATTGTACCAGGCACACCAGTAAGAGACACCCTCTTATGGTGGAAATTCCGCCAAAACGCACTAAGCGTTTCAAGTCAACTTTTCTTGTAAGAACTGCAGAGGTGTGGAACTCGTTGCCTGCGTCTGTCTTTCCACCTAAATACAATGGTGTGTTTAAGAGTAAAGTGAATAGGTATCTCCTAGGCAAGCGTGTACACCTTCGATCACGTCGACGCTTCCCATTGGCGAGTTAGTGGTCAAACGCTTACCTAGTCTGTTGTAAAAAAATCTTCTTATATTTTAGATATACAATTATAGAATGTATTTTTGATAAATTTGCATCTGTTAATGCATTGAAAACGGTATTACAAAGTATTCTGAATAATTTTTGTGTTGAAATCGTATGGAGTGACGTCATTACGAGCTTATTGGTGGTTGAAATTACGTTCCGTTTTACGTAATTTGTGATTAAAATATTTTGTAAAAAACAATGGTTTTTCATTAGACATGTCACTGTAGTACATTTTACTATACTCTTTATTGAGTTATTAACCTAATTTGTCATTAAAATTTTGATGCAAGTTCCCTATTACGTTTTGTTTCAAGTATTTTCGGATTCTATTTTTATCGTAATTAATTGAAAACACATATCTTCGGTCAAAAGCTAGAATTTATGTCAAATGGTCATCTTTTGTATGAATGGCCTGAGCATCAGCCAGCCAGTTTGTCAATTTGTATTAGACGCTAAGCTGAATTTCATCCAGCAGGCCTATAAACACATAGCTCACACTCACTTGCAAACGTACTTATACTGAAATTCTCACATTCACACACAAACACACACCACATCCACGCACACACCACATACACGCACACACCCCATACACGCAAATACACACAACGCAAATCTTGAAATGTATTATAAATAAAAATTGTTCAATTTGATAATTTTGATGTTTAAAAATAGGCACCTGCGACTATGTTGATGAAGAAAACCCGCTATAGCCACATGTTCACCACGCTTGACAAACATCTTAGCTCAAGCAATGGGGTAGGCTGAAAACCAGCTCTGCATGGACCTCGTCTACTCAGAACAGTGCTGAGCCTACTCCAATTGCCAAAACAATTTATATAAATTTTTAAATTATACTTAGTTTAGGTGTTAATGATAATTACTCGTAAGTACTTTTCTATAATGTGTTTTTAACTCATAGGTTTTGGCAATAAATACATTTTTTATTTTTTTATTTTATTTTATATAGCATGCGCAACGCGACAACGGTATGTCGACTATTTTTATCGAGACAGACGTATGTTTACACATAGCCTTGTCACGTTATCGCATGGCAAAAAGTGACAAGACAAGAATTTTGCCGCGCGCGCAGGCTAGACCTACAGGAAGCTAAGTTACTTCCGGTCCGGTCGAAGTAACTTGCGGTCCTTTTGTAGCTGGCTGGTTATCAAATTCAGCTTAACTTTGACATATGGGGCTTATGTCAAGTGCCAATGCGAAGTCGATTTAGATAAGTCTGATAACCAATCAGATAATCAGCACGTTAGATAAAATAGATCTGCTCTTTGATCAGTACGACACGTAAAGCCATAGGTGAGTTTTTGAGTTAGTGTGTTGCCTTCTAAGCCAGAATGTAGAATTAAAACATATATATTTTTCGGGCAACATATTTATAGATAAAAAAATGCATAAACATCTGCTAAACCAATGATCAGTTAGACATTGAGCCAGTAAATAGCGCTATACAAACGTGTAACTATTGTTTGAGTAATAAAGTGTAAATCGGCATCGGGTATTTACACACATGCTTAACACTTTTTTCTTTTTCGTCTAGCAAGTTTTGGTAAATTCGTTTAGAAACTTTTTCGTCCAAATACTTTTTTAATAATTATTTTTTAAGAAAGCTCATTAATTATTAATATTGCACGTACAATTTACGTTTTAGGAAAGGAATATTAATCAAACTATGTTGTTTTTTGAATCTCTTGTCCAAAATTCGTCGATATAAACAATTTTGAAGGAAAACATCTTCTTCTGGTTATAGTGGGAGACTAACAACAAATTTCTGAACGGAACAATCAATGTCAGCACTACAATGTGTCTAATGTCACACTACCAAGTACAAACGTTTTTATTTTGACAATAGAGAAACATTACATAGTTTCTATCATAGTTTCTAAGTCTAAATCAGCTGTTATAGTGAAATCCGCCATCTTGACCCCGTACACACCCGCTAAACAAGGGTACCCGGCCGTGTAACGAATGTTTATTTTCCTTTGATTTTGATACACCTGTACACGAACTGTACACAACGTTTAAGTCAAAAATATTTTTATTTTTCAGATTTTGTGTTACATAATGTGTGTACACATGTATTAAAACTTTATTTCTAAGGCTGCTATCGTTTTAGTAAAGTTGTATTAGATTCAAATAAGATAAGCGTATTTTTTTTTAATAAGTGTGAGTTTTTATTGTACATTAATAAAAAAAAGGAAGATTGTTACGAGTATTAAAACGTCCAAATTTCCAGCTGTCGTTTATGAACCCAACCCATTACATTAACCTTTGTTTTTTGGCTCAAAGACAACCAAACCTGTTACGACTACGTGAAGTCACCTCTGTTACGTCTACACTCTTCCCTCATGAGTGCGTCGGCAATGTTCTTGTAGTTCCTCCGTTGTTCCTTGAGCAGTCTCCCGTCGGCCGTCATACGTATAAGAGCCACTTCGGACGGCGTGCCCACGAACGCTCCGATGGAGCCCACCGATATGCCCAGCAGCGTCTTCATGCCGAAGCAAAAGGGGGCGCCACCGTTGCGTCTGGTGACGCTACCATCACGTCAACATTCTCACCTCATGAGTGCGTCGGCGACGTTCTTGTAGTTCCTCCGCTGCTCCTTGGGTAGTCTCCTGTCGGCCGTCATGCGTATGAGAACCACCTCAGCCGGCGTGCCCACGAACGCTCCAATGGAGCCCGCCGATATGCCCAGCAGCGTCTTCATGCCGAAGCAAGGGGTGGCGCCACCGTTGCGTCAGGTGACGCCATCATTACGTCAACATCCTCACCTCATGAGTGCGTCGGCGACGTTCTTGTAGTTCCTCCGTTGTTCCTTGGGCAGTCTCCCGTCGGCCGTCATGCGTATGAGAGCCACCTCGGCCGGCGTGCCCACGAACGCTCCGATGGAGCCCGCCGATATGCCCAGCAGCGTCTTCATGCCGAAGCCGGGAGTGGCGCCACCGTTGCGTCTGTGAAAAGAGTGGGATAAAGTAAGTAGTAGTATGGGACATTTGTATAGTTAGTGATATGGAGTACCTAAGTGAAGTTGGGGTTTAAGTTTAATTGTTTATAGTATAACGGACTAGCTGCGCCCCGCGGTTAAAAAGTATCGTAGCCGTGAAAGGCAAGTAACCATCCATTCATTCTTACGAACTTTCGCGTTTATACTCGTAATATTAAGTAGGATGTTACAGTATCAAAGTTAAGCAATGGCTACTTGTACTAAATATAAGAATTGCTTAAATCCTTGCTTAACTAGTAGCTAGAACTTAAACTAACCCTAGCGAAATATTCGCTCATCGGGCACAAAAGTTCAGATTCTCCAAAGGAATGGCTTAAGAGTCCGGCGACCACTTTAGACTAACTTCGCATTGGCTTAAGGTATTCTATAGCCATTTCGTCTAGAAGAAGAAGACGAGCGAAGAGAAGGAGTAATGATACAGACGAGCCTCTAAACTTACCTACAGAGTGACAAAGTGCAATTTCAATTTTTTTTTAATGATTTTTCCACTTCTGTAAACATTCTTAAATAACTAAAAATTTCCCTTGTATTATGGATTTATTTAACAGCTAATGATGTAGACAACCTCACTATGAAATGGAATTTTGTTTTGCTTTGTCTACCTATTGAATAAATCATTCAAAAGTGACCCCTTAAAAATGGTGATATTTTTCATAGCTCTATATTAGCTTGAAACCGTTTTTAAAAAAACCAAGAACATAGGAGCGGAGATGTAGTTCATTTAATTGTAAATGCTAAATTTCATCATAATCTGACAAATGGTTTTCAAGAAATTTGAGTAGCGCGTTTGTATGGAAATTTCAGAGCGTCGCGGCCCTCTTAAGGTTTGTGTAAAAACACCAGTTAAAGACTTCGCCAAATCTTATATTTGGTTCAAGTGCCCTTAAGTCTGTTAATGTTATGTATTTGGTGTTTTTTCAATATTATCATACAATAGTCGATTTATCGCGTGGAGTAGCAGTAGACGGTTCAGCGAGGTCAGATCAGTAATAACTTGTGAAAACGACACTGCTGTTTACGTAGCTCGGCACGTTGTCGTTCTAATGCTTAGCGACTAGGTTATTTCTATTACGTCTTCGTGAACAATAGATTTAACAACTGATAATTTTGTTGATATTTGTTTAGATAAACGAACATTCTGAAAAAAGGACGAACCCATTGGTAATATCGAAGTGACTAATTTTTCAATAACACGAATGTGCTATGGCGTGATCGACTCCTACACTGCTTGTCGAACACGCCAACATTTTTTGCCGTTTTCAGAGCGGCAATTTTAATTTCAAAATTAATAGCTACCTTTAGGTTTTCTGAAAATTAAGCTTGGGTAGACGCTGTAAGCCAGAATTTACATATCGTCACGCCTTTCCCCCGAGGGGGCCGGCAGAGGTGTAATACAACACCCACACTTTGCCGGACGATATTCAGTCCCAAATATGACGGGGGCGAGCCTGTCGCCATACACCGGGCTCAAGTCATGCAGCAGACGAATTACAATACGCACATATGTTCACACAATGAACAAATTGATGCGTGCCGTCGGCTGGGTTCGGACCCGCTCCCTCTGGCTTGAGAGGCGGACCTTCTCCAACTAGGCTATCATCCCTTTTTACTATTACTTATTTTTCACTCGAAAAATTCCAAGAATGTACGGCTTCGCCTAATGAAGTCGTGGTCAAAGCATGTCTTATTCAAATATGTAACCAATTTAGAAGTGATTACACACGAGTGGTTATCTAGTGGACGCGAATTACGTACTCCATGAGATACTCACAGATAAGAAGTCAAATACCTAATTGCATAATCATTATCAACATCACGTACTCGTCGCATGGTTTTAAAGTTTTAATAATAGTGAGTAGGTATCTAACTATGTAAAAAAAGTGCGTATGGGACACAACCGTGACCCTTGGTAATGTTTTTAAAATCCTCATTGGAGACTTAATGTTGCAAAAAATAGATCAATCTATAAAGGTAAACGAAATAGGCCAACCAATTAGGTAGGTCCGACTTCGAGAAAGCAGTCAATCGACGAATCCAACTCGGCTGGGCAGCGTTCGGGAAGCTGAGGAACATCTTCTAGTTCCAAATACCGCAGATTATCTAGTCGAAAGTCTTCGACCAATGTGTGTTGCCACCTTGCCAGTTATGACTTACGGAACTGCGAAGTGCTTGCTTACGACGGGCCTCATAAGAAAGATCCAGATCAACCAAAGAGCAATGGAAAGGGCTATGCTCGTAGTTTCTTTGTCAGATCGAACCAGAAATGACGATATCAGCAGGCGAACGAAAGTAACCGACATAGCCCGCAGAATTGCGAAACTGAAGTGGCAGTGGGCAGGGCACATCGCTCGTAGGACCGATGGCTGACGAGGCAGAAAGATTCTCGAGTGGCGACCACGAACCGGAAGACGCAGCGTGAGCAGGCCTCCCACAAGCTGAACTGATGGTCTGGCTCGGGTCGCGGGAAGCCGCTAGATGCGGGCAGCGCAAGACCAGTGTTAGTTGTGGAGATCATTGGGGGATACCTTTTTCTAGCAGTGGACGTCTTCCGGGCTGACATGACGATGACGACGGAAAAAATAATAGTTACTATACTCGGGCGCACAATTTGTTTCTTGTGGCCATCAACCAAATATTGAGATATTGTTTCTACACAACATAACAAACAAAATGCTATTGCTTGTAAAATTGTACATCCTAGGGATCAGAGTTTTAGGCCGCCTGAATGCCTACGACATGGTATAATTAAACGTGTCATCCGGACCACGGCAGCGCTTAATTGCAAATGCCACCCGCGGTCACCCATTCTTAGATTGACCTCTGCGTTATATTCATGGTTGGCTTCATTCAGGCTGTGCTCGTCGTCGATGTCCGTGCTTAGCATTGGTGATTGCTGATTGGTGATCGCTACTAAATACTTTTTTTTTGTAAATATAATATACTAGCTGTTATACTTCGTCCGCGTTTATTCAGAAAATAGTATCCAAAAATCTTTCTCTTGATATACTGTACCTAATTATCAAGTTTCATTAAGACCCGGTCAGCTGTCGAGCCGTGGAAATCCTACAACAGACTGACATAGAGAGAGAGAGACAGTCAAGAGTCAATTTCTATTTTATAATAAGTAAGGAAGGACTGATTGCAAAGTCACATGTGCACTCGGGCGGCGTAATAAGTACCTAATGATAATGTTATTTATTGCTGATACAACATAAAAGGTTGTAGGTAGTATTGTTATAAGATATCAACAGTGAAAGGAGGGCATTGTTCGTTAGCAGTGTACATAATTCGAAGGACAAGTACCTAGTGTTATTGACTTTAACTTGGCTCGAAAGCTAAACTAATCTTCAAACGAGGTTGTTAGTTTACCGCAGTGCAGTCACAAATGCAATCTTTTTGCTTTCAAGCAACGTTACTCTAAAATAGGTCATAATTATCTTTGAACTCTACTTATGTGTTAACTTGCGCAGCTGATAGAGCGCGTTCGAAGATCGCCTTTTGGAACCGTAAATTGTCATTGAAATAAATCGTTACATTATCGTTTACTCTACTTTTCAAAAAGATTCGCGTTTTAAGTTTTTTTATGCACCTTTCCAATTTTATGGTGTTTTTTCAACCAGTCATACCAAACCACCTCACGCTGTTGGGAAGGCACTCAATTGAGAACTTCAGGGATCTAAGGCGCAAACCACACTGCACCGGACACCGCTCCGGTGTGGGGTAATGCGGTAATGCCCCTCAGTTTCTTGCCTGTTCTTCTGAGTAGAGGCTTTTTATCCGAACAAGGCGGTCGAGTCTATTTAAAAAAACTTTGACGTTCATTAGTGTATCTTTGATACCCAAATTGAATAAAAACATTTTAACTTTGACTTTTATTTAACTGTAATTTGTTTCTCGAATTGTATTTAAAACTGCAGGGAGGCTATTCCTACGCGTGAGATGAGATGAGATTTTATCTTGGTTACTCTCACACTTATGACGTTTAAAACGAGAGCAACAAGGACGAGAAAAGGTGAGATGAAAATCTTAAATCTCCGAATAGGGCCCCAGGGTGCAACACACTGACACCGCGTCTCCTTGCGGAGAAGCGCATGCGAATTTCCGTTGTTGCGCGCACCGCAGCGTGATGCGGCCACAGTATGTTATCCGCCTTATTCTTGGTCTTGACTTTTCAATTTTTTCAATGAACTAGTAAGTTTTGGAACTAACTTTAGGGATCCTAGCTAAATGCTTAACTGTGTTCTACAAGGATTTGTTAAAATAGATGCGTTTTGCGTCCTTCGGTCCGGCCCGGTCAAAGCGAACGGAGGCCGGATCATGTGATTCATGTGTGAATAGTATTTAGCGGTCGGGTCTACCGGTCAGCGATTTGTTCCGCGTCCTCTCTCGGTCGTCTGACCGGTGCGTTCCTTACAACCTTTTGCTTGTGCTCGCACGCACGGTCAGATTGTATTTACCACAGCCAACCAGGTATTTACGAGCTGTGATTGTCAACCCTGAGCTGTCTGGTGAGAGTATTTTGCTATCTGGACGCAAGCGGCATTTCGCGAACATCAAAGGCGTCGATTCACTCTATTAATATACCCTGTGGTATTTACACAAAATAAATTACGAACTGTAAATGATGTTCACACATGACGAAGGTTGCGTTCGCTTTGACAGATCGCAGGACGGAGAATGCATCAAGTGTGACAAATTCTTTAGGGCACTTGTTGAAGAAATAACAGTACTTTCTACTCACTCTCTGTAAGAATCGAAGAGGTAGTTATACACCCCCAGCCTTGTAGTCGTGTACGTGGCCTGCCGCAGCAGCCCCGCGGACAGCCCCGCGTAGAGCTTGAGGAACCCTTCCCTGGCAACGATCTCGCCAGCCACGGCGAAGGAGGTCTTCCCGCCGCCGCCGAGCTGCATCCGCGTCTTGATCAGGTCGAGAGGCTGGACCACGCATGTTGCTGCCATTCTGTTACAGTCAATATCTTTAATGTACCTACACTAGCTACTATCCACGGCTTAGATCATGTTTCAGAGCCTATGTCACTCAGTGAATGTCAAAAAGAATTTTGAAAATTGGATCAACAGTTTCAGAGGTTACCCGACTCATTCATAATACCTACTTATTATAAAGATGCAAAAATGGTTAATGGTCAAAATAGCTTTACGACATACCCTAATTTTAATATTAAAATTAATAATCCTAATCCTAACTAATATTACAAATGCGAAAGTGAGTTTGTTTGTCTGTTTGTAACGCTTTCACGTTCTAACTACTCAATCAATCATCGTGAATTTTGCATATGTGTGTCTGAGATACAAAATAGGACATAGGGTACTTTTAATCCTGAAAAAATTAACGGTTCCTGTGGGACCGCGGGTGAAACCGCAGGGCGCAGCTAGTAATATTTTAAATGTAAATGAATGTGAGTGAGTATGCTCGTTTGTTTGTATTGCTTTCACGCCTTAACTACTCAACTGATTATCGTGAAATTTTTCATACATGTTTTCAGGGGTACAGAATAGGATATAGGACGTACATAGGGGGCATTTTACGCCATTTTAAGCCATTTTTTTTCCTAAAAAAACATGGCTCCTTTGGGACTGCAGGTTGGATGCACCTAGTACCACACTTATGTAAATCACATTTTAATAGGTATACCTATACACATAAATAAAAACATAATACTAAATTTCAAGATCAATGCTCTCGCTCCATATAGATTATGCAACATATTTTGGCGAATGTAAAGTATGCAATCAATCATGAGTGTGTAGTGTGGGTTTGCCACACATTGTTCAAGGTGAAAGAATGCATAAACAGTTTTTTTCCTATTGACTGTTAGTTATGTACTTACTGCCAAATATTTTACTAGTATGTTCAGGCTGACGATGTGTACTGTTTTAAGTGTTGTTTTAAATTTTTTTTAAAAGATTTTACTATTGAAATAGGTACTTACTAAAAGGTTTAAAAATAATATTAGGTGATTTTTTTTGCAGTCCAATAGCTTAAAAGCTTAGCTTACTAAGGCTCACATGGTTTTCATTTAAGTTTCAATGTTGACTAAGAATATCAGACATCAGTGGTACAACTGAAAGATATGGTGAAGGACTACTGGCATGCTGTCAACGACCCCAAATTATTATCATTTTATTATTATTAACAAAAAAAATATTATCATCTGATATTGATTTTGAAACTACAGTTTTAGATCTTCATTTTTTTTCCATAAAATCCAGCTTCCTTAGTAAGCACTTAAATCAGGCTGAGAAGAAAACTTAATTTTTTTGTTACACAAACTTTTGCATTTTTAGAAAATTGGTAAGTGACTATGGGCAATTTTTTTTTTCATACAGGATAATATGAAGCAGTTAAAATTGATAAAATATTCAAAACCAATATTTAAATGGTTTTAAATTCTATCTGAATAAGTACCTACCTACTTACCCATATATTATTCATAATTTTAATGTTGTCCTAATCTCCAAGATTTCAGCATTTTGCTAATGAATGTAAATTGAGATAGGCATAGGATTTGAACCAAAAATTTATGGTGTTCATTGCTATTGGTGAGAATTCCAAGGAAATCTTATTTATTTAAAAAATAAAACAGATAGATGGTCAAAGAACTTTTCTACAGGGCCCTTAGTAAGCATTTTTGTTACGTCAATTATACTGCTAATTAACGGGACCATTTAATAGAAGCTACAAATGGACCGGGGCCATGATAATCATGATTAGACCATCGTAGCTACTTCAATTAGCATCCCGCACTGTCAAACAATGTACAAGCTATATGTGGAGGTATGGTTATCCCTACAACCTCTAATGAACTAATATTGATAATCACGGAGAAATGGTAATGACATTGGTTCACGGTAAAGGACACGTTGTAATCTTAAAATAAATCAAATGTTTGTACCCGGCAAGGCCGCCGAAAGCGAATTTCAGTGCATTGGGAACGTATCGTTCCTTCGGTGGTGCAGATGTTGCTTGAGCCATTATTCACACTTTCACTTAGCTTTTAATAGTTAACTGATTAAGGACGAAGTTCGTATTGCTTCGTTTGAACGATTAAAAACACGAACACGATGCTGTGCTGCGTAAAATTTAAAAAATCGTAGATTAGATCGCGACGAGGCGCGATGCTAAAATGAAAATTCAGCTGATGATGACAATGACAGTGACAAACGACAGCTGGCAATGATCTGACAGTGGCAGTAAAATTAATCAAAATTACTGTCAAATTTAGTTTACTGGGGTACGTTCCTACGGTTTAACTGGGAAAAGATTTCGCCTGGTTAAACGACAAATATCCCGTTTCCGGACGTCCGTCCGCCGAAAAGTTGACTAGATTAAAAATTATCTGCCTCGTTCCCGCGAGTCTTCTGCCGTTATAAAATTTGTTCTACCTTGAATTTATTTTCGCCAAGCTTCTAAAACCCCCGTTACCGAGCGCTACTTGGATTTAATTTGAATTTAACTAAATATTATCAACTACGTTTCCAAGAGCATTTCCGGTAAGTATGAGATTTGTCTAAAGTACAACAGTAAAAAGGTAGCTAGATTTTGATTTGAGAGAGAGTGAGAGATTTGAGTTTCTGTCTCTCTCTCTCTAAAGTTTTTGGCTGGTTCTTTGTGACCCGATCCTGTATTTTGTTTTAATTGCCATTTTGTTTGAGTTGGAGTATTTAAGATGCTTAATTTAACTTTTTAATCACGGACGCATCCTACTAATATTATAAACGCGAAAGTTTGTATTTATGGATGGATGGATGGATGTTTGTTACTCTTTCACGCCAGAACGGCTGAACAGATCTGGATGAAATTTGGCACAGAGATAGATTATACATACAACACATAGGATACTTTTTAACCGCGGGTGAAACCGCGGCGCGCAGCTTGTAGATTATAAAACAGCTCGATATAGTAGCAGCAGATTTTACTTAATTTTAAGAAGTCTCGAGAAGGAAGAGGAGATGCTATAATGATTATTATTTACATTCACATTGCACATAAAAAATATTCAGAGCCCCCAAAACTTTTGACTAGGTATTATCGTTAATCAAATTAATATACAAACGAACATAACAATAAAAACAAAAGGGCAACTATCTTGACTTTGGCGCAGGAGTTTTTTACAAAATACATGTTATGGACGCCGAGCACATAGGTATTTAGTGGTGTGTACCTATATGCCGAAATAATGCTCTAAGGGTGGAGAGCTCTCGAACATTCTAAGACAATTCGAAGGTTCCGTAAAGCCCAGAAAGGTTTTTTAAGGCTCTAGAAAGTTCTAGAATCTTTTGGTACGGCTTTGGAAGCTTCCCGACAGTAATCGAATGTTCCAGAAATTTCCCAGAGAGCCTCCGTGGGAAAGGGACAGAGAATGGTTAGCTAATCAGATCTCAGCTCTTAAAGAGGGATTTCAAGATATAAGGCGCACGGAACACACCAGGAGTAGGTATCATGAGTCAGTTTTAATTGATTATAAACCTTATCTGAACAGTCGTACCAATGAATAGTAAATCAACCAAAAGTGTAATTTCCTAGTGAAAAAATGCATTTGCAATATCCTTGTATTTATAAGAAAAGTCGAAGTGATAAACGAGTGTTTAATTTTAAAGTAGAGTAATGCTGTCCACATTGTCATAATAAAACCAAAATCTACTATTTTCTGATTAATGGTTTTCATTTAACAGTATTGAATTGTCGTCATTAGCGCCATCTATCACTGATGGGAAAAAAACTAACATTATTTTGCCAAGCAAGTTCAAGAGATGTCGCCACTTTCCATACATTCTACTTTTTTAAACTGTCACATTGGCAATAAACCCAGTAGCTTAGAATGTCGTTCCTGATGCACCGTGCCAGGACCATTTTTCACCTGGGACGTTTAGATGTGAAACCCGGTACGCAGACAATTGTTTGTTTGGCGGCGATTTTTATTTTGCTCTCAAATTGGGAATTTTATAAAAAAATCATAATTCCTTTTTGTAGCGTCCAATAAACATAATATTGAAACAATAACATGAGTAACAGACGCAGCAACAGAGCACAGGCTGAAGATGAAGACGACCCCAGTCTTGAAGAAGCTATAAACAAATGCGTCCGATACATGGTAAATCGCGAAAGCAGCAAAATTCCACTGAAACGAGCTGAATTAGTGAAAATGCTAACTACAACCTGTGAAACTCCATCCAATAATATCAACCATGTCATAATTGGAGCCAATCGACTCCTAAAACAGGTAAGCAGTCGACTAAGCTAACCAAAGATCAGACAAGCAAGCAACCAGGTGGTTTTTGTGTTTCTTATTGCAATTTCCATAAATATATAATACTAGGCTATTACATATAAACCGCGGTTTCACCCGCAGTCCTACAGGAACGGTTATTTATTTCGGGATTAAAAGTACCCTGTGTCCTTTTCTGAACCCCAGACAACGTGTACGCAAAATTTCATGATGATCGGTTAATTAGTTAGGGCGTGAAAGCGTTACAAACGAACAAACTCACTTTCGCGTAAATAATATTAGTTAGTAGTGGGATAAATTTGATTCGGCTTTTACGGAGACGAGGGGTGTAAATTACACATTTGTACAGTTCATCTTTTGAATTCAACCTTACCTAACAAATAGGTTTGTGGTTCTAATCGCCGAAGCAAACGTTAGCTAGTGAAGCTAAAGATAATTCAGCTTTGACAAAAATGCTTTAGTATTTCCAATTTCTATCAGTATTTGTTCGGATCTCTGTCTTCCTCTGGTCACATTTCTGAACTGGTTCTCTTGAAATTTTGTGAGTAGGTTTGATAATTAATTGAACAGAATTTTTTTGCCAAATAAAAAAATCTGTCTGAGAAATGCGCCTGTAAAGAAGGACATATATTGTCCGGAAAGTCTACAGCTCCAGAGAGAAGAGTTTAACTATGATATTTATTTCAGGTATACGGCTACAAACTGGTGCAAGTAGATTCCAGGAGTGGTATCCAGTATATTATAGTTCTGGACAAGCCATGCAATTTCACACCATCAATTTTGACTGACCCGAATCATAGAAAAATTTTGACCGCTGCACTGACGCACATATTCATGTCTGGTGGTCCTGTTAAGGATGGTATGATAAATATTCTATTTCAAAACTACAAAGGTTAATTACTTGCATCCATACCTCCTTACTAATTAATTTAGTTTAGCTTCGGGAATTTCAATACAATGTTTAGTCTTTTTGATCAAGTTCAAAATTTAAAAGAAATAAAGATACAAAACATTCTATGTATAACTATTCTGATGCTATAAAATGTTGATTAGTTATGTGGATAACCTTCTACCTGAATGTTATGTGAATTTGATTGGTGTTTATTTATTTATGTACATGTAACTGTTGCCTTTTTGCAGATGAAATGTGGAAATTCCTGTCGGAAGCTGGTCTCCTTGACGAGAATGATCATGCAGGCAGAAAGATACTCACCAATACATTTACCAAACATCTCTATCTGTCTCACACTAAAGTAAGCCTATAGTGTCCTGAGCTATAGTCAAAGTCTAGGTTAGGCTTCCTTGATTTGTTGTTTGATTGCAGATTGACTCTTTGTCTTAGGGGCTAGGCAGACAGGACATAAGACGCGGACGAGACACTTATTAGATAGATAGATAAACACTTTATTGTTCACACCTGAAATAACAAAACAAAAGAACAGAAAAAACTTAAACTGTAGTGTAACAACTGGCGGCCTTATCACTAAGAGCGATCTCTTCCAGGCAACATTAGGATGGATAGGATATGTATGAAAGAGTATAGGGCATGGGAAAGAGTATGGGACTTGATGTACTTTCATACAAAATGTATAGAAGAGACACCAAGCAAAATATACTGAGAAGACAGAGCGCAGTCGGGACGCAGACGCGACTCTTTTCGTTATGTATGTATGAGGGTGACATGTGTCTCCGCTCTGTCCGTGTCTCATCTGCATGTTTCGTCTTTTTGTCTGGCCAGCGCCTTAGGCTTCGTCCTTACTAAGCAAACTGTGAGCGGCTGACTGTTTGCCTCCAGTTAGCCAAAGAACTATATATTTAAAAAATGGTGTGTCCAAACAGCACGTACTTTACGCCGCGTGCGGCATTTTGCTTGCTGACTCATTCAGTCATCCCATTTCGTTTGCTACAGTTTTCCTTGCTCAACACTGAGTTTGCCCAATACGCAACTCAGTGTCAGCCAGCATACAGCCAGCTGCTCGCAGTTTGCTTAGTTAGGATCATAATCTACAAAGACAAGGTCTATCACTGGGAGCTAACACGTCGAGATAAAACTTCACTCATCGTCTCTTTCGAACTAATTGGAAATTACTTATTTCGGTCTTGCTTAAGCATCGATTGACGTCACTACGTATTGCCCACGTGACCATTTTTGACTCGGAATGACATACCTGGCGGAGTATATTATTGTAGCAGGGTTAGAATAAGGCCTTAGTGACATTTATCAGATGAAGAATTTCGTCACCAACACTAAACAATATCACCATCTCGGGTGACAAAATTCTTACCTAAATAAAATTGTCTCAAGAGATTAAATGCTATTTATTCAATTTATTAATTAAAGATCATATATACATCGACATACACTTAACGATCTCTCGCTCGCGTGCACACACACAAACACACACACACACACACACACACACACACACACACACCATCTGATTTACTAGGCACATAACTAACTTAGGTTTATTAATGGGAGTAGCCACTGGCTACCGAAACACAGCTTTCACTAGTTCGGAGTCAGTGGAATCACATCATACATATGTTGTACTTATTGTTTGTGCCAAAATAAAAAATATTTGATTTGATTTGAAAGGCAAAATGTTTTCAGGTGGGAGAGGGAGAGTTAGCCAGATATGTATTCGAGTGGGGACAAAGGGCTGCAGAAGAATGGCCGAAGAAGGACGTCCTGCAGAAGATGGCCGTGGTAAATATTACCTTACTCTACTCAGACAGTGCATAAAAACAATACTCAAATATTTATTGTTCATATTAATTATGTAGTCATGCAGGTCTTATAAACATGTAAAAAGGTCTTATAACATGTAAAATAAGTAAACATAATACTACTACTTAGCAACTACTTAGCAACACCAAAATTGAAATGATGGGAAATGGGGCGTTTTGGTGGAAAACCAACAACTCAGGGGCCCCTTCACATTTGCTACGGGCCCCGCGCTCGCTTAATCCGGAACTGGTTACAACCTGGGTTTCTTCAAAACAAGAGCACCTCAAGGGCAAGCATCCTTCATTTAAAACCGCATCGTCTCTTTTCAAGTGAGTTGCTTTGCAGTCAAACATAGATCTAAATAATCATGTTTTTTTTTGTATATTTTTCAGGCATTTGATAAAGAAATGAATCACTGGTGTGAACAATACAAGGAAGCAATGGCGGATGCTGAACCAGAAGCATCTTAGATTGTGCATGTGAAATATTTGTTGAGGACATTTCGAGAGAAATGAAGACTGTGATTTTGTTATGGAAACTGACGTGGTTTTCACACATTATGATTTATGAAACGGGAATTACTCACGTACGCCTTAGTCAGTGCTGTGCGAGACGCAGCCGCGCCCACCACTCGCCTTGAAAAAGATCGCCAATTGCGGTTAAAACTATAGTCGGAATAATCGACTGAATCGTGCGTGACTATTTCCCATTTCATAAATCATAATGAAACTGTGATTATAATTTTTTTAAATACATATAAGCTTAGTTATCACAGATTGTTAGTGGCAACAATGTTGTTAATAGCAAAAGAAGAAACCTATGAATCCTCGTGATTCCGACAGACCAGGGGCTCTATTCGGAGATCGGATTCGGACCTGTAGGGCTTATTCTGAAGGAGTGAGATGCAATCTCGCTATTTTTCGTCCTTGTTGCTCTCGTTTGAATGGTCATAGGTGTGAGAGATACACACTCACACCTATTTTATCTTGGTCACTCTCACACCTATGACCATTCAAACGATAGCAACAAGGACGAAAAATAGCGAGATTGAATCTCACTCCTTCAGAATAAGCCCTACAGGTCCAGGGACGCTATTCGGAGATTTGATATTTTCATCTCACCTTTTTTTGTCCTTGTTCTTCTAGTTTTTAGACCAATATATTGTTGACCAATAATAACTTTTATTTTATTTCTTCGTGTCCGCGGTCGTTTGCGGTAAGTCTGGTACAGGCTTTAGTGCAGCTATTGACGCTGCGCGACTGCGAATCGTATCACTGCGCAATAAAGTTCATGATCGCGCAGCGTTGGCAGCTCATTATCATCGCAATTAGATGTCAGGGTACGGGCCTGTCCTTTTAGTTTGAAAAGGTGTAATTTCCTCTCAAACTATATCTTGCTAAGATTATTAACAAGGCGCAAAGACTGGCAGCTGTCCATCTTAAAGCATGGCGTTCTCATGGGCAACTCTACGTTGATTGCTTAAGTAGGATGTCCAGGCAAACAAAACGTATGCCTTGGCAGGGTATGGCAAAACTCAAAATATGTTTTCTAAAACTATTTTGATTACAAAAACAAAACCGTTTCCTTTCTAGGGGGGCTATTCCTGCGCGTGAGATGAGATGAGATTTTATCTTGGTCACTCTCACACCTATGACGTTTCAAAGGAGAGCAACAAGGACGAAAAAAGGTAAGATGAAAATCTCAAATCTCCGAATAGGGCCACAGGCGAGTTGGTGGTCAAACGCGGACTTATTCGCGATAAAAAAAAGATAGTCAAACGAAGTCGCGGTTTACAGCTAATACAAAACAAGTATAAATGGATACATTATAAACCCCCTGAGCCTAAGAACAATGATCGGGTCACCTTAAAAACCTTATATCGTACATTCATTAGGGGCTATGATGCCAGCAGTGTAGTACAGTAACACCGTTCTTAGTCGATCAGTAAACGTTTAAATTCGACTAATTTGTTCGGACCGTAGTAGAATTCATGATTTTGTCAATCGACAAAGTTCTATGCTAGCACAGATATACGCACGAACATAATCATCCCTTGCGTCTAGGAAAAAAAAATCGATAGTTGTTACAATATATTTGTAGGCACTATGGTACAATAATAAACTCCGCCAGTTATGGCATTCAGCAACACGTAGAGTGACCTCAATCGATGCTTAAGCGAGACCGGAATAAGCCATTTACAACAAGTTCGAAAGAGACGGATGAAGCTGACGTCATTGCGTGTTTGCTGAGTGCTAGAACTTGGTTTTTTGGATTATGGTAGGCACTTGGAAATAGTTGCTTTACATTTGGTGGACTAGTGATTGATTCTGAGTAGTAAACCCGAATACTTACTTCTGCGTTTAGCTAAAGATCTGTTATGCATATGGGACATACTGACATACTTATCGTTTTAAATGAGATTTAGTCGACCGGCAGTGCCAGACATTGTGTGTGTGACAGCGCCGGCAATTTCGATAAAATTTATATGGGACCACCTCTGAAATATGCCTACTTAGAGAATACTTCCTTTTACATAGTTCTTCTATGTCTATGGATCTACCAAACAAAAATCTCCAATCGATTCTTAATTGGCGGAATGATCGCTTAAAATACATTTAAAAAAAAAAAAGAATTGAGAAACTTCTTCTTTAAACTTGGTTAAAAATACGAAAATCAGACTTAGATTTCAACGCAGTGGCTTATTGTTCTAAGACAGATTGCCATGATCCAAAAAAATATTTAAAAAAAACCTGTGCTTATAACTATTTTTACTTACTAGTATTAGTGTTACCTACTTACTCCGGGCAGCAAAGCACAAGGCAGCGCTACTCTCGCCTGAGTTCAGGCCAAAGAGGCTCGTGTTCCGGCGATACTGGGAGCCGGCACAAAGAGCAAAAGCCAAGAAGACATACCTAAGTAGTTAATTTTATTAATTTCATCTAAATGTATGTTAGTCTGTAAGGTATTTATTTTCCAAGGGCCTCTGTAACTTGCATTGTATGCTTATATTGCCTGAAATAAATTGATTATTATTGATTACTATTATTATTAAAAAAAAATTACAACAACTTGCCTTCCGACATAAAGACTCTAGAAGGGGCACTGTTTTCCAGGAAATTTAAGAAATGGCTATAAACAGAAGGGTTTTACGATTTGAAAGAGTTTAATAATGATAAAAATAGCGATTATTTACTCTTATTTTGATAGTGCAGTTATTTTATATTGTTTAACTACATGTGTTGTAAGATGAATATGTAAAACGGCAATAGCCAAATTTAGCATAAAAAAGTGAAGAAAACAAAATGGTAGTCATTGCGAAATGATAACTCAGAAAAGTCGTTACATTTTAAAGTAAAAATCTGTACGGTAAAAATAGTATTTTATTATATAAATATTTACCTCCAAGAGACCAAGGACTGCCGTACAACATGTATAAGTACCTATGTACATCACATTGCACACCCGACTTGGGTCTTACTGTGAGCCTATATTTAAATTAAGACCTTTGTACACAGTTCTGCAATAAATTATTCTTATTCTTCTACATAACCAAGCGGCAAGGTCCGCGGTCAATTTAACGGGTCTTTTTATTTTTGAAAGTAATTTCAAAACATTTATATCTCCTGTTCTAGTTACGGGCAGATATTTTCATTAACTGTTATCAAAATCATGTCCATATGAAATGATCAATACTTACATCACGCATGGTTCAAAACACCATGATAAGGTTACGATAACCCGAAATGTTATGTTATGGTAACACATAATTAAGTAGCATAACTACCTATATGAAATAATATGGTAGGTAATTAAATCTTACAAGAATTGTACTTTTAATACCTTTAAAAAATTTTTTTGCAAGTGATTATGTACTTACGTCAATATTCAGTCTACCTAAAGTTGCAAAATAATTACTTACCTAAGATAATACTTATATTATCAAAAAAAATATGGACCTACTAGTTGCGCCCCGCGCCCGCGGTTTCACCTGCGGTCCCACCGAATACGTCATTTTTTTCGGGATAAAAAGTACCCTATGTTCATCTGTACCGGTGACGAACATACGAAGTTTCAGGCCTGAAAATGTAACAAACAAACAAACGAACAAACTGGCTTTCGATATTATTCGTTAGGATTAGGATAGTATAGCAGGCGAGTTGGATTTTTAAACCTACTAGCTGCGCCCGCGATTGTATCCGCGGTTAAAAAGTAGCATAAATGTTATTACAGGGTATAAGCTATCTCTTTACCAAATTTCATTAAAATCCATACATCCGTTTGAGCGTGAAGAAGTAACAAACTTACACACTTACACACACACTCACAAACTTTCGCCTTTAAAATTTTAGTGTGATGTAGGTACCGAATAGCAAAGTGTTGGTAGGCTGTTCGTTTATGGAGAGTTTTTTTAATACTGTGGGTTATACTGATTTCAAAATGCATAAAACTATCTAGCGATGGCAGCCTAGTTGGGAGAAGGTCCGGCTCTCAAGCCAGAGGGAGCGGGTTCGAACCCAGCCGACGGCACGCACCAATTTGTTCATTGTGTAAACGTATGTGCGTATTGTATGTCATCTGCTACATGACTGGAGCCCGGTGTATGGCAACAGGCTCGCCCCCTGTTACATTTGGGACTGAATATCGTCCAGCGAAATGTGAGTGTTGTATTACACCTCTGCCAGCCCCCTCGGGGAAAAGGCGTGACGTTATGTATGTATGTATAAAACTATCTCATTAGTAGCTCAATAATTTGGTTGTAAGGTAAACCTACTCTTTTTTTTCCATTTTTCAATTTTACATTTTTAATTTTAGTTGCTACTACCTACTTATTTAATGAGATTTTTATTATGGTGATCATATTTTTATACCGCTACTTGGATATTAATATTTATCATTTATTGCTCGTAAAATGCGAAAGCTATCAAAACATTGATAAATTAGCCATAAGTGTTATCAATTGTTTTTACATCGGCATTGCTATCTTGGAATTTGGAACTCGTGTCAAGAAACAAACTGTCGGATTAAATTTACTATATAGGGTCAACTGGGGCAAATGCGTCTGTAGGGCAATTGCGTCTTTCGAGAATTACTGACAAACCCTTCACAAATTAGGCACCACCTACATCGTTTTTCTATCTTTAGTTAAAATAATCTGTACAAGATAGCGTTAGTTGTCCAGTAGTAGCGTAGACGCATTTGCTCCAGTTGACCCTAATTGCAATTTGTAGGAACTAAATAGTGAAAATAAGTAGGTAGAGTAGCTCTTACATAATTTAACCGTTGTTCGCAATAATTGATACAAAAAAATATACTTATTTAAGAACGGAAAAACGCCCCTGTCGGTCGTAAATAAAAACTACAGTGTAAGTACTTACCTATTTTATTGTAGAATTCGTACTCCATAACGTAACGAATATCATAGGTAAATTCGAAAGTGAGTTTGTTTGTTTGTTTATTGGTTTGTTACGCTTTCTCACCTTAACTGCTCAACCGATCATCATAAATGTTTGCATACTCGATGTCGAGGATACAGAAAAGGACATAAGGTACCTTTCATCCCGAAAAAAATAACGATAAGTACCAATAGGACCGCGGCTGAAACCGCAGGGCGCAGCTAGTATCCCAACATAAATTACGGTAGACCTACTGAACTCTTTAGATAAATGGAATGGTAACTTGAGTGAAGACAATAAACATTATTTAATAGCCTCGTTAAAGGGTGATCTGTCAGTTGGACCTCAACCACGGTTGTCGACAGTCGCGCTGGTTACTTACCACAAGGTAGGTACCATGGCAGATTTCTTGCACGTTCTTCCGTACGACAGGTCAGTAGGGTGACCTTCTATTTTTCAGTTTTCGGGCCTCAAAGCATTTAAAAATAATTTCAGCGCATGTGCACAGGTATAATTATTAAACTGACATATGTATATACCTACTTATTTTGATATTAAGTGCCTACCTGCGGTGCATATTATTTCATAAAACACCCAAATTCAGAATATGTTATTTTGATATAATTTATTTAAATACCAACAGGTGTTTCCTAAACTTATAGCCTCACGTTCCCCTATTGGATTTCTAGACGACTACGAATCTCTTAAAAATAATAATTATGTGAATTATAAGTACTTAACGTTTTTCATATTAACTAAGGTGATTCGCGCGTGTCAGCCAGTCCGACGTCATGATTGTTTATTGTGGTGAATCTTCTCTACGATCTCCACCTGACCCCTGTCCCTGGCCTCAAGTATGCTATTTCAATTGCTTACCAATTGTTAATGATTCGTGAAAATGCCAATACTGATTCAAAGCGTTACAATGTTTAAGCAAACTTCAGGCCCAAGGGTTCGCATAGCTCACTTTGAGAAACATCCGTTGCTTCGTTTCTTAAGCTGTGTTAGGATTTTAACTAAAAAAACATATAGTTATAAAGTTGCATTTGACCGCCTGATGGTGCGATGGGTGCGATAAGGTTAAAGCACGGATGCCTGAAAAAACCGACTCCGATAAAATTTTATGCGTCTAATCCTTAATTAACTTCATCCACATCGTCCTTCAATTTCCTTCGGTACCTGGACCACCTGTAAATCATGATCCAAAAAAACAAGGTCTAACATTCCGGTAGCTAACACCTGATGACGTAACTCTTGATCGTTGTCGTCTCTTTCGAACTTGTTGTAAATTACTTAATTCGATCTTGCTCTATCGATTTACGTCACTACGAGAGTGGCCATTTTTGACTCGGAACGCTATACGTGGCGGAATAGCGTTTCTATGTCCCACTCATATTAATTACTCTTAATTCTGCGTTTGACCATCAATACAACACGGTCATTAACACAACACGGATTTTTAAAGGGGGGTTTGTAAAATAAATAAATAATATAATAAATAAATTCGGGACATTTCCACACACGGTCGCCTGACCCCAAACTAAGCAAAGCTTGTACTATGGCTGCCAGAGACTGATATACATACTTATATAATTTTAAATACATACTTAAATAGATATTTAACATCCAGACATAGAACAAACACAAATGTTCACCGCATAAATGTTTGCCCTATAGGTGGGAATCGAACCCACGCCCCCAAGCTCAGAAGGTAGGTTCACTACCAACTGAGCCACCGAGGCAGTCAACCCGTATTTGTGTACCCGTGTTTGTGTCGTAGTTGTGTACCCGTATTTATATTCTCTTTGCGTGTAATATAGTAGTGAGGGAGAAGTAAAGGTTGCAGATCTCACTTAGGGACAAACTTTGTGGAGCTGTATAAAAAGGTTGGATAAGATAGTTTTTTTTTGTGACATCACTTTGAAAATTTACCGAAGTGTCAATCTGTTAGTTTGTCGTATCTATTACATACTCTTTGGTTTGTCGATGGCTACGATCCCTAGTTCTGTTGTTCTCTAGTCTCTAGCACAAGTCTTTAGAATATTTTTCCAAGCTATTAGGCTACTGTACAAACTGTACAATTTGTGTACTTACCATACAATTTGTTAGGATCAAAGAGAATCAATAGAAGATGGGTAAGTATTTTATTCACAACAAACATTCTTAAAATTATCATCACACAGCACAACCTACACCTTGGGCCGCGTGCTAAAACGGTGCTCAGTCATGAATCTCGAGTAACAACTGGTTTTACCATACATAAAAGTCTACCTAGTAATACCTAGTCTTATTAAAAACCGACTGCTTCCTACAGATGATATGCAGATGATTAAACTATTTAACATTACTATTTATGTAGATAAAACTATTCTTTAGATTTCCTCAAGATTATTTCAATAACAAGGGATCGCGAACACGTCTCATAATAAATGACTTACCTAATCGATTTTACCCTTCCCAGGAATCGCACCCAGATCCACGTTACGTCACGAAAGCCGCTTAGCCATACCGATCGTCAAATTGTTTGTTTCAGAAACATGCCGAAGGTAAAATTTTTCTACTTCAACGGTAAGGCCCTGGGGGAGGCGTCCAGGATGCTGATGTCGTACGGCGGCCAAGAGTTTGAAGACAACCGCATCTCCACCAACGACTGGCCAGACTTCAAGCCAAGTAAGTTATCTAAGACAACGATCGGGAAGACGACCACGAAGCTCAAATGGAGTTGGGCAGAATATGTTGCCAGGCAGAGTGATGTCAGATGTTTTTTAAGGATTGTTGGCCGCATATCGGCTAACTAGGCGTCGGTCGACCTCCAGCACGTTGGGTTGACGATGTTGTAAATGTCGAGGGTCGAACCTGGACATGATTGGCACAGAATAGGGATGAGTGACGTATGAGAAGAGAGGCCTATGATCAGCAGTGGGCGATTACGGGCTGATGATGATGATGAAGTTTACTAAGATAGTATTCATTATCACCCTACGTTCACCGCAGGTCGTAGGCTTCAGATGTATTTTCTGACGTAATCATCCATTTACCCATGCCTACTCTTCACAACGACCACTTGCCTCAAATGATTTCCCACTCAGCGAACACACCCATCACCCATCGCAACGAATCAACAAAACCAAATCGCATCTCTTATTCAATTCGACTCATATTATCTAATTCGTATGTATAAATATCTGTAACTAGGTGCTGCCGGTTTGTATAGCTTGTTATTTAGAAAAAATGCAAGTCATTGTTGACTGAATTCGTTACACGTCCAACATAAAGTTCGAGCAAACTTACCGATACGCGCGCAGTGCGGTTTTCACTGCAGATTTAAAGTAGGAATAAAAAATATTACAGCTTACATTTACATATTAGTTTAATTAATATGATAGTAAAACATCCCGTGGAGCCTACATCCAGCTTTTGATGCTGTCAGATGTGAAATGATGATGGCGTGATGAGTATCATCACTTCGCAATCGTAAAGAAAGGTCTTTTCATTGAATGTAAGGGCTGCCCCATAACCATCACAGTACCTAACTACTAGTTAGTTACCATACTTGTTAGTTATAACTTTGATTCTTATGTACTTGATTGTTCGGCACTGCGACTCGTGTCACATTGTTTACGCAGACCCTAACAGCTAGATGCCAAGGTCGTTTATCGTATGTTTTTTATCTATTTTGGAACATAACAACTTTAGCCGGCTGGTAACAACCGAAATACGATGCTGTGCGACCAACTATCCGTAGAATTGAGTGAGGGAGCTACCATCGTTATTTTTGGAAATAACTGAAAGTATCCTTGGTTTCCTCATTTGTCCAACTGTACATCGTAAGTTGGTCGAAGGCTCGACGTGTAAAGATATGTGACGCGTCTGATTGTGAGACTGAGCAAGTAATAAATGTAAATACTTACCTACCATAATTGACGTAACAAAGTTTCCTTCCTCAATATTTTTTCAACAAGTGATATTTTCCACGATAGGTGTATTAGGTATTCTCCCTCTTTCGTTGAGGCGCGTTGTTCCAATTTCATGGTTTAGGCCGAATTTAATACATTTACTAATGCCATCATTTCAGTTTGTCTGGAGATCAAGTAGCCTAGGTACCTACATAGAACGACCGCAGAATGCTTGTAAATTTTAAGAGCTTTCTTTTTATATTATCATCGCCCGAAACCTTCGCCCTCGTATGCACAAACATTAGGTACCATGAGCGCACGAACGCATAGGGTACAGAAAACGTATGGCGGTTGTCATGTCAATGCATTGAGGAAAAGATCCTTAGTATTATATTACTTGGTAATAATGTAATGTTTGGAAATACGGGTGCCAGCTGGTCCAAAACTTTTTACACCACGGTTGTTCACTCAGCCTCTGTATCCTACTTTTTACATACTTACTTTAGTACTGTCCCTACCCAGTTTCATATCAATTTTAATATCACCCATTACAGAGACTCCGTTCGGGCAGATGCCAGTCTTGGAAATAGACGGCAAGCAATACGCGCAGAGTCTGGCCATCGCTCGGTACTTGGGCCGCAAGTACGGGCTCGCCGGCTCTACCGACGAGCAGGCTCTGGAGATCGACATGAACGTTGAGTTCCTGAATGACATCCGTGCCAGTGAGTATAGTCTATTATAACATTCTAGCCAGTATCAAACAGCAACTTGGAGAGCCCCTACAAGTTGAACCAACGCGTCGGTCTAGTGTGACTCGCGGGAAGCTGCTGGATGCGACCAGCGCCAGACCGGTCATTGTAGAGATTGTGAAAGCTTTTATTCAATAGTGGATATCTTCCAGCTGAGATGACAATTATGAACAAAAAACCGCGTAGGTACCATTAAATGTTGCCGGTGCGAGTTTTCGGAACTGCATAATCTAAAATTTGGTCTTCGTCTTTTTGCGTCCTTCTAAGTCTGCACGTATGTCCGGGCATTGTTGGCACCGCCAACGCCATAAAACCTAATAAGCTTCACCAACAAACAGTCTCCACAGATTTCTTAATCCAAATGCTGATTATAGATATACCTACCTCTCTAATCTCCAAGTCTCTTTTGTCCAAATCTATAAAAAAAAACAGGTGTCTCCAAAAAAGTACTCTTTTTACAAGTATAATTTAATATGTCAGCCCCGACACTGATTTTCATCAAACATAGCTAAAAACACTCCCGGCTAATTCACCTTAAAAAAAAAAATTGGTTCATCTGTTCTGGAGCTACGATGCCACAGCACACACACACACACACACACACACACACACACACACAAACACACACGTCAAACTTGTAACACCCCGTCGTTTTTGCGTCGGAGGTTATAAGTTAAGTCGGGGGTAAGTTCTTTTAATTCTGGTCTCCGTCCACAGAGGTTGCTATAATCTTCTACGAGGCTGATGAAGCTCTGAAGGCCCAGAAGCAGGAGGACGCCGTCAAGAACGTGTACCCGGAACTGCTCGCCAAGCTCGCTTCCATCATTGAGAAGAACAAGGGCTTCCTCGCTCTCGGCAAGGTGATATCACTTTACATTCCGATAAAAATGATGGAAGTTTTGTCGTTTTTTACAAACAAACATATCGACGAAAAGGTGGATGTAAAATATGGTTTATATTGAAGGAAATGTGGGTTCGTTGAATCAGAAAGTAGATTTGTGGGAAAATTTAGAAAAATATGGTTAAAGAATTAGGAAAAAAGAGGAATGAATAAAAACTGGTGAAATAGCATGTTTACGGACATACTCGTATGTACTCGTACGCCACTAAAACACCCATGACGTACGATGCCAACTACTCAAAAGATCTCACTTTTTAAATGCAATGTCTTTAATTTTTCAGTGACTATATCTGAGGAAATTTTATATTTTTAACTCGTTAATAGCCTCGCGTTTGTCACCATCTGGCCTGATGCTAATCAATTTAGGGGGCCTACAATGGACTTACGCTAAATACGCTTTCCCAGAAGAAACCTATTCTCTCACCTGAAAACATCCAGCTTATCATTTCCATTCTCTATAATTTCCAGCTGACCTGGGCAGATTTCGTCTTCGCCGGCATGTTCGACTACCTCAAGACCATGCTCCAGATGCCAGATTTAGAGGAGAAGTATCCAGTCTTCAAGAAAGTCCTCCAATCAGTGCTCTCCATTCCGAAGGTCAAGAAGTATGTGGACAACATGCCGCAGAGAGAGTTGCCTTTCTAGATGTAGTGTTGTGATAATATGCTAGTGGGGAAAGCTGGATTTTCTTCTAGAAGAATCTTATTTTTTTTGCTAGAAGAGTCTAGATTTTTTAAAATAAAAGAACCTTAGTTCTCCATAAGAAAAACTTTGGTTTTGTAATAGAAGAACCTTTTATTTTTCTAGTAGAACTTTGGTTTTCTTTTAAAGGAAGCTTTACATCTTTTAGAACAACCGTGGCTTCCTCCTAGAAGAGCCTTGATTTACCAATAGAAGAAGCTCGGTTTTCTAAAAGAACCTAGATTTTCTTCTCGAAGAAAAAAAAATTAAAAAGGACATTGGTTTTCCACTTGACAAAGATCTGTTTTGGTTAGATTATGATAGATATCTGTATTTGTAAGGTTTATCTGTAATCTAAGGACACTATCTCTTATTTTTCATGATGTATGACTGTGATAGGTAACAAATGACGAGTTAAACAGAAATAAATTGTTGTTAAGTTAACTTTGTTTTTTATTACTCTACGAAAGGAGAATGACCAAATTGGTCCAAAGAGAAATATAGTTCGTAAATTGCCATACGCGACGAAATGCGTTTAAATGAGTGGTTCAAGTTTAGTATTTTCTTTCATGGAACCGAAAACAACTTTACAAAAAATCTCTGTGGGTTAAATTTTGATGGGCTTTAACACACATAGTCGGTGATCAGCAATGGTTTAAATCTTGGGGCAGCAACCAAATTCTTGGACCGAAGCCCATATGAATTTGACCATTCTCCTTTGTCCTTATAATTGTATAGTTTATCAACAACTTCGATGCTGAACTTATTGCTTGCAGCGATTAATAGACGTAGGATTCTGCCAAACATGAGAACTAACATTTTCTTTGAAAACCTATCACTTTTGTTCATAAATTACGATGGTGGCCATGGAGCTCAATAGATAAGTTGGCCGCTCTTGTTGTACGCTTCCCTGTATAATAATAACGAAGCTGAATTACCGGATGCCGGCAGCAGGCGTGGTTTCAGGATTTCAGGGTGGAGAGACAGTTTTTGCAGACGTCAACCCAGAAATCGTGTTTGGGAAAAGAGATGGAGTGAAGTATTACGATACAGGGGGGCTATTCCTGCGCGTGAGATGAGATGAGATTTTATCTTGGTCACTCTCACACCTATGACGTTTCAAACTAGAGCAACAAGGACGCAAAATGGTGAGATGAGAATCTCAAATCTCCGAATAGGGTCCTAGGGCGATGTATAAGCAGACAATAAACAGGAAGTTTTGAAGTCGGAAGAAGAAGTTTAAAAAATAATTGTGAGATATTTTTCATCAACTCATTTTTTTCTTCTTTTTGTGTAAGGCCAAAACAGTACAGACATAACATAAATCAATTTCGAGAGCGAGTGCAAAGACTTTGGAACGTTTTTGCTAAAAATAAAGTCGTAAAGTCGGTTGGGGTCCGCCCTGTGTTCGTGCCTGTGACCGCTTTGCTTCTGTGTTGGTATGTTGTGTGTGGGGACGGCAGGGGGCTATTCCTGCGCGTGAGATGAGATGAGATTTTATCTTGGTCACTCTCACACTTATGACGTTTCAAACGAGAGCAACAAGGACGAGAAAAAGTGAGATGAACATCTCAAATCTCCGAATAGGGTCCCAGGTTTGTGATTATTCTACTATTTTGGTAGAAATGCTGACTTAATTGTACCTTTTGTTAAAGATATTTTAAAACAAGTAGGTTAAATTCTAAATTTTAAAATAATTATATAAATATTAAGTGAGATAAGTACGGTTTGAAAGTATTTGTCAAGTTTTGTTGATATTCATTCCGAAATCACTAAAGACGAATTCTATTCCACACATCCTACGGATAATCTAACAACTTAGCTACAGCGGCTCTGTGAGCCTTGCACCTTGTTGACCTTGCGACCGGCGTCTGTCCTATATAGGTAGCAATCCTGAACCAATACTCGTGAAATTTTGTGAGCTGGTGGGCTATTCCTGCGCGTGAGATGAGATGAGATTTTATCTTGGTCACTCTCACACCTATGACGTTTCAAACGAGAGCAACAAGGACGAAAAAAAGTGAGATGAAAATCTTAAATCTCCGAATAGGGCCACTGTTTCAATAATTATAGTTTCTTTTGCACAAAATTTGAAGAGAATCTGTTTAGAAATGCGATCTGTAGAGGAAGACAGAAATCCGGACAAAAATCTAGGCAAATTCGGACATACAAAAGCATTTTTGTCGAAGCTGAAGCATAGATACTGCTTACTGACGCTCGCTCGGTTGGTTACTAGAAAAGTCTCCTCAAAAACCTCATTGCTCCAGATTGCAAAACTATTCATGTTTGATATTATTGTGATATTGCTTGTTTGTAGCTAAATTGATGCTTACAAATCCTACAGTGACTCATAAAAATTAGCGGTGTCTTAGTTTATCTGATATTTACTGTATTCTAAGCCGTGAAATATTCTTCTTCTTGCTACTCTATCCCACTCGGGTAAGGTCGGTACATTACGTACGTTACCAGTGTCTTAATTTTTTTCGATTTGGTTTACTTACTGGCATCATATTTACAGTTTCTTGGTTAATTGCTTAGTTGAAATTTGTGGGAGAATGTTGTAGTTTTTGGTAGAAACCGTAACCCGTGAGTGGTAACACTCGGTGCATTATTATTCTTTAACACCCACTGGCCGGCAAGTCTGGCAACGCGACAGCATCTACTCGTATCTTGTTTTGCTTTAGTTTTAGTGTGGTTTCCTTGCCCGTTAGTTTGTCTGAACACTTCACGAGAACAGGTGAGTTGTTTGATTTTAATTTACAAGTTTTTTTGGTTTCGAGACTCATCATCGCATTGCCTTATAGAACATTTATTTTACTTGGTTGTCTATTATTTTCAGAAATATCTTGAATGTTCTCGTTTTATTTTTAATTTTGGGTTAATGATTGGGTTAGTGTGGAAAGAAAATTGTAATTATTGTTACTTACGTAATGAATGCGACTAAAGCCGAGACGGGAAGAAGTGACTAATTTCAAGCCACTAATAATTGATAATAGGGTGACATTGCCAGTTTACCGACCACCGCTATTTACCGACCGTTTCTCAGTAATTTAAGTAAAACAGTGAAATCGGAACCCGGCAAGAGTTTGTTTAATTTTTTTTAAAGTTTAATTTGTGCCCTCCTCCCATCCAACCTGTCGTTGGTCTACGGTCTACGCCAGTTATATGACCTGCGGGAAATTTTGACACTGAGACAGGACAGAGTCTGCACTCACATGCCGTGTAACGAACAAAAATTAGTGTGAATGGTTTTTTTCAATCATAAGTAGCACTTGGTTTTATTTAAATTTACACTTGGCAATTATGCTTGGGTTGTCAGATATCTTTTGTTTTTGGTTCTAAAAGCATGTTTTGTCCATATTTGTTTGTATTTTATTAAAATAATAGGTGATCGCGAAACTAAATTACCAAAATAACGCTTTCTCTGGTTGACGACCATCTGATCCAGAACTAGCTGTTTACGTTGTTGTTAATGTATGTAGAAATAGATCTGTGCAGGTTTTTGAGCCTGCGCAGGCGACCGGCACTAAATCGAAATTCAATTCTTTCGAGTGACACCGTACGGTGTATCTGTGCGTGTGTGCGTGCACTAAGGTCGCCTGCGCAGGTCGCGTCAGTTGTTTTCTAGTGTTGCTTTCGGGCGCGTCACCGTCCTCATTATATGCCATCGCAAAAAGAACTGAAGACCGTTCCGATACCCTGGAACGTCCCCATGCACGCTACCAATGTTCGGTTGAACTGCGCAGGCATACCTACCTGCACAGATGACCTCTCCTGTAGACCGTAGCGTGTATGGCTTACATTACTGACAAACCCTTCATTGATAAGGCGCCACCAACATCGTTTTTCTGTCTTTAGTTGAAATAATCTGTAGAAGACGGCGATAGTTGTCTAGTTTGTAAAGGGTTTGTCAATAATTCTCGAAAGACGCAGTTGCCCCACAGACACATTTGCCTCAGTTGACCCTAATTGCAATTTGTAGGTACTAATTAGTGAAAATAAGTAGCTCTAGCACAACTTAACCGTTGTTCGCAATTTTTGATAAAAAATATATATAAGAACGGAAAAATCCTCTGTCGGTCGTAAATGAAAACTGCATTGTACCTATTTTGGAACTAATATTGTAGTTAAATACGAAAGTGAGTTTGTTTCTTTGTTTGTTAAGCTTTCACGCCTTAGCTGCTCAACCGATCATCATGACATTTTGCATACAAGTTGTAAAAATAAAACGGTAAGTACCATTAGGACCGCGGCTTAATACCGCGGGGTGCAGCTAGTATTCTAACATAAATTACGGTAGACCTTCTGAACTCAATAGATACATGAAGTGGTAACTTAAGTAAAGACAATAAACATTATTTAATAGCCTCGTTAAAAGTTGATCTGTCAGTTGGACCTCAACCACGGTTGTCGACAGTCGCGCTGGTTACTTACCACAAGGTAGGTACCATGGCAGATTTCTTGTACGTTCTTCCGTACGACAGGTTAGTAGGCTGAACTTCTATTTTCTTATTTTGATAATAAATACCTACCTGCGGTGCATATTATTTCATAAAACACCCAAATTCAAATAGATGTTTTTCTGATAATTCATAAATAAATAAATAAAAAGAATATTTATTCAAATATTAAATATTTATTCAAATATTATATATAAAGAATAGGAAGGTTAGGATTTACAGGAACAAAAATGGAAGGAGAAGAACCTTCAATAGAAAATGGGTAAGTATTTAACTCACAACATAAAAATTCTTAAAAAAGGACTTACCTTCATCTAGAGCCGCATGCTAAAACGATGCTCAGTCATGAATCTCAAGTAAAAACTGGTTTTACCATACATAAAAACATCCCTAGCCTTCTACTTATAGACCAACTGCTTTCTGCAGAGGATATGCAGATGATTAAACTATTTATTAACGTCACTATTTATGTAGATAAAACTATTCTTTAAATTTCCTCAAGATTATTTTAACAACAACGGATCGCAATGAGACGTGTTTCATAATAAATCATTTACCTAATCGATTTCACCCTTCCCAGGAATCGATCCCAGATCCACGTCACGAAAGCCGTTTTCCCACACCGATCGTCAAATTGTTTGTTCCAGAAACATGCCGAAGGTAAAGTTCTTCTACTTCAACGGCAAGGCCCTGGGGGAGGCGTCCAGGATGCTGATGTCGTACGGTGGCCAAGAGTTCGAAGACAACCGCATCTCCACCACCGACTGGCCAGACTTCAAGCCAAGTAAGTTATCTAAGACATTGATCGGGAAGACGACCACGAAACTCAAATGGAGTAGGGTAGGACATGTAACCAGGCAAAGTGATGTTCGGCACTGCGATTCGTGTCACATTGTTTATGCAGACCCTAACAGCTGGATGCCAAGGTCGTTTATCGCATGTTTTTTATCTATTTTGGAACATAACAACTTTAGCCGGTTGGTAACAACCGATATACGATGCTGTGCGACCAACTATCCGTAAAGTTGAGTGATGGAGCTACCATCGTTATTTTTGGAAATAACTGAAAGCATCCTTAGTTTCCTCATTTGTCCAAGTGTAAATTGTAAGTTGGTCGAAGGCTTGACGTGTAAAGATATGTGACGCGCCTGATTGTGAGACAGAGCAAGTAATAAATGTAAATACTTACCTACCATAATTGACGTAACAAAGTCTCCTTCCTCAATATTTATTCAATTTCAAGTGATATTTTCCACGATAGGTGTAATACGTATTCTTCATTTTTCGTTGAGGCGCGCTGTTCCAGAATTTACTCTTGTAATCATGGTTTAGGCTGAATTTAATTCATTTACTAGTGCTATCATTTCAGTTTGTCTGGAGATCAAGTATAGATAAGGTATCTACATAGAATGACCGCAAAATGCATGTAAATTGTAAGAGCTTTCTTTTCATATTATCCACGCCCGAGACCTTCACCCCCGTATTTACAAACATTACTATGAGCGCACGAACGCATAGGGCACAAAAATATATGGCTGTTGTCATGTCAGTGGACTGAGAGAAAGATCGTAAGTATTTATTACTTGGTAATAATGTAATGTTTATAAATACGGGTGCCAGCTGGTCCAAAACTTTTACACCACGGTTGTTCACTCAGCCTCTGTATCCTACTTTTTACATACTTAAGTACTGTACCTACCCACTTTTTATCAATTTAATATCACCCATTACAGAGACTCCGTTCGGGCAGATGCCAGTCTTGGAAATCGACGGCAAGCAATACGCGCAGAGTCTGGCCATCGCTCGGTACTTGGGCCGCAAGTACGGGCTCGCCGGCTCTACCGACGAGCAGGCTCTGGAGATCGACATGAACGTTGAGTTCCTGAATGACATCCGTGCCAGTGAGTAGACTATTATAACATTCTAGCCAGCATCAAACAGCAACTTGGAGAGCCCCTACAAGTTGGACCGACGCGTAGGTCTAGTGTGGGTAGCGGGAAGCCGCTGGATGCGAGCAGCGCAAGACCGGTCATTGTAGAGATTGTAAAGGCTTTTAATTTACAATCTCTACAACTTTACTTTTAATCAATAGTGGATGTCTTCCAGCTGAGATGACAACTATAAGCACAAAACCGTAGGTACCCTTAAATGTTGCCGGAGCGAGTTTTCGGAACAGCTAGTACCATGCATGATCTAAAACTTGGTCTTCGTATTTTTACGTCCTTCTTAGATCTGCACGTATGTCCGGGGCACTCCGGGCATTTTTTGCACCTAAAACCTGATAAGCTTCACCAAAAAACAGTCTCCACAGATTTCTTTATCGAAATACTGGGTATAGATAGACCTCTGTAATATTCAAGTCTCTTTTGTCAAAATCGCAAAAAAACAGGTGTCTCTAAAAAGTACCTACTCTGTACAAGTATAAATTAAAAATGTAAACACCGACACTGATTTTCATCAAAAATAGCTAAAATTTAACTTCCGGCTAATTCACCTTTTAAAAAAACGGTTCTTTCGTTCGGGAGCTACGATGCCACAGAGACACACACACACGCACACACACGTCGGTTTTGCGCCGGGGGTGAAAAAAAGTTATTTTACCTCTTTACCTCTGGTCTCCATCCACAGAGGTTGCTATAATCTTCTACGAGGCTGATGAAGCTCTGAAGGCCCAGAAGCATGAGGAGGCCGTCAAGAACGTGTACCCGGAACTGCTCGCCAAGCTCGCTTCCATCATTGAGAAGAACAAGGGTTTCCTCGCTCTCGGCAAGGTATGTCACTTTACATTCTGACAAAAATGATGGAAGTTTTGTCGTTTTTAACACAATATGTTTAGTAAACTATGGTTTACACTGAAGGAATTATAGGTTCGAAGAATCAGAAACTCGATTTAAGGGGAAAATATAGAAAACTAGCTGCGCCCCGCGGTTTCACCCGCGGTTAAAAAGTATCCTATGTGCTATTCTAGATTATAATCTATCTCTGTGCCAAATTTCATCCAGATCTGTTCAGCCGTTCTGGCGTGAAAGAGTAACAAACATCCATCCATCCATCCATACATACAAACTTTCGCGTTTATAATATTAGTAGGATGGGGTTAAAGAATTAAGAAAATAGGGGAATTAATAGAAAACTGGTAAAATAGCATGTTTACGGACATACATCACTAAAACACCCATGACGTACGATGCCAACTACTGAGTAGGTCTCACTTTTTAAATTCAATATCTTTAATTTTTTCAGTGACCATTTACAACAACTTTTCTTTTTTAACTCGTTAATAGCCTTGCGTTAGTCCATCCATCCTGGCCTGATGCTAATCAAATTTGTGGCCTACAATGGATTTAGGCTAAATACGCTTTCCCAGAAGAAACCTATTCTCTCACCTGAAAACACCCAGCTTATCGTTTCCATTCTCTATAATTTCCAGCTGACCTGGGCAGATTTCGTCTTCGCCGGCATGTTCGACTACCTCAAGACCATGCTCCAGATGCCAGATTTAGAGGAGAAGTATCCAGTCTTCAAGGAAGTCCTACACTCGGTGCTTTCCATTCCGAAGGTCAAGAAGTATGTGGACAACATGCCGCAGAGAGATTTTCCTTTCTAGATGTAGTGTTGTGATAATGTGTTAGTGGGGAAAGCTGGGTTTTCTTCTAGAAGATTTTTTTTTATAAAAGAACCGTAGTTCACTATAAGATAAACTTTGGTTTTGTAATAGAAGAAACTTTGTTTTTCACTCGATAACGAGCTGTTTTGGTTAGATTATGATAGATACGAGTATCTATATTTGTAAGGTTTATCTATAATCTCTTAATTTTCATAATGTATGACTGTGATAGGTAACAAATGACAAGTTAATTGGAGAAATAAATTGTTGTGAAGTTTACTTTGTTTTTTACTACTCTACAAAAGGAGAATGACCAAATTAGTCCAAAGAAAAATACATTCATAGTTCGTAAATTGCCATACGCGACGAAACGACTTAATACGCTTGCGTTTAAAAGAGTGGTTCGAATAGAGCATTTTCTTCCATGGAACCGAAAAAAACTGTCCCATAAAAGCTGTGATATTTAGCCAAGATGTACATAATCAAGTAAAATTAACTTTACAATAAATCTCTAACTGTGGGTTAAATTTTGATGGGCTAAACCCACATAATCGGTAATCAACAATAGTTAAATCCTGGGGTATTAACCAAATTCTTGGACCAAAGCCAATATGAATTTGAGCATTCTCCTTTGTCCTTAAAATTGTATAGTTTATCAACAACTTCGATGTTGAACTTATTGCTTGCAGCGATTAATAGACGTAGGTTTCTGCAAAATATGAGAACTAACATTTTCCTCGAAAACTTATTACTTTTGTTTAGAAATTACGATGGTGGCTCCCCCATGGAGCTCAAATAAATAAGTTGGGCGGTCTTGTTGTACGCTTCCCTGTATTATAATAACGAAGCTGAATTACCGGATGCCGGTAGCAGGCGTGGATTCAGGATTTCAGGGTGGAAAGGCAGTTATTGCAGACGTCAACGCAGAAATCGTGTTTTGGGGAAGAGATGGAGTGAAGTACGATACAGAGCGATGTATAAGCAGACAATAAAAAGGAAGTTTTGAAGTCAAAAGAAGAAGTATAAAATATGAAGTCATTTTGAGATTTTTCATCAACTTATTATTTTTTTCTTTTTGTGTAAAGCCAAAACAGTAAAGACAAAACATAAATAAATTACGAGAGCGTAGCGAGTGCAAAGACATTGGAACGTTTTTGCTAAAAATGAAGTCGTGAGTCTATTGGGGCCCCAGCCTGTGTCCGTGCCTGTCTGTGATCGCTTTGGACGCTTTGCTTCTGTGTTGGCATGTTGTGTGTGCGGACGGCAGGTTTGTGATTATTCTACTATTTTGGTAGAAATGCTGGTTTCATTTTACATTTGTTAAAGATATTTTTAACCAACTAAGTAGATTAAAAAGTAGGTTAAGGTAAAATAGCGATGGCAGTCTAGTTAGGAGAAGGCCCGCCAGGCCCGCCTCTCAAGCCAGAGGGAGCGAACCCAGCCGACGGCACGCACCAATTTATTCATTGTGTGAATATATGTGCATAATGCATGTCATCTGCTACATGACTGGAGCCCGGTTTATGGCGACAGGCTCGCCCCCTGTCACATTTTAGACTGAATATTGTCCGGCGAAATGTAGGTGTTGTATTACACCTCTGCCAGCCTCTTCGGGGGAAAGGTGTGACGATATGTTATGCTAAGTAGATTAAATTCTAAATTTTAAAATAATTAAAAATTATGAATTCTTTGTAACGTGAGCTAGCTTAGCATAGTTTAAAAGTATTTGTCAAATTTTATTGCTATTCATTCCGAAATCCATAAAGACGAATTCAATTCAATCTAACAAATTAGCTGCTAGCGGCTCTGTGAGCTAGAGACCTTGCGACCGGCGTCTGTACTTCTCTACAGGTAGCATTCCTCAATGGATTTTATGAGCTGGTTCAATAATTATACAGTTTCTTTTGCACAAAATTTCAAGAGAATCGGTTTAGAAATTCGACCTGTAGAGGAAGACAGAAATCCGGACAAAATCCAGAAAAATTCGGACATACAAAAGCATTTTTGTCGAAGCTGAAGCATAGATACTGGTTGCTGACGCTCGCTCGGTTGGTTACTAGAAAAGTCTCCTCAAGAACCTCATTAACCCATATCGTTTGTGTTATCATATTGGCTAACAAAACTATTCGATGTTTGTTTGTGAAATTGCTTGTTTCTGACTTAATTGATGCTTACAAATCTTACAGTTAAAGTTTACAGTGGCTTAGATAACTCATAAAAAGTAGCAGTGTCTTCTTTTATCTGATATTTACTGTATTCTGAGCCGCGACATATTCTTCTTCTTGCTAATCCCACTCGGGTGAGGTCGGTACATTACGCACGTTACCAGTGTCTTAATTTTTTTTAATTTGGTTTCCTGGTTTATTACTGTTTCTATGATTTAAATAATATTTATATTATATAATATTTACTGTTTCTTGGTTAATTGTTATGCTTAGTTGAAATTTGTGGGAGAATGTAGTAGATTTTAGTAGAAACCGTAACCTGTGAGTGGTAACACTCGGCGTATAATTATTCTGTTGAGTTTTGGCGGGAACCGAAAAGATGGTGTCGTGTTTTTGTATTATTTTCTAAAACTTGTGATTCTTCGAGTGTTAAAGTGTAATAATGGTGGATTATTAACGTTTACCGGTTCGTCAACGTGCACGAGTGTGGGCAAATGATACAAACATCGCGAAACGCGATTTTTCGTGTTCTCTACAAAACTTCACTTAAAGTTTCAGTAAAGTATCCATAACTTTACTGGAATGGGGAAAGGGGAGGGATTCATCGTCTTCATCATCACCTCATCATCGTCATCCCATCATCTGTTACTGAAGGAAAAATTATTACTAAGAATCCGACTGAAGGACGAGTATCCATGGTCATGAATAATAAAAAAAAAAAAAAAAAAAAAATTATTCCGTTCCCACCCACCGGCCGGCAACACGACAGCGTCTAACTTGTTTTGCTTTAGTTTTGGTGTGGTTTCCTTAACCGTTAGTTTGTCTGAACACATCACGAGAACAGGTGAGTTGTTTGTATTTAATTTACAAGTTTTTTTGGTTTCGAGACTCATCGCATTGCCTTAGAGAACATTTATTTTACTTGGTTGTCTATTATTTTCAGAAATATCTTGAATGTTCTCGTTTTATTTTTAATTTTGGGTTAACCTTGACTAGTGGATTGACGCTGCCTTATTTTGCGGTTGGTGATACGTATCTGATTGTTATTTTAGGTAGTGTTTTTATATGCCACTCAAATAATATCTAGTTTTGAGTGTGTTTATCGGTTATCTTTCACGATGATCGATCGGGGAGTATACCTATTTGTGATGTTTCAAAATCGATGCTCACCTTCATGGTATGATAATTAATTTGGAACACACTCATAATGTCAACATCGTACCTATGAAGCCAAATAAAAGAATTAAAAAAAAAACATTTCTACAAAATGTTTGCAAATTATCTCCACTTCTCCTAGGTAGGTAGGTACTTACCTACCTATATTTTCACAAATAGAAATTCCGATCTAGTCCTTCCTAATCTTCGTACCTACCTATCATGGTCACATGCTTGTTAAACATTGGACTTATTAGGTACTTAACTTACCTCATTGATTAAAACGTCAATAGGTACACAGACAAACTAGGCAACATGGCGCGCCCCTCTTTGAACGCTATTCGAAGCTCAAGGTCACACGACAGACACTTCAATCAATACAATATGTCGTGGGAACTGGGTAGCTACTCGTGTACAGGTTACACGAGCCCAGTTTCCTACGCCATATGTTGCCTGTATAATGATATTTTTAATCAATAAGGTAAGTAAGTTACGTACCAAAATTCAATGAAATTTAATAAAAAATGTGAGTTTAATAAGTATAGTTCGCGTCATGCAAAAATAACGCTGGAAGAACGTGGAAGGGGTGTGTTTGCACATGGGTATACTCGCGCACGTAAGTAGGTACTAGACCTATGGTTTATTTTTGAACCACCCTTTCGTTCGCGGGCTTCGTATTTTGATAACTGGTAGATACCTACCTACCTCATATCTCATACCACAAAATAGACCGATAAATCGTCTAATGTGCAGTTTGAACGCCAGCCTTCTTTTTATATGACGCGACCTAGGTATACGAAGATTAGGAAGGTCTAGATTAGATTTTTTATTGTGGAAAGATAATTGTAATTCCTGTTACTTACGTAATGAATGCGACTAAAGCCGACGGGAAGAAGTGACTAATTTCAAGCCATAATTGACTAGATAATTTATTATTTCAATCAATGAGCATTGTCTTTGTATCTCATTCGTTAAAGGTACCCATTATCTGCCGGGTTTGCTCGCATTTCATAAACCGTGGCTCACTCTGATTCTGGAGCTTTTAATTTCTGTTTTTGTTTTATCGTACCAATAGGTCTAGAAATTATCCTTTACCTATCACGGAATATTCTCTATTACAAACCCCTTACAAACATACAAAATTTGCCTGTTGATAATATTAGTTTATTTTTTACCTAATTACATATGTAGGTACCTACTTACCTATGCATTTCCATTGTTAGAAGACTTCAATTGTTTTTGCAAACTTTACGAACACAGCTTTATTATGACAAACACCTAAATACAATCCGGGGGTGTTCATGAGTAAAGTGAATAGGTATCTCCTAGGACCTAGGCAAGCGTGTTACACCTTCGATCACGTCGACGCTTCCCATCAGACGGGTCAGTGGTCAAACGCATGGCCAGTCTGTGCCTATGTGAAAAAAAATACATATGTAACTTGTCGACTAATAAAAGGCTGATGTCCATTTTAAAAGTACTCTTTATTCTTCTTTCATTCCTACCTATCCTATTATTCTATTACTTATCTCTTTCACACTATTCCGGTTTTACATCTCTTTCATACTTGACTAAATTCACATGCAGGCGTCTCTTTCACTCATACGTTTCACTCCAAGATCATTTATTTTAAGCATAGACATTATGCTTACATGCCCTTACAACAATAATCGATACTAAGTAGGTAATCGCCGAGCGAGCGTGCGCGAGCGAAGCGTCTACGCTTCAGCTTCGACAAAAATGCTTTCGTATCCGAATTCTGTGTGATTTTATTTATGATGAAATCCGCGATTTAAAAAAAAAACAAAAACTGAGTCGGCAAAAAAAACTGTACTTAATCAAAATCAATAAGAACTGGAGGATTACGTCGGCCGCGAGGTAGGTATACAGTCTACAGCCCACAGAGCCATTACTTAAGAGTCCGGCGACCTAGACTAACTTCGCATTGGCTTAGGGTATTCTATCGCCATTTCGTCTAGAAGAAGAAGACGAGCGAAGAGAGCGAGTAATGATACTGACGGGCCTCTAAACTTACCTACAGAGTGACAGAGTGCATTTTAATTTTTTTTATGACTTTTGCACTACTGTAATCATTCTTAAGTAACTAAGAATTTCCCTTGTATTATGGATTCATTTAACAGCTAATGATGTAGACAATCTCCCTATGTAATGGAATTTTTGATTTGCTTTGTCTACTTATTAAATATAAATCAGTCAAAAGTGACCCCTTAAAAATGCGGATATTTTTCATAGCTCTATTTTCGCTTGAGAAAGTTTTTAAAAAGAACCAAGGACATAGGGGCGGAGATATTGTTAATTTAATTGTACATGCTAAATTTCATCATAATCTGACAAACGGTTTTCAAGAAATTTGAGTAGCGCGTTTGTAGGGATATTTCAGAACGTCGCGGCCCTCTTAAATTACTGTCAATTCAACAGGTAGGTACCTACTTTAAAACCTAATTGGATTCGCCTAGAATCTAGCTCCGCACGCGACAATGTAGCTCCTAGATTATTGCGTGCATTTTTCTACTAACCACTGAATTAACTTTAGCGAGATTATCCTGTACACTTTGTCTAGGTAGGTACCTACGAGTATCTAGATTTTTGTAACGAGCAATTCTTTCCTTAGATTTTTAACTTTAAATTCAGCTCTACATCGCATCTCCTCGACCACTCTCGCCACAGATGTAAATTAGGCTTAATCTTAGGCCACAATGTCGCTTCACATCAGGGGGGCTATTCCTGCGCGTGAGATGAGATGAGATTTTATCTTGGTCACTCTCACACCTATGACGTTTCAAACGAGAGCAACAAGGACGAGAAAAAGTGAGATGAAAATTTCAAATCTCCGAATAGGGTCCCAGGCGAGTTGGTGGTCATAATGTTGGCCTATTCTTTAAAAAAAAAAGAGTTGACTTAGCCTGGCTATTAGTGGCTATGGAAAATATGCTTTATGATGTTATGATAACGTAATGTCCGTAAAAAAACAAATCTACTTTTAAGGCTTTGTCCAAACTAAGCATACCTACTGTAAGCGGGTGACTGTTTCCCTCCAGCTAGTCACCCTTTATATTTTAAAGGGAGTATCCGAACAGCGCGTACTGTAACGCAGTTTGCACCGTGTGACTTGCTTGCTGACTTTTTCAGTGAGCGGCCGATTCACATTTTATACGCTACAACCTTGAGTTTGCCCATCAATACGTCGGTTAGAAGGTCTAAGCCAATAGGATACTTATGGCTATTAGCACAGTTTAACCCACTCCTAGCTAGCTCCTACATACATATAATTTTTACACGGACCTTAAGCAATTCCTTAGAAGAATCTTAACTTTATGTGCTAATCATGCGATCATTTAAATGATCGCTAATTAAACTCGCTAACGAATATTTCGTCAGAACTAGCAAACTAGTTCCCTCGCTTGACTAGTTTTAAACAAGTAAAGCGAGGATTAAGGCAATTTTTATATTTCGATTTGCAAGTGGCCATCAGAGTCAGCCAGCAGACAGCCACTCACAGTTCGCCTAGTCGGGGCGAAGCCTTGTACTCACTCTCTTGTTTGTACGACTTTATTTTAGGTAAATGTCGTATTCTATGAAAAACAGTTTTAGTTACTAAAATTACAAGTCTCTTATCAGATAAAATTGTAAAAGACCCCCTTCGTTGAAAGATAGGTCGTGGCACTTGATAAGCGGGGATTATTGTTGTTTTATCAAATAAAAGAATTGCCTTTTACTAAACACGAAAATATGTCGTTTCATCATAAGATGAAATAACATTTTTTTTTGTAATATTTCATGTCATGGAATTCTGAATGAATTACTTGAATGGCTATGGAAGGTACAACTTACACTTGTTTATCTTACATACCTACACTACTTTCAGAAATTACATTGATAAAATATTATTACGTATATATGATTACGTACGTATGTAGGTTGTATTTATTACCATATTTGTATTTATTAATCATTGATTAAGAAACGATTGACGAATAAGTAATCGATTAATATAATGTAAGTAGAGTACCTATTACACAATAATTTAGAAGTTGTCTTTTCGTATGGAAACTACGAATTACCTACTAATCTGGGGTAAACGTAAGGTAATTTAGGTACTTACCTACAAAGCCGAAAACACATTTTGAGCAGTTATGCAAGTTTTTACTGAACCAACTCTCGCAAAAAAAAAACAACTGTTACACGGAAAATTACACTGACGCTCAAATTATTTTCTATGGAAGGTCTGACATTTTTTCGCACCATCATGACTAATTCCAGTGTCAATTCGTGCAGAATCGACGTAGGTGGGTACCTACTTTACCTAGGTATAAATGTACTTACATTCGCCTAAGTTTTTACACCCCAAGCTTGTTTTACTCAATTGTTAGTTTGTACACCTGTAGAGCAAACTAGCCGGAACTAATCTTAAATATAGGGTTAAACAATATTACGTTTTCTTACCCCTTATTAGTAAACGTTGATTATCCTCGGAATTGTTATTTCGTGCTAGGTATTTCGTCTTTTTTTCTGTTACATTTCAACAAATCACAGGTCTAAAAATACAAAACACTGTGTTACTACTCCAACGCTATGCAACGCTAATTAAAAACGGGGTAAATAACCGATAGTTACAGTTTATTAGCTCTAGGGTTTATTACCTACTAGCTGTTAGCCGCGATTTTGTTCGCGTTTATTCAGAAAATAGTATCCAAAAACCTTCCTCATGAAATACTGTAACTAATTATCAAAATTCATCACGATCCGCTCAGCCGTTTAGCCGTGAAAACCCCACAAACAGACAGAGCTACTTTCAATTTTATAAAATACTGGGTAGTAGATAAACACTACGAATATTACTTAACATTGTGCAATAGCGTTAAAATTCTGCACTAGCATCTCATTAGCTCTTAATTTAGTGACTTAAGTACTATATTTCTATGGCCACTAATATCAACCTACGTATGAATCATGAAAATTCAAAGGAGCAAATGACTTTCAATTCTGTATTAAAACTTTGCAGCAATATTATCCACCTGAGTTTAATTGGTGTAAGGTGCAATTCACATTAAGACGGTTGCGTCTGGCTTTAAAAATAAAATCATAAAAATAACTGAATGTTAATCAAATAAATAACGAAAAAACAGGTTCTTAATGTTGCAGGTTGACAGCTCTTATTTTAAAAATTAGAACAAAAAAATCAACTTTTTTTAGTAAACCGATTTTAAGAATTAAGTAGGTATGCTTACTTAATACTTTTTTATTTAATAGCGCATATTTTAAACGTGTTTATTTACATAATTATAGAGCGGCCATTATACATGTACATTGTATTTATAGGAATAAATCTAAATAACAATCGAAATAATAATGACTTTTTAACATGGGGTAAATGTGATTTTAGGGGTTCTCTGATATATTTTTTCTTTTAATTTTTTGGGGCGTTTTTTTTTTGTTCTTACTTACCTCTACTCGTACTTGTTACGTCGAAAAACGAATGAAAACAAATAAATAAAAACTACTTATTAGAGCTGAACTGAGCTAGCCTTAGCTAGCGAAGCGTCTATGCTTCAGTTTCGGCAAAAACGCTATCGTATCGGTAGCATTCCTCAACCGATTTTCTTGAAATTTTGTGAACAGGATCGATCATAACTAAGTATACTTACCTCTCAGATCAACCTAGAGGAAAAGATGGAACACTGTGTTATATCCCGCTGAAGCCACTTCTTTTTCAATGTGCGTCCGTGGTAATGTTGCCATGAAAAACATTTACAATTGCACGAAAACTAATATTAATTCCCAAACTCTACGTTAGCCATTCCCGTGACTTGTAAAAAAACTGCACAGTTTTTAAAAAGAACCTCAAAATGTAGTCCTGGCCACACATTTAAGTATACTTTTTATTTTATACCATAAATTAATGCACATAATGTCTAGGTAAACCAAGCGAGTAGCGTAGTTTTTTTGCGTCAATATGTGAGTATTGTGTACCTATACGACAGTAGCGTAGTTTTTGGATGGTTTTTGGCTTCACTTAGATCATACGCCGTGCGCCATCTTATTCTCTAGGTTGATCTGAGACTTACCTATACAGTTTTTTTCGACCTGTAGAGGACAAGCGCCAGCCGCGGGGTATTCACAATAATCATTACAATATGAATTAACCCTTAATTCTTATCATATAGGTACCTAGTAACATGCTATACTTATACTTTATAATAAATATGAAATGCTCAGCTGATAAAACAGTAGGTATAAAACCAACTGATAAAGGGCGGTAGAAAAGGCTGTTGTTACAATATAACAGGCCAGTCTTTAACTCGGTATCGATTGGAAATCGTTAGCGAAACAGTTACCTACTATTTAATCGATTTAAAACCAGCCTTTCATTCGAGAAAGTCACTGAAGAATCGATTCTTTGTTTTATACCTACCTACGTCAAAGTTAGTGCACTTATTTTATGTGAGGAACGTTTGTGTTTGTGTGTGTGAATGTACAATGAAATGTTAGCTTTGTTTCAAGTCTTGTAATTTTAAATAAATAATTAGCATGCCACTATCGCAAATATGATCGAAGATGTGTATTATCACCTAGCTGTAAGTTTTGTAAAATAAATAGATAAAATAAAAAATTGGGGACACAATCGGATTACCCTTCTGCAAAATAAGCCAATTTATTAATACAATACAGTATGACTTTACTGCACACCAAAAACTACAATAGAGACCTTAAAAAATTACGTAAATTTATTCGGCAGTACAAAGGCGACCTTATCGCATAAAACGATTTCTTCCAGGTAACCTTTGGATGGACAGAAATTCAAAGAAATGTTAATAGTATTGTAGTAGTAGTAGAAATTATAATAATAATTTGTTAATGTTAGATAATGTTGAATGAATTTTGTAATTTTAAACTTATTTATTTACTTCATTGAACATTAACTAACATAAAATGGTTTAAAATATAAAGTATTCAACAGTTTCGTTCACGTAAATACTCTTTCTTTACAGAACCATGCCTAAGTACATATACAGCTATTTCCCCATCAAAGCCCTGGGCGAGGGCCCGAGGCTGCTGCTGGCTTACGGCGGAGAAGGTTTCGAAGACAACCGGGTGTCCCATGACCAGTGGCCTGAGCTCAAGCCTAGTAAGTATTATTTTATCACTTCTATTCGAAAAGGGCTAGTCTGTTTCTCGTAAACTGGGACCAAAATAAAACTAGGGATAAAAAGTAGAGTGTTCACCTCGGGAGCGACACTATTTTAAGCTCGGGTAGCATACGTTTAATCTCTTGCTGCGCTTAGGATTATATATACTTTAGAATCCTTCGCTCTGCTCTGGGATTCAAAAAACCGCTCTCGCCTTAAACTCTCGTTGTTAGCTCCCTAGATAAACAATCTACTATTTTTACCTACACGCCTTAGACCACTTAATTCTGTGTTAAGATCTTCCTCATCTGTCATCTCATTCTTTACTAGACATTTATTTTGTAAGTATATATTAGAACGCTAAATTGCTAAATCCAAATTCTAAAGCATCGTTTTTTAAAGCTAAACCTATTTTATTTAAATTTTTTTTTTTTTTTGTAAAAGCGACTTGCTTTTATTGCAAATTGGTACAAAATACCAACGTACTAATCTATAGAGCATTAGGTCCTGCCCATATGATCTGTTGTTCTGGCATAATAGCAGGCGCGCACGACAAAAATCTTCTCTTCACTTTTCTTCGTGTGAGAACGTGACAAGGCTATGTGTAAACATACGTCTGTCTCGATAAAAAGAGTCGAGCTACCGTTCAGAGTATAATGGTCTAGTCTAGAAAGATCTAGCACCGCGTTAGCCACTCAATCTCGCTTCAGCCTTGCACAGGTCGAATTTAAATTGAATGATTGCCACTCAATAAAAGTAAGAGGAGTATTTTGCACAGCAATTTTTTTATCAATTTAAATGAAAGGCATTGACCTGAGTGGGAGACCACGTGTAATCGAAACTGCTGGAGTTAGAGACTTGATATTTCGACGAAGACGAATTTCAATGAAGACGAACACAATAAATGTTTTTTTTATGTTCCTCTCTTACGAAGGTGCCTTTTCGAAAGCCGACCTTCGGTTCTGGCACGAGGTCGCAAGCATCATTTCTCTAGTCCTCATCACTACGGCTTATCAACGTCAATAGAAAGTCTATCGACTTTTAGCAGAATCGTAATCATTTTCCATCAGCAAATTATAGAAGTGCAAGTAATCATCAGCCACCACCACTGTTGCACAATAGTCCTTTCTTGAGCAGCCTGATTTTTGCCGCATTACGAGAGACTTTCCCAAACTACACTCAAAAATTTTCAATCACACTAATATAATGAACTACATAGTTGCAAACCGCTGTTTCACCCGCGGTCTCACAGGAAGCGTTCATTTTTCGGGATACTAGGTACCCTATTTCCTTTTCCGTACCTCTGACAGCATGTATGCAAAAATTATGATGATCGGTTCAGTAGTTGGCGTGAAAGCATTACAAACAAATCAACTCACTTTCGCGATGCGAAAGTATGGTTGTTTGTTACTCGATCACCCTAGAACGGCTTTAAGGATCTGGTTGTAGTTTGGCACAGAGATGGAATAAAGTAGGATTAGCACATTGGTTTCTAACCGCGGCTAACACCGTGAAGCGCTAGCTGCGCTTCACGGTGTTAGCCGCGTTATTGTTATGTTTAATGTTATTTTTAATATTTTCTTAACAATTTCAGAGACCCCTTTCGGCCAGATGCCATTGATCGAGTTTGACGGCAAGAAGTACGCACAGAGTCTGGCCATCTCCCGCTACCTGGGACACAAGTACAACCTCGCCGGCGCCGACATCGAGGAAGACTTGGAGATCGACATGAACGTGGAATTCCTCAATGATATCCGTGCTTGTAAGTTTCGTACATACCTATAACATAGTCATAGTCATCAGTGCCGGATTAACCACGCAGCAAGAGTAGCAATTGCTACGGGCCCCGCGCGAAAAGGGGCCCGAATATTTAAGCCCACTCATCCCTGTCTGTCAGTATTTTTTTGTGTGAAACTTATAAAGATGTGGTATCAGTGCCGGATTAGCCACATAGCAGGGCGCAGTAAATGCTACGGACGCAGCGCAAAAAACGAAAACTTTGAAAGCCATACCCTAATAAATTTCTCAAAATACGCTATTTCTACTCATACTTACGCTCATACTCATACGCGCTGACCATACTTGGCAACACCACCATACTTTCAGGGAAAATGAGGTGTTTTGGTTGGAAACCAACTACTCAAGGGCCTCTTCACATTTGCTATGGGCCCCGCGCTCGCTTAATCCGACAGTGATAGTCAGTCATTTATTTCGTAAAACCAATTTACAAGTTATAAATATATCACCACGCCTTTTTCCCTTGAAGGAGCTGGCAAAGGTTTATTACAACACCTGCATAGGCCTAGCATGCGCGACACAGTATCTTCATCTATTTTTGTAGTGTGAGAACGTGACAAGGCTACGTGTAAATATAGGTACGTCTGTCTCAATAAAAACAGGCTACAAAATTTTGTGTAAATTTTGACTGCTGAAACTTCCTATTTAGTTGTTTTCTTTCACAGGTTACATAGAACATGAGGGGCTAGGATACTGTAAGCTCACGTAAGGGACGAAATAAATTTATATAGCTTAATTCAGCATTCAGCAAGTCCAATTTAATAAACACCAATTTTGTGTGTATAATTGTAGATCCATACGCATACGTTCAGCGCGAAGTAGTTGAACGGACCACCATCGGAAGCATATACGAGTATATCCATTTTAAAAATGAGTTTTCTAAGCTGAAGTCTTTTACGTCACAGTTTCCTTCTAGCGTTTTCTTAGTAACAGTGAATTAAAAATATTTTTTATCTAAATTCTATACAACTTTGATTTTATCAGTGTTTACCGTAAATTTAAACAATTACTCACAGATTAAATGAAGTACTTATACTAAGTACCGGTACATTTATTCAATTAAGCGATAATCACTCATTTATAACCAATGTTATATTAATCATGCCTAACCTAACCTAACCCGTTTCTTTAGATACCTCTAAAGAAACGGGTTAGGTTAGGTTAAAAAATATTACGGCATTATTCGATGGGTGTTAATCCTGCTCTATATTAAAAAGGCGAAAATTTGTGTATGTGTCTTTATTTGCTACTTTTTCACGCTTTAGTGGGTAGACGAATTTGAATGAAATTTGGTATGGAGATAGCTTATATATATACTCGTAGCTTACTATCTGCGCCCCGCGGTTTCACCCGCTGTTAAAAAGTATCCTATAGTAAAGTAAAGTAAAGTAAAGTAAAATTTTATTGCTCAAAACTGTGTACATATAAAGGTGAAGTATGTTAAAGTAAGTCTCAACAGTTTGTCCTAGCGGACATGCAATATTTAACAGTTTAGAGAATTATGTAATATTTACTAAACTAGATATTTACATCTAATTTACACTTGAATAAAATTAATATCAAACAAAACAATTTAACGAACAAAAACTACTTACACATTATATAATAAAATGGCTTATTTTTAATTATTATGTAAAAAAGTTATAAATTAAATTAAAAGTTAGTTATAAATTATATTGAGATCAGATTTTAGAGTAGAGGCTAATTAGATTAGGTAAGTAAAGAAATTTACCTTCTATAATATAAATATGGACCTGATCCATGTGTAGAAGCATAAAATTCTTTCATGTCATAAAAAGTTTTTTCTACAAGCCATTTCTTAAGACTTTTTTTAAATTGGTGTCCTTCTAATGATTTTATACAAATAGGTAAATCGTTATATGTATTTATAGCTATCATGAACGTACTTTTGAGAAACATTTCGTTATTTGCTTGTGGAACAGTTATGTTGAATTTGTGTTTAGAACGTAAACTCTCTGATCGAACAGATTTCTGTTCAAAAAAATAGTTTTTATTATTTTTTACAAACAAACATAATTCTAAAATAAATATGCCAGTTAATGTTAACAAGTCATTTTCTTTAAAAACATTTCTAACAGATTCAGTACTTCGAAGCTTGTATATGGCTCTTAAACATGCTTTTTGCAATCTGAACGTACTTTCGACATTAACTGAATTTCCCCAAAAGATAATTCCGTACGTTAGATGAGGATATACGTGACCGTAATATGCATTTTTTGCAATTTCTTTAGATGAGATGTTACTTAATATTGATAGTGCAAAACGATATTTAGATATTTTTGCGTTCGTTTGTGCCACATGTTGTTTCCAATTTAAATGACTATCTATGGTCACACCTAAGAATCTTGATTCCGCTACTTCAGTTACTTTTAAGTTATTGTGTACAATATTTAGAGTTAGAGGTCGGGTTTGATAGTTTCGAAATTGTATTATCTTTGTTTTATTAATATTAACTGTTAGGTTAATGGATTCTAATGTGTTAGTAACTTTTTCTAGTGTATTTGTTATTTCTTTTTCATAATCTACTAGATTTAATTTTTTTTGTGGTATATAAATTGTAGCATCATCAGCGAACATAATACAGGTGTGTTTAGTTGCTTGTGTGAAGTCATTTATGTAAATTAGAAAAAGTAATGGACCAAGAATGCTCCCTTGAGGTACTCCTAGTAATATGTTATTAAATTCAGATTGTGCTCTATCAATGGTTTTATTTTTACGGTTATAGAAATTGATGCTTGTGGATTGGCTTCTGCAAGACAGATAACTTTTTATAACATCAAGTGCTGTTCCTCTAATTCCTATTTTTTCAAGTTTGTCAATTAATGTATCATGTAGTACGCAGTCAAATGCTTTAGATAAGTCAAGTAATAGTGCTACACCTCTGTTTTTGTTATTTACATCTTCCCATACCTGTTTTAGGCATTTGAAAATGGCCGAGGTTGTATTTTTACCCTTTTGAAAACCAAATTGATTGCAATTTAAAATTTTATTTTGTTCTAAAAAAGATGTCAATCTGATGTAAATGACCTTTTCAAATATTTTAGAGAAGCACGGAAGAATTGCTATTGGTCTGTAATTTTCTATATTATTTGTGGGTCCTTTCTTATGTAGTGGTCGTATAATGGCTTTCTTTAAATCACTAGGAAAACAGCCAGTTTCAATAGTAAGATTTATTATAAAGGCCAGTGGTTCAGATATATAATCTATAGCGCTTTTAATAACGTGTATAGGTATGTTGTCGTGACCTGCACTGTGTTTATTTTTTAACTCATTAACAATATTTTTTATTTCTTGAGGACTAACGGGATTTAGGAAGATGCTATTATATTTATTTGTTGCTAACGATTTTGGTTTTAGATTTAGATTAGAATTATGATTCATGGTAATGAAATAGTCATTGAATGTTTTAGCTATTTCTAGGTGATCTTTGATCTCTGTATCATTAACTAGTAAACTGTCGATACTTGTTGGAATATTATTTATTTGAGATGTATTTTCTTTAATAATTCTCCAAATAGCCTTGTTTTTGTTTGTGCTTCCGTTTATATAATCTATATTCGAAATTTTCTGGGAAGCGGTAACAACTTTTTTCATAGTTTTACAATATTTTTTATATGTGTCTAAATAGTATTGATTGTTTCTAGATAATGTTTTAAAATACAGTTTTCTCTTGTTTTTACTTGACACTATGATACCCTTCGTTTTCCAATTTACTTTCTTTTTATAAGTTATTCTAATTCTTTCATAAGGAATGCACAAATCAAATATTAGACTGAAGAGTTCAATAAATTCTCTGTAAGCTTTTTCTGCATCCTGATGTTTGTACACTTCCATGAAATTTACCTGTTGTATATACTTGCTAAAAACATTTATATATCTAGCTACATTTCGTTTTTTTACGTACCAATATTTTTCTTGGAAACTTATACTTGTTTGAATTTTTAGTATTTGCGCGGTATGGTCAGAAAAATTTTGTTCGACCTTTATTATTTCTGTTTTGTATTTTTTAATGTTGGTTAGAATGTTATCGATACATGTCTGAGATTTGTCGCTTATTCTAGTAGGCTCTTGGATAGCGGGATATAAATTGAATGATCGGAATGTGTTTAAAAATAAATCAGTTTTATAATTTTTTTCGAGTATGTTTGTGTTAAAATCCCCTAGTATAAGTATTTTTTTTTTATTATGTCTTTTTCTACTTGTTAGTTTCTGAAGCAAAATTTCAAGACTTTGTATAAAAAGTTCAAATTTACTATTTGGTGACCTATAAACACAAACGACAACATAGTTCAGTTCGTCAACGTTTACGCCGCACACTTCAAAATGTCGCTCTATACTCATATCAGCTACCCAGTCTAATTTTGTGTAATTTATTGAATTTCGAACATAAATGCATACACCTCCTTTTGTTTGTTTTTTGCGAGAAAAATGCGCAGCCTTTTGAAAGCCATCAATTTGTAGCACTTCAGCTTCTTCTTCTTTTAAAAACGTCTCACTTAAGCAACATATGTCTATTTCATGTTCTTCTGCGAGTAATTCTAGTTTATCTACCTTCCTCCTAATACTACGTGTATTTAGATGCATTATTTTAAAGTTATACTTATCGTTGTTATTTTGACCGAAAAAACTGCGGAGTACTGGTCACTAGCTGGGAAGTATTTTTGTTTATGGGAAAGCTTTTTGGAACCTGCTTAAAGTAAAACGGCATTGTGCCAGGTTTCGGTTTGATCATTTCGACGCTGCCGATGTGATTTATATTTATGGAGTTGTTGTTAGGTTTTGCTATTAGGCTAGACACGCACGTTTCAAGTTCTTGTTTTTTGAAGTAATATGGTATAGTACCCGCCATGTTATTATATTCATATTTTTTTGAAGCTAAGTTCGGTTTGGTTTTGTTTTTCGACATTCGTGTGATGTTTGAGTCAAGATAGCAATTTTTGTAGTCGGATAAATTAATCAGACGATTTATGCTTTTGTCACTTATTTTGGGCAAATACTGGCAATTTTCAAAGCTATTTACAATAGTTTTGAGATTCCGGTTCAGTTTATCCTCACTTAAGTGCGGATTATACGTAACCCCTGCCACAATAATTTGTGGTTCGTTAAGTTTTTTCAACACTGAAGATACTTCTATGAGAAACTTTGTAGGGTTAGTGTCATTCGCTCCGGCAGATAGTATTAGCCAGTCTTCTCTGTTAAGTGTTCGCTCAGCTGTTTTGGATTTTTGAATAACGTAGCCGAGAGTTGCGTTTGGAAATGTTTCGCAAGTAATGTCGTATTCTTTGGCATTTCTATGTTTTGTGCGTTGTCTTATGAGTGATGAAGCCAAGTCTCTGCAGCTCTGATCACCAACAATGACAATTTTAGGTACTTCTGTTTTCCTAGAAGTTTTAGGGTTGTTTGTTAATAAAATATTGGGTGTCGTTTTTTGGTCTTCATTAGTCTGGGCTTTATGAGTAATAATTTTGTCTTCGTTTTCACAAGTAAGTTTTTCTTTTTTTTCTTTTTCCTTTGTTTCAGTTAGCAGTGATGTTTCAACAACACTTTTTTCTTTCGGGTTCGTCCATGTGTCATCTTCAAATTTAGGTCGTTTGTTTGTCTTCTGTTTACAACCACAATAAAGGTCTTTATTGTAAAATTCAAGAGTCATCAATTTATTCGCCATTTCATTATTAGTTCTTTGCAGTGATAATATTTCTTCTTTTGCTTTAATGAGTTGTTTAGCTAATTCATCGTTTTCAAGTTTTAATTGTTTTATGCCTGGACTTGTTACTAAAGTCGATGTTTCCGATAGACTTATAGAGCTATTGCACAGAGTTGCATATTCGGAATCACCTGTTGCATCAAATATGCTTAAATCTTTCCTTTCCATTAGCTGTGACAGCACCTTCGGCTTTCTTACAGTTATATTTTCGCTATCCTTCAAACTGACACTATAATTTTTCGTACTCGTCTTCAGTTTTTCAGCTTCTGAAGAATTTATATTTTTACTTAAATAGTTTTTTCGAAGGCACCACTGACATGCCCAAGCAGTTTTGTGGTCACGCGTCATTCGTAAAAATCTTGCAACAGAAACATTTCCGCATGCTAAGTCATATATGACGGCGCATGAAGAACATATCAAGAACTCTCTATTCATAATTTTAGACGAACATTTTCCGCAATTTCGAGGTTCAGTTGGTGTTCTTGGCGCCATCTTGCGGCGATGTTAGAAAACCCTTGGAAAGAAATCCGATAGCGTAGCGCGGCGTAATGACGCAATTTCTAGTGGTTTCATCAAAAACTGAGAGGTGGCGCTACAGTATTTTTATTTCAAAGTTTTGCACTGTGATTTTAATTTTTAATTGTAATAAGAGTACATTTCAATGTTTATTTACACTCTTAGCACAACTTGCGTATAGTTTTTTAGTTTAACTTACAGTTTTTCTTCTTGAAACAATTCACTTGAGTTCACTGAGAAAATTTCGAATTCAAAAATACAACCGATAATTTTCATTTTAAGTTTATTTCTTAGCACTGGCGTTACATTTTTGCAAAAGGAACACACACTGTAATAGAATTAAGGTTTTACATTCCAGTTTATCACAAATGAACACTTGTTTGTTGATATGAACATTTTTTTGAATTATTTATGTACAGAGCGCGCGAAAATCCGACAACCGCGATCTAGAGGTCATCGCACTCTCTATGTGCTATTCTAGACTATAATCTATCACTGTGCTAAATTTCATCAAGATCTGTTCAGCCGTTCTGGCGTGAAAGAGTAACAAACATCCATCCATCCATCCATACAAACTTTCGCGTTTATAATATTAGTAGGATATTAGCCTGCGTGTAACACCGCGGGGCGCAGCATATCGTCATAACATATCGTCACGCTTTTCCCCCGAGGGGGCTGGCTGAGGTGTAATACAACACCCACACTTCGCCGGACGATATTCAGTCCCAAATGTGACAGGGGGCGAGCCTGTCGCCATACACCGGGCTCCAGTCATGTAGCAGATGACACACAATACGCAACAATAACAGCGAGGCGTAGCAATAGTTTTTTAATCAATTACACATTTATTTTCCACAAAACTTGTAGGTAAAGAGTCTTACTATCTTTAGAATGTCATCAAAACATTAGGTGTGATCGTGTGATATAATATTTTGATGATAATTCACTCAATGATAAGATAGGTAAACATTATGTAAATATTTTTGGCCATTAATGTTCATGATTATACATATGAAGAGATTAAAAAGCTTCTATAGTTATTAGGTAATGTTTGACGGGAATGATGAAAGTAAAACATAAAATGAAACGAAATAAGATAAAGATGAAAGAAAAAAAAATGAATCAGAAAAAGCGTAGAAGTACTGCTACTGCACTTATGCGTACAGTGCATCACGCATCGTCTTTCATCAACACACTGGTAATAAAACCGAGTCTTCAATCATTGAGAAACGTCACAGGATTCGAAGATGTCGTACATCTTGTTAGATGCCACTCACCCCAGCTGTGTCAGGTATCAAGCTATAGGGTCGGGTAGGGGTTGAATGTCCTATAAAAAAAGTTATACGTGATCATCCATAAAAAAAAATACGCGTCGACTTGTAAAAAGGAGTACCTACTTTTTTTTAACAAAGGACTAGGCATGCGTTTGACCACTGACTCGCCTGATGGGAAGCGTCGACGTGATCGAAGGTGTAACACGCTTGCCCAGGAGATATTCACTTTACTCTTAAACATACCCTTTACATACATTGGATTGTATTTAGGAGTATTCTGTGACAGCTGAATTCTCTTGGTTGTATTCTTGAAATGTTAAAGAACCGAGCCGAGCTATATCAGGCAGTCATACAGAAATAGAAAGTAATACAGTCATCAAGTGTTATTCTTCCCCAGTTGCAGCAAAAGTCCACTACGAGAAGGATGAAGCGTTGAAGGCCAAGTACCACGCTGAATACAACGAGACCCGCTACCCCGCCATGCTGGAGACACTCAACGAGCTCATCCTGAAGAATAACGGACATCTTGCGCTCGGAAAGGTAAAGTTTATTTGACAAAACATATAGGGTCAACTAGGGCAATTGCGTCTTACGAGAATCACTGACAAACCCTTCACAAATTAGGCAACTTAGAGTGTGGAATACTCTACCAGAGTGTGTGTTCCCTGACACTTATAATCTGAGTGTTTTCAAGTCTTGAGTGAATCTGTTTCTTCTAGGCAAGCGTGCTCCATCGTAGGCCGCATCACTGCTTATCATCAGGCATGTTGGCGGCCAAACGCAAGCCTATTAAGTTATAAAAAAAAAATTGACGCCATCTTGTACATATTATTGCAACAAAAGATTTAAAAAAATGTAGGTGGCGCCTGATTAGTGAAGGGTTTGTTAGTAATTCTCGAAAGACGAGAATGCCCCACAGACGCATTTGCCCCAGTTGACCCTTATTTTTTCTACATTTTCTTGTCATGAAAGTTTAACATTAATCAGAGCATTTTCTACTGCATTCTTGGTTCGTCACCGTAATCGTTATACCGTATATTGTTCGGGAACCTACCTAACTTGGGTTTGAGAGTCAGGCTTCCATCTTATCTCTTTTACTATCTTAGATTAGAACACACCTGAGTCACTTAATCTCAAGTGTGCTAAAGGCGTGCCGAGCCTGCAACAGACTGATGGTAGGTAAGTGTCACGCTTGCGCAGAAGTTTCTAGAACAGAAGTACTCATGGGCGTACCCAGCTTCTGGCGTAGGAGGGGGCAAGTCAGATTTTTTAGGTCGGATCGTCCGCGGCTGTTTTGTCATACACACTACACAACACACCTACATGAGTCATTAGATGTATGTAGTGTAGTGTGTAGGGCAAACACCCGCAAATGATCCTGTTTCATAGGTAGTGAAATAAATAAAATTTTACAATCCTGTCACAGTAGTACATTTTACTATATTCTTAAGTGAATCATTAACCTAATTTGTCATTAAAATTTTGATGCAAGTTCCCTATTGCATCGTGCATTTTGTCAGTGTCTACTGCGCGGTTTATTTAAAAGTTAGAGCATAACTCGTTTACACTTTAATTAGTAAGTAGGGGAGTTCATACATGTCCTGCGAGATTTTCAAGGGGGGGCAGCTGCCCTCCCCTGCCCCCCCCCCCTGGGTACGCCCATGGAAGTACTTACCCCAAGAATTGTTGAAAGATTTTTTAAATTATCAGCAACAGTTAAAACTATCCGTGGCAAGCACTGCCCTCATCTCCCTAGATATTAGCAGATGCGGATACTATGTTCAATATGCTTATCTAATACGTCCTTTTTTATAAAAGAAGTAGTAAAATCGTTTTTTTAATAACCAACGAAACGGAGGAGGTTTACAAGTCGACGCGTAAATCCTACTTCCTACTAATATTATAAACGCGAAAGTTTGTAAGAATGGATGGATGGATGTTTGTTACTCTTTCACGCCAGAACGGCTGAACAGATCTGGATTAAATTTGGCACAGAGATAGATTATAGTCTAGAATAGCACATAGGATACTTTTTAACAGCGGGTGAAACCGCGGGGCGCAGCTAGTCAATATATATTTTCTTATATGATCACGCATAACTTTTAACAGAGTATTCCGATTTTTATAATTATTTTGTATTGCAAAGGGTTTTTTAAAGAAGGGAGGTATACTAACATTCGTTTAAGAACTTAGTTAAATTATTTTTGGGTTTTCAGTGTTTTCTGCGTTTTAATTTAATTTACAATGTAATTTCCAGCTGACCTGGGGCGACTTCGTGTTCGCGGGTATCTACGACTACCTAAAGAATATGCTCCAGAAGCCGGACCTCGACACCCAGTACCCGGCGTTCAAGAAGCTGGTCGACACCGTGCTGTCGCTGCCCAAGGTGAAGGAGTACAACGACGCGGCCTACCCGCAGTAGACTAGCAGATCTTTGAGACGATGGATGTTTGTTTAGTGTTGATTGTAAGCTCTTCCAGGTTTGTCAAGTTGGATAAAGAGGAAAGAGTCGAGTTCTTTTTAACCGACTTAAAAAAGGAGGAGGTTCTCAATTCGACTGTAGGTTTTTTTAATGTTTGTTACCTCATAACTTTTGACTGGGTGAATCGATTTTGATGATTCTTTTTTTGTTTGTTAGATCATACTTTATAGGGGGTCCCATACAAATTTTATTGAAATCGGTCAAGTAGTTTTTAAAATATCAACAAAAGTTTAAAACTTGTTTACGTGGATGACGAATTACAGGATGGGAAGTCCGTTTTTTAAGCTTTTTTGTTGCTAAGAAAGAAGTATCCCAATGTCAAGAACTAGAACAAAAAGCGGTTCTTTCAGTGCAATGGTGCAATGTGTTGTCGAGCGTCTGTACTAAACTTCGCTGTCATTGTCAGTACATTTTTTTAAGCTGCGTACAGACCAAAGCCAAAGAAGGCCAACGATATGCTGCGTCTCGTTTTATTTTATAGAAACGAAACGGGACGCTGCGCATTCTTTGGCATTCGTTGGCTTGGTGTGTACCCAGCATTAGATGCAGAATTCTTGATCGTGAAAGAGGAATCTACATTTCTAAATGTTGTATCCAGTGCAAAGTATCTGTAACCGACAGTATTCGTTCCCACATTCAGCGATATTACATGACATGATTAACTTCAATTGCTTTGCTGATTTCTCAACCTGTAGCTCCATGTAATATGGGATTATCCTGTGCCTCTGAGTCATTAAGAAATATTTGAACTTTTTTTTAATTGTCACCCGGTTTATATTGTATTTTTTATTCTCCTTGATAAATGCGGAAGAGCAGGGATATAAGTGCCTACATGTAAGCTGTATTCAAATTAGGCTTAGACAAAAATCTCTATAATATCAACTTGTTTGATTCAGGTATTGTATAAGGTGGTCAACACACCTACTGTTGTATCGTAGGTGTAAGAGATCGATGTATTTTGAGAAATAAATAATGTTTATCGTGATTTTTTCGTTTGATTTATTGTAACTTACGTAGTCTATAACTATTACCCTGTCCTTCGATCAAATATGTGAGAGAGACGGTACAAGAACCTAATAATGGACCGCATTAATTAGGTGCTGCACACAACTGACCGTAGTCACAAACAAAGGCAAGCAGTCGCAAGTTCGTAACACTGGTAATCGTTGTTGCGTCGTTTTCGCTATAGTCTCTTGTACGTCTCTCTATTTTTGTTATTGATCTACGTAACGTAATACTGTCAACGGAGCTGTGTACAGCGGGGCTATTCCTATTAGATTTTATCTTGGTCACGCTCATGTCTATGACGTTTCAAACGAGAGCAACAAGGAAGAAAAAAGGTGAGATGAAAATCTCAAATCTCCGAATAGGGTCCCTGATCGTTTGCTTGTAGTTATACTCGTATTGGGTCCACGCGCTGTGTACTAGAACTTCTTTCTTATATTATTTCGATGACACCTGTCACTTTATATCAACTTTATAACAACTGAAAATGTGTTGTCGTAATTTTGTATTATTTTCTAAAACTTGTGATTCTTCGAGTGTGAAAGTGTAATAATTACGAAACGTGATTTTTCGTATTCTCTAAACATTTTTACATAAAGTTTCAGTAAAGTGTTGTTCAGTAATGTCTTTAAGTACTTAGTTGACCTAAATTATACAACATAACTAAATTATATAGTGCGCCGAGAGAAATGGAAAGCTTTGGAGAAGGCCTTTGGAACCCCCCTCGGGTACCTAAACCCGAGGGGGGGGTCCAGGGGGGTTCCAGTACAGTAAAATGCTGCCTACGTACTTAAAATAAAAGTTCTTATATAGATTAGTAAAAATTCAAGATGTTTTAAAATAATTAAAGTTATCAATTTCATATTATCGATATCAGTTTCAATTTTTATTCTTTTGCTAATTAAGTGTAGGTAGGCATCAACATTTGTAAGTGTATTGTTAAAACTGGAAAATGTAGACCGCCTCGGCCACCACGGCTTATCGTGTCTAAAGAGTGCTGGGCGTATACCGCGGCACGCCAGCCTGAATGACGTCATCCGCCGGGCTTTCGTCAGTGCCGGCGTCCCGTCAGTCTTAGAACCCAATGGACTGATGCGTGACGACGGCAAGAGACCCGACGGGATGACTCTTATACCTTGGAAGGTGGGTCAGCCATTGGTGTGGGATGCAACATGCGTAGACACAATGGCGCCGTCTCACCTTCCAGGAACATCGGTTCGGGCTGGCGCTGCCGCCGCTCAAGCCGAAAACCTCAAGCGGCGCAAGTATGCACTTCTTGACCGGGTGTACACGTTTGCTCCGTTTGGGGTAGAGACGATGGGTCCGTGGGGGCCGGCCGCTTTGGGGCTTTTTCGTGACCAGGCCAGGCGATTGGTGGAAGCGTCGGGTGTCCAGAATGCTGGCTTTTACTTTGCACAGAAGCTGAGCATTGCCATTCAACGTGGCAATGCCGCCAGCATTCTGGGGACCTTTCCTTCCACTAATGGTCTTTTAGTTTAAATTTTTGTGATTTATTTAGTTATTTTAATTTCTAGTCTTTAGTTAATAGTTTAAGTTTTCTTTAATTTTCTGTTATTATTTTAAGTTGTGTACAAATAAATCTTTCCAAACTGAAAATATAAGGCTTTTTATTTTAATTTTATTATTGTGCGCTGTACCGCTCCGATACAGCAAAGAGAATATTTATATTCGGGGGAATAATAATAAGAGAATAATATGAGAAAATAAATATGACTACAGTGTAGAAAAATAATACAGCATGGTAAAAATCAATGAAAAATCATTCTTTAATTAAAATTCAAACTAAGCATCTCTTATATCTGCTAGATCAATTCCAGAACTGTCGATAACTCGCTTCTTCTTTTCTTTAGCAGTTCTGACACTTTCTTCAACGTGTCGTATGGTGTCCATGAGAGGGAGGTCCTTGGTCTCCGGTGTGAGGGTCAGAAGGACTCCACTCAGTAACGCTGAGCAGCCGAAGAGAATCGAGGGAAGAGCTTCGGAGATTGAGTTCTGGAATTTAGAATTATATGGTTAAAGTCGTAACGGATTTTTTTTACTAAGAAAGAGAACAGGGATAATGGTGTGGACACTGTGAACAGGTGCTGCAAGGAAGTAGACATCGGTGAAAAAGACTCCCAGGGATTCAGAATTCAGAGAATTCAGAAGGAATTCAGAGATTTGTGATTTTCATCTCACCTTTTTTATCCTTATTCCTCTCGTTTGAAACGTGATAGGTGTGAGAGTGACCAAGATAAAATCTCATCTCATCTTACGCGTAGGAAAAGCCCGACAGGTCTTTGCGAAAGTAAGTACCTAAGTTACTATAATCCATGGCTACTCCTATGGCTACATCCATGGCTACTCCTATTGATACAAGTGTTTTAGGCCGCGGGAAGCCGTGCGCCATGTCTTTTCTATCGTAAAGGTATCAAAATAAAATGGTGATCGTGAGTATTCTTATATGTATATCCCACTAGTGTGTGTCCTGCCTGTGAGAATCGTGTTCTTAGGATCCAAAAACAATACTGCACATCTACATAGCAATTAAAATTTTCATTAATACCAATATGGGCGTCAATGGGGCCAGCATACAGCCGATCATAGAGGCGAAGGATCCAAATCCAAGCAAGGATCCTCGTGCGCTGGTTGGGAACAGTTCCATAATGTAGGTGAGAGCGCCCGTGAAACAGACAGATATCAGCATCTTGCCAAGCAGGAACAGCGTTATCTTGGCCCAGGTGTATTCTGGAACATTAAACATTTATGTCAAAGCTAACAAGTACAAAAAGTATCTTCGTATAGGTCGTATGGTTAGCCCGGGTACCAGAGTTCTTAGGCTTTTCGAGGTACATATATATGACATGGATTCTAAAGGTCTCTGACATAGCCCAAAATTAATTGACAAGCATCCATCAAAAGGTAAGTTGTAGTCTCACCTGAGTATCACTTTACAATCATTCAGATTGGTACATCTATTTTGACAAAAAGTAAAGTCCTGCTGATAAGGAATTAGTACTTACTTTCTGGCACATAGCCCGTACCAACGCAAAAAACTCCAGAAATGAGGAAGCCAACTAACAGAGGCATCTTTCTACCAATCTTGTTCATCAAGTACAAGGATATCAGCTCTCCTGGAAAGGACATCACTGTCGCTAGCAAGAAGTTAGTGTACTTATTCCCGGGTAAGAACACGGAGTTTATCATCATTCCGTAGTAGACAAAGCTGGCAGTGAACCGGCAGACTGCCGCTACTAAAAGTCTCTTCATAATTTCTTTGGACGTCACGATTTGTTTTAACCCTTCTCGTTTCTCGTCAGCGCCAATATTGAACTTGTTTTTCAGTCTGACTTCATCCAGTTCTTCCAATTCTTGTCGGTTGACGTTAAGTTTGTTCATATCAGCGACAATTAGCAGCGTTTCTTTTGCTTTTTCGGTGTTTCCGCTGATGACTTGCCAGCGGGGACTTTCTCTAATGAGGAGTATGTAGGATATGAACAGTATGGGTGGACCATTGATAATGTGGATAAGAGTCTTCCAGTAGGGGACGAACATGGCGATGACAGCGAACAGACACTCCCCGAAGTAGATGGCGTAAGCGAAGACGACTCCGGACATTATTCGGCTTTCCTTGCCGCATATTTCCAACACTGAAATCAATTTTATCCAGTTTTACTTCTGATTTATAGAACGGTGCTAAGAGAAAACTAGAAGGCACCAAAAATTTTTCATAGCTATGAACATTTAGTCTACTCATAATGGTCTGGCCTCAAATGGCCTTTAATAAAAGATACGTCTAAATCATGAACATAGACTTTTTTCTACGTTCATGGTCGTACGGTTAAAAGTTTTTTTAATCCATCTAGGCCTAAAAAATATTCAAAATATTCTGGAGCTACCTACTGAGCATCATAGCGGCTCCATAGCAGCCTCCGCAAACGGCGGACTCGCAGAACTCTATAGCCACGTACACATAGTACGAGGTGGCGAGAGTCTTCAGCTGCCCTATACAGCTGGTCACCACGCAGAATACCAGGGTTGGCTTCCGGCCGAATCTGGGAGAAATATTGTGGACTTCATAATTACTAATCACTACATAGTATAAAACAAAGTCACTTTCTCTGTCCCTATGTCTCTTTGTATGCTTAAATCTTTAAAACTACGCAACGGATTTTGATGCGGTTTTTTTTAATAGATAGAGTGATTCAAGAGGAAGGTTTATATGTATAATAACATCCATTAAATAGTGGAGAAATACTGTTATTTTTGAGGTTTCTAATGTAATGTCGTTAATTATATTTTTTTTCCGCTTACATTACAAACGCAGGCTGAAACCTACGAGATTTATCAAAATAATGTACTTAATTATTTGTACACATTGAAAAGGTCTACAAAAAACTCCGCGATGGCTATCTCTTATGGATATCCCACAATAACATTTTTTGTCATTTACTTTTTACGACAAATAAGTTTTTCTGTAGTGTATTAAGTATCAGTATTGCACCGGTCGCTAGTTACTAATATAACTTAAATGAAATACGAAAAATGCGAGCTCAAATGTTTGAATTGACTGAAAAGCTAAAACCATTTAAAGTCGTTCAAGCCAGCATTGACGAGCCAAGTGTTTCTGCTTCAGCTTCGGCAAAAATTATTGTGTATGTCCAACGGTATGTCCGGCTGTCTTCCTCGACAGAGAGGAGGACAGCAAGACAGATGCCGGGCGTGAGGTCTTCAGCCCTCAGAGCCACTAGTTACTTAGTTAGGAGCCAGCTCAGCTAGCCAATCTGGTTGTGTGGTTTTAGCAGCAGAATATCGAGGCTGCTTGTAGGTTTCTGAGAAGACTTAAGTGCTTCTCAAAAAGCTGAGCCAACAGTAACTGAAAAACCCCAAAAACCTTTATAGCCCCAAGGTTAAATGCTGTTTTAACATCGAATTAGGACAAGATGCTCTTGTTTCTCTAGCCTATTACAGTTCCCGATTACACGTTAAATACAATGCTTCATACGAGTACAAGCGGTCGTGGACTTTGTACCAATAATGTTTGGATGAGCACTCATTGATTTAAATTAAAGTGATCGTACACCGCTCAAGAACAAAAGGGCAATAGAACGTGACCAGTCCATTAGTCCCATTTCGCTAAAGCTCAAATACCTATGATAAGTCAGAACCAAAATCAATGTACAAAGTGCTGGTTGGTGTAATATTACTGTGGGTGAGGTGTAAAATAATCGAGTCTTCATAGAAAAATACTAGTCAAGTGATCAATCCTACTATAATATTATAAACGCGAAAGTTTGTAAGAATGGATGGATGGATGATGCCTTGGTTTTAGATTTCATAGTATGTATTAATACCTGTCAGACATCCACCCTGACACGAGCATGGAGACCAGCATTCCTGCACTGTGAATGGTTCCGATGAGGTTCGACAGCCAGGGTCGGCAGGCCAGGTCCAGCTGGAAAATAACATACCAAAATTAGGAAACTTTGATGTACTTATAATTGTATAGTAATTGTTTAGGCATGGTGTCTTTCTGAGCGATTTTATTCGCATGCAGTTATTTGAAAAGAAAACGGATTTGGTACCGATTACCGATGTATTATAGTTATATCTTAAAGTAGCTAGTTGTAGAGAACAGTGTAAGATATGAATCAGCTGCGACAAGCTGGACTGATGATTTAGATAGACATGGGCAGCATAACCAAGACCGCATGCTCAACGCAACATATCCGTTTAAGGAGGTGAAAACGGCAGCCGTGGTTTTGCAAATCTAGTTGTTTTCAAGTCCCGAGTTACTCTGTTCTTTCTACACAAGCAATAGACACTGGTAGATCTTACCTCTGCAATCACAGTATTGTTGGTCTCATACACCCATTCTTGACATGTCTCAAGGGCTCCGCTGAAGCTCTCGTTGGTACACCCTGACCCCGGGATGTAGTCTGCTCTTAACAGTGGCTTGGAGCATCGGTCTATTGATGCGTTAGGCCACCAGGAGGCCTCGTATGTGACGTTTGAGCCTTCGCATTCGGGGATACGACACCTGGAAGACGATTAGTCTAAATAGAAGTGTTGGAGCCGCTACTATACCTACTAGTGGTGTATAGTTGCTGTAGCTTATAGCTGTTGCTGTGTTTCGGAAAGCCGCTGGATGCGGACAACGCAAGATCAATCGTTTTGTGGAGATCATTGAGGACCGTTGGGGACATCATGGAGATCATTGGGGACGTCTTCCGGGCTGACATAATGAAGATGAGGTATTGTAGGCAGTAAGTTAGACTTCTCATGTCGATGGATAGGTATTATAGGTAGATTAATAATGCTTAGTCCTTACCTATAGTTCAGGTCTCCAGCCGTGAAAATATAATTGATATTGATCATATTTATAAAAACCGCAGGCAAGCACAACAACACGAACTGTATGAATTGATACTTTCCGAACTTTTCCAGCACTTCGGTAACATCGTAAATTTTGGATTCTTGGTCAAGTTTTTTTGTGTCCTTCATTTTTTTTTAATATTTTTACGACACTTGGTAGTATGAAGGAGGAGCGATGTTGCGTCGGCGTCTGTTCATTTAATTGATATGACAACTACGAAAATTATCTGCCGTCGCCAACATGTATCACAAATTATAGGCAAAGAAACAGTCTCTCTGTTGTAAATTTTTTTTGAGCCTATAATCTCATTTGTAAGGATTTTTCAACTTAAGTAATCTGTCCCTGTTAGCTACCCATAGATTTAAGTAAATTACCAGCCTCTCGCCCCGGCTTCGCACGGTACTTAAACCTTCCGTGAAAAAGTGAAAACCGCATCAAATCCCGTTGCGTAGCGGAGAAGAGCGAGTACAGACAGAAGGACAGATATCCGTGTCTGTCCTTCGTTTTAGTTTAATGTATCATACTTAAATAATGTTTTTAATTATCTTTATAAAATAAGACCACAATAAGGGAACCATCATTGTTTGTGATTTTGCATTTACAGAAGTTTTCTTAGCTTTTATTGGCTAATTCATTTCTTTTGCGCATAAACTGTATGTAGAGTTTAATTTAATTTAATATTTGTGGTTCAAAGTTCAAGAATCTTATTACTATCAGTACCTAAACATAAAGAGTACCAAATATCAACAAATACACCTCCTACACTACAACCACGAGCTAGAAACAAAGTGAGAACAGTGTTTGACTACATGTATTTGTCTTAGCGTTAAGGTTTTACTTTAATATTTACATTTGGTTTATTTCTTAAGAAGATATCACAACTATTATTGTGCTCTATAAAGATAGTAGTCTACTCCCTGCCAAGAGACTGTTATATCACGAGTGTGATGCAAGCTTATTCATGATTGAGAGGTTCTCCAGGGCATTGCTAGTTAGATAGATTTTGTAATCATGTCTAGCTAGACCAAGTTAAAGAGACAGCTGATGTGTCCAAGAAGATGACAACGTAGCATATCGTTATATCTTTCTCTCGAAGGGGCTGGCAGGATGTTTTGAAATACCCATACTTTGCTGAAAAATGTTCAGTCCCAAATGTGATAGGAGCGAATCGTTATACAACGGGCTCCAGTTACGTAGCAGATCACATTACATACACAGCACATCTTTTTGTCATTGGTGTGTGCCTTTGGCTGGTATCGAACCAGCTCCATCTGGGTTGAGAAGTGAATCTTCTCCAACTGTTATATTATAACATAAGCTATCATCGTTTTACATGATGAGAACACTATAGCAGAAGTCAAGTCTGGATAATATTCCACCGACAAGAGCAAATTATGATCTTAAACACTGATGATGATGATGTGATGAGTATAAACGAATAAAAAAAAATGTAAATAAAAGCTACATAGAGTTTATTTTGATGTCAAACCAGACTTTATGGCTACTAGGTACATAATCACTAAAATACAAAAGAAAAAAAGTTATAAAACCGTATCCCTTCATCCATTTAAACAATTTTTAGACTTTGTGTTGTTGAATTTTAAAAATGATTGACTTATTTCGATAAAAAATATATGGGATCACCCCCAAAGAATAATCTACCAAACAAAAAACGAGTCATTAAAATGGATTCATAATTGTCGAAGTAATCACGTTGCAATTAGCATACATACAAAAAAACATATAGACTAAGTAATTGAGAACCTCCTCCTTTTTTGAAGTCGGTTAAAAGGTGCTTTCTAATATTTAGATAAAGCAAATACAATAAAGTAATGCAACTTTCTAGACTGAGCTGAGAATCACATTAAAGAAATCTCAGGCTTGATATATAACACTGAGTTGCGGACAGAATCCCTTCTTAGACATCGTGAGCTTGGGATCCATGCAGCTCATGCAGGCCTCGTTCCAGTAGGTCTTTCCGTTGGAAGCACAGATGGGTTCGAAGATTTCATGGCCGGCGCAGGAGGGGCATGTGCCTAGCTCGTACTGTGTGTAGGTAAGAGCTAGGGAGATGTAAGTCAGGAAGAGGATGAGGAGAAACGCTGTGAAATGAAAACTGGCATAAATAAAAGCTATTAGAACAGTAGTGCCTAATAGATAGTTAAAATCTAACTAAACATTTAATAGCCTTGAATTACTTTCAATGTTTTGTCATTTTCTTTTTTTAATTTTTGTACTCTATCGAAAAACATTATACAGTAACAGTATACAGGGAGTTACGAAATCCTGTTGGATAATTGTGGGCAGGTACACACACATAAAAGTATTCATGCAAAAATACCAAGAGTGAATAGGCACCTCATGGGCAAGCGTGCACCATCTTAGACTGCATCGTCACTTTCCATCAGGTGTGTTGTGGTCAACGAGGGGCCCATTCAAGCATAAAAAAAAACAAAACAAAAAAAACCTACGAGAGTTATGACCGCTTTAAGAACGCAAGAACCTATGTACATCACGAAGTACATATGTACATCACGTTGCACACCCGACTTGGGTCTACTGTTGAGACTATATTTAAATTAAGACCTTTGTACACAGTTCTGCAATAAATTATTCTTATTCTCATTCTAGAAAAAAGGTTATTTTACAGAAATGTTAACAAATCTGTATGATATGTCTTTTATTCTGAGAAAGTAGCGGCACGACGCGAATAGTTTACAAATAAAACCGACGCGATTAGTGGCTGCGTTCGCGCTTTTAGGAGGGCGGAACGCGATGTGTGTTAAAACTTCTTACAGTCAATATTTAATTTAAACTAGCATAATTGCATCCTCCAGTCGATACTGGATGCACACCTTGCGGATACAACAGGGTTTTTGGAACCTGTATAACTACATGTTCTAAGGCTATACTCAAGGTACATTATACAACTTTATTAGTAAGGGGATGTGTGTCTTCAAATAGGAAACGCGAAAGTACCTACTCCATGACGGGGGCAAACTTCTGTGGTCACCGGCTTCTTTCAATTTCTGACCCCGGCTCAGTAGGCAAATATAGTCGCAATATTGCTGAACCAGTATTCCCAGAAGAATATTAAGGAGTGATATTCAATCTCACCATTTTTCGTCCTTGTAGCTCTCGTTTGAATATTCATAAGTGTGAGAGTGACCATGATAAAATCTCATCTCATCTCACGCGTAGGAATAGACCCCAGGCCAGTATTGCAAGAAAAATATGGTCCGTTATGGAGCGCCCTAACATCATAGACGAGATGGTGGCCTAAGGCAAGTCTTTTGATGATTAAAGAAAACTTACAAATACAGGGCAATTCGCTGGTTGAATGACATCGAGAAGATGGCTGTAAAGCTGAAGAAAAGAGTGTCAGAGGCTAGAGAAAATGGGGCCGAAAAAGACAATCAGGTCACGATTCTATTGCTACGATTGCCTCGGTGGCTCAGTTGGTAGTGAACCTACCTTCTGAGCTTGGGGGCGTAGGTTCGATTCCCACCTAGGGCGAACATTTATGTGATGAACATTTGTGTTTGTTCTATGTCTGGGTGTTAATCTATTTAAGTATGTATTTAATAATATCTGGTATGTAAATTTTTCAGTCTCTGGCAGCCATAGTTAGCTTTGCTTAGTTTGGGGTCAGGCGACCGTGTGTGGAAGTGTCCTGAATTTATTTATTAACTAGCTGTCACCCCGCGACTTCGTTCGCGTTTATTATTTATATATATGTATATGTGAGCTATCCTATCTGTTAACGTATATCGAATTGCACACGGTGTGCAAATTTGATTGAAATCGATTAAGTAGTTTATGAGTCTATAGCGGACAAACAACGTGACACGTAATTTATATATATTAAGATTATTTATTGTTAAGAAATTGTTTTTTAGGCGTAAATTAAATAAAATTGACACTTTTTAAGCTAGATAATATCAAAAATGAGAAAACATTATATAGTAGAACGAAGGCCCCGAAGAATTGGGTTTACTTAGCTCCAAGAAAACTTTACTGTCCAAAAATTCTAAACCTAACACAATGGAAAACTACAAAGATTACGATGTATTATTATTGTATTATTATATTACTCACAGTGCCTCATGTCTATTATTGAAGTAAACACTGTAGTAGGATGTTTACTGGACGACTTACTTGTACAGTAAAAATGCAAATTTTAAATAATACGAGACGAGATATTTGCGGTTTATTGAAAGGTTGCTGTATGTTATAGAGACGTATTCTGAACTCCCAATGTTGAAATTGAAAATACCGTACTTGCCATGAAACATTATTGAAAATACTTTATCTACTCGTACTTATCTATCTTCTATCAGAACGAAGAAGTGCTTTGTTGTCAATAGTTTTGTTTTAGTTTAGTGATACTCCACACGGTTAAAAAATAAGCCTATTTAACTAGCTAGGATTTTAAGTATAGCTTTGTCCTATGTAGTTCCATTCCGATAAAACGTTAACGAAACTTTTGTTCTCTATTTTGCGAAAAGACACTGTCTCATGAAATAAAGTTTCCAAACATATCGTCACGCCTTTCCCCCGAAGGAGCTGGCAGAGGTGTAATACAACACCCACACTTAGCCGGACGATATTCAGTCCCAAATGTGACAGGGGGCGAGCCTGTCGCCATACACCGGGCTCCAGTCATGTAGCAGATGACATACAATGCGCACAAAGGTTCATACAATGAACAAATTGGTGCGTGCCGTCGGCGTCGGCTGGGTTCGAACCCGCTCCCTCTGGCTTGAGAGGCGGGCCTTTTCCAACTAGGCTATCATCGCTATAAATAAAGTTTACAAAAAGGTTACGTCATAAATAAACAATTTAGCTCTATTTGAAATGCATTTGTTTTTAATTTCGAAGGCAAAAGTATCAAAAAGGATCAAAAGTTCAAAGATAATATTTTGAGTAAGCTGTCCTAGTAAGTTGTCCTAGTCTCTAATTAAAATTATTGGAATCAAACCGAAACAGTTCCAGAATAAGAGCGATCAATTTAACTTTCAGATCTGTTTGACTGCACCAAACAGGAAAATAACCACTTATATAAGCACGTCTCAACTGTAGGTATTATTTCAAATATAATATTTATAGTTGTGTAGGTACGTTTTCAGTGCAAAGGCTCAAATACATTATACACACTAGCTGCTAACGCAAATCCTAAACAAATACAAAACAAAAATTGTTTACTCCTGCCAATTCTAAACGCAAGATGGATAATACCAAACATAACGCATACATATTATTGCTAAAGCCAATAAAGATTATTGAATAAAAAAACAATAACCAGCATAAAAGGACTGGCTGAAAACACATTAAGGCATATTGAATTTGAAATTGGAACGATCAAATATACAAATCAAAATGGCGATTTCGAAGTTGACAGCAGTCTTGTTAGTGGTGTGCCTTTTTGCGTTGACGTGTGAAGCTCTTGGACGGAATAAGGGTCCGGGAGGTCAAGGTCCGAACCAGCCTGGTAAACCTCGCCACTTTGTAAAGAGAGATGCTGACTATGGAGATTCTGGGGATGCTGACGGTGGCTACCAGGACGCTGCGGCTTACGAGCGCTCGTTTGAGAGGCCGCATAGAATCCGTGTGCTGCCTGGCTTCCTCCACTGAACGACTGATACTTTGAAACGGGTATCGTGCAATTTTGAATCCTGAAACTTAATTTAAGTACCTACTTCTAAGTTTTTTAGTTGTTGTATTAAAAGCTAATCAATGTCTTTTTTGTTTTTTTTACTTAAATCAGAGTGTGAGTTTTAAAATTTCGTTTTAAATTCGAAAGATTTTTGGAGTATCTCAGGGTAGTATTCTTGGACCGTTATTGTATAGGTACTTAGTTTCTTGAAAGAGTTTAAGATTGATGTTTCTAGGTAAAAAGAAAAATTGTATCTATGTAGGTTTTATTAAAAATTAAAAAAATCATGAATACGTAACTAAAATCTAAACTATTTAAGTAACATATTACAATTATGTTCATCGACGCTAACATGATTAGGTGCGCAACTTTATAATAGTCTTTTACATCTGATTCAAATAATGACGAAAGTTATAAAATTTCCAGAGCACAAACATTAATTTACTTATAACAAGGTAAGTGATTCTTAGCTTCCCAAACGCAGTGCAAAGGAAATACTGTAAAAGAGGGAATTCTGTGACTATAACTATTATATCAATTAAATTAACAAACTCTAAAAGCGCAGATAGATCTGAGCGTTCACTCGGGCAGTTGTTGATTTACAAGAATATTTGGTAGAATGCTTATCTGGTAAAAAAATATAGCAAAAATATGTAACCAATTTGCGTAAATGTACTGTTTGCAAATAAGCAAATGGTACATTTCCGAGACTCGCGAGCAAAACTCGCAAGGCATGCATGGCAGGTCCTATCTCACTCTGGCTGCCAAGCTTACCACGGACTAGCTAGACTGCTAGACTGAGATAGATACTTGCCTTTCAAACCATGAGCCCTATTCCTACCAGTCGAGATATTTTTTGGTCATTGTCTCTCTCGTTTGAAAAGCCATAAGAGTGAGAGTGACCACGAAACATCTCAAGTTGTTCATACTCGGTTGTTCAGAATAATCGGCCTAATTACTCAGGTCTATTTGCGTCCTTAGGGATAAGCAATTATAAAATGCAAGCTAAAGTGTTAACAAATAAATTTCTAAAAGTACCCATATATTTTTTAGTTTGAAGTCTGCCCGATAAATTCATCAGTTAAATCGAATTATTTTATATGTATATATTTTATTTTTTCTCTAATCGACTTTAATTCGCGTTAAACAATTAAAAATACGGAAAATATACGTTTCAAATATGTGTGGATTTTTCTCTAAAATCTAGTAAAACACCATAATGAGAAAAAATAATTTCACAACTGTATAAAGAGGAAGAAATAGCAAAACACACTGCACAACATTGACTAACTTACAGCACCGTCGATTCAGCGACCTAATACATTCTTATAATTATCATATTTGGTTATAATATTGTTAATATCATGTTAGGCAGAGTATGTATGAGTATGTATTTTTAAACGACGAGCATATTCTAAGAAATCATCATCATCATTCCATACAAAACGTACATTGATCGTCGACAAAATGTATGGAACATCTGTTCTTATTTCACGGTTGGTACCTTAGTTAAAATATGGACATAAAAAATATAAATATATTTTAAGGCAATATACCCATATTTAACAAAACTAAAATTAGATAAAATTAGGTTACATACATACATACAGATCGTCACGCCTTTCCTCCGAGGAGGCTGGCAGAGGTGTAATACAACACCCACATTTCGCCGGAAGATATTCAGTCCCAAATGTGACAGGGGGCGAGCCTGTTATGAAAGGAATAGCTGGAAACACATTAAGGCATACTGAATTTGAAATTGGAGCGATCAAATATACAAATCATAATGGCGATTTCGAAGTTGACAGCAGTCTTACCTACCTTATTATATTCATTAAAAAATTATAACTTGGAACTTTTTATAACAAATAAGTGAAAATGAGTACAATGATATCCTAGAATATGTCCATCGTTTAGAAATACATGGTGTATAATTTTCAAAACCTTAAATTATAATTTAAAGCAGATCATTTTACGATTTAAGACTTGTATAATATTACGAATTGCAATAACATATTAATAATTTGTTTTTTAAGTACGATTATATAGATTGTTATACCTATATTATTGATATAATTTTAAGTTGATTGGAAACTAAACTTAAATGTCTAATTTTAAGGCACATTATGGCACAGCTAATTTCTTACAAGCTATAATTTTTGGCACAAAAGAATTCACTGAGTTCTTTGGGATTAGTAATAGTAGTCTTAAAACTAATAATAATTAAGTGTAAGGGTGGAATAATTTATATTTATTCCATCCCTTTTATAGAAATACGTGTCACAATACTCTCATAACAAAATTGTATAATATAAGTATAGAAAATACAATACACATCTATAAACCATTCATTATTCTTGTTGATGTTTTAATAATGAATTTTTTCGACATTCAGTTATACATAATGATACCTATGTCTGAATATTACATATTTTGTGTTAATATAATTAGATCTATAATTAATATGTAATATAGCAATCTCAACGCGGCACTTTAACAAAATCAATAAAACATTTAAATGTCTAAATATACATATAAAATTCCATAAGTAACTGCGATGCCATTTGGAGTAGATATATTTAAAATATACGCTAATGTTAGTAAACACACGTAAAATCTTTGATATTTTATATAAAAGTTTTCTCTAAATATACATTCAGTATCATAATGTTATCTTGAGTGAAAAAAGCTTACAGCTTACATCTAGAAACAAAAGTAATTCGAGTACATTTAAGTTTTCCCATTTAGTATATTTTCGTAACTTGTCATATGGGCATAAAATTATAATAATATATAATTATACACATTCAATCTATAATAATTGACGAAAAAATCATTAGGCAAGATTCATTTAGAGAATTTTATTGTCAAACTCTTTTGAAACCAAAAAAGGAAAAACTAATTGTTTCATGATTTTACAGCGTGTTCCAAAATTCCAAAAACCCTGTTATAATATTGAAGGGCATGTACACACACTCATAAGTATTCACGCAAAAATACCAATAAAAATGCACGTAAAAATAGCAAGAGGAAATTTTACAAAAATGTTAAAAAATCTGTATCATAATGTTGGCGGCTTTTATTCTAAGAAAGTAGCCGAACGGTTAACAAACATAGTCTGCGTTCGCGCTTTTAGAAGGACGAAGAGCGATATTTTGTTCAAAATTTTTAAAGTCACTATCTAATTGAAACTAGCAAAGTTACATCCTCCAGTCGATACTGATGCCGATAATGATGATATAACGGGGTTTTTGTAACACCCTGTATATCCATAATTGTATGCCTATGTCACAGTATACTTCAGGCAAGAGGACAAAATTAATCTCGTTAAAAAAACTTACAAATAAAAAAGGCTTTCTTACATTGTTACAATGCATGGCACTGGTAGACAATAATTGAAACACGAGCATTCACCGTTTGCCGAAATGAGCATATTTAAATTAATACAACCGTAGCCGAATGTAGGGTCAACTGGGGCAAATGCGTCTGTGGGGCAATTGCGTCTTTCGAGAATTCCTGAAAACCCTTCTCAAATTAGGCGCCACCTACACCTTTTCTCTATCTTTAATTGCAATAATCTGTACTAGATGGCGTTAGTTGCCTGTGATACCATTTGCCTCAGTTGACCCTATATGTTACATATGGATAATACATTTATAATCAAACAATTAGATACTTTCTTAGTTATCTCGTAATCAATATCGGAGTATTTTTTTGTCAATTCGATAAAAGTTACAAGAATCATTGATATGAACCACAAGATTTATAACAAGTTGCTCAGTTTAGCAAAAATCTTGAAGCAACATTGCATGGCTTCGAAAAAACGAGTGTCCATACGGTTTGTTGAAATGCTCATTTTGTGTGAGCTTTCTTGTCTTTCGATCGCTAAAATTATGCTCACATGTGAATGCAAAGTGCTAATGCAATTATGATTTTTGAAACGGGAATTACTCACTTACGAAAAAAACGTACACGCGGAAAGACAGGGAACCCACCGAAATCAGTAGACGCTCTACATTTAAAATAGATGGAGGATGGACCCTGCCACCGACCTGGAGACCGTGTCTTCATGGTGTTCGCGGTGGTGTCCATGAGACTGGTGGCGACGTAGTGAGCTCCGTGTGCTGGGATATTCCTGACACACAGGAAGATTCTGGTGAGGAAGAGCTCCAGAGCGCGCCGGCGCAAAACTCTACGCTAATTACTCTACGCGCCCCCACCCTCGTACCCGAGCAACTGTCATCGCGTGCGTGCCCCGCGTCGGCCCGCAGTGCTATGCGCGAGCGCGCACTCGCCTTGATAAAGACCGCTGAATGCGGTTGAAACTATAGTCAGAATAATCGACTTACTCATACGTGAGTAATTCCCGTTTTATAAATCATAATGTGTGCTAATGCAATGCTTAAAACTGAATATGTATGAATGTCAATGCACAAATGAATGCTTAGATTTATCAGTGCCCACATTTTAATGCATTTTTAGTACTCGCGTCGGCAGTAGTAGCCGAGCGAGCGACACTTCTGGCACAAGTGCTGCGGGTGGATCTTCGACTGGTCGCTCACGTCCAGCCCGTCCGGCTTCTCGAGGGGCCTCTGAAATTAAACATCAAGTTCGTTTACTCCATGCTATAACAATATACTCCGCCACGTATAGCATTCAGCAACACGTAGTGACGTCAATCAATGCTTAAGCAAGACCGAAATAAGTCATTTGCAACTAGTTCGAAAGAGACGGACGACGATGACGTCATTACGTGTTTGCTGAATGCTAGACCTTGTTTTTTGGATCATGATTCGCTATGGTTAAAAGCATGGTATAATAATTTACTCCGCCAGGTACTTATAGCATTCCGAGTCAAAAATGGTTACGTAGGCAACACGTGGTGACGTCAAACGATGCATAAGCAAGACCGAAATATGTAAATTACAAATAGTTAGAAAGGGACGATGACAATAGGGAATAACGTCATTACATGTTGGCTCTCGGAAAGCTAGACCAAACATAAAGATATTTATTATCTATAACCCTGTATGTCAAGTAGGTCCCTATAATTTTTAAATAAAACTTTGTAGAAGCCACTAATTTAAGAAAAAACTTATTTTGCGTTTCAGGTTTATTGTTAAATACTTTATTGCTGTCTCGTTACAAGGCAAATAGTACCTAATCTAAGATAAGATAAAAGAGATAGTTAATTATAGGCTTGCTAAAATTATATTTTGATAGTTATTTGTTTTTACATAAGCACAAATACAAGTACAAATGAAGGGATTATACTTAGTCATGTGTACAAATCTTCTCTTTTTCAAATGAATGTAACAAAAAACACTTATAATTATGTTGTTTGATCAGCATACTGTGTAATAATACAACTGTCATTAAATATCCTAACTAAGAGTAATATTATAAAGGCGAAAGTGAGTTCGCTCGCTCGTTTGTTTGTTTGTAACGCTTTCACGCACTAACTAATCAACCGATCATCATGAAATTTTGCATACACGTTTGGGGTACGGAAAAGGACATAGGGTAGTTTTTATCCTGAAAAAAATAACGGTTCCTGTGGGACCGCGGGTGAAACCGCGGGACGTAGCTAGTAAATACTAAACTAAACTTCATTGATCAAAAGGTTAAAATTATTGTAAACTATTTCTGAAAGGAGGGTATTCGAAATAATCTCTATGTAAGTGGAAACAACTAATACTTCTAATAATCCAAACCATGTACCTACCATACGTGGGTAATTTCAGTATGAATCGAATGGACACCAAGATCAATACGACAGAAATACACCAAAGAAAAATAATACGAGATTCGTCCTCTTCGGTGCTCTAGCGAAAAAAAGTGCCGGTTGGCGGGGCGGGCAACTCAAGAGCTACCCCACTGACATTACTTTGACAGTTCGCTCGGAAAACGTCACACAGCAGAGGATAGGCTGCATTTTTTGTATGTGTTGCTAACATTAGGGTGACAATTACCTGTTTATGTGGGAAGACGTTGATCCGACACTTGATGCACTCCTGCCCGTTATTGGCCCACGAGTTCCCGCTCATCCACTTGCGTTTGCACTTCGGGCATTTGTACTCGCCGAAGCACCGCTTCTTACCCTGGTACGGGGTCAGGCCTTCGCCTTTTGGCCGAGCCTGGAATTTAACAAACAATAAATTAAATTACATTAAGACAGCGATAATACCCCAGTTGGAGAAGGCCCGCCTCTCAAGCCAGGGAGCGGCGGTTCAAACCCAGCTTACGGCATGCACTTCATTGTGTGAACATATTATGTGCGTATTGTATGTCATCTGCTACATGACTGGAGCCCGGTGTATGGAGGCAGGCTCGCCCCCTGTCACATTTGAGACTGAATATCGTCTGGCGAAGTGGGTGTTGCATTACACTTCTGCCAGCCCCCTCGGAGGAAAGACCTGACAATGTTACTAAGAATAACAATTTAAGCCTAAAATAAACCTAACTTAGGGCCGATTTTTCAATGGTCAGATAAACAAACAAATAGTGTTTATTGAACTGATAGCTAATTATTCTGTTTTTCAATGGTCAGGTATCATTTACTAGACGAATAACTCATCTATCTGAGGTATAACTTTATTTGTCGGTGGAACGGCCAGATAGCAGTTTATTCTATGGAATAAATTGTTGAGACTGTCTAAATGATGGTCTTATGGGTTGTCACTGTAAAAAAAGATTGATATTTCCGACACGCAGAAACTAAATTAATTTTAATAAAAAAAAAAACTACCATGAACAAACTACATGAGCTAATTTACCATAGCCAAACCAGCCGACGACTTTTGCACAGATTAGTAGTACAGTGACGTTTAGATAAACTGACAAGACAGTGACATAAGCAAAAAGTGAAAATTCGAAGTCCTTTTCTAACGCGTGGATATTTTATAGTTTTGTTTCAACTGTCTGAAGTTAGCTTTTGTACACACTAAATAAATGGTCAGTTAATTATTCCCAATTTAAAATTGTATTGAAAAACCGAACACCGTTTATGAGTCGAATAAACAGATTAATAAAGTTATTGGCTCGGTAGTTATTAGGCGAATAAAGTAAGGATTGAAAAATCGGCCCTTAGATAACAAATTATAAATAATAAACAGAGCTCAAGTCAGTAACAGCGGGTAAAGTACCTAAAAGGCTGGCAACGTTAGAATAGCAATGCAAATATTTTGACCAAGGCACCAGCAGTTTGGTCGTTTGTTATTTCTATCAGCCGCTATTTGAAAGCTCATTAATAAATAATTATGTGTATATTATAGACTCCCCCGGCTTCGCAAGGTAATTAAGCACTTAAGTAAGTTGTTAGGTAAGGAATAAACCTTCCGTGAAAAATTATCACTTTGCTGGTGAAAGCGGTATCAAAATCCGCAGCCAAAATAACAGAGAGACAGATAGACGCGGAAAGCAGACACATTGGCCTTTTCAGCACGGATAAACTCCACTAATTTTTTTTCATATACGAGTATATCGTCACGCCTTTGCTGGCAGAGGTGTAATACAACACCCACACTTCGCCGGACGATATTCAGTCCCAAATGTGACAGGGGCGAGCCTGTACTATTTTTAACTATTCATTAATTTTAAAATTTTTCGAGAAACATAAAATATACTTCCTACTAATATAACAAACGCGAAAGTTTGTAAAAATGGATGGATGGAAGGATTAAGTATCCTATGTGCTATTCTAGACTATAATCTATCTCTAACTCTTTCACGCCAGAACGGCTTAACTGATCTGAATGAAATTTGGCACAGAGATAGATTGTAGTCTAGAATAGCACATAGGATACTTTTTAACCGTGGGTGAAACCGCGGGGCGCAGCTAGTGCATAATATTTTTAATGAAAAATCACGTGAAATGCCCATCGTGGCATGCACGTAATACATGCATTTGTCACAATTGTGCTAAGTGAGAAAATATGCTAATTTTGAACCTTTTACACATTTTGTTAAGTGCATATTTTGGACCTAACCCCATGTAACATTAAACATTGTCTGTTTATGTTACATGTTCTATGTATTTAAAACGTGCTGGTTTTAGGTGTAATAATACTTAAAGGTGCCGTCATAAAGGTTAAGCCGTCAAATTGAAGAACTTTTAGAACATGAGCTTGCAAATTTCGAAAGAAAAATAACTGAGTCTCCACACAAAATAACTAGCCACGTGAGGAATCTTGTGTAAAGATATTTTTGAAGTGAAACTTCTAATGCGACTTCCAACAAGGTTGCGTTAAACGTTTAACGCTCCTGGGGAGGGGGAATAGAAAGAGACGGAGCGAGAGTGAATGCGTGAAAGATACACAGAAGTTTCACTTCTTCCGCGCAGAGGCCTCCACGCACTATTTTGTACATAAATGTTGCAATCTTTTGTTCTAAAAATTGTTCACTTTGAACAAGATCCTTATATTATTATCCTTATTAGTATTACTACACCGTAAACCAGCACGTCGTATTATTTCTACTTCAAATTGCAATATGAACTTTTAACCACTAAATAATTTGTGCAGTAAGCTGCTGACTGAAACTAAACTGACTGACCGAGTGACAATTTCTGCTGAGCATATCAAAAATAGTAATAGTAACACAGTAACACAATCCGTTGAGATGAATTCCCAGAAGTCAATAGCAAACGTGCTGGTATCGTAGTTTGTATAATATGCAATAGACGCGCAACTGTGGAAACGAAACTGTGAATATGATATAAGATTTATGCAGCTCTCTCGCATTGTTATAATAAGACTACTATCTAGAATATAACCTAAATTATAAAAGACAAGTTGCGCATCGCGGCTTCACCCGCTGTCCCACAAGAACCGTTATTTTTTCGGGATAAAAGGAACCCTATGTCTTTTTTTTTTATCCCTGACAACTGACAACGTGTATGCAAAATTTCATGATGATCTGCTGAGTAAATAAGGGGTGAAAGCGTACTAAATAAACGAAGGAACAAACTCACCCGCGAATTTATGACTAGTCTGGCCATATATTGTTACAATAAAAACTCCTTCGTTTTTTTTTCTGCTTATGTCTAATTATAGTCAGTTTTAGAGGGCATGGCCTGCTCTAAACGACACGCCGACATAGAGTCACTTAAGAAATCTTTGAAGCAAGCAGTGGCTAAATTTCCCATGGAAACAGTCCGTAAATCCATAGATTCTTGGCCAGATCGACTAAAGGCCTGTATCAAGGCCAAAGGTGGTCATTTTGAATAAAAAAATAGTTATATTTTTGTTAAGACTTCAATACATGTGTACATTTAACTTTTATTAAGATTACATTACTGTTTATAAAAATAAATGCATTTTCATTTGTAACATAACTTATGGCTAGACTAGGTAATATTAGTAGCTGCCCCTTGTGGTTATATTCGCGGTTAAAAAGCTAATCCAGGGTAGTAGTAAGCTCCATACCAAATTTCAACAAAATCCGTCCATCCGTTGTAGCGTGAAGAAGCAACAAACATATGTAGGTACATACACACTTACACACTCACAAACTTTTGCCTTTATAATATTAGTGTGATGTCATAGTCAGGATTACAAAAAGGCAGATTATGTCAAAATAATTATAATAGAAGATGAAAGAGTTCACACAATAGCTTAACTGGAATTTCGTAACAGAAACGAGGAAGTTCTGGGAAGCGATAACGTCTAAACATTGCAGTTTATTGCCACCTAGCCTAATCTAACATTCGTTCCTCTGACCCTCTGACCCTGTCTGATATAAATTATGTATTTATTCAATTTGGGAGTATTTTAGACGTAACGGCAGACCTCCACCGACGTGTTGCGTCATCGACGTGATAAGTAGATTAATTTAAAGGGAACGATCGCTAAATAGGCGCCAGAAAATATGGTGAAGATAACGACTGTGTTGCTAAATATTTTGTTAGCAAAATTGTTTGTATAAGTTATAATTTCAAGGGACAAGGACAACACAACAAATTAAGGATATGTTCTTCACGATAATGATCCTGTCATATACGAGTTTAATTACCTAAGTATTTAAATGTGTTGTGTTTAGAAGTTTAATAGATCTGCAGTTTCATGAAATGGGCTTAGAATGAGGTCGATTACAAGATAAAAATGTTAAAACTCTCTGTCACCTGCATCAATTTATATGAATTGACCTTATTAATATATTATTATTATTTAAAATTTTATTTTGACATTTTGTAATTATATTAATTAAGTTTTGACATTTCTACTAATCATTTTAGATTAAGTGTATTATGTGAAATCTGACTCTAATTCTGAAATTTTGATATGTATAATTGCATAAATGCGTTCATATTAATAAATAAATAAATAAAATAAAAAACAAATCAAGTCATAAAGCATTTCATTGTTAAATTTCCCTTCCTTTAGGGCAGACCAAGAAGACGCAGGCATGAGAGAATTTTATGGTAAGAGAAAAGTTCTGAATATCTAGTAAAACAGCCGTGTCAATTATGTCAAGGTTATGTCTTATGCTCACTTGCACTTAACTGAATTGCCTCAGTCCTTACTTACCTATTTTAAACTACTACTAGCGAAATAGCGTTCCGAAGACGGGTCTGAGCAGTAGCGCATTTCTAGCGCCTCACTCAACTGCCGTCTTTATACTTCTTCACTCTACAAAACCTCAAGGCTAGAGTGAATAAGTACCTAATAGGTCGTCGTGCTCCATCTTAGACCACAACTCAGGCGAGTTGGTGGTCAAACGTCGACCTATTCTACATTAAAAAAAAAATAGTAGCTTAGCGGGCACGTTAAGTTAAGAGTCTCCTAAGGGTTCGTGCAAGAAAATTTCGGTAGGAACTAGCTAAACCAGTTAAGCAAGAACTTAGGTATTTCTTATATTTTGGTAAGTGGGCATTAGTGATCGAGAAGCGGTAAAAGATAGTAGAAGAGACCCAAGAAGGCCTAAAGAGGTTATTTTGCCTTTAAGCAGTCATTCCATTTTCCAATTTTCAGTACGCCAGGTAACCTAGCGTGCTAAAATTGGTTAATATACCTACTAGTTATACAGTCAGCACTCCCTTTTCTTTCTAATTCACGGACATAGCCACGCTAAGTAAGCATACTGCAAATTGAAAAATGTAATGGCCGCTTTACGAAAACTTTGTAAACCTAATTGTCTTTTCATCAATCGCTTCAAATACCATAAATATGTGTGAAAAGGACTAGAGGCCCTATTCAGGGATTAGAGATTTTCATCTCACCATCTTTCGTCCTTGTTGCTTACGTTTGAAACGTCATAGGTGTGAGAGTCACCAAGATTAAATCTCATCTCATCTCACGCGTCGGAATAGCCCTCTAGTTCGTTCTTGTTTTTGGCAAATGAAGGTAACATTGAACTTCAAAAATATCAGACGCTCCAATAATCCACGCCTCCACCAACTAGGCGGTTATTATTTTTATAGAACTGTATTAAAAATAGACAAATTTTATCGCGCAGTAGCGGAGGTTCAAAGATCTGAAGACAGAAGCGTCTTTGTAACACAAAACTGTGGCATAGGAAATAGGAGCACCAAGTCTCGGGTTCGGTAATAAATTATAATGAAACAAATGGAACTGTGAGAGGTCAGAGAATGGGCTTTTGTTTAGTAACTGTTTCCTTTTTGTAAGTGGGCAGTTTCGTTTGCGTGATTTTTGATTCTTGGTTTGTCAAGTTGCTACGTATTGTTATTGGGTCAAGTGTTTATCTCACACACATGAGTACTTATTAAAGGACCTGCCATTCATCATTGGTCTAGTAACATCTAAAGCCCTCTTCACAATCGGCGATGATTAAGGGCCTGCTAAACGGTCGACAACTGTGTCCCGATAGAGATGACTTTGGTGGTTTACTGTCGTGTGGTAGGCGGTTTACAGCAAATTTTGAAACAGCTCTATCGTCGACCAAGGTCACCTACATTGGGGACGTGGTGCTCGATCGTGTGGCAGGCCCTTAATCGTGTGATCGCCGATTACACAATTAACGCCGGAAGGATAGAAAATGTATAGAAATGATCGGCGATTACAGAAGAGTAAGCTCTTCACACAATGGTAGTCAAGAGCAATCATTTATAATCGCCGATTGTGAAGCCATTAAGAGAAGAGTAGTGCAGTGTAGTGTACAGTACATGTACATAGCATTTATTCTATAGAAATAATGTTCATGTTATGTTAATTTAGTTTCCTTATAGGTACGCCGTTGGCAAATGTTTCATACATTTTCTATCGAACACGTGTTACGTATTTTTGATAGATTTTATACTGATTTGATGGTTGGGGAAATTCTCTATGAAGTTCCAACGTAGGTAAACTTTTAATAGGATTTCTGCCTTTCAAAGAAAAATAGAAGCAGGTAGACATTCTGCGCGTTAATTGGCACATAGCCCAGAGATACCGATCAGGCAATCGGACTAATAAAATAAAACTAATTTGGAAACGGAAGTCTACGTTTGTGAAGAGATCTGGCAGCGGCCGTCACACGTCGGCTGGGACAATCTAGCAATCATTCTTTACAAATCGTTTTCTATACTTATATTTCGTGGCGAACCTAAAATTGGCAACGCTTATTATATCTCCACAATCCCTCGATCGATTTTATAATGTCACTTAAAAATTGTATTTAAACAAACTGGAGGGCTATTCTTACGGAGTGAGATTGAATCTCACCATTTTTCGTCCTTGTTGCTCTCGTTTGAATAGTCATAGGTGTGAAAGTGACCAAGATAAAATCTCATCTCATCTCACGCGTAGGAATAGCCCCACTGGTTGTCTGCAAATTTAATGAAAATAGGATCTACCAGTTATCGTCAAGTAGGACAACCATAATCATTAATCAACAAGTGGGTTCGATTCTCACCTAGGACAAACATGCGATGAACATTTGTGTTTGTTCCAAATTTGTACCAGTAGACTATGAGCTGAGCTAAATAAACATTCTTTAACACGATACAATTTGATTGTTCAATAAGATTGACCAATCTCAAGGCTATTGGTTGGACATTACCTTAAGATCTCATATTTTTTATCCACACGATACAATTCGAATGCCAATCTAGTCAAATTGGTCGTAAAACAGCAGAGACAGCAGAGAGTTGTTCTGCTAGAAAACTGGTTTCGTCTGCGGGCGGCTGGGAGCCCGTGGCTGCGGTCAGGGATGGGCTTAATAACTCTGGATACTCACTTGAGGACAGTCCCCGATGTAGTGTCCCTTCTTGAAGCACAGATGGCACATGTACGCTGGCGGCGGCGGTCGCGGCGGCCGGCGTAGAGACAGCAGAGACAGTTGCTCTGCCAGCGAGCTGGTGTCGTCCGCAGGCGGCTGGGTGCCCGTGGCGGCGGTCGGGAGCGGGCCCCATACTGATCCTGGCACCCACTGAAATAGGATGCAAGTTTGGTATTACTACGATGTTTTTGGGGGCCTGAATAAAACTGAAGCGACGTAAGGCAAAGGCACAGCGCGCGTTGCTGTCAGAGATTTTGTACAAGCAAGTCGTACCACCGCATTCAGAGATGTTTATTACACGTAAAGATTTCAAAGGAAATGTCGTCCTTACTAATAGTTTAAGTAATCATTAACGACTCTAATGGGCATTTGCACTAAATATAAGAATAATTGCCTAAATCCTTACTTAACTAGTTTGATCTACTCCTATGTATAGTATTTTTTTTTACACTAACCTTAAGCGATTTCTTAGGCTAATTTTAACTTTACATGCCCGATAAATGTAATTCAGGCCTCTAGGTGCAAAGGCAGATTCAGAGGTGATTATACAACGTGTTGTTTTGCATTCCCGCAGAATTTGTATACTCCACTAGCAGAGCGTGAATAAACAATGCGACAACCTTGAAATCGAGAGAGAAAAAACAGCTATTCTATACATTTTGTTGACGACCAAGAACTTTTTGTAATACTATTCTGGACATTTGCAGACACGGTCTTCTGACCCCAAACTAGAAGTCTCGAAGACGGGTCTGAGCAGTAGCGCACTTGTAGCGCCTCACTCAACTGCCGTCTTTGTACTTCTTCACTCTACAAAACTTCAAGGCTAGTGTGAATAAGTACCTTATAGGTCGTCGTGCTCCATCTTAGACCACAACGTCGCTTAACATCAGGCGAGTTGGTGGTCAAACGCCGACTTATTGTACATAAAAAAATAACTAAGCAATTCTTGTACTATGTCGGCATATACTAAACACATATATTATATGTATGTATATTTTAAAATACATACTTAAATAGATAAGACAGGGGTTGCCTCCTAGTTTATTCGTGCACTGCTAACTTAACCTAATTTACCTCTACAAATTCTGCGGGAATGCGAAACAACAAGCTGTATATGATCGACCTTGAAATGCAATTTATAAGTCGATTGTAGTAGTAAGAAGTTTGTTATTGTTGTTGTGGCTAAGGCCGTTCTCACCGTTCTTGAGTCAGGTATTAGATTGACCAAATGCATTTATTGACCGAGCGAGCGCCAGTGAGCGAAGCGTCTCTGCTTCAGGTTCGACAAAAAATTCTTTCGTATATCCGATTTCTGTCCGGATCTTTATCTTCTCCTAGACGCATTTCTTAACCGATCCTCTTGAAATTTTGTGTAATTATCGAACCTGCTCACAAAATCTGAAGATTCGCTTCAGAAATTGAGAATTCTATTAAGAAATGCGACCTGCATAAGAGGGCAAGCGTTAGTCGCGAGGTCAGCTCACGTCACTAGTTGTTATTTTAACATAACATATCGTCACGCCTTTCCCTTGAGGGGGCTGGCATAGACGTATTACAACGCCCACACTTCACCGGACGATATTCAGTCCCAAATGTGACAGGGAGTGAGCCTGTCGCCATACATCGGTCTCCAGTCATGTAGAAGATGACATACAATACGCACATAGCACAAATGGGTGCGTGTCGGCGTATTATTTTAAATTATAAAAATTACCATCTTCGTACTGAACTTCCAATAAAACTCTACCTTTCTCACTGGCCCAATAATTCAATGAATCACGGGACAACGCTCTTCGTATTTGGAACGCGCCACAGTTGGAGCACCAGTTCCCTAATTCTCCTAACAGATGCGCGCGCGCACCGCGCCGACCAATGGGACCGCGATTTACTTGGTCTAATGGACGCGCGGCCATTGAATGCTATTGGACGACGCGTATGGTTTTCTACTTAAGAAGGTGAGATGGCTAGATGAGTGTCAATTGGACTAAATGGTTCTTGTCTGCTTTTGTTGACCGAGCGGAGCGATGGTCTACGAAAACCACGTTTTTATGAATGCTTCGACAATCATTATGATATTTTGTAGCGATATAGTTATACTTTTTAAATGTTGCTGAGATGGTTTTATGTTTACGATGGCCTTCCTTGCTTGCGTCTGCCTTGTAAAGCAAGGGTTCCCGGGTTCGATTCCCGGGCGGGTCAATGTTTGAATGATGAATTTAAATGTCTAATTTGAGTTTGGATTATTCAGTTATTCGTGTTTATATGTATCAACAATTCAACAGTTTTTCGCGTCAATGCGTGTTCCGTGGCATTCCTTACACAGGGAATCTTAGTAAGGAGCTATGAGTGTGAAGCATTATAATAGGTATTACTACTAGCTGCGCTCCGCAGTTCCATTCGTGGTCTAAAAGTATTCTACATGCTATTTTTTTTTTCGTTTTTATGTCTATATAATTAACTTAGTAGTTTATGTATTTTGAACGCGTATGTTTATTTATTTATTTTACTACTTTCTTTCTCTATCTTTTTTAACAGCCCTGTGCGTCTCCGAAGGTTAGTGCTGAAAACCAGCGCTGCTAAGAAATTAGCAGCACCATGCTGAGCACTGACCTTTTTTGTCTCATTGGACATTGCAGCGACAACTGAAACTTTAATTGTATAAATATTTGTTTCATCTTTACGTAAATATTTAATTTATTATATTATTGTCTGTTACTGTTGTAGTTACTGTTGTTGTTGTTGTAGTGTTTTGTGCGATCAAATAAATTGTTTCTTTCTTTCTTTTCTTTCTATTCTAGACTATAATCTACCCCTGTGCCAAATGTCATAGAGATCCTTTCTGCCATTCTGGCGTGATTGAGTAACAGTAACAAACATCGATAGATCCATCCAAACTTTCGCATTTAAAACGTTATACAGTGTAATTATAATATTTATTTTTAACAGTCGTATCATAGTGTCCAGTGTCAACATCAATCCAGTGGCGATTCGGGTTTCTTAGGTTTCTTAAACAGTTATTATGTTTACGATAAGATTGAATCGTCTTAGCGAATAGGTTCAAGTTTCGTATCCGGCGGCGCGCTACTTTGATCTTTGACGCCTATGTTTGACAGTTTGGCCCAATACAGGGTTATAAGGGTCGGTTCAGAGCGAACGGAAAAATACTCGAGCTTTGACGTCATTGACAAATGAATCGTACTTGTTGGCCCTTGAACAACCGAATAATGTATTTTAGTTTTTAAGATTGTCATGTACTTTTTGGTGTTCAATAAAGTCGTATTGTATTGTTTACACACAAGGCAATAAAATACAAATTAGCTTAATATCAAAGCGACACTCACTTCTCTGTTGAAATTGTAAGGTTTTTTTTTTAGTTTAGGCTATGGTGATAAATTATAGATCACTAGCTGTTTTACCCGCGACTTCACTCACGTTTAATATTGTGAACTATCTCTGAAGAATTTGTTTTGGAACGTAAGTACTTAAATAAAGAAATAAATTCGGGACGCTTCCACACACGGTCGTCTGACCCCCCTTCCCCTTCTCGGAAAAAATTCCCCTCAATTTCTTGCCTGTTCTTCTGAGTAAAGGCTCTATAACCGAACAAGGCGGTCGAGTCTATTTAAAAAAAAATTTGACCTTCATAAGTGTATCTTTAAATACCCAAATTGAATAAAAACATTTTGACTTTTACTTTGACTTTCAATGCAACCTCCTCACTCGCTTACTAACTTACTTTACCCGCTGACTAACTCACTTTATCCGCTTACTAGCTAACTTCACCCGATTACTATATTACAATACGGCCGTTTTACCTATCTTAGCGAGTCTGAACTTCGCGTAGAAGGTTTTTTTTAGGTTTAAACAGACAGATAATAACAGTTTTCGTCACAAGTGCACATGGGTTAGAGTAAGTAGAGCCTATGACTCCAGGTTCTCCAGATTCGCCAAGTTATGTCTGCCGTACTGTACTTCACCCGCTTACTAACTTACTCGTACTTCCTCCGCTTACTAACTCACTTCCCCCGCTTACTAACTCACTTCCCCCGCTTACTAATTTACTTCCCCCGCTTACTAACTCCTATCACCCATTTGACGGCACTCCTGCAACACTGCTACATCTACCTGCGCCAGCGCTTCAAACCATCTGCTCCAGATAAAGGGTCAACTGGGGCAAATGCGTCTGTGGGGCAATTGCGTCTTTCGAGAATCACTGACATACCCTTCACAAATTAGGCGCTACCTACATCTTTTTCCTATCTTTAGTTGCAATAATCTGTACAAGATGGCGTTAGTTGCCTGATTTGTGAAGGGTTTGTCAGTAATTCTCGAAAGACGCAATTGTCCTACAGACGCATTTGCCCCAGTTGACCCTACCTATTCATTTCACAGTGAACAACAAACACCGCTGCCGTTGCACCCGCCACAGAATAATTACTAGTTACTGCACACGTGCTGCCACAGATTAATTAATAATTGCTATGTTAGGTTATTGCTACGTATACAGAATTACATTCGTAGTACGTTTTGAAGAGTTTTCGAGATATTGAAACGTGTTACGTATTTTGACATGGCTTCCAAAGTTTGAGTTAACTGTGTGTTAACTGAAAATGAGTAAAATACCTAACCGCAAAAGTAATAAAGAAAGGCTTTCTAAGGTTGCCTGGAAGAGATCTCTTTTAGTGATAAGGCCGCCAGTTGTTACACTATGTAATAAGTTTTATTATAATTTTTTTCTTGTTGTTATTTGTGGTGTGAACAATAAAGAGTTTATCTATCTATCTTTCTTTTTTTATTGTTGGATGTCCCCGATAATGTGAAAGTACATAGTAGTAGGAGTAAAACAAAATAAATACCTAGATAATGTAGGTATAAAAATAAAATACCTTAAACAATTAACTTATGAGCCGTAATTTCAATAAAAATTTTAATTGATTTGAAGTGTGTACGAACGGATATCGTCTATGACTGTCTACGAGGATTACTACGAATTCAATGACAATTTATGACTATAAAACCGGCCAAGTGCGAGTCTGACTCGCGCACAAAGGGTTCCGTACCATTATCTATAAAAACGGCCAATAAAACATGTCTGTTAATATGATAAACCAAAATATGTTTAGCTGTCTTTGTTATTACGCCTATTAGATAAGGTACCAATAATTTTAGCAAATTTCATTCAAAATTTATCAAAAAAGACCATTGTTTTTACCCGACTGAGCAAGAAGGAGGGCTATGTTTGTCGAGTGTATGTATACGTGTGTAAGTATGAGGTTTCTTTGGCACGCCATATAGCCTAAACAGCTTGATGGATTTCGACATGTGAGGTGTCATTTGAATCGTTTTGATAGTGGAAGTGACATAGGGTGCAATAAATAAAGGAATAAAAAACTATCTGGGACATTTTGGCACGCATGTTCGTCTGACCCCAAACTAAGTGAAGCTTGTACTATGGCTGCTAGAGACTGATGAACATACATACCTATATCTTTTTAAATGCATACTTATATTAACACCCAGACATAGAAACAACACAAATGTTCATCACATGAACGTTTGCTCTAGATGGGAATCGAACCCACGCCCCCTCGCTCAGAAGGCAGGTTCACTAACTGAGCCACCGAGGCAGTCTCAATGCAGTGTTTTGCAGGTTTTTTTGTTTTTCCTTTACTAATGTTACATACTCGTATTCTTACAGTTTGTACGTACTCTAGTCTATCGTCACAGCTCACACAGTAGTTAGTGCGTGTCGTAACTCTAATTATAGAGCGCTACCTGTTTGGTTAATATCACTTGTTTGGTAACGGTTAGCTTGGAGCAGTGGCGGATCTAAGATTCTGGGGGGCTATTCCTGCGCGTGAGATGAGATGAGATTTTATCTTGGTCACTCTCACACCTATGACGTTTCAAACGAGAGCAACAAAGATGAAAAAAAGTGAGATGAAAATCTCAAATCTCCGAATAGGGCCACTGGTTTGGGGCTTGACTTTTGAGAAAGTAAGCTATATAAAGGTGGGTAAGATTTTGGCTTGGCTTAGGTGAGTGGCGACGAATTGTGAAGCGAGCCACCACCCAGACATAGAACAAACATAAATATTCATCACATAAATGTTTGCCTTAGGTGGGAATCGAACCCACGCCCTCATGCTCAGAAGGCAGGTTCACTACCAACAGAGCCATCGAGGCAGTCAAAAAAGAGATATTTGTGACTATAGTAAAGTTTGGGGTAAATTGGAAGTGGGGCGGAGGTTGAGCCCCTTACCCCCTCCTGGATCCACTAGTGGTTCGGAGGGAGGGAGAAAACGTCGTTTTTTACGGAACTAATTGGTAAATTCGTTCTTATTTTACACTTAGCCTCAGAATAGATAATAGTTTGTCCTACACGAAAATCTATAGCGCAAAGTAAAACTGCGTCTTGCGTTTAAAAATGACTGCCTCGATGGCTCAGTCGGTAGTGAACCTGCCTTCTGAGCTAAAGGGCGTGGGTTCGATTCCCACCTAGGCCAAACATTCATGCGATGAAAATTTGTGTTTGTTTTACGAGTATATCTGGGTGTTAATTATCTATTTTTAAGTATGCACTCATTTTAAAAAAAACATATTAATGTATATCAGTCTCTGGCCGCTAAAGTAACCGCCGTCGCCAAGTTTTGCTTAGTTTGGGGTCAGACGACCGTGTGTGCAAGTGTCCCGAATATTATTATTATTAAAATAGTCGGCTGTGACATACAAACAAACCGACATACAGAAAGATAAACGTTGAAGTCTCGCCATGAGGGTTCCTCTCTACCATTTGGTAAGAAATAAGCTAAGGTATTCTAAGTCGAACTCTAGAAATCATGCGGACGATTTCGAACGTCCCAATGTCAAGAATACAGTAAAGTATGCACTAATGCATTAGGAATTCCTGAAACGTAAACATTCGAAACTAAAATGACTGCAGCGGGCTGCGTTTCAGACCGCCCGCTCCAGACACATCACTTTGACTTATGACGAGACAAAAAAAACACAACATATGACGTCACAAACAAGAAAGCATGCACTACAAAAACCTGAAAAAATAAGTGGCTGTAACATACAGACAGACAGATATTGCAATCTCATCATTAAGGTACATTTTGACCATATTAGAAACACAACCTCAAAAATGAGAAAAAAATGGAAAGAAAGCTGGAAGAGATCGCTCTTAGCAATAAAGTCGTCAGTTATTAAACTAGTCTCTTAACAATAATCTTTTATTTGTAGTTTTTGGTGTGAGCAGTAAAGAATTTATACCTAAAAAGAATTTACAACTTGAAATTCTTGAAACCCTAAAACTGAATTAATTTTAGATTTTAACCAAAAAATTAGGACCAAGCAGTTTTATATAGAATCTAGCTATATGTACATATATAGGTAAGTATGTCTACTACAGCCCATTTTATGAGTCAATAGAGTTATTAATGAACTCAAAAATAAGACTTAAAAAATGGCTCATAGAGCAAGCTTTCTATGATTTTCATGAATTTGTAAACTCGGACATGTGATTTTATTAATAATTTTAATTTTTAATATTTTTATTTTAATTATGTGTTCTTGTGTTGTGTAATTTTTGAATTTGACATTTTTACTGTATTATTTTATTATACATTAATTGTATTATTATTTCAATTGACATGTAAAATTACATTTTATGAATAAAATGAATATGAATATGAATATGAATATGAACGGTGAAATACTAGGAAGAGCGTTCGGACGTAATGTAACAAAGTCGATGTTTTAAGTGGATCGATTTTTAAATGATCGTTAGAATCAATAGATCATTCATGTTACTTGTAAACTTACTATTATTTATTATGAGCAGCTAGCCGATTTTTATGGTAACTAATACATATTATAGACTTCTAGTGCTATAGTGATTGTGAATTTAGAGGTGTTTAAACCTCTGAAGTCATAATTATCATTAATTTATCGTTTTCATCTCGTGCTGTTTGTCATGCGTTTTATATTTTGACAGCTATGTTTAACTAAAACTATGATTACAATTTCCACGTTATCGATTGCAAAATATTTGCAAGATTTGCAAGCACTAACGTTCCAATTTCAAAACTTTAAAAAGCAATTGGAACTCTCAATACCCACACACCATAAAGATCGCAATTCCAAAAATCTGCACCAACTCCGGAGTCCTTGAACTGATTTAGCGAGCAAACGTACCTGATCGTTTTGATCTGGAGTCAGATATAGCCAGCCGAGCAGGGCCTGAGGGCAGGCCTCGGCTTTTCCACACCACTGGGGGAAGTCGGCTCCCATTGCTGTGGGAGACATCCCATTGGCACTGCACTAGTCTACGTTGAGCCGTGTGTCGGTACGTCAGCCCATGTCAGCGATGTCAGCGGCCGGGTCGTGTTATTTCGGGAGGGCGGGATGCGCGCGCGCCGGTCCGACTGAGACTAGCGCGGCCGCTCCTTGAGACGGGACGGGAGATGGTGGGATTAGGGACTGGCTGGGTGCTTTGTCGATAGAGTAGGGCAGGGGAAATGTTGGCGAGGTTTAAGTTTTTGGTCATAGGATTGCGTGTTTCATGAAAGTTAGATAAAATAAATAGATTTGCGCTGGTTTTTTTTTTATTCTACATGCTACGGTAAACGGCGCTTTCTGTTTTCAATTGTATCGATCAAGCGTAATTTTTCAATCATAAGTATTGTAGGATGCTCAGTTTGAATAATGATAAATGGTTTCAATTTACTTTTATTCTCACTCAATATAAGTAGATATTCCAGGAGAGTATGTAAAATATTTAATATGACATTTAAAATATTTTTTAAATATTTTATTACTTCTTGTTAAAGCTTTTGCCTAGTACCTACCTACAGTTTTTGCTAAAATTTTACATGGAAACTTTTTCTTTAGTAAAGGAAGTATTTCTGTGTAATAATATTGAGATATTGACATTTATATTTCGATTAAAATAAATCTATCGATATATCCAGCCCGTCGAGCATCCCTAGCGCGAACATGTGGGCGCAGTCGACCGCGCCGGGAGTCAGCGGAGAGCAATATTTTGGTGCCCCTCGTACCACGACACTGCACAGCGATACACAGCTAGACGATAAAAATTACGTGGTAGAGGGTTTCTTGCAATCAGTACTATTATGTATTCTGTGCAAGCGAAGCTTAGGCCAGAAAACTTGCGGAAGTAAATAACTCATTCCGTTTGTAAACAATCACGGTTAGTGCAACTTTTAGATTCTTTTGAGTCTAACAGGAATTACTGAAACTTGTGTATCATATAGGTTTGGGCTAGTCGACCGCAATAAATTGTGGAAGTTCTTTCTGGTGGGAACTCTACTTACACCTGCCAGTTAACAAAGTTTATTTTTTTTCAGTTCAAACGAAACTAAAAAACAAATATATCTTTTTACTTTCTTTTTTACAATTTTTATTTTTTATTTTTTTATTATTTACAATACTGACCTGATGGTAACCGCCATCTTGTCAATAATATTAAAAAAAGTATTCTCAAGTAGGTGCCAATGCTATAGTGTGATTTCGACTTCAAATATCGAAAACACATTTTGTCGATAATTTAAAAGTGGCCACCATCGAAAGCGGCCACTTAACATTTTGTTTAGTTAAAACCTGGCCAAATGTCAATAAATTAGTGAATTTATTAGTTTTAGTTTTCAAGTATATACTTACCTTTTCATGAAATCTACGACATCTTTCTTTCAAGAGCCACTGATAAAGACAGTGTGAAACGAAATGAATTTTGAAGAGCTTTCTTGTATTTCATAACTTATTTTTATTATTTAAACAAAGATAAACAAAGCGGGGGAAAATTATTGCATTCCACGAAACCAAAACATTAAGAAGCATGCCTGACTGTCGTCAATTTCATAAATTCAAATATTTTACTTTTGATAATTTCATGAACAAAAATACTTATTGTTTGTTTTTAAAAGTTGAACGGTTTGAAATGAGATGTAACTATCTAGATTGTAGTTAGGTAGATGAGCTATGAGTGGTGACTTCACATTTTTGATTATTGTTGTAAGTACATATTTATTTATCACTCTGCAACGTATTTTTTTTAGATTCAGTTATGTAAGTGGTTTACTTCGGCTTCGTACAAAACTAGTTACTGCTGAAGAGAATTTCCTAGATACGATACATCATTTAATTAATGATAATCGGGACACTTACTCACGGTCGTCTGACCCCAAACTAAGCAAAGCTTGTTCTATGGCGGCCAGAGACTGATATAATACATAAATACTTTTAAATACATACCTAAATAAATATTAACACCCAGACACAGAGCAAACACAAATGTTCACCACGTAAATGTCTGCCCTAGGTGGGAATCGAACCCACGCCCCCTAGCTCAGAAGGCAGATTCATTATCGACTGAGCCACCGAGGCAGAGATACTGGGGCCCTATTCGGAGATTTGAGATTTTCATGTCACTTTTCTTCGTCCTTGTTGCTCTCGTTTGAAAAGTCATAGGTGTGAGAGTGACCAAGATAAAATCTTATCTCATCTCACGCTCAGGAATAGCCCCCCTGGTTACTTATATTGTTTAATTTGTAAATAGTATTGCTTTTGGCAGTGACGCGGCCTACGATGAAGCACGCTTGCCTGGATGAGACCGATTCACTCGAAGACTCAAAGACACCCAGATTTAAACATTTTGTAAAGTTAACATACATTACGTAGGTACTTACACATATATCATTACAGGTAGTGACTCCTAGAGTTGTGTGGAAAAGTTATGTAGCAAATAAGCCACTGTACAAGTAATAAATCAAGACCATACCAAGATTATTAATCAGTGCACCCATAACGAAGAATACAGACCGCTCTGTTCTCATATCTTGGCAATAAGTATCATTGTAATAAGTCACATCAGTCCACCATTTATTCTTTATCATTATCTTTTTGAAGTCTTAAGAAATCACTATTTAATTCAAATCAATTTATTGACCGCATCTGCGTTTCAGCTTGGGAAAAAATCTTTTGTATATGTAGAGCGATCGATTGTCCGGATTTCCGGTTGTTTCCTTCTACAAGTCGCATTTTTTAACCGATTCTCGTGAAATGTTGTGAGCAGGAGGACTATTCCTACGCGTGAAATGAGATGAGATTTTATCTTGGTCACTCTCACACCTATGACGTTTCAAACGAGAGCAACAAGGACGAAAAATGGTGAGATTGAATCTCACTCCGTAAGAATAGCCCTATTACAGGGGCCCTATTCGGAGATTTGAGATTTTCTCTCACCTTTTTTTCGTCCTTGTTGCTCTCGTTTGAAACGTCATAGGTGTGAGAGTGACCAAAATAAAATCCCATAGCCCCCCTGGAGGGATATTCCTACGCGTGAGATGAGATGGGATTTCATTTTGGTCACTCTCACACCTATGACGTTTCAAACGAGAGCAACAAGGACGAAAAAAGGTGAGATGAAAATCTCAAATCTCCGAATAGGGTCCCTGATTCGAGAATTATGTATGTTTTTTTTGTCGATTCAATTCCTTTTTTTTTTTTAATTTGTGGAGATATGGGATATGACACAGATTCGCGAGCTCTACAGCTCACAGAGCTACAAGATTTTTTTTTTAATGCAACTTTTAGTACGGGTACCTGAACCTAGCATCACATCTTTTACACATATCCTTTATAACAATGACCTTGCCATGAATGTGTCTTGCTCAGTGCATTGACTTAGCTATACAATTGTGATATGCAACTAAGTGACGGTAGGATCAAGCCTCTCCCGTGTTAGTAAGCGTTACGATTGCCCTTGACGGAAACCACGTTTATTGTTCAGTTTTTAGGGTTCCGTACCCAAAGAGGAACATTAATAAGACTCTACTGTGCGTCCGTCTGTGTGTTTGCTCGTCTGTTATAAGGCTGTGTCTTATGAACCGTCATAGTTAGACAGTAGAAATTTTCACAGATGATGGTATTTCTGTTGCAGCTATTACAAAAAATATGTAGGTACTAAAAACTGAATAAAATAAATATTTAAGGGAGCTCCCATACAACAGACATGTTTTGTTTTCGTTTATAGATAACTAGCTGCACCCCGCGGTTTCACCCGCGGTTAAAAAGTATCCTATGTGCTATTCTAGACTATAATCTATTTCTGTGCCAAATTTCATCTAGATCAGTTCAGCCGTTCTGGCGTGAAAGAGTAACAAACATCCATCCATCCATCTATCCATTCTTAAAAACTTTCGCGTTTATAATATTAGTAGGATAGTTTAAGGTACAGGATCCTTTGTACGCGAGTCCGACTCGCACTTGGCCGGATTTTCTTCGTCGGTCGGAGTTGTGTTTTCATATGAACGTGTCGGTGTAGATATGTATGTATGTATGTAAATTTGCATCATGTTCTATCAGGCCATTTTACCTTCATCAATACCCATTGAACTCATAAAGAAATCACGAAGCTACCCTACCAAGTCAAAAAGTATCTTCTTAGCTGCAAATTCTTCGCGGCAAGGCATCAGCTCGCTTTGTCTGGCTGGGGTTAGTGGCACCAGCCTATTGTTCCCAATTAAAGAGCGTCAGCGGACCAATTGAGTTCAATAATGTGATGTAAGTGGTTGTTTGTACTGTGCACTGTACAGAATGGGTGGTAGTTTGTATGACGGAAGCGAAGTGGAAGAATCTTCGCGTTTTACTACATCTTTCGACTATCAAGTCGAAAGATGTAGTATTGTAGTGGTCAAGGAAAGCAAATGTTTATTAACCAAGCAACGGTTGTTCATTAAGCAACCTAGAGCATAAGATGGCGCACGGCGTATAATTTAGGTGAAGCCAAAACCATTCAAAAACTACGCTACTGTCGTATATTACAGTGACGTATTGACGCAAAAGAACTACGCTACACGCTTGGTCATTCTTACCTCGACATTATGTGCATTGGGTTATGGTATAATTTCGTGTACATAAATATACTAGTGTATTATAAAAGTGTGACCAGGACTACATTTTGAGGTACTTTTTAATAACTGTGCAGGTTTTTTACAAGTCAATTTTGAAAAAGCCGTAACATTAAACTCTTACAAATGTGTGCAGTTTGAGAATATTAAATCTACTAAGGTTGTACATATTGGAACGGAAATGGCTATAACGTAGAGTTTGGGAATTAATATTAATTTTTGTGCAATTGTAAATGTTTTTCATGGCAGCATTACTACGCACACAAGTTTAAAAAGAAGTGTCTTGAGCGAGATATAACGCAGTGTTCCATCTTTTCCTCCAGGTTTATCTGAGGTACTAGCTAGCTGTAGGGTGTACAAAATGTTGTAGTTTGTAGGTATGACGGCAGAGATGAGGTTGAATCTTCGCGTTTTGAAAGTCAAGATTGTAAGTAGTAGTGTTCGAGCAAAGAAAGTACTTATTTTTACAACCTATATGTAGCACCCTACAACTAGGTACCCTACCTACCCTACAGAATGGGTGGTACTTAGTTTGTATGGCATCTGAAGCGCCTCCTGCACGATCGAAAACCGCGTCCCCGACAAAGGTGACCTTGGTGAGCAAGCTCGTACTGGCCGAGTGGTTAGCCCTAGTGTCAGAGTTTCTAGGCCGCCCGAAGATCTCTGTTTTTTTTTTTAATTTAAAAATTACATCCATGGACTCCGGGGACTGTGACCTTTGTTAACAAAAATCTAAATGATTATTCAAGGGAAATGCAGGTTTAGGGGTGTTAGTTATTAAGTGTTAATCTAAGGTTAGATTAAAGGTTATCAGATTTACTTATTACATTGTGAGTACACCACGAGCATCGCTCTCCTCAACCATATTTGAGGGAAGAAAACGACCCGACACACGACGCCGCCGCAAGAAGGTGCCTTCGATAGTGAGCATGAATGCTCGAGATGTATCCACAATTTCTATAAAACGCAAAATTATTACGATTCTTATTGTCTTATCAAGACATTGCTTGACGATTTTTCTTACAGAGCAAACAACTGGGGCCTACAATTAAGCAGGTGGCATTTATAGCTGAGCGCTACCGTGCCTTGTATGACACGTTAAATTGTAAACTCTGGTGACCTTGGTCGGCAATTGATAGAGCAGAGCGAAATTTGGCTGTAAACGACAATGTTACTTCTGTCGCAATTCGACGCCCCTCCCTCGGCGACAGCCCAAGCCGAGGCCGTACCTTAGAGGTGCCCTTGCGCTCGTCGCCCATAGTCTTAAGCATTTTTAGGTCCTGCGTCGTCTTCGCTTGCCTAATGCCCGGTACGCTGTCGAGGCCTCAGTGGTCAACAGCAAAGAGCCATAAAAAAAAAATGTTATCTCTGTCGGGACTCGGTTGTCGATCGTGTGGCAACTATATAGCAGGCGCTTGAGAATTGACTGTGGCTTGGCGGTCCGGTTGTCGAATGTGGCCAAGGAAAGGACATAGGACAATACAGGTCGTTCCCAACGCAAATCGATTCTACACAAAAAAGTAATGGAACATCTGTGGAGCAACAATATTTTCAACATTACAATACAATAGATACTTTCTTTTTTATTTTCTTTATAAAACATTTTATGGCTTGTTACATCGGAGCTTATTACAGTTGTTCTAAGGTTAAAAAAATCTACCTAGTTCGTTTGTAACACGTGCAAACTTTAGTTTGTCCATCCCTTCCTAGTCTATTGTTTTTATTTGTGGAAAGATGCAACATCTGTTTTCAAGTTTGACCATCCACTTTATGCAATCGCTTGTAGCTTTTTTTACTGATATTGAATAATACAATTCGTATTTTGGGGTTGCAAAGAAATTAAGAACACGTGTGCTCAAAGTTATCTTTGGTGATTATTCAATAGCTTTGTCAGATGATTGCAATAAGAGACTTAAACTAGACAGTTAAGGAGGCAATACAAAAAAAAAAAATACAAAATCACGACACAATCTTTTTGGTTCTCGTCAAAAACCACCTCATACTCGTTAAGTTCGAATATGAGCAGAATCGGGCGAGAAATTATGGATAAATGCGAGTCTCCGTTTAAGAGGGCCGCGACGCTCTGAAATTTCCATACAAACGCGCTATTCAAACTTCTTGAAAACCATTTGTCAGATTATGATAAAATTTAGCATGTATAATTAAATTAACAATATCTCCGCCCCTACGTTCTTGGTTTTTTTTTAAAATGGTTCTCAAGCTTAAATAGAGCTATGAAAAATATCCGCATTTTTAAGGGGTCACTTTTGACTGGTTTATTTAATAGGTAGACAAAGCAAATCAAAAATTCCATTAGAAAGAGAGGTTGTCTACATCATTAGCTGTTAAATAAATCCATAATACAAGTAAAATTCATAGTTATTTAAGAATGATTACAGAAGTGCAAAAGTCATAAAAAAATGGAAATAGCACTTTGTCATTCTGTAGGTAATTTTAGAGGCTCGTCAGTATCATTACTCGCTCTCTTCGCTCGTCTTCTTCTTCTAGACGAAATGGCTATAGAATACCTTAAGCCAATGCGAAGTTAATCTAAAGTGGTCGCCGGACAGGCAAACTCTTTTTCTTTTTTTTTGTCCGTTTGCCGCCTATTTACAAGGTGAAAAGTTTCGATACATAGCTCTTTTACTAAAAACATTTTTATGAGGAAAAAGATACTGGCCCAATTTAAGCTTTCCAAATAATACTCGCAATTTTTGACAAATGGTTCCAAAATTGTCAGTTGTGAATTGTCAGGCTTTCTTTCTCTTTGTTAAAGATTTATTAGAGTGAAAATAATTACAAGATTGTGTTTTTCGTGTTTTTAGAAGAAAAAATTGATTTATTTCCATAAATTATTTTGTATGGTAAGTTTTTTGTGAAAATACTAATTATGTATACCTAAGTCCACAGAATATGCTCTATTACATAGGTCCAGAAGGATAGTCTTCATACAAAACACGATTTCGAAACGTGTCAAATTTATTTTGGTACCTTAATAAAACCTTTTTTTCTATACGTGATGAACTTGCCATTAAAAGAGGTTACCCGATTTAGTTGGGTAAATTATATAACGATCAGAGTTTAAAGAAATCACAAGACCGGAAACAAAGTATTAGGCCAGCTTAGGCCAGAGCTAAACTACACACAAAGCCTTACCCAGATCCATTCATGACACTGTTCTACAAACTAATATTATAGATAGATTGTATGTAAACCTTAACTAAAATCAGAGTAGGTAAAAGGTAAGAATTTAAGTAAAAATCAAGAGTACGAATTTGCGTTAAAATTAATAGTACTATTGATTTTAACTACACATTGATTTTATCTTATTTACACATAAATTTACACACTATCGTTATTTACATCATACATTTAAGTTATTTTTTCGGCAATAAAATAACATTACATTTACATAAAAATAAAACTGACGCCTGCTTGTCAGGATATTTCACTGTTACGTGTATTTCTTTCTTGCGAAGGTGCACAGAGCAAATTGTTATAGGGGCGACGAAGTTTTCACTAATTTTCATTTTTACTTTGTCGAATTATTTTTGTCCACTGATCGGCTAAACTGGATCCTTAAGAAACCTAAAGATAATTTATTGGGAAAATATAAAAATACCTTGTGGCAACACTTTTTTCAGCAACTTTTCGCTCTGTTGACATTAAGAATTAATTACAATTATTAGCTTTTTAAAGCACATAAAAATGTATTTAAGACTTACGGATGATATGTGACGTTGCCTTTTTTTACTGTTTTGGATATTCTGAAATTTCGGCATGAGTGGACTACACAGTTCACCATATTTATTGGTTAGTGGGGAGACGTAACCGCTACTGGATGACATCGAAGACTGACTAGTGAATTGGTCGACTTTCAATGGTTTGGTTTACTTTTTTTGGAATCATTATTTTTGACCGATTAGGGGTCTTTACTCTATGTCTATGCTAAGTCGTACATGTTCGAACTTTTGTTTTGAATGTTTGGTAGAAATGTCAACGCTGAGAACTCAGATCAATCTCGAGGAAAAGATGGAACACTGCGTTATATCTCTCTGCAGATACTTCTTTTTTAATGTCTGTGGGTGGTAATGTTGCCATGAAAAACATTTACAATTGATCGAAAACTAATATTAATTCCCAAACTCTACGTTAGCCATTTCCGTTTCAAAATACAACCTTAGGAGATTTGATATTTTAAAACTGCACATATTTGTAAGACGTTACATAAATGTTACGGCTTTTTCAAAATTGACTTGTAAAAAAACTGCACAGTTTTTAAATAGAACCTCAATATGTAGTCCTGGCCACACTTTTATAATGCACTATGTATATTTAAGTACACGAAATTATACCATAAACCAATATACATAATGTCGAGGCAAGAATGACCAAGCGAGTACCGTAGTTTTTTTGCGTCAATGTTTGATTGTTGTGTACATATACGACAGTAGCGTAGGTTTTGGATAGTTTTTGGCTTCACTTAGATCATACGCCGTGCGCCATCTTATTCTCTAGGTTGATCTGAGGCTGAGAAGAGCTATATTAGACTGTATTCAGACTAGCGTGATTTTGAAACATTCGTTTATAGGAGAACTTGTTGACAGTATGACTTCTAGTAAAGAGTGACGATGCGGCCTATGATGTGCCTATTTAAACTTGGCATGAAGAAAAAATCAATCACTTCACGGATCCCACATCTAAATGTGGTTCTCAAAATGTAAATTAAATTTGACTTAGGTCAAATTCCCACATAGTCCCACATTTAAGTCATGTTTTAAATTATCTTATTTATACATACATTTAAGGTACGCAGGCAAGAGCTAAAACACGACAACAACGAAATCAATGTAACGCATAGTCATAAAGCTTCTCCTATCAGACAGGTGCGGTCTGCGGTGGCGGCCAGTGGGGCGCCAGTGGCCGCCACCGTACCGGAACAGGCCGCGTCTGTCTGGGAGACGCCTTTTACGAAACGACAAAAAATACGCTCGTCTGTTCTTAGCCACTCTTAGATAAAGTACGTACTCCCTGTGCATGTATTTTAAAGTGAATGGAAGAAAAGCAAGCCATGTTGCAGTAAGTCGGAAACGAGGAATCCTTTATCCTACCCTAACATATGTCGGTCTAAATACCTGCCCCTCTAACTATACTTAGTACTAACCTCATTACCTTAGTACTTGCTTTATTATAGTCATGGTTTTTTTAAATTTTTTTTATGTAGAATAGGTCGGCGTTTGACCACCAACTCGCCTGATGTTAAGCGACGTTGTGGTCTAAGATGGAGCACGACGACCTATAAGGTACTTATTCACTCTAGCCTTGAAGTTTTGTAGAGTGAAGAAGTACAAAGATGGTAGTTGAGTGAGGCGCTACAAGTGCGCTACTGCTCAGACCCGTCTTCGGAACGGTTACACCGGACTACATCCCGAAACACGACTAGGTCGTTTCACGGCATGGTTTGGTCCGGTGGGTGGTAACTAGCCACGGCCGAAGCCTCCCACCAGAGTTTGCTACCCGGTTAGCACTACCCGGGGACCACGTGTAGGGAATCGGAATAGAGTACACTCCTACGGACGTGGGTAGCTCAGCCCCCAAATAATAATAAGTACCTGGATGACCGAGCTTTGCTCGGTATTTTTTTTTTTAAATTGTGTTTAGGAAAATAAACAATTGATTTTAGTCTAACCTCAAAGCAAACATTCATTGACTTCGTGTTACTTAACAACGCCATCTGCTGTTGTATCGTTAAAGCAATTAGTTGCTCACAAAAAATAGTATTTTTTCAGTTGAGACTACTCAAACGCCTCCTTTTTGTTATTTTTCTTCCAAGTTTATGTTTAAGTTGATTATCGATAAAACACGGATAAAATGACATTTTCTAAAAATGATTCCTAGCTAGATCGATTTATCGCCCCCGAAACCCGCTACATACTAAATTGTATGAAAATCGTTGGAGCCGATTCCGAGATTCCAATTATATATATATATATATATATACAAGAATTGCTCATTTAAAGATATAAGATATACTCCGCTAGGTATAGCATTCCGGTCAAGTGAGCAACACGTAGTGACGTCAATCGGTGCATAAGCAAGACCGAAATAAGTCATTTACAAACAGTTCGAAAGAGACGGAGGACGATGACGAGTGACGTCATTACGTGTCTGCTTCCGGAATGCTGGACCCTGGTTTTTTGGACAATTTCTACACTTTAGTACTTATTTAATTATAGTCACACTAGCTGCGCCCTGCGGTTTCACCCGCGGTTAAAAAGTATCCTATGTGCTATTTTGGACTATAATCTATCTCTGTGCCAAATTTCATCCTGATCTGTTCAGCCGTTCTGGCGTGAAAGAGTAACAAACATTCAGCCATCCATTCTTACAAACTTTCGCGTTTATAATATTAGTAGGATTAGTAGGATAGGATAGATGTCATAATACGTATGTAGGTTGCCGGCTGTGTAGGTCACTATGCCAAGACGACATAGCCAAGTACATTGTTTTGCTACTTTTTTATGTTTTCATTAACTTACTTCGCCATTCGGCTTTCAAAGGGCGAAAGTCGGTAGGCAATATAGCATTAGCCAGTCGGCTAATGCTATCATTAGCCTTTATTACTGTAGTTCTAACAAAAATAGTAAGAAACAATAGATTGGGATCTCAGGATCTAGGATTCCAGGTTGTCGTGGCGTAATGGCTTACGACTTATTATATTGGTACGACTTTGTACTTCTTTTGACCCAAAAAAAATGTAAGGATTCTAGTATGGGTACTATGATTGATACTACTGTGATTTTAAAATGAGTAAAAATGATTTTAATAAATCATTTTTACATGATATTAGTAAATTTAATGATTTACTTATATACTTACTGTGTACATTGGCATCTTGGTGTCGATTTTTTTTTATGTACAATCTGTCGGCGTTTGACCACCAACTCACCTGATGTTAAGCGACGTTGTGGTCTAATTTATTTATTTATTTTGTCGAATTCGGTATGTGAAAATGTTAACAAGCATACATCTTTCAAAATGTATGCAAGCTGTCCAAAATACATATAAGATTTTCTCCATTGTAAATAGTAAATATTTCTTAGTGCTGAAACGCGCTAAGGCATGAATATCGATTGACTGAATAGACTGATTGAACTAGACACCAATCTAAATTGGAAACAGCATATATACAAAATAAACACTAAAATCGCTCGATACTGCTATGCTTTATCCATAATTAAAAATGCAACATGTAAACAAATGCTACAAATGCCTAGTATGGCAATGTTTATCCTCATTTAAGCTACGGAGTTATTTTTTGGGGGAACTCTGAGGACGTAGAGTCGACCTATCTGCTACAGAAGAAATGTCTTCGTATTACGAGTATATTTGATCTGAATAGTACGGATGCTCTGCGTTGTACATACGAGTATATTTAGAGAAAACGGCTTCCTAACCCTAACTGGAATATTTATTTTAGAAATGTGTTTATTTCTGAGTTTTTTAGATTGTTTAGTTAGAGCCAGTTAGAAATTTCCGTTACTTCAGATAGGTATTTAAATTAAGCTCCCAAGTTTAAAGCTCAAGACGTCGCATTTTCAAACTAAACATAATTTATGAGCGAGTAACAGTTTATATCGGCGACTGAACTGCACGCCAATTTGTTCAATTACTTTGGACCTTGGATAAATGAAATCGAAGACGAGGCTTACCATGAGTTTTGATAGCTAATTAAAACTTTTTTCGTTTTCGTTTAGCTCCATACATTTCACATAATTCCTTAACGTTTTCATCAGGTGCGCTTTAGTGAAATGTTTGTTGCAAGACTAAAACGAAAAACGTTTCTGTAACTATTAAAACTAAGGTAAGGTAAGGGTGCATTATAGATAGTTAGGTTAAGTTAGTAACATCATCAGTAAACGACGTCTAAATTTAAATAGCACATAATACGTCTGCCTTCTGCTCCAGATCTTTCTGTATCAATATCTTTGTCCTTACCTGTTTAAGTAGGTAACTGTATTTTTAAGGTATGTAACTTGTGTAAAAACATAGGAAAGTACTTAGAAGAATAAAACTTCTATCCGGATCTTCTGTCCGGATCAGACATTGCCACGTCGCCGCCGCTACGAGTAGGTAGACCGTATAACATCGAAAATCTCGGAAAAGAGTAATGAAAAATGACAACAAATTAAGTAGCTAAGATTTTTCAATCCATATTTTCAGAAAAAATATAGGTAATTTAGATTGAAACAAGTTTCCGTACCTAAAAATATGTTATTTTATTTGCCCAATTTTGTACAAACCAACGCACCAAAAGAACAGCTTCAAATTGCGACTCCTTCAAAACTATTACGTATCTTCCATTTCAATTAATCAAACCAAATGATACGAACGATAACATTTAAATGGGCCAACGGACTACTTAAATTTTATGAGCCAATAAGGAATTAATGCAGAGCTTAGCAATCGTTATGGTTACCTAATAGCGATGTGTTTTATGACGGCTTTTCGTTTCAGGTGGATTTATTGACAGTTTTGGAAGAATAAACGCAATTTTGAATTTAAAAATTGGCATTTGACTGCCTTGGTGGCTCAGTTGGTAGTGAATCTGCCTTCTGAGCATGGGGGCGTCGGTTCGGTTCCCACCTAGGGCAAACATTTATGTGATAAACATTTGTGTTTGTTCTATGTCTGGGTGTTAATATCTATTTAAGTATGTATTTAAAAATATCTAAGTATGTATATCAGTCTCTGGCAGCCATAGTACAAGCTTTGCTTAGTTTGGGGTCAGGCGACCGTGTGTGGAAGTGTCCCGAATTTATTATTATTGTTAATTATACACCTTAGTATGTATCATATTAATAGAGGTACCTACTTCACCTGATTTTCTAGTAGGTACATATGTACATTGTACATATTTTGTCCAACAAATATTTATCTTTTTTATAATAAACTAGTTGACCCGACAGACGTTGTCCTGTCTTTATTAAGATCCAACTTTCAAATTTTTCTTTCTTTTTACATACTCCTAAAAATAATGAACACAACAAAAAAAGAATTCGTGAAAAGTTTCCACCCGTTCACGCGTGATGCGATTACCAAGGGAAATAGATTATTTTTCATAACATGTAAATAGAGAATGAAACAAAATATTATTAAGATCAATTCAACCAATTGTTCTTGAAAAGATAACCAACAGAGCTATTTTCGTATTCATAAGTGTGATTCTGACAAATGTGAATGATGAGATAGTGCTATTAATACTTATAGTGCCCTTGACAAAGTATTACCATATAAAGTACTACCCTACTATCCAAAGATAAGAGATTGGTTAGGTATTCCATGATAAGAATAAATAAATATTTGGCTGTCGTACCAGCTGAGTGACCAGCCCTTTTCAGGTCGCCCAGTTTTTGATAAGAGATAAGATATTTCGTCATAACGCTATAATTAAATCAATATTCTTAGCGGTTTCGGAAACAGCCGACGGCACGCAGCCAATTTGTTAATTGTGTGAACATAACATATTATGTGCATATTGAATGTCATCTGCTACGTAACTCGAGCCTGTTGTATGGAGCCAGGCTCGCCCCCTGTCACATTTGGGACTGAATATCGTCCGGCGAAGTGTGGGTGTTGTCCATCTCTGCCAGCCCCTTCGGGGGAAAGCGTGACGATATGATATGTAAATCAAATTTGATTCCGGACGGACGGTGGACGGAGAACGAAGCAATACTTTCAAGCTCATGAAGTTGAAAAGGCCAACCCGCAGGATTTACAATAATTTTACCAAATTTGAAATTTGCTCCTCGCACGTGTTCTATAAAATCACCCAGGATTGGTCCAAAACATCGATGGTCCAAAAGAAAGATATGTATGTCATTATTGTTTTTTTTAAAGACACACCGGGGCAAACAACAGCTTCCCCGTTAATCCAAAGTTGGCTGAATCAGACGTGTCGCATTTTTTTTTGTAATTAACGTTTCTATTTTGTTTTAGGCTTTAGAGAGGTCAAAAGATACACACTGAAGACACTAGAACTAAATTAAATTAAAACACCAATTGAAAGATAAGTGTTTTGAAATGAAATGAAAATTGTTTATTCCGGATTGTTACACGCATATTACTTAAGTAGGTACAAAATAAAAACAATAACTAAGATAATTAATAAAATAGAAAAATAATGATAATAAATTAGGTTATCGGCTTGTGGTACGTCCTCCACATCCGGTATAGGGGACTGGGGTCCCAGTCGCGCACCGCACTGCTTCCACCAGTGCGTTGTCGGAGCGGTGCAGGGCAGCGCGCGCGGCGGCCGACCTTCTCCGCTTGCTTTTATTGCTTTTATTGGGTTCTTAATTGTGAGAAACAGTTGTATATCAAATCGAATGTCTTTATTCAATTAGGTAACGAAGATACACATTTAAACGTCAAAGTTATAAAAATGACTCTACCACGAACAACTAACACTATTAAAAGAAAAACAAAAACCCGACTGAAAAATGTTGTACCCTATGTCACTTCCACTATCGAGACGATTCAAATGACACCTCACATGTCGAAATTCATCAAGCTGTTTAGGCTGTATGGCGTGCCAAAGAAACCTCATACATACATACCCACATACACACTATACGTACATACACTCGAATAACCCTTCTTCGTACGAAGTCGGGTAAAAAGTAAGTTAGTATATAGGCCGAGTGGGTAGCACATGTGTCAGAGTTAAAGGCCTCTGACATGGCTCCACGGTTGCTCGGAGACCTACACTCCACAGTGGTTGGAAAATGGCCGATACTTGTAAACTTGTAAAGAATATAAAATCAATAATTTTCTGAAAGTACTTCCGACTGTACCGATTAGATAATAATCAAATCTGCCCTAACGTTATGCTGAGTGTTTTGAACTTGTTTACCCACTGGCCAACTAATGCTTATTATCAACAAAACAAATAAAATAACAATATCTTTCTTCTTGTTTCCAATCCAAAACAAGACAAGAATCGACACGAAAAGAAATAAAAGTACCCACTATACATATATATATCTGACTGCATCGGTGGCTCTGTTGGTAGTGAATCTGCGTCCTGAGCTTGGGGGCGTGGGTTCGATTCCCACTTAGGACGTAGGATTCACGTGATGAACATTTGTATTTGTTCTATGTCTGAGTGTTAAGAGTCCGGCGACCACTTTAGACTAACTTCGCATTGGCGTAAGGTTTTCCATAGCCATTTCGTCAGATGAAGATGACGAGCGAAGAGAGCAATTAAAGATACTGACGAGCCTTTAAAGTTACCTACAGAGTGACAAAGTGGAATTTAATTTTTTTAATGACTTTTCACTTCTCTAATCATTCTTAAATAACTAAGAATGACCCTTGTATTATAGATTCATTTAAAAGCTAATGATGTAGACAACCTCTGTATGTAAAGGGATTTTTGATTTGCTTTGTCTATCTATTGAATAAATCAATCAAAAGTGGCCCCTTACAAATGCGGATATTTTTCATAGCTCTACTTGCGAACGTTTTTTTTAAAAAAAAACAAGAACATAGGGGCGGAGATATTGTTAATTTAATTGCACATGCTAAATTTCATCATAATCTGCCAAATGGTTTTCAAGAAATTTGAGAAGCGCGTTTGTATGTAAATTTCAGAGCGTCGCGGGCCTCTTAATGTACATATTTGTGAAGGGCTTGTCAGTAATTCTCGAAAGACGCAATTGCCCCACAGACGCATTTGCCCCAGTTGACCCTATGTCAGTCTCTGGCAGCCATAGTACAGACATGACTTAGTTTGAGGTTAGGCGATCGTGTGTGAAAAATATCTTAAACTCATTTGCTTATTTATTTATTTTTAAAATAAAACACATATCGTTATGCCTTTCCCCCGAGGGGGCTGGCAGAGGTGTAATACAACACCCATACTTCGTCGATACTTAGTCCCAAATGTGACAGGGGGCGAGCCTGTCGCCATGCACCGGGCTCCAGTCATGTAGCAGATGACATACAATACGCACATATGTGCACACAATGAACAAATTGGTACGTGCCTTCGGCTGCGGATTTGAACCCGCTCCCTCTAGCTTGAGAGGCAGGCCCTCTCCAACTAGGCTGTCATCGCTTAGAAAAAATAAAACAAGTAAAAAAAATCCGATAACATAATAGAAAGTTAATTAACACAATTGTTTGGTAATCAGTTACTCTTATTTTGATATGTTTGAAATCGAAACTTCGAAAGTGCGATAGTTTTCTTAGAAGCTTGCATCAGCGTTATTGAATCAACGGTCGTTGTTTACATCCTGGGCTACTCGGAAATGATAAGCTACTTTGTAAGCCTTCGCTATTTGATGTGTCGACGAAAGTGTACTGTTACAATACATTATTTAGCGTCATATTACACTTGATTTTATTTTTTCTTAGAAATAAGAAAGTATGTTTAGTTTTGCGTTTAAAATAACGTTAGATGCATCTGCGTCGATTAGCAAAAACAGTTTGAAAGAAGTAGGAATTTGAACTAAGTAGGAATTTAAAAAGCAGTTACGAGTATCTTGAATGTGAAGTTGAGTGTGGGATAGTCTGCCAGAGTGTGTGTTCCCTGACACTTATAATCTGGGTGTGTTCAAGTCTCGAGTGAATTAGTTTCTTCTAGGCAAGCGTGCTCCATCGTAGGCCGCAACACTGCTTATCATCAGGCATGTTGGCGGCCAAAAGCAAGCCTATTAAGCAATAAAAAATACCCTTACCTTTAGATTTTAAATTGGAAACACTTTTTTTTTTTGTTGTTTTTTGAACCGAGAGCTCTACCTCTCAAGCTCTACCTGTGCCTCTAGCGAAGTACCTTTTTGTAACTCAAGGATGCAGACGCGATACAGTCGCAAAACAAAATTTATTTCGTTTTATTTATTTAATAAACATATATATAATATAATATTATAATAAACAGCCGCCAGCCTACGCGTAACTGTCAAAATCAAAGGGAAAAGTAGCAGCGCAAGAGCGTTCGCAAAACGCGCTTCCAAAAGTGGTCGTGGGCGATCGTCCGAACCCCACCGGCTAAACTAAATGCTTAATTGTTGTTTTAACCCGACCGCACAAGAAGGGTTTATGTTTTTCGAGTATATGTATGTAACTAAGTTTGTATGTATGTAGGTATGGATGAGGTTTCATTGGCACGCCCTACATCCTAAACAGCTTCATGGATCTTGACTTGTGAGGTGTCATTTGAATCACCTTGATAGTGGAAGTGACATAGGATACAACATTTTGCAGCCGAGTTTTTTTTTTTAATAATTTATAATCTTTTTTTTTAGCCAGTAGTTGTCGAGGTTCGGCTCTTGAAATACCTTATTAATATTTGATCGATATGATTTACCTGTATTGTGTTTTATGATATCGTATTTAGGTACCTAAATACTCCAAGTAGGTACGCTGCACCCAAGGTTTTTATCAGCGCATTTCATCGGTCGTTATTCGCCCATACTTACTTATACTTATTCACACTTAGCTCGCCACTTAGCTGCACTTGAATACATATTGGACAGATTTACGAGCTCGGCTTTTGGAGTACCTCAGTTTACCAGTTCTGTGTTTTCTCTTGTAGAGTAAGTTATGACGACATACATACTTCCTACTATTTAAACACGAAAGTTTGTGAGAATGGATGGATGTTTGTTACTCTTTCACGCCAGAACGGCTGAACAGATCTGGATGAATTGGCATAGAGATAGATTATAGTCTAGAATAGCACATAAGACACTTTTTAACCGCGGGTGAAACCACGGTGTGCAGCTAGTCACTTACAAAAAAATTAAATTCGGAAGTTTGTGAGTGTATTTATCTGTTAGTTTGTTTGTTATTCACTGTTCAAACGGCTGAACAGATTAAAATGAAACTAGCTGCGCCCTGGTTTCACCCGCGGTTCCACAGGTATCGTTCATGATTTCGGTATAAAAAGTACCCTATGTCCTTCTCCGCACTCCTGTCAACATGTATGCAAAACTTCATGGTGATCGTTTGAGTAGTTGAAGCGTGACAGCGTTACAAACAAACGAATGAACGAAGAAACAAGCACACTTTCACATTTATAATACAGTGAAACCTGGTTAAGTGAGACATCAAGGGACCTGCAATGTCGTTTCACTTAAAGAGGTAGTCCACTTACCCATAGTGTCTCAGATATACAGGTATAAATAAATATCTGTCTCATTTACAGAGGATTCCATTAATAGAGGTGAGAATACAGGTTATTTCAGGAATTTGTGGATAGAATAAGAATGAGTAAACAAACAATGTTATCTCAGTTACAGAGGTTTATGCATATAAAATTTACTCGCTGTCTCAGTTATAGAGGTAACTATGATGATAAATCGAAAGAACAAATCCCAGATATAGAGGCTTACCTTGTCCCACTAACAGAGGTAATTCAGTGCCAAAGTGTTGGGACCTCAGCATGAGTTCCAGTTATGGAGGTTTCTCACTTATCCAGGTCCTACTTAACCAAGTTTCACTGTATTAGTTAGGATTTGGTGTGTTGCTTCAGCTTCGACAAAAATGATTTTCCTTCTGAGGTACGGACTCTAGAAAGATAGCTTAAAACTAGTGTAACAACTGGCGCCTAACTATTGTAATAACCACATATCTACCTACAAAAGCAAGCATAATGTAAGCACTAAGTTAAAGTAAGTAGTACAAAATGACACAACATGTCTGCGGTCTGTTTTGCTCCTTACTTGAGGCCCGGCCGCAATCTCATCCGGCTTGCCTCGAACTTACCCAAATTGCCGCGGTGTAGGCCACGCGCTAGTTCAGGGTGCCTACCATGATATCTTATAGCTGATCTTATGGTTACGTTCTTTCGACGCTGCGCGACAATGAACCTTATTTCGCGGCGATACGATCAAAACGTAACCGTCACGGAAATAAGAGGCCATGGTACGGGGCCAAGATTCTAGTATCTTAATAAATAAAATAAATGTAGTTTAGTAAATAAAAAAAAAAAATTAAAAAAAACTGAGCGTTGTTTATTCTGAAACTCTTGTTACGATCTAGAGTACGGGTTTGAGGGTGAATGGTTAACATGGGATTTATCAGTAAAGATAAACAACCAAAATAAATAAAACCAACATAACCAACATTTATGTATATAACCAACATTTCTTATAACCTCAGTTAGAGCCACAGATCTCGGATGTAAAAGATCGACGGTGATACAAAAAATCATTTGCGCATGCGTGAGTAAATTAGTGTTGTGAAAAGTACTAATTATTTTATCGATTGACCAAAACTGGTCCTCCGGGTGCTTGTCGATAAATATAATCTTTCGCATACCAATTGAGTTGTTTTTTGTTCCAAGTAACACTGCTACTGAGCTAGAAAAAATATAAACCACTAAACGGGTGCTAAACTAGGCGTCAGTGTCACCATAAGAAAAGTAAATAATAAGATCAATATAATACTAATTATTATAATAGTAATTCGCTTCGAATGGACCTCCATTCGAAGCGAATTACTAGTATTATATTGATCTTATTATTATCTTTAGGAATATTATATTTAGGAAAGGAAGAATGGAAGGGAGGAGAGAGGAGTAATTTAAATGTCAATAAAATAATATTATCTTGTGTCTTATTCATAAGCACTATTCCTCCTAGTCACATGCACCTTCTCCAACCGAATAGCCTGCACTCTCGTCCACCCCTTGACCGTGCCTTTCTTACACGCGAGGGGTCGCCGACCTGTCGTCTACGTGGTCACGTGACCCTCGTTACGTTTACGGCGCCGTATTACTTACACCAACTTAACTGGCCAGCTAGGCGCGGAGCCACTATCGGATCTTCCAAAGAAAATTGATGTAAAATGTTAGTTTACCGATTTGGTGACGTATGTGGATAACTTGGTCGCACATGTAATTTCTCTACGGTCGCTCCGTAGACCGAAGACCGTAGAGCGCTGTACGTAACGTTTTGATTGTTGGTTACGTATGGTTATTATGAAATGTGGGGTGAGTTGAATCTAGATTTTGTACAAAGCGTGGCTCTTGGTTTTCTCTGGTTTTTAAATCAGAAACCTTTGGTTCTATAATGCCTTTTATCTTCAAGTTTGTAGATTAGATTCTGTACTTTTATAATTATCATCATAATTGCCTAGGAGACTTCCACTACTGGACAAAGGTCTCCCCGATGAACTCTGCAACGCTTCGACTTCTCTTCCTTCACCAACTCGTCGGCTAAGGCATTTCCAAGCTACTTCTACTGGTTCGTGGTCGCCAACTTGATTTAACTAATGACACCATCATGGTGGAAATTCCGCCAAAACGCACTAAGCGTTTCAAGTCAACATTTCTTGTAAGAACTGCAGAGGTGTGGAACTCGTTGCCTGCGTCTGTCTTCCCACCTAAACACAATCCGGGGGTGTTTAAGAGTAAAGTGAATAGGTATCTCCTGGGCAAGCGTATTACACCTTCGATCACGTCAACGCTTCCCATCAGGCGAGTCAGTGGTCAAAGGCATGCCTAGTTTGTTGTAAAAAAATAATGAATGCTTGTGTCCCACAGATAGTTGTCCTATACTGTAAAAGTTTTTAACTTCGTTTTAATACGAAAACTCACTCTTATGTTATTTTTATTTCATAAATTATAAAGCTTATAAATGCGTGAAAATATTCGATATATCTTCACGTTGAAATGGCTCAAGGGATTTGGCTGAAATTGGAAAGGGAAATAGCTTATACTCGGGATAATAGCTTATATTAGTAGTGGTGTCATAGAGTATATAGAGCATACTCTTGTGTACGCCACTAAGGGCCGTATCCCAAAACGGGGTTTGGTCATGAATCTCGATTTAGCCATTAAAAGGCTGACTCCCAACTACCACCACCAAAACAGCCACCAGTGTTGGTCGTTAGAACAATATTTTAGTTTTTGTCCCACTGGGGCTCGTTGGGTCATAAAATTATTTTTTGTGCCAACGACCACCACCAAACTCCCACCACTGGTGAAAACTACAGTGAAACCGATAGAACTCTAACATGGAAACTCAGTTTTTGATATTTTTTTACACTTTAACACAGCTTATCTATATATTTACGTTATAATGACAAAAGGTTAAAAATAATAATTATTATTTCATGACCCAACGAGGCTCAATGGCGGCAGTTGGGACAAAAAATAAAACTTTGTCCTAACGAACACCGCTTGGTTTTGGTGGTGGTCGTTGGGAGCAAGCCGGGCCTTAGCCTGTAATCTATTTCCGAACAATTCAAGTACATCTTTATTTGTTTGATCATTATGTGAAGCGATGATAGCCTAGCCGGAAAAGGCCCACCTCTCAAGCCAGAGGGAGCGGGTTCGGACCTAGCCGACGGCACGCACCAATTTGTTCATTGTGTGAACATATGTGCGTATTGTATGTTATCTGCTACATGACTGGAGCCCGGTGTATAACGACAGTCTCGCCCCCTGTCACATTTGGGACTGAATATCGTTCAGGGAAGTGTAGATGTTGTACACCTCTGCCAGCCCCCTCGGGGAAAAGACGTGACGAAATGTATGTATGTATCATTATGCTTTGTGACGCAATATCGAAATAAATAACACGAAAATACACCTAAAGTAGAACTTCGTAAACACACTGTGAGAAATACACAGCTTGTCTTTGAAATTTTAATCCAGTTCGACCTACTTATTTGATGGGTCATTTTAATTATACCGTCTTCATGTGGACTACTTGTGGCAGTTCTTTACCGTAAAAAACTAAAACGTTTGAACTGTAGTTTAGTTCCATATTTTGTCAGTTTAGCTTTGTGCTGACTGAGCAGCTGACTGTATGCTGGCTGACTCTGAGTACGTATTGGGCAAGCTTAATGTTGAGCAGGCCGCGAACTGTAGCAGTTAGCAAACAAAGTGCGAGTCAGTCGCTCGTCAGCAAGCGATACGCTGCGAAATGAGTACGCGTGTACTCAGTACGCGCTGTTTGGACACTCTATTTAAAATATTTAGTGTGAGCTATGCAACCAGTCAGCTGCTCACGATTTCCTCATTCTGCCTTACTACAATTGTAATAAATTAAAAATGTAAAAAACCCCTGACACCGATTTATATCAAACATAGCTTAGAACACTCCCGACTAATTCACCTTTCAAACAAAAAAAAAACATAATCAAAAACAGTTTATCCATTCGGGGGCTACGATGCCACAGACACACACGTCGAACTCATAACACCCCGTCGTTTTTTCGTCGGAGGTTAAATATGACAGTTTGCGATGAAATGTGAAAGAGGCGGGGTTCTGTGGATAGTTTCTGGGTTTCGAAGTTTTTTTACTAACCTAGCTTAAAATGTCAACCGAGCCGATCCGATTAAAAACTTACCGTATGTGTGTAGTAAAAGGAAAAAGGAAGACAAATATAACGTTGGGAAGACGACATGAAAAAACTAGCTGGTCCAGCATGAACACGCATTGCGAAGGATAGAACAAAATGGAAAGGCTTAGAGGAGGCCTTTGTCGAAGGACAAGCTGAAAAAGAAAAACCGGCTACCGTTGTAAATAGCTAGAAGTTAAATGGTTAAAAAATATATCTTAATATAAATAAAATTACGTGTCATGTTGTTTGTCCGCTATAGACTCCTAAACTACTTAACCGATTTCAATCAAATTTGCACACCGTGTGCAGTTCGATCTAACTTAACAGATAGGATAGCTCACATATATATATATATAAATAATAAACGCGAACGAAGTCGCGGGGTGACAGCTAGTATGTATATATAGTTAGGTAAACAATTTATATTCAGATGTTGTCATACTCATAGACATAGTTGTTACAGCAATGAAGGCTTATTTTATTTTATTTTTTATTTATTTTATTTTAAGTGTATTGAGATAGTCACCCTTGCTCTTTTTTTGTTACTGTTACTAGATCTAATTTCTTCGAATAATATAATCTACTAGCTAGTATAATATTTTATTTTATTTTTTTTATTTTATTTATTAAACAACATTCACAGCCCTTAAAAAACAAAATACAACAGTAACAAACTAAACTTACAGCCAATAAAGAATGTATATTATATTAATGAATTAAATAATATTTGCAGTCGTGTGTGCGTGTGTGTGTGTGTGTGTGTGTGTGTGTGAGAGAGAGAGAGAGAGAGAGAGAGAGTGTGTGTGTGGATGTGTAAAAGTGTGAGAGTGGGATATATGAATATGATTATAATTATGAAATATTTGTGCCATGTATTAATTTGGTTATATCAAGTTTAAAAGCTCCTTTTTTTAAGTGAAAGATATCGGTAAAGTTACAAAATTTTAGGTTATAGGTTCTATGTAGACGATTAATTATTGAATTTTGTGCATAGTTGGTATGAATTTGTGCGACAGCAAATAATTTTATATTTCTAGTTCGTTTTTGAGGTGCACGAAAGCTGAGAATACTACTGATCAGGGCAGGGCAATACACCCGTTACACAAGCCGTGCAGAAATACCATGTCTAAGATCGTGCGTCTGTTCTCAAGGCTAGCTAGATGGTGGTACCTACATGAATCTTCATAACTCAGCATGTATATACGTGCCCTGTAGTTGAGATGTTTTATAAATTTGTATTGAATGTTCTCAATATCTCTTATGTATGTAATGTAAGAGGGGTTCCATATCGTACTACAGTATTCCAAAATGCTTCGAACATATGAGTAATACAGTAGTTTAATACACTTTGCGTCCGAGAAAGGTTTACAGACTCGCATGATAAAACCAAGGCTTTTATATGATTTTTTAATAATAGCTTCAATATGTTCAGAATAAGTCAATTTGGAGTCAAGTAAAATTCCTAAGTCACGCACTGTTTGGACCTTTGATATTCTTACACTAGAAAGCTGATAGTCAAATGAAATAGTATTTCTTTTACGCGTGAAGGAGACATAGTGACACTTACCGACATTAACGCCTACTCGGTTGTCAGAATAATAGTCACTAAGACGATTAAGATCAGCCTGTAGCTTAATGCAGTCTGATTGATTATTTATTTAATCTTATACCTTTAAATGAGCAATTCTTGTATATATATATATATATATAATTGGAATCTCGGAATCGGCTCCAACGATTTTCATACGAATTAGTATATAGGGGGTTTCGGGGGCGATAAATCGATCTAGCTAGGAATCATTTTTAGAAAATATCATTTTATTCGTGTTTTATCGATAATCAATCTCAACTGAAAAATATGACTCTTCCTGACATCTATTGGCGAACAATAATACAATTTTTTGTGAGCAACTACGAGTAATTGCTTTAACGACACAACAGCAGATGGCGTTGTTAAGTAACACGAAGTCAATGAGTGTTTGCTTTGAGGTTAGACTAAAATCAATTGTTTATTATCCAAAAAACACAATTAAAAAATAAAAAAAAATACCGAGCAAAGCTCGGCCATCCAGGTACTATAATATAATATTCTAGACTATAATCCATCTCTGTGGCAAATATCATCCAGATCTGTCCAGCCGTTCTGGCGTGAAAGAGCAACAAACATCCATTCATCCATCCATTAGTTCTTACAAACTTTCGCGTTTATAATATTAGTAGGATTCGTAGCTTTCATTATTTTGTAATAGCCTAATTTCTATGTGCTTATTCTTAGTCTAATTTTATAAATTCGTTGTGAATGCTCTGACAAGTTCTAATAGCCAATCGTACAGCTAATGTCCCGCCTCACGTTAGATTAACTTTGTGTCAAAACTTAGCTTCATTTTGAAATGGCTAATATTGAACCTTATTACTGCGTGACACATTGGTTTCAGTATCAACTTTATGTCCGAAGACTTAACACACATTGGTGTTGGCTACCAGACCTAGATTGGTACAAATATGACCCACTAGCTGCTCCCCACGTGCTACCCGTGGTTGATATTCCCGCGGGAATACTTCACTTTTAGGGGTAAAAGCAAGCTTATGTGTTAATCCAGTGTCAGCGGTCTCCATACCAAATTTCATTAAAATTGTTCCAGCAGCCATTAGAGAGTGAAGAAGTAACAAACAAACACACTTACACACACACAGACTTTCGCCTTTATAATATTAACTACCAGCGGTTAAAAAGTACTCTAAGTGTTAATCCAGGATAGAAACTACCTCAATATCAAATGTCATAAAAATTCGTGCATCGGTTTCAGTGTGACGAAGTAACAAAAAAACACGCTCACAAGCTTTCGCCTCTAAAATATTAGTGTGATTAGTGTGATAGTTCGAAGTGTAATGATGTATGACCGTGAAAGTGTGATTAGTGTGAGTGATAGTGTGAAGTACGAAAGCGTGATGATGTGTGGCCTCAGCAGCCGGCGCTCAGCAGCATTGCTCTCGGCTATCCGAGCCCGCGTAGCTGTATCCCGCGTAGCAGCCCCACGTAGTACGTAGCAGTAGCTACGAGCCACCGCATAAAGTCGCTGCAGCGCGCGCGGTCTCGTGACACCGCGTGATTTATGACGGGCGACATTCTCGGTACTCGTGCTCACGGTGGGCGCAGGCCTGGATTCAGATTTCATATTCTGCCGCGTGACATTCTTGTTATTGTCATTTATATCAATTTAGGTATGTATTTTAAATTTACTACATATCCTCCTCCCCCTAAGGGGCGAGCAGAGGTGTAATACAACCCTCACTTCGCCGGACGATATTTTGTCCCAAATGTGACAGAGGGCGAGTCTGTCGCAGTACACTGAGCTCCAGTCATGTAGCAGATGACATACAATCCGCACATATGTTTACACAATGAACAAATTGGTGCGTGCCGTCGACTGGGTTAGAACCCACTCCCTAAGGCTTGAGAGGCGGGCCTTCTCCAACTAGGCTAACATCACTTTAAAAAATATTTATATGTATGTGTATCAGTCACTGGCACCGATAGTACAAGCGTTGCTTAGATTGGGTGCAAAAAATGTTCCGAATATTTTATTTATTTATTTATTGTCGCTCTCGCTTGGAAAGTCGTAAGAGTGAGAGTGAGCGTAATCTCACGCGTCAGAAGAGAGGTTCAGGAAGGTTATGGAATGTTGGCTTCAATGTTTGGTTCCTTGGTGGGTACATAGTACTTGGACTTTCATGAGAAAACGCGGCAGCTGTTGCTCTACGTAACGCTCTACCACAGTTCATCGTTGAATTTGTCGATTATTTTTTAAATGTTGCTAACAACATCATAAATTAGTATTTGACAAATACGTGTTAAGTTATGTACAGGTTAATAACGAATCTCACTCACTAATACTGAAAATGAGGAACGTTGAATAACTGAGATACTTTCAATAATTGCCAAAAAATTTCAAGCGGAAATATGTAACGAGTTTTCTTGATATCCCGAGGGCAAATACCCCATCTCGTCCTTACTCCGCCCCTGGTCGTGCCACCCGTTCCTTGTTTCGTAATTGCGTTCGTGGCGGTCCTGTGGGAATACTTTTTTTTGCAATTTGATTATAATCAAGTTTCAAGAAATATGGCGAACATTAAAATTGGCTGGTTTTGCTGGCTTCTTAATTCGCTTAATCGTTAAACCTATTTAAAGAATTTATGTAATTATATCAATATCTAAGAATATTCCTATAATAGTGTAAGTTATCCGTAATTTGATAATTGTAAACAATTTGATGAATTACCTAATGACATCTCCATAACGATGGAAGTTAACATTTTTAGAATCTCATTGATCAACATTTTTGTCAAATTTATTTGGAAACGATCAGTGGAATTTTCCATTCTCAATTTCAATTGGTTCAGTAATTAAATTTCTGTGCATTTTTCATTCAACATCCTTGAATACCTAACTGATCTCTACTGCAGGACTAGGCTATACTATTTTTTACTTGCAAACAATATTTCCGCATATGTTTTTGTGTACCATATGTTTTTGTGTTGTATAACCTATGTACATTACATTCATGTTCCACATCTTCTGACGCATACTTCCGTAGCGGTATCCAGTCCACGCCGCCCCGCGCTCGCAGCCGCCCGCCTTACCTACACCGCCGCCCGCCCAAACGCTACCAAAACACCACGTAAAACTAGCCATAAACTTGGAAAACTGTGTTTTAGAAAATTAAATTTATAGAAAGTTTGAAAGTTTAGTGTATTGTAAGTTGAGTTTTATTGGTTAGAAATTCGGAAGCATGGAAATTTTTATGATGCGGTGTGCCAAAAAAACGAGGTGAGCTTCTAATAAATTGTGAAGTTTTTCTTTATTAGGTTTTTTTTCTGCGTGAGCCTAATATGTAGTTTTTGGTTTGTCAGTTTGAGTTATCTAGGTAGTTTACGGTGTGGTCTTGGGTTTTATTTTTTAACCGACTCCAGAAAGGAGAAGGTCCTCAATTCGGTTTTTAAGAAATGTTACCGCATAACTCCGTTATTCATGAATTGATTTTGAAACAAAATCCAAAAATGAAAAAAAGATTGTTGTTTTTGTATTTAGCAAACTGTACTTAAGCGCCAAAGTTTAGATGCCACATTTCACTCCCACGTTTAAAAAAATAGATATGAAAAAATTGACGATAGATAGCCATGAACACTTGCAATCGGTTAGGTTCCTGAAAAGAACACTTTATAGCCTCACTGCTAAACTATTCTTGTATCTCAAAAAAAATATCTCTCTTCTGCACCTGCACGTTTTCTTTTAAAAAATGTAAGAATATTAGTCAACAACGAATATTTGGAAAAATTATTGAATAAAAACTAATTGATACTTTAAAAAATGTATAAAACAACACTGATATCATAAATGCGAAAGTCTGGATGGCTGGACAGATGTTTAATTGTTACTCAATGGCGCTAGAACGGTTGAACGGAAATGGATAACATTTGACACAGGGACAGATTATAGTCTGAAATAGCACAGGTACTTTTTAACAGCGGGTGGAACCGTAGGGCGCAGATCGTGAATTTATTTTTCTGCATTTAATATTTTAATCGAAAATTTTTATTCCATCCATCCATCCATCAACCATAGGACGTCCACTGCTGGACATAGGCCTCCCCCATAGATCTCCAATAAGACCGGTTGGTAGCGACCTGCATCCAGCGCGATCCTGCGGTCTTGACAAGATCATCTGTCCACCTTGTGACGTCCTACTGCGCTTGCCGGTACGTGGTCTCCATTCGAGAACCTTTCGACCCCATCGGTCATCAGTCCTTCGTGCTATGTGCCCTGCCCACTGACATTTCAACTTGCCAATCCACTGGGCTATGTCGGTTACTTTGGTTCGTCTACGGATCTCCTCATTCCTGATTCGATCTCGCAGAGAGACTCCGAGCATAGCCCTCTCCATAGCTCGTGTAAACTTTTATTACTTACCAGATATTTAAACCGAGAAATAACGTATTTTTGGTAAAGACGCTTTACCATGCAATCTACTCTTAAACATACAAAATTACAACTAGTGGTTTTGTGAGCTGTATAAAGACCTTGTGGCCGACGTTTGTCTTCCCCAATAGGTCGCATTCCTCAAGCGAGTCTCGTGAAATTTTGTGAGCAGGTACTTCCTTACAAAATTTCAAGAGAATAAGTTGATAAATGCAACCTTTGGAGGAAAACAAAGATCCGGACTGAGATCCGGACGGAGATCCGGACAGAAATCCGGACAGAGATCCGGACGGAGATCCGGACAAAAATCTGGAATACGACATCATTTTTGTTGAAGCTGAAACATAGACGCTTCGTTCGCTATCGCTCGCTATTATCTACTTAGTTACTTTATTTTAGTGATTTATGTATGTAATAATTGTTATATTTAATTAGCTATAGGTATTTTAAGTATTAGAATGTATTATATTATTATGACATGTTTGTTTATGTAAGTATTATTTAAATAGTTTATGTAGGTGTATAGGTACACATGATGTTTTGTTTGTTTTTTTTTAATCAATCTTATGTTTATTTTTGTTATTTTTGCACACCCTGTCCCATACTCATTTGTCGTATCCTCCCCATCCTAAGGTTGGCTGGAAGAGATCGCTTTTAGTGATAAGGCCGCCAGTTGTTACACTATATAATAAGTTTTATTATAATTTTTCTCTTGTTGTTTTGTTATTTGTGGTGTGAACAATAAAGAGTTTATCTATCTATCTATCTCGCTCGGTCGAATATTCGTAATAATAGTATTTTCAGTTTCCCAATTCAAATCACCAAACGTTGAAATCGGCCGAGTATTTTTTCATTATTATTCACAAGCTGCCCCCGTGGTTTCACTCGCGATTAAAAAGTATTCTATGTGCTATTCTAGACTATAACCTATCTCTGTGCCGAATTTCATCCAGATCTGTTCAGCCGTTCTGGCGTTAAAAAAGAGTAACAAACATCCATCCATACATCCATTCTTACAAACCTTCGCGTTTATAATATTATTAGGAAGTAGGAAATACGTCGCCCTCATAAGTAAGTATTAGTATTTTCGCTATTATTTTTTGTGCTTTGTTAATTCTGGTGTGAACAAATATTTATCTACGTTTGTATGTAACAGCTCGAGCTCCTAACCAGCTTTAAATCCGTTCATTATCTGATCGGTCGCGAGCTGTGCACGGAATCTGATTTATAATGTTCGTATAAACGATCACATACGGTCCAAGTCTCCCATTAATCAGAATACACGCAAATAAGTACATGCAAGTACTTGATAGTATCTATCTGTACGTGATTGGGGTAGTCGTGCACTATATCGGACCATTTAGAAACGATGACTGCTGCTAAATGGCCAGAAACAGGTTCACCTAAAATGAGAAACTCACAATCACGAACATCTTTGTTTTCGGGGCAATCTATAAATTTTAATCAGACACTTTCCGACTAAAATTCCTATCTACCTAGGTTCCTACCAGAACTCGAGTACGCTGTGATTACAGAAAAGTAACCTGTCTAAGTGATTACAGTGTGACAGGCACCTATGCGTTCTCGGAGTTCCCTATCTAATACTGAGCTACGTGGGAGATTATCTTATTAGTGAAACAACGATCACAGAAATACTAGGCTTTATTCAACAATTTGCTTACTTAAGTCTAAAAACAGATAATAAACATATCGTCACGCCTTTCCCACGAGGGGCTGGCAGAGGTGTAATACAACACCCACACTTCGCCGAACGATATTCAGTCCCAAATGTGACAGGGGCGAGCCTGTCGCCATACACCGAGCTCTACTCTTGTAGCAGATGACATACAATACGCACAAATGTTTACACAATGAACAAATTGGTGTGTGCCGTCGGCTGGGTCTGAACCCGCTCCCTCTGGTTTGAGAGGCAGGCCTTCTACAACTAGGCTATCATCGCTTAAAACAGATGACATTACATTGAAAAAGGTCATTATTGCATTTTGAAGAAAAATGCATGGAACAAATTTTGTTAAGAGTAATGCGCAGTATAGCGGTGACTTCGGTAATACCTACTGTGTGGTGTTAATGGTGTTATTAGGGTTTTTTTACTTCTTAGAAACTATTAAAAAGGTTTCTCTCGATTTTCACAGATTGTAAGTAGGTTCTACAATTAGGTAAACGAGTGTAGTATTGATTGATCGCCGTTTAAAAAAAACCGTTCATAGCACGAAAAATTTGGTCATGCGCGTATAGATATAAAAGTGCACAGTTACCCCTAACCTGTCCATGCTTCACTAAAACATCAATAACACACACATGCCAGAATGAAAAGCAACGTTTTACAACCTCTTTCAACCGTACCCCACATGAGCTTTCAGTCATTATTTCACCAAATTACGCGACTGATGCCGCATGCCACGGCATCAACAACAGTTACTATGACCCAGCGAATTTGTTGTCATTGTCTTTCAGTATAGTTATTAAGCAATTCCACGGAAAAGAGGGCCAGAGGACGGAGGTACGCGACTGTGCGTGTCGGTACCCTGTGAACCGTGAGTTATTGCCCGGCGTAAGAATATTTTGATAAAAATCTGGGGAGAGTTGATGAGTTTTTGTTTCGGTATGCAGATTTGTGGTGGGTTGTCTGTTAATGGAATGTTTCGAGTAACCCAATTCTTGTGATAATAAATGGAGTCGTATGTGCATGCACGCTTGCGTTCATGTGATCATGAGGGCCTGTTGGTTTTTGAGGGAAATGTGGTGGTCGTCCATCTATTATGGGACATAAATACGATTTTGCGTTAGGTACTTTAAGTTACGCGATAGTTAAAATGTTTTAGTGAGTAGGTATTTAGTTTTGTTCTTTTTAACATTTTATGAGACTACAGTCGGGAAGATAAAAATGGTGTCGTTTTCTGAAGAAGAAACGAAGGAGAGTTATGTTTTTCGAGTGTATGTATGTAAATATGTGGGTATGTTTGTAGGAGTTTTCTTTAGCACGGCCTACAGCCTGATGGATTTCGACATGTGAGGTGTCATTTGAATGGTCTTAATAGTGGACTCTTAATAGTGGAGTGACATAGGGTACAATATTTTGCAGCCGGGTTTTTGTTTTAAGAAATAAAATAAAATAAAAAAGCCTTTTTATTTCCTGTGAATTTACCTTTCTTACAATCTATGTATGTGTTAGTTTTATTTTTTCGAATGTAAATTTAACTGTTTAATTATTTCTTGCATAATATAAATTATCTGTTTCTAGACTATTTTTGTTAATTATTTTTGCTTAAACTATTTTTTTATTTAATTCTCCGGAACCCCAGAATGGGTAAAGGCCTCCTCCAGTGAAGCCCATTTGACTCTGTCTTGAGCTACTTGTCTCCAGTTTGGACCAGCTATTGTTTTAATATCATCTTCCCATCTTTTAATAGGTCTTCTACCTCTAGTTCGTTTGCCTATTGGGCCGTTCCAGAATGTTACTTTTTTGGTCCATCTAAGATCAGTTAGCCGCGCAACATGTCTCTTTGTTTTAATAATGTTACAATTCTTCAGTGACTTCAGTTTTAAGAATTTTCAGTTGTTTCTAGTGTAAAAAAGATTTAAGCTTTATAAATAAGGCTTTGTGATATACGTATAGCAACTACATGAGATATTACGATTCTGTCATATAAACTATACAGCAACCAAATTATAGAATTTAACTATCGCCAAAATAACGAATCAACTTGGTGACTTGTTTAATCCATGGTGTATAATAATACTCCGCCAAGTCCTGCATTCCTGTCACGTGGGCAACACGTAGTGACGTCAATAAAAAAATAGAAAGAAAAATCGTGTCGTGGTCCTGCAAAAGCAAGACCGAAATATGTCATTTACAAATAGTTGTGACGTCATTACGTGTTTGCTCCTGAAATGCTAACCCTTCACACTAAATTACACTGTAAATGGGCCTTATTAGCTAAGAGTATTGATGTACTTGTCTAATACGCAACAATAATAAAGACAGGTAGGTACCTATATTTTTATCTTTTAATAGGGTCTAGTAAATAAGTTCTATGGGCCGAGTACCACAGTTTTTAGGACGCACGAAACCCTCTGCCTTGTAGAGGTTACACTACTGTTGAGTTCTATTTATGGTCCTAACGATTTCGCATAATCCGTGCCTGTTCTAATCAGTTTGCCATCAAGTCTTTAAACAAGCAAATCAATTAGAACCTAGGTCAATGTATGCAAACGGTATCTTCGCGAATTACAATAATTAATGAATCCTAACCACGCCACGATTAGGTATGCTCGAGTAAAACCAGAAGACAAGGTAATTTTTATTTTTTAATCCATAATTTGGCGTAGTTGATGTAATTATTTTTATAGGGTTCTTGCACGACAATGTAAGCAGATTTAAATTTATTTATGAGTTTCTTTGTGTTGTGGAGGGGTTTTTTGTTTTGCTTGGAATAGATATCACTGGGGTAGGAGCAGGGTGGGTTAAACCTCGAGTTGCAATATTGACATGCAGGGCTATTTTCAACCATTCGAAAAGTTTCCGTTCGGATTTCAAAAATGTTAAACCTAAATTGTTCGAATCTCCATATTCATAAGTTTTTAAACGTGATTAATTATTCCCATCGGATTTATACTTGATTCCCTATTCCAAAATGTATAAAAATAGACTGAGATTCGAACAATTTAAGTTTGAAATTTCTGGGATCCAATCGGAAATGTTTTCTGATGATTGTGAATAGCAATGACAATTTTGTCTAAGAGTTGACAAATTAGTTTTTTTTTTATGTACTTTTGTAAGTAGAAGAGACAGGAGAGATATAGGCCACTATGGTAAAAGAATTGCTTAAGTCCTTACTTAGTTTTGTCCTTGCTTAACTAGTTTTAGACTACTCTCAGCGAAATATTGCTTATCGGGTATATAAAGTTAAGATCCTCCTAAATAATGGCTCGAGGTTCGTGTAAAATAAATAAAGTAGGAGCTAGCTAAGAGTATACCTATTAAACTAGTTAAGCAAGGACTTAAAGAATTCTTAAATTTAGTGTAAATGGCCATCAGTTATTTTTTAAATCGAATACGTTCGCGTTTGACTTCATACTCGCCTGTTGGTAAGCGACGATGTAGTTGAAGATGGAGCACGCAGACTTAGAAGTTACTCATACCTATTCACTCAGAAGAAGTTAAAAATGTAATTGTAGAAAGTTAAGGCGTTTCAGTGCTGGAAAATTTATGCTACTATTTGAGCTGCTCTTGTCTATACTATGACAGCTCAAAATTCGGCTTAGAATAAGATTTTAATACATCACAATTCACAATCATACATTTGACTCTTTGATTTCTTAAAGACATGGTCGAAGTGTTTTACTTCTTCCGCTTACACCTTGTCCCATTCTTTGGGATCGGCCGTCCTTGCCCTCATCCTCCATTTAGCACGATCTTGTGCTTCGTCTGTTCAGCTGAGCATCTTTCAGATCCTTTTGGACCTGTCCGTTGACTGCAACGTGGCGGGCGGTCATCCCCGCGTGCATTTCGTAGCAAATCTAGAGCAAGCTTCACCATGTGGTCGTCTGAACTATTTTGTACGTGGTGGCATCTTTATATGTGGCCGTACCATCATAAACGCTTTTCTTTGACATTGTCGACTATATGAGGGCAACTTTTGAAACTTCTTCTTATTACGACATTTTGAGGTATTTCTTTTTAATCTGTTTGTTTCTAGTGTTATATTGTTTTTAGTGATAAGGCCGCAAGTTGTTATAGTATTTAGTTTAAGAGATATTTTTTTTAATGTTTTGCTATTTCAGATAAGGACAATAAAGAGTTTATCTTTATATTTGTCTAATGTAAAAAAGTACATACAAAACCAGAAGTTGATTGAACTCAACGTTTTACTACCGAAATCTGAAAGCACGAGTTAGTTTCGAGTTACTTTGACAGTTGCGAAAAATCCAAAACGCAGTGACGGTCGCACGTGCTCGCGTATTTCCAGGTAGGGTCGCGTCGCGTGTCTCCGCCGATTTATGCCGGCAGTATCACGAATTACAAATCAATATCATGCCCGAGCCGGTGCAGTGCAATGCTGGATTGTCATACGATATGGGTTTGTTTTTTGTTTGGCCCTAGCTGTTTGTTTTCTCTTACGCCTGTCTGAGTTTTGGGAACGTACGATTGGGGACGGAATTGATAGTTTAGATGTTTGCAATGCTTTGTTAAGAGAATTGAATTCGTGCCCTAATACTGGTCAGACTAAAACAGCTTTATAATCTTTAGCTCTTGTAGAGCCTCCTATTTGATGGCCTCCCACAAGGTGGACCGACGACCTGTGGCCCTATTCGGAGATTTGAGATTTTCATCTCACTTTTTTTCGTCCTTGTTGCTCTCGTTTGAAACGTCATAGGTGTGAGAGTGACCAAGATAAAATCTCATCTCATCTCACGCGCAGGAATAGCCCCCCTGGTGAGGGTAGCGGGAAGCCGCTGGATGCGGGCAGCACGAAACCGGTCGTTGTGGAGATCGTCTGGGGAGGTCTTAGTCCAGCAGTGGACGTTTTCCGGGGAGACTTGATGATGATGATGGTAGAGCCATATTCAGAATCCATTTTATTTTCTATTTAATATCTAACAATTAACCTATCACGTTGGTTTGTTCGTTTTACGTCAGTATTGAGCGCTGGATTAAAATTCATAATTAACTAGCTGTTCCCCGCGGTTTTACCCGAGTCCCACAGGAACCGTAATTTTTTTAGAATAATATCTTATTTTTTTCTTTCATAAGATCCTTCTCCTGGCAATAATAAACACAACAAAAAAAATTTAGCAAAAATGTTCCATCTGTTCACGTGTGATACGATGACCAAGGGAAATGGTGATTAATTTTTCTATTTAGAGATTTCGTATGCGCGAGTGAAACTGCGGGGCGCAACCATAAAAATACACGTTCACGCGTATAAAAACCGTATCCACAAAATTACTATAATAAGACTTCGTCATGCGTTACTGGAAATAACCTAACATCAATTAATCACAGCCAAAAACTGCCCTCGACCCGTTTCAGGCAGCCCTTTGTCGCGTTTTCATGACGTGTACACTATACACTGTACAATTATGTCAAGCCAATGAATATTATAGTGACATACAGACTGGTCAAGCGTTGGCATTGAAACACCCATCATTAGAAGCACGGTCTCTCGCATGACGGGCTGTTTAATTTACTTCAATAGAGCAATTTAAAGTTTACAGGTACGTGTAGTGAGTGTGAGTTTTTTATTTGTGTGTTTTTTATGTGTGTGTGTGAGTTTTTTATTTGTCAGTTGTTTTTAATAACATATCGTCACACCTTTCCCCCGAGGGGGCTGGCAAAGGTGTACAACACACACACTTCGCCGAACAATTTGGTGCGTGCCTTCGGCTGGCTCCGAACCCGCTCCCTCTGGCTTGAGAGACGGGCCTTCTCCGGCTAGGCTATCATCGCTTCCTTTTAATAACTGTACTTAACAACTGTACATAAATGTTTTTTATTATCATTGATTTGGTGTCTCGATGTTTTCGACTAATCAAAACCGTTGCAAGAATCAGGGATACTGACAACGGAATATAGAGACTGCCGGCTTGACAAATTTTGGGTGGCATGGTACATCTACTTCCGGTAGAGATTTTTCTTTTACGTGTCAGTTTAAGCGGCCATTACACTATTTTAGCACGCTAGCTCAGTTAGCGTACAGTAAATTGGCTAATGGAATGTGATCGCTTTACAATTGACTAGGTATTGTTTGTAAATCCGCTCAATCGCGTTCGAGCCAGGTACAAATTTCGTCAATCATTTGCTCTCGAACGATAACTCGTTTTTATTAGCTTATTTGTGCCTATAGATTTCGCTGCTTGAATTTTGTTTGTTTTAAACCCGGAAGCGATGATAGCCTAGTTGGAGAAGGCTCGCCTCTCAAGCCAGGGAGAGCAGGTTCAAAGTCAGTCGACAGCACGCACCAATTTGTCCATTGTGTGAACATACTCGAATGTGCGTATTGTATGTCATCTGCTACATGACTGGAGCCCGGTGTATGACGACAGGCTCGCCTTCTGTCACACTTAGGACTGAACATCGTACGGCGAAGTGTGGCCGTGTTGTGTTACACCTCTGCCAGCCCCCTCGGGGGAAAGGCGTGACGATATATTACGTAAACCCGGAACTAAAACCCAAGCATACTGTTAGCTAGCTCGTACACCAACAGCTGGTTAAGCTGAGTAATGCCCAGTGTCAACACACAGTCACGCGTTGGCATTGACCGCTGTACATCACACGGTACACACGAGACTGTAGGCCTTCGCAACGGTACCAATGTCACTCAAACATGATACAATATTTAAACGTTTCCACGACGCGCGGGGTTGTGTAACGATTTTTTATCGATACTTCGGCTCAGAATCTGCTGAATCGGGTAGTATAACGCAAAGTTATGATGGGTTGGCGGAAAAGCTCAATTTCGTATGAAAGTTAGGATATTAGGTTTTATTATTTGCCTACCTATATACTTAGTAAGTACAGTTAGTATTCTTAGTATGGCTTTGTGCTACTTTGTTTTTTCCAATATATGTTTTGCAGCTAAATTGCCTTTTTAACACAATTGTCATCTTCAGGTTGTTTCCCTCCAGGTTATTTCAGTTTCAGTTTATTGTTTCAAATGGGTACCTATAGTTACAATAATTGGTAATATACACATATGAATGTCAAAAAAATACTACTAAATTATCAACACAAGTTGCCAAAAATATGTCTTATAAAACTACCATAACTCATAATGTCATCATAATCCAATAAATAATTAATCAACATTTTCGGATTGGAATTTTATTAAATTCAGTAATTTAACTTTCACTATTAAATGGTTTAATATGCTGTGACTATGGACTGGTGTTAACTTTAATTTAAAATATTTAATATATTTATTTAAATACCATTTAGATATGTATGTATGTAATATAATGACATAAATAAAAACCGATGTTTGTATAAATATGACGGTGTGGAACTCGTTGCCTGTGTCTGTCTTTCCACCTAACTACAATCCGGGGGTGTTTAATAGTAAAGTGAATAGGTATCTCCTAGGCAAAACTGTTACACCTTCGATCACGTCGACGCTTCCCATCAGGTGAGTCAGTGGTCAAACGCATGCCTAATCTGTTGTAAAAAAAAAATTGTAAATAAACGTATATTCAAATCCAATACCTATGGATTACAAAACGACTGGATCGATTTTGATACAAGTTTCAGACAATCTTCAGATTAGCTCAGCGTGATATCCTGTGAAGTTTGGTATAGAGATCAGAAACAACAGAATTAAGGCCGGGTCCCTAGTATAACATAAATATGAATTAGCCAACAAAAATACCATCGAATAATTTTTCACTTCATTAACTGCAACAGCTAATTGCTATTTTTAGGGTTCCGTACCAAAATGATAAAAAGGACCGCTTATGGTTAGACTCCGATGTCTGTCTGTCTATATTAGAGGTACGAGTATATACGAGTATACATATGCCACCACCCATTTTCTTTACGGTCCATCCTAATCCTAACTAATATTATAAATGCGAAAGTGAGTTTGTTCGTTTGTTTGTTTGTAACGCTTTCACGCCTCAACTACTCAAATAATCATCATGAAATTTTGCATACAGGTTGTCGTGGGTACGAAAAAGGACTTAGGGACCTAGGGACTTTTTATCCCGAAAAAATTGATGGTTCCTGCAAGACCGAGGGTGAAACCCCGGGGCGCAGCTAATCTTCTATAAATTGCAGTTAAGACGCAACCCCAAAGCTATTTTCAGTATATTCTAAAAAGTAATTTATCTTCTCCAGACATTGTTTACAAAATAGTTACAAATATAATAAAGACGGATCACCTTGCCACTAATTTTATATTTACAGGCTTTCAGTTAGCCTTGGAAGTTCCACACAGTTTCATTTGATTGAATCCATCAACCATCAACCATCAAGCCATCATGCCATCAGGCTTGCGTCATTCGATTTGTCATCATTTAGTTCAAACGTTTGTTGCCGTCGACTCGACTCTACATTATTTTGTAATTCATATTTAATTTGTGTTAGCCGTGACCTTTGATGTCGTGACAATAATTGAAATTGTCTGTATAATTTTATGAAAATAACGTTGTCTAAGTTTAAAATACTTGCCGAGCTTTTGTTGATCGTTTACGTGACGCTAAATGAGAACATTGTTTAGCTTATTGAATGCAATTTTCAACGGTTTTAGTATAGACTAAGTAGTCATTTTTCAACGTTGCTGTCTACATTAATCATAACTAATATTATAAACGCGAAAGTGTGTTCGTTTGTTTGTTTGTAACGCTTTCACGTCTCAACTACTCAACCAATCGTCTTGAAATGTTTCATACATGTTGTCTGGGGTACAGAAAAAGACATAGGGTACTTTTATCCCGAAAAAAGAAACGGTTCCTGTGGGTCCGCGGGTGAAACCGCGGGCCCGAGTAGGTAATTAACTTAATTTAATTTACTGTATTTTTAAGCCCCTGACGCAAAAATGACGGAGGTGTTATACACCTTCGTCATTTTTGCGTCGCACACACACAGACACGTCAAACTTATAAAGTTTATGTTTGACGTCAAACTTTATAAGTTTGACGTGTCTGACACACACACACACACGTCAAACTTATAAAGTTTGACGTGTCTGTGTGTGTGTGTGTGTGTGTGTGTGTGTGTGTGTGTGTGTGCGTGTGTGTGTGTGTGTGTGTCTGTCTGTCGCATCGTAGTTCCCGAACAGATGTTTTTTTTTACTGAAAGGTGAATTAGTCGGGAGTTTTCTTAGCTTTATTTCATGAAAATCGGTGTCGGGTTTTTTTTATTTTTTTATTTCTGATATTGCGAAAAAAGAGAGCATGAAAACGTAAGGCTTCGTCCTGAGCAAACAAACTGTGAGTGACTGACTGTCTGCTGGCCGACTCTGACGAGCGTATTGAGCAAACTCAATGTAGAGCAAGAGGCGAACTGCAGCAAACTAAATGCGAATTGGCCGCTCGTCAGCAAGCGTTACGCCACAAATTGAGCACGCGCTATTCGAACACTCCATTTAAAATTTATAAATACATACAATATACACATACAGTACAGTACATACAATATACAAACAGTCGCTGCTCACAGTTGCTCAGTTAGGATGAAGCCTTATACAAAAACATTAGAGTTAAAGGTCCGGCGACCACTTTAGACTAACTTCGTATTGGCCAAAGGTTTTCTATTGCCATTTCGTCTAGAAGAAGATGACGAGCGAAGAGAGCAAGTAAAGGTACTGATGAGCCTCTAAAGTCATCTACAGTGACCACGATTTCAATCATTTCTATGCCTTTCGCACTTATCTAATCATTCTTAAATAACTAAAAATGTATCTTGTATAATGGATTAATTTAAAATCTAATGATGCAGACAGCCTCCCTATGCAAAGGAATTTTTGATTTGCTTTGTCTATCAATTAAATAAATCAGTCAAAAGTGACCCCTTACAAATGCGGATATTTTCCTCTCTTGAGGACGTTTAAAAAAAACAAGAACATAGGTAAGAAGATATATTTCATTTAGTTGTCAAATTCATTACAATCTGACGAATAGTTTCCAAGAAATTTGACAAGCGCGTTTGTATTAAAAATTCAGAGCGTAGCGAAACCCTTAACCCAGCAACTACAAAAACGTCAAATGACGTATTAATTATTTATCTATTTCTCATTTTTAGCAATTTCGCAAAATTAAAAATGTATAAGCATAACCAACGGCAATAGGTATTTATTTACCTAATTAAGATTAATGATACACGTATGTCTTGTTAGGTACTTTATTAGATAGGTCGTTATCTAACTATACATTCAAATCTAAATCCACTTTTAAATTCCTTCAGTCCTACATTATACCGCATTTACGGCATGAATTTTTCACAGTGACAGTCGGACGTCAGAACGTATAATTTCCATCGTCTTCGCCTTAATAGCAACCTGCCTTGTTATTAGCAAGCCATGACTAATGAAAACGCCGTGTTTCCCATTCAATTTATGCTAGATTTCATGGAACTACTAGCTATAGGAACATGGTAAAAGTATACTTAGGTTCTGAAATAGAATTTGCGGTTTTGTGTTTGTGAATTGGTATTTTGAAGTGACCTTGTAAAGGAAGCCTACAGATGATAATGATACTAACTGTTACTGTATAATAAATAAATAAATTTCGGAACATTTCCACACACGGTCGCCTGACCCCAAACTAAGCAAAGCTTGTACTATGACTGCCAGAGATCGATATACAAACATAGTTATTTTTAAATACATCCATAAAGAGATGTTTAACACCCAGACATAGAACAAACAAAAATGTTCGACATATAAATGATTGCCCTAGGTGGGAATCGAACCCACGCCCCCAAGCTCACAAGGCCGGTTCACGACCAACTGAGCCACCGAGGCAGTCATTTATTTGTTTTATATCGTAGACAAGGCTTATCCATATTCATAGCTATTCCACATCGAGCTGTCATGTCGTGCAACGAAGTGTAAGTGTTATACACCTCTGCAGGTCTAAGACCTCTGCCAGCCCCGTCGGAGTAAAAGGAGTGATTATGTTAAAAATATGTCACATCAAGGCAAAGATAAATTATCATCAAGTTTTTCTTTTAAGCATTTGAAAGAAGAGACTCTTCTCTATTTCTACATCTTCTCTACATAGAATAAAACAAAGTCGCTGTCCGCTTCTGTCTGTCTCTCTGTGTATCCGCTAATTACTTCTAAGCCACGCACCAGATTTTGATGCGGATTTCACCATCAGTCAAATATTTTTTCAGAAGCGTTTGTAAGAACCGTGCAAAGCCGGGGCGGGTCGCTAGTTAAAAAAATGTGAATTAAATCTCTGAGTGCCAGTATCAGAATATAAAAAATATTAAAAATGCTCGACAGAGACAGTCACGGCATCAAGTGTTAAATTGACTAAAGCACCCTTATGTATAGGTTAAATGGATGGCTGACGTTGACAGTGTTCAGGGTTATCATACTTACTATGCGGGTAAGCCACTGCAGTGGCTTATGCATGCTTAAGCATGCGGGCCTCACGAGGTCCGCATGCTCAAACCGCGCTCAGTCTTGAATGTCGATTTAAAACTGGTTTTAACATTTCGTCACGCCTTTCCTCTGAAGGGGCAAGCAGAGGTGTAATACAACACCCACACTTCGCCGGACAATATTCAGTCCCAAATGTGACAGGGGGCGAGCTTGTTGCCATATACTGGGCTCCAGTCATGTAGCAGATGACATACAATACGCACATATTATGTTCACACAGTGAACAAATTGGTGCGTGCCGTCGGCTGGGTTGGAACCCACTCACTCCCTATGGCTTGAGATGCGGGCCTTCTCCAACTAGGTTAGCATCGCTATGTTACCATACATACTAAGAACAGTTTTAAATCGAGATTCATGACCAAGCGCCTTATCTGAATATGGCTGTGAGACATTGAAACTGGTCTGGAAAGAATATCATCCAGCTAACTGTAAAAGGATCGAGGCAGTGATTTGGGTTGAGCTGCTTTTCAACCGAAAAATAGTGGTGCAAGGATGTATGGCGAAGTAAAAACCCACTAATAAGATCATTAAATTAAATAAAATAAATAAATTAAGTTATTCTTTTGGTTGTTTTTTTCCTCGCTATACATCTTCGCACCGCTCATATGCTGATGGAAAAGCACCCTAATGGTACTTGAAATGTAGTATTGTTGTTGATTGTTGTAGGTGTGTTAGAAAATGTTGAAGATGCCTGCTCGCCGCCAGCCCCGCGATGCTGACGAGAATGGATCGTCGCGTGCTCTCGCCCTCCACGCCTAACAGTCGGGCTATGGACAAATACGAACAGTTAGCTGTGGTACGACGTTATTCCTAAAATATTCCTTTTTATTCTCTCTTAATAAGATTTATCGGCCGAGATAGAAGGACTGGTTCATTTAGTTGGCCATATATCGTAAAGAGTAAGTTTTACAAAAAAAACTCACAGGAAATAAAAGATGCGAAAATTTCTATAATCATTCGAAAATCTCTACATTAATCTCTCGAAATCTCACTACAAAAATGGTCTCAATAACTTTCGCCTTAAAGTGCATAGTTTACGAGATATCAGCCAAAACCTTTTTTCTAGATAACACTTGAAGATCCACCTGGATCTGTCAGCATTTTGTGATTTTATGGTTAGTAAATGACCATTATCTTAAGAAAAATTAGATCGGAAATGTAGTGCGAGGTTGACAAAAAAAAAACTGCTATTTTGGCCTACTATTTGGCAACTTTTACGGGCCCATTTCCAAACTTTAAGATCTAAATAAAAAAGGTGAGATTCTTCAAAGTTTATAACGCTCCCAGGTAGGCGAAGGCTCGTACGGTGTGGTGCTGAAATGTCGGCGGCGCGACACCGGCGAGCTGGTCGCCATCAAGAAGTTCCTCGAAACGGAAGACGACGCCGCCGTCAGAAAGATGGCGCTCAGAGAAATACGGATGTTGAAGGTTACAATTTGTTGGCAAGACTAGAAATTATTATTAGTTTATTTTTCTAGTAGTTCTCGAAGTCACTGAGTCTCGAAGTCATACAGACAGATTTTATTCAGAGACCTATGCCTATCTAGCAACCTAAAACCTGAACGGCTAAACGGCAAAACAAACCCAGTCACTTACCGGGACCGCGGCCGGAGACCATCGTGGGTCTTAAACTAACCGATACCATACCAGCATCAAACCCATCCAAATTAGCCTACACTTAACTAAACTAATCTTGATATACTTCAATATTGTAACATTCCAGAAACTTCGCCACGACCACTTGGTGAATATGATCGAGGTCTTCCGTCGCAAGCGACGGTTCTACCTCGTGTTTGAGTACTTAGAGCACACGCTGCTCGACGAGCTGGAGGCCTCCCCCGGCGGTCTCGGCGAGGAGCTGGCAAAGAAGCACCTCTACCAGCTCTTGAAAGGGATTGACTATTGTCATCAAAATTCGGCAAGTATTTACCATAGTTGAATATCGTCCGGCAAATTGTAGGTGTTGTAAAACACATCTGCCAGCCCCTTCAGGACAAAGGCGTGACAATATGGTTCTGCTATTTGATCTATTTCGTTTTAATGGACGGGCTCTTCTACAAGTTACTGTGTTACTTTTATAAGCCAGGACTAATTGATTAGGTACCCAAAACCATTTCTTAATTTTATTCTTCCTTCTAACCTAATCCACCTCCACTGCTATCGTGATCTTTCATTAATATTATGCTATCTTGGCATGGTCTTTACGAATAACAAGAACTTTCCGTGAACGGTACCAGAAACTTTACGACGAAACTTTCCGCGAGAACTTAACAGCTGGTTAGTAATTTTCACCAAATTAATAATGAGAACATGCTTGTCCAGATAATCCACAGAGACGTGAAGCCCGAGAACGTGCTGGTCTCCAACGCTGGTATAGTGAAGCTGTGCGACCTGGGGTTCGCGCGCGCGCTGGCGGCGCCCGGCGAGCCCTACACGGAGTACGTCGCCACGCGCTGGTACCGCGCGCCGGAGCTGCTCGTGGCTGAGCACAGGTACGATATAAAAGTCCAGGTGTTACGATCCTTGTTGAGCAGTCTACCACCAGCAATAGTGCTCAACAAATCGCGGTCCCTAAAACAGCAAGGTTGGAAGGACCATGGAAGGTGGAGAGTCCAGGTGTTACGAATCATAAAATCAACGACCTGGGCAACCAGAGTAAGCATAATGGCCATGGTAATTCAAATGTCTTTGGTTCAGGCTTTTTATGCCCATTTCACCGTCACATCAGAAAACAAAAAAAAAACATTTAAAAATAATATTGTGCAATCGTGTGCTCTCCTGCTCGTTCGTATGACATGAGTGGTTTGATTGACGGGACAGAGATGGCATGGGACACAAAATGAGCATTATTATTACGCCTTCACGATAACAGGCCCCAGACATCAGGTCTAGAAACCAACCTGGTACTGGTACATAAAAATTGGCAGCAACTGAACAAGAATTATCATGCTCTCATTTGTAATTATTCTTGCTAAGTAGATTCTGTAGAGTATTTATTTCTATTTTTGTAAAAAAAACCTATGTTCGCAGGTATGGTCCAGAGGTGGACATCTGGGCAATAGGATGCCTGTTCGCCGAGATGTTGACGGGGGACCCGCTGTTTCCTGGAGACTCGGACATCGACCAGTTGGCGCTTATTATTAAGACTGTGGGTAAGTGACAAGAATACGAGTATGTACGAGGGTTTGTGTAAGCGTCGTATTTTTGTGAAAACGTAAGTAAAGCTTTCAAAAGCAGAGGTCAAAAGCCTATCAATTTTCATAAGACTTTTTGGAGACTGAGTCACACTCGTCCGTGGGAAAGCATCCTTTTTCCGTTCCCCACACGCGGTCCGTGGGTGGTGCTAATCAGGTGACAACATACTAGTGGTAGGTTTTGGCCGGGGCTAGTGACCACCCACCGGATTAAACCATGCCACCAAACGGCCTAGCCTGTCGCCGTTCGGGGAATAACGGGCCGGAATAGTTGCGCCACTGCTGCATGACCGATCCGACGGACGCTGCTACAACATAACGGGAAGCTAGTCGCGGAGGGTAGCGGAATCCGAGGCACGGTGCACCGCTGGCCGACCGCAGGTAGTAGGGGGCCCAAGTAGTGAGCTTGCCACTCATTAAAGGCTGCCCCGCCATCTAGCGAAAAATCCCGGGATGCGCCATCATGCCGGTTGGCGACTGGATGAAAGGGCCCGATGGGCATCCCCGGGGGGGCTCAGGCGTCCCCGCAGTCTCCAGACTAGTTCCCCATAGTTGTGGTGTCGCGGCGTTTATCCGCTGGCCATCAGAGTGGTGCCTCATTCCACTTCCATTTTTTTCCACGAATCACTCCACTTACACTTATGATCAATAACAAGATAACGATTACACGGAGGCTGCACGCCCTTTCACTTAAAGCGCACCCCATAAACATCCCAGGTCTGCACTCAAATCTCGTGCCAGTCCACCATCACCTGGAGACTGATAAACCATCTCTCCTGTTCTTAACGGAGACGCAAACGCTCCACGACGAGCGAGACGCTCGTCGTTGCTCCAGTTGGGGCGATACCAACCTGGTCAAGTTCGATGCGGCTAAGACTCAGGCGTGTCTGTTTTCTGCAAAAAGGAGGCCATTCGAACTGGTTCCTACATTCCAAGGTGTATCCATCCCGATTAATAACAACCTTGAGCTTTTAGGAGTTTCTTTGCCTTCCACTCTGAACTTTGACTCCTATATTGAGTCTAAGGCTCAATTAGCTGCTAAAAAGCTGGGTATCCTCTTGAAGGTGCCACGGTACTTCACGCCGGAACAGTTGCTGTCATTATAATATAAGGCACAGGTTCGGTCGTGCATGGAGTGCTGTTCGCACCTTTGGGATGGATCGGCCAAGTATGAGCTCAAGGCGTTGGAGTCCATTGAGAAACGTGTGAAGAAGCTCATTGGCAACGACTCCCTTGTCCAGATTAAACTTCAAAGTTTGGATCACATCGGATACATTTCGGGGAGTGTGCATCTTGTTTGTATGACCTTATTGTCCCTAGCCCGTTCTTTTATAAAACAACCAAGGGTACAAAAAAGCGGCATCGTTTTATGGTCGACATACCCACAACACGCACGAAATGCTTTGGTTCCTCATTTCTCATACGGACCGCTAGAGTGTGGAATACTCTGCCAGAGTGTGTGTTCCCTGACACTTAATATCTGGGTATCTTCAAGTCTCGAGTAAATCGGTTTTTTCTAGGCAAGCGTGCTCTATCGTAGGTCGCATCACTGCTTGTCATCAGGCATGTTGGCCGCCACACGCAAGCCTAATAAGTAGTAAAAAAAAGACTCAATTTTCAAAAAGTTACCTTTGTCTATGGACATAGGTAACTTTTTCAACAAGTACAATCAATCCGTCAGCAGAAAGTCTTATATCATGGTAGGCATTAAGAAAAACATCCGTTTAAAAAAATCACCTGCCTTATCTAAATCCAGGACAAAAAGTTTAAAAACAAAAACTAAGAAGGTTGGGTCTCACGATGAACTCTCTTATATCTCGTAGGCAAGCTAGCCCCGCGGCACCAGCAGGTGGTGTCCCGGCTGGCGGGCGGCGCGGCGCTGGGCGCGGGCGCGCGCGGCGCGCTGCCCGGCGCCGGGCTCGCGCGCGACCTGCTCGCCGCCTGCCTGCGCACCGAGCCGCGCGCGCGGCCCTCCGCGCAGCACCTGCTCCGGCACAAGTGAGTCCACAACGAGCAACTAGCAGCCTCTCTCTCGCTCTCGTGCCCAGTAGACGGCGCGGGGCTCGCGCGCGACTTGCTCAGACACAAGTTAGTCTACAAGGGACAAGAACAAGTGTGGCATTGTTTGACATTTGGCTGCCTGTTTGTAGTGAACCTGCATTCTTAAGAATACTCTTTTAAATTAAGATTAAGTTAGTTAAATTTAGAATGTAAACCCTAATGTATATAAATAAATAATATAAAGATAGATTTTAAGACCCTCATGTTGCACGCCAGCGATGGGCAAACTGTTGAAACTCTGAACCACTAAATTCAGTAAACTTTCTGTGCACAGTTTACGCAATAAAAATATTCTATTCTACTCTATTAAATATTCTGAACGTGCCTTCTATTTCCATTTGAGGCAAACATTCATGTGATGAATATTTGCGTTTGTTTTGTGTCAGACGACCGTGTGTGTTCAAAATTGTCCTAAATATAAAAACACCTAGCAGCACCTTCCTCGCTCTCTCTACCAGTATGAGGATGGCCTCTAGAGCGATCTCCGTACGATCTTCGCGTCCACACCCTATACACCAAGTCTCGTGTGCGTGACTGTTCACACATGTCCGGAAAATAAATTGAATATTGGCTTTATCTACGTTGTCGTTTAGGTCACTTTGACAAAGATGAGGATGCGCATACATTTTTTTATTCTAAAAACAAGCTCCAACATTTCCCTTGCCAGGCCGCTTTTTATTTATTCTGTCAGTTGGTCACTACGAGAAAAGTTATAAGCATTATTATTTGCTATTTCAGATATTTCCTGCAAGATGCGTTTGCAGAGAACTTCAATGCGGAACTACGAAAGAAACTAGGGAAGGAAATTGAAGTAAGCGAAACGATCACTAATGAGCCGATGCAAATTCTTCATAGCAAAATTTTACGTAATTTGCTTATCTTTTTTCAATTTTCAATCAGGCGTTGCCTCAGCAAAGCACTGCGAGAGTGGCCGGTAAACCGAGGCAGCAATGGACTTTGAACATTATTCCTGTAAGTTCAAGAACAAATTCTTTATGAGTCTTATATATTCGGTTAAACCAGCTTATTGTTATATTAACCTTGCCCGAGACAGATTTATCCCACTAAGGTTTTCTACCACGAGATTCCGCGCGTTCCAAGAATATTGTTTTTTTTATCTACGCGTCGAAAATCTTTGTCAAAAATTAGGATGGTTAGCGGCGGGTTTATGATATCTTAAATTGTTCAATTTCTTCTTACAGGACCATAGCAGATCTCGGACTGACAGCATCGCGGGCGAGTCCCTCATCGACTACAACTACACGCCGAGTGAGTAACGACGTCATTGTTGGGAAGAGTGGGTTTCCAAGTCACAACGAACTATTTACATTGTGACTCGAGACTTTTCAGCTGTTTCTGTGTTTCTGTTTCAGCTTCTCAGCTGCTTTAGAGAATTCCCAACTGAGTGTGAACTCAGTGTAACAATGTGACATATTGGGGGATAAAAACAAGTAGTCACACTCAGTGTTACATCGTTCAGGCATTCTCATCATGGTGCTGATTTGTTTAGTAACAATTATGGTAGCTCCCCAGTCTGGACTCCCCCACTCAACTCAACATATATAACAAGTGGTCGGGCAGTTATAGGCATATGCGTTGAATTGGAAGTTGAACATGTATGTATGTTGCATGTTGGATGTTGCAGACTCGGACACGCCGATGGAGACGAGTCCGACGACGAAAAAGCCTCAGCACCCGCCCCCGCAACAAGCGCACTCACACTCACACGCCGACTCTGAGGAGGTATGATACTCTAAGCTAGAGGGTCAAACAGTAGGTCAAACAGTAGGGTCAAGGGTAGGAGCAATTAGCGCCATCTAGTACAGATTATTGTAACTAAATATAGAAAAAAGAAGTAGGTGGCGCCTAATTTGAGAAAGGTTTGTCATTAATTCTCGAAAGACGCAATTGCCCCACAGACGCATTTGTACCAGTTAACTACTATCTTTTGTTACTTAACAGGGTCCCTAGACAAGTTATGCATTCGCTTCAGCGTCAGCTGGTGGTTGGACGAAATAAGAGCTTTTAAAATGTCACGTGATCATATGTCGTCAACTCGTCCAGTCTAGTCATCATCCCTAGAGCAAGCCCCTTCTGGGCTGCCAGGGCAACTCGACGCCCCTCCCTCGGTGACAGCACAAGCCGAGGCTATACCTCAGAGGTGCCCTTGCGCTCGTCGCGCATTTTTGAGGCCCTGCGCCATCTGCGCTTGCCTAATGCCCGGTACGCTGTCGAGGCCTCAGTGGGCAACAGCACATAGTAATCCATAAAAAAATATCTAGTCGTCTTTGTAAAAGGACAGTCGGAAAACCAAAATGTAACTTTTGCAGAGTAGAGAGAGCGGAGCGATGCTGCCTCCACCGAAGCCAGCGCCTCCGCGGTCCCTCGCCAGAGCAATCAACGAAACATTTCAGGTACTGAACTGAACTACTACAAATCTGTGTAAAATATAAGCTGTAAATTATATTATGGCTATGGGATAATGCTTTGATGACTATTACAGACTTTTCCCGTGCCAGTAAACGCAGTACCCCGGACGCCTTACATCAAAAAGTAAGTTAGAGTTAGATATTAGTCTAATTTTTTAATACGTACGTAAAATTTGACAATGAACATTATTATAGGCCTCTGCTTAGATATTCGATTAAACTTAGATTGTACTTGCTCTGTTAGGGAACACTATTATGAATTTTAGTTTTTTGAATAATCCAGACTATTTGCATCTTCCGGTAGGTTGCATCTACTAGTTCTGAATTGATGAAATTTCCACAATGACATCCGTTTAGGATAGGTATCCATCTACCTATGCATAATTCTACAACCAAATCCTAGTTATGAATATGCTTTTCTTACCTACTCAAAGATATTACTTAATCATCGTTCTTAGATTTATAAGTACTTACGTAGTTTTTTAATCTCGTGAGATTTAATATATTTTTAATTCCTGCACCTATTTTTAAGACCTGCAGTGCTATTTACAATAATTCAGCAACGTTTCCGATCGCACTTTCAAACTCAGATTGTTCGAATCTCAGTTTACTTTTATAAATTTTGGAATAGGGAATCGAGTACAAATCCAATCGGAAAAATGAACGCTAAAAACTTATTAATGCGGACTGAGATTCGAATAATTTGAGTTGAAAATTTTAGAAATCCGGGCGGAAACGTTTCCGAATGATTGTGAATACCTACGCAGGAGTTATAAAGTTATAGTGAACAAGCAGTTTTGTCCGCGGCTTCAGTCACGTTTTATAGCGAGTATCAATCAGGGATAATGTAGCTTTCTATTGGTGAAAGAATTTTTGAAATCGGACCAGTAGTTTTTGAGTTAATTCGTTACAAAGATACTAACATAGGTACAAATCTTTCCTCTTTATAATATTAGTATAAATTACTGTAAGCCCTACACTTTACGAGAATGGTAACACCACCTATCTCACTCATCATCATCACCATCAGCATCACCAGCATCACCTTCCACCTGTCCCGCAGAGTGAACTCCCGGCTGGCGGCGGACGAGGAGCTGCCCCGCGCGCGCGCGCCCGGTAAGAAGAACAACAAGAAGACCTGCCCCGAGCTGTCGCTGCCGTACGTGCCGGGGGGTGAGGACCACTTTACTTATTACTTTTTATAATTAAGCTAGCTGCGTAACAGTTAAAAAGTCTCTTAACCCTACTTCTTTATAATTAAACTAGCTGCGTGGCAGTTAAAAAGTCCCTTAACCCTACTTTTTTATACTTGCTTAAGCTAGCTGCGTGGCAGTTAAAAAGTCCCCTAACCCTATGTACTTTTCTGTGCCAATGACAACGTGTGCAATGACAACCTGTGCAACATTTCACGATGATTGGAGAAGTAGAGGCGTGAAAGCGTAACAAACTTACCTAAATGAGTTAGAATTAGTTAGGATGAGCCTACGTTTGACCACAACACACCTTTTGGAAAGTGACGATACGGCCTAAGATGTCTTAAAAAAACAATACAAGAAACGGGAGCGAGAAGACCCGTCTCGCTCCCGTTGTCCCGTTGTTGTGGTTGTTGCTGTATGTTTTTTTTTTATTATATGCTTATTTTAGTTATCTGAAAAATATTTGACCTTTAAACTTGCCAATCGTTTCAGCGAGCAACAGTCCCGTGAAGAAAGTGAAGAAGCCTTACCAGTCGTACCACGCAATGGCGAAAACATTAGAGAGCCACCACCACTGGGATACCACGGTGAGAACCTTGACATTGATGACAGTGAGGACCGAAATAAAATACTTTTGGAAGGTTTTGTTTGGTCTAGAATTTTTATTTTGTAAATAGCAACTCAAGGGGCGCACCTTGAAGATATCCGCGGTTTAAAAGTTGCCTAAGCTAAGTGTTAACCCGAGGTATAATTAAGCTACCTCCATATCGAATTCCATCCAAAACTATACCTTTATTTGTTTGAGCGTGAAGAAGTAACAAACTCGGTAACTCAGGGGTTAAAACATTTCAGTATGAAGCCTGGCATACCTTCTGTCTACCTTATATCTTGAAAATGGCACAATTTACCGGTCATAATTAAATCCTAAAAATAAATAAATAGAAGATACTCAAACGAAATACAGCTAAGATAAAAGTAGTGAAACTTACTATGCGCGCGCGTTCGAATGCCACGCATTCACTCTCGCTCTGTCTCTTTCTATTCCCCCTCCCCAGGCGCGTTAAATGTTTAACGCAACCTTGTTGGAAGTCGCATTAGAAGTTTCACTCCAAAATAGCTTATATTAAATAGAATTATAAAACTAGTCCGTGTGTATTCCCAGCGCACGGGCGGCGACGCGGCGCCAGCGCGCACCAACCTGCCGTACATGTGACCCGCGCCGCGCGGCTACTGGCGAGCCGGCTACTACTGACACTCACAACCTGCCGTACATGTGACCCGCGCCGCGCGGCTACTGGCGAGCCGGCTACTACTGACACTCACAACCTGCCGTACATGTGACCCGCGCCGCGCGGCTACTGGCGAGCCGGCTACTACTGACACTCACAACCTGCCGTACATGTGACCCGCGCCGCGCGGCTACTGGCGAGCCGGCTACTACTGACACTCACAACCTGCCGTACATGTGACCCGCGCCGCACGGCTACTGGCGAGCCGGCTACTACTGACACTCACAACCTGCCGTACATGTGACCCGCGCCGCGCGGCTACTGGCGAGCCGGCTACTACTGACACTCACAACCTGCCGTACATGTGACCCGCGCCGCGCGGCTACTGGCGAGCCGGCTACTACTGACACTCACAACCTGCCGTACATGTGACCCGCGCCGCGCGGCTACTGGCGAGCCGGCTACTACTGACACTCACAACCTGCCGTACATGTGACCCGCGCCGCGCGGCTACTGGCGAGCCGGCTACTACTGACACTCACAACCTGCCGTACATGTGACCCGCGCCGCGCGGCTACTGGCGAGCCGGCTACTACTGACACTCACAACCTGCCGTACATGTGACCCGCGCCGCGCGGCTACTGGCGAGCCGGCTACTACTGACACTCACAACCTGCCGTACATGTGACCCGCGCCGCGCGGCTACTGGCGAGCCGGCTACTACTGACACTCACAACCTGCCGTACATGTGACCCGCGCCGCGCGGCTACTGGCGAGCCGGCTACTACTGACACTCACAACCTGCCGTACATGTGACCCGCGCCGCGCGGCTACTGGCGAGCCGGCTACTACTGACACTCACAACCTGCCGTACATGTGACCCGCGCCGCGCGGCTACTGGCGAGCCGGCTACTACTGACACTCACAACCTGCCGTACATGTGACCCGCGCCGCGCGGCTACTGGCGAGCCGGCTACTACTGACACTCACAACCACTCCATCTCTACCCTATCGCCCTCTCTTCCCCTTTCACCCCATTCTATCGTATTTAACACTTTAACCACATACCGACCGATTGGGAGCGCGATCTGGGGGGCTATTCCTATGCGTGAGATGAGATGAGATTTTATCTTGGTCACTCTCACACCTATGACGTTTCAAAGGAGAGCAACAAAGACGAAAAAAGGTGAGATGCAAATCTCAAATCTCCGAATAGGGCCCCTGAAAACGCGATCTGCAGACCTAGCATGCGCGCGTGACAAAATTCTTCTCGTCACTTTTTGTCGAATCAGAACGTGACAAGGCTATGCGTGCATATGTCTGTCTCGACAAAAATTGTCGACATAGCGTTGTCGCGTTGCACATGCTAGGCCTGCTGGGCCTCGATTCTACTTACCAATTGTTTTTAAATTGTTTAATAATTGTGTATTTAGACTCTTCTGGCATACAAAAGTTGTCCATTTGAGGCAATTAATTAAGTATTTAAAAATAATTGATTAGGTTAGGTTGGGGGGCTGGACGCGTGCGTTGTCTGTATTACTGGAACGCGTGGCGATTTATCGGACGCGGTAGAGAGACACAGGGGCGACCCTTGGTTACAGAGATCGCCACTTTCAGGAGGGCTATTCTTACGGAGTGAGATTCAATCCCACCACATTTCGTCCTTGTTGCTCTCGTTTGAATAGTCAAAGGTGTGAGAGTGACGGAGATAACATTTCATCTCATCTCACGCGTAGGAATAGCCCTCCACAGATCGCATTGTTAGATCCGATTACGCTCAGTGGGTAAAGGCGGATTAATCTGACGAAAGATTTTCGGCGTCTAGAACAATATAGTTACCTCAGGCAGAATCGGCTCGGAATCTTTATCGGTTTAATTCGTCTCGGGCAGTTAAAGAGCTAACCAATCACCCATAATGTAATGCTGGCTGGGGCTACATTAGCAAGCAATAATTCCGTGTCACGTTGTCGCGCTAAAATTATCGTTGTCGGTTATTGACGATATTCTTGTCTACATTAGCGGTTCGTCGCCTTTCTGCGGAGTTGACGTGGTGATAATTCGCTCGATACCTCGCCGAGTGATGAACTAACCGCTACACTTGTCGCGATAGCCCGAATCTCGCCCAAGACTAATAATGTAGCCGTACTTACTCTAGCATTACCAATTCATACATAGATTGTACACACATTAATTTGTTAAAGGTAGTCGATTCCATCCGTCTTTTTCACCCTAACCAAGTACTTTAATTAATAAGTTTAATTTCTCACTTCACACTTTTAAACATGTCTATAGTTTTTCATGCTCATTTTAAACCCGTTTTCCCCGATTTACTCTCTAACATATATTTTCAGCATTTTGGTTTCAAAATTTCATGTAAGACTTCGTTTATGTACCTAGATATGTGAAAATTATAAATTTCTTAGTAGGTAGTTTTGGAAATTCGGCATATTAGTATACGTCAGGCTCAAAATTAAATAAAGATTCGTGTTTTGTTTTGTTTTTACATTGTTAATTACGTTATAATTATTGATTTAGTAGATATTAAAGTATCCACTGTTACTGTTTTTTAAAGTATGGCTTCTTCTCTTGCAAAATGGTGCTTAGAACTAGTCATGAGACTCTATTTTAGTTTAAAAAAAATAAGGTAAAAAGGTATGGTCCATAATTATACTAGATTTTGATACACAGATTGTAGAAAAGTCCTTTTTTTTCTTATGTATCACATTTTGTTAATCCAACGCTGAAAACATTAACGAAATATCTTGACAATGTTTTTAGCAAAAAAAATCAACAGATCCCCTTAATCTCTTTAAAGTTTTTAATACTATTTCGTTGCTTGATGACGTACGTAGTATAGTTTTTGTTGAATAATGTATCGCAGCTCTACACATCATGTTATTTAGTGATGTTAGACCGACGAAAACTCATGTAAATGTGGAATAAAATTAAAAATCTGTGATTATACCAATCGTACGTAAACACACGCAACGATGGTAACAATGTTTCTTTGTACAAAAAAAAACATAAATAGGAAAATGATGTGTTTGCTCGATTGGTATAATTAAAATTATAATTAGTCTTATTTCATCCAATTTAAGTCAACATTTAAGTATTTCATCCCAGTCAATATTCACCATACTACGTTAAATGTACGTGTTACGTCTGTATAAATAATAAATAAAAATTAGTGAATTTACTGGACGACTGTACCTATAGTTTGAAGCCACTGCCAAGGATGTTTTTAGAGAATAGAGTTTTGTTTCATGTTTGGAAGAATTTTGTAAATTGTATCTTACTCGTTACGGAAATGTTATTTGTAAATATTGTATAGTGTTACATTTTATTACACGCAAAATTTAATAAACACTTTCCAAAAAGTACACTCTTTTATATCTTACTACGACGTGCTACTACTACAAACCTCTGGGTGAAGGAAAATGGTGGTCGCGATCTTCAGCCATGAAGGATCGACCAGAGAGAGAGAGACCATGCCGGACCCACCATACCAATGGCCATACCCCTGGTGGGTCTAAAACTATACCACTGAGAAAATAGTGTTGTGTTAAACTAGTTAATTACAAATAAAAATATGTCACATACCTACCTACTCCTATTACTACGACGTGATCTTTGCGACGAAAATAGCTTGATATATTTTTGATACATCACTATTTTCTGACTCTCTCCCTCCATCATAAACAAACAACTCGTTTACTAAGTAGAGGTCAACAACGAAATCGCAAAAAAAAAACAGCTGTTGCAAATGTTAAGGTTAATAACTCTTTTGTAAAACCACCAATTTTTGAATAGGTTCAAAAATTGGTGGTGTTACAAAAGAGTTATAATCGGCCGAACGAGCATTAGCAAGCGAAGCGTCTCGGCTTCAGCTTCGACAAAAATGCTTTCGTTTGTTCGGATTTCTGTTCGAATTCTGTCCAGATCTCTGTCGTCGTCTACAACCTGTAGACTTTAGCTTTCTTTTTTTATTTTTTTTATTTCATTTCTTAAGAGGGCCGCGACGCTCTGAAATTTCCATACAAACGCGCTTCTAAAATTTCTTGAAAACCATTTGTCAGATTATGATGAAATTTAGCATGGACAATTAAATGAACTATATCTCCGCCCCTATGTTCTTTGTTTTAAAAAAAAACGTCCTCAAGAGAAAATAGAGCTATGAAAAATATCCGCATTTGTAAGGGGTCACTTTTGACTGATTTATTCAATAGGTAGACAAAGCAAATCAAAAAATCCTTTACATAGGGAGGTTGTCTACATCATTAGCTGTTAAATGAATCCATAATACAAGGGAAATTCTTAGATACTTAAGAATGATTACAGTAGTGCAAAAGTCATAAAAAAAATTAAAATTGCACTTTGTCACTCTGTAGGTAACTTTAAAGGCACGTCAGTATCTTTACTTGCTCTCTTCGCTCGTCATCTTCTAGACGAAATGGTTACGGAAAACCTTAAGCCAATGCGAAGTTAGTCTAAAGTGGTCGCCGGACTCTTAATCGATTCTCTTGAAACTTGTAATTTTTTAAATTCTAGTTTTTATAATTGCAGAAATATGATTTTTTATATCATATTGAAAATTTTCCAAAACCTGCCTCGGCATAATAAACTATAGATTATTTTTACGCGAATCGGTTGAGGACTGCGACTTGTAGCAGAAGATACACGACGGCCGCGAGATCTTCAGCCCATAGAGCCACTTGTATTTAACAAGTGGCTCTATTAGTGGCTCATTAATTATTGTAGTATAAAGTTAGGTAAAAAAATACAACAACATAATTTTTAAGATTTATTTTTGTTGGCAGTTAATGACTAAAATACAATAATATCATAGATCTATAGATTACCTACAAACGAAATAAATGGCATACAAATCATTTAAAAGTAACTACAAACCTAAGAGTAGGTCTCTCCGATTTCTGCTTATTTTCGACTTTGGCTTCTTTTGTCAGAATTCGGGTTATTCTAATATAGCTTAATACTGAAGCGCGGATAGAGGCCCTTAAAAATTACATGGAAACACTTTTACTATACTCTATGTACCTACTGTAGCATGGCGCAGGTGACAGATATATTTATTTATTTTACACAAGTTTAGTGCTAATTCACTACTGTTATTAATTATTCCGTATCTTATCATTATGTTTAGTGCTGTTGAGTTCATGATTTGTAACTCGCGGCAACTTTTAAGGGTGAACAACTGGTATAATGTCACTCGCACCATTCTACAATGAAAATAGTATTAAGGTTATCACTCATTGGAGCGACTCGGGACCGCCTCAACTGGTGGTCAACGGGTGGTCCGTGGGTGGACGCCGCGTGGTCAACGAGTGAACCTCGCGTGACCCACAAATTTCCGAGACAATCCGTGACAATCGCTGACAGACTATGTCAGCGATTGTCACATGTCCGCGCGTTGACAGCTTACGCCGAGACGATCCGGAGTTGATGTAGTGAACTTTTATCCATAGAAGTTCATTTAGAGAATACCTAACCGCACGAGACGAGGCGGTGCGTGTCGGGTCCTAGGTGGCTGTAATGAGTGATAACCTTAATTGTTACTTACTACAGATAAAATATAAACAACTTGAAAGCGTTAAAGCTATATAGTAGCTTCTGTGGACTATTTTTATTCTCTGATATTTTGACCTTACAAATTCTCGTGGATGACAAGATGTAGGTACTTTCTATTTTTTTAATTCTTTCGCTGAATAAATGCCTACATTTTACATGTATAAAAAACATTTTCCACGTCTGGTCGTCTTCAAAATATCACTTACTAGTAACAATTTTGTTCATAATTTTTATTCCTAAGAAAATGCAAAATGAATTAAAAATTATTCGTGGGTAATTTTGTCTTCAGTGACGAGATCGCCCGTTCTTAAGTAATTAGTTTAGTTATCATAAGTATTCGAATTAGCACCATCGATATTACTCTGCTATATCGACAAAGGCACTTGCTTAAAGCATATTATAATTTAACCAAGGAGTACGTACCTAAGGCTATGTTTAATTATTATCATCAAATTCTGAAGTGATCCTTTCATCCAGAAAATTAGGACCTAAAATATAGCCTAGCGCAATCCGTGCAAGGCAAAGAGACTGAATATCCAATATTTTAAATTAAACTTTAAAATGTTATGTCACACGGTTGAAAATAGCATGCCAAAGATAAATAGCTAGTACCATGCGGCGAGTGTAAGCTGCCTTGAGACAACTCTTATCTCAATGAGACTCAATGCCAACGCATTTACAACCATATAACTTACAAAGTTCAGTTTAAAATGTTATATTCTCAGTCCCTTCGCTGCGCCTCGCCCGATTTGCGCTGGGCCTTAGAATAAAAGTTTTATCACAAACTGTTCCTAAAAAACATATTGCTTGAGTAATATTATTTTAAAAATACAAAGTTTCGAACGTCATCTAAGCAACTAATTACAATACATACCTTAGTGACTAAGTTTGACTTTATAATGGTCCCTTACTAAAAATCATCTTTACGGGTAATTTTTTTATTAAGTCCAATAATTTTCAATTTAAATTGATTGCTTAAAGTTGTAGGGTGAATCGAAAATGCTGAGTCAGGAATACGGAACAAACACTAGACTTTTCAATCGTTTTTTCCTTCTTAAAACTTTTATCTTACTCAAAGTACACTATGAGTGTTAATGGAAACTTTAAAATTAGTCTGTGTCTCTTTAATTTTCTCGTCAATGCATTCGTATGTACTTTTGGATGTTTTGATTTACTACATTAGGTTTACTGTCCTGATTTACGCCTTAAAATCTTTCGTCCTAGTGCCTTATTGTATACGCTGGCTGGCGATAGTATTCGTGTGCCTTTTCTATTTGTTTTGTCGTAATCGGGTAAAAAGCGTCTGATATATCCGAATTAATGAACCATTCCGAATCACCCCATCTACCTGGCTCTATTCTGACGCGTAAGATGTTATCTTGGTCCCTCTCATTCCTATAAATTATCAAAACTAAAGAGACAAAGACAAAAAATAACTCGACTTCTAAGAAAAGGGTCTCTGAATACAAATACAAAACTCGTAAAAAGATACAAAGGTGTCGAAAATATAGTTGGATAAACCTATGATCCAAACTAACAAGGTCTAGCTAGCATTCCGGGAGCAAACACATAATCACGTCACTCGTCACCGTCATTCGTCTCTTTCGAAGTATTTGTAATGACATAATTCGGTCTTGCTTAAGCATCGATTGACGTCACTACGTGGTTCTGAATACTATACCTGTCGGAGTATATTATTATACATTTATACCACAGATAGACCCTAGACAAAGTGTTAGTAAATGAGGGTAGTTGTATTCAAGATGGCGGCGGCGCGGCGCGCGCGCACGGCGCCGCGAGCAGCTCGCCGCCGCTCTCCGTGATCGCCACCGACTTGTGGTACTTTATGAGATCCTCTGCGAAATTAAGTTACATTTGAATAGCGTTCAAAAACTTAATTACAGGTTTCATCTTCAATTTCACCATGTAATAAATTCAGTTTCTTCCTTATTATTTAACAGGATTCTTAGGATTTCTTAGGATAAATCGTTGGGGGATGGTTATGGATATAAGAAAAAAGGAGTACTTACAAATGTGTAGGGAAAGTACTTTAATTTAATGGTGTCACGATAAAATTGTGTTTGGCGAGGGAAGGAGGAAGGAGAGAATTGTTGTTTGAAAATTGTGGATTTTTGTATTTTCCTCTATTCGTATTCACAAATTTAACTATGAAGTCCAATAGTGCGCTCGAACGCACAGAGGGTACCTGCAGAAAATGTATGGCATGTTGTGGCTGTTATTTCAAAGTACTGAAAAAGGTCACACCCAGCACAGTGTTTCTTCAAGTAATGTTTGTGAATACGTGATTAGTCTAACACCACACCTCTCGTACTCCGTACCTAAGCTAGTGTGAGTCCTCTGGCCGGCGCCCAGCAGGCGATAAGCCCCCCCGGCCGCCTCCACGAGGTAGTGCTTGCAGCGCGGCGCGGCGGACTCCACGTCGCGGTAGGAGATGGCGTACCCCCACACGCGCTCCGAGATGCGCACGAGGAAGCTGCCCGCCGGCTGCGAGGACAGGATCTGTTCGGCTTCCGACCGCGTGATCAGACCTGGGGGTTTGAGAGAACAGTTCGATATAATGTATGGTGTGCGTCTGGAACCTCGATCAGGGGGGCTATTCCTACGCGTGAGATAAGATGAGATTTTATCTTAGTCACTCTCACACCCATGACGTTTCAAACGAGAGCAACAAGGACGAAAAAAGGTGAGATGAAAATCTCAAATCTCCATGGGCGGCTATTGATACGCGTGAAATGAGGTGAGATTAATCAAACGAGAGCAACAAGGACGAAAAATGGTGAGAATAGCCCTCCTGACTAGAAATTGAGGTCACAACTTTTTCTACTTATTCTGAACCAGTTTCTGCTGCTGCTTTACCGCCAGCAGAAGTGAAGTTTGACACATCCAAGGACCTCAATTTTCTCATTAAATCATACAGATATGGAACGCAAAAAAAATTGGTCTGTGTCTGCTCTTATCTATACTATGTATTCAGGCTACCGTCTGTGCTATAGCTTAATAAAATAGCTTTCTCCAGATGAAGAACAGCTTTTTTGATTTTGAGAAAATTAACTTCAATCCACAACCTCTAACTGTTTGCAGGTTTCAAAGTAATGTAGCCAGCTGCCACCACCTGAAAGCTCATCCACATTAAATCGCACACTGTGCGTTTTAGGCGATCTTTTTTGCCGCACACCTGCAATCCGTGGAATCAGCTCCCGATCCTACAATATTTCCGAGTAACTACAACATGGGGTACTTCAAAGGAGCTGTCAATAGAGTCCTTAAAAGTCGCCAACGTACATGTGATGCCCCTGGTATTACAGGTATCCATAGACAACCGGTGATCGCTTGTCATCAGGCGGTCCGTTAGCTTGTTTGCTGCCTATATCTATAGCATAAAAAAGGGGTGAGTAGTAACTCTGACCGTGGAACCAGTCGGCGGGCTCGTCTCCGAGGAAGGCGGCGCCGCGCGCGAGCTCGTGCGCGCGGAACCACTCCAGCGCCGCCGCGCGGCTCGCGGGCCTGTCGCCTGCGGACACCGACACACTTTGATAAGGAAACTGACGCGGTTTTCACACATTATGATTCATGACATGGGAATTACTCACGTACGATTTAGATAGATAGTTAAACTCTTTATTGTTCACACCACAAATAACAAAACAACAAGAGAATTTTTTTAAAACATATTATATAGTCTAACAACTGGCAGCCTTATCACTAAAAGCGATCTCTTCCAGGCAACCTTAGGATGGAGAGGATACGACAAATGAGTATGGGACAGGGTGTGCAAAAATAACAAAAATAAACATATCAAAATATCGAGTTTTATACCTATATACACCTACATAAACTATTTAAATAATACTTACATAAACATATATGTCATGCTAATATAATACATTCTAATACTTAAAATACATATAGTTAATAAATTAGACTAATTATTACATACATATATCACTATCACTTTAGTCGGTTATTCCGACTATGGTTTCAACCGTATTCGGCGGTCTTTATCTAGGCGAGTAGTGCGCGCGCGCAACTGCGTCTAGCATAGCAATGCTAATGACGTCATCGGCATCCGTCTCTTTAGAACTTGTTGTTCAGAGTCCGGCGACCAATTTAAACTTACTTCGCATTGGCTTAAGGTTTTCCATAACCATTTCGTCTAGAAGAAGATGACGAGCGAAGAAAGCAAGTAAAGATACTGACGAGCCTTTAAAGTTACCTACAGAGTGATAAAGTGTTTTTTTTTTGTTTTTTTTTTTATGACTTTTGCACTTCTCTAATCATTCCTAAATAACTAAGAATGTCCCTTGTATTATAGATTCAGTACCTGGATGGCCGAGCTTTGCTCGGTATTTTTTTTTTTTTTTTTTTATTGTGTTTTTTGGATAATAAACAATTGATTTTAGTCTAACCTCAAAGCAAACACTCATTGACTTCGTGTTACTTAACAACGCCATCTGCTGTTGTGTCGTTAAAGCAATTAGTTGCTCACAAAAAATAGTAGTATTATTATTCGCCAATAGATGTCAGGAAGAGTCATATTTTTCAGTTGAGATTGATTATCGATAAAACACGAATAAAATGATATTTTCTAAAAATGATTCCTAGCTAGATCGATTTATCGCCCCCGAAACCCCCTATATACTAATTTGTATGAAAATCGTTGGAGCCGATTCCGAGATTCCAATTATATATATGTCGGGGAAACATAGAGAAGTAGGAAGCCGAGCCTTCACATCTCACTCCTGATATCGGGGTAATGTAGGAAAGAGGAGCCACGCCGTCGCATCTGATCCCATTGATGTCGGAGAAACATAGGAAAGGCCGCCGCGCTGTAACCTTCCACTTTTGGTGACGGAGAAAATCTAGTAGGCCGAGGTGTTGTGTCTGATTTCTGATCCGCGAACTCGCTATCATTTATGGTCGGCGTCAAACTTCAGGAACGTTGAAATAAGGGGACAGCATTGAAGGCTTTTCACTATTTTAATTATACAGTCACTTAGACTACTTATTTAGTGAATGATCACAAAGATAGTTGGCGATTTAGAGTAATGGGTTTACGAATGACCATTGCGTGCGACCGCTTTCAGCCCAGTCCTGTCAACCACTCACTGACAGACATGACGTTCGCCCGAAATCCCAAACGTAACTCCATTCGGTGTTAACCGCTCTAAATTACCATAAACAAATCGATTAATCGTCATAAACCACAGATTAAAACTACCGATTAACAACTCTCAAACTGATTTTCTTTATCCAATGATATCTCGCGCCGTCATATATATACAAGAATTGCTCATTTAAAGGTATAAGATTTATAAGCTAATGATGTAGACATATAGACTATGTAAAGGGATTTTTGATTTGCTTTGTCTATCTATTGAATAAATCAGTCAAAAATTACCCCTTACAAATGCAGAAATTTTTATAGCTCTATTTTAGCTTGAGAACGTTTTTTTAAAAAAACCAAGAACATAGGGGCGGAGATATTGTTAACTTAATTGTAAATGCTAAATTTCATCATAATCTGACAATTGGTTTTCAAGAAATTTGAGTAGCGCGTTTGTGTGGAAATTTCAGAGCGTCGCTGCTGAGGGCCGTGGGCTCTTCATTCACTTATTTCGGTCTTGCTTAAGCATCGATTGACGTCACCAGGTGAATGCTATACCTGGCAGAGTATAACAGTACTCGTACAGCATGGGTCACAGTGCGTGCTAGTCAAGTTACCTCGCGCGGAGTCGCCGGCGGGTGCGAGGTCGGCGCCGCGGCGGTGCGCCGCGCGCGCCGCGCGGGCTATCTGACGCATCGTCGCCTCCGCCTCTTTCGCCTTGCGCTCTGGAATGTCATCAAAAGAAAATAAGATTGAGCTTTCTACGGAATTACTCATGATCCAAAAAACAAGGTCTAGCATTCCTGGAGCAAACACGGATTGACGTCACTCGTCATCGTCTTGTCTCTTTCGAACTATTTGTAAATTACTTATTTCGGTCTCGCTTAGATATCGAATGACGGCACTACGTTTTGCCCACGTGACCGGAATGGTATTAGGTCCTTACGTATGAAATTGGCGTTTTGTACGGGAGGAATAAAAAGTCGATTTTTTTTTGTAAAATATATTTAATTAATCAAAGTATGCACCGTTGTTATCTATGCACTTTTGCCATCTTATGGGTAGTTCATTGATCCCTTTACTATAAAAACCATGGGGGCGAGAATCAATAAACTCTTTGAAGTCGGTTTGGACTGCTGCATCGGAGTGGATTTTTTTTCCTTGTAAGAAGTTGTCCAAATTCCGGAAGAAATGGTAATCTGTTGGAGCAAGGTCCGGGGAGTACGGTGGATGTCGCAGACATTCCAATTGTAGCTCAGCTAACTTAGTGGTTGTTTGTTATGCAGTGTGTGGTCTTGCGTTGTCGTGAAGCAGCAGTGGCCTAGAGCGATTGACCAATCTCGGTTGTTTAACAGCTAGTTCTTCCTTCATGGTTTGCAGTTGCTGACAATAGATATCTGCCGTAATCGTTTGGCCAGATTTAAGAAAGCTGTAGTGAACGACACCGGCGCTAGTCCACCAAACACTTACAAGTAACTTTTTCTGAGTCAATTTTCGTTTAGGGCAGGATTTGGCTGGGTCTCCAGGGTTCAGCCATTGCGATGAGCGCTTTCGATTATCGTACAATATCCACTTTTCATCACAAGTAATGATTCGATTTAAAATCCCTTCATTATTGTGTCGGTTGAGCAAAGTAACACAGCAGGCGACCTGTGTTTGCAAGTTCGATTCACTCAATTCATGAGGTACCCATCGTTCGAGTTTTTTTTACTTTCCCGATTTGCTTCAAGTGGATTAATACAGTTTTGTCACTTACCCCGAAGCCTGCTGCTATCTCTGAAGTGCTTTGTGATGGATCCGCTTCCACAATAGCCTTTAATTCTTCGTTTTTCACTTTGATCTCCGGCCGTCCACGGGGTTGGTTCTTAAGGTCGAAATTTCCAGAACGAAAACGTTGAAACCAAAAACGTACCATGCTGTCTTTAGCGACACCAGCGCCGTACACATCATTAATTCTTCGAGCTGTTTCTGCAGCACTGGTGCCACGGTAGAACTCGTACTCGTAAATATATCGATATTTCATGTTTTCCATTGCGCGGTAATAAGCGACGCCAAAGAAAAAATAATGAGGAAAATAACAAATGAATGACTGTATTCCAAAGAAAAAAAAACCAGCTAAATGAATTTATTAATTTGAATTTCTAATTCTTAACCAAAGAGGAGATATTTCAGATCAAATTGATCAGTACGACAAAACGCTAATTTCATACGTAAGGACCTAATATATAGGTATGGTGTATAGCGGAGTATATTATTATCCCATGGTATTATTGTGGTTTCTTCTTTCTGAGGTGTCATTTCAAAAAGTTTTTCTTTAATTGCCATGTTTCTATTGAGAAACATGGCACAAATTCCGTTGCAGGACTCGTTGCGAGCACTACGACCTTACTGTCTAACTGCATGACAGGTAATCGTAATCAGCTTCATTTTGACCCTCCAAGCTCACTTTCAGTGAGGTCAAAATTACCCCGATTTCAATCATCACTCTCAGATCAACCTGAAGAATAAGATGGCGCCACGGCGTATGATTTAGGTGAAGCCAAAAACCATCCAAAAACTACGCTACTGTCATATATGTACACAACACGCACACATTGACGCAAAAAAACTACGCTACTCGCTTGGTCATTCTTAACCTCGACATTTTTTGCATTGGTTTATGGTATTATTTCGTGTACATAAATATACATAGTGCATTATAAAAGTGTAGCCAGGACTACATTTTGAGGTACTTTTTAAAAATTGTACAGTTTTTTTAAAAATCAATTTTGAAAAAGCCGTAACATTAAACTCTTAGAAATATGTGCAGTTTTAGAATATTAAATGTAGTAAGGTTGTATATGGGAACGGAAATGGCTAACGTAGAGTTTGAGAATGTATATTAGTTTTCGTGCAATTGTAAATGTTTTTCATGGGAACATTACCACGCACACAAGTTTAAAAAGAAGTAGCTTCAGCGAGATATACGAGTAACGCAGTGTTCCATATTTTCCTCTAGGTTGATCTGAGTTATCAGTCTGTAACACAATAAGGCCACTACTCCGCCCGTGTTTGAATAATTCCTCATACATCCTTGAATGAATAATGACCCAGCGTTATATGGATAACGGCTCAATCACCCTCGACGTAGGGTAGGTGTCCATGCTGTGTGTATGAAAGACTGTTATAATGATTAGGTTTACCTAGTAGAGATGAGTCGGTGTCGCCGCAGTGTGCGTATAAAAGTCGTAAAGAAGATAGTAGAGATGTGTCGGTGTCCCCGCCGTGTGCGTAAAAGACGTAAAGAAGATAGTGGAGACGTGCTACCTTGTTCCCTCCAGGCCGCGTCGCCGGCCCCGGCGTGCAGCTGCGCGTCCCGCAGCGTGCGCGCGCGACGTGCGCGCAGCGTGCGCAGGATGTCGCCGGCGCGCGCGGCCGCCACGCGCCGCTCCCACGCCGCCACGCGCACGCTCACGCCCGACCCCGTGTTCGCGATGCCTAACTCCTGAAAACGTTTCTGATCTAAACACAGTTGTGCATGTACTAGAGAATAGCTTCTCGAGGTAGTGTCTAAACACAGTTGTGCATGTAGTAATAATAGCTCCTCGAGTGTGGTTTGGTTGTTTGGTTGTGTCCGGATTGGGGGGTTTACCACAAGTTTTGATCGCTACGAAAACTTTTTTGACGTGACAAAGGCTAATAAATCGGAGAACGCTGGCTGCACCACGAAAAATTATGACTCATTGTCCCGTTACGGTCGGTCGATCGGAGCGAGAGCGCTACAGGAGCGAGCGAAATGCACGATCGGCTTGAGCGTTCGGCTTGCGCCGCATCTATCTCTCTTCCACTCGATTGGTCTATGCGTCCGAGGAGAAGATTTCATCAATGTTTTGTTATGACGTTGCCACGTTATTTTCGTTTTCGTTTGGCATACATTTCAATAAAACGTCCCTGGTGGAAACGTTAAGGAACTAGGCTAAGTTTATGAAGCTAAACGAAAACGAAAAAGTTTTCGTTAACTATAAAAACTCGTTAAAAGCTACCAGGCCCCCTATGTTTGACACTCGAGATGTTTCTTAGTCACTCTCACTCCTATGACTTCTAAAGCGAGAGAGACAAAGAGAAAAAATATCTTGCCTTGCAAGTACAGTCCTTCAGCAGTAATTTGGTTATGCGACGTGAATTTCCAATTACACGGTAGGAAAGGTCAAACAAAAATAAGCAGGTATTTAAAAAAAAGTATTTTATCTGCAATATTTCATATTTATTTATGCATTATGTACAAGGCATACTTATAACTAAGACAAATTAGGCTATGTACATGCCCTGTTAGGGCGTTGCGCGTGAAAATGTTAAAAATATGCTTACAAACGAGCTTATAAGCTAATTTAACGCTATAAAATACGTCTACATCTCTATACGTATACGTCTACATACTTATTTATGGCAAACAAAGCTTATAATATGAATTTAGTATAAAATATAATGATACAAATAGAGATAGTTTTATAATACAAAATACAATATATAATTAGTGAACTGATGAAGGATAATGTCGTTAGACAAAAAAAGAAAAATATAGAGAAAGAAAAATATATAAACATAAGATTGCAGGCAAGATTGTAGTTATTGTATCTTGAAGAGTCAAAATATGGCCAAATATGGCCCTCACTAAAGAAAAGTGGTAGCCAAGAGGAATAACCCCACCTTTTCTCCAGCAACACGTTCTGTATTCGCATCTTGGTCTATATTGTACTTAATAAAACTACATAAGACTTTAACGTAACCTAACCTCGTTTCAAACTAAGGTCTCACCTGTAGAACATCCCTCTTCCCCTCAATAAAGTTAAAATGCAGCGTGTTCTTGTTCAAGTCCAGCTGGTGGTTGATGTTCTCGTTGCAGTACTCCGTCTTCTCCTCCAGGCCGTCCTCCAGCTCCTTGTCGGACGTCACTTCTGGCTCGAGAGCGTCGATGCGCTGCCGGAGCTCGTCCACAGTGCAGTAGATCTCTAAATTGTCTTCTATGGACTCTATGCTTTTCGGAGAAAGGTCGAATTTCTGAAAACGAAAAGATTTCAAACAGTTAACACCAGATATTTCAAAACACAAGGATTATTCCGCTTAAAACTTGTGTAGCAACCACAAATGTAGGATTAATATTAATTAAAGAACTTAAATCTGTGGTAGCATATAGTGGTCTTATCGCTAAGATTGATCTCATCCAACCTACCTTGACTATATCTATCTCTATGGTTACTAGTTCAGATAATTAACCAAAAACCGCTGAGATATTAGATGTTGCAACTATCTTTGTGTGCTTTGCTTGATTTATTGTAGTTCACTTATGTCATATGCTACTTTCATCAAAATAAAATTTAGGCAGTCATTGTTCTTCGAAAATCGTAGTAATAGTGTTTTTTTTATTCATGCGCTTGGCCGCCATAACGCCTTATTTTAAGCAATGATGCGGCTTAGGCTGGAGCCACACACCTACAAATTTCTTGGAGCATGCTACCTGTACCAAGACACATAGATGTGTGTGTAAATGTGTGTTGTAGGTACCTGTTCCAAGCTGTCCAGCGGCTTGTAATCGATGAGCTGCGTGAGCTCCTTCTCGACCGACTTCCTGAGCTGGTGAGCCTCCTCCCGGGCCTGCGTCAGCGCTCGCTTGCGCGCCTCCTCCGCCAGCATGCTCTCGATAGACTTGTCGTCGGGATGCTCACCCATCACCCAGACCTGGGGACGAAGAGATAGATATAGGTGAAGATAAGATAAAGAAAATTCATTCACAAAACAAACTTACACAGGAATGGCACGGGTACTTAAATACTGTATATGGGTGATAAAATAATGTGTAAGATACGGAATTGCTGTGACGGTAAACTAACTATGCTCGAGGCTTGTAACTTGAGGCTCGGGTGCGAAACGAAAAAGGTTAAAGAAGATGTGATCTGAATTACAGCTCACACCGGTATGGAATGGACTTAGGACCCTATTTTGCGCGTGAGATATTATCTTGGACATTGTCTCTCTCGTTTGAAAAGTCCTAAGAGTTAGAGTGACCCAGATAATATATCACGCGTCAAAATAGAGTTCCTGTGTCATTAGAGATGGTCCGTTCGTGATTCTAATTGCGTTAGTGATCAAGTGCGAGCGTGAGCATGGTGCAAAGAAGTTAGAGCAATCGGGACATAACATAACATAACGTAACATAACATAACATAACATAACATAACATAACATAACATAACATAACATAACATAACATAACATAACATAACATAACATAACATAACATAACATAACATAACATAACATAACATAACATAACATAACATAACATAACATAACATAACATAACATAACATAACATAACATAACATAACATAACATAACATAACATAACATAACATAACATAACATAACATAACATAACATAACATAACATAACATAACATAACATAACATAACATAACATAACATAACATAACATAACATAACATAACATAACATAACATAACATAACATAACATAACATAACATAACATAACATAACATAACATAACATAACATAACATAACATAACATAACATAACATAACATAACATAACATAACATAACATAACATAACATAACATATCGCGGAGGCGGAGGTGTATAACACCCACACAATCGGGACATGAATATCACAATCGACTTTACATGAGAACCTATACGCGCCTGTCGTTGCAAACTTGTGATAATTCAAAACTATATTCAGTGTTTGCATATCTTTAAACATTTTGAAATGTGCGAGTTAGATAGCATCTCAGATCAACCTAGAGGAAAAGATGGAACACTGCGTTATATCTCGCTGAAGCCACTTCTTTTTAAACTTGTGTGCGCGGTAATGTTGCCATGAAAAACATTTACAATTGCACGAAAACGAATATTAAATCCCAAACTATACGTTAGCCATTTCCGTTCCAATATACAACCTTAGTAGATTTTATATTCTAAAACTGCACATATTTGTAAAAGTTTAATGTTACGGCTTTTTCAAAATTTACTTGTAAAAAAACTGCACAGTTTTAAAAAAGAACCTCAAAAGGTAGTCCTGGCCACACTTTTTGAATGCACTATGTATATTTGTGTACACGAAATTATACCATAAACCAATGCTCATAATGTCCAGGTGAGAATGACCAAGCGAGTAGCGTAGTTTTTTTGCGTCAATGTGTGCGTGTTGTGTACCTATACGACAGTAGCGTAGTTTTTGGATGGTTTTTGGCTTCACTTAGATCATACGCCGTGCGCCATCTTATTCTCTAGGTTGATCTGAGGATAGCATCGCCGGCGCGTCAAAGTCTGGACTTTAAATCCAACCAGTCTTTAGACTTAGGTAGGTACCGATTAATTCTGTGCCCAGACACCGTTCACAATGACCCCGCCAGCGCCGGCGGCAGCACCGCTTTCATCGTGTTAACCGCCGTGACAAACTGCCTACTGTTTCAAAAGGCCAATATTTCATTAAAACACACTACACACTTCATTCCGCCCGTATTACAACGGCATACGACCTCTTTTAGTTTAATCTTCATAGTGTACAAAACAATGGGTGGACCTTCGTTTGTCCTTGCTAAATAAACGGATTTAGAACCCATTGAAAGGTAGGTAGGTAGGTATATGAAGTTGGTATTTGACGGTCTTTCAGCGGTGATTGCATTTCCGATTAGGTTTTGTTGCAAAATGCTATTTGAAAAACAAGCATTGGACAGCAATCACAATCAATCAAGCCATGCTTCCTCAGAACCTATTGCGCTTGAAGAAAACGGTGATTCGAGAAATAGATGTTTTTGAATTAATCATCTATTAAGTAGTTATTACAATTATTAAATAATGTTATTATCACGTTAATATTGTGAATAAAACAAAAAAAAATATAAGCGTTCTAACTTCCAAGTTCATTCCCTTCAATGATTAGGAAGATAGATAAAATAAAGAAGCAAGTAGGTATTGACGCATAGATGAAACACAACCAGAGCCGCCGAGCCGAGGGTATGCCGCCGAGGCGGGGTGGTACCTATAAAAGATTTTCTCTATACGAAAAAAAAGGTGTATCACAACACTAACACTTCGCCAGACGATATTCAATCCAAATGTGACAGCCTGTCGCCATCTACCGGGTACAATTTATATAGCAGATGACACATAATATGTTCTTATATGAATAAAAAAGCGATGGTAGCCTAGTTGGGAGAAGGCCCGCCTCTCAAGCCAGAGGGAGTGGGTTCGAACCCAGCCGACGACACGCACCAATTTGTTTATTGTGTAAATGACTGGAGCCCGGTGTATGGCGACAGGCTCGCCCCCTGTCACATTTGGGACTGAATATCGTCCAGCGAAGTGTGGGTGTTGTATTACACCTCTGCCAGCCTACTCGGGGGAAAGGCGTGACGATATGTTTATGTGTGTATGTTTATGATTAATTGAGGCGTGCCTTCGGCTGAGATCGAGCCCACTTTTTCTAGCTTGCATCGAATTCTTCACATTGATAAATATAATACCTTAAGCTATTTAAGATTACTTATCTTCCATGTTCATAACGTATTAATTACTTACCTACGTACTTAAAGTTACTAATGCCCTGATAACTTAGTTTCTACATCGATAAAACCCAATAATTCGGTGTAATTTTTAGGTATTTTCCAATCTTTTGTAAAATCTATGATTCATAAAGTGAAGGTAGATTATTTTTAAATCGAGTTTTACAAATAGAAAATGATTAGACATAGATAATAATATATATTATTAACATATTAGGAACATTATCTGTACAGGTGCGTTCCTGTGTCGATCACTGTACCATCGTACTCCTTACACCTTCACAAAGATCACCACCACAGCACTGTGCTAAGACGTGGTAATAGCACGCATTAGTAATTCATAAAAAAAAAAAAAAAAAAAAAAAAAGTGGTTACCTCGCGAGTTTGAGTAAGTCCAATCCAACATAACGTCCAGCTGTAGTTCAATACAGTTGCATATGCAACACGCTGGGTGTAGTAATACTTAAGGGTGCTATACTACCCGTCGAATTGAACAACTTTTAGAACACAAGTTAGTTAATTTCAAGGAAAAAAATATCAAGTCTTTAAACAAAATTGATCACGTGACTTATTTAGTATGGGGGCTCAATTATTTTACTTTTGAATTTTGGAAACAGATGTTGTAAAGTGGTTCACTTTGATGGGTAGGACCCTGTATTTAGAAGACTCCCACCTCGTCACTAAAAGGCGAAAAGACCTTTTGACAGCTACCTACTCAAGTTTACTTCATCATCATGGACTATTCTACCCACTGCGCGGATTGGTCTTCTCTATAATCAAATACGCCATCTTTTCCGGCCCTACGCCTTCTTGATTGCCGTCTTCGCAATGTCCGGCCACCGAGCTGACTAGTGTTTCTGTGTGCTGAAGACCTCGAGGCCGATGTTTGTCCTCCTCGACAGGTCGAAGGTTAAGAAATGAGACCTGTAGAGCAAGACAAAAATCCGGACAGAGATCCAGACAGAATTCGGACATACGAAAGGATTTTTGTCGAAGCTAAAGCAGAGACGCTTCGCTCGCTAACGCTTGCTCGATCGATTATATCGTTCCGATAATATAGTCCTATTTGATTGCACATTTCCAATTTCATCTAAAACTGATGAATAATTTCAGAGAAATGCGACCCTTTCTTTTTTACTTAGGGAAAATCCTTTATAATACCACTACCGCCCCGGGGACATGGTTATATGGAAGTCCAGGCACTGGCGGCGTCCTGAATTTCCTCTAAATCACTAAAACTCTAGGGCGTCCAACCTCTAGACTTAATGTCGGAGTTACGGGAACGCTTTCACACGCTTCCTTGCACTCCGTCTACCGATGACGATGTGATGTGTCCCCACCTACAAGCTTTTATAATTTTTCGTCAAAAAAAACCTTTTTTTTTCATACTAATCTTACCCATGGCTCGCCATCCTCCCCCTTGAGGAACTGCACCTGCTTCTTGCCGGTTTTCTGGAATTTGGGGCGGTCCTCGTCGTCGCCCACCTTCTGGTCCCACAGCTGCCATCGACGGACCTGGAACCAGCAGAAGTAATTGTAAATCGTGTGATCTTGTAATAGTTGATAGTTGTAAGATTTTGTGGGAACGTGTGGGAATCGTGAGATCATTATTATCGTGTGTCAAATGTAAAGCTGCGTATCCACCAAATATCGTTTCATAATTCATCATCATTTTTGTTGCAAACATGGTGTTGCTGATAAAAAACTGTAAAGGCAATTACATTCATTTTTATCAGCAACATGTATTTACAACACAAAAGTAGGCATATTTTTTTTGTGGAGACGCGCCTTTTGTTCACTCGTCAGAATTGGGCATAATAATAATAAATTCGGGACACTTCCACACACGGTCGCCTGATCCCAAACTAAGCAAAGCTTGTACTATAGCTGCCAGAGACTGATATACATACTTAGATATTTTTAAATACATACTTAAATACATATTAACACATATACATAATGTCAGTATCTGTATCTATCTATCAACATCGAAGTGTGTCTGTGTATAGTTATGTATCAGTATGGACTCCAAAACGGCTATTTGAGCTATTTTGATAATATTTTCAGGCTAGCTGCAGAAAACCCAGCGGGTGATTCTATTAAGTTTGAGCGATCAGAGAAAACAAAAATGAAATTTAGTGCAGAGCCTAGCTGCACCCGGAAGCCCCGGATTTTTTTGAACCTGGGCAGAAAGTTAAGAGTCACGCCTAGCCTGTCATCGTTTTATATCTAGGTTAACGACATAAATAGGTTAACTTTTTTTACATGTGTAGATAGGTTAGAGACCCCCCTTCCCCCCAAATACAACTGGGTCTGTAATTCCGCGGGGCGCAACTAGTTACCTATAGCACTCGTAGAAGTTACCACCATATATACTCGTATACCAGTATTTTCACACGATATCGTTTCTTCACAGAACACAATCGCTGAAATTGCAAATTTTGCTTGCTTTTTTTTTCATACGTCTCTCGTCGTTGATGGGAGATAAGGCACGAGCTACGCAAACGTTGCACGTGTATTGTACTGTTTTACTATTTAACTCGCTAGTTAATTATCCTTGACCACGGTCAACAATGATTAATTAGTTACAACTTCTTGGTGCTACGTTTTTATTTTATGATCTTACTAGCTGCGCCCTGCGGTGTTGCCTGCGGTTAAAAAGTATCCAATGTGCTAATCTAGACTATAATCTTTCTCTGTGCTAAATTTCATTCAGATCCGTTCAGCCGTTCTGGCGTGATTGAGTAAAAAACATCCATCCATCAAAACTTTCGATTTTGTAATATTAGTGTAACTAGCTGACCCCGCGAACTTCCCATCGCCTATTTTTTTTTTTCTGTATACAAACCTTGTCCTGAGAATAACGAACGCAAGAAAACAATAATTATCATATTTCGAGCAGTCACTCGCATGTACGCAAGTATAGCAAGGCGCGTACATTTCGGCGATTCATTTTTATTTATATAGATAGATACACCCCTGTCACATTTGGGACTAAATATTGTACGGCGAAGTGTGGGTGTTGTATTACACCTCGGCCAATCCCCTCGGGGGAAAGGCGTGACGAAATGCTATGCTAGATAGATTAGAGTGTGACTTTCCATTAGTCATTAATGCCCGCTTTCCGTGTTTCGGGGTTTACGACTGTTCCTATACCACGGTCTATTCGTTTTTGTAACAAATACCCGAATAGAAAACAAAAACACCCTGATCTATCATGACATGACGTTCTCCCTTGTCACCTCATCAGCATGCTACTACGAAGATTCAAATCTGTATTAATGAGGTCGATATTTAGACTGCCCCAAGACACCACTCCCAGCACCGTCCATCAACTACAATGATTAATCATTCACCACCTCCCGCTGCGTTAATCACGGATCTACGAGTAGCTCCACTGATCCGTGTAACAAAATAGATTTCTAGATCATTTTTTGCCGCTTAAAATAGCATGCTAAAAACTGCCATAAAAACTTAGATTGGAGAACAATGACTTTTAAAACTTTAGTTTTTTGTTTGAGTTTATTTTAGTTTAAAAGTCAGTCACACGCGCGAGCGTAAATAACTACATACATAGTATGATCTAAACCAGCGCTCGGCAACCCGCGGCCCGCGGGCCACATGCGGCCCTCAGCCCCCTCCTTGCGACCCGCGAGTGTTTTGTAAATAAATAAAATAATCGGGACATTTTGCTCACACGGTCGTCTGGCCCCAAAATAAGCAAGGCTTTTACTATAGCTGCTAGAGGCAGAGAAACATTGATTTTTAGAGATCAGATAATACCTACAAAAATATGTAGATACCTATGGTAAAATATGTATACTTATTTATAAACCAATAGTAAAATTTTTGATCAAAGTGCGGCCCATAACTTGCTTATTTTGGCACTGTGCGGCCCTTGCCTGCCAAAAGGTTGCCGACCGGTGATCTAAACCATTTTCTTAGCTGTATTCTGTTCATTTACGGTCATAATTGGGTTCCCATAACGACCGATACATAACTGTGAAATGTGAAAATTGTAAGCCATTGACGTAGTCATTTAAATCTATGGTAAATATGTAGTTTTCTCAGCTATACAACAATTTGCTTATCCACTTACACACATAAAACCTGATTGGCTATTTGAATAGTTGTAGTCTTTAAGCCTTTCTTAGCATTTTACTATAAAGGGTCAACTGGTATAAATGCGTCTGTGGGGCAACTGCGTCTTTCGAGAATTACTGACAAACCTTTCACAAATTTGGCAACTGACGCCATCTTGTACGGATTTTTGGTAACTAAAAATGGAAAAAAATGTAGGTGGCGCCAAATTTGTGAAGAGTTTATCCCAACTCTGTAATTCTCGAAAGACACAATTGCCCCACTGACGCATTTGTACCAGTTGACCCTACTAGGTGTTTCTATAAACGACGAATATATTCTAGGAAATCATTGTACTCATCATTATGATTAACTTTTGTTACAGGACCTACGATGGAATCGTGAAAAGAAAATCAGCTGCTCTATTACTTTCGCCGAGGTTGGTAGTTTTTTTTTTTTTTTTTTTGTAGAATAGGTCGGCGTTTGACCACCAACTTGCCTGATGTTAAGCGACGTTGTGAAAACGTTGTGACGTTGTGAATGTGTTGTGTGTGACGTTTTTGTGGAGCTTTTTTCTCTCTTTCATTGTTGGTTCTTTAATAAACGTTGGTCATAATGACCAGTGAGTACAATGATATTCTAGGAATATCTCCAACGTAAAAAAACACCCCATATATAAAAGATGGTCTAATTTCCGATTGGGTCAGTCGCAATAGGTACATAACATTTTTTATTTAATTTATCTTTTATTAACCAGGAAGCACATAGTAGGTTAGGTTTAGTTTAGAAGTTGGAGTTTTATACTTAGTTCAAATTGAAACTTATTTTCTCTACAAAATTTAAAACAACTAGCTGTCACCCCGCGACTTCGTTCGCGTTTATTATTTATATATGTATAAATATTTATATATGTATAAATATTTATATATCCTACTTATTAAGAATGGATGAAATTGTAAGAATGGATGGATGGATGGATGGATTATACATATTTATATATCCTACTTATTAAGAATGGATGAAATTGTAAGAATGGATGGATGGATGGATGGATGTTTGTTACTCTTTCACGCCAGAACGGCTGAACAGATCTAGATGAAATTTGGCACAGAGATAGATTATAGTCTAGAATAGCACATAGGATACTTTTTAACCGCGGGTGAAACCGCGGGGCGCAGCTAGTATTTATATATATGTGAGCTATCCTATCTGTTAAGTTAGATCGAACTGCACACGGTGTGCAAATTTGATTGAAATCGGTTAAGTAGTTTAGGAGTCTATAGCGAACAAACAACGTGACACGTAATTTATATATATTAAGATAGAAGTCTCTCCGCGTCTGTCCCTCTTTCTGTCTGTACCTACATATTATGTATATCGCTAACTCCTTCTTAACCACGCAACAGATTTAGATGCGGCTTTCATCTTCAGTTAGATAAATTTTCTCGGAAGATTTTTATATGTACAGTGTGAAGCCGGGTGGAGACGCTAGTGTTCTCTAAAACAATAAATTTTCATAGTTTGCTAAAACGTGCTAACAAAGCTCAATTGACAAGTTTATGGTTGAGTCATAATTCCAAGAACCATTCCAACAAATTTAACTCCATTCCCACACGGGATGGCGGTCTGCACTTCAACGCATTTATCAAGAAATGTGTAATGTGAGCTATGACTACCAGAGCACGTTGACAAAGTAACTGGTGAGACTTGTAAAAGTATCTACCGAATGTTTTGCAACAAAAAGTAACGGTTTCTCCAAATATTATAACTACAAACTATTGAACTCAGAGACGTAAATCTCTCGCGTACAACGCATTTTGTCAAAATCAAAGTTATTATTTCGCCTACAATGATTATTATCAGATCAAGTAATTTAAGATACAGCATGGAGCAGTTTGAGAATAGATACTGGAGTACTTTGAGAATGATCTCAGATACCCGTGGAGTTGAACTAAACAGTGTTTTAAATTTTTTTTGCAATAATTCTGTGGAGCATTTTGCGAATGAATGTATGAAACTCTTTTCTTTTTACCCGACTGCGCAAGTAGAAGGGTTATGTTTTTCGTGTGTATGTATGTATGTATGAGGTTTCTTTGACACGCCCTACAGCCTAAACAGCTTGATGGATTAGGACATGTGAGGTGTCATTTGAATCGTCTTGATAGTGGAAGTGACATAGAGTACAACATTTTGTAGCCGGGTTTTGTTTTTGTTTTAATAATGTTACTTGTTTAAACAAAAGAAGAGAGTACTTTTTTTAAAAACCCACTGAAATTACGAAATCAGAATAATCATGCTAATATTCTTTTTGGTATGCAGCAATAGCAACACTGAATACGAAGGTTCCGCGAATAAGACACTATTTACTCAGAAATACAGCGACATTCTTTAAGAATGTAAAGATCAAATAGAATGTAAATAATCTTCACAAATTGTTATTCACAAGCGTAACGAAGGCGTGGTAAATGACACACGCCAACTATTTGGTTTAAAGCAAGTAAACCTCTCTTCACTACAGGGTTATCAGAAAGGGTGTACTGAGCCGAAAAGGCCCTTTTACTCATCATCATTAACAACTTTTACTATTGAGCCAATCCTGAAATCGCGAAAAAAATACAGCTAATATCTTTTAAAAATATCATTGATCGTCGACAAAATGTACGGAAAAACTGTGTTATTTATTTCAGAACTTCAGGGTTGGCTCCATAGCAAAAAAAAAAGCAAATTCATGTAGGCCGAGTGGCTAGCTCTGATGTCAGTTTCTAGGCCGCCCGAGGGCCTCAGACATGGCTTGACGATTGTTGTTACAGAACAAACAACTGGGGCCAACAATTTAACGTGTCATCCGAACACTGAAAGTAAAAGTTATTTATAATGATGAGTACAATGACTCCCTGACTCCTTGACTGAATGACTGGCTTTCGGCTTAGTACACACTTTCCCGATAACCCTGTATAGTCGACTAATCGAGAAAACGAGTAATGGACAGAGATAATGGGACAATTCATCACTTCATTATCTCGGCTCCTCCTACGTTATAACATTGGAAATGATGAGTTCCATTCAACGTGGGTTCAGCAAACGACGAGGGAAATGAAGAGGGTGTGGAAGATGACACATGCCGCTTATTTGCTCAAAGCAAGTTGTTCAAATACGATAGTCTAAACACAGAATGAAACGAGATCTTCTTGTTTATCTTAATTGCTTAAACTAATCTAATTTTACGCAGCTCAGTGCTGAGCTTACTGTCTGTGCCACCATAGTTATCGTACCTAATTACTTCTATTGTGTTTTTTATTTACTTTGGTATTAATATATTTTACATTTCATTTCATTTTCAGATAAGTACAGATAAAGAGATGATAAATTATTTTATACTAGCTGCGCCCCGTAGCTAAAAATAGTAGCCTATCTGCTATTCCAGACTATAATCTATATCTGCGCCAAATTTCACCCAGATCCGTTAAGCCATTCTGACGTCATTGAGTAACAAACATCTATCCATCCAAACTCTCGCATTTATAATATTAAGTGTGAAGAAGACATTATCATTCTAATATTATAGGTTAAGTAACAGATAAAATAATTTTGAAAAAATAAGCAAAGTTGCACAAATTGCCGCAGACTGCCAAAACTAAGGAGCAGTGAAACTTATCAGTCAGGTTGATAGACTGCTGCTGCTTCAGCTGCTTAAAACGGTGTTTACTACTGACAAAATAACCGATAGTCCAGCTGCCACGTTTATAAGACATTAGTGAAGCCGTTCCCCGTCCGTTTTTTTTTACAAACGCAAGTTAACGGATCATCTAATCAGCTTTGGCTAGCTGAATTGCACCCCTAATTATAAACCAAAGCCAAAGCTCTTGAACCAAAACTGGTAGAGGTACTTTGACTCTTAACTGTTAATCGATTCGTTCGGCTTCATTTTGACAGTTGAAGTCAGCTCCAAGTGTCAAAACGCAACCGATTCCGATACTCTGGCTGCCAGAGACTGGTATTGTGGCTCTACTATTTCGTAGCTTTATTACATATCGTCTTTCCACCAGCATCTATCGACACTTCATCTTAACGATATTGCTATTCGTTATTTTATTTCCTGCCGACTGGCCGCTTCCAATCATTTCATAATTCACGGTCGAGTCGATGTAGCTTTCGTCAGGCAAGGTCGTTTTTTGTGCGGCTCTGTAACATTGGCTCTTAGATATCTAAATTGAAACGTTCTTATGTCATCTTTTGCCTTTTTAGTTTTTTAGTGAGTTAGTTTATATTCCAATGCTTTTACAAGTCTCAATTGAGCAGGAAGACGCTGATCCGTTGCTTGGTCTAAGTTTTAAAAAGGTGCCTTTTTGGAAAGGAGGCATCATCGTCTTAGCCCTTATCGATACACATCTAAATAATTTAGACGTCAGTAGTTTCTGTATTACATTATTCGTTCCAATCATAAGCACGCATGAAGGCTTATCGTATTATCGTCATCGTCTTTTAAGCAGAACGGTCATGGTCGGGCTTTACCTCGGCCGAAATGGCGATTCGTCTTCATATTAATTGTTCCACAGTCTGTATTTTCCTGCTTTGAAGCTTTTGCTGCCTGGAGATCATTGATAGGCCTGAACTGGACGTAAGGCGAGGATGCAACTCGAATACAATTTAGGTAAAAACATATTTTAGGTCTGTTAAATAGGTAGCTCAAAACACGTCGCTTAAAAACTTTTCCGCACTCCATCGTCTTGCTTCCTATTTAATTCGAGTCTTAGATGTAGAGGATAAGAAACCTTTTCTGTTGCATCCTTCATGCAGAAGCTGTGAAGTTTACACGCAGTATGTAGACGTACCTGTTCCTCCCTCATCTTGCAGAACAGCGTCTGCTTCTGCGTCTCGTCGAGCTCGGCGAGGATCTCGGGCTCCACCCACATGTCGCGCAGGATCTGCTGCAGCATGGTGCCGCCCTGATGACAAACGATAATTATCTTATTAATTTGTATTAAGCAACTCATTTTGTTGGCGCAGCGACCTAAGCCATGTGGCTTTCAATACTCAGGAGCGCCACTCTTGTGATATAGGGGATTCATTGATATTGGCCTGGTTATAACAGTACAAGATAGCTAAATTTTAATAATAAAATCCGCAACATTTTTACTGCGGACTAAGCAGTGTTTTTTAAAAATCCTTAATAATATAGATATCTTAGATTTCATCTTAAGTACATACATACCTAAGTAGGTACTTAATAATTTTGTCAGCCTTTATAGTTATGCTTTCTAAGCTAGGAGGTACTCAGTTTGACAGGTTTAGGCGTACAAGAGCTCTACACTGCTCTAGCCATCAGCCAAACCCAGCATTTTTTTTTTTAAAGAATGAGAAGTGGAAGAGTCTGGCTGGGATGATCTAACTAAACCCAATAATTTAGGTTCGATTAGCATCATTTCTGGGCACTACAATCTTAGTACGAAAGGCTAATTAGAAATTTGTTCTTCTTCACATATTCCTCCTTATTTATGACGTCAAGCAAAAACATAGAGTTATAAAACAAAGGCAACAAACAGCGGAATTAGAATCACTACGGTCATAAACATGCAATAGTAGATGAACTTGCGTGTAGTATTACAGTGTATACAAGTACTACCTTTGTAAATACATTGTTAAAATACTATAACTACTAGGAACGATACAAGAGTACATTTCAATAATGAGATCGATTCATTGCAATGATTATACGATTGAATGTGTCATGCTCTACCGCCGTCTACCGCAGAGCTACTATAATAAATACCAATTCATCTCGAATTCGATAAGATACTCAATGGCAAGGGGTTTTAAACCTCGTGGGTAAGATTAAGTAATTACTCGTATGTACTACGAACTACATAATTACTACTCTAAGGCTGGCAACGACACTCCTACACCACGGGTCGGGTGCCCGACACAATACGGTTATGAGAAAATGATATCATAGTATCTTCTTTCCTTCCCAACCATCATTTCTCAATTCTCACACAATTCCTCAGCCTGGCATAGATAAATCATCGTATTGTTGATGGCCCTGACCAGGCAGGGAAAGCGAACGAACTGTCGCATCGCAACTCGCCACTAAGTATTTAATTATAAACTTGTGCAGCTGTAAGTACGTATATTTCCGTACACGGTCGAGTAGTACTCTTGATGACCTGCAATTGGTACTTTGCTGCTGTTTCCTCACTCGTTCAAAGGCTCGGCAGTGGTTGACCTTAAATGATCTAGTTTGATACTCAGACAGAACAGTACTGCACCCGCGGGTTTGAACGAGGTTCTAGTTTTACTGAGAAATAATAATTCATGTTTTACCGAATGACATATCGTCACGCCTTTCCCCCGAGAGGGCTGGCAGAGGTGTAATACAACACCCACACTTCGCCGGACGATATTCACTCCCAAATGTGACAGGGGGCGAGCCTGTCGTCATACACCGGGCTCCAGTCATGTAGCAGATGACATAGAGGTATAATACGCACATATGTTCACACAATGAACAATTTGGTGCGTGCCGTCGGCTGGGTTCGAACCCGCTCCCTCTGGCTCGAGAGGTAGGCCTTCTCCAACCAGGCTGTCATCGCTTGTTTTAACGAATGGTGGATTCTATTTCTTTGACAAATTGTACAAAGAACAGTCGGTCGATCGATTTCCTTGTCTAATACGCAGCAATAACTACGCAGGTTAGGTATTTAATAGCTATTTCAGATTTAACAATTTAGCGTAGTTTTTTTTTTTTTTAATTACTTAATAGGCTTACGTTTGGCCGCCAACATGCCTGATGATAAGCAGTGATGCGACCTACGATGGAGCACGCTTGCCTAGAAGAAACCGATTCACTCGAGACTTGAAGACACCCAGATGTGACACCCAGTGTCAGGCAAGTGTCAGGGAACACATAGTCTGGCAGAGTTTATTTTTTCGGGATAAAAACAAGACGATTGGTCGAGTAGTTGAGACGTGAAAGCGTTACATACACGAAAACAAACTTACTTTCGCATTTATAATATTAGTTAGGATACTAGCTGTACTTGCGACTTGGGACCCTATTCGGAGATTTGAGATTTTCACTTCACCTTTTTTTGTCTTTGTTCCTCTCGTTTGAAACGTGATAGGTGTGAGAGTGACCAAGATAAAATCTCATCTCATCTCACGCGCAAGAATAGCGCCCCTGATTACGCTGAACCTAAACGGTGCGGAAGTATTTTTCAATGACTTTTGATCGTTTCGGTATTACACCGTATCGTTGATATTTCGAAAAATATGTAGACACTTACGAACCAAAAGATTTTTTATTTTCTTTTGAAACCGTGTCATTGCCTATTTCGAAAAATATGTATAAACTTTAACCAAAAACACAGATAAGGTTTCATAGTCATTGACCAAAAACAACCATTGATCAACGTCGAATTCTAGTACATAATCTCAAACACGCATCGGGTGAAATTCGTCACACTGCATAGGCTATTATAATAATTGACTATTATTATATTGACTGCCTCGGTGGCTCAGTTGGTAGTGAACCTGCCTTCTGAGCTTGGGGGCGTGGGTTCGATTCCCACCTAGAGCAAACATTTATGCGATGAACATTTGTGTTTGGTCTATGTCTGGGTGTTAATATGTATTTAAGTATGTATTTAAAAATATTTAAGTATGTATATCAGTCTCTGGCAGCCATAGTACAAGCTTTGCTTAGTTTGGGGTCAGGCGACCGTGTGTGGAAGTGTCTCGAATTTATTATTTATTATTATTATTAATTGTTATAAGAACGACGAGTGTGAAACTCGATTTGAAATGAATTTGTAAATTGATTTCAGTGCAATCAGCATATTGGGCACGTTGTCTGAAATGATAGATCGTTTTATTTAACTGTCTACTTAATATAGACATTAATTTGTTTTGTTGCCTAAATTTGTTTTCAAACAATTTCTAACTGAGCAACTTGTTTTAAAGTTAAAGTAAGTCCAAAGTAAAGTTATAATTTATAAACTTACTTACTTGCTTTGGTTTTCAGTTATTTATAAATTGAGAAGTGTAAAAGAAAGTTCTGTCTGAATACACGGATCAGGTTCGATTCCCACCTAGGACATTCACGTGATGAACATTTGTGTTTGTTCTATGTCTGGGGTTAATTATCTATCTATATGTATATCTATATGTATTTTTAAAAAAATATATCTATTTATATATCAGTCTCTGGCCGCCATAGTACAAGCTTTGCTTAGTTTGGGTTCAGAAGACCGAGTGTGCAAGTGTCCCGAAAAAAAATGTTATTTATTTAATTTGAGGGAATCCTCTAGCCTTTGTCTACAAGAGAAAATATGAGAAAGATCCTTCTGTCTTTAAGTCTTTAAGAACTAGAAACCTTTTATTTTATTATTTATTTACTTGCCTTTACCTTTCTACGTTTTGTCTGTGTAAAAGCAGATAAAAACTGTATCAACCTAGATAAATATGAAAGACAGATACATCGAGATGTCCGATAACTGATAAGTACTTACTTACATACTCAAAACTTATATTATGTAAAAAAAATAAGTCAATAATAAATAAATCTTTTTTGGACGCGAAAGTCTTGTACTAATCTTATTAAGGTTCGATCTGTAGCATACTCTACCTAAATACAACTTCAATTTAAGTAAATCCAATCATATCTAATATTACCAGTACGAAAGTGAGATTGTTCGTTTGTTTGTTACGCTTTCACGCCTCAACTACATACTTAACTGATCATCAAATTTCGCATAACCGTTAGCACTTACATGTTTTTGGAAGTACGGAAACGGACATAGGGTATCTTTCATCCCGAAAAAATTAATGGTTCCTGATTCCTTTGGGACCGCGTGAAACCGCGGTGCGCAGCTAGTCACACTACATATATTTTAATATTATAAAGAGGAAAGATTTGTACTTCTGTATTATTGTAACATTTTTTCCATTTTGACATGGAGAAGTGTAATTGGAGTAAAAAGAAAAGACAAGGTAAGATTAAACAAAATTAAAAATGTTACTAAATTTAAAGATGTGAATAAAGTATGCAAAACACTAAAATGGAAATGGGCAGGACATATGTTGAGAGAGAAGAATGAGAAATGGACTAGAAAATTATCAGAGTGGTACCCCAGGGATGGCAAGAGAAGTAAAGGTAGACAAATTAAAGGGAAGATGACCTCAAAAGAGTTGCTGGTCCAGAATTGATGAGAATTGCAAAATACAGAGATAGGTGGAAGTCTTTGGAGGAGGCCTTTGTCGAAAGACAAGCTGTTGATGGAAAATAGATCATTAGTGATAAATTTGTAAATTGTAACTTTGTAAACAGCAATAAAGGCTTATATTATTATTATTATTATTATTATTATTATTGTAACAAACTGAAAAACTACTAGTACAATTTCTAAAAATCTTTCACCATTAGAAAGCTACATTATCCCTGAGTGACATGGGCTATGAAACGCGAGCAAAGCCACTTGCGAAAGAGCTAGTTTTCAATAAATTTAGAACCATGTTCCTACCTAATTTAACACCCAATCAGCGTATAATTCGGCTCATTAATTTGGCACTTACTTTGTACTTTCCGTGCTCTGTTCCTGAACCAGTTCCGTGTCCAGATACGTAACTCACGCACGCGAGTCTTTGTAGATCTTAACTACTAACAAAGTGCAACTTACATGCAATAAACTTATGCCTACTCAATAAGGTAGTTGTTGAGTGGATGGCCAGATAAAACTATAGAATACAGAATACCAGCTGCACCCCGCGGTTAAATATTATAACACGTAACATATCGTCACGCCTTTCCCTCGAAGGGGCTGGCCGAAGTTTAATACAACACCCACACTTCCCCGGACGATATTCAAATCCAAAAAATTCAAATCCAAATGTGACAGCTCCGTTACGTAGTAGAAGACATGCAATACACACATATTATGTATGTGCGCACAATGAATAAATTGGTGCGTGCCGTCGGCTGGGTTCGAACCCACGCCCTCTGGCTTGAGCCGTCTCCGACTAGGCTATCACCGCTAGCCTAGTCAAAAATTGTGCTATTTCAGACTATAATTTATCTCTGTGCCAAATTTCATCCAGTACCATTTGGCTGTTTTTGCGAGATTGAGTTACAAACATCTATCGATCCATCCAAACTTTTGCATTTATGATATTAGTGTGATGTGATTCAGAGTTTTCACTGAAAATCGAAAAATCGATCATGAAACTGTCCGTAGCATATTATGCTAATTTTATAACGTCAAATACCTATTTTCTTTCGAACAAAGAAAGTTCCGTCACCGTATGCTATTGTTCTCAGTAACCTTACAACGACGATATTGGAGAGTGTCGCTTACAAAACATTTACATTTGGACCGGGGTTTTACTTATGTTTTATCCATTCACTTTCAATATTTTGATAACTGTGGGATAGCTGTTTTTTATTTGGAACACTCTCATGCCTGTCAGTTTATACGAGGTGCTTGATTAGAGCCTTCGATCAGATTTACATTTAGATGTCAAGTCTCACACGAGAAATGGCACCTTGAAAACTAGGCTTAGATCAAGATGTAAGCCTTGTTTCGCTGTCAGTCGCTCTGTGATCGCGTCGCACAGTGTTCTCTGTAGAACAAGCCAGGTGGACAAAAATATATTTTCATTGTTTCGGAACCATGAAAATATATTATAATAATATAAATAAAATAAATAAAAAATACATAGTTTTATGTATAAGAAAAAAATATTTTATATTTACACTATTATAAAACAGAAAAAAATACTGAAATAATAATACAATTACCTTAATCTCTACAAATATTACCGCTAATTATATGTACAACCTTAGACTATTACATTATTTACAAAAATTACAAATACTAACACTAAAAGGTAATATAATACACTACAGGTACATTAAAACTAATTGTCAATATCGGAATCATCGGATTCTGTATCGGATGATTCCGATACAAGATAGTCTTCCTGACTTTGTGGAGGTCTTAGTTGCTGTGGAAGTCGAGGCTCTATAGTAGGAGCTATAATGAGCTTTAGGACCTCCGCACACAATTTATTCGACTTTTTTTGGAACTTCCCGCAGGCTGTTGATCAGAGGATCAGATGTTATAATCAACATATTGAGCAAATCTCTTTCGTGGCTTGACGCGAGCACTTTCTCGTGTTGTGCTCTCTGAATCTTTATTTATTTGGTCGATAACATCGTCGATGATGGACGAGGATTTTGCGAGATGATATTGTTAGCTTCGTCGATTAACCTAAGAGGAACAAACGAATAAACAAAAAGGAACTCATCAGTGTCTTCGCTGTTCTCAAATCTCTGTGTGTAAGCACTATGACCGGAACTCCCGTCACAACCCCATTTACTTAAAAGAGTAAATGATGAATTGGGGAACACACTTGTGACAACTTCTTTCTGAGCTTCTATTAACCGTTCCGCTGTTTTGTTGAGTAAAACTTGTAACTCAATTTCTGCTCGAGATGGTGTCACAACAATGTGCTCCTTTTGTGCTTTTTATGATTTAACAATGCAATTATATGATGGAAACACATGGTGCCCGACCTTCATAGTCCATTTCCTAGTCTGTTTATAGGAGTGAGTGGTCGACTTCGAGTCGAGTCTATATAGTAGGCTAATGCCTCGTCACTACTTAGTGGTCTATTATTCTGCACAGCACTGGGTTGTTGAAGGCTAATGCATACACTCGCAGAACTCGGATTTTTGCCAATGTCCTTTATAGCCCTGGCAACGTCCTTTTTGGACACGTTTTTGTGTCCAGTAGATCGTGCAGCTACTTCTGCAGCAGTCATCAATTCGCCAACACTCCGCGAGTAAACTAATTCTTCAAGTCTACGTTTTTTAGTTTTGAAAGACGAATCTTCGAAGTCTTTTTTGGGTCTTCCGGGTCGAGAGTGGTCAGTGGATGAGGTAGAAGGTTGCGGTTGAATTGACCGCACGCAGAACTCTAACTCTTCGCCTTCTAGCCACAACTTATTCTTGATAAGAAAACGCTCCCTTGACTTTCCTGAAGAAACCTATTTGGAAGCGATTTTTGAAGAAATACTGGCTAACTTCATCTTAATGTCTCTTTGACTATCTTCAGAAATTTCAGAAAACTCAAACTTAGACGAAATAAATTCAAATAGACGATCATTTCTTTCGTATTTTTCGTGTCTAAGCCATTCTTCGAAAAACTCTATTTTATTAATAGAGTGAAGCTTTTCTGCAAAAAAGAGAAAAAAAAATAGTTGTACTCATTTGTGCTACGTAAAATATATGTCACAATAATCTATAGTCATGCAGCTAAAACATATAAAAAAATTAGCCTGGATACAAGAGGATACATGCTTTTCCCATACTCGATAAGTTTGAAATCAAAGAAAAAATATGTTTTTTTTTGTGTTTTCGTTGATAATCTACTCTAATGATTTTTAAGGCTCATTAAAAGATTCTAATAATAAAATATTAATATACATACCTTCAGAATTGAAATCCATCACTAAACTTTCCACAAAATTAAAAACTGCCACAATGAGGTGTTAGTGAAAGTGTCGCTAAAATGCAACTGACCTATATTTAAAATTGCATTTACCTCATTAGCTCACTTTGATAAACAATGACTCATTAGTATGGAATGTTAGACATAAATAGTTCTTGGAATTGGGGGTTTGGGGGTTTTGTTTACAGGTACATAGTACTCATTTCCGGGAATTTGATAACGACTTTTGTCCACCTGGCTTGTTCTACAGCGCACACTGTGCGTCGGTGTTCGACGTCTAATGTGCTAAAAACACTTTAGCTAATGTCATCAACGTTATTGCCGAATGATAAGGCTTAGATTCAAATGAAATTTATGATGTACCTAAGAACTATTATTTATTATGTGGTTTTATATATTTTATTAATTATTTTAAACAGAACGCTAAGTGTTGAAGCAGTGCCACTATAGAGGCCTAATTTTTAATGAGACACGACATCTATCAATATCTGATCGAAGGTTAGAGTCTAGGCGGGTCTCTCTAGCTAGCAAGTGACACGTACTCGTATTAAAAGTATTAAGTGCCTACAAGATTCTTGGTAAATGGATATTTGCAGAGCCAAACCGGACGTCTTTTAAGATTCCCCCATACCAATAAAATATAGTACAGTCGTGCTTTGCTTTGCTGATATAATCATAGGAAGTAATAGTCACTTTAACAGTGTACGTTTACATCACAAATTATAGTTTTCCTCATACAAAAAAGGTTACATACGAACATTACAAAAATCATGATTGTAAGCAAATGACACGCCGTTATTTATTTTATCGCAAAAACTCAATAAGCTCATGGATACAAATTCCTTCCATATAACACTGAAACAAACGTTCATGATATGACACAATACAATCTCTAAGTTATAATCAAGTCAAGTGCATGTCCATATTGATAGTCTTCGAACATTGCTTGCATAATCAGCCCATCCTTTGAATTTCTTAGAATCATAAGAACAAAGCATTCTGAAGCTTGACGAACGAGCGCGGCGCGAGTGCACGACGCATACTGATAAGTTGATAACATCCGATACAGGGGTACCACTAGGAACTAGATGTAAAGGAGTATCGGGTTACTAAACCTTTAAAAAGTATGTCTGTCACAATCAAAAAATACCTATGTGTTCATATTTTCTATTTCGACCAGCAAAACATAAATTTGTTGATTATCGGATTTTGTTCAAATATTTTGGCAGGGATTTTTTTGTATGGATATCTGAAAGGGAAACGTACTCTAAACAAACACAATTATATCGGTATACCTACATATGTGTTTTTTTTTGTATCAGCCTTATTTGAACTCGAAGTAGTTTTTTATAAAATGTCCGGCAACACTCAAGTTCATTCAGAGCTTTTCAAATGTTGTCTTGGCAGCCCTACTACAATTTATTTAATTTTAACCATGAATATTCCTACACATTGCTAGCTTTTATAACTACCTTTCGATCTACAAAATAGAGTTCAAAATTGAACGAAAGCACACAGTATTCCATATGGTAGAGGTTCTGGAATTAATTATTCAGCTGGTCCTGAGCAGCGTTTGATGGGCAGTTATTGTTGGGACTGATTGTTCGGAGATGTAAAAAATGTAAAATGTATATGCTACATTTTGGTGACTAACTAAAGAAGCTGTTACGAGATCTAGAAACCCTTTCTGGGGCTCTATTTTTACACTTGAGATATTTTCTGGTCATTGTCCCTCACGTTTGAAGTTTTAGGAGTAAGAGTGACAAAGATAACGTCTCACGCTAGGTATGATTGCTGCAGCGGCAGACGCGGCACTACTGGTCTGTCGCGGCGGTGAGCCCACACTGCCGCGCAGCAATGCTGCCGCTGCATTGCTGGCGCGACATTACTGCGTAGCTCTCAGAATATAAACTTATAGAGACTATATGGGGACCAGTGGCCCTATTCGGAGATTTGAGATTCTCATCTCACCTTTTTTCATCCTTGTTGCTCTCGTTTGAAACGTCATAGGTGTGAGAGTGACCAAGATAAAATCTCATCTCATCTCACGTGTAGGAATAGCCCCCCAGTAGTGCTGCAGCAGCACTGCTGCTTGCAGCGGAGTTTGGAATCATACCTTTATAGTGGTTGCTTCTACAGTTTTACATGGCAAGTAGACAACCGGACGCCGGCCGCCGAACGCCGGGCATAAGAAAGCATTTTTGCTGAAGCTGGAAAGGAGACACTTCGGTCGCGGTCTTCGCACTAGCTCAGTCAATTATGTGCATATTATTATGCACATGCATATTATTATGTGCAAAAGTATCATAAACTTCGCCTGAAAAAAGATTTCAATCTAAAAAGCAATAAATGAAAGGTCAACCGCTTCTTTATAAAGTTAGCAACGTGAGTTTACGTGACCTACGGCCAGCAAGCCTTGGCAGTGGAATTGTGAATAGGTAGGTTTTCTCATGTTACTAAGGCTGGGTATACACGCTGCGTCTAATTGTCGTGCGAATACGACCGACAATGCAGTGGAACTCTTTGTTTAAGATCATATTAGTTAGTGACATAAATTAGTTTATTTTTGAGCTAATGCAGTGCCTACTTGCTAAGACTGTTGTTCTTGACATTTATTACACAGAGAACTTGAAACTACCAATACTTACAGAATTAATCTTCCTACAATTATTTTAACGGTGATTTTTATTGACTGATAAGTTTAGTTTTAAATATTGTCAAACTAATTTTCTTTCTTAATAACTCAATCTTTATTTCTCCAATTGTGCGTCATAAATTATGCGTCTCATATGTTTGTCATTCTAGCTTTACTAAACTGTCGTAAATATAGTATTTTTTCTTTCAAATCAGTTTCCTTATAAGTACTAAGTTTTCTCTTACAAAATAAGTACAAATAGATACGATATCTTTAAGACTTTTTTTTCTCACGCCTTCATGAAACTTTATAGCGGTCGCTCGATAAGAAAGTCGCTCGCGTGTTACGAGCCTTATCGCCTGCTTATGATAAAACCACACTTACCCACATACAATACACATATAAATAATGTAACAGACAGTGTAAATCGAGTGGAACGGCTGCGATGGCAGGATATACCTTGTCTGCATACTGCATGCCCAAGTAGGTTTGAATAAATACGATTACGTACAATACTTGTGCTAAGATATCTTTTTATAGGAAAAATAGCAAACAAGCAGACGGCCCGCCTGATGGTAAACGGTTATCGCCGCCTATGTACACCTGCAACACTAGCGGTGCTTTTGATGTGTTGCAAACCCAGAAATAAATTTGTAGACGCCCTTTTTGACGCTCCACATCTATGTATGTCCATCGTGTCTTAGAAAAAAAAAATATTGGAAAAGGAAGGTCTATGGAGCCGAGGATAATTTCTCTGATGATGTCTATTTCTAACATCAAAGGTAATAAGCAGACATGCATTAGGCAAAGTATTAAAAAAAACATAATACTTACCTACCTATGAAGATAACAGTCTGAATAAAATCAGTGTAGGTACCTGTTCAAATTCTTGGATGCCGTTATGAATGATCGTACGCTTTAAAAAACTCATTTAGGGTAGATTTTGTTAATTTAAATAAGTAAAATAACGACCACAAACTCACATCTGTACAATCAATGCACAATCACAGAGCAACAGCGTTACTTCATAATCATCATTTAAAAGTTTGAAGGCAACAAGGTTCACAAATGTATGTAGCTTGAATAGTAGATAATAGATTTTCAAGCCACAGAATACATGGCAGTTAGTACAAACTGAGACTTGACAAAGACAGGTCGTGACCAAGGCTTGCCACATCGCTGGCATGTAGCAAACTCCTGACTGAACTATACTGCTTCATAGATACTGTAAGTAGCTCAAGACTTGAGAAGTTCAGACTAGAGCTACAGATAAACCATTATTGATGACTGCCTCGGTGGTTCAGTTGGTAGTAAACCTGCCTTCTGAGCTTGGGAGTGTGGGTTCGATTCCCACCTAGGGCAAACATTTATGTGATGAACATTTGTGTTTGTTCTATGGCAGGGTTAATAGTATCTATTTTAATATGTATTTAAAAATATCTAAGTATGTTTATCAGTCTCTGGCAGCCATAGTACAAGCTTTGCTTAGTTTGGGGTCAGGCTACCGTGTGTGCAAGTATCCCGTTTTTTATTTATTTATTAGTTGAGCCTTTTACGAGCAACTTACGTGTACGGTACAAAATGAAATAACAAAACTATGAATATTCATAATAAATATTTATGAAGACCAAACACAAAGGGCGAAACAGAATAATGAGTAAGGTATGGTACGGGCCAAGATGTAGTCCTATAAGTATGTATACTATGGCAGATAAAAAATGCAAATAGAATACCGTACGTTTCCACTCCGTATCCGTATGACAAACGTCAGTCGGTCGGACCGACCTCATTATTCATACAACGATATTGATACAGTCCATAGTTGATCCATATCGTGTCCATAGCCATATAAAACGTCAACAAGCTGATAAACCACGACACAAGCTACAATTTGCTAAAGAATACGTACAAATAAACCAGGGGCCATATTCTGGCATGTAAAACAACATTATACACTAGCTGCGCCCCGCGGTTTTACCCGCAGGTAAAAGTAGTCTATGAATTAATCCAGGATATAAGCTATCTCCATATTAAATTTCATCAAAATCCGACCATCTGATTAAGCGTGAAAAAGTAACCAACATACACACTCACAAACTTTTGTCTTTATAAATTACTGTGACTGAGATGTGATGTGTTATTTTATGCCTCGGTCACTTTCACTCTTACGGCATTTGTGGCGAGAGAGACAGTGACTGAAACCATTTTACACGTCCCATAACAGATATCCAGGAGCTCGACTGACTCAACTTTTGGAATGCCGGAACCTATAGAATATGCGATAAATGCCATCACTAGTGCCAACCAAGTGTTGCGTATTACCCTGCAAAGAACTTGAATCTGCCTTCTTACTTAGCAATTAGATATGCAAGTGCAAGTGTTTTACGTAATTTGTGGACAAGTCCGCAAAAAAAGACAGCCGTATTAATTGTTATAAGTTGTATAATTGTCTCATTCGAGACCCTGGAACTCTACTCGAACACTAGAGTTTACCTTTGATAGCGCCTGGCCACCTATTCTGACGCGTGAGCTTATCTTGGTCACTCCACTATTATAACTTTTCAAAGGAAAGAGAAAATGAACAAAAAATATATGACTCGTGTAAGAAAAGGGCTCCTGGACGGTCCAGGCCCATGACAGAAAATTAAAAAAAAAGTGGGATCATTTGCCCAGCCAATGAGACAAGGTTATATTTTGTACTCCTGTAATATTTTTCTTAAATCAAATAAATAAAAAAATTGACTATGTTATTTTAATATAACAATCAGCTTAAAATATCAATCAGAAATCAGAATTTATTGATAACTCCAATAGTTACACGTCACAGTTCAATAAATGTCAAACAATACAACAGTTTATAAATGTCAAAACAGTAATTATCTATGTCAAATCTTACTATCCTATCCTACTATCCTACTAATATTATAAACGCGAAAGTTTGTAAGAATGGATGGGTGGATGTTTGTTACTCTTTAACGCCAGAACGGCTGAACAGATCTGTATGAAATTTGGCACAGATATAGATTATAGTTTAGAATAGCACACAGTATACTTTTTAACATCAGGTGAAACCACAGGGCGTAGCTAGTAAGAAATAAACAATTAATGTCAACAAAAAAATTGCACACTTGTTAATAATACAACTATCATTATTCAATAGTCGGAGCAAGACACCGCATGCAGTTCTTGAACACTTTGGTTCAATAATGCTTTTAATATCCACCTGCCAGTTAGAGCCAGTTAGTCATAGGACCTAGAAGGTAGGAGTATAGTTCAAAAGTGAAGGTAACAGCAAATGGCAGCTTTGTTCACGGTACTGCGTTTTATTAGAACCGTAAAGCGCTTAGTCGCTTACTAAGTTCTATGGTTATTTTGTTATTTAGTTATAATACATGGTCAAAGGAAAATAGTTTGAACAAATCGGTTTGTCCTTAGCAAGCTGTAAAAACTTATGGCTATGCGATTATGGCCTATGTGATAAATAATTAAACTTATAATTAAAAACATTTATTGAATATTTTCTTCAGTAAACTTAACTGACCATAAAAACAGACTAAAGGCCAGGCTGAGAAGAGCTCATAACTTGATTACCTATCAAACTAGAATACTTTAAAGCAATTAAACTACTATTAAATTAAACTAACTAAATATTAATAACTAACCCCCCTCTACCTGTATTCCCCTTAAATAATAATTTAAATTAATGTTAACAAAAGTCACGGTCCCCGGAGTCCGTGGAGTGTAATTTATAAATAAAAAAATAAAATAAAATAAGCAATTAAACTTCTTTGGACTATTGAATAGAGGTATAGCTAACCTAAGCTTATAACATACTAATTCAATGGTATCCATTCTGTTTTTCCCTTAGACCTTAAGTGTTATACCCACCACTTTCTAAATTAAATTATTTTTTCTTTTTCATTTCAGTAAATGAAAAAGGATATTTAAAATTTAAATTTTCTTTTGGTTTTTTACTTACATAAAATTCATGTACCTACTCGTTATGTACACTCGCATAATTTTTTTTTTATACCTACCTTGCAAAAAGTACAACAAAAAAAACCTACAGTCGAGTTGCGAACCTCCTCCGTTTTTGAAGTCGGCTAAAAATTGACGCTGTATAAACCAATCAACCAAACTTATAACACCAGCCTACACGAAGCCCCACAAGTTCCATTGTGCATGCAGAAGAAAGTGTCTGCGCCCGCGCACTCGAGGTCAAGGGCGCCAGGCTCGACTCCGCCGCCGTGCCTACGAACTGAGCAAAGCTCACGCTTCAAGCTCTCGCAACTCCTGACTCGATTTGCACATTCTTAGCTCACTTTGCAAGTCTAGTTGAGCTGCGTTTGTAATCGGAGCAGTGGTTGTTAACATCTTTGTGATTTGTCGTGGTAGACCATTTGACACAAATACACTTTACAGACTACTCTGGCCATTGGACATCAAGAGATGAAGAAATGTTAACCAGTAGATACTTAAAGAAGTGTGGCATGAGTGCTCTATCTGACTGGACGTTCCCTGATGGTTATAAAATAACCGGAGTGTCTTCAAGTCTCTAATGAATTAGTTTCTCCTAGGCAACCGTGCTTTACCGTGGCTAGAATCTTTGTTTGGTATCTGACAAGGTTACGGTTAAACACAAGCCTATTTATGTATTATCAAAGAAAAAAATCTAACAGTCCAGTTTCTATTCCATTTGAACAAAAAACGTTCAACTCAGTTTATTGTTGCCGTTGGTCAACCATTAAAAACAAAGCTGTCAAGTTGACAGATGTCAGATGACACCCGTGTTGGCGCGAAAACAAAGCGCTCGAAGTAGGTCAAGCGGGTAAATTGGAGGCTACAGACAACAAAACTTACAGCCTTTAAGTTCTGTGACCTCCGATTCGCACTGTACTGTACAATCTGTACCTGAGATCTGTAATACTGTAAGCGTCTTTCGTTTGAGATGACGATTCGTATTGCATTACGTTGATGACATCTTTTTTTTTGTCACTACAGGTTTCGCAAATTGTGTACCTAACCTAATAATATATTGTCAGTAAAAACTTTTTGATAAGTTGTCAAAATTCACTTTCTGCGTGTCTAAACAGTTGCGCCATTGTTGGGATAACATTTCGTCAGCATGCACAAATGAAAACATTGTCGTGGTCTTCAAAATAAGTATCTACTTACCTACATTTCTAATTTTGCCAGACATTTATCATAAAGTTTTATTTCAAACAACGTAAAGAAAACTTTTAAAAATCTCAATTTATGTACCTACTTCATGAATACGCAAAATAAGACAATAAGTAATAATAACTTACCTACTTATTTTATCTCAACTTTATTTTGTGCCAATATAAACTTAGCTATATTTACCTGCAAAAGTAATGTATGTAGGGTCATTACGCTGGATCGCGGCCCTGCGTTGTTTCGCGGCCTTTTAGAGGTCCAACCGTATATATATTGCAATAATAAGAATTCTATCTCACTCTTGCCAACATGTTGTGGCACTTTAAACAGTTGGATAGTTGCAGAATGTAATGCCCATTCAAATAAGTCTGTTAGCCTAATCTATGTACCGGAAATAAATCATCCATTTTGCCGGCCGCGCTGTCAGCGCACATTCGTACGCAAACCTGCACAAAAAATAGCAAACAGGTCCCGCTTCAAACGCAAGTATTTTAAGTTTACGACTACTTAGTTACTAGTGTGATTGTTTTTGAGTGATCATAGTTGTTTGTTTTACGTAATTTTGCATTTAATTTGAGAGTAAATTACTTTAATATCAGTTAAATTTGGTGGCCGCCAACCAACACAATCATTTTTAAGTAAAGTTGGTATACGGCCGGGTGGCCGCGGCACTAGCTCACTGAATGAAATAAGTTTGCTTTCTTTCCAATTATTATTGTAAATAAAGCTTCGCTTTGTGCAATTGTTTTTTATTATCAAGGTTGGTTTAAATGATATGTTTAGTTTACGGCCGCCAAAATATAATTATATCCATTTATAGCTTTAATGTGGCCGCAAACTAACACATGCTAACAAAACAAATCTGGTTCGCGGCCGTCCGAAAATTATATGAAAAATAGACGGCCGATATCTGATGATTTGAAAATAGAGGTGTCAGTTTACGGCCACTTCTTTCAATCCAGGTCGCAGATGTACCTGGAAGTTTGGAAACTGGTACCGAAGTGTATCACATAGTATCCCAAAAGAGCATTTGGGATCTGAAAATCGTGATACTGACTCAGTAATATTATCTCAAGTGTCAAATTTAAAAAGCAACTTGCCATTAAGTTCCGTTACTACCACAGAATAATCGGACAACGAAAATGAAATTTGGACATTTGGTGTCACTTGCCAGCAAAGGTCTCTGGATGATGTTACAATTATTCCAACTATAACAGAACATTAAGATTTTCGTGACGTTTTGTCAAAGAAATCATCATCTTCGACAATTACATCCGCATCCACCAACAACAAAATTTCAATAGATCCAAACACAGTAGGTATTCGAGCAACCCCAACCTCTAGAAAAGTCGCAAACAAAACGTATCCAAAGCTCGTATTCCGTCGGCGATATCAGGGAAAAAATGGCGAGAATACCATTCACTAAAAGAAAAAGCTAAACAAGACAAGAATGAGGAGAAAGAAAAAGCTAAAGAAGCAAGAAAGCAAGCCTTGAAACGTAAGCGAGAGGAAGCAAAGAAAAAAAAGGAATACACAAAGCCAAGAAACTTAGAAAAGAAAAACTTTTAGAGCCTAAAGAGTTAACATCATAACAAAATACTAAACAAAATTGTGGCTAATGCGCAAATATCTTAAACAGTGACACTGCAGATGATGAAAACATAAATGTTGACTGTGATTTTTGTACTAAATGATTTCATTTGAAGTGTACTGAATTTATAGGACTGACTTATGATGATGTTAAAAATAAACCGCTCAAGTGTTACATGTCCATTATTGATAAATAATAGTTTTTATTTAAAACTCGTTGTTTCAGTTGATAATTTTGATCTCGTACCAACTAGGTACTTACTCGATTAAAGACTGTTTATACTTTAAATATTTTTGATAAGTACAAAATACATTATTACAGGTTATAGAGTTTGTATGGAAGTGAATGTAGGGTCTGGCAGAAGAAGCATGAAAGTAATGAATGCTGTAGAAATGAGAAGTTTGAGAAGTATGGCTGGAGTGATCCTGATGGATAAAATGAGAAACAACGACATTAAAAAACGATGTGGTGTGGTAGAGGATGTAGTGGTAAAGATTAAGAAAGGGATGCTGGATGATGGACACATTGAGAGAATTAATGAAAGGAGATTGACGAATCAGGTTTACATGGCGAGTGTGGATGGGCAGGGCAAGTCGGTCAGGGTCGATCTAGGCGCACGTATCTCGACCAAATTGAAGACGCTTAGAGAAAGGCCAGGTCAAGAGTACCCGTAACCGACAAGCGTGTATGAAAAGACTCATGAAAGTGGAAGAAGCAAAAGATGTGTGCCAGGATCGTAGCAAGTGGAGAGAAGTGTTCTCTGCCTGTGGGAAAGAGGCGTAATTATATGTATGTATAGAAATTGTTGAAGACTAATTACCAATAGTTACTTTTAAGATGTTAATATTTAAAAATCTTGACTATTTAAAATACTAATCTAATACGCTCAAATTATGGAGTATTACTCAAGTTATGATAAGAACAAAATGTTAATATTAACCAAACTTAACTTGTTGCATTACAAATTGATTTTAAAATGCATTGTTTTCTTTAATTATTTATAGAGATAGCTATGTAATGTGTTTAATAACGAAAGAAGAATAAATGCAGTATTGATGAAAGAAAGTATAGTATGTCAGAAGTCTAGAAGAAGAATAAATGCATTTGTTAGAGGTTAAGAGTTTCGAGTAAGGAAAGAAAGGAAAGAAAGAACAGGGGGAAGAATTGTTGCAGAAATTAATTTCTGCAACAATTCCTTCTCACCTTCATCTTTAAAGATGAAGGTGAGAAGGGAGGAGAAGGAAAATGCTGTAGCTTATGATACCTGAATGTGGAAATAAGAGATGTTAGAATAGTGAAGGTAATGTTAGGTTAGACCACAAGAAAGGGACGAATATTGAAGAGAATGTACTTTTTAAGAGTAAAGGCGTTCGAGTGACAATTGCGATCATATGCCAAATGATGTGGGAATTTATGATAGGACCATTATATGGTAAAAAGTGTACGAAATAGTAAAAAACTGTAAAAATTCGTAAGTCAATTTGTACGTAAAACTGGCGGCCGCGAACTAACTCTAGGGTGGCCGCGAACCGAAAAAAATGGCCGCCAACTGGCATTTTGAGTAAGTTTCAAGTAATTATTTATTTAAAAAAAATCTGTTACAATATTCCTCCAAGACTTGTTTCGAAAATTAACTTGATGATATCTGCTACGCCTACAAAAATAATCTGAACCAGAATTATGGACATTTCATACTAATTTCAAGGATCAAAGTTAGGAACTCGACTAAAAGGCCGCCAACCGGCGCAACGACCCTATCCCGTATGCGGTTGCATACATCCCTGGAAAATACCGTATGTATACATGCATAGATGCATACGGTATTTTCCACCGGGCCGCACTTTGCCAACACAGCTGTGTTCTCTCAGATTTCTATCTTGTTGTAATTGTCACTCTCGCTGTGCCAGTAAATTACCATTTACCATAACTTACCTGCTATCCATACAATAGGTACCTACACTTAGTAAATGTTCGTGGGAAGAAATTTTATTATTAAAAAATGATTTCTTTTTCCTTTCACAAAAATAATTACTTACCTACTTATTACGTAGGTAGGTAGGTACTTTTGATGCAGTTGGACGAAAGGAGAACGTTAATATTTGTTGCCAAGTTGGACCAACGTTATATAAAAAACGAAATTGTATTAAATAGGTACGTAAGTACCTGTTTACTTTCGCAAGAAAAAAATATGGAAATAAAAATTTTGGGGGCTGAGCTACCCACGTCCGTAGGAGTGTACTCTATTCTGATTCCCTACACGTGGTCCCCGGGTAGTGCTAACCGGGTAGCAAACTCTGGTGGGAGGCTTCGGCCGTGGCTAGTTACCACCCATCGGACCAAGCCATGCCGTGAAATGACCTAGTCGTATTTCGGGATGTAGTCCGGTGTAACCGTTCCGAAGACGGGTCTGAGCAGTAGCGCACTTGTAGCGCCTCACTCAACTGCCGTCTTTGTGCTTCTTTACTCTATAAATATTTAAGGCTAGAGTGTATAAGTACTTTATAGGTCGTCGTGCTCCATCTTAGACCACAACGTCGCTTAACATCAGGCGAGTTGGTGGTCAAACGACGACTTATTCTACATAAAAAAAAAAAAAAAAAAAAAAAAAAAAAAAAATAACACTTATAAATTCGAACTCATTTCAATTTACGTAGGTACCTACCTACCTACTTACTAGAAATTACAAAAATTCGGTAATGTGGAATTTTGTACGTCGTCGTCACAGAATCAATGATGAGGCTAACGATTTTTCCTATTTTTAGAGCCGGCCGACACCATCAGAATATAAATTGAACCAACGTCTCTCACATGGGCTTGTCAGAACAAGTAGGTAAATAACGCGCGCTCCACACGTGTGTGCTAAAAATCGTTTGCATTGTTGGGCGTCCATAACCGCGAATGTGAAACGTTCATTTCATTTGCGTTGATTTTTTTTGTTATTTTTACATACATATAATTTCTTACTTGTAAGTTTTTTAATACCATAGGTGGCAAACAAGCTAACGGGCTGCCTGATGAGCAATCACCGTAACATACGGACGTGTATAAAAATTACCAAAAACGGATAAAAATCCATTCGATACGATTCATAATGATGGCTTCTTATCCATTTTGAATCATAATTTTAAACCAACAACGAAACTACTAAAGTAAAACTGAACACGCTCTAGCTTCGAGCAGTCTCTAAAACAGTTATACAAAATGGCCAGAAACGATTTTGGTTAAATTCACCTCCTGTAATTTCAAATAAGCAGCTAGATTTTGCCTGATTTCACATTCGCGGTTACGAGTGCCCAACGACAAAAATGAGACGAGCGGGCGCAGCCGGCGGCGTCTTGCGACGTTTTTGCTTCTCCGTATGTGGTATATTTACGAGTGTGTAGGTACTGTGTAGTAGCTAGCAGGTGTCAGTGAACTTGGAAATGTCCCTTCAAGAGAGCTTACTGAATATTTTATACCTAGATCGAAAATTTTATTTAAGGAAAGTTCATTAATAAGTACTTACTTTGAAATACGTTGTACGTTAAAATATGTTTAAACTAGCTGTCACCTCGCGACTTCGTTCGCGTCTATTATTAAATACCTATATAGGTATATATGGGTGTTTCTCTGCTATTTGGAAACTCATCCATACAAGACTGTCCTAAGCAAATTTTATTAAATTTTGAGAATGTCTGTCAATACAAAGAAAGGCAATAGTATATCAAATATATATATTAAAGAAGCCTACACATTTTCCACTTGGTTTTTGAGTTATGGACAGTTTTGTGCAAAATTCAGACAGGGGACTGTTGTGACCAACCAGGGGAATGATTTTAAGAACAAAAACTAGAATTTTTATTAGTTTAAATAATAAAAGCTTTATTTTTATTACCACTTACAATGTGTACTTAATTATTACTTAAATAATCAACGAGATCATAACGAAGAACACTTATTAAATAAAGACATTTTGATAACATTTGTGATAAACTAACTAAAATAAACTTACTTTAACAGTCTTTCTAAAATACAGATTGTATGACATAAGTCAGCTTTTAGAATGTTATGAAAAATAAACAAAATAAACATTACCTCTTTTAACTAATTATCACAATAAACATTTTGGATTACAACTAGGAAACACTTGTACTTTTCAAGTAACTCAAAGTAATCATCAATGGCACAGTATATTACTAAAAATCAATCTTACTATCCAGCGAAATATCTCTTATTTCTCAAAGACCGATACTGATTTTGGAAAACTATAAAATAATCTACTTTTGTAAAATTAACTTACTTTAACAGTCTTTCTAAAATACAGATTGTATGACATAAGTCAGCTTTTAGAATGTTATTAAAAATAAACAAAATAAACATTACCTCTTTTAACTAATTATCACAATAAACATTTTGGATTACAACTAGGAAACACTTGTACTTTTCAAGTAACTCAAAGTAATCATCAATGGCACAGTATATTACTAAAAATCAATCTTACTATCCAGCGAAATATCTCTTATTTCTCAAAGACCGATACTGATTTTGGAAAACTATAAAATAATCTACTTCCTTGTAAAATTAACATACTTTAACAGTCTTTCTAAAATACAAATTGTATGACATAAGTCAGCTTTTAGAATGTTATTAAAAATAAACAAAATAAACATTACCTCTTTTAACTAATTATCACAATAAACATTTTGGATTACAACTAGGAAACACTTGTACTTTTCAAGTAACTCAAAGTAATCATCAATGGCACAGTATATTACTAAAAATCAATCTTACTATCCAGCGAAATATCTCTTATTTCTCAAAGACCAATACTGATTTTGGAAAACTATAAAATAATCTACTTCCTTGTACGGTTACCTTCGGATCAGCCAACTTTTCCAATATTTGGTCAAAACTGACATCAGACATATCATTCTAATTCACCTGATATAACTTTTCCGAAAATTTGTTTCTCTTTCTGTGGTTTTAAACCTGCATAGTTTTATTTTAATTGTTTATTCAATACTTCTCCAAAAAGTGCCTTTTTAACAACGTCTTTGCGAGTTGATAGAGTGTCACACATTCGTGTTAGTTTCGTTTGAGGTGTCTCATCCTTTTTACTGTTTTTATTAAGTTTTTGTTCCAACCGTTGCAATCTCTTTTTATACTTTTCCAGTCTCTGTTTGTATTCTTGAATCTTATTGTTTTTGTCTTTCAATATCTTCGCACGTTTCTTCTTAGCCTGTTTCTTTCTTGCCGCAACAAGTGCATTTTCTGACGACCATAAAGGCGCCGGGCATTCTAATGTTGATCCAATAGAATCAGGTGTATTTTCCCTCACAAAATTATTCGTTATTTCTATCATGGCTCTTTTTTTTTGGCGATATTTAGAACAGTGCTCTTTCCAAGTCTTTTTAGCAGCCTTATGCTCGCGACGACTCATATCCTTAACCAACTTTCTGCTACCTTTTTCTTTCTTCTTTTGGTATTTCAGCCTTTCTTTTTCTTTAATTTCTTCTTGTTTTTGAGGGTCATTTTTAAGTCGTTGATATCTCAAACGTTCAGCTATACGTTTTTGTTCTAATATTTCTTCTCTTGTTTTGGGTAGTTTCTTTTTAGGTGGCATTTTGAGCAATTCCCTACGAAAAAGAAGGATATATTATGATAACGTTGAAGCAGATTGAGGCACTGTCTAGCATATAAGTCTTTACAAAACTTGACAAAACAGTCCCCTGAGATCAAGAACAGTCCCCTGTGCAATGAAATGACAGGGGACTGTTGACCAGGGAACTGTTTTTTTTGCTTGAAAACTAAATAACACAAAATCTTAAAAACATATCACATTTGTAAAACAGATGTGAAGACATACTCGTAAATAAACTATTTTAAACAAATGATATTAAATAAAACTCTTGAAATAGGAAAACAAATACTCACCAGTGGACTGTTTCTACTAATGGCCGAGACGCGTGGTTCACTACGAAACGCAGTGGTGCCAACTGAGAAAATGGCTGTTGTCTGTTACCTATACATCCGAACGAATTTTACACCGGTTGCGTTCCATTTCACGATCGTAATGTATCGGACCAATACCGAAAGTGAATTACGCGCCGTTTGAAATTTTACCAGGGGACTGTTATAATAATTTAAGGACAGCCTTCGTACATATTTTTTTTAATAAATTTATATTATAGACATATAATTTATAATTTTAAAAGATGCTTACAATCTTCTTAAACAATATATGATTTATTATTCAGTTATAAATGGCAAAGTATTAAATATATAGGTATCAATGCTTGTAATTCTGGAAAAGGGACATACCAGGGGACTGTGTTTTGAGGTGTTTAACGTTTTTTTTCTCGAAATCAATTATAATAAATTACTTAATGAGCAATGGTGAACCAAGAATACCACATTTTTGTCCATATTAGTCCCAAAAAAAATGGATAAGATGGAATTAATTATATAAAATTTACTTGGGACAGCGATTTTCCATTTAGTAGAGAAATGCCCATATATATGTGAGTTATTCTATCTGTTAAGTTAGATCGAACTGCACACGGTGTGCAAATTTGATTGAAATCGGTTAAATAGTTTAGGAGTCTATAGCGGACAAACAACGTGACACGTAGGTAATTTATACATATACAGGTTTATTAAGATTATCTACGTTGAAAAATACATTCTATTCTTTCTAATAAGTAATCATTTTAAACAAGTCTTATGGGCATTTGAACTAAGTATGAGAATTGCCTCGCTAGAAAGAAAGAAAGAAAGAAAAAAGTTTATTTGTGACCTTTTGAAATTAAAAATATTAAGGGAATTTAGCTAGTTCCTACCTACATTTTTCACACAAACCCTAAAGCATTACTTATGAGAATCTTACCCGATAAGCGAATATTTCACTAGGAGTGAAATATTCGAAAACAACGAAACGCTTTGGTTCCTCATTTCTCATACGGACCGCTAGAGTGTGGAATACTCTGCCAGACTGTGTGTTCCCTGACACTTACAATCTGGGTGTCTTCAAGTCTCGAGTGAATCGGTTTCTTCTAGGCAAGCGTGCTCCATCGTAGGCCGCATCACTGCTTATCATCAGGCATGTTGGCGGCCAAACGCAAGCCTATTATGTAATAAAAAAAAAAAAAAAAGAGTTGTTTAATACTAGTTAAGCAAAGGACTTAGGCAATTCATTTATTTAGTACAAGTAGCCATAACTCTTTGAATTAATATAAAAAAAAACGCTACAAAGTGGGTAAATGGACCGAGTAGGTACTGTTACCCCGCAGACCTCGTTGTCTGCTCTGCGTAAACTTCATTGTTATGGAAATTTCTCATTTAACTTAGGTCGATTATGTGTGTTGTCTTTATGAAATCGAGTTAAATAATGCGTAGGAACTAGTACAATTTAAAAGTATGTTTGCTGTTTTCAAATCTCAGTTTTGTTGAAGTGAAACTTCTAATGCGACTTCCAACAAGGTTGCGTTTAACGTTTAACTGCGGGACGCACCTTAACACGTCATAATTATATTAGTACAAGCTGCGCCCCGGGGTTTCACCCGCGGTTAAAAAGTTAATCCTATGTGCTATTCTAGACTATTATCTATCTCAGTGGAAAATTTTATCCAGATCTGTTTAGCATTTCTGGCGTGAAAGAGTAACAAACGTCCATCCATCCATCCATTCTTATACACTTTCGCGTTTATAATATTACTAGGATAGGATGATGGATAGTCCTTAACTAACTCGTTTACTTATAGAAAATGATTGTAACTTTTTTTAACAAACGGTTTTACTCGTAATTAGCTTCACTAGTAAATAGTTTTGTTTGTTTATTTCAAATTTTAGGACATATTTTTCGACTACTTCCGCTGAACCGATTCATATGACACATAGCTTTGCAGACACATTTAATTCCTGTCACAATACAACACTATAAAATTAAAACTTAACATAAAAATCTTTTTAAGTTTTAAGTTATAAAGTATATTTTTAAGTTTGTTTAAAAATCTTTGTGTGTCTTTGAAAGTATGTTTTATGATGTCATCCTTTTTTTTTTAGATTTTTGTAATCAAAGTAATTTCCAGTTATTTTGTAAGATAACTGTAAAAATTTTACTTTCTTGATCTGATCCGACACCAAACCGTCGTTTCTCAAACTTTAGCAACTGTAAAATTTAATGAAACGACGTGAAAACAATAATTAATTACACCGTAAACTAATTTTATTTAGTTTGCTCAGTAATTCAGCGAAATTACGCGAGTCTAATTACTAAAATTACGGTTCTAGACGTGAAATTAAATACGGTCGTTGATCTCCGCCGTGCGAGATGAAATTGAAATAAAGTTGACGTGTGAGGCGAAAATTTCAATTAGGTAAAAAATTTTGGAGAAATAAAAAGTGATATAATGATTGGATTTATGTTGGTAAAGAATTATAATTATAACATTTCTGGCTGCGTCCCGCAGTATTAACTGCAAAAAGTGAAATGTGAAATTACAGACTATAATTATCACTGTGACCATCTAGATCCATTCGCCTGTCCTGGCGTGATCAAACTTAATTAATTGTAATTCGTAATTAAACTTACGCATTTGTAATATTAGTAGGACGCTGCTGATACAATGTTATGTTTATCTACACTATTACGTATGTCTGTTTGATAAAAACATTAAAACAGTTGACTTGCCGTTTAAAAGATTAAGGCGAGCCTGGCCAGAAAACGTCTAGCAAGAATCAACTTTTCTCTAAGATAAACCATGGTTTTTACTGTGTAAAAAAAAATATGTTATTCTTAAGCATGTTTTTAAGTGGAATCATAAATCTGATACATGTAATGAATAACTTCACTCGATAGAAAAAAAATCCAAAGTCACCTCTATTTGGTATTTTAATCACGATTTGCGACTTAATTTTTACAAATCATATTGCTTTTTTATTTTTTTTACGAATTACAATGCAATAAAAAAATGGAATCATAAATAAAAATGTTAAAAAGTTAACATGGTAATTTTATATGATTTTTTTATCACGAATTCATGGTAAAAAGGCACGTTTGCGTGACCGCCAGTCCGCCCGCAGACCCCGTCGACGTCGGACGTGTGCCAAATTTTTGTGATCTCCGCAGTGCCGCACACACCAACACCAACCAAGCATTTAGTTTTGCCATAATGGGTAACAAACATAATAAACGAAAAAAATGCTCAAGTCTGACTTTTAGAACATCGTACGAGTCAAGGAGCAAACGTCGGTAAGTAGATAAACTTCTACTAGATTAAATTGGTAATCATTGTTTTTATTTACTAGAATCGACATTTCTTGCATTGCTTTTTGTAGTCAGATGATGTATCAACAAATCTATTAGTACCTACTTATATTCGTTTTAGTGTTTTCAAATATCATACTCATCATCATAGATACTTTTTTGTCTCGTTACGTGTATTCACGATGTAAATACCCGGCCTAGTGGTATACCTACTAGTGATATTTATGTAGTTATACCTACCTACAGTTACAGTTTTTTTTTGCAGAAGACTACTACGTAACAAACTCCAATGACTTTGGAATTGACGAAACGTAAGTACCTACCTACCTTTAGTACCACGCAGGGAGGCGGGTGTTCTGCGAAGTTTTGACTATGTCGGTCACCATTTATTATTTCACCCAGACAACTTGTGAGATACGGATACGGAGCGACGTTCATACTTTCATTTTTCCTGAGCATTCTAAACTGCACAACGAGTAAATACCCGCCCTAGTGGCATACCAATGATATTTATATTTATATAGTTATACCTACTTACACGAATACCTATCTTACAGTTTTGTTTTTTTTTTTTCAGAAGAGTACTACAACCAAATTTAATACACTCCGATGACATTGGATTTGACGAAACGTAAGTACCTACCTACCTTTTGTAACATACAGGGCTGCGGATCTTCGCTAAGTTTTGACTATATAGGTATGTAGGATGTTAGGTGAGATACGGGACGACGTTCATACTTTCATTTTTACTGAGCAATCTGAACTGCACAACGAGTAAATACCCGACCTAGTGGCATACCAGTGATATTTATATTTATATAGTTATACCTACTTACACGAATACCTATCTTACAGTTTTGTTTTTTTTTCAGAAGAGTACTACAACTAAATGTAATAAACTCCGATGACATTGGAATTGACGAAACGTAAGTACCTACCTACCTTTTGTAACATGCAGGGCGGCGGATCTTCGCTAAGTTTTAACTATACAGGATGTTAGGTAAGATACAGGACGACGTTCATACTTTCATTTTTACTGAGCAATCTGAACTGCACAACGAGTAAATACCCGGCCTAGTGGTATATCTAGTAGTGATATTTACGTAGTTATACTTACCTACATGAATACTTATCTTCGTTTTTTTTTTGCAGAAGAGTACTTCAAGAGAATGTAATAAACTCTGATGACATTGCAATTGACGAAACGTAAGTACCTACCTTCTTTTTGTAACATGCAAGGTGGCGGATCTTCGCTAAGTTTTGACTGTACTGTATGTATGTAAATTATATAGGGTGTTAGGTGAGATAGGGGACGTCGTTCATACTTTCATTTTTGATTGAACAATCTGTACTACACGAGTGTTTGGTAGCGTTTGAGTTATAGCCGTATGATTTGAACACATCTAGGCCTGATTAGTACTGCAACGTGATTTTGGCTGTTTTGAAGAAAACTCGTAAAGTTGTATATTCGTTTTTAACGATTAGCGAAAATCGAGCATTTAGGTAAATCTTGTAAGTACGGCTTTTATAAACCTACGACTGGTATGGATGTGTTCGTCGTTGCCTTTGAAATTCGAAACTGCCGGTTGTAAGAAGCGATAGCGGGGACAGGCGAAGCTATGTATATACGTCACAAAGATGGCCGCCGACCGTTGTAGATTATTGCTTATATCTCGAGTTCTATCTCATCAAATCAGTTGTTTGAGGTGTTATTTGAAAGCTCATTTATTTATAATGTAGTTGTTATATAATTATGTACATACATATCAACAAGCTTGAACGACAGCTTCCGTGAGCGAGTCCGACTCGAACTTGGTCGGTTTTTTAGAATTTTTATATTTTGAACTTTTGGACATCATACTTATAAATATTTATTTTTATTTTGTTTTAGGCACGTGGATGACATTGACCCTGTTTCACTCAGCGTGGTCATCATCCTGCGTCAGTCATGGTTTGGTGGGGGGTATCCTATCACGGCGTCACAAAGCTTAGTTTTTGTGAAAAGGGGGTTAAAACTTCTGCCAAAGTGTATCAAGAGACCGTCTTATATGGTGTTGTACAACCCCTTAGCAATACACTTTTTAAAAATCTACCGTGGAGTTTCCAACTAGACTCTGCACATGGTCACAAGGCGCGAACTACCCAAGCCTGGCTGGAAGCCAATGTTCCGGACTTTATAAGGGCTGAAGACTGGCCCTCCTCTAGCCCAGATCAAAACCCCCTGGACTACAAATTATGGTCAGGTTTAGAGGGCATGGCCTGCTCTAAACGACACGCCGACATAGAGTCACTTAAGAAATCTTTGAAGCAAGCAGTGGCTAAATTTCCCATGGAAACAGTCCGTAAATCCATAGATTCTTGGCCAGACCGACTAAAGGCCTCTATCAAGGCCAAATGTGGTAATTTTGAATAAAATAATAGTTATATTTTTGTTAAGACTTCAATACATATGTAAATATAACTTTTATTAACATTACATTACTGTATAAAAAAATAAATGCATTTTCATTTGTAACAGAACTTATGGCTAGACATGCATACATATCGTCACGCTTTTCCCCGAGGGGGCTGGCAGAGGTGTAATACAACACCCACATTTCGCCGGACGATATTCAGTCCCAAATGTGACAGGGGGCGAGCCTGTCGCCATACACCGGGCTCCAGTTATGTAGCAGATGACACACAATACGCACATATGTTCACACAATGAACAAATTGGTGCGTGCCGTCGGCTGGGTTCGAACCCAGCAGAGCAAAATTGCCACTCCCAACTAGGCTGCCATCGATTCTGCAACTATATCACAGAACAAATAATAATACTACGTACCTATAGCTCAATTGTATATATAAATGTAAATATTGTGAATGTATATTTTTGTATTGGATGTTTTGTTAGTACTAGCAGAATGTCCGCCACTTCGTACCCAGGGTATGTATACCTATATATCCGGTATAAGTTTACTCGATTCTTTCATAATTATTGTTCAAAATTATATCTGAATCGTGTAGTTTTTTAACTTTGTAACATTTAACAAACCATACAATATTATTAGTACGCACCTAATGGTAAAGTAAGGTAATTAAAATTGTTATTACCATTGTTATACAATATACCCAAAAATAATGAAATTTACTATGTTGTATTATTTAATGAATACCGGTAGTTACACAATCATTCCAACACCCTGTATAAATATTTGTCCTAATAAGGATAACAAGTAGCCTATGTGTCAATACAGGGCATAAGCTAACTCCGTTCCAAATATGATCCTCATCCGTCTAGCCGTTTAGGTGTGAATAAGTGAAATACGAGTAAGTACCTAACTTCCACACACAATCGCAATCTTTTGTATTTATGAGTGTGAAGTGTGATAAAATGGAAATATGACACTACCGGTAAAATGAAACTAATGCCACGACTGCTCACACATCAAAAATACAACAACTCGTGGACATGAGATTGGTTGTACCTATATTGGCTTGAACGGCATTTTTTAGATTTTTTTTTGTTTGGCATCAAATAAAAAATGTTCATAAAATGGATGAGTACAATGACGGACGGATTATTTTATCGATTTCCTAAAAATGGGTGTTTAGGTACTCGATACCATAACGTGACTGACGGGTGAAAGACGTGCGCGCGGCGCATCGCACACAACTTTTGTGTCGCGTGAATGAATACGTCGCGCTCCCAAAAAGTGCGGCCTGAGGTAGAGTAAAATACCTAAAGTTCTGGGAAAGCCTCGCCTTAAAATAATCTTTTAACATTCTACCTACCCACATCTTTACGTTGACACCAGGGGTAGCGACTCGGCTTATATGAACTTAGATCCTTACACGTGATTTAAGTTACGTTTCTAAAAATCCATGCATACTTATTTTATTTGTAGCCAACTCCCATACTAAAACATCCGAGCTCCTTTACATTCCCTATTAATCTAGATTTCTAGAGGTAGGTTCCATTTAAAAGTATTGTCGAATATAAACTAGAAGAGATTCCTTCACGTATATGAATGAGATTCATTAGTACTCAGATCACTTAGATAAACGCCGGGCCAAACTTTATGACCGCTTTATAAGTACTGTGAGAAACTATACCTACCCCCCCCCCCTTTATGTGAGAGTAGGTACATATAAAAAAATGTTGTACAAGATGTAATGCTACCGTAAGTTGCGTGTCAGTTTTAAATTAATTGAAGTAAAGTTAAAGTTGTATTTTCAACACATTATTTTTCAAACTAATTTTCTACTTCAACGAACGGCTACTTCAACACATCACTGTGGCCCTTTTGATCGCAGAGAGAGAATACAACATGAAATTGGAAAACTCTCGAGATAAAACTTAACATTGTCAGAAAATACAACATTAAGTAGTCATAAAATCAAATCATATGCAAGGCTCACTCTTGAATTTGACGTCCCCCTGTTCCAAAACGTCGGTTTTGTACTTAGTCTTAGCGCCACTCAAAGAGTCCATAAAGTTTGTCCCATACTCGAGCACCAGTTCAGTAGGTAAGCCGAGCAAGTCGTGCCCCGCGCTCTAATCCACGCCACCAGCCGCACAATTTCATAAAAAGCCATTTTTGCAGGCTGTTAGCCTAGTTAGGAGTAACTGTTCGGAGTAATTACGTATGAAAAAATGTTGTAATTTGACGCTTAACTTTGCAAAATGCAGGTTTGGGGTTTTCGTAAACTGTCTGTTATGATAGAAATTGAATTAATCTGCATGAGCATTATTTTTTTAGTTACCAGGTTGAGAATGAATGAAATGTTTTACTATTTACTCTGTGGTAGGTCCATTTATGAGGTATGGTGATTGAGAGCATACAATAGCAACCTTAGATACGGCTTAGATATGCTTGTCGTAGCTTAGTAAGAGCTAAAAATAGTGACACATTCTTACATTTTTACTTGTTTTAAAATCCTTATTCATTGTATGCCAGCAATAAAAAAATAATCAGGCCCCTTGTTTTGACGCTCAAGATGTTTCTTGGTCAATATCGCTCCTATGACTTTTGAAACGAGAGAGACAATGACAAAAAAAATCTCGACTTGTAAGAATAGCCCTCCAGTTGTACTTGTAACATAAAGACAAACACACATCAAAGTCTCACTCACAGCACAGAAAAATAAACGCCTAGGCCATAAATATGTCATCGCTTAGGGATTATAATCATTTATTGTATTGATTAGAGTACTAGCGTGCAAATAAAGAACATAGAATACGTGAGTAGTTAAGAGAAAAAACAAATAAATACCATACAAATATAACCTTGAAAGAACCACAAAACCAAAACTCTAGAAAAAAAACGAAAAGGAAAATAATACTTTAAACAAACAATAAAAGTACCTATTAAAGAATAATGCCATAAGAAAAAAATATCGCTTTTTCAAATTACAATTACTTTAGAAAAACTGATTATTAATTAAAATGTTTTGCATTTTGAGAATAAATCAACATGATGAGAATAGTTAGGAATTATTAGATTACCTATTATTACCTTGTCAATCAAAAATGTGAGGCTACATTAAAGCACGGCCACAGTACAAGCCCACGGCGCATACTTTCAACTTGTTGCCGAAGATACTTTCCACCTGTCACGCCAGTTTTTATCAGAACTCCGCCTTTCGACTTGTAGAGAAAATACGTCTGCCTGGACCAGTATAACTCTTTACTTGGTAACTTAGTGTCTCTCTCTTTTTTTTTTAAATGAAATAGGTAAGAATAGGAAAGTTATTAATACAGAGTGCATTGGAAATCCAGCTCGATTCTAGGTTATAAAAAATAGGTACTTACTGCTTATTACTTAGTCAATACGAATGTCAAAATAAATTATTAAGGGCGCTCCGGGCCATATTTTTACGGCAATATCGGCCTAAATATTAGTTTAGTTTTAATTGAACAAAAAAGTATTAAATGTGAATTAAAAAACAATATTTTCGTAAGTAATTGTAGTTGATTTAAAAATAATTTTAGTCTTTTTTTTTATTATCGACCATTTTGAGAAAACCTCAGTTGTGCTCTCGTTCGCTACCAACCTTACAAAGATATTCAAACCTCGTATTTTCCCGCACAGCAGCGACGCCTAGAAGTACAGTTTTCTACCGACCTAGAATGTTGATGGACCAACTAGCGCTTACTACTGATGATAATTACAGTACTGCCAAGTTGCTGACCTATCTGACTCAGATGAGGGAGGAACCACCATCGCATTTTTAAAACAAGACCAGTTGAAAATTTTAGTTCCTTCATATGGCCTTCTGCAGAGATAAGTTGATTATTCTTTATGAGGTATTCGATTTATGGTTCGTATTAAATCTAAATAAGACTGATGAAGGATGCTGATGAATATCTGTAATCTTCTTATAAACACTTATTTATTATGATAGAGTAAACTTTATAAGCATGTAGGTACGTATCTATTTTGTTTGCTTTTACTTTTCAATTAAATGATAATCAATTAACTTCATTGTGTTTAGTTAAGTACCTACCTACCTAAGTGCAATTTTTACAGTTTTTCGTTTCATGGCATCTTATTTCGCCCCCGTATTCTTTCTTGACTCGCGACCCAAAAACCACAATTCTATGTAAGTATGTAACATAAGTATGTAAGTACTTAATATTACATAAAAAAACTACTGTTCTGCTCTCAAGATTACACTTGCATAGTCAGTAAAAAAGGGTCATCAAAATCGGTTAAAAATCATTAGGTTAGGAATCATCTAGAAATTTACTTAATTAGAAACACAAAAATAAAAATTATAATTCTTGTATTTAACATATACAATATACAAACAAAAAATGCGCAGTCGAATTAGAAACCTCCTTTTACAGAATCAGGTTAAAATACGTCGAGCTTGTATATTACGTCTAGTTACGTATTGTACATAACATTATATACCTACCTCAATTCAATTTGAATAGAATTAGAAGAATCGAAAAATGTGTACCAGGATCATAGCAAGTGAAGAGAAGTGGTCTCTGCCTACCCCTATGAGAACTAGAAGTGTGTAATTAATTCTATTTGAAAATTCCTACTACCTTTCATCATTACAAGGTGATAAAGTACTAATTGTAACTGACAAAGACTTCAGTTTACTTAGCAATAAATTGAAGATTACACTACAATTAAACAGCGTTTCCGCGTAAATTGTAATTGAATTGTTTCTGCTCGTGTCTTCGATTCTTTCTTCGCTTTTCCGCTTCTTTGTTTCTTTCCGTTTACGAGTTTGTTGAGACATTTTTGTTTTATTAAGTAGGTTTAAATAGCACCTAACATACACACACTCGCGCACATACACGTACACATTCACTTACAAAATTACAAATTTTAACTACAAGAAAGGTTTTTTTCTGCCGTCAAAGTGCGCTAGGTAAACTTTGTCTAGTAAAAAACTGTCTAAATCAAAAGTATCAAATTAAACTTTCTTTTGTTGGTATTAAAATAAATACTAATTAACTAAATATTAACTAAATAATTAACGAATATTAACTAAATTAATTAAATATTAAATTAACCTACTCCTTAATTTTTTTATTCTAATTTTACCTATAGGCTGTTTACCTATTTGGCTGGTACAGTTTTTTGGACCTGGCGTCTCAGTGTCGCCACCCAGTGTAAGACTGTAGTTTGACTGTATTAGTAGTGTAGTTTGAAAAACCTCCATTTAAAGGATTCATAAATTTGACAAGCTCTAACGTCTTCACAAAACACGAGCAAGATTTGTTTTACGAGTTCGTAATGTACATAGCGGAACCGATTGTCGTCTTATTGTCACTTCCGCGACTCCAAATTAAAATATAATCGCTTCGTATACATTAAATAGATGGCAATTTACATACCACCTGAAAAAACACGAAATCGTTAAGCATTTAAGAATTTTTGAAGTAAATAGTAAGAATCGCGCGTTAAAACAAACATTCGATCAAGGCCAATTAAAGTAATAGGGATTATTCTGTGTATAGAAGGTAAAGCGATGATAGCCTAGTTGGAGAAGGCCCGGCTCTCAAGCCAGAAGGAGCGGGTTCAAACCCAGCCGACGGCATGCACCAATTTGTTCATTGTATGAACATAATTATGTGCGTATTGTATGTCATCTGCTACATGACTGGAGCCCGGTGTATGGCGACAGGCTCGCCCGATATTACATATGGGACTGAATATTGTCCGGCGAAATATGGGTGTTGTATTACACCTCTGCCAGCCCCCTTGGGGGAAAGGTGTGACGATATGTTATGTTTAAAAGGTAAAAAAAAGCCAGTGCACGTGCCAAGTTACAAGGAAACCGTCGTGTGTAAAAAGAACTAAAATCCCAACAAAATTTCCAACATCCTACTATCACATCCCTGCTCCTAGGGCCTGAGGGCACTAGAACACCTTGTAGGTAGACTATATTGGAAGGATCCGGAATAAGCAGCCAAAACGGAACTACTTGCGCAAATATTGTCGATACACGATTCAGCCATGACAACAGCTGTTAAATGTTCAATTATTGTAGAAATAAAAACCAAATTATATGTCAATAATACATTCATGTACTTCCAATTGTACATCCTAAAGTTTATTGCGTAGGCGTTACCAGATTAAATGCCATGAACTCACTATTCGCAGCAAAAAGATTAAAAGACAACATTAAAGCACGAATAATTTTAAGGGAACGGGCCAAGGCTGGCTGATTCACGATCGACGCTAGCTTTAGACGATCACATCACAATTTAAGTGCTAAGTAACTATTACTTCATGTTTGCTTAAGCTTACATCTACTAGGTATATAAAAATAAGTCGGGTTTTCCTTCCTGACGCTATAACTCCAGAACGCACGAACCGATTTCCATGGTTTTGTATTCGTTGGAAAGGTGCTTTCAACTTTTCTTGTAAGAACTGCAGAGGTGTGGAACTCGTTGCCTGCGTCTGTCTTTCCACCTAAATACAATCCGGGGGTGTTTAAGAGTAAAGTGAATAGGTATCTCGTAGGCAAGCGTGTTGCACCTGCACGTCGACGCTTCCCATCAGGCGAGTCGGTGGTCAAACGCATGCCTAGTCTGTTGTAAAAAAAAACTAAGAAAGTCCAGCCAACATAACTAGGTATAGAAAATCACAAAGCAACGATAATTATTATAATTATCGTGTCCATTTACAGCACAAAGACAACATTGTGATATTGTTCGCAGGACAGCCGTTTTAATAACCTGACAAAACTAACTTAGACAACCTACGATGGGAACAAAACTACATGTTTGGCTAAATTGAAGCTTTTTCTATTTTAAGAAACGTTGATCCGTTTTGTTTTTTTTTTTTTGGAAATTTAAGTTGAACATAACAGAACATATCGTTACGCCTTTCCCCTTTCGAAGTGCTCGAAGAACAGGGATTTTTTATTGCTTTTTACTTTTTAAATTTTAATGTTTTCAGGTTTGTTGAAATATTACATTGTATAACGTTTAAAATTAGATTCAAATATCAATTTGTATAATTTTCTAGTAAATTTCATTAAATTAGTTTTTTAAAAAATTTCAAAATTAGAATAAAAAATTCATGTTCCTCGATGTACTTAATGCGACGTTAAAGCGGAATTACACTAGATATTGTCCAAATAACAAGTTTGAAGATGAACTTCCGCAAAGTAACGCCTGATTCAATCAACTATCAAATTGGTGCGTGCCGTCGGTCGGCTGGGTTTGAACACGCTCCCTCTGGCTTGAGAGGCAGGCTTTCTTCAACTAGGCCATCATTTTTAAAAAACTATAAAGAGACTAATTGTTGAAGCTCCAGTACTATTTGGTCTCGGAAACCTAAAAGTTTAGATGAATTTGGTGCTGCCCCAAGCGGCAAGTACCCCAAGGAAGTGGAAAAATCCTAATTTCCTAAGGGACTTTTTCCCAGCAGTGGATCAACAAGATTAAAAATTATCCACAGCGATGTGGCTATCGTATCTTATTTGGACTTGGCTTATTTTTACCACATTTGACCGTTTACATCCACAATAATACAAACACAATAAACAAACAGAAAAATGTGACAAATTGATTAGCACAGTAACTAGTTCCGCTTGAGCCAAACATTTAAAAAAAAATAAGTCAAGGCTGCTAAAAACGGTATTGGCAATTTACATACATGTGCACGAAGGAAATGTTTGCCTACTGATCTTTAAAGGTCGCTACATACGTGACGGAATAATATCTCGGACGGGACAGGGACGGAACGTGCTGACAGTGTAAATACCCGGACGGGATTGTAACATATTATACGCACCGTGCGAATTCCGCAAAGCCAACGTAAACACGGAGCTCACTTCACTACACCACTCTCCGGAGCGAACGGGGGCCCGCGCCGGCCGGGACGTGGTGTACATCGTCCACGACGATGTTTTTTCACGCTCCGTCCGGCGCGGGCCTCGTCTCGTCCGAGATCCCGTCGCGTATATTTTACTACTGTACTTTTGTATGTTTAAAAATTGTTCCGTTCCGTCCGGGCTGAGTAAAATCCCGTCATGTATGTATTAAAGTCAGATTTATAATGTTTGTGAATAGCCCCGCATTTACAAATATTAAAACTTCGCGAAAACGCAAAAAAATCACATCTTTGGGAGAAAGAATTCTAAAAACTTAATACTTAGACAAAAACAAATTACAGAACCTGTTCACAAAATTTTGAGAATCGGTTGAGAAATGTGACCTGTAAATGAGTACAGTCGGACATCCAGACAACCAGACGGAGGACGCCGGACATCGCTACGAACTCATTTGTGCCCAAACTGAAACCAAGACCCTTGACTCGCGTAATAAAATAAGCTTAGTTCACACACATGTACAGTTCTCCACACATACACACATCTATCTGTATTTACACGCATCTTCGCATCTTTTATGAAAGGCAACTTTTTTAATAACCACATCGGTAGCTAAAAAGCTGTTACGCAATTTATGTTCACATGGCAGGAGAAACCATATAGCACTCAGTCTGAAGTCGTAAAGTAAGTGAGTATCCAAAGGTGACAAGTATTTCACTAACATTACTTAGCGATTCACTTATTTGAGCACTTTCACTGCCAAGATCCAGTGAAAACATCAACAGTTTCACCGCTTCTAATGGCCGCTCGAATTTTATAACTCGGCGTAATCTTTGAGTAATTTTATTGCCTGTCATCTTGCGTTAACTTGATGAATATAACGAACGTATTTTTATAATTTTTGCAGCATGGAAAGGCGTCATCAAATCCACTTACAGTGTTACATGATCTTCTGGCAATTGAGTGAGGCTAGTCTCTTGGCAAACATTGAAAACCGCAGCAATGTTTGGGCACCTTGCACGTCAAGACAGGCTGATGAAGACCATTAAATAGGGAAAGGTAGAAGGAAAGAGAGGATGGGAAAGACCAAGAAGAACATTTATTGGCCAAACAAAGGAGAAAGCAGATGTCAAGTCGTACAAGAAGGTGAGAACACAAGCAGAGGACCGCCAAGCCTTGGCATTACTTCACCAACAAGATTTACGCTCTTAATTATTAAATGAATAATTGAAGAAAAATATAGGTAACGATCAAAACCGCACAATTGCAAAAAAACTGCTTGTGAAGAGAATTTATTAGTAAACCGCACAATTATAATGAAACTAGCGCACATAGCATTGAGTACACGTTCTTCTTTGATTTTATCAAAGCTTTACATAAAGTAGATGGTTTAGGTAATATATTTTTAAACTAGCCACATACCTACTCAGTTAAATTGCTTGCTTAAAAACTACTTAATGATTTTGCAACTTTCTGGTAACACAGGTAAGCGTATCAATTATACGTCAAACGCTACAAGACTTGATTTATAATCTCTTACTCGGTGAAGTAGAGTATAACTGAATATACTTTATAACTGGTCTATATATCCCCCTTACAAGAAAATGTTGTATAGCCTTGCAATAGTTATACAGTATCTTGTCTTTTTCGATCTGGTTAAAATGTAAAAGAAAAAAGAAAAAAAACGTTTATCAACGTTTATTGACCGAGCGAGCGTTAGCGAGCGAAGCGTCTATGCTTTAGCTTTGACAAAAATAATACAAATGCAAATAATTTATTTCAAAAAAGACAATTCCAATTAACCAGAAATGATTCCGTATGTCCGAATTCTACGAGTATCTGGATCTCTGTCCAGGGGGCTTACCATGAACTTTTACAAAAACATCATTGCGCAGGAACGTTTTGTTACATTCCTTAATAAGTATTGTTTTGTACCCTACCACAAGCATTGAAAACAATAATGTTTTAAAACGTTATTACTCCTGCTAAAGTGATGTCAAAAGAATGTACGATACAAGTGCCTTTATACACTCTGTGGTACTTTTGCGTATTTTGGAGTGTGGTGTTGCCAGATGTACGATGTCAATCGTAATTATACGATTTTTGCCATGTAAAAATCGTACAATCGGGGTCGTACAATAGTACGACCGCATAGCGAAATCGTGCCTACAATATCCTATCGATACAGGGAAATTACACTTACGGTTTTTACAAGTTGCAAGTAAAAACACTATGATTTCTTATTATTTTCTTCCCTAAGAATTTTTATTTTCCTCACCCGCGTACAATCTCTCCTAAGAAACATCTGGCGACACTTGGTTGTATGAACAATGTCAAAAACGTTTTTTTTTTTGTTTTGTCTCATAGGGCAGGCTAGAGGCAACATAGCCATACCACCATAGTCTTCCGTATGTTTGTCATAACATTTTTCATTAAATCTCTGATGAAGATGAGAAAAATATAAATGAGATAAATCTCGCTCCTCTTCCCCTCTTTCAGTAAAGGCGAGTTTTCGTTTTAGAAAATAATACAAAATCATGACACCATCTTTTCGGTTCCCCTCAAAACCGTAAATTAAATCTATCTATGATCATGAAGGTAAATTAAAATTCAATTGCTGTATCCAATTAAAGTTTGTAAAAATTATTTTGGTGATATCTAGAATTTAATGCTTACAATAATTTGTCACAGCGGCCGCAGAGTCTCAGTCTGAGACTTTTTAAAAACCCACAGTGAAATCGCTGCGGGCTTTAATAGGAGTCTGCAGGCGAAGGCTCACTCTAAGAAGAAGCAAGTGCATCAAAAGGAGCCAACAAAAAATCTGTGTGAAAATGGGTTGAAATTTATTCTGGAGCCCGTCCGAAGGCGTCCTTCGTAGTACGTAGCTTCTATTATCTGCTTCGAGAAACTCGAAAGTTTCCAAATCATCGACCATCTTGCTAAATATTACAAATAGAACCTCAGAAACACAGCAAAAACTCACTTATAAATAGAAAAAGTTACACGGAGAGCAACTTTATAGCAATCGTTGTAATTTGTATCATTCCTGCTATTTTGACAGCTCGGCAGGAATACTTTAGAGGTCGTGGTACGGTTTTTAAACAAATGTTCCTTGGATTGAATGAACGAAATCGAGTGACGTCATCAAAACTGCTAAGCGATATCAAAACTTAACAGGAATACTTTTAGGGTGGTCATGGTACGAAATTACGAAGTAAGGCTTAATTAATGATGTTTTAAGAGGTTGTGGTACGCCCCCAGATCTCTGTCTTTCTCTACAGGTAGCATTTCATAACCATAACCCTTGAAGTTAAAAAAAATCATATCTATAATTTGACCATTTTCCAAAAACTGACTCTGCAAAAAAACTGTACAACTATGAAACCTGCTCACAAAATTTCACAATTTCAGAATCGATTGGGGAATGCAACCTGTAGAGGACCCAAACATCGGCCGCGAGGTCTACAGCTCAAAGAGCCACTAATAGTAAGAGGCAAAGAGGTATAATTATAGCTGACTGTATGTAAACTATTTCTGAAGGGACGGTATTCAAAACCACCTTAATGTAAATGTGAACAACTAATACATACTTCTAATACTCCAAACCATGTACAATATGTAGGCAATTCCAGTATGAATCGAATGGACTCCAATGAAAAACACAACGAGATCCGTCCTCTTCCGTGGTCCAGCCAAAAGTGCCGGTTGGACGGGGCGGGCGACTCAGGCGCTACTCCTTCATTCCTTACGCTACATTCATTCATTCCTTTGACAGTTCGCTCGCAAAACGTCACACAGCAGACCATAGACTGCATTCTTTTGTATGTGTTGCTAACATGTAGTATTGCTATAATTCAATCAGGAAAGCCTGGCAAGTGCGCTAACCGGATTAAAGGCTGAAGCTGTTTTTATAGCACTGCATAGTATTGCAGTAGGGACTAGGGACCGGAAAATCTTTTAGAACACCTTCTTGCTCTTGCCTGGTCTGCAGACTTTGTAGCTATATCGAATTAACGTTACTTTTCATCGTGAATCTGAAGATTATTTCTTGTTGGCCGAGCGACGAGAGGCCCCAGTCAGTCTACTGGAATAACTCTGCATTTGTTTGTCCGACGGTCTTGAGTACCTTTGGTACTTGGTTTATAAGATGTGTGGTTGATACAATCTTCTCTCGATTTTGCAGACATGTAGTTTACCTCAATAGGAACCCACTGCTATTTTTTTATGATTGAATTGGCCTACGTTTGACTACAACACACCAGATGGAAAGTGACGATGCGGTCCAAGATGGAGCACGCTTGCCCATGAGGTGTATTCACTCTTGTCTTGAAGAGACCCAGGTTGTATCTATTGCTGGGGAACACCGAGGCAGGAAGTGCGTTCCACTCCTTGGCAGTTCTTATTAGGAAGGAGTTCTGAAAGCGCTTCGTGCGGGCTTTATTAAAGCTGACGACATATGGATGAAATGTCTGCCTCAGTGACCTGTAGCGGAAATCAGATGATGGTATCAGCTCGTGTAGTTCCTGTTCAAATTCTCTAAAATGGAGGTGGTAGAAAACTGACAAACTGGCTACACGCTGCCTGAGCTGGAGACTGTGATTACTGTGTATGATTTGACTGTTGGTGCTGGCACTGGCTCGAATCAGTCTTCAAGTTAAGCAGGTACCTAGGCACCTTCTGTTTCTGCAGCTTACACTTGTCTTGTCAATTAGTTGATTGACTGATAAGTGATAAGCCAGTGGTTTGCACCAGTATTGGTGCAAACCACTAACAGCTAACAATAAACTTTGATGACTAACACGTAATCCATGCGAATTATCTTTTATCGTTAAATAATAAGGTAAATAGGTGTAACTTGACGATAATTTCGATAATTACAGTTAGTTATTTATTATGTACCTACTTATCTAATAAACTTTAATTTTTTTTCGCACTAAGAGCCTCTACTAATATTTTCTCCATGTAATCGAGCAATAATCGTAAGCGTTAGCGAGCGAAGCGTCTTTGCTTCAATGCTTTCGTATGTCTGTTCTGGACCTCGTCTACAAGTCGCATTAAATCGATTCTCTAGAAACTTTGTGAGGAGGTTTAATAATTACATAGTTTTTCTTAAACAATTCCAAAAACTGCGTCGACAAGCTTTTGGAATTTTTTGAAATGGCGATTTTATGTTTTTTTTTTCTCTTAACTACGTCAACAACAAAAAAATTTGCTCACAAAATTTCTCGAGAATCGGTCGAGGAACGCGACCTGGAGAGGAGTATAGACGCCGGTCGCAAGGTCTCCACCTCAAAGAGCCACTTGAGGATTCATGTTTTGGTGTATCCTGTATAAAGTGACACTCAATTTATATTTATACTAGCTGCGCCCCGCGGTTTCACCCGCGGTTAAAAAGTATCCTATATGCTATTCTAGACTGTAATCTATCTCTGTGCCAAATTTCATCGAGATCTGTTCAGCCGTTCTTGCGTGAAAGAGTAACAAACATCCATACATCCATTCTTACAAACTTTCGCCTTTATAATATTAGTAGGATTTTTCAACCTGATTTATTATATTCAACCTGACTTTTGTAAAATACTTTGACATGAAATACCTTTAACTCAATTATTCTGTATTATTATGTATGTTGTATACTAAACCATGTTCTCACAAATAAATGAATCTTGGATCTTGAATCAGTACTATAACATAACGACTCTCCTGCAGGCCTAGCATACGCACCGCGACAAAAGTATGTCATTTCGACTTTTTTTATCGAGACAGACGTATGTTTACACATAGCCTTGTCACGTTCTTGCACGACAAAAAGTAACGAGAAAAATTTCACCGCGCGCGCTTGTTATTAGGGATTTATAATTTTGTAGAGCACCTGCCATAAGCAAGGGGGTCTTGGGTTTGATTCCGAACCGGGCAGATGTTTGAATGATGCATTTAAAATATTACTTCTGGGTTTCGGTTACGTAGTAACTATTATCTAATCTGTGGTTTAGGTTTTAGTTGGGCTTCTCTTTGTGTGTGTTCCATGGAATCCCATTTAATAAACAGGAATTTTAGAGTTTGTGTGTGAGTGTGTGTGAGACACAGGGAGTTGTGAGTATAACTTTTTCGTTATATTAAAGTAGGTTAGTATAACGGAACATATGTACGTACGTATGTAACTGGAGCCCGGTGTATGGCGACAGGCTCGCCCCCTGCCACATTTGGGACTAAATATCGTCCGGCGAAGTGTGGGTGTTATAAACCACTGCCAGCCCCTTGGGGGGAAAGGCGTGACGATTTGTACGTATTTGTAAGTAGGTATAACGGAAAAAATACAAAGTGCATTTGTCAAAACTGGAAAATGGCAGTAATTATGTAGGTAGGTACTAGGTATGCATTTTTTTTACAATGAACCAAATTACAGGAAAATATGCTCAGCCAACTCGCCCCATTGTCGTGTCGTATGCGCGCGCGCACATCCTCTGCGTCAACTAATGGCTGCGATAACATTATATTGCGGAAGTAGAGCAGAACCACAGAATAAATAGTATTAGGCACTAGAGCACAGATAAAGAATAGTACTCCGCAGAACTAGCATCAAGCATGGGATATTGTAGATAAGCGGTAATGGCAGGCATGTCGAGATACTGTGTAGCGGTTGAATAATAGTAGGTAAGTAGGTACCTACTTGCTTAGGTAGAAAATTAGTGGTTAATTTGTAGCATTAATAGTCAAAACCGACTTCCCGGTTAGGCTGTAAGCTCAGATCAACCTAGAGAATAAGATGGCGCAGGGCATATGAGCTAAGTGAAGCCAAAATACATCTAAAAACTACGCTACCGCCGTATCGGTACACAACACTCACACATTGACGCAAAAAAACTACGCTACACGCTTGGTCATTCTTACCTCGACTTTATGTGCATTGGTTTATGGTATAATTTCGTGTACTTATATGTACATAGTGCATATTTTAAGGTGTGACCAAAACTACATTTTGAGGTACTTTTTAAAAACTGTGCAGTTTTTTTACAAGTCAATTTTGAAAAAGCCGTAACATTAAACTCTTACAAATATGTGGGAATTAATAATAGTTTTCGTGCAATTGTAAATGTTTTTCATGGCAACATTACCACGCACACACATTGAAAAAGAAGTGGCTTTAGCGAGACATAACGCAGTGTTTCATCTTTTCCTCTAGATTGCAAAAAAGATTGATATCCTTACAAAAAAACAAAATAATTTTCAAAAGCTGTTCATTAATTAGGGTCATTACGCTGGATCGCGGCCCTGCGTTGTTTCGCGGCCTTTTAGAGGTCCAACCGTATAAATATTGCAATAATAAGAATTCTATCTCACTCTTGCCAACATGTTGTGGCACTTTAAACAGTTGGATAGTTGCAGAATGTAATGCCCATTCAAATAAGTCTGTTAGCCTAATCTATGTATCGGAAATAAATCATCCATTTTGCCGGCCGCGCTGTCAGCGCACATTCGTACGCAAACCTGCACAAAAAATAGCAAACAGGTCCCGCTTCAAACGCAAGTATTTTAAGTTTACGACTACTTAGTTACTAGTGTGATTGTTTTTGAGTGATCATAGTTGTTTGTTTTACGTAATTTTGCATTTAATTTGAGAGTTAATTACTTTAATATCAGTTAAATTTGGTGGCCGCCAACCAACACAATCATTTTTAAGTAAAGTTGGTATACGGCCGGGTGGCCGCGGCACTAGCTCACTGAATGAAATAAGTTTGCTTTCTTTCCAATTATTATTGTAAATAAAGCTTCGCTTTGTGCAATTGTTTTTTATTATCAAGGTTGGTTTAAATGATATGTTTAGTTTACGGCCGCCAAAATATAATTATATCCATTTATAGCTTTAATGTGGCCGCAAACTAACACATGCTAACAAAACAAATCTGGTTCGCGGCCGTCCGAAAATTATATGAAAAATAGACGGCCGATATCTGATGATTTGAAAATAGAGGTGTCAGTTTACGGCCACTTCTTTCAATCCAGGTCGCAGATGTACCTGGAAGTTTGGAAACTGGTACCGAAGTGTATCACATAGTATCCCAAAAGAGCATTTGGGATCTGAAAATCGTGATACTGACTCAGTAATATTATCTCAAGTGTCAAATTTAAAAAGCAACTTGCCATTAAGTTCCGTTACTACCACAGAATAATCGGACAACGAAAATGAAATTTGGACATTTGGTGTCACTTGCCAGCAAAGGTCTCTGGATGATGTTACAATTATTCCAACTATAACAGAACATTAAGATTTTCGTGACGTTTTGTCAAAGAAATCATCATCTTCGACAATTACATCCGCATCCACCAACAACAAAATTTCAATAGATCCAAACACAGTAGGTATTCGAGCAACCCCAACCTCTAGAAAAGTCGCAAACAAAACGTATCCAAAGCTCGTATTCCGTCGGCGATATCAGGGAAAAAATGGCGAGAATACCATTCACTAAAAGAAAAAGCTAAACAAGACAAGAATGAGGAGAAAGAAAAAGCTAAAGAAGCAAGAAAGCAAGCCTTGAAACGTAAGCGAGAGGAAGCAAAGAAAAAAAAGGAATACACAAAGCCAAGAAACTTAGAAAAGAAAAACTTTTAGAGCCTAAAGAGTTAACATCATAACAAAATACTAAACAAAATTGTGGCTAATGCGCAAATATCTTAAACAGTGACACTGCAGATGATGAAAACATAAATGTTGACTGTGATTTTTGTACTAAATGATTTCATTTGAAGTGTACTGAATTTATAGGACTGACTTATGATGATGTTAAAAATAAACCGCTCAAGTGTTACATGTCCATTATTGATAAATAATAGTTTTTATTTAAAACTCGTTGTTTCAGTTGATAATTTTGATCTCGTACCAACTAGGTACTTACTCGATTAAAGACTGTTTATACTTTAAATATTTTTGATAAGTACAAAATACATTATTACAGGTTATAGAGTTTGTATGGAAGTGAATGTAGGGTCTGGCAGAAGAAGCATGAAAGTAATGAATGCTGTAGAAATGAGAAGTTTGAGAAGTATGGCTGGAGTGATCCTGATGGATAAAATGAGAAACAACGACATTAAAAAACGATGTGGTGTGGTAGAGGATGTAGTGGTAAAGATTAAGAAAGGGATGCTGGATGATGGACACATTGAGAGAATTAATGAAAGGAGATTGACGAATCAGGTTTACATGGCGAGTGTGGATGGGCAGGGCAAGTCGGTCAGGGTCGATCTAGGCGCACGTATCTCGACCAAATTGAAGACGCTTAGAGAAAGGCCAGGTCAAGAGTACCCGTAACCGACAAGCGTGTATGAAAAGACTCATGAAAGTGGAAGAAGCAAAAGATGTGTGCCAGGATCGTAGCAAGTGGAGAGAAGTGTTCTCTGCCTGTGGGAAAGAGGCGTAATTATATGTATGTATAGAAATTGTTGAAGACTAATTACCAATAGTTACTTTTAAGATGTTAATATTTAAAAATCTTGACTATTTAAAATACTAATCTAATACGCTCAAATTATGGAGTATTACTCAAGTTATGATAAGAACAAAATGTTAATATTAACCAAACTTAACTTGTTGCATTACAAATTGATTTTAAAATGCATTGTTTTCTTTAATTATTTATAGAGATAGCTATGTAATGTGTTTAATAACGAAAGAAGAATAAATGCAGTATTGATGAAAGAAAGTATAGTATGTCAGAAGTCTAGAAGAAGAATAAATGCATTTGTTAGAGGTTAAGAGTTTCGAGTAAGGAAAGAAAGGAAAGAAAGAACAGGGGGAAGAATTGTTGCAGAAATTAAAGATGAAGGTGAGAAGGGAGGAGAAGGAAAATGCTGTAGCTTAGGATACCTGAATGTGGAAATAAGAGATGTTAGAATAGTGAAGGTAATGTTAGGTTAGACCACAAGAAAGGGACGAATATTGAAGAGAATGTACTTTTTAAGAGTAAAGGCGTTCGAGTGACAATTGCGATCATATGCCAAATGATGTGGGAATTTATGATAGGACCATTATATGGTAAAAAGTGTACGAAATAGTAAAAAACTGTAAAAATTCGTAAGTCAATTTGTACGTAAAACTGGCGGCCGCGAACTAACTCTAGGGTGGCCGCGAACCGAAAAAAATGGCCGCCAACTGGCATTTTGAGTAAGTTTCAAGTAATTATTTATTTAAAAAAAATCTGTTACAATATTCCTCCAAGACTTGTTTCGAAAATTAACTTGATGATATCTGCTACGCCTACAAAAATAATCTGAACCAGAATTATGGACATTTCATACTAATTTCAAGGATCAAAGTTAGGAACTCGACTAAAAGGCCGCCAACCGGCGCAACGACCCTACCTGAGCTATGCGATTCGATTAGAATGATCGAAGGCTATGCCTATGCGCACTATGTGGTAACAAATATTTTTATAAAAACGTAAAATCCACAGCGCACCAACAAAAAAAAACAGAAAAAATATTAAGTAGGTAAGTGCATACCTAACTTAATTGGAATGGAGATGCGTCTCTTTTCATATTTATCTTCTCGTTTGCTAGACTAGTCTAAAAAGGCTATAAAAAGCTTAATTAAATAAAATCAGATATGTAGTACAGGGAAGGGCCTTAGGAGCGTCGTGCATTTTACGGCCAACGCCGACCATGGTCACACTGGTTGGTCGTAAAGTCACTTAGTCGTGTAGCTGACGTTTATTTATGTTTGACCTCATTTAACATAAAATATACAAAGGTATGTAGTTCACCTAAGTGGGACCTACCTATCTTTGAATCAGCGTAAAAATAAATAAGCAATAAATATTATTAATAAGAATTTTGCTTACCTTTTTGTATACTCAGGGCTAATTTGAGACGTGTCTAGTCATCAATACCTGAAAATAAAATTAAAATGTAAGACAAACAAATGCGTATTTCCATTACCCAGTTCCATTCATTCAAACGCAATAAAATTTGTAATTTCAACACGCGCTTCCGTGTCTGTACACATTCAGAAAATGTGTTTAAATTCTAGCGACTGCCAAAAAATTAGGAACACGATTCATATAGCATTCTGTCGGGCTGCGGTTTCCTTGTGTGGCGGCTTGAATTCTACATTAGGCTAAAAGCCTATTGAGACGGAGACAGCATTCCAACCCGCTCCAAGTTTAGGTAAATACTTGTATTTAGCGGAACTATTTAGAACTGTCCTTATATGAGTAGTAAAGTACTATTTCTAAAACAGTCGGCGGAATTTAGACGCGGAAAACGGAATTCCGAACTAAGTGGCATAGTTAGGAGTGGCTCAGTTAGAGCCATAAAATTGGAAGAGGCTTACTAGTCGCTGTGCCCCACGGTTTCACCCGCGGTCCCACAGGAACCGTTATTTTTTTCGCAATACAAAGTACCTTATGTACTTTTCCGTATCCCTGACAACGTGTATGCAAAATTTCATGATGATCGGTTGAGTAGTCAAGACGTGAAAGCGTAACTAACAAACAAACAAACGGGCGGACAAACTCACTTTCCTATTTTATATTGTTAGGAAAGGATTACTGGGACAGATTTGTCTGATGGTGAGTGGCTGATGACAGACAATGACGAGAACTAGTATTATGTATTTATGCTATCTGCCCTGTGAAATGGTGATTGGATCACTTTCTTAAATTACTTTATTTGATTAGGCTAAGCCTGTTCAGTATATTTCCGATAACATTAGCATGATGTCCTACATACCATTTTCACACGTAGCTTACCTATCTAATTGTCTACCTGACAAGTGAGACGTTATTCTTTTGGTTCTTTGATCTAAAGTTCTATCTTCTCTTTGTTATGTTAAAAGGCATAGTATGGCATGGTATAACATTAAACTCATAAAACCCTTGCGTAACAATCCTATTACCTTACCTCATCATTAAAAAATGTAGTTTAATCACCTAATCCAACAATTACATTTGTTGTTCCAGTTTTGGTTGATAGGTCATTGTTCTCTATTGCATGACATAAACTTAAAGCATTCTCTCCGCAAAGGATCTAGAGATCTGCACTAAATCTGATTCTGATAAATTAGATATTTCAATGTATTTCGCTCCAGTTAGTTTAAATGTCTAAGCATCTTAAAAAAATTACGTAACGTAAATGAAACACCATGTCAGCCCATTCTTTCGAACAAGACTTACCGACCCAACTCAAATCATCAATGCTTCAGTGCGCTTGCGCAACAATGATAAAGCCACCTAACTCTTCTCTTTCTTACTTAACTCGCATCACTCACTATCAATAACAATAAAATAAGAAAAATTCTAGAAGACAGGTCATTGTTATGCTCGTCACATACTTACCATGGCATAGACCATTCTGCCCGTAAAGGATCCTTTACGCAACAACTGTAATGTCACATTGTCGCATCAGACACGCTTTCTCGTTAGTTTGCATAATAACCAACCAAACTCCGGAGGCAGCACTACTGAATTACAATTCGTCTACGTTACGTTTGTGGTTTACTTTGCAAATGAGTATCAGTTATTGTTCCAGGTTATGTCACTTAACACCACAAAGAAACAGATTAACTGCCGATGTGGTTCTTTGTGAATGCTTTGTTAAGTTAAGCTCGATGACTTTTCTAAAGAAACTAATTTCGTACTTATTTCGACCCGCGGATACTTTCTTTCATTAACAGAGTGCTAATTTCCATTGACGTTTAAATCTATTCAGAAAATTTTAGCGCGCCTGAGCGACTGGATTTTGAAAAGTCAGCAATAAATTTGACATAACCATTGCTGGCTTCATTAGTGACTGGCTACTTACGCTACAAATATTATCTTTTGTAAGGATTTGGCTCGCTTCTAAAGGATGTGACCTTAACATCGCATTATGACCTAATTCAGACGTTTCAATTAGGATCAATTTTAAACCTTGCATCTCCGCAATAACAACCTTTGTTTGACTCCATCCGAGTATAGAACCATTTAGAACCATAAAACTGATTATCTACACACAAGTTTTGATCGAACAGCTCAAGGAATAAGACTTGAAATAGATTGGATTTGTAAAGTAAATTGGAGTTATTTACCAAAGAATCAACCTTGAACCTAAAACAATGGAATGTTACACATGAAAATGAAAGTCAAATAGACGGTTTATGATTTTGTATTGGTACATGTAGGTGTAGGTCCCAACCTACAAATAGGTTGGCTGCCTTTCCACCAAAGATGTGCTATGCTACGTTATTATAGATAATAATAATGTTTTTTTGTGGAAAAATCATTGCCTTTACATTTTGCCTAGATGCGTTTGATATTCAGAATATCCACCAATCATATCTATTGGTCCACATAGCACTGGTAGGAACGGATTCTATTAAGCTACATTTTTTATATGGATGGATGGATGCGTACTATGAATGATGCCCGCCGCTTCTGGTGCCTTATCTACTGTCGATGCATCGCATAACTCGAGGTGCGCCTCTTTATAGCACATATTTCTCAGCTACATAGCTTAGCATGAACGCATGATCTAAAAAAACAAGGTCGAGCATTCCGGGAGCAAACACGTAATGACGTCACTCGTCATAGCCATCGTCTCTTTCGAACTACATATTTGTAAATTACATATTTCGGTCTTGCTTTGGCGTCGATTGACGTCACTACGTGTTGCCCACGTGACAATTTTTGATTCAGAATGCCATACCTATTCCATGCGTGAGTGAAAACAAATGGTCACATGGTTTCGTAGCTTAGCTTTCACATCCTCGCACCGTAGCTGCTTAACACGGGCCTAGTGGACAGCCTTAGACGTCTATGATTTATTAACCTGTGATAATTGCATTATTGTACGAGTTTATTAGACACATAATTAATGTAAGAAGTCTGGGTTTTAAGCATATTTTACATAATTTATGAAATTGTATCAGATGACTGTTCACTCTTAATTTAAATACGAAACAAAATTTAAATTTGGTAAATTAGCGATTTGATCTGAGCATATTGAAAATTTGAGCTAAATGAGTTGAGCATATTTTAATATTAGTTTAAATAAATACAATACCTACTTTATGTATCAGACAGCTATTTACGTGACTGACATCTACATGATATTAAATTAATTTTCCTCTTTGACGAACTTATTTTAATTTTTTCCTCGTTTTTAAACATGTTGTGTTAAGTAAATTCATCGACTTATCAATCATAATAATGAAAGGCACTCTTTCGCTGCTTTGAATACTTTTTATGGCTCTTATCTAGGATGACTGCCTTACCGAATTGTGTAGGTACTTTTTGCTGTTTTGAATATTTTTTGATGGCTCTTATCAAGCCTAACTAAATTCTGTTTGCCGAGAACTTGAAGACAAGGGCAGTAATCTCTCGACGGACGCGTATCTTATCAATGCTGTTTACTTTCCAGACATGTGGCATTATCAAGCAGCTCCTTTATCATATTTGTGTATGTATTTCCCGCGATTTTGGGACGCTTATGCGTAACCCAAATCCCCTGAGCCTCGATTCCACTAAGCAATTGCCAGTTTTGTCACTTCTGGCATGCAAAGTGTCAATTTGCGACAATTCATTCTCAATTTTAAAACAACTGGTTGGTAGAATTGGGGGCAGTAAGTAGATAACATTGCTTTTGTTTGTTATAAAGTTACCCGATTACGAAAAATATTTGGCATAAACATCACGTCTCTTTAATTTCATATCATGTTTGATAAAAAATTACTAATCACTCAAAATATCAAAACATTGCGCAGTTTAATATTCTCATTGTTGTAATAGCTACAGGTCATTTTAAACGACAATAGCAGTTACAACAAATTAGACCAGACCAAACGGACTCGACCACAACTATTTCCGAGAAGTGCGCGGCAACCACGGGACTTAAAATAGGAACGCTTCAACTATTACATTTGTATTTATATTATGTAGATAACTAAAAACGTATTCATTCCCTATTCGATATTTCGAGTGTAAGTTGTAATGCCGCGGGCAAACATTAGTCATATTTGAACCAATCTAGGTCTTGGGGCCAAGACACCAATGTGTATATCAGTCTTTGGACACAAAGGTGATATAAAAGCCAATGTGTCACGCACATTGACTTCGATACGTACTACGTACCTAGTACTTATTTCTCAATGGTCATGCAGTAATAAGGACCAATATTGGCCACTTCAAATTGAAGCCAAGCTTGGACCCAAAGTTAAGCCAATGTGGGGCCGCGGCAACGGTCAACTGGCGCAAATCCGTCTGTGAGGCAATTGCATCTTTCGAGAATTCCTGAAAACCCTTCACAAATTAGGCGCCACCTACATCTTTTTTTCATCTTTAGTGTGCAATAGTCTGTACAAGATGGCGTTAGTTGTAATTTGTGAAGAGTTTGTCAGTAATTCTCGAAAGACGCAATTGCCCCATAGATGTATTTGCCCCAGTTGACCCTAATAGCACTTACACGAATGTCCACGATCTTATAAAACGAACCAATAAATCACTTTCAACTTTCTCGCACCTTTTGACACGGCCGTAGGCAAAGATCACTACGTGGAGTAACTGTGGTGAAGCTGGTTAGGTCATTAACCGCAGTACCATCTGCCACGTCGTCTGGTCTTTGGCAATTTTTATTTTACTCCTGATCCTAATATTAAAATTAAGTAAAAGTAGCCTGTCCAGGGTATAGGTACATAAGCTAGATCTCCATAACCAACTTTATTGAAACCCGTCGGCTTGAGCGTGAAGAAGTTATACAAACACACACAAACTTTCGCCTTTATAATTAACTTGCTGTTACCCGCGACATCGTTCGCGTTTATTCAGAAAATAGTATTCAAAAACCTTCCTCGTGATAGGTATACTGTAACTAATTATCAAACTGCAACAAGATCCGTTCAGCCGTTTAGCCGTGAAAAGCCTACAAACAAAGAGAGTTACTTTGTCGATTTTATAATATTAGTGTAGACAGTGTGAACATGCCGCGCCCGCGGTTTCACCCGCGGTTAAAAAGTATCAGTAAACTATACTTACCTACTATTTATTATTTGTTCTGTGGTACGTTTAACTTCGGCCGTTCTGGCGTAATTGAGTAGCTAATGAACGTACTCATTTACGCCAGAACGGCTGAACAGATCTGGATGAAATTCGGCACAGAGATATATTTTATGGAATAGCATAAAGGGTCTAACATCAATCCTTCCAAGCGTTCGCATATAAGTTATTAATGTAATGGTAGGAAGAATCTTTAAAACAGCTTTCCTTTGTTATTGTGTGGTGTGGAGATAAACTATTATTTAGAGTTTCTAAATAATAGTTTAATTAGAAACTCTATTTTTCCACTATTTTCACCCATTTACCAACATCTCTCAGTCTCACCCTGTCGCTCCTCAAAGCCGTGACACAGCCGCGGAGATTTGTTTATCTTTAATGCGCGAAAGAGATAGCTGACGATCATTTATCTCGTTCTTGAAGACAGGTTTTATGTAAGTAGGTACCTACTAACGATGGAAAAAGAAAAAAATGTCACCCTATCTTGCACAGGTGTGACTCAGGGGAATAAGGGGAGAAGCGGGCGACGGCATTATGAAATCTATTGTGATTTTCTATCTTGATTTACTATAGATATTTTAAGGGGATCTTAGGGTAAAGTTGCGTAGACAACTCACAAGCAAAATCACATTAGGTAGGTAGGTACGTAGTTATATATTTTAAAATTGACAACTTTAGAAAGCTTAGGGCATCCAGCAAGATAGGTACCTACCTACCTACGTCACACATTGTAGTACGCCGGTAGGTTACCTATCAAATTTTTTGTCGTATTTTAACTGGTTATCAAAAACCACTACTACCTACCTACTACCTATCATAATTAAAAATTTGAATGGATCTCCGGAATGTCTTCCTTATAAACCTACATGTAGGTACTTATGTGTACCTACCTACCTACTCTAAAGCTTCTGCAAATAGGTAGGTCTGTACGATAAAAATATTCACCCAAATTAAAAAAAAAAACCTTGTCTCATCTGTAATTTAGGTAGGTAGGTACCTACTCACTTTGTAAAAATCTTTCTAATTTTTTAATTACAATTTGTGAGTTTTGTAGGCTTAAGTACATCTTTATTTTTTTTTATTGGATCCGTACACTGAGATTATTCTAACTAGGTAGGTATGTCGTAGTGGATATCCAAGAGTAGGTACTTACAAATAATATAACACTAAATTTGTAATTCAAAAATTCAATCAAAGTAACCGAGTTACCAGAATTTCTAATTTGTTGTGACCAATAAAGTAGCGTTGCATAGGTACCTACTTTTGTGCACGATTGAGCGCGGTTTTTTTTTTTTGCGTGTGGTCAAATTAAATGGCTTAGGTCTTTTTTTAATTTGGCATATGAGCTATTTAGCCTACCTACTTACCTAAAATATTACTATGACTAACCGAAAACTCTTAATTGATATTTAATTTTGTGTCATTATTATTTGTGTGATAGGTCCTACCTAATAAGAATTTCCAGCTTGTAGGTATAAATGAATTAGTTTAGGAATGTAACTACTATGCACCTACCTACGTGTACCGAAGAACTAGGTATTAAACTGTCATTTAGAGCAGTTTGTTATTTACTCAAGATTTATTAAAAACCGTGTTCTTAGAGTAATTTTTGTAAACGTCCATTTGTGTTGAAGTTTAATAGGTACAAATAGAAAATGTCAATTATCAAATAGGTACATAATTGATGATGAAAAGTGTAAGCATGAAAGAAACACCTACAACTAACAGAGAAAAGTTAGCTCAGAAGAAGCTGCACACTGGAAGAAAATCATGGCATAAAACAAACAAAAATACACTTACACTACGAAGAACAAAGAACAAAATATCCTCCTTGTTCCAAAATAAATTAGATGCAGGCACTTCACAAAATTCCACAGAAAATAAAAAAAAATCAACGTCACGTTTGAATTTGAATCGAAGTTTTTTAAATTTCGAAATTGAAAAAGTGCGAAACGCAGCGCACTCTCCGCGCGCTCTCGGTCGACTGACGGCTGACTGTAGCGAACGAAACGCTTCGCGTCGGAAACGAGAGAATGGGCGCAAAACTCAAAGCAAAGGCGTAGCGGTGCATAAATAAAAAGTGTTCTTTAAAAAATTAAATTGCTTGCAGCGCAGCAACAGTAGCGCACAGAGTAGATAAAAAGTAAATGTTTTTAGACGGGAGCCCAGCCCTCGTTATAAATAATTATTAGGCGCGCGCGCGGCAGAGGGGTAGGATCTCTAATTAACCAGATGACCACATAGGAGCCAGGATACAGGGACCCTATTCGGAGATTTGAAATTGTCATCTCACCTTGTTTCGTCCTTGTTGTTCTCGTATAAAACGTCATAGGTCTGAGAGTGACCAAGATAAAACCTCATCTCATCTCACGCGCAGGAATAGCCCCCCAGGGTCCTTGTTTGGCACATGTCCCCCTTCGTACGTACGCTACCGCTCTTTACTTTAATTTTGTCAGTGCGGAAGCAGTATGGTAATTTTATACAATTTTTTTTTCAAAAGTTATCACGCGTCGCTTCATAGGGGAACATCTCACATAAGTAAATAAACTTGAAAGGAAACTTGAACGATAGTTCGTTATGAACCTGTATCAGTATCTGTATCACAAGGACTAAGTAGGTATTCCTACGCGTGAGATGAGATGAGATTTTATCTTGGCCACTCTCACACTTATGACGTTTCAAACGAGAGCAACAAGGATGAAAAGGGGTGAGATAAAAATCTCAAATCAAGGCCCCAGGGACCCTATTCGGAGATTTGAGATTTTCATCTCACCATTTTTCGTCCTTGTTGCTCTCATTTGAAACGTCGTAGGTGTGAGAGTGACCAAGATAAAATCTCATCTCACCTCACGGAGCTTAAAGATAACAAAAAAAGAATCATCAAAATCAATTCATAATTTGCGGAGTTATCGCGTAAAACATACAAAAAAAACACACACAGTCGAATTGAGAACCTCCTATTTGGAAGTCGCTTAAATTTAAAAAAATACGATGCTGCAACGAAAAGTGGAGAAACTAACAAGTAACCACTTAATTTTCAAGGTGCTTAGGTATATTTTCATTTTACCAAAATGCAGAAATGCAGTTAAGTTAACAAACCGCAAACAAATACGATTGTTAGCAAACTCCAAAAAGAGAATGTGTACAGCCAGTGCATTGCAATTTGCAACGCAGCACAGCGCCGCAAACTTATGTATGAAAATTCTTTTGAAACGCGCTCCGTTCTCATAGTATATGATTTTAGGAGTTAGGTAGTTAGATACATTGTAAACGATAACTGAAAATCAATTCTAAAACATTAAGACCCGCATCCTAAAACGATGCTCAGTCATGAAACTTGATTTAAAACTAGTTTTACCACATTAGACCAGTTTAAATAGAGATTTATGAATGAGCGTCGTTCTAGAATGCTGCCCTAAGATACCTACTATTTCGTTAAGTTTTAAATTTCTAAAGTCAAGTTAGTTACAATAAACTAGCAAAATAACTGCGTTTTATCATTGAAGCCCTCTTTGGAAGCATTTTTACCAAAATATCCATATCTTTTGTACCTATAATCTATCTATATGTTTTGGGAATCCTAACATGAAATCCTAGCGTAAATATGTATAACAAGTTGCGCCCCGCGGTTTCACCCGCGGTGAGTATGTGCTATTCTAGACTATAGTCTATTTCTGTGCCAAATTATATCCAGATCTGTTCAGCCGTTCTGACGTGTGAAAGAGTAACAAACATCCATCCATCCATCCATCCATTCTCACAAACTTTCGCGTTTATAATATTAGTAGGATATATGTAGTAGGCACAGAATATGCTCTATTACATGTACCGTGAAATATGCCAACTTTGCCAGCTTAAAAAGAATAAATTAAAATATCTGATGTTTTTTCTACCAGCGCCTAGGTATGTTTTTTAAATACCTTCATCTCTTGGATTATGTGTATGGTTTGGTATAGTAAGTTTTTTTTAAAATCAACGTTTATGCTAAAATTTCATTGATTTTGATGGCGGTCAAAGTTATCTAGACTTTTAGCCAACATTGCCCATGTCTTTTTTTGACGAAAATGTAGCCTTTATGACAACGAGAAAGGAACTAGTAAATGAATCAAGGGCGCTGAAGGCGTTTACTTTTAAAATTTTACCGATTTCGATGCAACTTCCCTTTTGGATTGAGTTGGCAATGTTACCCTGGTATTTTTTCTTTTTTCCATACTAGACGAAAGTTGCGATTTCAATTTGATAGGGCTGCCACATTAGAGTTAATAATTTTTGGTAACTACAGAAAATATAAATCCTAATCTTAACTAATATTATAAATGCGAGAGTAAGTATGTTTGTTTCGCTTTCACTCTCTAACTGCTCAAATCCATATGAAATTTGGCATAAATACACATTTTTAGGGGTACAGAGACATAGGCTACTTTTGACCGCGAGGCGCAGCTAGTATTAAATAAAACAGCATTTTAAGTTTTACTTACTAAGTTAATTTTTTTTCTCAAAAATAAAAAAATAATAAAAAGGCACTAATTTAGCCGCGTAAGTTATACCAATATCAAAATTTAGATCAGTCAAGTGACGTTTGAAGTGAGATAAATTAATCAAAATTTAAAAATAGTGAAGTAAAGCGATGAACAAGTTTTAATTTTTTTTTAAAGATCAGCGAAGAACTAGTGGTATATACTTGTACCATCTTAAACGAGACTATTTGGAAGTTTCATTCATTTAGCTTTTATCTCATTCATTTACTGATGTAACTAATAATGGAATTGCCGCCAATCGTATCCTCTAAGATATTTTGTAGAGGTCATAAACAATAATGCACCAAATTGTTTACATTTGTGCATAAACACTTGAATTGTCAGTTTAAAGGTTTAATCACAAATGTAAGCAATCTGGTGCGTTACTGTTTTATATCTTTACAAAATATCGTAAGGAATGCTTTACGATTGCCGGCAATTCTATTATTACTTAGTTTAGTTACCCGGTCTAACTCCAAAGAGAAAACATAAAGTTTTCTCGTTTTCTTCGTCTCTAAACTATAAACGAGTGCGCGCGCGTTTTCGCCCTGATGAAGACCGCCGAATGCGGTTGAAACTATAGTCGGAATAATCGACTGAATCGTACGTGAGTAATTCCCGTGTTTTAAATCATAATGTGTGAAAACCACGTCAGTTTCCATAATAAAACGAGAAAACTGATTGAAATTTAGATTTCGCGCCATGAGCGCGATGAACCACCGTAACACCAGACGCGATGGCGGCCAAGCGCAAGCCAATCGACGAATAAAACAATAATAATAATAAATCAAATACTTTAGCCGTGTTTGTTCCTTTACTGTGTAAATTTTATTAAACCCAATTTATTATTAAAAAATATATGCCACTCGCAACCATTGCACCGATATAAGTAGCCAATCCAGTGTCCAGCCCAAACAGGACCACTATTGACGCAGTAACAATATCATTGACTTTAGCGCCATTTCTTGACCATCATGCAGTTTTGGCCTTTGGCAGATTCACCTTAAGTTACCCTTCTGTTAGTATTGTGTAACGTCAATATGTTACTTTCAGCACAAAGTAAGAACAAACAAACATACACACTTTCGCATTAATTATAGTGGTAACTAGTAAGGATTTGTAACTAAAATATATCAACCAACAACCACAACAAAAAAGTGACAACCCTAACGCTTTTTCAAACTCTGGCAAAGTTGTCATTCTGGAGTTGAAACATCACTATGTAATTTTGCCCATTATCGTAACTTTTGTTTGTAGGAGCCTTCATCACCGAAACTATGGTTAAAATAATCTGTAATTCGATTCCTATAACATATAATAATACAAACTAATCTTTGTTTTTGCCATGAGTCACAATTGACCTTAAAATTTCTTCAAAAATTTGCCCGCCAAAATACGCGCCACACTCGACAAATTACAACACGATACTGAACAAAGTTGGCTTCAAACGCGATACTCCGTGATGTCACACGTAAGACTTTCTTTGTACCAAAATTATCAATGTTGCCATAACACTAGAATATTTTTCCACATCAACGGATTTCCTTGTAAATCATATTTTGGGCAAAGAAACCCTTAGATGCAAAGTTGGCATATTTCACGGTAGTAGGTAAGTAACTATCGAAATAATATTTGTTTTTTTTTTCTATTTCTAATGCTCAAAGACGCACCACCGGACCTTCACGTTGGATTTTCTTGACATTTAGTTGACTTTTAAACCTTAGATAGATTTTCAAATTCCGTCCCCCATCGTCCGCCGGTGTGCACCGACCCTTACCCAGCACGTGTCGTGTAATGTCATGTCATGGCCTACTTGTGCTAATCAACGCTGGCATGAGGCTGGCATACAATGCTCGTCTCGAGTCGTGATCGATCACCTCGCCTGTGATTAAAATGTCATTGTATTTGTACCGTATCTAGAGAAAAATAGGTCTGACTTGTGCTGGGACGGAATTTACAGCAGACTGGTTACTGGTACTGGTAGCGATGGCAGCCTAGTTGGGAGATGGCCCCCCTCTCAAGCCAGAGGGAGCAGGTTCGAACCCAGCCGATGGCACGCACCAATTTTTTCATTAGATAAGATAATTTTATTTCTCGCTACATTATATCGATGGCTTCCAGCCAAAAGGTGATAAGCGCCACTATACAAACTTTACAGGAGAGTGATTTAAAGTTAAAAAATAATTAAAAATGGCCATAAAAAACGTAGTATAGCTTCCGAAAAGCTGGAAATGTTGCTATATTATAGTATTTAATGTTTCTATTGAATGGCATCATTACTTTTTTGAAATTCAGCCTGCAAACATTATTTATTGTCGCTTATCCCAGTAGGTCTTAATTTTACAAACAGCCAAAATTTCGTAAATCAATAAACATGATCAGGCATTTCCAGCAAAACTTGCGTAACTGCATTTCATGTATCATTTAAATTGAAGAAAAATGGCATAAGTTTAAGTTTTTGAGAAATAAAATTAGAGAAATATGGGACAACCAACTATTGAATAAAAATTGACAAAGTGCAAAATTGTATTAAGTTCAATTTTGAATGAGAATAGTTTGTCTGCAGTGTATTTTCAATGTGCTAATTCTTCCTTAATTTAATTACGTGTTGAAACGATTTCAGGTTTGTCTCGGAGTAATTAAAGATTAAAACAACAGACTTGTAGGAATCGAATCAGTCTGTATTAATTGACGTTTGGCACATGCTAATAAAATGTAATATATTAATTACTTACTAAAAAACATTCGTAATAAAATCTCTTATTACTATTAATTACTATAAATTATAACGTACAGTTACAGAGATCGAATCAGCATAGAACAGCGTACAACATTTTGAAATGTCAAATTGAGTACAAATGTTCATCGATCTACTTTGTAAAATGTAAGCTTACAAAAGTACAAGCAAGTTAAAATGAAAAAAAAAATGTTATCTTAAAATTAGCGAACAATTTATCACAATAAACGTCTTATGTCTTCGACTTTTTTTATAAATATTACGAAATGTCAACCACAGTATCATTGTAAGGACTTCTAAAATTACCACTTATCCTACATTAACATCTTCGACATCAGTCTCAGGAAGTGTATCCTTAACATTGTTAGAACCCGTAAGACTGTTATATTCGTTATGAAAAATAGGAGGAATCACATTAGTTCGACAAAGTTTAAGTAAATCATCGTGTTTTGCTTTAGACATAGGTAGCTGAAATTTATAACATGCCGGTGGAGACAGTTTAGTTTTAGATTGTACTTCGATGGAATAACTTTAGTAAAAATGTATAAAAAACATTAACTTCACTTACCTGATGAGAAATCTATCATAAAACAAAAAAAAAAAAAATTACGCGTCAAAATGGCTCGCGAGAGCGCGTGGCGCTTGCTCACGTAGTTCCAAAAAACCGATGTAGGTACCCGACATTTTCAATTATTTTTGAATAGGTAAACGACAAATGCCGATACCTTTTAGACCTACTTTTTTATCTAAGCGCCAAAATTATTTAAGTATCGGGAGGGAAAAATGGGATAAGCGACAAACTATTGTGAAATATTTGTAAGTGCATTATGTAGTAACCGCCAATTGGCTAATTATTTATTATCGGGGAATGACACCCTAAACACCAAATGAAGGCTTAAAAATGCGGCCTAATAGCTATAAACGACAAAATATAGTCTTCGAAATAACAGGCAAAAAGTACTAAACGGAATAACAAAACAAATTATTGAGAGGCTAATAAACGTAAACGCAAATTTGTGAATGTTTACTTCCAGCTAAAATTAGTTAAGGTACAAACAATAAAACGTAACAGAAAGCTCTAATAGCGTAAGTTCCTTTTCTTAAAAAAAAATGTTTGAGTAACCCCCAAAAAAGGAAAAAGTGTAAAATTTCTGGCGTTTATAACGAAAAAAATTGCTAAAATCGCTGATTTTTCTACCGCCTAAGCGATATCAAAGTTGCTCCTAGAGACATGTCACCTAGACCATTCGACGCAGAAAAAAAAGACGATTCCAACCATATATATAAGTCCATTTGCCAAAAAATGTCGCTTATCACCTTTTGGCTGGAAACCATCGATATACACATTACAATCATTTAAAAAAGAATTACAAATAAAAAGGAAATTTTAATTAGGGTCACTAGCCACCGCGGTAGGATACCCTGAGTGGCGGTAGCTAGTAAACTTCCTGGGAACATTATTATTATTATTATTATTATTTTATTTATTTTTTTATCAATTATACATTATTTTACATTAATTTAAATATTCAATTTTAATAATTTTAGAGTAATTAATTCAAAAATAAGCATATTTCAATCATTTTCCATAATACTATCACAATTACACAATATTCACAAAAACCAATCAATATAAATAACAATTTTTACTACAATTAAATTTAAGATTAAAAATCCGTCGTTCAACCGATTGAGTTGACGACGGTAGTTGTCTCTATGTGTATGTGTGTGAGAGTGTGTGTTAAGCTGAATGTGTGCGGTGTTGTGTGTTTGTGTGGGTATTCGACTTGTGTGTGTGTCTATTCTATTATTCTTATAAAATCTTCTGTTTCCTTGTAGTTACGGCCTGTTAGATAATTTATAACTTTCTTCTTACAGTTATGTCTGTTGTCATGCATTATGTCTAGTTCTCTATTTATTTTGTTATATATGTAGGTACCTCTGAATCTGTAGCTTCTGTGTCCTATTTGAGTATTCACTCTGGGCAGACGCCAGAGGGGTTTCCGTCGCATCACTTGTCTATCTGGTCTCACTTGAGTATTTATTGCTGTTCTATGAAATCTCAGTGTTGTGGACAAAGTATACGATTATCTGACTGTCAGGTGTTTTGTCTCGCGATATAGCAATTCAGTTGGATATCTAATTTTTTTATTTTAGGCTACTTTTAAAACAGCCCTTTGAGCACGTTCCAGTCTTAGTAATAAAGATGTACCGGAAGAGCCCGACGATACAACACAATAGTTCAGCACCGATTGGCAGAGTGAAATGTAGACCATATTTATTGTTTTTAAACTGGCTACGGACCTTAGTTTTTTAAAGACAAAAAGTATCTTCCTGAGTCGTCCACTTAGAGCTTGAATTTGTTTCGTCCATGAGAGAAGTTCATCTATGTAAATGCCCAAGTACTTAACGTATTTAACTTGACCTAGTGTGGGACATGAGCATTCATTTGTGTTTGAGCATGAGTGAAGTCTAAAACAGATTCTTTCTTTAAGGGCACTCCTAATAGAAACTCTAAACGTGATAATTTTGGTTTTGTCTGCATTCAAGGTTAGGAGATTGTGCTTTAGCCAGTGTGTAACTTTCCTGAGGCCACCATTTGCCTTTGAACAAACGTCCCCCCAGTCATTACCATCAAAGATAATAGCTGTAACATCAGCAAATGCAAACAGTTTTGCATTACACAGATCAATGCTGCAGAAATCATTTAGATAAATTAGGAAGAGCGTTGGACCTAGTACGCTTCCCTGTGGAACACCAAATGCTATGTCCATGAGATCACTAGTTTGATCAGTGACTTTGACTTTTTGCTTCCTTCCAGTGAGGTATGATTTAAACCATTCTAGAGCTGTACCACGGACACCAATGCTTTCTAGCTTCTTTATTAGGATTTTTCTAGAAATCGTATCAAAAGCCTTAGCTAGGTCAAGGAAGACACCAATTGTACGACGACCAGAGTCGAGGTTCTTCGATATGTGGTCTACTAGTGCGACAACAGCGTCCTACCACCGTCCTACAACAGCGACCTACCAGGTCTAAAGCCGAATTGGTTCTGTGATAGAATGTTATGGGATTCAACGTATGAAATTAATGTTTTAATGACCACTTTCTCTAATATTTTAGCTATAGAGCTTAGTAATGATATTGGCCTGTAGTTAGCTATCTGTTCTGCGTCTCCTGATTTAAAAATGGGGCACACTGTAGCATATTTGAGTTCGTTCGGCACTATGCCGTTTATTATACTCAGATTGCAGATGTGGGCTAGAGGAGCCGATAAGATGTGTTTGCCAAGCTTTAGTAAGTAGTTATTGACACCATCTTCACCCGGTGCTGATTTAGTTTTGAGATCAGTAATAATTTTATTAATTTCGAATACATTTGTCGGTACAAGAAATAGTGAGGTGGACGGCGAGTTTGAAAGATTGACCCGATTTGAAAGTTCAGCTTCAGTTAGATTAAGGTCTTTGATGTTACTGGCTAAGCAATCGCCAACAGTTGCAAAATACGTGTTTGCTAAGTTTAGTGCCTCTTTTGGGGTAGGTGCAGCATTTAGAAGGTTAGTCTGAGTTGTTTTCACCGCTTTAAGATTAAGTACATATGTCTTTAATTCCATCCCAAAGTCGTTTACTATCACCGTTACTATCCTCAATTAGCCTGCAGTCATGTTGTTTTTTAGGTTTTGAAGGATATTATTACAGGTATTCCTGTATCTCTTGTATTTGTCCACTAAATCAGCACTATTTGAGTTCTTTTTAGCTAATCTCTGTAAGTAGTCTCTCTTTCTAATGCATTTCAAAAGACCTTGGGTTATCCATCTCTTTCTAATATGCTTGGAATTTGATACTACTGATCATTGTATGAACATACGTGTGCGTATTGTATGTCATCTGCTACATGACTGTAGCCCGATGTATGGCGACAGGTTCGCCCCCTGTCACATTTGGGACTGAATATCGTCCGGCGAAGTGTGGGTGTTGTATTACACCTCTGCCAGCCCCCTCGAGGGAAAGGCGTGACGATATGGTATGTTATGGTACTGGTATACCAGTACATGATACAACGTGTTGTTTTGCATTCCCGCAGAATTTGTAGAGATAAATCTGCTCGAAAAGAGCACGAATAAACTATGGTGCAACCTTGAAATTGAGAGAAAGTTGTGCCAAGGGGAAGTCACGAAAAACAGCTGTTCTTTACAAAAAAATCGTTGATCGTCGACAAAATGTATGGAACAGCTGTTTTATTCTCTCTCGATTTCAAGGTTACCTCATAGTTATTCGGGCTCTGCTAGTGGAGTATACCTACCTCCACAAATTCTGCGGGAATGCGAAACAACACGTTGTATTTTGGGTGAGACTACTCTACTGCTGGGTACGTGGAAACTGCCTACAAACATAGTACTCTACAACTTACGAGTAGTGGAATGTAGGAAATACCCCTCATTAGCTCATTACCCATGTTCCGGGGAAGTCAAGCCAAAAGATACTGATTAAAATTAATTGTAAGGAAAAGTGTTTTAAAAGTAGAGTGTGTGCTGTTGTAGGTACAAATTTAATGTCCCCTGTTGACACTTTTTAACCAACTACAAAAAAGACGAAGTTATTAACTAGATTGTATGTTTTTTTTAATATGTTTGTAGTAACAATAGGCGGTAGCATAACTCCGTCGTTATTTATGAACCGATTTTGATTTTTTTTTTTTTCATTTGAAACTTGCGTATAAAGGTTGGTCCTATTTTTACAAAATCCAATTCGGATGACGTGAAATCGGTTTTTTTAATTTCTAAAGATTATTAGGTATTTATTGTGTTGTTGATTGTATAATTATTTATATGTATTTAGTTAGAGTAAAGCTCTTAATTAAATGCATGGATTGTTCATTAATCATGTGATTAGCTCGAATGGGGAAGGGGGATCGGGAAAAATCACGAAATATCACCAGAGAGGAGTAGAGGGATGTATTAAAGACTAGCTGCGCCCGCGGTTTCACCCGCGGTTAAAAAGTATCCTATGTGCTATTCTAGACTATAATCTATCTCTGTGCCAAATTTCATCCAGATCTGTTCAGCCGTTCTGGCGTGAAAGAGTAACAAACAAACATCCATCCATCCATACATACAAACTTTTGCGTTTATAATACTAGTACGAAGTAGGATCTGTTGGTATTCTTCATTTAACATTGAATATTCTGATTTTAATAATATTTTGTAAGTAAGTACCAAAAATACTAGGGATTTTAGGTAGGGGGATTATCTCACAACGTTTCACCAAGGAGGAGGAGGGGTATAAAAAGTTGAAACATGGACGTTCCCTAGGGATACATAGATGCTCTAGGATACGGGCAACGCAAGAACGGCCATTGTGGAAGTCTATGGGGGGGAGCTCACATCAACTTAGAGAATAAGATGGCGCACGGCGTATGATTTAGGTGAAGCCAAAAACCATCCAAAAACTACGCTACTGTCGTATATGTACACAACACACACACATTGGCTATCATGTTATCATGTTTTTATTCCATCCAAAGGTTGTCTGGAAGAGAACGCTCTTAAGCGATAAGACCGCCCATTGCGCCTATATTTTTGAATGTTTAGTTCAGATTTATTTTGTATTTGGTGTCAATAAAGAGTTTTTGTATTGTATTGACGCAAAAAAACTACGCTACTCGCTTGGTTATTCTTACCTCGACATTATGTGCATTGGTTTATGGTATAATTTCATGTACATAGTGCTTTATAAAAGTGTGGCCAGGACTATATTTTGAAGTTTTTTTTAAAAATGTGCAGTTTTTTTACAAGTCAATTTTTTGAAAAAGCCGTAACATTAAACACTTACAAATATGTGCAGTTTTCTTACAAATCTCCTAAGGTTGTGTTTTGGAACGGAAATGGCTAACGTAGAGTTTAGGAATTAATATTAGTTTTCGTGCACTTGTAAATGGTTTTCATGGCAACATTACCACGTAAACACTTAGAAAAAGAAGTGGCTTCAGCGAGATATAACGCAGTGTTCCATCTTTTCCTCTAGGTTTATCTGACGGGGGGTGGGGGGGATTTGTACAGCAGTGGACGTTTCCGGCTGAGATGAATGATGATGATGATGTATAGAAATGCGGATATCCTAAATTAGTAGTACCTAGTACGAGTATCGTAGTTTTTATGCGTCAATGTGTACGTGTTGTGTACATATAAGGCAGTAGCATAGTTTTTGGATGGTTTTTGGCTTCACCTAAATCATACGCCGTGCGCCATCTTATTCTCTAGGTTGATCTGAGCCTGAAAAAGAATACGGCTCCTGTGGTACCGCAGGTGAAACCGCGGAGCCTATCTAGTATCATCTAAATGCACAGCCTCTTTTGCTGTCAATGAGTCGTGATAACAAGTGACAGTGACAGGACAGACATGACACGGGGAAAGTGCCAGAGGAATATGACAGTTACGTAACTCTGCTTATTTTGTATTAGGTATTTCCGTTTTATGGTTGCAAACGAGACTTTTGCTTTTATTAATATAATTACTATCCAAGTATTCGCACGAATTATAAGAGCTTATGATTGATGTGAAATGTTATGTAATTTCTGGCGCTAGCTCTAGGTTTTAATACTTTTGTAAAAATACAATGGAATGTTAGCTAAGGTTGTTAAATGAGACGCAAGGAATACTCTTTTGTCCGAACAAGGCGGTAGAGTAATTTTAGGGTTCCGTACCCAAAGAATAAAACAGGACACTATTATTAAGACTCCGCTGTTCGGAGTCAGTTTACATTTTCACAAACGATGTAGGTATCTACTTAGACCTTCTAACCAAAAATCGAAGTAGATATACTCGTATGTACATATTTCTGTCGCCGCTTTAATTAGAAATACTAGAGAACAGAAAAAAATAAGCAAGATAAGCCATTCAGCTCTATTACTAGTTAGGTTAGGTTAGTATAGTAATAAAGTCAAATAATAATAATTATAAATTTTGGGACATTTTTGCACACATGGTTGCCTGACCCCAAACTAATCAAAGCTTGTGCTATAGCTGCCAGAGACTGATAAAATATGTATGTACATATGTATGTAGGTACATTTATTTTTTAATACATACTTACCGCAATACTTACATAAATAGTTAAATACAATAGATGTTAGCACCCATACAGACATAAAAGAAAAAGTACATAGGTACATATTATGTATTTTTAAAAATACCCTTTTGAAAATACCTATTACCTAGTATCGATATACGAAAAATCGGACTACTTAAATTTAAAAAGTATAGTTATCGGTTACTCTTAAAAAAAAGAGGTTAAGAACTATTCTTAATATTTATCTATTCGATTGAAAATGTTTCCAAGACTGCGCTGATTTCGAGCGCATACAAAACCATTTTTTTTGTTCATAAGAATTAAGTTTTTTTTTCAATAGTTTCTGAGCATTGTACTTTCATAATAAGAATAAGTAATTAATTGTTTTATTAATCGCATAATGATAATCGTTTCATCACTCATAATGACCGTTAATCACTAAACCTTACGGTTTTAATTAGCAGAGCTAATTATTTCGCATGGCGGCTGGTAACAGCTGCAATAAACAGTAATTAGTGATACTCCTACTACATTTGAAATCTCGTGGTTACGTAACCACTTTCGCCTTCTCCTTCCGTTGCACTTTGCTTACTGTGAAATGCGGCGGGTCTTATTGCACTGTGACATTACATTTTTTTCGCGTTTGGCTTCGCATCGCATGATTAGTAGGTACATCTTGCAAATTGAAGTTCGGCTTCAATCCAAGTGATCATTTTTTCTTTCTTATGGCGAAGCGTTTTCTCAAACTATTTTAATTGACTGTAAAATGTCAACAATCATAAAGTGTCCGCTTCCCGTTTACCTCCCCTCGCATCGGGCGTGAACGCGAATCAGAGCGCTGGATGAGATGATGACGTCAGTCAACCGCGAGTCGCGGAGTGAGCGCGTCGTTTCCACGCTAGCCGTAAACAAATCCAGTCACAAAAACTATTAGCATTCAGTTAAAATATCTCTCCCTAGCAGAAAGCAGAGGGTCAGCTAAAGCTTTCGTGAGCGTCACGTCGTCCATGCAATCGACGCGAAAAGCAAACAGCGTTTCTTTACTACACTGTCAACGAAACTAGAAATACAAGGTATTATTATCCCGAGATGACAACAGCCAACGGAAAAAAACTTAACTGGCAATCTCGACAAATGATCTTCAATCTACACAACTACTTCAAAGATAGAAAACGAGATAAAAGTACAGTGGAATATGAAGAAGACGTCAACATTAACTGCATCACCGCTGCAGCGGCCGGAGTGTCCTGGAGGACGGTCAGAAGAGTGGTCGTGGAAGGATTGTCGTTAACAAGCGTTGATGGCACAGCTCTATTTGCAACAGCAGACAGACGAAAAAGAACAATACCAAAAAAACGAATACCTATGGATTGCTTCATTGAAGGCCTGATACGGAGGAGAGTGCTTAAAGCTTGCGCAGAAAGCGATATTCCAGTCTCCTTAAATCTTATCCACAAAATCGTGCATGAGGAGGACATTATCAAATCTAGCAACGAGTATCTTAGAAATCTTTTAATAAAGATGGGATTCACACACATGACCAAGAAACGCATTCTTTATGAGAATGATGATATTGCGTCACATCGGTGGAAGTTCTTAAATGACATTAAAAAATACCGTGAAGAAAAACGGCATATCGTGTACGTTGATGAAACTTTCTTTAATTTAGATCAAAGTAAATTCTGTTATTGGGAGACCGATGAAGATAATCTTGGTGTTTTTACCCAAAGTGGAAAAGGACAAGGATACATTGTAATACAAGCGGGTGGCAAAGATGGATTTATAAAGAATGCATTTCATTTAATCAAGACACTTAACGTAAGAAAATGTGAAATGAATTCTGCAGTATTTAGCAATTGGGTAAAGGAAAAACTGTTACCGAATTTACCAGAGAAAAGCATAGTAGTTATGGACAACGCTGAATATCATTTTTCAAAACAGAATCCTCAGGAAATCGAAAAACTGTTGTTAGACAACGGTCATGAGTTAGCGCGAATGCCTCTTTCCCACCTAGACCTGAATCCGTTGGAATTGATATGGAGAGGCATGAAACAAAACCAGTACTTAGGTAAAAACACGTTTTGTTCTCTGGTAGACCTGCAAAGGTCACTGGAAAAGCTTTTTAAGACGTATCCTCAGCAGAAATGGGATAGTAGCATCGAGTACGTTAAGAAAGTTGAATCGGAGTATTTTGTATTTAATGGTGCTTTCGAAGATATCGACGAAATGTTAGTTGAGGAAGAAGAAACAGATGGTGGAAGAAATACTGACGATGATGACGACTCTGTAGTCGAAATTGTGACAATAGACGATGACGACTGAATAGTTAATTGAAAAATAACATGTTCCTAACTCTATTAAAATATTTAGATTACTTAATTGAAAAAAAAAATGATATAAATCATAGGCTATGCACGCTTTAAGTACCTAGGTATAAATTGACTAAATCCTAGTTTATAATTTAGAAGTTAATTATTAAAAAAGTAATTTGTGTTTCCTAGAAAAGGTTAATTTACTGTGACTTAGGTTCTCATATACTTATAGTTCTGATTTTAAAATGTTGTATCTTTTAAAGTCGGAATTAAGAAAAAAAAGTATTTCTATTGATTGATAGAAGCTTTTTGATCAATAAAGACGGCGTACCGGCGCTTTCGCGGTAATTGTCTGGTTGTGGCTTAGAATGTATCTCACGATTGATCTTCGGGTATTTCGCTCTGTGTGTTACCGGCCATTCGGCAGGTGACGTCGCCGGTCGCCCTATTTAATTCTCGCTCTCTGTCTATCTCCCTGTTGCGCAAGTAGACGGAGAATGAACAACTTCGTCTACGGCTGCGCACTTGTTGCGCTTAGGCGTAAAGTAAAACTACTACTTTTTAAAAGATTCTACCATTATCTGACGTTGCAACTTGCAAGTACTGCCATATTAATGACACTAAATTTTACTAAGTAGGTAGATCTTAAACATTTTTTTGTTATGTTTTTAAGTACAGTAATACCCCCGCGATAGGTGGGTCCGAGCGGTTGCCGTGTAAGTCGAATTCGCGTAAGTCGGGGTTCAACGTTGCATATAAATACATATAAAGTTTGTTTAATCGGGACCAGAGTTTAAAGAAAACAATAATTTAGAAGAAAAATGTTTAATAAAGTGTAGGATAATAAAAAAATATTACATTGTTATGAATAAAGTAAGCTAAACCGAAGTTATTTTGATGTCGAAGGCTTCATAATTATATTCTAACAATGTTGCCTGACGAGTTAAATTTTTCTTCTTTTCACGTAAAATTTCCTCGTAGCATACCAGTAGTTTTTTTATCCCTCGTTTTGTAGTAGAAACGCGTTCTTCATTAGAATCAATTTTTTCTAAAGTTTGTAACCCCTTTTCAATTGAATGAGCCCTTCGGTTAAGTTTGCAATTGTCATTTGATTTACCGATTCAACTGGGTCTAGCGAATCAGTTTGTTCAATGTCTTGCTCATACTTACGCATTTCTATATCAAAAATCAAAATGAAAAACCGCGTATCTTCGAATTCGCGTAAAACGGGGTAGCGTAAGTCGGGGTATTACTGTATGTTTGGGGAAACAGCCGGGGCTGATAAACTTAAAACTGAACTGAAATTATTAGTTCAATTTTATTGGAACAAACGGCTTTAACCTACTTAAGAGGCTAAGATGCGCCAATGAAAGCCTTAAACTGTTCAAGCCCCCGGATCCTCCACTATATCTATCCGCTGTGTGTCTTTTATGGGGATGATGAGACCAAGCTTTGTGTGTGGTATGTGCAGGCCTGGGTCTAGGAATTTGTTGAACCGGGGCAAAAAGTTGAGAGTGCGCCCACCAACCCGTCATCGAGCATTTCATCATTTTGTTTTTTGTACCTACATAATATCTAGATTATATCCGTGGCACGCAGGAATAACTGAACATCGCAAAAACGTCAATTTTTCAGGGCAGCCATTTTAAAGTTTGACATTTTCTGTTTAGTCGGTAAGTTAGTTAAACGATGATGTCAAAGTTATTTTGAGGGTTACTTGAGGTCATCTTTCGTATGGTTTCAAGAATTTAACGAAACAACTTATAGTTTACACAATAATAGACTTGTCAAACAGCTGAAATGCCTTGAATACGTTGATAACTCGACTTGTAGACCAAGTTTTGGCTTTTAAGGACAATTATCCAGTTATTCACCATCTGAGTACGAATCATTTTTATCGGTTGCCTTAGTTATTTCAATGGAAAAAGCATTATTTCTCATTAGTAAACCAATGACAACTTCAAACAGATATATTTTGTCAAGTAATTATTACTACTTTACAAGATATATCTTACTTTTCAGCTAAAATGCAAAATGTAAAAGAAGTCTTAGTATTTAAAATATATTTTTTTTAGAATTATACGCTCATTTACATAATCTATAAACTATTTTCACTAACTTATTAAAATTATTTTCAAAACATATGGGAAAAACACAATGGAAACGCATTTGTTTCTAATTAAAATGAATTATTTAGAGTATACACTAAATTAACACATAGGCTAGGCTTATTATCCCGAGAAATCAACAGTTAGCAATCGTTGAGTTCTACACATAAGAAAATATTAATCAAACACACTACAAGACATAAATACCTACTCATAAAAGGTCTTATTTAAAAAAGCTTTTCTAATTATTATTATTTTAAACGACTTCAAAAAACCGTTTTAAAAAATCTTTGAAAATTTTCGTAAACTTAAGTGGCTGTAAAAAATCTGTAGAAATGTCTGATGACACACATGCTTAATAACTACATGTTTTGTTAGATTGCTTACACATTACTTCAATCAATAATAATATTAATAAATAATAATAAAACCCTTTATTCAGACCAACTTAGTATCTATTTACAAAGTATTAAGAACTAAAAACTATGAGTGTGGATTTACAAGTATATTTTAGTAGTTAAACTAATCTTAATCTATTCTAATACTTAATAATTTTTTGTAGGTCTGTTTGAAAATCGGCAAAGGCCTTCTCCAACCTTTTTCATTCCTGTCCATCTTGGGCCACTCTATTCCAAGTTACTCCTGCTACCTGTCTAATGTCATCATCCCACCTTTTCTGTGGTCTGCCCCTTTTCCTTTTCCTAGGGTACCATCGTGTCACAATTTTGCTCCATTTCTCTTGGCCTCTTAGCATATGCCCTGCCCATTGCCATTTGAGTCTTCTGATTTTACATTAAAACATGTAGTACGCAGGTGTTAAAAAGTTTTTTCTTTAGATTAATGTGAAGAGTTTTATCTTTCATGGCTTCTCTCAGACTCCAGTATCTCTTTCAGTCATTTTTTATTCTTCTGTCAACTTCTTTGCGTAGGGACCTCTTGTGTTATTAGCTGTCTCAGGTAGATGTATTCATCGGTGTAATCAATTTGGTTATTTTCTAGATGTATGGTGGTTTTCTTCCCGTTTGTTTCTTTCATTACCTTTGTTTGTCATTACTTTCATCCGCTAGTTCAAGTATCATTTGCTATATGTTTTTAGGTGTTTCAGCACACATATGTATATATCGCCTGCGAACCTCAATTGTGTTAGGGAGGCTCCGTCGATATTGATTCCGAGGTTTTCCCAGTTAAGTCTCCTAAAGATTGTTTCGACAACCGCTGCGAGTAATTTTGGAGATAGAGGGTCTCCTTGTTTGCCATCCTTTCCTACTCTAAATGGTTTACCTTTCTTTTCTAGTTGGATTCTCGCGGTGCTATGACTATTATTTTAATTAAATAAAGTGAAAAAAAGGAACTTCTTATTCTAATTGGCCATCATTGGTAATTAACAGTAAAATTTGGTGTTTTTCCCCAAAAACCTTAAAACACAGATTTAAAAAATTGTCACACTTCGTCTTAGACAACCATGGCTCTAAAGGGTCTAAATGATCTATGCTAGCGTCTCTTTACGGCTTTGCACTCCGCTACCAATCAACCCTGTATTAATATGAATCTTTTGTGTAAATATGCATGTAGGCAGGTACCTAGTACACCAATAATAGTAATAGTCACCAATAATGTACAGTCACCTATAATATATTTTTTATATTTACTTCACGTTGTTGCATGGCATGTTTGTTGGCGTTTAGGCTCCAGTAGATACATAAAAAATATCCGGCTCGGGTAGATAACAACTTGATAACTTGCTATTGCTGATGAAAACTAAATCACCACGGCAAGGGCATAAGTGAACATGTGTTAATGTCACTTTTTAAACAAAAATATTTGGCTTGCCATAACTTGACATCTCGATTTGTCAATGGAGGCAGAAACAGGCTATGTGTATAAGTCGAGATATCCAGTAATTTGGATGTGAGTGTAAGTTGACAAATCAAGATGACAACTATTCACACACAAACTTATGCTTGACATCTCAATTTGTCAAGTTAAAATTAATCTTTGCAGAAAAGGCTTAGGTGTATAAGTCGAGATCTTCAATATTTTGAACATGAGTTGATGTTGATAATTCAAGATGTCAATATTAGTCAACAAACACACACTTGACAAATCGTTTTATCAAGTAAAACACCATAAAATGCAAGGTTGTCGAGATGTACAAAACGCGATTGCTCTAAAACTATTGTATATTTCGGGCTGATTTTTTATACATAGTAAATAGCATACGAAGGAAGCGTTTAAGCCAATAAAAAAAAATCATGCAAGTCGAGTTGTTCAGTTATTCCTACGTGCCACGGATATACCTAGATGTCACATTATGGTTTTGGCGCCTCCGGAATCTGCCGCCCGGGGCAAGCGCTCTGGGGGGCTATTCCTGCGCGTGAGATGAGATGAGATTTTATCTTGGTCACTCTCACACCTATGATGTTTCAAACTAGAGCAACAAGGATGAAAAATAGTGAGATGAAAATCTCAAATCTCCGAATAGGGCTCTGGTTAGCCCATAGATCAGGGCCCAGATGTGTGGTTTGGTTTGGTTTGCTTAGTCTGTGTTCCTAGGTATGGTTGTAGGCGTGGTATGGCGCTACTGCACCGCACCGCCGCGTCACCGTTACCGACCGCTCACGCGCGTCAAACAGACCGCTGCGCACAATCGGCACGTGGGAATCGGACTAGGAGTTTGAAAGTCAACTGACGGAAGCTGCATCCTATTGTATTTCCTTCTTTGTACTAGTTATTACTTACCGAGCTACTCCATTAACTGTACACAATAGATTATCGTACCTGTAGTTAATTATTTTGGGAAAAAAGAACAATCAGATTAGTTACCTCAGAATAGAAAATAGTTAGGTTCTGCCCTATACTTATGCAGTAACAAAATCTTAGTGATTTGTACTTATGCCTATTTTTGTTACTTTTTACAATCATACTAAATGCACAAATCAAGGCGAAAAAGGAATGTTGTTTCCCATAAAAACAAAAATTGGGGTAAACGCACAATCTTTGTTAACATGTAACAACAAAAAAAAATCTGTTATTAAAATCAAAAGTATGTATTAATTAATTGGCTGTAATTGCTGAGCGAGGGATTTATCATCGGAAGAATGACTAACTTTACCGACATGCTTGTTAAGTACCTAGTAAAAAACAAGTAATGATCAATTTAGCTAAAACTTATTACGCTGCTCTGCAAAATAAAACTAAAGAAAGTACGTTGTTAATTTATTATATTCATAAAACACTGTATTAAGACATTAGCCAGTATTGTTACACTCAATAAATTATGTAAAATGACTCGTCTCCCCAATTAACTTAACATTTTAATACTAAGTGTAAGTAACTTATCGAGATATAATATTACGAAAATTATGCAACACTCGCGAAACTAACCACTTTCCTTGGGTAACAGCTGAATAACCGGTTGGATTATATTCGACAAGTATGTAAATTAAGCTTTATAAAGTAAGTAAGTAAGTATAGGATGGTATGGGTACGACCATTATAAAAGGGCAGGCATGGTCCCATATGACACCCTTGTGCCACTCCCTATTTATGCTAACTACTTCATAACGTCAACTTCCTTACTCAATTTGTAAAAAACCACCTATTAGACTTCGTTTGTTCTATGATAGTTATTTGTATAAATATATAAGTTAAATATACTTAGCTCAATAATTTGTTATTTTTATGACATAGGTGGCAAACAAGCTGACGGGCCGCGTGATGGTAAGCGATCCCCATCGCCTGCAGAAACCTGTAATACCATGGGCATCTCAGGTACGTTGCTGACCATTGTGGACTCTATTAACACTGGCAGCCTTTTTCAAGAACCCCTTAGAATAAATGTAGATCTTTGATTTTGAAAGTGTTTCTAAATTATGTACGCATGAGCTAGCTCGTTACAGTCAGAATGCTATGAAGTGTGCCGCTCCACGACATGCAGACACACCCACATTTTGCGGCAACCCGCCTGACGGGTCGAGGAATGCTTTATTGGCTCACGTCACGAATTGTATAGTACATTCGGTTTACGATTGGTATATGCACACAAAGTTCTTGATCATTCTTGACAACCCTCCTGGCCTAGTCGGAGTTCGATTGCTTTATAAGCAGGAGATCCTGGGTTTGATTAACAGGCGAGCAGATTTTTGATGAATTAAAAAATCTGTCCTGGGTCTGGGTGCTAAGTTAACTTGTCTTTGTGTATGCTCTCGTGGATGCTATGCAATCCACGAGAGCATCCGATTGGCGAGCTATGACGTGACACGTTAAATATATGAGTTGTAGTAGTATTTATGAGTGAACACATTGTTTCTTATGCCGCGCAGTTTTGATCTGAGTAGCACAGTGCACTTTTTCGATGGGAAAACGGAGCGCTCACTATTGAGCAGGCGTGTTGCTTGTCTTGTGACTCGACAAAAAGTGTGCAAATCGCACTTCGTCTCCGTACGAAAACGTTCCGTCTCAAAGCAGATAATGAATATCACCGCAGCCCGTCACGGGAGGATTGGATCGGTGTAACTGCCTAATTAATCGGCTATAATTAGTGAGATCGACTTTCCTCACGAAACCGAATAAAGTATTCACTTTCCGAGATCCCGTCTTCCATTCTCCAGTCGCTAATTAGTGTTACCAAATGGTGAGACGTTTAACAGTTAAGCAAAGTAAAATATTGGTAGTATTTAGTTGGTATGTATCTAATAGATAAAAGTACTCCCAAAATAAACACTAATGCTTATATTTTACTACGCTTGCTTACTTTAAAAAAAAAACAAAACGATACCATACAATTATTAAACCTCTTGTCAATTCAATGAGAAACCAATTAAGATACCAGAGCGATTTCAGCATGCACCGACTACCGAGATAGCCTAATTGTTCAAAGATCCCGTCGACTGGCAGCACTGCGAAACTGCCCAGGGACCCTATTCGGAGATTTGAGATTTTCATCTCAGCTTTTTTCATCTTTGTTGCTCTCGTTTGAAACGTCATAGGTGTGAGAGTGACCAAGATAAAATCACATCTCATCTCACGCGCTGGAATAGCCCCACAGGAATGTCCGCCGGAATTCATTAAAAGTGTGATCAAACTTTCATCTTGTTAGCGAGGAATCTACACGTAATAATAATAAAGTAACGCACAAAAATCATACCGTCCGAGAGACGGGCCGTGTAAAAAAAACTCAACATGTACTTTCTACTGCAATTAGAAGATTCACACACGAAAGAACGAAGTTATTTAGCCTAGAGACGCGGGAAATTCGAGATTTATTCGCGACTGTCTGCCAGAATCATGCTCTGTGATTTGTCACCGTTTTCGGTGTAGGTATCACGATATTTATTGTTCTGCTTTCTCAGAGAAAATAGATAGTTTCACTTTGATAATAGCATGATATAATAATATACTCCGCCAGGCATTCCGATCACGTGGGCAACACGTAGTGACGTCAATCGATGCGAAAGCAAGACAGAATATGTCATTTACAAATAGTTTGACGAGACGATGACAAAGACGAGTGACGTCATTACGTGTTTGCTCCCGGAATGCTAGACCTTGATTTTTTGGATCATGGCTAATAGCATCTCTTGATGCCTAGGTATGGGCCTACCTAGGCCTCTTGATATACTTATTTCTATTTCTATTTGTAGAACAGTAGGCACCCTCGCGTGACTTCTGATTATTCATCCAACAAAATACGTCGATACTTACATACTGAGTATTTCGGAGCAATCACTCTGGACCTACTGATAATAACCATATTTTCTAATTTCATTATTTCAATTCTCTGCCTCGGTGGCTCAGTTGGTAGTGAACCTGCCTTCTGAACTTGGGGGCGTGGGTTCGATTCCCACCTAGGGCAAACATTTATGTGATGAACATTTGTGTTTGTTCTATGTCTGGGTGTTAATATCTATTTAAGTATGTATTTAAAAATATTTAAGTAAATATATCAGTCTCTGGCAGCCATAGTACAAGCTTTGCTTAGTTTGGTGTCAGGCGACCGTGTGTGGAAGTGTCCCGAATTTATTATTATTATTATTAATTTGTCTCATTTTTGAGCATAGGATTCTCTCTTCTTTTATCAACTTTTTCTGTTTTTGTGGGCCAATCCTTCAGCAGTATTACATCCATTCATACTTCCATACTAATATTATAAAAAATAATTATATACGCGTCGACTTGTAAACCTCCTCCGTTTCGTCGGTTAAAAATCGAAAGTAACTCTGTCTTACTGTCTCTCTTTTCACGGCTAAACGACTGAACAGATCTTGATGAAATTTGATAATTAGTTACAGTATTTCACGAGGAAGGTTTTTGGCTAAGTACTATTTTATTTATTTGTTTTTAATTGTTGTTAAATCTTATGTTTATTTTAGTTATTTTTGCACACCCTGTCCCATACTCATTTGTCGTATCCTCTCCATCCTAAGGTTGCCTGGAAGTGATCGCTTTTAGTGATAAGGCCGCCAGTTGTTACACTATTTAATAAGTTTTATCATTATTTTTCTGTTGTTGTTTTGTTATCTGTAGTGTGAACAATAATGAGTTTATCTATCTATCTATTTTCTGGATAAACGCAAACGAAGTTGCGGGTGAACGAAATAAAATACCTAAATAAACATCGTTCTATCCATGCACGACCGATTTCCCACAATACCCTGCAATGAGATTTGTGGAATCCGGCCACCGGAGCATATTGTTCGCATGCTAAATTATGCCATAAAACCCACTGACTAGTTCAATGGGCCGCATCAAATTCGCTGGTTCACATTTTTACTGCAGTTCTGCGGTGCTATTCACATATCATTCGGAAACGTTACCGATCGGATCCCAGAAATTTCGAACTCAAATTGTTCGAATTTCAGTCAACTTTTATACATTTTGGAATAGGGAATCAAGTATTAATCCGATCGAAAGAATTAATCACGTCTAAAAACTTAGGGATATAGACTGAGATTCGAATAATTTAAGTTTAAATATTTTAAAATCCGAAGTGTAACGTTTCCGAATGGTTAACGTTGGTAGCCCTGCTGACCGCAACGCTGGCCGGCAATACTGCGACAGTATTTCCGTGGCCCAGCCATTTTTTCATATATTTCTAGCATGGCTGATGATGGCCGACTAGTCTGCAATGTCGCCAGTATTGCAGTAAAAGTTTGGCCCGTCTAGGAGCACCCTTACCAACTTATAAAATGTTGACTAGGCGAAATTATAACAGAAGATAAGGCAGTGATAACGGTGGTCTCATACAGTCACGCCTTTTTCCCGTAGGGATAGGCAGAGACCATGTCCCTGCATACATGCTCGTCGGTTACGGGTAGGTACTCCTGACCTGGCGTTTTTTCAAGACATCTTAGATTTGATTCCGATACGTTGTCCTAGATCACCCCTTACCGACCCCTTAACCATTCACACTTACACTCATGCCCACTTGCACCAAACATAAGAATTGCTTAAGTCCTTGGTTAAAATACTCCTAGCCAACCTGCTGCCTAAATTTTCTTTCACAAACCTTTAGCCATTTCTTGAGACTTTTAAAATGTAAGCAAATATTTCGCTAGGAGTAGTTTAAAATAGTTAAGTAAGGACTTATGCAATTCTTATATTCAGTGCAAGTGGGCATTGCTCTCATTAAAGTTATACATCCAACAAACATGACCTCACCTTTCTTCTGTCTGGGCAGTCTGGCAAAAAGTATTACCATCACTCACTCTATCTCTCTCTTCCAGGCTATGTATCCCACATGATGTCAGGGTCAGCCTTTCTTATTTTTCTGCACTAACCTATCAATTAGCTAATATGTAATAACTCCTAATAAAAATATACAAGCAAAACGTAGCAATGATCAATTTAATTTAATTATTATACTTGTATTATGTATATTGCAATTAAATAAAACTTAACAAATATCCATTGATAAAATATAACATTTTTCTCTTACAAGTAAAATTAGGTCACTATAACTCAGCCGGCATCGGTTTGTCATTAAAAGCAGCCAGTATATTCTGAGCCGAGAGCTCACTCATAGTGTTCCTAGCTTCTATGGATGCGCTACCTATATGTGGTAGAATTACACAGTTATTTAGTTTAAACAACGGGCTGTCCAATGGTAGTGGTTCTGGTGTCGTCACATCCAACCCAGCTGCCCTTATTTCTCCAGTTTGTAGCGCTTCTATCAAAGCGTCTTGATCCACGGTCCCTCCACGGCTTGTGTTTACAAAAATAGCGGTTTTCTTCATCTTTTTGAACGCGGATTTGTTGAAGATTTCCTTAGTTTCTGGGACTAGAGCAGCGCAGCAGATGACGAAGTCGCTGTCAGTCAGTAGCTTGTCGAAGTCCACTTTGACAGCGCCCGTTTCTTTCTCTTCTGCGCGCTGGCTGAATTAAAAAAAAATTAAAACTAAATTTTTTACTTTTCCATGTTTGCAAAGAATTGCCGAATATTTATTTATTTATTTCGGTAAAAAGAAACTCTTCATATTGTATACTAGAAAATTTAAGATAGCAAACTAGAATCATTCAAAATAATTTATTTATTGATTTTAATTCAAATAGTTTTATTTTTGATTAGCTCATTTACGCGCGGCATTGACCGCATTTCATAGCGAATAACTCACAATGGGGTCTACTGCTGCATGCTCGATAAGTGTAGCGATATTTACAAGATCACAGTATTGATCGATGTGCACATCGAATTATACTAACATCGATATATGTCGACGAAAAATGTTAATGATCGTCGGATTTCAGAAATCCACACGTTTCTATCAGATCAGAATTCACGATTCTATCTTATATCGAGCCATTAACATCGAGAGTCTAGTCTTCGATTGTGTAACTTTTTATTACAAAGTGACAATAAGTTTTAAAGCTGCACCTCTGGATCTCCTGAACCATCAATATTACCAAAAACGCAGCGTAGGAAGGCCTAATTCGTCAATGAACAACTCTACTAACCTTCTATTGTAATACAATATCTGTTTAGTATTGAACGCGTGCACTCTTCTCGCGACGGCTTGCCCGATGCGTCCGAAGCCGGCGATGCCGACGGTGCTGCCGGCCAGCCCGGGGCCCGTCATCCACGTCGGGGCCCACGACACCCAGCCGCCAGACCTGGCTTCGTGCTGGGCTTCCGGCAGGCGGCGGGAGGTTGAGAGCAGGAGAGCTAGCTAGAAATAGAAAAATCTCTACATAGTGTAAGATTCGTATTAGCTAGCAATTAAATCCTTACTAATATTATAAATGTGAAAGCGTGGATGTTTGTTACGCTTTCACGCAAAAACTACTTGACGAATCATCATAAAACTTTGTACACATATTCTGGGAGGTACTAGAAGTAACATAGGGTACTTTTTATTAGAAAAAAAATTTTTACAAAAAAAAAAATTGCCACTTTAGCGCCATCTATAATATTATAAACGTGAAAGTTTGTAAGAATGGATGGATGGATGTTTGTTACTCTTTCACGTCAGAACAGCTGAACAGATCTGGATGAAATTTGGCAGATAGATTATAGTCTAAAATAGCACACAGGAGAGACACTTTTTGACTGCTGGCGAAGCTGCGGGGCGCAGCTAGTACATTATAAAAAAACAAACTTGAAATAAAATTAGCTCAGATGGGTAACACTGAATACAAAAAAAGAGGATCAGGTTGAATGCTTGTGGTGCACGGAGTTGTAACTAAGCAAAGTTTGTGCTATGGCGGCCAGACTGATGTAAATAATTTTTTTTTAAAATACATACCACCCATAATTAACACCCAGACATAGAACAAACACAAATGTTCGTCACATGAATGTTTGCCCTCGGTGGGAATCGGACCCACACCCTGTAGCTCAGAAGGCAGATTCACTACCAACTGTGCCACCGAGGCAGTCAATAAAATAAGAATAGAATTTAATTTTTTGCAGTTCTTGATAATAAAATTGATTTGATAGGTCTGCTTGTGATTCAACATGCACGTGTAATTATTTTTAATGCCAATTAATTTACACTTCAATTGTATTTAATTCATTATCTTAATTTACTAAGGCACTAAATTTTTTAGAAGTTCATTTCCTTATTTCTACAAACAGGTAACTTTGCTTTTATAGATTAATGATCAGACTATTACTTAGTAATCACAATTTCACGATTGTTAATGAGAATTACAATTACATTGGATGACTCCTGACTGATTCTAATTACAATATTATTTGCTTACTAGCTGTTACTGGCAACTTTGTTTGCATTTATTCAGTCAATTCAATTTTTTCAATTTCAAAAGTTCTTTATTAAACGATAATAAATACAGTTAAATACTAAGCTAGTGTACATAAAGTCCTAGCAGTACAAGACGGTACAATAAATATGTTTTGCAAACATTCGCTCATACAAAACTGTTTACATCGATTTTACAAAGGAAACAAGGAATAAATTTAAGTTTAACGATACATAGAAAAATATTATAAATAATTATGCATGCTTTAGTAAGCATTGCATTTACGAAATATTAAATCTAAGTATTAAAATAATTAGCCAATCGTGGCTACCAACAAAATTATATAATATATTTTTATTATTTATTTATTCAGTAAATAGTATCCGAAACCTTCCTAGTTAAATACTGTAACTAATCATCAAATTGTTTAGCCATGAAAAGCCTTCAAACAGACAGACAGAGTTACTTTCGATTTTATTTAATATTAGTATGGATTTTTTTGGATGGAACTTGGTTTTTAATTACTTTTTGTCAACAATTTAATCTCCGCGTTCCGTCTCTGAGCTGATCTCCAATAATAAACTGCATATTTGTATCTACAGCAAGTAACAAAAGATAAAGAAATGTGAAAGTCACAAAAACTTACAGTTAGTTCTGCAGTAGCATCAGTCAGGACATCTGGTGTATACCCGACCCTCACCCCTCGTTTCTTACACTCCGCCAAGTCTATATGGTCATAGCCTACTGATATCGTAGCAACCACTTTTAATGACGGGCCTGCAGTGTCCAGGACAACCTTGTCAACCTTGTCGGAGAGGGAACAGTAGATACCGTTAACTCCTGGGATTGATTTCAGGAAGTCTTCGCGAGGAACGGGCGATGGTTTGTCCCAAAGCTTTACGTCACATCTGAAAGGGTTGTGCAGATTTTATATAGATATCTGTAGAGTTTGGACAGGAGGTTAGAGTTTGTTAGGATATTTTTAAATTTATTTTAGGGACAATCACAACGGCAACAATTATGGCAATTAAGTAGTTGCAAGATACATCGTTAGCTTGATAGAATGCAGGTAAAGAAGAAAGCTGTTAAAATAAATGAAACATTTTAATGTAATAGTTAATTAGTTCATTTGGGCATCCAACAAATCATGAATAACCTTCAGAATGTCGTGTACCTAATAATGTAGGTGCGATACGATAGTTATGCTTATTGAACAGCTTTTCCCAGTATACATGGATGTTTTTTAACCTAAAACTTTTAGAAACTTACTCTTTTCTCAATAAGTCCACTCCGCACGTCGGCATATCGTTGCGAGTAATAAATACTTGATTTTTCCCACTCATTTTCCTAACTAAACCAATATTATTGCGCACTAAACTAGGAGTAAAAGACGCTACACTTTTATAAAGCATGAATGCTCTAAGCGGTTTTCACTAGTTCCTGGGTTTTTATAAATGGTAATTTCAAACAAGGTCGATCAATTCTCCGGCGACAGATATCTAGGAGGCGTAGCAACGATTTTTTTATCGTCCTCGCTCTTGAAAAACGAAGGTTTTGCAAAATAAATTGTAAAGTGAAGAGCAGCGACTGTTGCCAGCAAAGCCTTGCCTTTTGTAGACTTTAAGAATGATAGTGCGCTCATATTATCAAAAGTTCAAGTTTATAAAATCTATTACGTAATTATTATCCAAGAAGATTCATTAACACGTTAGCTAAAACTGGAAAAATACTATTATTAGTGGAAAAGGTTGACGAGATAAAAACAAGTCAATCAAACCAAAAATACTGGCAATTTGACATAATGACTTAATGACATATCTAGTGAAGTACTTTGTGTGTTGTGCCATCCCGTGATGAAAGAATAATTAAAATCACGGAGACAGATTCAGTAAGATCAGTCGATAGTTTTAGGCGTGCCTTCACAAAACATGATCTGTAACTTACAGCTATCTTATTTTAGTAACAAAATTCTTTGATGAATACTTCAAAACTTACCATACTAGAACCCAATCCAATCTTACACTTTAACTAAAGATGTTTCAATCGATATCGATAGATCGGCGTGAAAGCTTTAGGCTTCCCTTTTACAACAATTTTCAATGACAGTGACATCTCAGGCTAAATGACATTTTTTTTTAAATTTTCACCTAGGCAGGGGATCCGGGCATTAGTCCATTACTCCAATGGTCTGATAGCACAATTACGGCGCTGACAGTCATGGTGGGCTTTCTTTTCTTCCGGGTTTCTGGATGTACCATCTAAGTAAAAACACACACAAATGGTACTCTCCTTCGCCACGTAAAGCTTTTTCGTGTGCAAATAGATACTTTTGAGGAGCATCGGGTAGGTGTGCTAGACACATAACTATGTGCATGTAGAATGAAAGTAGACAGGTTTTATGGCCTGATAAAAACAAATTATTCAAACAAAACTTCAGTGTAATAAGTCCTTAAGCCTAGAGCTGCACTAATCATTATGTTCATGCTGCGCTTCTGATTCTCGCCAGTTATTTTGCACCATTTCCACTATCATCTTCCACCATTTTGATTGCATGAAGTAATAAATTGAACAAAATACAATAAAGAGCCAAGATAACACTAAGAAATAATCTGTGTCCTTCTCAACCACACTCGATACCGGTCCTTGGAAGTCTTTCGAGGTCACCAACAAGACTTGTGGAAACAGGCCAGTTATAGTGTGGACAAACTTGCTGAATGATTGAATATTATACTCTGTGCCATTGAATTTTCCAACTGGCCGGCCATTATGAAACATTTTTAAAGTTGGAACACCTACTATTCCATAATGAGCATTTATTCCATGGTATTTCAGAGCATCTAATCCAACCATTTTAACATTTGGATAAGATCTTGCTAGAGCATTGAAGTGTGGTGCAGCATGGGCACTGAATGGGCATGCTCTGGCATAAAAGAGTACTAAAACACAATCAGCTTCCATATCTCGGCTTGTGATATCCGGCTTTGCTTGTAACAATTTGGCGAGGCTTGAACTATTAATTATATCCACTGAAGCTTCAAATTCAACACTATTTTCATACACTATTTCCTTACATTTGACTAGTTTCCGAGTTTCATTTGCAGTTTGTGTTTTGTTCTCTGCTGTGACATTGGCTAAAGTTACAGTATTGTAAATGGATGTTAGAGTTTTATTTACATCGGACACAACATTAGAGAGAAGAGATTCTGTGTCCATCTCTGATTCATCAACATTGGGGATATCTAAATCTTCTGATTCTTCATTAAATTCCTCTTCTTGAATGTCGTATTGTGTAGTTATAGTGGATAAACCTGTAATGAATAACAGTATTTTGTGAAAGTTGTTTTAAGTACAATAATGTAAATAATTTATTTGTATTGTATTTTATGTAATATAAGTTAAGAATGATCTTTTATTTGGCTGTGTAATAAAAATACATAGGTGTGCGGAGGATAAAAATACATAGATACCTATGTATTTTTGTTACACAACCTTTGATCCACTAATTTATAAACCACTTTAACCGTAGTTTTAGACAATAATTAATGCAAAAACAAAACCAATTATTCACTATCATGAGGAAATTGAATTTCAAATTGATGAATTTGGTGTAACGCATTGAGAACTTACTGAACAATATCAATACCACTAAATATACATTATGTCTGCAGTTCATTTTTTCGAGTAATAGAATTAAGATGTCAAACGTTAATTCAGTAAAATTAATAGAATAATGCTTTTTTGCATCACCAAACAATGTTTTGATTTGATGAATGAAATGAAATGTCTGAAAAACATTGACATCTGACATTGACACTTGATTTAATCTGGCTTTGACGGTATTAAAACCATTTTTTTTAACATGGATATACCCTTAAGCTAAGGGGCAAAAACCACCATGTTAGAAGCGTAATTCTTCGCGGTTTGTGCATTTAGCCAAAATCATTTATTTTAAAATGTTGTCGGCTTATTCAAAATATTTGCAAAGTAAGAAAGTAAGTGAATAAAAATATGAAAGGTTAAATTATAAATGAGATAGGTATCCTAGCCCTAAATGTAGACTAGAGATCAGTGCACAGAGTATGGGTATTATAAACTTTATAATGGACTATATTTGCTTCCAAACAGAAACAGTGATTAACTGATTACTCTCCAGCAAAATACAGTCATGATAGCAATCACATAGTATGATTATTATAACTGTATTAAGCAGAAACTTATAGTAACATTACTGTAAAGGTAAGAAGAAAACAATAAGGTCCCAATCAGACAGAAATAGTCAAAGCCCTTGATCAAAGCGTCTAATCCCGATTGACAAAAATATAACTAACGCCTAACAATAAACCCTGTCGGCCTTGATCGTTGCGTGAAACGTCGTTAGAGCAAAACATCGGCTATTCAGGGTGGAGTCATGACAGAATATCAGTTATTAGTCCTGTGACGTATCGTATCGAGCTTGGATATCGACTCGTAGCAGCAGTATTGGTTTGTTTTATTTGTGTTGTGTGCGCGGCGGCGCGGGCGCCGACCGACGCGGCAGTACCCGTCCGACCGCCGCGCGGAACTTTACACAAATTTACAGCGGTTTCAGTGCACGTCAATTACGTATCAATTCGTAAAAAACATTTTCGCAGGAGCGATATATCATTTCGTGATAGCGAAATACTCCGCAACATCATGCAATGATATATCGGCTTGGGAATAATAAATAGTGCAAATATCTTGCGAGAATTTGGCAGTTGAAAGTTTATTTTCAAGTTTTGTTTAAACTTTCAGATAGAGGTTAAGTTACGATGGCGTATTCTTGGGACAATCGAGTCGCTTTCGTAGTGAGATTCCTATACGGTAAGTACCGAAACCATACCAACGTCTTATCATTATCTAAATTATTGCGTCCACAATTGGAGCCATACGGCTCCAGACTAAGACTTGGTCCTAACTGAGTTAACCGTCAGCGGCTGTTTGTTTACTTCCAGTTCGCTACTCTATATTATACTCTACACTATATATTATACTTATATATTTAATTGAGTGTCCGAACAGCGACTAATTACTCGCATACCTACTAAATGTGCTATCGCTTGACGAGCGGCTAATTCGCATTTTGTTTGCTACAGTTCAGCGCTTGCTCAACATTGAGTTGCCCAATACGTGACTCAGACGCCAGCAAACAGTTAACCGCTCACAGTTTTCCTAATCAGGACGAAGCTTAACGAAATATTTTAAAATTATTTTTTATGTGAGCTCTACCTCCTTACCTAAAGCAGGTGGATGAATTTATCTTAGCTTAAATACTTTAGTTTTGAACTTTTTCTATTTTATTTCACTGTTGGTTCCTGTACTTCCAGCTAGACACAGTCAACTGTCCATCCATCGCTTATTTTTTTTCAATTACGACCCATATTTCTAAAGTTACTAAATTGCGCGTCGTACCAAACACACAAACGATAGAGTATTTCAAACCCTGTCACTGCCAGCGCGCCACCTCTGTGGGGCTATTCCTACGCGTGAGATGAGATGAGATTTTATCTTGGTCACTTTCACACCTATGACGTTTCAAACGAGAGCAACAAGGACGAAAAAAAGTGAGATGAAAATCTCAAATCTCCGAATAGGGTCCCTGATACTATCCGCGGATGTGACTTTGTTGCTAAATTTTTTTAAGGCGCCTATGTTAGCGTTCGCACTTCGATCGCAAAAATACATAGATACTACAAAACTAATCTGTTGCGATTTTAAACTTCTATTTCAGCCTATTAACGTCCTAGAAAAGTTAAGTAGGGAACTAGGGAGGTTCGAGTGCTGTACCACCAAGAAATAATTCGACAGTATTTTCTATCGATAGACAGCTCGTCACCAAAAGCTAGTTTTTGGCTTTGTCAGTTGATATTGCACAGTCATCAATCATCGACTCGCCCATCGACTAGCACTGCCAAGATTTCACAACTTACTCCGAGACAATAGGTATCACCACCTACCACACAATAGATAAATACAGGGTGATTCAACAAGAGCTTTTGTTTTAGTTAATTTATCTTTCTTATTCTAAGAAGATAACGAAAATGAAAACACTCATCCAGCTTCTGATTCACTGTCGGGCCATGGAACATTCACTAAGGGGCCAATATGTAATTCTAATTGACGCTCACTCATGAATCTAGATTTAGATTTAGATCTAATTATTAGTAGAATAAAACTAGTTTTTTCACAAAACTAGCCCTAGACCCAGACCAAACTATGTTTATAAAATAACTTCAACATTTTTCCTACTGGGAATTGAACCCGGTACTTCCTTTTTTTCCTTTTTGCTTATATGGCAAAAGTTTCACTTTTGAGAAAATCCTATTTCATTTTGTCTTTCAATCTTTTCACAGTTTAAAAAAATAATCTGCTTAGGTACTCATGTACTCGTACTTATAAATTTTAGTTTTTTTTTGCGATTTGCTGGATTGGTTTTAAGTGCATGGGTCAATGATTACCGAAGCATTGTAGAGACGAAACAATTTAAGCTTATTAATTGTTTACTAGCTGCACCCCGCGGTTTTACCTGCGGCTAAAAAATGCCCTATGTGCACAGAATACTCCCATTTGCATGTGCTATTCCAGACTATAATCCATCGCTGTGATATTTTTTTTAAATAATGGCACTCAGTTTCTTGCCTGGGACCCTATTCGGAGATTTGAGATTTTCATCTCACTTTTTTTCGTTTTTGTTGCTCTCGTTTGAAACGTCATAGGTGTGAGAGTAACCAAGATAAAATCTCATCTCATCTCACGAGCCGGAATAGCCCCCCTGTTCTTCTGAGTAGTGGCTCTTTTTCCGAACAAGGTGGTCGAGTCTATTAAAAAACTTTGACGTTTACAAGTGTATTTTTAATACCCAATTAAAAAAAAAGACTTTTGACTTTGACTTTGTGCCGAATTTAATTCCGATCCGTTTAATCGTTCTGTTCGTAATGGAGTAACAAACATCAATCCATCCAAACTTTCGCAATAATAATTGTAAATGTGATTACAAAAACAATAACATATTAATAATTTTCAACAATGACAATAACAAACAACAAGAAATTGTAACAAAAGCTCGCACTGAACAGGAACACCCTGTTCACTAGTCATAGGCTATAATCTCGTTCCTCGAACACATACAATCGTCCAATTCGTCACTCCCACGCGTCTTTCTAATGGTTCTCAATACTGATTAACAGTTTAATTAGAGACAGCCGGAGTCAAGGGCTCGGTAGTAAACGTAGTAGAGATTTCGTAGTAAACTGGTGGAGTGATTCGAACAGGTGGCGAATGGGTGTTGGAAAGTGATCTCTACTAATTTTGGTGGTTATTTGATATTCAGGAATCCGATACCTGTAGTTGATAAGTTTGAAGATTGAGAGAATTGGACATCTAACTACCTACACCTACCTAGAGATAATACAATCTACATAGATTATTAGGTTGTATTATATCTGTCTTTTCTCTATCTTCATAGTCTTCGCTACATAGTGTAAAACAAAGTCGCTTTTAGCTTCGGTCTTCTTATTATTTTTACAACAGACTAGGCATGCGTTTGACCACTGACTCGCCTGATGCGAAGCGTCGACGTGATCGAAGGTGTAACACGCTTGCCTAGGAGATACCTATTCACTTTACCCTTACGTTCTTAAGTGTATCTTTAATACCTAAATTGAATAAAAACATTTTGACTTTGACTTTGACTTTTGACCTTAAACACCCCCGGTTTTTATTTAGGTGGACAAGAAAAGACAGAAGTGGAGCGTGGAAAGACAGACGCAGGCAACGAGTTCCACACCTCTGCAGTGCTTACAAGAAAAGTTGACTTGAAACGCTTAGTGCGTTTTGGCGGAATTTCCACCATAAGAGGGTGTCTCTTACTGGTGCGCCTGGTGGTGGTCTTTACTTATATTCGCCAACTCCTCCTAAACTAGACAACGGATTTTGTTGCGGTATTCACCATCAGTAAATGAAAATGTTCATGAAAAAATAACTATTTTTTCATGAAAGGTTTACGGCTACCGCGCGAAGTCGGGCGGGTTGCTAGGTTCTTTGTAATTAAAATACATAATAATTAATCATTTCGATTAAAGCGGAATTAAAACCCATCAAAATGTTAATTTGCTTCTGCGTGCTAAACCGACTTCCACTCGTAGACTAAAAATAAACCTAAACTAATCTAGTATTTTTCATGTAATTTCAACCTATTACATTTTAATTTTATTCCATTAATTAGGTCGGAATTTCAGTTATTTCCTACACACCTAGCCGGTATCTTCAGCTTTATTGCCTGGTAACTGACCAGCTGTTCGTTTTCCACTCGACTTACAGCACCCATGTGCCTAAAAATAGGGCTTGTATTTCTCAGTGATTGACAGATCATAATGCACCTATCCATCTGAATCTGATCCATCTGTGCACACACGCTACCTACTAGCTGCAGTATCGCAAACGTGACTTCTCACATGAGAATTTAACTCAGAAGCTACGACTTTATTACGCCACTTTAATCAAGTAGGGTCAACTGGGGCAATTCTGTCTATCGAGAATTACTGACAAACCCTGCACAAATTAGCATCTACGTTTTTCTGCAGCATCTGCGCCACCCACATCTTTTTTTATCTTTAGTTGCAATAATCTGTACAAGATGGCGTTAGTTGCCTGATTTGTGAAGGGTTTGTCAGTAATTCTCGAAAGACGAAATTGCCCAACAGACTAATTTGCCCCAGTTGACCCTACCTACTTATCCATTTGTCACGTTAAATATTAATCACAAATAAGACATTAACTAAGAGTCTCATTTCTGGCACTAGCTAATAAAATTAATTAGCACCCATTGTTTACAACCTTCTGCAGCCAAATGGCAGCAGCAATTCATTGCAACATCTATTGGACTTCGACATGACTTCACAATGTTAGTGAGTCAACTTTGTGACTAAGAATTTTAGACTAATATTCGCCAACTGGCAAAGTTTTCTGCTTCTATGTACCTACTGCTTTCGAATCACAACCAGCAACGGTGCTTATCTTGGCTAGAACATAAGCATTGCTGTTAACGTTGCCACTGTTGCCAGCCCTTTTGGGTACCGAATTTACCCGCGGATACTGACTCGAGCTGGTTTTTTTCTGTATTTTTTTACTGATGTTTACCTACGTACCGTACGTACATATGTTGTCGTGAAAAGTAAATAAATTAAATTGTATCAGCAACGTAAAAGCCATTCAAAACACATTGGCTAGCACTGATTTCATAGCCGTCGCAGACTTGATTACAGTAAATATTTGCTATCCAGTATGATTTACGATTGATTGGACTTGAATTCAGATATTATAGGTACCCCAAGCCTAATATCATTTTTTCAAAGCCTAAACAACAAGATGCTAGTCATAGGAGTGAGAGTGACCAAGATAGCACCTCACGCCAGGGACCCTATTCGGAGATTTGAGATTCTCATCTCACCATTTTGCGTCCTTGTTGCTCTAGTTTGAAACGTCATAGGTGTGAGAGTGACCAAGATAAAATCTCATCTCATCTCACGCGCAGGAATAGCCCCCCCTCATCTCATCTCACGCGTAGGAATAGCCCTCCTGGGGGGCTATTCCTGCGCGTGAGATGAGATGAGATTTTATCTTGGTCACTCTCACACCTATGATGTTTCAAACGAGAGGAACAAGGATGAAGAAAGATGAGATGAAAATCTCAAATCTCCGAATAGGGTCCCTGGGGGGCTATTCCTGCGCGTGAGATGAGATGAGATTTTATCTTGGTCACTCTCACACCTATGACGTTTCAAACGAGAGCAACAAGGATGAAAAAGGTGAGATTTTCAATCTCAAATCTCCGAATAGGGCCCCTGGGCCTGGGGGGCTATTCCTGCGAGTGAGATGAGATGAGATATTATCTTGGTCACTTTCACACTTACAACGTTTCAAACGAGAGCAACAAGGACGAAAAAGGTGAAATGAAAATCTCAAATCTCCGAATAGGGCCCCTGATCTTCTACGAATCATTGCACCTCTACAGCAGCTGAACCACGCGTCAAACGCTTTTATCCGCTTTTATACGCTTTTATACGCTTTTATACGCTTTTATCCGCTGCCAGGCTAATTGATGCCACCATATGCCACGGAATTTACATAATGTCAAGGCACGGCGACGACTATTTTATTGGCAGTATAACGCAATTTACGATCTCGCATTTCTATTATAAAAGATGGTTTCATTTTAATGCGTTCAAGTTTAATGAAATACAGGGAAATGGCTCGAGGATTGCTCAATCAATTTTAATTTGACACGTCGTTAAAGCTTTAAGGGCAAGGAATGTGCTTGATGTTGTGAGCAGAGAGGATCTAAAAAGATCATCGGTCTTCTCTAAAAAAATGATACTTATTTTTTTTTCTGAGAAATATTAATTTTTCACTATCCTATCCATTCTAAAGGCTTACGTCCTTCTAAAAGCGACTTCTAAGAGTTTAAAAAAGCTAGAAGCGTTAGGTACTTTTAATAGCGACGGACGTCCACGGGAGTTTTAGTGCGCTAAATAACCCCTACAAGAGGTTTTTACCTACAGTACAACTAACCATCCCATTCTTTAGGTACCATCGTTGCTATTTACACCACACCCTTCTTAAAACCTCTTTCCTTCGCTCCAGACATCGACAACAACGGGTATCTAGACGCGCACGACTTCGCCTGCCTCGCCCTCCGCACGTGCGTCCTGGAAGGCAAGGGCGACTGCAGCGCAGCCAGGCTCCAGAAGTACCAGCACATCATGCTCAGCCTCTGGGAGGAGATCGCGCAGCTGGCTGACTTCGACAAGGTTCCGGACTATGTCGGTTACAGGAACACACAGTACGCGGTGTCGCCAGCTTTGGGACGGCTTTTGGTGTCCGCATACTTTAGGCACTTTAAAGCGTTTTTAGTCGTTTGAGTAAGGCCGAGTTTCCGTATGCGAGAAAAGTTCCGCGAGAAATGTCTAGCAGCAGCAAGCTGTCGGACATTTCTCTGTCGGATAGAAGACTTCTCGCAGAAGATTTCTTGAAGGTGGAAACGAGGCCTAAGACAGAAGTTTAAAAGTTAAGAGGAAAGTTTGTTACATTCAAAACAAGTTGAGTGTACATTAATGAAGCTAAACTATATGACATGTGGTCTTTCGAGCTGGATTTGATTTAACGCTACTTTAATACCTGCATTTATTTTTTAATTAGGTACGTGCTTTAAATGTAAAAAATAAAATAACTTTTGGTAACAGCTCGACCACCTGGATTAAAATAATTAATTAATTAACAAGTTATAAGATTTAAATTATTTTATTCGCTTGTGTTTCGTAGCAGTAGTTACCTTCTAGTTGAAGCCTGATCTGTCTATGCTTCTGTGAAACAAGTATGTAGTTCGGCAAGTCTTTCCACACACGCACACTTCGCTGCACAGCACACGCTTACGCTTCATTACCCAATGTTTATAGTGCGACACGGCTGATAATGAACGTGGACCAAAAAATAATTATTTAATTTATTTAAGTTTTTCCTTCTGACCGCTAATGTCACCAATTCTTGCCAAGCGCTAGCGGTCTCTGCACGCTAACGACGGTCGTTGACAAAATACGCGCTCCACTAAAGAATATTGAAATTGCTTGCACATACATAATTAGAATGAAAATAAAATATTGTTTACTGCGTTGCGTTAGCGTACGGGGTTCGGAATTGAGTTTTTGATGTACCGGTCAAAGACACGCAAGTGGACACAAGAGTTTTAGCGGACGTTTTTAAAGAGATGTAAACGTTACACTCGTATCATGTGACGGACAATTTCAGAAGGCTCGGCTGGTCAGAAACACTATGAATAAGGACCGGTCTGTATAGGCAAAATGACATGGATTGACAACGTTGACTACTTGCCTAGCCCAGTCATTTAAGGTTTCGGGTTGTTATAAAAAAATACCACTTGTAACCTAATAACCAATCCAAGTCGGATTTGCTCTGATAGAAGAATCGGGCATAAGAGACGCTCATGGTCATTACTTATTATTACGACCATATTAATACTGCCCGGTTAATCAAGTTGCCCGTAATATCCATACATCAGTCCAACAGCGCCACGTACGTTCATTATAGCGCGTGTCGCGCTGTAGTTCGTGTAAAAACGTCGCAATATGTTGCAGGACGGAGTGATCACGGTGGACGAGTTCAAGCAGGCCGTCATGAACAGCTGCGTGGGCAGGAAGTACGACGACTTCCCACAGGTGGGCTCCCCAATTGTAATAACTAGCTATGCTTTGCAGTTTGAGCCGATGTCCTACAGGAATCGTTTTTTGGAATAGGAAGTAGCATGTGTACCTTTAAGACATCAAGAAGTGAACCGGACAAAGCGTTAGTCAATCAGCATTTCAAAAACTCAGTAAGTATGGGATCGCTGACCTCCGAACTTCTGTTTGAAGATGGTACCCCATGATTATTATGTGTTAATACATAATACAAAGCTACCCTCCGTTCGGACTACAAAATCTGGCATGAATTATCGTCATTAGTACCCAAAAATAATAATTGTCTCACCATTGTCAATTTTGATTGTAGCGCAGTGTCTCAAGTGACCCATTGCTTTTTTGTTAGGCGATGAAAGCCTTCATCGAGACCAACTTCCGCATGATCGACATTAACGCGGACGGCGTGATCGGCATCGAGGAGTACCGGTACGACTGCGTGCAGCGCATGGTGGTGGAGGACGTGCGGCAGATCGACGACGCGTTCGACTCCCTGCTCAATGTGAGTAGCTTGCGACTGGGTTCCCACTGACCGAGCAAGCTTCGCAAACCACGCTTACGTCTCAGTATCCGTCTGAAGCATAATGAGCGTGATGGCAGCGTAGCCATAGTCTGTGGAGACTTGCTAAACTGTCATTTGATAGCCCTGAAGTAGCTCTTGATCTTCAAACGACTCAACCTCCACTACTCACGAGACTCATGCTTTAATCCTATTAACATCAAAGCCAATCAACGTTAGAGCGACACGACAGTTCTTGGAATTGTCTTTTTGTTTAATTCTACTGGTCCACTGTCAGATACAACCAGATATTGTATTTGAGAGTGAACTGGTAGAGTCAAGGAGACAGTTAAGGCACGCCGCTGACCTCAATGTCCTTAGCTATAAATTTCGCGTCGTCATCGTCTTCTGCGACGCTCAAATGTGTGCTCGAACAAGGAAAGTGTGGTCTATCCTGTGATCAGTGGCCCTATTCGGAGATTTAAGATTTTCATCTCACTTTTTTTCATCCTTGTTGCTCTCGTTTGAAACGTCATAGGTGTGAGAGTGACCAAGATAAAATCTCATCTCATCTCATGCGCAGGAATAGCCCCCCAGTAAGCGCGACGGCAGCGTAGCTTCGCGCTACGCTGTCATGGGCGTACCCAGCTTCTGGCGTAGGAGGGGGCAAGTCAGATTTTTTAGGTCGGATCGTCCGCAGCTGTTTTGTCATACACACTACACAACACACCTACATGAGTCATTAGATGTATGTAGTGTAGTGTGTAGGGCAAACACCCGCAAATGATCCTGTTTTATAGGTAGTTAAATAAATAAAATTTTACAATCCTGTCACAGTAGTACATTTTACTATATTCTTAAGTGAATCATTAACCTAATTTGTCATTAAAATTTTGATGCAAGTTCCCTATTGCATCGTGCATTTTGTCAGTGTCTACTGCGCGGTTTATTTAAAAGTTAGAGCATAACTCGTTTACACTTTAATTAGTAATTAGGGGAGTTCATATATGTTCTTCGAGATTTTCAAGGGGGGGCAGCTGCCCTCCCCTGCCCCCCCCTGGGTACGCCCATGCTGTCAGTCGTCACGCTATTTTCGCGCTTCTAATTTATTTCACCTTTATCATTGTTTTTTTTAGTTAACGTGTCGAAACGCATGTATAAACATATTTTTAAACAATAAAAGAGTTCAATGACCGTAATAAAATGACCTGAACATTGAAATTTATTATTACAAAAAGTAAATGCATTTTGTGAAACATTTAATTGCTGTGTAATTAATCACGATGAGAGGCGGCACAAATCTTCGTCCAGATCCTGTAGAAAGCTGAAGATTTATTACAAAGCGTATAACAATGAGATTGTTTACCAGAATAACCAAAATTAGCCTCCTAAAATCAAAATAAACCGCAATATTTTTGTTTATAAACGTATTATTGCTAATGTTATCTTGCTAAATAACTGCTACAAAATAAGTATCTACCTTTAATTGCACTTTTTAAAATAGCACGATCAAGCTGTTTCAGCACACTGTGCAACCACGCACATGCAGACAAAGAGCTCAAACGCTACATTAAAAAGGTACCTACAAACCCTATTTAAAACGCTAAATTGTTAAAATTATACAAACTATATACTATAAAAAAAGTATAGTGGATGGACGTAATATCTAAGACCATGTACCAATAACATGCAAATAAAGATTTTGACTTTGACTTTAATAGATACTTACCTGTCGTTGTTATTTCTGCATATTAGAAAAATATGTCAATGCATTTAGCTACCTAGTTTAGATTTAGCCATTTAGCGTTCTGCATAGGGCCGATAGATAAATTAACAAACTAACCTATACTCTCAACGTAATAAACATTTACCGCAATTCTAGAAATACCTTACGAGTAGAGCTTGGCACCGATTCTAGACGAATAGGTATCGGTAGCAGGGCCGAATTCGAACTGTGATCCAACGCCGGCGATACGGTGAAGTATCGGAAACATCTCAACTATGAGAGCTCTTATTTTTAGTCTAAAAGATTCCGACTTACCTACCTATCTACATCATGACGTCGTCAAGGCTACATCATTGTCTCATTTATATTTTTTAATTTCATCTATTTATATCGTTCTTAAACAACAGCGCAAGACTACTAACGAGTTAACGATAAAAAGCAATCAACATTTTATCAAACACAATAAAAGTATGATTTACTCGACGTTTGAACTCGTTATACCTACGTTCTACAAATCTTCAAATCATAATCAACATTAAAACAGGCATAAAACGAAATTTATTAAGAGAAAAACAGTAGTACAGTATCTAACACGTATCTACTTACCATAAGATCCAAACTAAAAATCCTTTTGATTTGCAAAATACAACTTTCATAAATCAACGAGTATGTCTACAAAAATACATTAGCGCATTTACAAGTTCGCTGGAAATAATCATAGTGTGTGTATGAATACACTTCGATAGGCGTGCATTATAAAAAAGAGATAAAACTATGCAACAAGTTGAATAAAACATCAACTAAATTTTGGCACGCGTCCAAGCGCTCTACAATAGTGAAAACATTTCCTCAAGTCGTGAGGAAATCTTAAACACATCGAGATGATCGCAGATAGATAACTAAGTGTGAGGCGGATGTCATTACTCTTACAAAGAAGTAGAGGTGGAGAATTTTAAATGGTATACATGAGGAAACTCCTCTCGTTTGTAGAAGTAGTCTGTTTAAGAATATATTGTGCGTGTTTTGAATATTTACAAATTTCATCTTCGTCGTAAACGTATCAGTATTTGCTGCCAAGATTTATTTAGTTGCTAGGTAAATTTCAGATTGCTATTCTAATCAAATCAAAATGCATTTACCTACTTTTCGCTGGTGCAAAGGACCCAACTTTTTATCTATTTTATGCCCAAAGTGGGTTGGTCTCGAACTATCGATACAGAACTCTATTGCTACTAATGCTACCAATCTTACGCTTTGTAGACGACTCAGACTCTGTGCAGCAACTACGAGTATATTCTGTTGTGTGAGATATTGGGCTCTATTCGGAGATTTGAGATTCGATCTCACCATTTTTCGTCTTTGTTGCTCTCGTTTGAATAGTCATAGGTGTGAGAGTGGCCAAGATAAAATCTCATCTCATCTCACGCGTAGGAATAGCCCCCCTGGAGGGCTATTCCGGCCAAAACAACAAAACAAGGACAAAAAAAGGTGAGATGAAATTCTCAAATCTCCGAATAGGACCCCAGGTCTTAGTCAGTCTCACTCTTATGACTTTTCAAACGAGAAGGACAATGACCAAGATAATACTCACGCGTCAGAATAAGGACACAGGTCCAACTACAAGGAATTATTCCAGCTTACCAGCTCTCTACTTCGTTCCAGGATGACGACAGGAGAAAAGGCGGCCTCACTCTATCCCGGTACCAGGAGCTCTTCGCCCAATTCCTCGGAGACCAGGCCAACGACTGCCAAGCCAAGCACCTGTTCGGACCTTTAGAACTGTAACGTTTCCTACGGACCTCCCTCTTAAAATGTTTAGATTACGACTGAAGGTAGAAGATTAGAAAACGTTGTAGAATTAAGGTCTTATTCACAAACGTATTTAATCAAGGCTTATGCCGCTGTCTAACGTTGGTTAAAGCTTGGCTTCAATTGGAAATGGCCAATATTGAACCTTATTGTAACACATTGGCTTCAATATCAATTTTGTGTGCAAAGACATACGTTGATGCCATGGCCCCAAGACCTAGATTTGGGCATATATACCTATGACCAATATAAGGCCGCGGCTTAAGCTAAAAGACCTTTATGAATAAGGGGGTTAATATCTAACGAAGCAGGTGTAAAGATAAACAGTATAGAAGAACAATTTCAAGACAAGCTGGTCATCTATTGATAGAGTATTGAGTCAATGGCTGCTGATTTCAAATGTTATTTATAGTTTGTCTGTCATTCGTGACATACTAATTCTAAATCACTATTAGACCTGGCCAAGGTTAGATCGATCCTCTCACAATGTGCCTACAATGTAAATGGATCGATGTCGGTCGCAATCAATGCCAATTGTTCTAAAAAAAGTGAACACGTTCCTATTGAAGAGACGTTAAGAATAGTATGAGAGTTTTGTTTATCAGTTTCATCCCGGGCTATTTACAGTTCCTATTTTTTATTTATCTTATAATGTTTTCTCAAACGGTGAATTAAGCGGTTCATTTAAACAACCCCCTGTACTAATAAACGTTGTATAGTTTCGGAACTGTGATAAAGTTTTTTTTTAATTTTGAACTCTATCGAAACACACTGTGTACCTAACTAGGCAATCTGAGGTTAAACAGCGTTTCGGCACTAGTAACGGGGCTACTGATAACTTATAAAATAGGGGCTGGTAAAAGATATTAAAGATAAAAAAATATATATAGGAACATTATTAGAAAAATCTATAGAAATCCCTCTAGTGATGTCATACGCTGGAAAACATCGTGAAAAGACCTAAAAATACAGACAGGTTATAAATAACGTTCAGATGGCTTCAGAAATAGAGCGTCACAGAAAATAACTTTTATGTTTTGTTGGAGCAACGATTTGGCTATACTAATAGAGGTCTCAATAAATACTTGAAAAATATATAAAAATCAATTTTTAATATCACATTTTGCAAAAAATAACAAAGCTGTCGGAAATAAACCCGTCCATCTGTGTTGGCAAGATCAGTTTGATTGTCTTCACAATGATAATTAAGTAGCAACATGCTATCAACAATTTTAGCAGACATGCTAAAAGCAAGTTAAACGCTTTTTAGCCTGTATGCTTTACATATAACATGTGAAATATGCACAAAACGTGCGTTGCCAAATTCCCCTGGATGGGGTAGCAAAAAAAAAAAACATGTGAAATAGTTTCTTAGGATTTAATGGGTGTTTCATTATTTTTATATAGTTTTGTGTGCTGTTAGTCACTTTTTTAATGGTTTTATCTTGTTTGTAAACTAGTTTTTACGTAATATAAACATTACTTATGAGTCTCACTTACTGTAGATAAGATTATTTTTATTTAGACATGTGTTGTGTTTAAATTACGTTACTTACATATTTTTAACTTTTTACTGCAGTTTTTTTTGCATATTATCAGGAATGTTATTATTGTTGTTATTGTTAAAATGGTACTCCTTGTTTTGTGATAGAATGAATGGAAAGGCAATCATGTTACGTTGAATCTACGTGAATTATATTGTAAGGAAAGTAAGATTAAATGCTCAAACATACAAAATGAATCTAGTCATCGCTGTATTACTTAATGTAAGTAAAACAACTATCGTTTAAAATAAATTGATCCAACATCATCAACGTTTTTTATTTCATTATCTTGCTTTTCTATAGTTCGTTTTTATATACTACCTACTTAATTTATAATTAGACAAAATTATTTTTTAAATAATTATCATGACCATTACCTATCAAAATGTAGTAAAGAATGGCCCGGCAATACTGGCAATATTGCCGCCTGTAGCCCGGCCATCATTACTCATGCAAGAAATGTATGAATATGTGGCCGTGCCACCCTCATAATACTGCCGAGCCTGTATTGCATTAAAAATATAGCCCGTCTACGAGCGCCCTTTTCAAAGGTCTTATAGGGATCACATTCTTCTGGCAGAGCATTCCTAACTCTAGCGTTCCACAAAAAAGGGGGTACAAAGCGTTTCGCTAATAACTAAAATATAGGTATTTTAATTTAATAAAACTACAATCGGTTAGTTATAATAATGTATTAGTTTATTAATAAATCCTAGACAGATATACAAACAACACAACGTCAATATTTCTTTAATGAAATCGTTATATTTATTATTTACAAAGACACATAGGACACAGATAATTAATATCCAATAGAGAATGGTATGTACATTATCACTTTTCATGAGATCGATATATATAGCAGATAAGCGAAGGTTTTATATAATCTGTAGGCTCAATATGAATTTAGATAGTTAATTAAAAAAAATGTTATTTTTTGGCTCCATACATTTAACTCAGTTCTTAACGTTCTCGCCAGAGGCGCTTTATTGAAATGTATGCAGCCAAGCGAAAACGAAAAAGTTTACATAACTATCAAAGTCATACTGTCTACTAGCTGGTTTTCTATTTAACTACAAAAAAATAGCATTTTATGCTCTACTATAACGTCACTACCCGGTGGTGTCAGTACTAACTAATTAGAAAATGGTGTTGCTACGATAACCAGATAAAATACCTCTGTACATTCCAAAAGGTACCTACTTGAATACACGGCTAATAGATTTGGTCAGGCTAATACACAAAGTTACCGAATGTAAGCCTATAAATCTACTTTACAAGCAAGCTCCAAAATCTTTGATATCATTTCTCTTTACATAACTAACCGTACGTTCAACACTTAGAGCTCTATCACACTGGCGACTTGCAAACGATTTCAAAGCGAAGCGAGCGCACGAGTTCGCAACGTAAGCGCAGTGATCACGCCGCGACTTCGCTATGTATGCATAGCCACAGATTACTAAATAGTAACTAAAACGCCGCGGGCGCAGCATCTTGTTAAAACAGCGGTGTCATCGCGGAGTGATCGCCGTACGCTCGTGAACTCGCGGCGAGCTCGCCTCCCTTTGAAATCGCTCGCAAATCGCCAGTGTAATAGAGCTTTCAGTTGTTTTGTAGTACCTTTACCGCGTACCAAGGTAGGTAAACATCTAAAGATTGATAGTTACAATATTGACGAGGCACTCTTCAAAATGCACCAAGTGATACAAAATTTTCTCAGTTCGTCGTCTCAACCCTTCAATTTATAATACCTACCTACTGTACAAGCTTCCTTATTGCATCTTACATTAGCCTCTTCTTTTATACTGTTACGTTCAAAGCCGTTAAGCTAGCCAAGCTAACTACCGACAAATTTTGGTCGAAAACTAATCGCTAAAGTTACATATTTATCCAAATCTTTGAAGTAGGTTTTATATTTTTTTAAGTACAAAACTAGAAAATAAAGAATAGGTATCGGGTAAAACGGGGTGAGTAAAAAGGGCGGGGTGTATAGAGACGAAACTAAAACCGTGTAATTTGAAATTCCTACTTTTGAAAAAAAAAAAACAAAATATCTAAGCTAACTACAATTTGGTAACATTTTCTTTTTAGAGTTCCGAACCTCAAAAGGAAAAAACGGAACCCTTATAGGAACACTTTGTTGTCCAACTGTCTGTCCCTTTTTCTCAGGAACGCATGGAGGTATCAAGCTGAAATTCATATCATCAAAAAAATATCTCAGCAGTCAAAGTGTTAATATGTCAGAATTTGTACTCAGGTCTACTTCCCTCACTAGGTCCCTTGAAGCTATAAAAAAATTAAACTTTTAAGCCAACGCAATCAAAAGATCAGCCGTTGCTGCAAACTTTCGACACTTGCAAGGGGATCGAAACCTACAGGGTGCTTTCCGTGAACTCAGAATCTTGAAATTTGGTACGAAGCAACGTTTTAATAAAAGAAAAATTGCGAAAAGCATACATATTTAGTTACATTTGATAAAAATATTTTTAATAATTTTAAGCTTACTACCCCTTTCCTCTGAACGCGTAGAGGTATTAAATTGAAATTTATATTAAAATACCATAACTTTTAATATAACTTTTAATACAGATTTGTACGGAACCCTCGGTGCGCAAGTCTGACTCGCACTTTTCCGTTTTTTTTTTCATATTGTCTGGATCTTGAACAATAAAAATAGCCGTAGTTTTGTCTCTAATCACCCTAATGTTTCTATTATCCCGTTTTACGGTACCTTAAAAAAAGGTACATTTACTGATCCGCTTAGCGTCAAATTGACCTTCGAAGGCACAGAAAATCAATTATGATGACATTAGTCGAAATAACGTTGAAATTAATACCCTACACCCGTTAACGTATAACTGTATAGAGCCATCTACTACATAATATGTATTTACATATTTATTTCAAAGCAACCCTTTGGTTCTCTAAAATACTCTAATGATACGTAGATATTTATTATAATGAGTCATACACACGCTCACGAGTGACACAAAAGTATGATCATTTTAAACTACTACAATTTTTTAGCGTTTCCATTAAAAGTCGTCTATTAAATACTAGAGGCGTATAAGAGCGTTGAATGGGCGTAATCGCTTTTCAGCGTTTTTAAAAATAATAAATTATTAGGTGAGCAATTGAAAATCATTATAAGATAACTATTTAGCCAATATAATGGTTATTCCAGAGTTATTTTAGTTTTCATATCATTCTTATTTTAATTTTTAAAAGAATTATAGTTTTCATATGTCATAGTCATTTCTCTTAGGACGGAGAAAAATATCATCAAGCTTTAAATTTCGATGATTTTTTTTCTCTGTCTACGAGTAACAGAGAAAAAAATCATATTAAGATAACCGTTATATTGTTGGCTAAATAGTTATTCTGGAACGATTTTTCAATTGCTGACCCAATCATTTTTTTTAAAATAAAAACGCTGAATTGTTTGAACGAGAAAACAATTACGCCCATTCAACGCTTTTAAGGAGGGGGAGGAGATCGAGCCTTCTCCGACTAGGCTATCATCGCTTACCAATCTAAAGTTACCAATTGCTCTAACTTATAAACTCTTTTGCTACTTATCAACATCTCTTACCAATCTAAAGTTACCAATTGCTCTAACTTATAAACTCTTTTGCTACTTATCAACATCTGAGCCAATCTCTTGGAAACCTTAATTAGTTTTACACCTATTTGATTAATAAAACTATTTTTGGGGCTAAGCTATATGCTCTAACATCATAGAATGCATTTGATAATATCAATTTACAATATCAGTGTCTTAGTGATAACTTCCCCTTAAGAACTGAGATAGGTTAATTACAGTATAACTTTAGTTATATTTGGTAAGTAATATATTAAGCTTTGGTTGTTAATTTAGTTTATAATACATTTTACAGATATTAGATAAATTCAGTTCTTTCAATCGAGACTTTTGACTAAAACATTTTTTGATTTCACGAATGAGTACTTAATTAATTTTTATATTAAAGTGTCGCCATCTATTGCGCGTAACACCAAAACTTGTCACGGATAAACAGTAAAATATCGATAAGATCCACAAACCCGACTTCTTTCCACTTAGAATTATTATCTAACTAGATAACTAGGTACTTAATTAGAACAATGTCAAAACACATAGTTTTTCCTAAACGACGATATTCTATCACGTGATATATATTCTTCGTCTTAACTGGTAAGTGATAACTTTACTTTTATCAGACTCACAGACAGACTAGTTCAATGACAACAATAACATCACCATTATTTTACAGAACAACTACAAAAACTCACAGTCCTGCAACTGTTCTATAAAAATTGTCCATTCAGTCGACGCTGGTTTTAATTACATTACCTCGTAAGCAATATGTAAGCGCAGTCCTGAAACTATTTCTCAAAACACTCGTAGACCGATATAGTACTAGATATCTTTATTGGTAGTCAGAAGCTTTTTCTAGTGAAGCAAACCTAGACAAGTAGCATTCGCTCTGAAACAATTCTACTTTCACAATAGCGAACGCTTTAACGTCAACTGTTGATTGGACAAAATACAAGCTAAATACATTTCACGTTACTGTGTTGTCAACTCAATCAGCAGCGTTGGCGATTAAGGAAATAGAATCGCATAGAAGCGATCGCACCTTCTATAGGGCTCCTGGTAAACATATCTAGTGATCTATAAAAGTTTCTCGGCGCAATGAACGGGCGACGTCATATTCAAGTTACATTTCCTCGGTGAGTCCGTTGACGGTCCCACTGGTGGAGGCGAGGGGCTCCACGTCGTCTAGACTGCCGTAGGTGGGGCCGCGTCGCGAGAGCACCCGCCAGCGGCCCCGACGTCGGGTTATGCCTGAAGATGCCGAAAAACTACCATCAAGGAGGCGCACGGAGAAATGTTCACTTCAAACTGCGTGATGCTATTAGGGTTGCTTCAGACAGAATTGAGAAATTCTCGAGCACTTTTTGACATCTTCGAAAAACCATAACACCATAAGCTAAAATACAAACATAATATTGAAGCGACGCTGACCTTTCTATCGATATTAAACGATTTTGTATTTTAGACTACGGTGGTATGGTTCATTTGTCATTACGTCAAAAATTGCTTGAGCATTTTTCTATACGATCTGAACCAACTGAATGCTATATAGCATATGCATGATGAAATAATGCCTGGTGTTACTTAGCTGTAGCTTCTATTGTGGTTCAGCTTATGTGACTCGGGAATCTTCTAAGTTCTGATTCAATGTAATTTGTAGCTCTAGAATTATGGCCAAATGTAAGCACTTCACTACAATGTGCTATACAAACTCGCAATTTCAATAGATACGTATGCGTTTGTTTTGAACAAATATATCGCTGATGCAAAAGTGAAAACAGAGACATAGAGAGCTTGACGATGGCGTAGCGCGGAAAGCTGAAGTAAAATGACGTAGCGACCGCGCTACGCTGCCGTCAAACTTGCTTGTAGTCACGTTACTGTACAGTCGCGCTTACTTTATTTGTTCCATTTCGAAAATAATTTGTGTATTCGTGTTTCTACAGGGTGCTGGTTTTGGGTGTAGTAATACTTCAGGGCGTTGTTCTACCCCTCAAAGTGAACACCTTTTAAAACATCATTTTGTAAAATTCGAGGAAAAAATATTAAACTCTTCATACAAATTGATCACGTGACTAGTATTTTGAATGGAGCCTCGGTTATTTTTCTTCTGAATTTTAAAAACTTATGTTCTAAAAGTTGTTCATTTGGATGGGGAAAAACACCCTGAAGTATTCCATCCATCCATCCATCCATCAGCCATAGGACGTCCACTGCTGGACATAGGCCTCATAGATCTCCAATAAGACCGGTTGGTAGCGGCCTGCATCCAGCGCGATCCTGCGGCCTTGACAAGGTCATCCGTCCACCTTGTGGGTGGACGTCCTACGCTGCGCTTGCCGGTACGTGGTCTCCACTCGAGAACCTTTCGACCAGTGGCCCTATTCGGAGATTTGAGATTTTCATCTCACTTTTTTTCGTCGTCGTTTGAAACTTCATAGGTGTGAGAGTGACCAAGGTAAAATCTCATCTCATCTCACGCGCAGGAATAGCGCCAGTAGTATTACTACAACCGACCCTGAAGTATTACTATATCCAAAACCAGCACGTTGTATATTTATCACGTGTAAAGAAAAAGGCATGTTTCGTGAAAGTGAAGGCGACATTTAACGAACATGCCGAGTTTAAATAAAAAAAATTTACGTGAGCAGATATTCAATACAATTTCTACTATTACTAATATTTTAGTAGCATCTATGCTTACTTACCTGTATTATCTGAAAAAGCTGTGTACATATTCAGGTGCTTTTCTCATTGGGAATCATGCATAATATACATATGTATTTATGTAGGTATCTGTGTCGATGTCTTAAAAAAATGCACTAATGTAGGTATCGGCGTATGTTGTATGCTTACTAATCGATAGTGGAAATGATTTCATAAACGTTTATTGGCTATGATAAGTACCTATCTATTGAAAAGATAAGGTAAATTACTGGCAGGTGTTGATTACGGCAGGTCCGTATTTTAGACTAAAGTTTGGCGAAACTTCAACAAGGCATTTCCAATTTTTTGACATTATTCTTTGAATTAATTATCACCAATAGACGGTTAAAGTTTTAAAACTTAGTATTGCATGTTATTTTCTAACAAATAGCTCAGTAGAAACTAACAAAAAGCCATTGGATTAATGATTTACCAATCTCACTCAAAATTGGTTAAATACGTCTTCGCGATGCATCATTACCACCCTAATCCGTCTCTGTTTGATAATAAACATCTGGCCTGAGTGAGTCTAATATTAGTTAGTGATAACGATTCACAATACAATTAACATTCTTTTACTAACAGTAATTCAGTTGCTATCTGAGTGGAAAAGAGTTTACAAATTGCAATTATTCAAATCGTATATTTATTTACTACTTACCACATTATTCTTTTTTTTTCCTTTCAAATATCGGTATGATAACTCATGTGAACTTAAATGTGACGTTTAGTAGGTAATTAAGTGGTCGTAAAAATATTTATTTATTAACTATTGTGAAATAATTATTTGTGACGGTTTTTTTAAAGTTAATTATAGCCTCTTTCGTGTACTGTTTTACAAGAATTGAGATGTGTATTAGCCAGTTTCTTAGTTAGATATAGGAATTAATTTTGAGTGCACTTGCTTTGTAAAATATTCTTAAACACTTTTTTTGTTTTTTAAATATTTTTAAGAATTATTTTGAGTGCAATTATTTTTGGATAAATATGTATTCTTTACTTATAACTTTTTTAAGGGCAAAGATTGCAACACTACAATATTAGGAATGTTTTTTCGTATTGCGGAGTTTTTAAGAATATTTTCAGTGCACTTTAATTTTATTATTACCTGTGATATCTCTACCAATCTACCTACTACTATGTGAATTTACTACGTTTGCTTTCAAAATAAACATGTTCCTTACGTCGTTTTGATTCGGAATCAGTAGCTCCTTGCGGGTAGGAAAAATTACAGTTTTAATAATGTACATTGGACCTTTATACCTAAATCTTTAATTTACCTAATAATTGTAATCACAGTACAATTTGGTTGTAGAATATGGCACGGCTGAAAATATGGAAAAAAATCTCTTGCTTGATCAGTACACAAATACCTTAGGATGTCTATCGAAAAATTCGTAGTATGTATTCTCAAAAGAAAAATGTAAGAAAATAGGTTCCATATACCCCGACAGATATCCTCGATTTCCATACATTTTCATTTGAATACGTACTTATTCGTCGATAATTGGTACGCTAGGGGTACCTAATGATACCTAATAATGATATGTCAAATATTTTTACAAACATCCACTTTGTAAAAATATTTGACAAAACAGATCACGTATTATCCAATTTTTTTAATATTAAAATTACAAGTTATCAAATAAATTTTCAGTAATTATCAAACTACTAGGACATTTGTATGATAACCAAGAAATCTTCCAAAGTGCCATAAACATTACCAAGTATTATGCCACGGCCACACGTTGGTCATATTTGGCCAATTTAGGTTTTTGAGCCAAGACACCAATATATGTATCAGTCTTTGGACACCAAGTTGATACTGAATCTAATGTGTCACGCAGTAGTAAGGTCCAATATTGGCCATTTCAAATTGAAACCAAGCTTGGACCCCAAAGTTAAACCAACATGAGGCCGCGGCATTATGTGTGGTGACTGACATGAGATGTAACATACATGCCACATTTTACGTGCAATGAAGTGCAAACTAACCTTTAACAATCTCGCTGCAATATTTCTTACTTTCTTTAGCAAAAGTATTTTGTAAAATGACGGACAATACATGCTAATCCATATTTCAACTTGATAGGTTGAACACCAGAAATGCACGCAAATGATTGACATGAAGTAAAAGCCTACGCAGACGACAGTTTTTAAACTCAGTTTAGGCTGAGAGAGAAGAAACATTCTGAGTAATGTACGCACGAGAGGGAAAAACATGTTCACAAACTTCCATCTGTCGTCTGCGCAAGCCATCATGCGTATACGCACGCTATAGCCAACAGTGCACATGCGAGGTGCTACAACTAAAAATAAAACAAAAACAAATAATTAAAAAACATACATTTATTTTATCACATAATTAAAAAATAAAACTGTCAATCGGTACATACTAATAAGCCATTACCTTTGGATTTAAAAAACTACACCCTCTAATTTAAGTACTAATGTTTAAGTAGAGATTCTTCTATATGCGATTGATTTTAATACAAACTGTTTTTATTATTATGCAGTGAAATACCATTTAAGGGTCTACCTTGAAAAAAAAAAAATGTGCTGTTAAAAATCCAATTAGCACATGCATTGCGTTTTCACTATCTTTTTTTAACTCCTAGCTAGTATCCTGCAAGAGGAAACTATGACTAAAAAAATTAACGAAAATAACTTCATTTACACACATTTTTACCTATTTACCTAGTACATAATTATTTAAATGATTATAACTCTAATTAAGTCAAAATGTTTTTATTCAATTTAGGTATCAAAGATACACTTATGAATTAGTACTCATAGTACTTATTCAAATGATTGTTATAATTTATATGAACACTTAATACTGAATTTCGATTATTTCCATGGATCAGCGATAATTTCATTTAATAAGTAGCGCTCTGTCTCACTTTTTACATCCACGCAGAAGAGTCTAGCACTATTTTTTCAAGGTAGCCCAAAACAACATGTTAACGCTATTAGGAACTTAGAGGGGCATCGTACGTCTAATTTCATAGAAATCTCTTTAGGAAATCACAAAGAATAATACAGATCATTTCACTAAATTAAAAACCATTACTAAATATTATCTATCGGAAATAAATAGGATTTTCTTATAATTTCCATGATGTTTTACAGTCGTACCTGTAAAAACATTTTAGGCATTCTTTAAAAAAACGTCAATTTTTTAAAATATTTTTTTCCATCACCGATAGCTTACACCAATATTAGTATGTGAATTTAACAATCATCTTAGCCCTTCGTTAGTAAACTTAATATAATGTAAATAAAACTGTAATACAGTGGTTTGTCGAAATAAAACCTTTGAAAACGTAGTGCTGAGAAATTGACTTTTTATATTCAGCTAACCATTGCCAAAGGTGCCAGCTGGACTACTAGTGACACGTTTGTGAAACATTAATGATACTGGCCCTCTTTCTTGACTTGTGAGATGAGGTCGGATCACTTTCACTCCGATGTGTTTTAAAACAAGAGAGACAAAGACCCGAAAATATCTCGAATTGGTAGGTGCAGGGCGACTGAGCCGTTCCCCGTCCGTTTTATAAGGCTAACGCAATGTCTACAGTTCAGTTAAGTATTGACTCTGGTTAGCTGAATTGTCCTCTTCTTTTCATATAAAAGTAGAAGAAACGACTTTCAATGCCTTTAGTTTTTAGAAAACTTTCCGACGTTTTTGAAGAAATATACCCAGTAAGCAACTCAACTCATTTTCGGATCAATATCTTCTGTCACTTAAAATTAAGACACAGTTTATGACTTTTCATCTTAAAATGTGATATTTAGTACCCAATACCGCAGTTAGAAAAAATATAAAAACTCAATTTCCCACTTTAAACAAAAAACAATAATTTATAAACAATTTATTTAAAAAAAAAGTCTTAAACTAGAAAGCGCAGAAAATAAAGTGAAGTAAAAATAAGCTTTGATTTGTTAATGGAAATGTTTCGATATGATGACAATAAGTTATTTACCTTATACTTATTGAATAAAATAATTTAGAATAATAAATTATGTATCTGTCGAGTTTTGGTATTGATCAATAATTAAGTACAAAATAAGTACTCTGATTAATTAAGTATCTATTAAATGTTAATGATAATAAGGCCTATTTTAAACGGTAAAACTAATAGCCAATGCAAATGCAACCTGCGAGCTAGAATTAGTTGATGAGCGATTTTGTAACACATAAATTAAGTAGATATTTAAGAAGCAAGGTTGCAAGTTGGTGCCGTGACCAGGATTTATAGAGAACCCAAAAAGATCCAAAATAAAATTGGTCAAGAAATTGACAAGCAATTTACAGGTTGCATTGCATTTAAGTTGCTTCTCAGTTGGCAGTTTGCACATATTGTGTTATCGATGCGATAACTTTTAAAGACATTATTCATATCTGTTTTTATTTCTTGATGATATTTCTGGTGTGCATTACAATATTCTATTCGAGGGTGTATCATTGTAAGTATAAAGTGCGTAAGAAAACTAAAATGCAGACACTCGACACGACAACAATAAATTAACACAGACCTCTAAGTTTTAGTAAAAATTAAATTTTAAATTCGAAATTAATAGGAATGATCGTCAGCTATACACAACTACACGTACAACGATCGTATTCATGCATAATACAATACAAAATAATGATTCATTTATATATTATTTAAAAGTATGGGTGTCCCTTAGACCAACACTTTGGTTAGAAACCGTACCCTCGGCATAAAGCGTGCAATTTGGCGACGATAACGGAAAAGGTCTCAAAATTGCAAGCTTTTATACATTAAATGCTATAAACAATAATAAACATGAAGAGAAAAATTACTCTAACCCTGGCAACTATTCTCAGACTTGACAACAACCCCTTGCAATTTTTACACGAAACACCAATCCCTATTACTGTTTTTGAAGATTTCAGACAGAATTAAACTAACCTGACAGATGTAAGAGTTGCCATTCCTATCTAAAAGAAAGAATAGAAAACTTTCGATGCCGTCAGTTTGGTTCAGTTCAGTCAAGTTCCAAGTCTTCCTTTTTACTACAGGTTCGAGATGGTCGCAAAAGTAGTACATACAATAAATATCTTTTATTTTGTGTTGCTTAATGGTTACCTCGTACGAATACGGCTTTAAGTCCCATCAAAAGATTATTGGAAGTTATATTCTAAAACTCTTTTCTTGTGACATAAAAATCATTTAAATAATTTTAGAAAAATTGGAACTATTAGTAACAATAACCGTCACCGCAAAGCATTGCGTGCTTTCAAAGTGTTACACATTATCCCAAAACCAGAATGATTTGTTCAAGTTTGCTGCAAAAGGGTTTAGTCACAAGTCACAGAAATAGTGCCACATTAAAAATAAACATGGAAAGAGTACTTACAAGGTTCCTTTATTTGATTTAATGATGCAGAAGACATCTTTATTTCTAAAAGAGTTTTGGTCCCAAAATTAAAAAAGGGATGTCAGAGTCTGTACAGAAAGAGAAGTGCAAAACGATTTTAAAACGTTTCTGTGCGTGCTAAATTGCATTTTTTCAAGCTGGAAACGTATCACTATCTATTGCACTTCAAAAAATTGACTTTGTAGGTGCAGATACCCAAACCGCGTCTTTGACTCAAATTCTAAAAAAGTTAATTCTAACATCTTTTTTTTTGATTTAGCTAGATACTAAAATATTTCATTCATTATTATTTCTTTTTTACATTTACCTACTGCAGTTAGCATCCGGCATACGTATTAGGCACTATTCTGGACGCTAAATTGCTAAATCTAAACTAGCTAAAATTATTTATATCCTTGTCTAATACGCGGCAATAACATAGACAGGTATATTTTTAGCTTCAAGATTTAGCAATTTAACGATTTGAATATGGTTAAAATGATACTGAATTTTAAAATTATATAACATTAATGATCTCTTTCAGTACAGACTCAAGAACAAAAACATCTGATTAATACATGCCTCTCTGAAACCAAATAAACGGAACCTTTTATACCCAATTCCAAATAATTACAAAATACCGATGCGTTAGTACGGAATCCCGTACGAGAATGAACGAACCAGTTTTATTTAAAGGATCTTGTGTGCTGAGAAAGATGATTTCGATGTGAATATACGAATAATACTGATTAAAGTAACTATATGATACCTATACTACTAAATAACGCAATTGGAGTAAAAAAGTTAGTTAGAAACTAATACCGCGTTCAGCCGCTAGAGGCGGTAGTGTGCACAATAAAAGTGAACCACTATGCCGATACTGACATTGCTTGACATGATTGGTAGTGAAATGGTTGATTGCTAGACAACCAACATTGCTCTGCAAATCTCTTTGATTGCCTGGGGTTTACTATCAGGCCATTAGTCTGCTCGACTTTACTCAACATTTGTCAAGCGATCAAGTTTCACTCCCACCTAAAATAGCAAACTTTTAAAGTTACATAACTGCACCCAGATTACATGAACTGTCAATCGAAATCGCAACCGCATCCCGTTCAATTAAAATTGACAACTAGCCCAAATCACATCACAGAACCGAAAAGACTCAAGACTACTAATCGAACTAATCCACACACACAAAAACAAAAAATAATCTCATCATTTCCCTCAGCCAACGCAAACTGTACTCCATCAACTGGGCGCTAAGGTTCATTCTCGTGCGTTCGAGCTCAGGAGAGCAAGGCATCGAAGTTGTACTGCCTGTGTGTGGGTTTGTCTCTTACTCGAGTGAGCGATGTCTCTGCGACGGGCGGCTCCTTGGCGCGCAGCAGCTGGTTGGCGAGCTTCTGTTTGTTGACCGGCGAGCCTGCAACAATAGCGTCGCCCGCGCATGGTAGCGTCATTCCTTACACTCTATGCTCGTCTAGGGTACTCTAAGGATACCTAAGGTAGTCTCTGGTAGTCTAGGGTAGACTATATTCTATGCTAGGGTAGGCTACTTGCAGCGACATCAAGTTTACTATTCAGGGCAATGTTTAGATCATAATATCTATAAATGTGATACTAGCTGCGCCCCGCGGTTTTACCCGCGGTTAAAAAGTATTCTATGTGCTATTCTAGACTATAATTTATCTCTGTGCCAAATTTCATCCAGATCTGTTCTGACGTGAAAGAGTAACAAATATCCATCCATTCTTACAAACTTTCGCGTTTATAATATTAGTAGGATAGAATCAATCAATTTCTAATGTTGCTGATTAACTGGTTTTTAATCGTGTTAGTAAAAATAAATAAATAGAGTAACACAACTTTTTTTCTTTAGAAAAATTACAGTATGTGGGTTTACAATTGAATCGTCAAAGTTTGGTTAGTTTAGTTTTAACTTAGTGTTTTGATTTTGAATAGAACGCCAACATAAAGCGGGGCTGAACCTTCCTTGTTTGGTTTCAAAACTTTAGAAGAGTGAACGACAACAATGTATGCAATGTTTTGTTCTTTTGTTAGCCGACGAAAACGAAAACGGAGGAAGTTTACAAGTACAATCCTATACAATCCGGGGGTGTTTAAGAGTAAAGACTACTTCGATTACGTCGACGCTTCCCATCAGGCGAGTCAGTGGTCAAACACATGCCTAGTCTGTAGTAAAAAAAAGTGGACGCGTTTTTTTTGAGTTCGTGAACATATATTGCGACGCTAAGCGCTGTTCCATTCAACATTTAACGTATTTCTTTTTATAATAAGGTGATTACAAACGATCTGTCAGCTGAATAGACAAGATGATGACGCTGCAATATTTTATATTAATTTATTAATATTTTAGTAAGAAATTTGTGTAAAAAGTTATAGATTCATTGCCAACGTGTCAAATCTTCTGTGTGATTTAGGGGAAAACAAATTCACGTTTTGCTTATCATGACATAATCACATTAAGGCATGCAACAAATTTACAAAAAAAAAACTGAACGTGATAATTAGGTTTGGTTATGTAAGCTATCTGCTCAAAGAAATTAGAAACCTAATGATAATATTATGAAGGTTTAGAGCAGTGCCTAAAATAATATAAGTCTACTTATCTTCTGATAGTAGCAATGACGAACGTAAAATCACTACACCTATATCACTGTAAGCGCCTAAGATATGCGATTACTGAAAGTACATAAGCCGACGTCAAGAAGAGTTAGAATTTAATTGAAAATGAATTTATAAAGCATGAATACTATCAACATCGGGATTCCATCGGCAGCTTGATTGTAATCGCGATTAAGTCTCTCGCGATGAGCTCTCAATTGTAATCGCGATTAAGTCTTCCCGCCTCTTTCTAACGTCATTCAACTGGCCGTGTGCAGGAACGAAATAGCACCATTGCAATTCGACTTGCATTGTTATGTCGAAGTCAGTTGATTACGTTAGCAGTCGCTTACAAACGAAATCACGGGATTCCACTCGCACGTTCTATATGAGTAAGACGCTGGCCAGATAGAAAAGATGTAGGACGAAGACGAGACAATGACGGAGAAGAGACATGGCGCGTCAGCGTCGCGTCTGTGTCTCGTCGTCGTCTTACGTCTATTCTGTCTGGCTTGCAGCTTTGGCGACGAGAGTGGGATGACGTAAAACTGATCGGAAGTGACAGCTAACGCAATCAGGGGATTCGTGCAATGTATTTAACAAAACAATAAACGTAATAGATAAACGCAACATAAAAAATATCAGCAAATTAAAATATAATTCCATGCATTCCAAAATGTGTCGATTTTTCCTACAAAGGCACTTTTCTTCTGTCCGTTTGTTAGTCGTATTAGGATGAGTTAATAGACGATGGTTCATGAAACAGAGCTTAAAGCTAACCGTTCTCTTTGTAGGATAAAAATAATACTGTGAAATATGGCAACACAAATAACTTTTAGCGCCATACGAGTAATCTAACTGCGGGTATTGCAACAGGGCCTAAACGTCGAGAACAAGGCAATGCTGTTTGTGCCAAGGAGAAGTGACGGAAATATTACCTACTAAGGCCCGTTAGTTTAAAAAAAAAATTAAAAGGGTTTTTTCATTGTTATTTGAAACTTTTTTTTTAAACATTACTCTACAATTTTTTGCTGTATTCAGCCTTCGGCAAAAGCTTAACCTATAAAATGTAGGCAAATCCAACCACCCACAACTTTAAAATCTTTCAAGCATTTTAGGGTGTAGATCACATCGGAATGAACAGACAGACATTTATGTATTTATGTACAAATACATACTGACATACACTCGAAAACGTAGTTTACACTCCTAGGCAGTCAAATTAAAAAATCACATAATGCTCCAAAAAACACTACAATTTTTTGTGTTGCCATATTTTACATACATTGATAAAGGTCCAATATACAGCGAGTACCAAAATGTGCAAAAAAAAAATTAAAGCATGCAAGGTCGAAACAAAACGAAATAAAACATCTAAAAAATAAATTAAAATATTGCGAATATGTCATTAGTAGTGAATCAGTGATAGCGAGGTTTTATTTTATGATTATAAATACATTAAATATTTAAAAATACAACAACCGACTAAAAAAATAACTACTAAAATGAAACTGAATTTTAGATTTAAATCAAGATTTCGATAATGTGTGTATGAAATTATTGTGTGTTATCTAAATCTATAAGATTTTGATGAATGATTACATATTTACATTTTGATGCATAAAACCTTCCTCCCTATACTTTAAAGTGTGTATTCGTTTGTAGCGTGTGTGATAGTGATGTGCCGTGTACTCACCGATATAGCTGAGCATGACGGGCAGGAAGATGAGTCCGTGCGCGGCTCCGAACAACACTATCCCGAGGTACATCCGGAAATAGAACACCTGTAACACACATTTATTACACTTTTAACACCTTTTTGTTTGTTCACCCCCGACGCAAAAAGCACGGGGTGTTATAAGTTTGACGTGTCTATGTGTGTGTCTGTGGCATCATAGCTCCCGAACGGAAAAACCAATTTTTTTTGAAGTTATACTTCTTTTGGCGCGATAGAGAAAAATGATGAGAGTGAATTTTTACGATGCGCGCGCACACCGACACCTAAATTCTACATCGTGAAGTTAGTTCTAGGTGGCATGAAAATTGATAACTATGTTCAAGTTGTATATTCTAGTATTTTTACATTTAGAACACGTGTTTCGTAAGAGTACAATTAAACAGTGAATAAATAAATATTATTTTGGTGTTTTTATTAAATCAATTTCATATACGACGGTGATAGTATTTACTAATATTTTTTTGTTTATTAATATATCTATATATATATTGAATATTAGTGATAAAACTGATTTGAAACTGTTTTGAGTGCATTTATAGATTTGAGGTTAAGGAGTATAACTTCTAACGCGTGTACATAAGTACACACACTCTTTTTTTTTTTTTAAAGGTTAATTAGTCGAGAGTGTTCTTAGCTATGTTTGATGAATATCGGTTCGGGGTTTTTTTTTAAATGTTTACTTGTGGTAATAGATGTTCTACGTTTCAACGTCTACGTTAGCCGCAACTAGCTTGATGTAAAGCGACGTTGTAGCCTATGAGTTCCCGCAGACTGCAGACTTTCTATCGGCCGATAATTTTGTCAGGTTGAGCTGCTAGTGCTAGTTTGAGGAGAATAGCGGGCGATACTGAATTATTATCATAGTATTGCGCACATTTGCGTATATACCTCTTCACACTGGTTAAGAAGCTGATCAAACTATCGGCCGATAGAAAGTCTGTAGTTTGCCGAGACTTTAAGATGATGCACTTAGAAAGTACTTATTTTCTTGCTTTTTTTTTCTTTGGATTTCCACTCACTCACTCAGGCGCAAGTCTTTGACCACATGCCTACTATCGGATCCAGGGCTAAGGGGCTAAGTCCCTCCAAATGTCTCTAATTCATGTATACATACATACATATCGTCACGCCTTTCCCCCAAAGGGGCTGGCAGAGGTGTACAACACCCACACTTCGCCGGAAATATCCAGTCCCAAATGTGACAGGGGGCGAGCCTGTCGCCATACACCGGGCTCCAGTCATGTAGCAGATGCCTTACAATACGCACATATGTTCACATAACTAATATTATAAACGCGAAAGTTTGTATGTATGGATGGATGGATGGATGTTTGTTACTCTTTCACGCCAGAACGGCTGAATAGATCTGGATGAAATTTGGCACAGAGATAGATTATAGTCTAGAATAGCACATAGAATACTTTTTAACCGCGGGTGAAACCGCTGGGCGCAGCTAGTGTTCACATAATTTAAAATTGGTGCGTGCCGTCGGCTGGGTTCAAACCCGCTCTTTCTGGCTTGAGAGGCGGACCTTCTCCCAACTAGGCTGCCATCGCTTTTTAACGCTAATCGCTGTAAAAACAACCATACCCAGAATGTCCGAACCCGCTCCCTCTGGATCGAGAGGCGAGTCTCCTCCGACTAGGCTATCAGACAACCAACCTGGAAGATTTGACTCTTGGCCGTCCCCAGCACGATGATGCCCCCGAACTTGGTGAGCGTGATGCCGGACAGCACGGACGAGCCCATCTTGGTCAGCGAATCGGCCGCGCGCGCCATTCGAGACGAGCCACCTGACACACTGAAGCTGTGCACGAGGTGCGAGCAGAACTCCACCGCGATACCCACCGCCATAACCTGGGAGCGTCAAAGTCTCAATGTTTCTATTGCTATTACAAAACCCAGGTTAATTCCTAGTTTGGATAGTAATCCTAACTAATATTATAAATGCGAAAGTAAGTTTGTTTAAAAATAAATAAAACAATAAATTCGGGACACTTGCATATACGGTCACCTGACCCCAAACTAAGCAAAGCTTGTATTATGGCTGCTAGAGACTGATATACATACTTTTTTTTTAAAACATGCTTAAATAGATATTAACACCCAGACATTAAATATAACATACACAAATGTTGATCCCATGAATGTTTGTCCTAGGTGGGAATCGAACCCACGCCCCCTAGCTCAGAAGGCAGGTTTACTACCAACTGAGCCACTGAGGTAGTCTAATTTTTGTTTGTTTGTTTGTCGCTTTCGCGCCCTAACTACTCAATCGATCGTCATGAAATTTTGCATCCACGTTGTCTGGGGTACAGAAAAGGACATAGGGTACTTTTTTCCCGAAAAAAAAAACAGTTCCTGTGGGACCGCGGCTGAAACCGCGAGGCGCAGCTAGTACAGAATTTTTTTACTAATTTTTTTTTTTTTAAATTTTAAAAGGAGATATGATTTTTTTTATTTTAAAAGACCGAGATCCAGACAGAATTCGGACGGACCTTCAAGCATATTCGTCAAAGCTAAGACAAAGAAGCTTCGCTCGCTAACGTCGCTCGGTACACGAACTAGCTACCAGCGACTTAGTTCGCCTTTATTCAGAAAATAGTATTCAGAACCTTGATTGTAACAAATGTCATCATGATCCGTTCAACCTTTAGCTGTGAAAAGCCTACAAACAGACAAACAGAGTTCAGACAGACAGAGTTACATTCGATTTTTTTATATCAGTATAACATTAGTATGGATTAAAGCATTAACAGTACCTTGAAGCTTGAACAGTATCTCTGGGCTTAATACATTTGCATTAGAATTTTTCAATAGTAACATTTTCAGTGTATAATATTATGAACAGTACACCGTTTGCAATGGTACAGTGTACTCACCAAGTTAACAAGTGAGACGGCGTTAAGACTGATGCCCCACCAGTACATGAGCCCGCCGATGTTGACGACTATCATAGTAATCGTAATCACCACCACCTGAAACAAACGACGACACATTTTATAATTTAATCTTAGTATTATACATACACTAGCTGCGCCCCGCGGTTATACCCGCGGCTAAAAAGTATCATATGTGCTATTCTAGACTATAATCTATCTCTGTGCCAAATTTCATCCAGATCTGTTCAGCTGTTCTAGCGTGAAAGAGTAACAAACATACATCCATCCATCCATCCATTCTTACAAACTTTCGCGTTTATAATATTAGTAGGACATAGTCGCATCTCTTTTCCATAGGGGTAGGCAGAGACCACTTCTCTTCAGTTGCTACGGTCCTGGCACACATCTCTCGCTTCTTCTTAGTATTATGGCTATGTTTGTAGTAATATAAAGCGATATATTTTTAATAATAATAATTTATTTAAAGCGATGATAGCCTAGTTGGAGAAGCCCCCCCCCCCCCCCCTCAAGCAAGAGGGAGCGGGTTCAAACCCAGCCGACGGCACGCACCAATTTGTTCATTGTATGAACATATGTGCGTATTGTAGCATCTGCTACATGACTGGAGCCTCGTGTATGGCGACAGACTCGCCCCCTGTCACATGTGGGACTGAATATCGTCCGGCGAAGTGTGGGTGTTGTATTACACCTCTACCAGCCCCCTCGGGGGAAAGGCGTGACGATATCTATGTTTTGTAGTAATATAGGAGTGCAGCGCGTCGGTCCTAGTGTAACGTACCAGCGCCGAGAACAGGTCGAAGCCCATGAGCACGAAGGTGACGATGAAGATGGAGAGCACCGAGATACCCATACTCTTGAGCGTGTCGGGCCACATGGTGAGGTACTGCTCGTAGAACACGTAGAACACCGAGTACGGGAACACGTTCACTGTCGTGTCTATGCCCTGTTAGAATAAAACAATACTTTAAAAAAATTATCCAAGTGCGAATTAGTTACAATATTTCACTGAAGGTTTTTGAAATCTACTCTCTTAATAAGCGCGAAAAAAGTAGCGGGTAACAGCTATTAGTACGATAGTATAGATATAGATAGTACCGATATAGATATAGATAGTACCTATATTCATCTTATGTTTTGTCAAGAATGAATCTTTCTGTATACCTGTATAAGGCATGCTATATATTACTGAAGTGAAACTTCTAATGCGAATTCCAACAAGGTTGCGTTAAACGTTTAACGCTCCTGGGGAGGAATAGAAAGAGACAGAGCGAGAGTGAATGCGAGGCTCTCGAACGCATGCGCGTAGTATAGCTGTTACAGGCCAGCGCGAGCGTTAGCAACGAGTAGCGTCCAATATTCCAACGCAAGAGGGAGAGAGAAAGAACGATACAGAAGTTTCACTTCTTCCGCGCGGAGGGACTCCACGCACAATTTTTTTGATGTTTATGTTTCTGTGTTTGTTTTTTTTTTTAATTTATTGGCAACTGGATACAAAGTCCTTAATGCCTAACTTAGTAATTGGCATGTCTTGATAATGATGATGATGTGATTATAAAGAAGAGGGTGGTGAAAGTTGAGATGAATCCCGCCCCTTTTCCAATTTCAGTAAAGCCGTAGATACTTTACTGAAACTTTAAGTCGAGTTTTGTAGAGAACACGAAAAGTAGCATTTCCTAATGTTTGTATCATTTGCCCACACTCGTGCACGTTAACGAATCCGCAAAGGTTAATAATCCACAATTATTACACTTTAACACTCGAAGAATTACAAGTTTAGAAAATAATACAAAATCACGACACCATCTTTTCGGTTCCCGCCAAAAACTTCCCTGTATTCCTGTATGTATGTAGTGTTGCCTGTATGAGTCGTGCAGTATATTACTGTGTATTGGGCAGTGCGCCACGGACCTGTTCCTTGAGGTTCCTGTTGAGCGTCTCCGTGAGGTTGGCGGCGACGCCGCGCGCGCCGCGCAGCGCCGAGTAGTAGTCGGCGCTCGACTTCAGCACCGTGTGGTAGCCTGCGGGCGGACCAAGCGGTACACAACTTATACGACGAAGGAAAATAAGGAAAAGTTAAAGAGTGAGTGGGGGATAGAGAGAGCGGGAAGAAAGGACAGAGAATAAATTATAAGGGTTGATTTAATACGGTGAGAGATATTACAATTGACTGCCTCGGTGGCTCAGTTGGTAGTGAACCTGCCTTCTGAGCTTGGGGGCGTGGGTTCGATTCCCACCTAGGGCAAACATTTATGTGATGAACATTTGTGTTTGTTCTATGTCTGGGTGTTAATATGTATTTAAGTATGTATTTAAAAATATTTAAGTATGTGTATCAGTCCCTGGCAGCCATAGTACAAGCTTTGCTTAGTTTGGGGTCAGGCGACCGTGTGTGGAAGTGTCCCCAATTTATTTATTTATTATAATTATAATATATTATGTCTAATACAATTCTAATTTCTAATATAATAACTCACACGGACAATGTATAATACGATTCTCAAGATGGATATTATGTATTAATTTGCACGCAAGACGGCTGTTAACGGATGGACGTAATACTAAAGACCATGTACCACTAACATGCAAATAAAGATTTGGACTTTTGACTTTTGACAAAAATTAAGGGGGCATAGAAAACTAAAAAAGTTACAAACCACAGAACACAAACAATACGGGAAAAATATGTGAAATCCACCTATTTGTTACCCACCTCAGCAGGATGCGGAGTGGTGGACACCATAGCACAGTTTTAAACATTACGACTGATTGACTGCGTTAGGCTCGCACCGTAGGTATCTATTCCTACAACAGAAGTACTCACCCCTACGCCGGAAGTACTCACTCCAGTTCCGGAAGTACTAGCTACAACGCCGGAATTACTCATCCTAGTAGTAAATAGCTCTGATCTTCGACTTGTTCTCATTCAATATCTTGTAGTCAACAGCATGCAAATAAGCCGCGTATATAGGCCAGCCTATTTACACTCGGAGCCGGGACTGACGTCAAGGTTGTGTTGGAGGAAGTAGCGCCGGAAGTACCGACTCCAGTGCCGGAAGTACTTACCCAAAGCCGAAAGTACTAGCTTTTTTTTTTTTTTTTTTTTATGTAGAATAGGTCGGCGTTTGACCACCAACTCGCCTGATGTTAAGCGACGATGTGGTCTAAGATGGAGCACGCCGACCTATAAGGTACTTATTCACTCTAGCCTTAAAGTTTTGTAGAGTGAAGAAGTACAAAGACGGCAGTTGAGTGAGGCGCTACAAGTGCGCTACTGCTCAGACCCGTCTTCGGAACGGTTACACCGGACTACATCCCGAAACACGACTAGGTCATTTCACGGCATGGCTTGGTCCGGTGGGTGGTAACTAGCCACGGCCGAAGCCTCCCACCAGAGTTTGCTACCCGGTTAGCACTACCCGGGGACCACGTGTAGGGAATCAGAATAGAGTGTGGCTACAGCGCCACACTCACCTTGGTAGTAAGTAGCGCCGATCTTCGACTCGTTCTTATTGAGCATCTTGTAGTTGACAGCGTGTGAGTAAGCCGCGTGGCCGCCCTTTATGCACTCCGAGCTGGAACTGAGGTCAGGGTTGTCTTGGAGGAAGTACGGCACGTAGCGCCGGAAGTCTTCGGGGCTGGGACGCTTCTCCATGCCCACCTTGGGGATATTGCATTGCGAACATTGGCTTGATCCTGGGAAAGGAGAATAACGCAAGTTTAGAAACTAAAATCTGACTAGAAGTTAAGTTTCATTTAAAACATTTCACACCACCTGCTCGACCTAGACATGATTACATATCACGTAGTCTCAACTTAAAGCAAGGCATTGCCTGCCTAGTTGTATAAAAACCCCAAGTGAGTTTCCGAGTAAAGAGTTTAATTGAAAATTGAACAGGCCACTTAAAAAAAAAACTAGAAAACTGTGAGACTAATTTATTTATTCTTTGAAAAAATAATGCCCCTCAGTTTCTTGCCTTTTCTACTGAGTAGAGGCTCTTTAACCGAACAAGGCGTCGAGTCTATTTTTAAAAAAAAACTTTGACGTTCATAAGTGTATCTTTGATACCCAAATTGAATAAAAACATTTTGACTTTGGCTAACATATTTTCACACTTTCAAAACTAGAGTATTTATCTCTAGGATAAAGCAGGGTCTTTGCCTCGGGCGGCTTGAACCCCTCGCTTCACTCTAACTCTAGAGCCCCTCGTTACGGTCAGTGTTCAATTTGATCAGGGTTACAACATTTCAACATAACACAACATATCGTCACGCCTTTTCCCCCGAGGGGGCTGGCAGAGGTGTAATACAACACCCACATTTCGCCGGACGATATTCAGTCCCAAATGTGACAGGGGGTGAGCCTGTCGCCATACACCGGGCTCCAGTCATGTAGCAGATGACATACAACACGCACATACGTTCACACAATGAACATATTGGTGCGTGCCGTTGGCTGGGTTCGAACCCGCTCCCTCAGGCTTGAAAGGCAGGCCTTTTCCAACTAGGCTATCATCGCTTATACAACATTTCAAACGAAAGAATTAATAAGGTGTAAGTTCAACTCACTCTCTATGGGACAGAAGCTGGCATTGTTAGGATAGTAGTGACAGCACTTTTCAAGGGACGTCCAATCGAAGAAGTCATCAAGCCACGAGTTGGGCGGCTGGGCTATGTACGTCTCGTTAGGATCCTTGTATGCTGGAACAAGTAACAATTCATTAGTACCCTATTTTAATGCAGTTTGAAAGTACCCTATTAAAGAAAGAACAAAAATCCAGCTCAAAATGCAAAAACACGCAATCGATAATTGCCTGTTTAGAAGGTAGGATGTTACAAACAATAATATATAATAGAAAAGGTTATATCTGAGAGGGTTGTATTGTATCTGAGATACACAGAGTGTGTGTTCCCTGACACTTGTAATCTGGGTGTGTTCAAGTCTCGAGTGAATCGGTTTCTTCTAGGCAAGCGTGCTCCATCGTAGGCCGCATCACTGCTTATCATCAGGCATGTCGGCGGCCAAACGCAAGCCTATTAAGTTTTACAAAAAAAAAGGAAAAAGAGATAGCTAAATAAGGAAAATGTGTTTCTGGAAACTTTATACATTTCTAGAAAGGTCACTTCTGGGACGGTTACATCTGGAAATATTACATCTAAAAAGGATATATAGATAGGCTAGATAGAGCACACTTGTAAAATCCAGCTGTAAAGTAGTTATATCGTAAAAGGTTGTATCTGAAAACGTTATATCTAGAAGTCACACCTGGAACATCCCAAAAGCCCATCAACAAGGTATCCTTACCTGAGTAAAGCTGCATAGCCACGCTGTCATCCCTACAGAACCTCGTCCCGCAGATCATGTTTTGCACATTAAGACTGGAGTAGTCCAGGTCTTTGCCAGCAGAAGTCGTGAGGACGAAGTAGACCGGAGGTCCGATGTTGAGGTACGTGTTGAGGTGCTGGAAGTATTTCAGCTGGAAACTGTCCTGGGGCATTGAGAGCTCTTGGTCGAGGCCGATTTCTATGTGTGGCGCCACCTGGAGATGAAGCAGATCAAGTAAATGGCATGTTTACGGATCAGATCGTTTTTACCCAGAACATTAAACAGAGTTAGCATAAATCGTCACGCTTTTGCAGCCAGAGGTGTAATTCAACACTCACTCTTCTCCGGACGATATTCAGTCCCAAATGTGACAGGGGGCGAGACATACATAGTTAACGGGAAATAATGTGCTAAACCGAAAGGTATTGTTCTTTGTACTCATTCATTATGTACAGCTATTAGTCACGCAAAATCACGAAAGATCTGTCTCATATAAACAGTTCATTGCTCGACAAAATGTATGGGAAAAATGGTAGACTTTATCATAATTTGACCAAGTCGATGCCAGGAATCAACTTCAAGGTTCAAGAGTTCTTTAGGCACTTTAAGCCTTTCTCAATTCATCTATATATTTGGCCAATGTCAAATGTTGTTTAAAATTTACTTAATAATATAATAATTGGTTTAAGGGCCGATTTTTCAATCCTTACTTTATCCGCCTAATAACTACCGAGCCAATAACTTTATTAATCTGTTTATTCGACTCCTATACGGTGTTCGGTTTTTCAATACAATTTTAAATTGGGAATAACTATCTGACCATTTATTCAGTGTGTACAAAAGTTAACTTCAGACAGTTGAAACAAAACTATAAAATATCCACGCGTTAGAAAAGGACTTCGAATTTTCAATTTTCGCTTATGTCACTGTCTTGTCAGTTTTAGTCTAAACGACACTGTAGAATAATCTGTGCAAAAGTCGTCGGCTGGTTTGGCTATGGTAGTATAGCTCATGTAGTTTGCTCATGGTAGTTTTTTTTTTTTATTAAAATTAATTTAGTTTCTGTGTGTCAGAAATATCAATCTTTTTTTACGGTGACAACCCTTAAGACCATCATTTAGACAGTCTCAACAATTTATTCCATAGAATAAACTGCTATCTGGCCGTTCCACCGACAAATAAAGTTATACCTCAGATAGATGAGTTATTCGTCTAGTAAATGATACCTGACCATTGCAAAACAGAATAATTAGCTATCAGTTCAATAAACACTATTTGTTTGTTTATCTGACCATTGAAAAATCGGCCCTAAATCGTTTTAATAAGTTAAAATATACTTACAGCAACCGATGAACAGAGCCAGGCGAAGAATATGATCATGACCGACGCACGAACTTCCCGCTTCATGAGGAAAGGCACGTACACTTGCTTGAACAAGTTGTAGAGGGCTCCTTCGCCGCTCGTGGGAGCGTCAGTCTTGGAGCCTCGCACGCAGCAGAGGACGTCAAATCTGGTGGGGGGAAGAAACTTTTAGGAGAAAGATTCAATAAATTTGGCGATTCATTTGGGCCTTTATTTGCTCGGTAACCTTTTGATCGCTAAGTAAAGTTAAGTCACACCGCGCCCGCGTACAGCGCAAACGTCACTACATCTGACCTGTTAGCGTTCTGCCGGTGAGTGTCTATAGCGAGCAGCGCCACGAAGCAGGTGACCTGCAGCAGGAAGTCGACGAGCAGCGCCGCGCCCGCGTACAGCGCGAAGGCGCGCACGGCCGGCATGTCGCTCAGCGCGCCCAGGAAGAAGCACACGGACTCCGACACCGACGTCAGGAACATGGACGGGCCCACGTGCCCCAGCCTGCAACGAAACGACATGGTACAGCAGCCGGCAAACAACTGGAGCCAACGACCTTGGCTGAGCAGTAGACGGTTACAAACTGGAGCGCACCAGATGCAGGTGCACTTCGTGTGTACTTTTCGGTCCGGTTTGCTAGGACCAGTGAAGTATGAAATTCTATGAAAGACGTCACACCGAAAGCATCCATTTCAGTCCGTGTGCTTGCTGCATGTCACCCGAGCATATCGTTGACGATGTCAAACTGACAGCACGAACGCAGGCGCGAGACGCGCGAGGACGAGTGCTTGCAGTGCAGCACAGAATACTCCCTATTACATTGCAGTGCAGTTACAGCGCGAGCAACGTGCACAACAGACTTTTTTACTGGACGTTACACTAATCCGTGTGTAGTGCAGTCGTGTTGTCGAAAATGGCTTCATAATGGTTTTGTGTTTGCCTACCCTAATAAAGGTTTCCTCAGTCAAATCCCCTTCCCCCTAAACCAAAAGCTTACCTACCTAGATAAAGCTTTGATTTTAAAGCCCGCACGAAGCGCTTTCAAAACTCCTTCCTAATCAGAACTGCCAAGGAGTGGAACGCACTTCCTGCCTCGGTGTTCCCCAGCAATAGATACAACCTGGGTCTCTTCAAGACAAGAGTGAATAGGCACCTCATGGGCAAGCGTGCTCCATCTTGGACCGCATCGTCACTTTCCATCAGGTGTGTTGTGCTCAAACGTGGGCCCATACAATCATAAAAAAAAGCTTACTTCCACCTAATTCAAGCCCCCCTCAAACCACAATCCTGTACATCTTTGTACCAATCACTGCTACCCATCATTACGTCCAACTTTGACCTTGGGACCAACCCTGAAATCCCGTTGAATAAAACCAGCTGTTCCATACAAAAAGTTACATCTTTGTACCAATCACTGCTACCCATAATTACGTCCAACTTCTCCTATGGGACCAACCCTGAAATCCCGATGAAGAAAACCAGCTGTTCCATACAAAAAGTAAATAGATCGATACAATGATGTAGCACTAACGTCCTGCCGATGTGCTCGGCCACGGTCTCGTCGGGCGCGCGGGCCTCCCTCTGCGCGGTCTGCACGAGTATGAAGATGTTGTCGACGCCGACGGCCAGCACGAGGAAGGGGATGACCTCCACGATGATGAGCGTGGCCGGCACGCCGCAGTACCCGAATATGCCGATCGAGCACACCACGGACGCCAGCACTATCAGCACTCCTGAAACAATTACACGGGTGTGATGTAGACTGCTCATCAAATTTTAAACAGTGTTGGATCACGGATGCGAGCTCTCAGCAGTCCGACACAAAATACATGAACGTTAGATTTGATGTTTTAGTTAGTATAGGCTGAGTGGCTAGCCCTAGCGTCAGTTTTTAGGCCCCGTCACATGTCTTGACGACTGTTGTCACAGGACAAACAATTAGAGACTACTATTTCTGACCCTGACCCGCCCGTACCCTGACATCTTCTTGAGATGACAATTAGGTGCAGACGCTGATGATGCGCGACCACAAATCGTATCGCTGCGCAACAAGGTTCATTGTCGCGCAGCGTCGGCGCCTGAACCCAAAAATCATCGCAATAAGATGTCCCGGTCCGGACCCTGGTCGAGCCTAGCCACGAGCGCTGCAAATATCTATTATTATTATTATTATTATACTATATAAAGTTGAATTACCACTGACTCACTGACTGACTCACTGACTGACATAGAGAAACCTTAAGGGTACTTCCGGGGGTGGGGGGGAAAAAGTGGATATGGGGTCGTGGAGGGGTGGGTCCACAACCTCCGGGAAAAATCCGAAATTGGCGAAAAGTCGAACCCTGACGGTGGTATGCCCTCGTATCTCGGAAACTAAAAAAAAATTTTCTAAAGCAGTTGAACTAAAGTTGTAGAGAACCCTGGGACGTTTCAGGGGAAGTTGAAAAAAACATGGCTCCCGAAGAAAAAAACATGGCCGCCATACAAAATTGAAAATAAAATAACTCGAAAACGGTACGACTTGGATGGGGAGTGTTTGACCAAATGTCATAGGGAATCGGGAGAGCTACCTGGTGGGGGTGACGAAAATTCAAGATGGCGGATTCAAGATGGCGGCCAAATTTCAAAATGGTCCGAGAGGTCTGATTTTTTGCATCCGGGGGTTTTTGGGGTCCCCGATTCCATTTTTGAAAAAATATTTTGGAAAAGTTTTTTTTTTAATATGGCTGCCATACATTCGATTTTTTTTCATACATTTTGGGGGTCGCTTCCGAGCGAATAGGGCGAGGCCGGAGGCCTCGCGTCACACTAGCGAGGCCGAAGGCCGAGCCCCAGCTGCGAGGCCGAAGGCCGAGCAGCCCCACTCGGCCGGTGCAAGGTGAGGCCGAAGGCCGAGCCTTGCAGCGGCCGAGTACAATGACACACAATCAAAGTCGGATAGGTCATACTAGCGAGGCCGAAGGCCGAGCCTACGACCGCGAGGCCGAAGGCCGAGCCGCACCGGGGCGAGGCCGTCAGGCCGAGCCACGGTGCGTATAGGACTACTCGACCGATGCGAGGCGAGGCCGAAGGCCGAGCCTTGCACCGGTAGAGTACGATTACTACGAAATAAACAGACTGAATGACTAACTGAACTGCGGAATAAATAAGTAGGGCACCACAAAATCAGGGCACCCCGACTACAGGGCACCGCGGGCCGCTTGCGGCCCGCGCACCGCCCAAAATACTAGTTATACTATATAAAGTTGAATTACCACTGACTGACTGACTGACTGACTGACTGACTGACTGACATAGAGAAACCTAAAGGGTATACGCCGGGGTGGGGGGGATAAAGTGGATATGGGGTCGTGGAGGGTCGGGTCCACAGCCTCCGGGAAAAATCCGAAATTGGCGAAAAGTCGAACCCTGATGGTGGTATGCCCTCGTATCTCGGAAACTAAAAAAAAATTTTCTAAAGCAGTTGAACTAAAGTTGTAGAGAACCCTGGGACGTTTCAGGGGAAGTTGAAAAAAACATGGCTCCCGAAGAAAAAAACATGGCCGCCATACAAAATTGAAAATAAAATAACTCGGAAACGGTACGACTTGGATGGGGAGTGTTTGACCAAATGTCATAGGGAATCGGGAGAGCTACCTGGTGGGGGTGACGAAAATTCAAGATGGCGGATTCAAGATGGCGGCCAAATTTCAAAATGGTCCGAGAGGTCTGATTATTTGCATCCGGGGGTTTTTTGGGTCCCCGATTCTAATAATGAAAAAATATTTTGGAAAAGTTTTTTTTTTAATATGGCTGCCATACATTCGATTTTTTTCATACATTTTGGGGGTCGCTTCCGAGCGAATAGGGCGAGGCCGGAGGCCTCGCATCACACTAGCGAGGCCGAAGGCCGAGCCCCAGCTGCGAGGCCGAAGGCCGAGCAGCCCCACTCGGCCGGTGCAAGGTGAGGCCGAAGGCCGAGCCTTGCAGCGGCCGAGTACAATGACACACAATCAAAGTCGGATAGGTCATACTAGCGAGGCCGAAGGCCGAGCCTACGACCGCGAGGCCGAAGGCCGAGCCGCACCGGGGCGAGGCCGTAAGGCCGAGCCACGGTGCGTATAGGACTACTCGACCGATGCGAGGCGAGGCCAAAGGCCGAGCCTTGCACCGGTAGAGTACAAATAAATGCTAATTAAACAGACTGCATGATCGAACAAACTGCGGAATCGAAACGTAGGGCCACAAGGGTCCATTGGCGCCTGACCGCGGGCCGCTTGCGGCCCGCGCACCGCCCAAAATACTAGTTATACTATATAAAGTTGAATTACCACTCACTCACTGACTGACTCACTGACTGACATAGAGAAACCTAAAGGGTATACGCAGGGGTGGGGGGGAAAAAGTGGATACGGGGTCGTGGAGGGGTGGGTCCACAACCTCCGGGAAAAATCCGAAATTGGCGAAAAGTCGAACCCTGATGGTCGTATGCTCTGGTATCTCGAAAACCAAAAAAAAATTTTCTAAAGCACTTGAACTAAAGTTGTAGGGAAACCTGGGACGTTTCAGGGGAAGTTGAAAAAAACATGGCTCCCGAAGAAAAAAACATGGCCGCCATACAAAATTGAAAATAAAATAACTCGAAAACTGTACGACTTGGATAGGGAGTGTTTGACCAAATGTCATAGGGAATAGGGAGAGCTACCTGGTGGGAGTGACGAAAATTCAAGATGGCGGATTCAAGATGGCGGCCAAATTTCAAAATGGATCTAGAGGTCTGACTTTTTGCATCCGGGGGTTTTTGGGGACCCCGATTCTAATAATGAAAAAAAATTTTGGAAAAGTTTTTTTTTTAATATGGCTGCCATACATTCGATTTTTTTTCATACATTTTGGGGGTCGCTTCCGAGCGAATAGGGCGAGGCCGGAGGCCTCGCATCACACTAGCGAGGCCGAAGGCCGAGCCCCAGCTGCGAGGCCGAAGGCCGAGCAGCCACACTCGGCCGGTGCAAGGTGAGGCCGAAGGCCGAGCCTTGCAGCGGCCGAGTACAATGACACACAATCAAAGTCGGATAGGTCATACTAGCGAGGCCGAAGGCCGAGCCTACGACCGCGAGGCCGAAGGCCGAGCCGCACCGGGGCGAGGCCGCCAGGCCGAGCCACGGTGCGTATAGGACTACTCGACCGATGCGAGGCGAGGCCGAAGGCCGAGCCTTGCACCGGTAGAGTACAATAATGTTGCTCTCCGACCTACTGACCAAGACGAATTTACTGCGGAATCGGAACGTAGGGTCACAAGGGTCCATTAGCACTGGTAGAGTACAATAAAATAATGATGCTCTCCCAACTACTGACCAAGACGAATTTACTGCGGAATCGAAACGTAGGGCCACAAGGGTCCATTAGCACCGGTAGAGTACTATTAACTGCGAAATAAACAGACTGCATGATCAAATAAACTGCGGAATCGAAACGTAGGGCCACAAGGGTCCATTGGCGCCTGACCGCGGGCCGCTTGCGGCCCGCGCACCGCCCAAAATACTAGTCATACTATATAAAGTTAAACTACCACTGACTGACTGACTGACTGACATAGAGAAACCTAAAGGGTATAAGGAGGGGTAGGGGGGGAAAAGTGAATATGGGGTCGTGTAGGGGTTGGCTCAGAGGGCCCGGGAAAAATCCGAAATTGGCGAAAAGTCGAACCCTGATGGTGGTATGCCCTCGTATCTCGGAAACCAAAAAAATTTTTACTAAAGCACTTGAACTAATATTTCAGCAAACCTTGGGAACTTTCACGAGAAATCAAAAAAAAAATGGCCGCCATACAAAAAAAAAAAATTCCATACAAAATTGAAAAGTGAATAACATTTGAAGTCAAATAGGTCACATTAGCGAGGCCGAAGGCCGAGCCCCAGCTGCGAGGCCGAAGGCCGAGCAGCAGTACTCGAACGGTGCAAGGCGAGGCCGAAGGCCGAGCCTTGCAGCGTTCGAGTACAACTATATTTGAAGTCGAATAGGTCACATTAGCGAGGCCGAAGGCCGAGCCTTGCAGCGTTCGAGTACAACTATATTTGAACTCGAATAGGTCACATTAGCGAGGCCGAAGGCCGAGCCCCCAACCGCGAGGCCGAAGGCCGAGCCCCAGCTGCGAGGCCGAAGGCCGAGCAGCAGTACTCGAACGGTGCAAGGCGAGGCCGAAGGCCGAGCCTTGCAGCGGTCGAGTACAACCACACACAAACAACTTCAGGGCACCCCAACTTCAGGGCACCCCGACTTCAGGGCACCCACAAACGCGGGCCGCTTGCGGCCCGCGCACCGCCCAAAATACTAGTTACACTATATAAAGTTAAACTACCACTGACTGACTGACTGACTGACATAGAGAAACCTTAAGGGTACTTCCGGGGGTGGGAGGGGAAAAGTGGATATGGGGTCGTGTAGGGGTTGGGTCAGAGGGCCCGGGAAAAATCCGAAATTGGAACTTCTCCCTACCCTGATGGTGGTATGCCCCCGTATCTCGGAAACCAAAAACATTTTTACGAAAGCACTTGAACTAAAAATGAAGGCAATCTTGGGAATTTTCAGAAGCAATAAAAAAAAAGATGGCCGCCATACAAAAAAAAAAAATTCCATACAAAATTGAAACGTGAATAACTCGGAAACGGTTAAAGTTTTAGATAGTCTGCTTGAACAAATGTCATAGGGGATCGGGGGGGCTACCAGGTGGGGGTCATAAAAATCCAAGATGGCGGATTCAAAATGGCGGCCAAATTTCAAAATGGTCCGGGAGATCTGATTTTTTGCATCCGGGGATTTTTGGGGTATCCGATTCCATTTCTGAAATAAAATTTTGAAAAAGTGTTTTTTTTAATATGGCTGCCATACAATGGTTTTTTTTCAGATACAGAGAAACCTAAATGGTAAAAGGGGGGGTGGGGGGGGCAAAGTGAATATAGAATCGTGTAAGGGTTGTCCCACAACTTCCGAAGAAAAACCGAAATTAGAACATTTACCTACTCTGATGGTGGTATGCCCTGGTATCTCGAAAACGGTGAATACTTGTAGGCAAGCGCTTGAATTAAAATTTCAGCAAACCTTGAGAACTTTCAGGAAAAAAAAAAAAAAACATGGCTCCCATACAAAAAAAAAATTCTTCATACAAAATTGATTTTTTTTAGGGAGTGCGTTTGATTGGAATTGGAAAATTGGAAAGGCTACCAGGTGGAGGTAAAAAAAATCCAACGTGTTTTTTTTTTTAGTATGCCTGCCATACATTCAGTTTTGGGGGTCGCCGACGCCGAAGGCCGAGCTCAAGCCCGCGAGGCCAAAGGCCGAGCCCCCGCTCCACCGTTCGAGTACAACCACCTACAATCAAACGATTTGTTTCAAAAGGCGAATCAACTTCACTACCATCGCCATTTCGCCTGGTTGTTTTGTAATAGCAATCTAAACGGGCTGTCTAGATCGCCGCTCGCCTGGTTGAACTGATGGCAGGCGGTGTGTACCTACTTAACCGACGTTTAGTTTGTATGTTTTGAGCATATTGTTTCTAAAATAGAGTTTTACTTCGTGCGACGCCTGATTAATCCACCATAGCAACCGCAGGCAAAGCTATCCTGACAGCCTTTATTTACATTATTACCCAGTTTTAAACATAAGTAGTGTTAAGCCACCATGTTTCCACATCCTACCTATCATAAAAATATAGCCATCTACCGAGATCTAAGTAGAGCTTACTTTGTATGTTTCCTCTTGCCTATCCTACTGTGTTGGTCTTGATAAGTAAGTAAGTACCTACATTAAATTCTAATTTACTATGTAAGCATAGCAATATATAAAATAATAATAAAACAAGAAGAAATTCTTTGATTTTATTTTATTTTGTAACTTATGTTAATACTATTACAATGTACAAAAACAGGACATCGAAACATTTTAGTCATAAACAAGGAATCAGAAAGACTGAAATATGTATTTATTTTGACAGGCAAGGCACTCAGGCAGGTCACTAGCCGGGCAATATCTTAGGGGTGGTTATCCGGTCATTTCGATACAGGTACAGTTGGTAATATTGCCAGGCCAGTAATGCAGTAAAAACACTAGAAAGCACAGGCTGACACAAGTACCTACATTATTATATAATAGTACATACAAATTATTATCTGGCCGTGTCTGTAGCACCTAAACAATCAAGAGAGAGAAGAACACTCTTGTGTTTTGTAGCTTCTGTGTTGTTTGAGCAGATGCTGGAGAGGTCCGGACAGTAGAAGGCTTTCTCCGGTCTTGACATTGGCACTGGAACTGGGGACTTGCGACGGCTTGGACAACAGTTTATAATCTTACATACACAAGTTGCGAAGTGTTCTTCTTTTTTTTTTTTTTTTTTCATAATATAATTCTGGATTTCTATATTTCTCCACTCACAGTTATTAAGTATATATTAGCCTTTATTTGTGGTAGGTAAAAAAAAATATTTTGAAAAAGTTTTTTTTTTAATATGGCTGCCATACAATGGTTTTTTTTCAGATACAGAGAAACCTAAATAGTACAAGGGGGGTGGGGGGGGGGGGGGGGGAGAAAGTGAATACAGGGTCGTGTAGAAGTTGGTTCAGAGGGCCCGGGAAAATTCCGAAATTGGCGAAAAGTCAAACCCTGATGGTGGTATGCCCTCGTATCTCGGAAACCAAAAAAATTTTTAGGGAAGCACTTGAACTAAAAATGAAGGCAATCTTGGGAGTTTTCAGAAGAAATAAAAAAAAAGATGGCCGCCATACAAAAAAAATCCATACAAAATCGAAACGTGAATAACTTGGAAAACTATATTTGAAGTCGGGATAGGACACATTAGCGAGGCCGAAGGCCGAGCCCCCAATCGCGAGGCCGCAGGCCGAGCCCACCGATGCGAGGCCGTAGGCCGAGCCCCAGCTGCGAGGCCGAAGGCCGAGCAGCAGCACTCGAACGGTGCAAGGCGAGGCCGAAGGCCGAGCCTTGCAGCGTTCGAGTACAACTATATTTGAAATCGAACAGGTCACATTAGCGAGGCCGAAGGCCGAGCCCCTACCGCGAGGCCGCAGGCTGAGCTTACCGATGCGAGGCCGGAGGCCGAGACCCAGCTGCGAGGCCGAAGGCCGAGCAGTAGTACTCGAACGGTGCAAGGCGAGTCCGAAGGCCGAGCCTTGCAGCGGTCGAGTACAACCAGACACAATCAAAGTCGGACAGATCACATTAGCGAGGACGAAGGCCGAGCCCCCAACCGCGAGGCCGAAGGCCGAGCTCACTAATGCGAGGCCGACCTACTCGTACTGACGCAGACGAATTTCATGCGGAATCGAAACGTAGGGCACTCCAAAGTCCGAGTACCCCGACTTCAGGGCACCCCGTTTTAAGGGCACCCCGACTTCAGGGCACCCACAAACGCGGGCCGCTTGCGGCCCGCGCACCGCCCAAAATACTAGTTATACTATATAAAGTTGAATTACCACTGACTGACTCACTGACTCACTGACATAGAGAAACCTAAAGGGTATACGCAGGGGTGGTGGGGAAAAAGTGAGTATGAGGTCGTGGAGGGGTTGGTTCAGAGGGCCCGGGAAAAATCTGACATTGGCGAAAAGTCAAACCCTGGTCATGGTATGCCCTCGTATCTCGGAAACGGTTTATATTTTTCCTAAAGCACTTGAACTAATATTTCAGCAAACCTTGGGAACTTTCACGAGAAATCAAAAAAAACATGGCCGCCATACAAAAAAAAAAATTCCATACAAAATTGAAACGTGAATAACTCGGAAACGGTTAAAGTTTTAGATAGTCTGCTTGAACAAAAGTCATAGGGAATCGGGGGGGCTACCAGGTGGGGGTCATAAAAATCCAAGATGGCGGATTCAAAATGGCGGCCAAATTTCAAAATGGTCCGAGGATTCTGATTTTTTGCATCCGGGGATTTTTGGGGTATCTGATTCCATTTCTGAAATAAAATTTTGAAAAAGTGTTTTTTTTAATATGGCTGCCATACATTCAAATTTTTCCATACACGGCGAAACCTAAAGGGTACAAGGGAAGGTGAGGGGGGAAAAGTGAATATAGGGTCGTATAAGGGGTGTTTCACAGTCTCCGAAGAAATTCCGAAATTGCAACAAATACCTACTCTGATGGTGGTATGCCCTGGTATCTCAGAAACGGTGCATATTTTTGGTAAAGCGCTTAAACTAATATTTTAGCAACTCTTGGGACCTTTCAGGAGAAATAAAAAAAAACATGACTCCCATACAAAAAAAAATTCTCCATACAAAATTGATACGTGAATAACTCGGAAACGTTAAGTTTTATAGGGAGTGCGTTTGAATGAACAAATGTCATAGGGAATTAGAAGGGCTACCAGGTGGGGATAAAAAAAAACCAAGATGGCGGCCAAATTTCAAAATGGTCGGAGAGGTCTGATTTTTTGTATCTGGGGGTTTTTGGGGACCCCGATTCCAGTTATGAAAATAAATTTTGAAAAAAAAAAGAAATTAACATAGCTACCATTTTGCTCGATTTTTTTCATACATATTAGGGGTCGCCGCAGAATGACTTTTCGCAGATACTTGCGAGGCCGAAGGCCGAGCCCACCAAAGCGAGGCCGGAGGCCGAGCCCCAGCTGCGAGGCCGAAGGCCGAGCAGCAGCACTCGAACGGTGCAAGGCGAGGCCGAAGGCCGAGCCTTGCAGCGTTCGAGTACAACTATACTCGAAGCCGGATAGGTCACACTTGCGAGGCCGAAGGCCGAGCCCACAGATGCGAGGCCGAAGGCCGAGCCATAGCTGCGAGGCCGAAGGCCAAGCCCCAGCTGCGAGGCCGAAGGCCGAGCAGCAGTACTCGAACGGTGCAAGGCGAGGCCGAAGGCCGAGCCTTGCAGCGGTCGAGTACAACCACACACAATCGAATTCAGGGCACCCCGACTTCAGGGCACCCCGACTTCAGGGCACCCACAAACGCGGGCCGCTTGCGGCCCGCGCACCGCCCAAAATACTAGTTATTATCATACTATATAAAGTTAAATTACCACTCACTGACTCACTGACATAGAGAAACCTAAAGGGTATACGCAGGGGTGGTGGGGGAAAAGTGAATATGGGGTCGTGTAGAGGTCGGCTCAGAGGGCCCGGGAAAAATCTGACATTGGCGAAAAGTCGAACCCTGATGGTGGTATGCCCTCGTATCTCGGAAACGGTGCATATTTTTACTAAAGCACTTGAACTAATATTTTAGCAAACCTTGGGAACTTTCACGAGAAATCAAAAAAAACATGGCCGCCATACAAAAAAAAAAATTCCATACAAAATTGAAACGTGAATAACTCGGAAACTATTCAAGTTTTAGATAGTCTGCTTGAACAAAAGTCATAGGGAATCGGGGGGGCTACCAGGTGGGGGTCATAAAAATCCAAGATGGCGGATTCAAAATGGCGGCCAAATTTCATAATGGTCCGAGAGGTCTGATTTTTTGCATCCGGGGGTTTTTGGGGTATCTGATTTCATTTCTGAAATAAAATTTTGAAAAAGTGTTTTTTTTAATATGGCTGCCATACATTCAAATTTTTCCATACACGGCGAAACCTAAAGAGTACATGGGGGGGTAGGGGGGGAAAGTGAATATAAGGTCGTATAAGGGGTGTTTCACAGTCTCCGAAAAAAATACGAAATTGGAACAATTACCTACTCTGATGGTGGTATGCCCTGGTATCTCAGAAACGGTGCTTATTTTTGGTAAAGTGCTTGAACTAATATTTTAGCAACTCTTGGGACCTTTCAGGAGAAATAAGAAAAAACATGACTCCCATACAAAAAAAAATTCTCCATACAAAATTGATACGTGAATAACTCGGAAACGTTAAGTTTTATAGGGAGTGCGTTTGAACAAATGTCATAGGGAATTAGAAGGGCCACCTGGTGGGGGTAAAAAAAATCCAAGATGGCGGATTCAAGATGGCGGCCAAATTTCAAAATGGTCGGAGAGGTCTGATTTTTTGTATCTGGGGGTTTTTGGGGACCCCGATTCCAGTTATGAAAATAAATTTTGAAAAAAAAAAAATTAACATAGCTGCCATATTGCTCGATTTTTTTCATACATTTTAGGGGTCGCCGCAGAATGACTTTTCGCAGATACTTGCGAGGCCGGAGGCCGAGCCCCAGCTGCGAGGCCGAAGGCCGAGCAGCAGCAGTCGAACGGTGCAAGGCGAGGCCGAAGGCCGAGCCTTGCAGCGGTCGAGTATAACTATATTCGAAGTCGAACAGGCGAGGCCGCAGGCCGAGCCCACCGATGCGAGGCCGTAGGTGCATAATGATTTAAATGTTAAGGCCGCATAATGATTTAAAATTTGGAAAAAGTGTTTTTTTTAATATGGCTGCCATACAATGGTTTTTTTTCAGACTCAGAGAAACCTAAATGGTACAAGGAGGGGTGGGGGGGGAAAAGTGAATATAGCGTCGTATGAGGGGTAGCCCACAACTTCCGAAGAAAATCCGAAGTTGGAACATTTACCTATTCTGATGGTGGTATGCCCTGGTATGTCGGAAACGGTGCTTATTTTTGGTAGAGCGCTTGAAGTAATATTTTAGCAACTCTTGGGACCTTTCAGGAGAATTAAGAAAAACCATGACTCCCATACAAAAAAAAATTCTCCATACAAAATTCGGAAACGTTAAGTTTTTTTGGGAGTGCATTTGAACAAATGTCATAGGGAAATGGAAGGGCTACGTGGAGGGGGTAAAAAAAAATCCAAGATGGCGGATTCAAAATGGCGGCCAAATTTCAAAATGGTCCGGGAAATCTGATTTTTGCATCCGGGAGTTTTTGGAGTCCCCGATTCCATTTTTGAAAAAATATTTTGGAAAAGTTTTTTTTTTAATATGGCTGCCATACAATGGTTTTTTTTCAGATACAGAGAAACCTAAATGGTACAAGGGGGGTGGGGGGGGGGGGGAGAAAGTGAATACAGGGTCGTATAGAAGTTGGTTCAGAGGGTCCGGGAAAAATCCGAAATTGGCGAAAAGTCAAACCCTGATGGTGGTATGCCCACGTATCTCGGAAACCAAAAAATTTTTTACGGAAGCACTTGAACTAAAAATGAAGGCAATCTTGGGAGTTTTCAGAAGAAATAAAAAAAAAGATGGCCGCCATACAAAAATAAATCCATACAAAATCGAAACGTGAATAACTTGGAAAACTATATTTGAAGTCGGGATAGGACACATTAGCGAGGCCGAAGGCCGAGCCCCCAATCGCGAGGCCGCAGGCCGAGCCCACCGATGCGGGGCCGCAGGCCGAGCCCCAGCTGCGAGGCCGAAGGCCGAGCAGCAGCACTCGAACGGTGCAAGGCGAGGCCGAAGGCCGAGCCTTGCAGCGTTCGAGTACAACTATATTTGAAGTCGAATAGGTCACATTAGCGAGGCCGAGGCGAGGCCGAGCCCCCAACCGCGAGGCCGCAGCTTACCGATGCGAGGCCGGAGGCCGAGACCCAGCTGCGAGGCCGAAGGCCGAGCAGTAATACTCGAACGGTGCAAGGCGAGGCCGAAGGCCGAGCCTTGCAGCGGTCGAGTACAACCAGACACAATCAAAGTCGGACAGATCACATTAGCGAGGCCGAAGGCCGAGCCCCCAACCGCGAGGCCGAAGGCCGAGCTCACTAATGCGAGGCCGACCTACTCGTACTGACGCAGACGAATTTCATGCGGAAACAAAAACGGTGCAAGGCGAGGCCGAAGGCCGAGCCTTGCAGATCGTAGGGCACTCCAAAGTCCGAGCACCCCGACTTCAGGGCACCCCGTTTTAAGGGCACCCCGACTTCAGGGCACCCCGACTTCAGGGCACCCACAAACGCGGGCCGCTTGCGGCCCGCGCACCGCCCAAAATACTAGTTATACTATATAAAGTTGAATTACCACTCACTCACTGACTCACTGACTGACTGACATAGAGAAACCTAAAGGGTATACGCCGGGGTGGGGGGGATAAAGTGGACACGGGGTCGTGGAGGGGTGGGTCCACAACCTCCGGGAAAAATCCGAAATTGGAACATCTCCCTACCCTGATGGTCGTATGCCCTGGTATCTCGGAAACTAAAAAAAAATTTTCTAAAGCAGTTGAACTAAAGTTGTAGAGAACCCTGGGACGTTTCAGGGGAAGTTGGAAAAAACATGGCTCCCGAAGAAAAAAACATGGCCGCCATACAAAATTGAAACGTCAAATACTCGGAAACGGTACGACTTGGATGGGGAGTGTTTGACCAAATGTCATAGGGAATCGGGAGAGCTACCTGGAGGGGGTGACGAAAATTCAAGATGGCGGATTCAAGATGGCGGCCAAATTTCAAAATGGTCCGAGAGGTCTGATTTTTTGCATCCGGGGGTTTTTGGGGTCCCCGATTCTAATAATGAAAAAATATTTTGGAAAAGTTTTTTTTTTAATATGGCTGCCATACATTCGATTTTTTTTATACATTTTGGGGGTCGCTTTCGAGCGAATAGGGCGAGGCCGGAGGCCTCGCATCACACTCGCGAGGCCGAAGGCCGAGCCCCAGCTGCGAGGCCGAAGGCCGAGCAGCCCTACTCGGCCGGTGGAAGGTGAGGCCGAAGGCCGAGCCTTGCAGCGGCCGAGTACAATGACACACAATCAAAGTCGGATAGGTCATACTAGCGAGGCCGAAGGCCGAGCCTACGACCGCGAGGCCGAAGGCCGAGCCGCACCGGGGCGAGGCCGTAAGGCCGAGCCACGGTGCGTATAGGACTACTCGACCGATGCGAGGCGAGGCCGAAGGCCGAGCCTTGCACCGGTAGAGTACAATAATTATGCTCTCCGACCTACTTACCAAGACGAATTTACTGCGGATTCGAAACGTAGGGCCACAAGGGTCCATTGGCGCCTGACCGCGGGCCGCTTGCGGCCCGCGCACCGCCCAAAATACTAGTTATTATACTATATAAAGTTGAATTACCACTGACTCACTGACTGACTCACTGACTGACATAGAGAAACCTTAAGGGTACTTCCGGGGGTGGGGGGGAAAAAGTGGATATGGGGTCGTGGAGGGTCGGGTCCACAACCTCCGGGAAAAATCCGAAATTGGAACATCTCCCTACCCTGATGGTCGGATGCCCTGAGATCTCGAAAACGAAAAACATTTTTTCTAAAGCACTCAAACTAAAATTGCAGAGAACCCTGGGACGTTTCAGGGGAAGTTGAAAAAAACATGGCTCCCGAAGAAAAAAACATGGCCGCCATACAAAATTGAAAATAAAATAACTCGAAAACGGTACGACTTGGATGGGGAGTGTTCGACCAAATGTCATAGGGAATCTAGAGAGCTACCTGGTGGGGGTGACGAAAATTCAAGATGGCGGATTCAAGATGGCGGCAAAATTTCAAAATGGTCTGAGAGGTCTGATTTTTTGCATCCGGGGGTTTTTGGGGTCCCCGATTCCATTTTTGAAAAAATATTTTGGAAAAGTTTTTTTTTTAATATAGCTGCCATACTTTAGTTTTTTTCATACATTTTGAGGGTCGCTTCTGATCGAAGTGGGCGAGGCCGGAGGCCTGGCATCACACTCGCGAGGCCGAAGGCCGAGCCCCAGCTGCGAGGCCGAAGGCCGAGCAGCCCTACTCGGCCGGTGCAAGGTGAGGCCGAAGGCCGAACCTTGCAGCGGCCGAGTACAATGACACACAATCAAAGTCGGATAGGTCATACTAGCGAGGCCGAAGGCCGAGCCTACGACCGCGAGGCCGAAGGCCGAGCCGCACCGGGGCGAGGCCGTAAGGCCGAGCCACGGTGCGTATAGGACTACTCGACCGATGCGAGGCGAGGCCGAAGGCCGAGCCTTGCACCGGTAGAGTACGATTACTGCGATATAAACAGACTGCGTGACCGAATAAACTGCGGAATCGAAACGTAGGGCCACAAGGGTCCATTAGCACCGGTAGAGTACAATAAAATAATGATGCTCTCCGACCTACTGACCAAGACGAATTTACTGCGGAATCGAAACGTAGGGCCACAAGGGTTCATTAGCACCGGTAGAGTACAATAACTGCGAAATAAACAGACTACAGAACTCGAATAAACTGCGGAATCGAAACGTAGGGCCACAAGGGTCCATTGGCGCCTGACCGCGGGCCGCTTGCGGCCCGCGCACCGCCCAAAATACTAGTTATACTATATAAAGTTGAATTACCACTCACTCACTGACTGACTCACTGACTGACATAGAGAAACCTAAAGGGTATACGCAGGGGTGGGGGGGATAAAGTGGATACGGGGTCGTGGAGGGTTGGGTCCACAACCTCTGGGAAAAATCCGAAATTGGAACATCTCCCTACCCTGATGGTCGTATGCTCTGGTATCTCGGAAACCAAAAAAAAATTTACTAAAGCACTTGAACTAAAGTTGTAGGGAAACCTGGGACGTTTCAGGGGAAGTTGAAAAAAACATGGCTCCCGAAGAAAAAAACATGGCCGCCATACAAAATTGAAACGTCAATTTCTCGGAAACGGTACGACTTGGGTGGGGAGTGTTTGACCAAATGTCATAGGGAATCGGGAGAGCTACCTGGTGGGGATGACGAAAATTCAAGATGGCGGATTCAAGATGGCGGCCAAATTTCAAAATGGTCCGAGAGGTCTGATTTTTTGCATCCGGGGGTTTTTTGGGTCCCCGATTCTAATAATGAAAAAATATTTTGGAAAAGTTTTTTTTTTAATATGGCTGCCATACATTCGATTTTTTTCATACATTTTGGGGGTCGCTTCCGAGCGAATAGGGCGAGGCCGGAGGCCTCGCATCACACTAGCGAGGCCGAAGGCCGAGCCCCAGCTGCGAGGCCGAAGGCCGAGCAGCCCCACTCGGCCGGTGCAAGGTGAGGCCGAAGGCCGAGCCTTGCAGCGGCCGAGTACAATGACACACAATCAAAGTCGGATAGGTCATACTAGCGAGGCCGACGGCCGAGCCTACGACCGCGAGGCCGAAGGCCGAGCCGCACCGGGGCGAGGCCGTCAGGCCGAGCCACGGTGCGTATAGGACTACTCGATCGATGCAAGGTGAGGCCGAAGGCCGAATCTTGCAGCGGTCGAGTACGATTACTGCGAAATAAGCAGAGTACGTTACCGAATAAACTGCGGAATCGTAACGTAGGGCCACAAGGGTCCATTGGCGCCTGACCGCGGGCCGCTTGCGGCCCGCGCACCGCCCAAAATACTAGTTATACTATATAAAGTTAAACTACCACTGACTCACTGACTGACTGACTGACTGACTGACATAGAGAAACCTAAAGGGTATACGCCGGGGTGGGGGGGATAAAGTGGATATGGGGTCGTGGAGGGTCGGGTCCACAACCTCCGGGAAAAATCCGAAATTGGCGAAAAGTCGAACCCTGATGGTGGTATGCCCTCGTATCTCGGAAACTAAAAAAAAATTTTCTAAAGCAGTTGAACTAAAGTTGTAGAGAACCCTGGGACGTTTCAGGGGAAGTTGAAAAAAACATGGCTCCCGAAGAAAAAAACATGGCCGCCATACAAAATTGAAAATAAAATAACTCGGAAACGGTACGACTTGGATGGGGAGTGTTTGACCAAATGTCATAGGGAATCGGGAGAGCTACCTGGTGGGGGTGACGAAAATTCAAGATGGCGGATTCAAGATGGCGGCCAAATTTCAAAATGGTCCGAGAGGTCTGATTATTTGCATCCGGGGGTTTTTTGGGTCCCCGATTCTAATAATGAAAAAATATTTTGGAAAAGTTTTTTTTTTAATATGGCTGCCATACATTCGATTTTTTTCATACATTTTGGGGGTCGCTTCCGAGCGAATAGGGCGAGGCCGGAGGCCTCGCATCACACTAGCGAGGCCGAAGGCCGAGCCCCAGCTGCGAGGCCGAAGGCCGAGCAGCCCCACTCGGCCGGTGCAAGGTGAGGCCGAAGGCCGAGCCTTGCAGCGGCCGAGTACAATGACACACAATCAAAGTCGGATAGGTCATACTAGCGAGGCCGAAGGCCGAGCCTACGACCGCGAGGCCGAAGGCCGAGCCGCACCGGGGCGAGGCCGTAAGGCCGAGCCACGGTGCGTATAGGACTACTCGACCGATGCGAGGCGAGGCCAAAGGCCGAGCCTTGCACCGGTAGAGTACAAATAAATGCTAATTAAACAGACTGCATGATCGAACAAACTGCGGAATCGAAACGTAGGGCCACAAGGGTCCATTGGCGCCTGACCGCGGGCCGCTTGCGGCCCGCGCACCGCCCAAAATACTAGTTATAGTTATAAATTGAAAACGATGTTCTTACCTCCCAATCCCAGCGTGATCTTGCTGTCAATCAGCAGCCGGCTGAGCGTAGTGATGTGCCCGAGCGATATCGCGATGTACGCGAACATTATGAAGTACGACACTAGTATAGTGTCCACGTCAGATTCGGACTCTCTGCGAAATAATTAAATATTTGGAACATTTTTGCACAAATCCCTGACCCTAAAACAAAGGCTGCCAGAGACTTTTATTAGTACTTGCATATATATTTTTTTAAACATGAATACTTAAACATATATTAACATAACATATCGCCACGCCTTTCCCCCGAGGGTGCTGGTAGAGGTGTAATACAACACCCACATTTCGCCGGACGATATTCAGTCCCAAATGTGATAGGGGGCGAGCCTGTCGCCATACCCCCGGGCTCCAGTCATGTAGCAGATGACATACAATAGGCACTTAAGATCACACAATGAACAAATTGGTACGTGCCGTCGGCTGGGTTAGAACCCGCTCCCTCTGACTTAAGAGGCGGACTGTCACCCAACTAGGCTGCCATCGCTGTTTTTAACACCCACATAAATTAAAAACCCAGACATAAAACCCCCTTTGCACCTAAATTTGAATTTTGAATTTAGTTTTCAAATAAATTTTGTGTCAATAAAGAGTTCTGTATTGTATATAACAAACACAAATGTTCACAAATGTTACAAATGATCATATGAATGTTTGCCATAAGTGGGAATCGCCCTGCCCCGAGCTCAGAAGGCAAATCGTGAGTCGATCCTGGACCCGAACCAAGGCAAATTGCATTATAAGACAGATAGCTATTTTGCAGTTTTTTAATGTTTTCTTTATTATTAAAATCTTTATTTAAACATAATAACTAAAATATTTTATTTTATAGTGTACATAAGCTATCCTACAAAACTAAAACTGAAAATTAGCAATTGTATCAAAACGTAATTCGAATATAAACATGCTGTCTGGGTAGTATTGGTTAAACTTTTTTTTTATTAACAGTGCAATATATACAGTGCAATACACTGTATTTCAAATATATACAGTGCAATTGGCCAAGAGGCCCTCATATACCAGTGGGATAAAAAAACGCTATGGTTGATAATGGGGATGAATTTAACTGACCTTTCCAATTCATCTTCAATAGACCTCTCGCTGGTGTAAGCGATATCCATGTAGGGCGGCATTTGCGTTTCTGTGTAATTCTTCATGAACGCTATGTACTCTTTCTCCCACTCCAGCGCTGGTTTCAGCTGGGGACAGACAGAGCGTTAGATCCTATTTTTCAAACAAATAATATAATAATAATAATAAGTTTATTCAAAAAATACAAAAAGGAGGACGATGTTTGCAGTTTGGTTGTATTTAATTTTTATTCGATATTGTTTTTTACGATCGTCAAAACGATGCGATTATATTTCCTGTTTTTAGCACATTTTGGCGTCGTAACACCGACGCGAACAAACAGCGACTGACAACGAAACAAGGCTTATGATCTAAGCCTAGTTTTCAAGGTGCCATTTTGCATATTGAGATACATCTATGTATACAGGGGTACTTTTAAGGTATCCATTTATTCATTGTATCCTGTACATCAAAACAAAAATCTTTTGTTCTTCGACATTTAAAATTTGTATTTATTTTCTTCCATCCAAAATTTAAAATATTAGTTTGACCGGTCAAAGCATAATTAAATCTATGTAAAAAGTGCGTGCGCACTTTGAGGCGCGTGCTCACAAGCCGACAAGCGGGTGGCGGCTCGGATGCAATAAACAGTTATGAGTTGTTAGAGAGAACTCCAAAAACTTTAAAGTAAAAATTTGGGAAATTTGTCAACTTTTCTGAAAAGCTGTAGAACAAAAGTTGTTGTTAAAATTTGTTTGATTAACCCAATATGTTCTTAAAAGGATGCTAATTGATTAGTAGCAACCCTGTATACGATCGAAGCCTGTCTACGCTTGTGCGGTGTGTCTGTGCGCAGGTGTGCGTGTACCTGTTCCTTGTCGTGCTTGTTGTTGACGAGCAGCGTGAGTATGAGCGCGGTGGCCTCGTGGAAGCGCGAGCGGCGCGAGAGCGGCTCGCCGGGTGTGTGTGTACCTGTTCCTTGTCGTGCTTGTTGTTGACGAGCAGCGTGAGTATGAGCGCGGTGGCCTCGTGGAAGCGCGAGCGGCGCGAGAGCGGCTCGCCGGGTGTGTGTGTACCTGTTCCTTGTCGTGCTTGTTGTTGACGAGCAGCGTGAGTATGAGCGCGGTGGCCTCGTGGAAGCGCGAGCGGCGCGAGAGCGGCTCGCCGGGTGTGTGTGTACCTGTTCCTTGTCGTGCTTGTTGTTGACGAGCAGCGTGAGTATGAGCGCGGTGGCCTCGTGGAAGCGCGAGCGGCGCGAGAGCGGCTCGCCGGGTGTGTGTGTACCTGTTCCTTGTCGTGCTTGTTGTTGACGAGCAGCGTGAGTATGAGCGCGGTGGCCTCGTGGAAGCGCGAGCGGCGCGAGAGCGGCTCGCCGGGTGTGTGTGTACCTGTTCCTTGTCGTGCTTGTTGTTGACGAGCAGCGTGAGTATGAGCGCGGTGGCCTCGTGGAAGCGCGAGCGGCGCGAGAGCGGCTCGCCGGGTGTGTGTGTACCTGTTCCTTGTCGTGCTTGTTGTTGACGAGCAGCGTGAGTATGAGCGCGGTGGCCTCGTGGAAGCGCGAGCGGCGCGAGAGCGGCTCGCCGGGTGTGTGTGTACCTGTTCCTTGTCGTGCTTGTTGTTGACGAGCAGCGTGAGTATGAGCGCGGTGGCCTCGTGGAAGCGCGAGCGGCGCGAGAGCGGCTCGCCGGGTGTGTGTGTACCTGTTCCTTGTCGTGCTTGTTGTTGACGAGCAGCGTGAGTATGAGCGCGGTGGCCTCGTGGAAGCGCGAGCGGCGCGAGAGCGGCTCGCCGGGTGTGTGTGTACCTGTTCCTTGTCGTGCTTGTTGTTGACGAGCAGCGTGAGTATGAGCGCGGTGGCCTCGTGGAAGCGCGAGCGGCGCGAGAGCGGCTCGCCGGGTGTGTGTGTACCTGTTCCTTGTCGTGCTTGTTGTTGACGAGCAGCGTGAGTATGAGCGCGGTGGCCTCGTGGAAGCGCGAGCGGCGCGAGAGCGGCTCGCCGGGTGTGTGTGTACCTGTTCCTTGTCGTGCTTGTTGTTGACGAGCAGCGTGAGTATGAGCGCGGTGGCCTCGTGGAAGCGCGAGCGGCGCGAGAGCGGCTCGCCGGGCGCGAGGAAGCCGCCGAGCGCCACGCCCGGCAGCACCGGCCCGCCGTAGTCCGACAGGCAGCTGGACGCGTACGGGTTGCTGACGAGGGGAAATTGTCGTCAGCATGCTATTATAATATACTCTGCCGGGTAGGGTCGACTGGAGCAAATGCACCTGTCGGGCAATTGTGTCTTTCGAGAATTACCGGCAAACCCTTCACAAATACCGTATGTATTACTTAACTACTCTACGACATAGGTCGTGAGCTTGCGTATGTGCAACGTCAGAATGCATGCCCAAATCGTCCATATACGCAAGCGTGAGCTACTTTAAACAAGTACTGACCCGGCGCAAGTGAGTATAGTGTTGAGGTAGTCGTTGTCATCCGTGTCGAAGTTGTCCTCGTCGTTCTGGAACCAGCCCCAGACGCTCTGCAGCGCGCACTGCTCGGGCCGCGTGGGGCCCAGCGCGGGGGTCGACATCGGAGCGAAGCAGATCTCCTCTATGCGAGTGCTGTTCTCGCTGCCTAGCGCTGGAATTAGACGCTTTGTTCAGGCACTGGCCGACCGATACGTTCTGTGTGGCCAGCACCCTCACCATGAAGTTTTGATAGTTACGAAACCTGTTTTCGATTGGCTCAATGACAAATCAATAGTGGCGCAGTGAGGGGAAACGTTGAGAAACTAGGAATGTTTGGAGCTGAACGAAATACCTCGCGGTAAGCCCCCTGGCCACAGTTAACAGGGTCCGTACCGACACATCTTATTTAGGTTCAGTTGTTGATGCTGCTGACCGAGAATCGTATCACCTCGCAATAAGGTTCGTGGTCGCGCAGCATCGGCGGCTGAAAATAAAATTATCGTAATAAGATGTCACGGGCCCAGAATTAAATTCATCGTTCATACCTAATATCTTCTTCTGCAAGTTGAAGACTTCCATCATGAAGGTCGCGTTGAAGACGGGCCCGAAGGAGATGGTGCCGCCCGTCGTCTCGTGCTCGATCTTGGGCAGTCCTTTGGAGCTTATTATTATCATCTCCGTCCTGGGTAGGAAATGTACAGTTTAGTCAACGGTTTATTAACGTAGATATACGGTCGTGAGGGGAATTCAGGGCGAGCGAGGCGGGTTCCATTACAACTAGATTTTGCACTCACTTCGGGGCAGGGCCTGCTTTTATCACATCATATCCACCATTTTCTAATCTCTTCTCGAGCCATCGTTTCATCTTCTGCCTTAAGTATTCTTGCTTTTTGTATTCCCCCTTTTTCTTAAATTCACGAAACCTAGTACTCATTTGCTATGTAACGAAAATTGTGGTCCGACCCCTAAGGGGCATAAATGTATCCCAGTAATTTTGAAGAGAGTAGAGAAACCTGTAATTAACCTGGAACCTATTTGGCAATGACCGGAGAAGAAAATCTTTAGGTTGAGCGAAGTGGCAAGTCGTGAAAAGGCGTACATAACAGTGTAATGACAAGGAACAATGAATCGTATTTAACCAGAGAAAGGGTTCAAAGTTCGAGTCGAAGTAATAAATAGTGAAGAATAAAGCAAATTTTAAGATAGCGTGAAGTTAAAAAGGGGTAAATCTCAGTGTAGTGACAAGTAATAGTGGATCGTAAGTTACCTGTAGAAGGGTTCAAAGTGCGAGTCGAAGAAGTCGCGCTCCATGCGCGAGCGCGAGTTGGGCGCCGCCCACAGCTCCACGGGGTTGGTCGTTACAATCATCGACTTGATGCCGTAGCCCAACGCACACACCACACACACCCCTGCGATATACACAGATACACTTTATTATACAGCTAACCATTGAGAAATAATACTAGATTCACAGACGAGCAACAACAATGTTCGCACCAAAACTCGGCGCATGCTACGAATTGCGCCGACTTTTTAGTTAAGCAGTTTTTTAATAAGCCGACCGCTACGGATGGCGAATCTGTTCGTTTTAATGGTTTGGTTAGATGACATTACCAACGTTTTAGCGCTGCACCAAACCTAGTCAGTCCACGGCTGGCAGGCCCCGATTTCATCAAGCTGTGTGACGTTTTTTGTTTGGAACAGGTTCTCTTAGTACGTAGTACTTCTATCTAACTGATTCCGAGCATTGCACTCACCAGCAAAGAGCACAATCCAGGGTCGCGACGCCATCGCCGTCCCCCACCACTGAAAGAAGTCTTCTATCTTGGTCTCAGTCTTGGCCCCGAGGCGCTCGAAGAACGTCGCCTCGCGCGCTCCGCCGATGCCGTACGGGTCGTCGATGTTGTTAGTCGGGTTCGAGGCCATTTCCTGGTTGTTGTCTGATGCTACACCTAGTGGCACGAATAGGGTTATAGTGGCTTTACATTTATAACAATTTAAAAAAAAAAATCAAGTATCTCTAAAAAAACGGTAAAGTTAAGCGGTTTTTTGGTCTTATAATGTTGTATTGTCACAGGAACTAAATGTGTGTGTGAAGTTTCATAAAAATCGGTTTAGCTGAAGTAATATCAGTTCAGATAAAAATCTGTCCCAAGATTTGGAACAGACACACATGTGACGCTGACTAAAACCGTTTAAAAACTAACGGGCGTTCTACATTTTGGAGCATTCTATTTCAGTCTTTTTTGTCTTTTATCTCGCTCTATCTTCTATCAAAAGTATAATGATTGAAGGTAGTATTGAAAAATTTCTTGTAGAATTGAAATACTAATGTTTTTTGCTTATAGGTAGGCCCCTCAGGCTTCTTTGCGTAATGCAGTTCCAACTAACTGATGTGGCCCACGGTTTAGCTGACAATTTTCCAGCATTTCCATTTTTAAAAAGAATATGAAGTGTCCTTGATTTTGTCTAGTCATAAACACTTTTCTTGTCTCTTATTAAAATCGACTCTAGATTGGTCTGAAAAAGTAATAAACAGTCAGAATACTTTCTAGATTAAAAAATTAGCGTGGATGTATAGTTATAGAAAAGCAAACAGACCCCAGCTTACAAAAGCCACGGACGAAAAAGAACTTTGAAGACATTAACATAAGCTTTATTTTTCTCTGCGATAGATACTCCACAGTTTTGGGACACCTATAGACATAGACAAAAGCATGTAGACACTAAGATTTCTATTGGTTGATGGTAAAAGCACACTAGACATTTTGATTTTACGAACAAGAACTATGACGTCACGTTTTTTTTTTCACAACAACGAACACGTATAGAAAAAGATTTTTTTAGTATCAGATGTTTTGTACACAATTTACACTTTGCGTATCAAAAATTGGTAATTTGAAGATATAGACAAGTTTTTGGAATAAAATGTAGTACTTAATAAAATATAGAATATAAAAATAGAAAATGCATATGTAATATATAAAATTATACACAAAGTTAGTACAGAGATTAGAGACAAACAAGAAATAAAGCATGTTTTTTTTCCAATTCCGTCCGTACGAAAAATACTTATTAGAAATACATAGATAATAAAAACTATGAAGCTATAATATAATAGGTAATACTACTAGATGATGTCACATATAAAATTGTAGAGATATTCTTATTTGGCTGTAAATATGAAGAACTATTATAGTGTTTCACTGGAAAAGTAAAAATAATTATGACCTTTTTCGTCATTTTAAATTGCTAATTAAAAAGTTGCTCATTAAAACAAACAAGAGGATAAAATGTTTGCCAAAAGAAAATGAACTTAATCAGGTTTAACATAGAGTATATATAGTAGAAAATAATAAGATACAAATTTGCTAAAGGGTTGTGTTACGAGTCTTATGAGCCTTACCCCGCTTATCGTAAAGCGTGTAATAGCATGAGAAGGTAAACAGTGTCTGTCAAAGGACAATAAGCTTAACCACGTTCACAATAGATCATAATTATGCAAATAACCAGTGCTGAAACATCAAAGCAGCGGTGCAGTTTCTTAAGTTTAAAGTATTATGAGCCTTACCCCGCGTGTTTTAGGGCGTATAATAGCATGTGTATACGTACTAGAGCGGTGAGAGTGAAGCGGGCTGGTCTCGGGTCCGCCGCCCCGCCGCGCCTCTGTCCACCCGTCTGTCCCCAAGCACCAAGTTAACATGCTGTCTTAGTTAATAACTGACCTTATTGACATAAGATTGTGATCTATTATGGTTTGAACTGTTCAGTGAGAGAACTTTAATAAATAGATGAAATGTCTAATCATAGCTTCAAGGGCGATAAAGATGGATCTTGAGATGAGATCGATATCTTTGACACCTGCCAATGTTACATGTGTCACTTTGACACTTGCGTAGAAATCTCTTACTTTTAGACTTTTTCCCCATTGGCCATTTTAGATTGGTAGATAATCTGAATCAGTCTGAATTGATGTTTTTTTGATAACTCTAAATGTGTGTTTAATCGCACATCATAAAGTTATCAAAAACAATACAATAGACAGTCAGTATTCAGATCAACACAAAACCTCTAAAAAAATCGCATTTATGACACACAATTTAGATGAATATCAATGTAATCGACTCAAGCCCAAGATTTTGTTCTCGAATATTTAGTTACACGAAACAAGTCAATAAGGTCAGTGTTTTAGGACCAAGTTTTAAAAACTAAATCATAACTATTACTTATACCAAAATATGTCTATCTTATGAGTTTCCGTACATAAACAAATCATTTTCCATTCATTTAAACCAGAGCAATGAGTTAATTTCAAATCATTTTTACAATTAAACATCGTTGGCTAATTATACCTCCTGAGGACAAGAAATAAAAAAATAATTTTGTATTTAATCCCCGACTAAAAACGACGGGGTGTTATAAGTTTGTTTGATTTATAAGTGTGTGTGTGTGTGTGTGTGTGTGTGTGTGTGTGTGTGTGTGTGTGTGTGTGTGTGTGTGTATGTGTGTGTGTGTATTTGTGTCTGTGGTATCGTAGCTACTTTGTTTTTTTTTACTTTGCTACTTTGATTGTTTTTTTTTTTGAAAAGTTCGTGGCTTGTCAGGGGTATTTTACTTGTTAGCATTTTTACTTTTGTCGGTTTGACACATGGTACTTTTAATCTGGTTAAAATGACGTGAAAACAAGCTATTACCATTATTATCGTTTCTTACTACTTTATTATTAGTGAACTTAATTTCTCTATTTCTCAACTCATGAAACGAAGCCAAGGTTAACTTCACCCCGTATTATATACGCGGAAACTCATAACCATCACCTTTACCACGCACAAGATTACATTCCTCATCGTTGAAACTTAGACTGTAGTACCATTACTATTAAAGTTAAAAATCGTAACGATGAATGTATAACAGGGATTTTATTAAAAAATACGATGTTCTAATTATTGTAATGTCATATTAATAGGGGCACATTTGTTGATAATGTACCAGGATGTTAGACTTTAATTGACTTATGTAATCACAGATCCAACTATTGAATGAGTTTTATTAATTTATTGCATTCCCTTCTTAAAGGTCACCTAATAGATTTCATTTAAGAGCCTTCAACGTGCGTTTTTGGTATCTCGCTCACACAATTCAGCCTTTTAAATAATAAATAGTGACTGGATGTGCAATTGAAAAATGATAACTTTTTAGCTAATAATGTAACGGTTATTTTAAACTCATTATAGTTTTCATACCTTTCTCTCAGGCAGAGAGTTAGAACATCAAATATTCTAAAATTTTCAATATCAAATTTTCCGTCTAAGAGAAAGGTGTGTAAACTAAAATGAGTTTAAAATAACGTTGCTAAAAAACTATTAGAGACATTTTTCAATTTACAATTAACCCCTAAAGGCTCTTAACACCAACTAGGTACCAACGTGATAATGATTTACGTCTAAGTTCAATTGCATTGACAGCTTAGTAACTCAGATTTCTACATTTTATGATTGAGAATAAGGCAGATATTGGGCGAGAGCAGTAAAATGTTCATGCTATCCTGCTTGCGCTTTGCTTGCACCTTTTTGCATAACATATCACACATAACACACATATGTAGAAATATTTTCATGTCTTTATACAACGTGTTGCTTTGCATTCCCGCAGAATTTGTAGAGGTAGTTATACTCCACTAGCAGAGCACGAATCAACTATGGTGCAACTTGAAGACAAGAAAAAGACGGCTGTTCCATTAAAAAATTCGTTGATTGTCGACAAAATGTATGGAACAGCTGTTTTTTTTTTCGATTTCAAGGTTGCCCCATACTTTATTCGTGCTCTGCTAGTGGAGTATAACTATTTCTACAAATTCCGCGAAAAAGCAAAACAACACATTGTATTTTGTTATCAGGAATATTCGAATATGCAGTTTTTATTTTGCAATTGTAAAACACAATCACGCTGTCAGCTAAAAGCAAATCATTGAAATGTGAACCCTAACATCCTGTGTTGCGTAGCGAATTCCTAATAAAAACACATTTCAATAATTGGAATTTGATATCTATGTAGAATTTGACATGAAATTGAAATCTTGTGCGTGGAGCAATATGATATTACACTATCATTTTTTTTCTTTCATTTTATTTTCTAATGAAATTTCACTGATTGCTGACCACCATCTGACTAACCTTTAGAAATGTCAATGTCAAGTTGAATGACCACTGCTCACATTGTGTTTACAGTGCTACAAGGATCTTTTGGTATTTGAGTGAGGGCGCCGGTGTAGTTTTGGTAGGATAAACTCCTTAATTAATGTTAGAAAAGAGAGTACCTTTAAGAAATTTTTTTTTTTTTTTTTTTTTTTTATGTAAAAAAAAAAAAAATTAATATATTAAAGAATCTATAGGTATTGGCTATACTCGTATGTCAATATCATAGGATACAGTTGATGCCAATTTTATAGGATTCATACGATTTCTTAATTTTTCAATCGTTGGTTCTAATTTTGAACACGCGCCAAGACATCCCTCTAGACCTGTAGCACGCCTTCGCCGCGAAACCATAGCAGCGAAATCTTTACTCGTTGTAATAAAAACCCGATGTCGTATTACATGAATTTTAAATAACAAACATCGAACGGCAAACCCTTAGTGTAATTTGTCACACGTCGTAGTTTTTCATTTGAAATTATACTTTATGTAACACTATTATAGGGTTTTATTTCAACGACTGCTAACGATTTCGCTGCAATAGTTTTGCAGCCGAGATTAACGTTTATGGAATGTAGAAAAAGATTATCTACACAGCATTTTAATCTCTATTTTCATTGTGAAAAGGTTTATGAAATCACTTTCCGTTTAATGTATATCTTTCCAATATTGGTGTCATAATGCCATGACAATCAATCATTTTTACAGTTTATGGTCACCGATCACTCGCCTACCAATTACTGCGTTTTGATGCTAATTATTTTGACAATCAAACGTTAGAGGTGCTATAAAATCACTCCCAAACCCACCCAAAGGTGCTAAGTAATGGTATAACTAATGACAGTGTAATATCGAACGCAAAAACAGTTGAAGACTGAAAACGAACTGGTACCTATTTAAAAATTCAATGCTATAGCACCTCTGTCCCAGAAAGCAAATACACTTTTCATATTTTATAAACGTTCAACAGGCGCATGTGTTTACTAAAATTTGTTTGTCAACTTCTCGTTGACGAGAATGATCATACGCAAAACGAGACAAAACACATTTTAAATTTAACATAGGTCCAATAATTGGAAGTTGCTGGGTTAGAACGATACAGAATTGTGGTGGTATTAAAACAAAGGCTACATAGGCAGGTTAACAAATTAGAGCCTTATGCCATTGAAATAACATCTTAAATACCATTTGACACCGTGACAGCTACAATGTCGTCGAATATCAAAGCGTCGAAATGTAAAACGGTGGTTTAGACTTTATTCCTATTGCGGTAATAGTCATATCTGTTTACACCCTATTATGTAGCTTGCCGCAACGCTGCAGGTTATTGGTGTAGTCTAATTCAATTTTAAGTTAAACTCCATATGTGAAGAAAAAATATTCTTATCCATTGTCAGCCCTGAGTGATTAAGGCAAGGAATAATGTTTGTGCTTTGCATTGCATGTTCTATAAATACCAGTTCGTTTCGTCTATTAATTAAACTTAAAATCAAAATTAAGAATTAAAATATAACTCACTCCGCCACCGGGCCAAATTGACCCTTAAAGCTGTAATTTCTACAGGATTTTTAGTTTGAAAACGAAATATAGCGTAAAGAGATAAATATAAGACATAGATTCATAGTAATACAATGGATCTCTGTGAATGTTAGTTTGTTATTAGTTTCACACAATTGTGTATAAAAAGATATTATACTATAAAATAAAACATAGATAAGGAAGTAGGTACTAGGTACATTTGGATATTCATCATTTTTTCCTTGTGTATTTTTTTTGGTAGGTCAATTTGACCCAGAGCGGGGCGCGGCGTAATCCTAACATAATTTCTTATTCCAATTTCATAATCATAAAATTTCCATAAAATAATATCAAACGCTCTAAGATTTACGCTTTTCATTAATCAAAACAATAATATGCCATAAGATATTTTCGTCTCTTTTACTCTTACAGAGACGAAGAGAGGCAAATGAGTAGTCACTAGAGCGTTCGAATAATACGAAATTCCGTTGTCAAAAACCATGTGACTGCATCGTACTGCTTTCTTGTCAAATGTTCCGAAGTTCCAAGCTAGAGAACTCCTTACGACCATAGATATTCTAGAATACTTGAATATAATCTCCCATTATTCTAGACATAATACTTGAATCGTAGATACTCCATCAGAGTCGTAATAATTCTCCCAACATCCAAGTTTTCTTTGATCCATAAAACTCTTAAAACCTCTTTAGGGATCCCAGATAAATGTTGTCCTACTGGATCTCAGAAGAAAAATATCAAATTTTGAGAGAACAATTAAGGATCCAACTAAAATTCTTGAGGTTCTATGAGAATACAAATCAAGTCTGAACGTCTACAGTCGCAAGGGAACTCACAAACTCCTACACAGTCTGCTAATTCTATCAAAGCAGAGGCTCCGGCACCTCCGCAGCAAAGATCTCTCACCGACAATGTTCTCCTGCTGGTTGCAGCAGAAGACGCCGCTGAGGAACAGCGTGGTGAAGATGACGAAGACGATCGCCATCACGACCGCGTACCCGTCCGCGCCGTGGATGGAGAAGGGGCGCGGCGGCGGCGGCCGCGGGGGCGGCGCGGGGCACGCCTCCACGCAGTCCAGGCACGAGCAGCCGGGCTCGTCCTGGGGGACAACCACCATCACAATGAAATACAAGGAAGTACACGGAAATACAATGAAACACAATTTACTTCTAGAAATCATTTACCTTAATAAAAAAAAAAAATTATATCGGTGTCTCTTGAGGCTCTGACATGCGGATGTACTTACTAGAAATATGGGGTAACCTATACGTCTAAAAGTGGGGACTAACACTATAAGTGGGGGGAGGGCTGATTATTCCTCTTGGCCCCCAGTGGAGACAAAGAGTGAGGGACAAGAGGAACAGCCCTATACTCGTAATTATTCACATGAGTTGTATCACACATTAGTGGAACAAGGTTGATAATTATGAACAAGTAGACAAAATACTTACATTGATGCCGACATTGCAACCCCTGATCTCCGGATTGAAGGGTACGAACCCGTCGACAGGAGTATCATCCCCTACATAGTTGACTTGGAAGGGCACGTAGGGATTCCCCTCTTCTGTCCCCATGAAAGTGAACCATCTGTCAGGCGTACAGTACTCTGAGGTCCACGGTCCGCACATGAGGTCCAACGCTTGCTGGTTGGAAGTTGGGTTTAGGACCTGCAAGCGAATGGAAAGTCATCAAGCTTGAATTATAAAAACAGACAAACCTAACAAAAAAGACGTACAGTTTGACATATCTGCAAGCGGATGGCAGTAAGTGATATTTGGATAGTCGAAACTGTTGGCAAACCAAACATACAGGACCTGCAGTTAACGTGCTATCTGAAGCAAGCTTACCAAGGACTGCTTTCGCAATCCGTTTATAGACAAATCAGATCGTCTGTTGCTTAATCGCTAATATTTCCGGTTAAACAAAAAGCTCTTGACGGGGGCACTACCGTGTCCCCAAGACACGGCAAGCAGATTTTACAAACTAGATAATTAATTGATGCTACAGGTATTAATGCTCTTAATCAAATTCAGTTAGTAACTACACTATCTCTATCGTTGTTTCTTAATTTAGTTTGGTGCATCTCACGTGTATGCACGAGTTGAATGTGCCTTGCTTGTACGTCTCCCCCAGATGGTAGTCAATCTCGATAACGCGTTCATGTGTGGCTGAAATATTAAAGATAAAAATTTAAGTTTTTCAACAAGTAACAAGTAAGTAAGTATGTTTCTCAAAGTGAATAATGTGTTGATTGGGTGTTGGGAATTTAACAATAATCCACAACAGTAAATCCCATTTGCTTTTTGACTTTTCACGACTAAAGGGGTTGACTACACTTACTTAGCTCAATTCAGAAACACCAATTTGTATGGAGATTCGTACGCATCCGTTCAGCTTCTCAACTAAACAGATGCGGTAAGTCTCAAAACTAGAAGTATCTGGTTCGGCAAGTATAGAACGAATAAAAATTAAACATGAGAGATTATCTAATTTTGACGGTTTTATGGTCCTACCTTCTTACATACAATACCGACCCTACAGAAGTGGGATAAAAGTAGCAAGATGAAGAAGTCTTTTTTGAACGTAAAAGAAAGTCTCTTTTCAAAATTCTTACCATTGAACGGTTCTATTTTAACAGCACTTAGATGTTCGCTCTGGTTCGGCGAGCAGGTCATCCCGCAGATGTGCTTCAAGAAGTTGTCTATGCACGACGGACAGCGCGCCAGCATGTTCTCCGCCAGCCCCACGTTCTTGGCCATCAACAGCAGTTGTTCGTGGCTGCAGCATGTTCGATTGCCATGTAGCAGCTCCGGACAGTACTTCTGGATTAGGGGCTGCAATTAAAGGAAAAATAAAATTAACGACTGTAGTAAATAAATAATAATCACACTATTACTCTTCACACTAAAATTATAAATGCGAAAAATTGGATGTTTGTTACTTAATCATCCCAGAACGACTAAAAGTATCTGGATGAAATTCCGCACAGAGATAGATTATAGTCTGTTATAGCACATAGGATACTTGTTAACCGCTGGTAACATCGCGGGACGCGGCTGGTTATAACATACAACGCTTCGCACTTATACTTCCCCAACCTAGTAGGGTGTTTCCTTTTGCTGTGTGTTTCAGAGCATTCCCCTTTTTGGGGAAGCTATGAAACACACAATGTCAATAATTCCAAGTCTGGAGTGAATCGGGTTTTCTGTAAGCCAGAGTTGCTTTAACATGATAGACAAAAGCAAGCTTATTTAGGTACTAAAAAATCTCATCAAAATTCATCCCAAACTCATTCAAAATCCTGATAACGCACGCACCAAAACAGAGCCATAAGAAATAAGGACTCTTGTGATTGTGGCTCTTTGCTCAAATTAAACATTTATTAAACCACTTCTAGGACAAGAAAATACAAAGATGACATTGTGACCGTCTCCCAAAGAACAAAGAAGCACTAATTAGAGTTGGATTACATTATCATCAAAGCGTCGACTGATACCACTGACAAAGGTTTTGTTTTACGCCTGGCAAAGTCGAATCCTAACGTTGTTTAATCGCTAATTAACCCAGAGGTTATCGATGTAGTTCCATTGAGGGCACAGATTACAGAAGAAGTACTATTAATCACTGATTATGATACAGAACAAGAAATGGAAATAGGAACAGAATATCTAACTTTAGTAACAGGAATAAAGATATGGGCAGAACAAACACAGAAGGATGATGTCTAAATAGTAGCTGATCTAGCATGCCGCATGATCAGCAAACCTAAGGGTGTTCGCGCACGCACCAATGGATCGATTGTCAATCGATAGCATCGACCAATAGTGAAATGAAAAACAGTCCAACTAGCGACGACCGACTGACTGTCGATCAACTCAACTCAACAATCAACTGTCGATCGACGTTGACTGTTCCATTCTACTACTGACCGATGCTAATTGATTGACGTATGATCTTTATGGGTACCACTTAAAATAAATCAAAGCAGCGAGAGACAAAGAAAGATGAAAGTCTTGACGCTTTTATCAAAGTACAAACTGTTTCAAAGGAATCATTTCGCGATAAACAAAACATACAGTTTCGCTAAAAATACCTATTGTTAACACACCGGCAAATGTTAATTTTATTTTACGGCGCAGAAACTATGAAGTTTTTAGTAAGGAATGAATCAGCCTTGCGTAACGAGTGATTTTAGTCATCATTGTTAGATTTGTTAGACAATTTTATTTGCATTAGAGCCAAAAACAGCATTAGGTGACAAAGGTTATAATAAGAAAAAAATATGTGCAACTTAGCAGCGTATTTTATCTCTTTGTAATGGGCCATTAAATAAGTATCTGCTAGCAAGATTTCCAAGGACAGACAAGGAAACAACATTATACTTTACGCGGATGTCTCGACTATTATAAAACCGAGACTAAAAAAATAATTCGCAGACCAGAAATAAAACAAGTATCTAATTAATTTAAAATCCTAAATACAGCGTTTGAATGATGAATTTAAATATCTGCTCTGGGTGTTATTTGACCAAATTCTATGGGTATATGTGTGTATCACTTCCACTTCCGCCAAGTAGCCACTAGTACATAGATATAATATAATATTACCTAGTTGTAAGCCAAAATTTGTGAGACAATTATTTATTTACTTTTTGAAAAAGTAAAAAACAATGCAATGCCCTCAGTTTTTTGCCTGTTCTTTTGAGTAGTGGTTCTTTTTTCGAACAAGGCGGTCGAGTCTATTATACAACTTTGACCTCCATAAGGGTATCTTTGATACACAATTAAATAAAAACATTTGACTTGTGATTTCCATGACATCCCCGACAGAGGAATCCTAGTTGAGAATCATGACTATTGTCAAGTGTATTTTTTTTTTTTTACTAACATAATATACTAGCGACCCGCACCGACTTCTCACTCTACCTTACTTCTAAGCCTTCCGTGAAAAATTATCTAACTGATGGTGAAAATCGCATTAAAATCCGTTGCGTGATTTAGGATGACTTAGCGTATAAACAGACAGAAATAGGGAAAGCGACTTTATTTTTAAACCATGTAGAGAAGATTCAGAGACAAAAGAGTCAACCAGCTTTCCTTCAATGTATATAGAGAAACAAAGATTGTGTGCAAACAAAAACAATGCTGGTACGTCATCGGAAGTATCTGGCTAAATAGAGATATCCCTACAGAAATAGATTCATCGGGTCTGTTATTGACAGACGGTTATAATAGTAGAGGAGCCCGGGATGCTAAAATTGCAGTTACTAAAGCGTCATGGGGGCCTATTGGATTTTAAAGATTAGGTTCTGGAACGAAAAAAAGTTTTTGTCAACTTTTCCTTTTCAGTGGGAGGGCAGAGCGTGTAAGATTTTTTTTAATGTAAAAAAAAAACAGTCACATGGAAATACTGGAGCGCGTCAGATTTTCATAGTGTATATGCGCTTTGTCTATCTGATAACCGATAGAAATTACTTTTTAAACCGATTTTTTTTTTACTAATGACGGGCCGCCCTCAAAGCACCCCACTAGGTATATTTATAATAATAATATTCGGGACACTTGCACACACGGTCATCTGACCCCAAACTAAGCAAAGCTTGTACTTTGGCGGCCAGAGGCTGATATATATACATATATATTTTTAAATACATACTTAAATAGATAATTGACACCCAGACAGGCAGACACAGAACAAACACAAATGTTCATCACATGAATGTTTGCCCTAGGTGGGAATCGACAGAAGGGAGGAAGGGAGGAGGAGGAAGACATTACATAAGTTCCCCATAAGATTTTCTCGAGTAGAGTAAAGCACTCGAGTAATTCGCAAAATCCCTTGGGCTCCCCTACTATAAGTATAAAACAAAGTCTTTCATCGGCATAAAATAGTGCAACTGCTCACGTTTTGTTTGCACGTGCCCAGCGACTAGGTATGTCTATGTAGAACAATAACTAGGCATTCTTGTATCATGTGACAATAAGTTCGATTATGGAACATATCAATTACAATTACCCACATTTAATGTAACAGATAAGTAGCATATTTTCCCACAGATATAAGTTACGCGGTTGCCGGGACACGATTGGCGCAGATTAGAACCTAGGCTAATGGCATATTAGAAGAGAGACTTACTGGGTCCTATCGATGGTTGTATAATTATAATTGTATATGTATAGATGGATACAGATCAATTGTTCTTTTATATTGACAAGATCAAGTTGATCTATTACGATGAACTTCGTATAATTATGATAGAAGCAAAAATGTACATTACACAGACATACATTAGATAGATATACAATATTAGATACTCTTTACTGATCATACCAGCATGCTAGCATGCGCAACGCGACAAAGCTATGTCGACTCTATTTGTCGAGATAGACGTATGTTTACACATAGCCTTGTCACGTTCTCGCATGACAAAAAGTGACGAGAAGAATTTTGTCGCGCGCGCATGCTATAGGGGTGCCTAAAACACAAAACATCTCACTAATATGTATTATAAATGCGAAAGTTTGGGACGAATGAATGTTTTGTTACTCCTTGCTCGATCACGCCGAAACGGCTGAACGGATCTGAATGCAATCAGGGGCAGAAATAGAATATAGTCTGGAAGCCCAACAACTGCCCACCTTTTCACTGAGCGATCTCTCCTAGGCGTAATAAAGTAAGTTTAATCACTAGTTACTTGGATACTTGCTCCGCTAGACTAAATTTGTGTTTACTTGTAGCACCGAGCGAAAGCCGTCCACTAATTACCTACATAATATCGTGTAAAATAGAAATCTGAAAGATATATTGCGTAGTTGTAAACTGTAATATAACATACTAGCTGCGCCCCGCGGTTTCACCCGCGGTTAAAAAGTATGTGCCATTCTAGACTATAATCTATCTCTGTGCCAAATTTCATCCAGATCTGTTCAGTCATTCTGGCGTGAAAGAGTAACAAACATCCATCCATCCATCCATCCATCCATCCATCCATCCATCCATCCATTCTTACAAACTTTCGCGTTTATAACATTAGTAGGATAAGAAGTAATATCAAAAACTATCCTTCCTAATCCACACTAACATTAGAAATCGAAAGTAACACTGTCTGTCTCTCTGTTTGTATGCTTTTCACGGCTAAACGGCTGAACAGATCTTGATGAAATTTGATAATTAGTTACAGTATATCACGAAGAAGGTTTTTGGATACTATTTTCTGAATAAAGTCGCGGGTAACAGCAAGTATATCAAAAACTATAGGACATATATCTTATCGCACCCATTTGTTTGATTGAACATATGCGTAGAATTTACGATGAATGCTCCAAGTGGTTTCTTATCGATTCAATGTCCGGAATCTAACCGTTATCAGCTGTATGGTCAGACGGCGGCGGCGTAATGTTGGTATCGAGTAAGTATTAAGTGCCGTAATCGATGTTTTTTGTCTATGTTGTTTACTTGTTTTGTTTTATTTGACTGCCTCGGTGGCTCAGTTGGTAGTGAACCTGCCTTCTGAGCTTGGGGGCGTGGGTTCGATTCCCACTTAGGGCAAACATTTATGCGATGAACATTTGTGTTTGTTCTATGTCTGGGTGTTAATATGTATTTAAGTATGCATTTAAAAATATCTAAGTATGTTTATCAGTCTCTGGCAGCCATAGTACAAGCTTTGCTTAGTTTGGGGTCAGGCGACCGTGTGTGGAAGTGTCCCGAATTTATTATTTATTATTACTATGTAATTTTTTTAATATACATAGTTTATTTATTACAAAAACCTGGTAGTTTTTACTTAAAACTTAAAGAATAACCATTGAAACACCACAAATTCCGAAACCCAAGAGTTAAAGGAAATACGTTAATTTAAAAATCATTGCTTGTTTATGTTTAGGACATTTAAATAATGTCTTCGCCGTTCAATAACTCCATGCCTATAATAGGCATTTAATATCAAATTAACATTAAAATCGAATTCCAATAAGGGCCATATCTGTTTGTAGTAGCTTCCTATGTTTATGAATCAACTCTTACGCAGGTCAACCGAAATCAGACGATATGACGTCATCTGAAATATACGCCGGAATGAGTAGCCAGCCTAAAGTAGCATATTACTCATCTAATAAATAATTACAGTATAAACAGTAAGTATGTAATTGTGTACGTTACGGTTAGTGCCTTTGCTAATATCTGTCAACTATTATACTTACGTAACTGCTACTATACAATATGTACAACCTTAAAAAATTAACAATATAAAAACAAAAACAAAAAATTGTGCGTTAAGTCCCTCAGCGCGGAAGAAGTGAAACTTCTGTGTATATTTCTTACTACGCGCATGCGTTCGAGTGCCACGCATTCACTCTCGCTCTGTCTCTTTCCATTCCCTCTCCCCAGGAGCGGCTGCAAAATGTTGTACCCTATGTCACTTCCACTATTAAGACGAATCAAATGACACTTCACATGTCATGAAATCCAGGAAGCTGTTTAGGCTGTAGGGCGTGCCAAAAAAACCTCATACATGCATACATACCCACATACATACATACATACACTCGAAAAACATAACCCTCCTTCTTGCGCAGTCGGGTAAAAATCAATCCTTACGTCTTATGTACACTAAAGACTGTCAAACACGAAGATACCAAAGATAATGTTAAGTTACGATTATTTGGCCTGCCCAAATGCATCACACATACAAATCATTCCAAAGCAAACTTGATCAGTTCATTTAGACTTTTCTTGGTTGAATTATTTTGGTGAACTGTTTACGCAAAAGTGTTGACGTACTGTCACACCTTCAGTTAACTTAATATGCTTGTATTCTGTCCTGTCAAGCAAACTTAAGCTAAAACTCGAAGAAAAAAAGAAAACACTAGGTATGCTTTATGATGAATCCATGTAGCTGAATGGAAACAATAGTACATCCACTTCATCATAGAGTATACAAGTAGACGACAACTAGACAATGCCATCATATATCGAAATTTTTATTTATTTCCATTTCACTTGATTACATCAGAATAAATCAATATTTACTAAGAACCGTCACAGCAAGTTACCACGTAAAATACGGTAGAATTATAGCCTTGTCGGTCCCAGATTCTTAGTATGTAGACATATACAGATTCTTTATACATTCACATCGCGTCATATCGATTATAACCTGTTTTGAAGTGGAAAAACTGTACCAACGAAATATGATGTTTATGTTACTTTACAGATTTAAGGAGGGGTTATACTCGTAGTTATAGGTAGACGTTTTAATGGACGATCTAAATTAGTTTATTATGATTATTATTTGTGTCATCATCATTAAATCGTTTCTTACCCACTGCTGAGTTGGGTATAGCTCTCTTTTTAGTGCTCTAATTTTTCAGGTCCTATGGTAGTTTCATCCACTGCCTTTCGAGATGTGCGAGGACGCGTATCGAAGGATGTATTTGTTAAAAACCAATAGAATGTCAGATGAAACGATTCTATTGGCCCACAAACACATCCCTCGCTGCCTAACAATGTCAACTGTATGTAACTTTGGCGTTCTTAAGTGTATCTTAGATAAAGACATTTGATTCGATTTTGATTGACTACGTTTAGCTAGAGGTTTGCTAATGTTTCTGATGCATACGAATTTTAATATGACATGGATCCTTGAGCTTTCATACATTATGTAAATATGTATATTCAACATGAATCACTGAAGTACCTATTGTATCTGATAAATCCACGATTAGGATTCCATGACCCTCCACAAACTTGTTCTGACCGATGAATGTACATAATTGCATAAAAATAGCATGTAATAAAGACCGTTTCAGCTAATTATTATAATTTTAATTTAATGAATACTGATGAATCGGCTATCGATCGAGGCGAGGCCTTAAAAGTAGGAAGCATGTACATCTGACATACTAGCTGCCCCCGTGGTGTTACCCGCGATTAAGAACGAGCCTACATAATTATATGTATTAATTTATGTGTTAATCCAAGGTATAAGCTACCCATCAAAATCCGTCCACCCGGTTCAGCACACGCACACGCACAAGTTTTTCAATTTTTTTTATAATATAAAATAGGGTGCCATATGAACAAACAGGAAAGAGATAATCGAACCCATAGTTGAAGTATCGCAGTAGGAAATTATGCTAGAAATTTCCGAGCAAATAAAACAAAATTAGACATTGTATCAATAATAATATGTCAAACATTAGCTAAGCCCTAGGAACAACCTTAAGCCCTATTTTTAACAGACTTTAAAAAAGGAGGAGGTTCTCAATTCGTCTGTTACGCGATTACTCCGCCAATTATGAATCTGTTTTAATGATTCGTTTTTGTTTGATAGATCATTATTTCAGAAGTGGTCCCATATAAATTTTATTGAAATCAATCAAGCAGTTTCTAAAATATCAACAAAAGTCTAAAAATTGTTCACGTATATGACGGAAAGTCGGTTTTTTAAGCTTTGCTTCTTTTATTATTATAGTTCACATGATTATTATCCACAGCATAATTTACTTCACTTTTTGACTAGATTTGCCTGTCTCTTTATGTGTCTGCGTCGGTCCTGCGCCAACCGAGCAGCAGGCCTAGCATGTGCAACGCGACAACGGTATGTCGACTCTTTTTATCGAGACAGACGTATGTCTGTCTGTCTGTTTGACTGCCTCGGTGGCTCAGTTGGTAGTTACCCTGCTTTCTGAACTTGGGGGCGTGGGTTCGATTCCCATCTAAGGCAAGCATTTATGTGATGAACATTTGTGTTTGCTCTATGTCTGGGTGTTAATTATCTAAGTATGTATTTATAAATATATACGTATGTTTATCAGTCTCTGGCAGCTATAGCACAAGCTTTGCTTAATTTGGGGTCAGATGACCGTGTGTGCAAAATGTCCCAAAAATTTATTTATTTATTATCTATTATTTATGTTTACACATAGCCTTGTCTCGTTCTCGCACGACAAAAAGTGACGAGAAGAATTTTGTCGCGCGCGCAGGCTAGGGCTCTGCTGGACTGCTGGTCGCCCCGCTTGACGACTTCGTCGATATCGTCGAGTGTACACCTGCTCGTAATCTTATCAGATCATCCTTGGTATAATCATTTATTATACCTATTAATACGGTACGTGAAATCATGCTAATACGATAAACTTGGGTCACGTTTGAAAAAAACGAATGACGCATAAATTGCAGTAACATGATAATTAAAAAAATAGTTAAATAAAATATCTAAAGGCTGTGTGTTTAATTTTTTATGTTTATTATTTAATATGTTTATAGAATACCGTACCTACGTAAACTCTCTTAGGTGCACAATGTTAATTCAATCTTTTCGGAAAACATTCAATAGTTCCCCAAAAAGTGCGGTACATGTGACCAAATAAACGAGTAAGCCGAAGAACATTAATCTCATTTTAGGCTGACAAGGAACAACTAGAACTGCTAATTAGAACATCACTCTCATTTTGGGCTGACGAGGAACAACTAGAACTTCTAATTTAAACCAACATAATTATAATTCCCGCGTAATTAAAACTAGACGTGTCAAAGCTGCTAGCCGATACACCCATCCCTACTATTTACGTCAGTTTTCATTGAAAAATCAGAAGGCGTGGTAGCTAACCAGCCGATACAACCATCCCTACCATGTACGTCAGTTTTCATTAAAAAATATGAAGGCATGGTAGCTAACCAGCCGATACAACCATCCCTACCTTGTACGTCAGTTTTCATTGAAAAATCAGAAGGCACGGTAGCTTACCAGCCGATACACCCATCCCTACCATGTACGTCAGTTTTCATTAAAAATCAGAAGGGCACGGTAGCCTATTGCATGTGGAAGAGGAAAATCTCAAGCAGGCCGTTAAAAGGAGGTCCACGGTCGTGTCGACCATGGCCTGACCTCCATACATGCCCGACGCCCATGGTTTACTTCCATTCCATCTAGGCTAATTAACGCTGTAGTTCATAGTTGTGGTTATTACCACTTAGTGCTAAAGGGATTTAGTAGAGGCGGGACTGTAATGTAGAGTCCACTTTTTATGCCAAAGGTGGGAAATAAGTACACATACTAGCTATTTATTTATTGGTGAGCGATCATCGTCGCCTATGGATGAATATCTGTATCACAGAGGCATCACATCACGGATACGTCGCCGACCTTCTTTTATAAGACTACTAGCTGCGCCCCGCATGTTTCCCACAATATCGGAACATTTTTTCGAGATTAAAACTACCCTGTTTTTTTCGGTACCCCTGACAACGTGTTTGCAAAATTTCAAGAGTTTATGTTTTCGCTTTTATAATATTAGTTAACAGCTCTTTTGAAAAATCCCCATGAAAATGCCATACCGTTGTCAGTTATTCAACCTCAAAGCAAGTAGTGTGCAAACATTAATTACTGTCCCGGATTGAAGGGCACTGATTCCAATCAAATTACTGAGCATAAAGAGATTTATTATCTCATTTTCAAGGTGACGAGCGCAGTGCATTGCCGCCTGGTTTTTTTTTAAATCGAGATTTCCGTCTAAGATTTTTTTTTGTAAGAAAAGTTTTGCATATTGGTCTTGCCTAAATAGTTCGCGAAGCATGTCTAGCACTTTAGTTCAATTAGCAAGCTAACGAGTAACATGATATGATAGGTATTTAGTACATAACTGTGAGTCAAAGGCTTCTTTCTATACGTATATGTAGTTAGTTATAGATATAAGCCGAAGTTTTTGGATATAGCTATAGAATAGATAAATAAATAAATACATTTGGGACACTTCCACACACGGTCGCCTGACCCCAAACTAAGCAAAGCTTGTACTATGGCTGCCAGAGACTGATACACATACTTAGATGTTTTTTTAAATACATACTTAAATAGATATTAACCCCAGACGTAGAACAAACACAAATGTCAATGAACATCACACGAATGTTTGCCCTAGGTGGGAATCGAACCCACGCCCCCAAGCTCAGAAGGCAGGTTCACTATCAACTGAGCCACCGACGAGGCAGTCCATAAGAGTTCATGGTGTGGTGTAAGACGTTAAACAAAGTATTAGATACGTTTGCAATTAGGATCTAATCCTAATTGCAAACGTGACTCTTATCTTATCTGTATGTATCACACGATACATAGAGAGATTTTTTTTGTGCGGATATTGAAATCCTTACTTATTATAAAATCAAAATTAACTCTGTCTGTATGTCTGTTTGTAGGCTTTTCACGACGAAACGGCTGAATGGATCTGGATGATATTTGAAAATTAGCTACTGCATATCACGAGGAAGCGTTTTGGATACTTTTTCTGAACAAACGCTAACGAAGTCGTCGGTAACAACTAGTTTAAAATACACTCTCAGACTTACTCAAACTTTCACATTTATAATACTAGCTACTAGCTACTACTGTTACCCGCGACTTCGTTTGCGTTTATTCCAAAGATATCTTAGCATTCAAAAACTTCCTCGTGATATACTGTTACTAATTATCAACCATTCAGCCGTTTACTTGTGAAAAGCCTACAACCAGTCAGACAGACAAAGTCACATCCGATTTTATAATATTAGTGTGGATTAGTGTGATGTGATAACATTGACCGACAAGAACAAAGTCGACCGATAGCGGAACAACACCGAAATATCGCTTCATGTAATATTTCAAAGTTAACTACTAAACCATACGTGGGATCGTTATTAGGAAGCATATTTTGAATATTTATTGCAGTTAGAATAAATTAAAGTTTAATTTAAAGTAGCACCTGCTATTATGAAATCAAGGAACCAAATTTTAAGGCGATTAACACACTGCTCAGAGCTCCGCGACGCGTATGCTGCGCGGAAGCAAGTTTTTTAACGTTGTACCGTAGTAGGTAGGTACTTGTGTTAATAACAAGATAAATTAAACATTTTAAAATTCCCCGAACTCTCCCGACTAATTTAACTTTCAAACAAACAAAAACAAAATCAAAATCGGGTCATCCGTTCGGGAGCCACGATGCCACAGACAAACAAACACAGAGATAAGTCAAACTTATAACATCCTGTCGTTTTTGCGTCGGGCGTTAAAACAGACACGGTACGACCGCAGAATAAATAATAGTTGGTACAACACACTGGAAACGCTTTTGGGAGATTTGACTCGCTGTTCCGTGCAACGTCACAGACTCACGTGACGGGGAGCAGCGTGAAAAACGCCTAATAAAGAAATATTACAAGTTACATAAAAAATGTGTTTGATCTTCGACCGCAATAATTTGTTACGTCAAGTGTTAAAATCCCTAAACATAATATGATAAAACTACGCGTGACACACACGGTATTTTTTATTCGTCACTGTGAAACTGTATGATAAGAACAATTTTTACACACAAAACATGCAAAAGCAAAGGCAAGTTCCGACATTTTATCTAACACAAAGTAAATCCTAATATTTTTGGATAATTCCCTAGTCAATTTTTGCCCATTTCAAGCTCGCTTTCCGAGGTAAGAATTTTTAGCGTGTGAGTGTAATAAAAAATCTCAGTTTTTTTTAAATGTAATTTATAAAAATAAGCACACCTAGAGCGGTTCTAAAAGTTCTTCAAAGAAACCACTAATGAGTCATAACGTCATAAAGGAAATAGCCTGTAATAAGTAAAGTAATTAAAATAAATATTGAGTCAAAGAAATTACCAAGTAACGAGCGTCGATTTGTTTATCCACGAGCGCAGATGTGCAACCAATCAGACGCTACATACATGACATACATCATCATCATTGGCCTGGCCAAGTTACATCTGCAAGAGATGATTATTATGTAGCGTCCGATCGATTGGTTGCATCTGCGTTCGTGGATCAAGTTTTTTTTTTTACAACAAACTAGGCTTGCGTTTGACCACTGACCCGCCTGATGGGAAGCGTCGACGTTATCGAAGGTGTAACACGCTTGCCTAGGAGATACCTATTCACTTTACTCTTAAACACCCCCGGATTGTATTTAGGTGGAAAGACAGACGCAGGCAACGAGTTCCACACGTCTGCAGTTCTTACAAGAAAAGTTGACTTGAAACGCTTACACGGTTCAGTTACGCGTATGTCTTCCAAGCATTTTCGCACTACCATTTAGGGTCCGAAATGGGAGTGGAAATAGTATTAAAATCAAAAGTCCCATTTAAGACACAGTGTCCGACGAAGGGGAACAGGATGAAATGGGACCAAGTCGGCTAAACAAGCCTATACGGGACCAACAGATACGGCCCACACTTTTGGCAGGTGAGTTGGGGTTGCAACGAGGGCAGCTGGGTGTTCTCCCGTTCGTGCCTAATCGCGTGCTTACGGGCTAACGCTTCCAACCAGGCCCTCAATTCTGCTAACCAATCGGTTTTAAATTGTTAATAAAATGCCTTAAACTGACACTTTTCGTATGCCAGAAGTGTCAAAAGTAGACAATTTCAAACAATTGCTTAATTAGTAGAATCGATCAGATATCGCCATGCTATTTTACACTTTTCTCCAAAGAACGCGGTCTCCTGCGATGAGGTCCCAATCGGATACTCCTATGTACAATATGTACATACATACAGGTAAAATAATTATAATCAGCATCATATAATAATCATAACTAAAGGCGGTGCCAGCGTTGCCAGGCACAGAACACCGCAGACTTTGGAGGGGCGCAAAAATAACCAGGGTCTTATTCTGACGGGGAAAAATTATCTTGGTCTTTGTCTCTCTCGTTTAAAAAGTCATAAGGGTGAGAGTGACCAAGATAATGTCACGCGTCAGAATAGAGAACGAGGACCAAGTTTTGATAGATGCATGGTAGTATAGAAGCTCGTAATGGGCGCATAAATTGCTGGTTACGATAGTTTATAATTATCTCTTGTGGATGTCACTAGGCCAACTATGAGTAGTAGACAATGTACGAGTATAACAATCAAGTAAGTAAGTAGTTGCTACTAAGATTATAACTGAATGTAAAAGTTTCCACTTTTAGACGTTTGTAACTCGATCACTGACGAACTTGCATTCAGTGTCCGAAATGGGAGTGGAAAAAGTATTTTATGAAGAGTCTATCTAAAAGTATTAAATGGAAATTCAATAGTCCCGTTTCGGACTTTTAACACCGAAAAAGTAACTGTTCTTGTGAGACTGGAAAAAACTGCGAGACACAGCTAATAAACACTATACCTACGAGTACATATATAAATACACTATACCAATACCAAGTAGTATTTAATACGAGGAAAGTTTTACAAAAACATCAGTCTTATACCGACAATGTTTTATATAGGTACCTACTACAGCTGTGAGAAGCATTCTCAGTAGCGGCGCAACATTTTCGCTCGTATGATTTAATGCTACGTCATTGTGAAACGGCATTCATATAGAGCAAAATATGAGTATTGAGTCATGGACTCATAATAAACAAACACGTGGATATCTTATATCTTTAAATGAGCAATTCTTGTATATATATATATGTATATATAATTGGAATCTCGGAATCGGCTCCAACGATTTTCATACAATTTAGTATATAGGGGGTTTCGGGGGCGATAAATCGATCTAGCTAGGAATCATTTTTAGAAAATGTCATTTTATTCGTGTTTTATCGATAATCAACTTAAACATAAACTTGGAAGAAAAATAACAAAAATATGACTCTTCCTGACATCTATTGGCGAATAATAATACTATTTTTTGTGAGCAACTAATTGCTTTAACGACACAACAGCAGATGGCGTTGTTAAGTAACACGAAGTCAATGAGTGTTTGCTTTGAGGTTAGACTAAAATCAATTGTTTATTTTCCAAAAAACACAATAAAAAAAAAAATACCGAGCAAAGCTCGGACATCCAGGTACTATAATATTTATGTGTACTATCCAGCCGCCCCGGATTAGCCTGGTACCTAGAGGTAGGTAAAAACCTTAAGAGTCCGGCGACCTAACTAATTTCGACCTAGACTAACTTCGCATTGGCTTAAGGTATTCTATCGCCATTTCGTCTAGAAGAAGAAGACGAGCGAAGAGAGCGAGTAATGATACTGACGAGCCTCTAAACTCACCAACAGAGTGACAAAGTGCAATTTCAATTTTTTTTATGACTTTTGCACTACTGTAATCATTCTTAAGTAACTAAGAATTTCCATTGTATTATTGATTCATTTAACAGCTAATGATGTAGACAACCTCCCTATGTAATGGAATTTTTGATTTGCTTTGTCTACCTATTGAATAAATCAGTCAAAAGTGACCCCTTAAAAATGCGGATATTTTTCATGTCTATTTTAGCTTGAGAACGTTTTTAAAAAAAACCAAGAACATAGGGGCGAAGATATTGTTAATTTAATTGTACATGTTAAATTTCATCATAATCTGACAAACGGTTTTCAAGAAATTTGAGTAGCACGTTAGTATGGAAATTTCAGAACGTCGCGGCCCTCTTAAGTGAAAAACTATCTAACCGATGTTGTAAACCGCATCAATGTCCGTTGCGTGGTTTAAGAGTTAGTTAGCGAATATACAGACAGATGCGGTCAACGTGTTTTATTTTGTTTTTATGTTTTATACTGTTTAAAGAAGAGGATAGACAAGATGCATGTCTAGTTCCAGAGTTTTGATTTGGGAAGGGCTTGACACTGAGGTAAAAGCAAAAACGTAAAAACACTAAAACCATCAAAAATGTTGGACTATTATGGACTCTCTACCTATGTCTCTACCTCTCTATCTCTACTATGGCTCTTAGGGAGCCTCTTTAGCCCACCACCTAGATCCGTAACTGTGTAGATTGCTAAACCTACACGGAACTACTACAAGCAACTGATAAGACTAAAGAGTCACTTTTACTTATAACTTTATTACAGTTAAAGTATGTAATTGAATCATTAGATATGTACATTGCAGTGCCAAGTGCACCTGCACGATGTAAGTTTTATTGTAAGGGAATAAACATTATTTATCTATGATATCAACAACAACAACAACAACAACAACTCTTTATTAAAAACATAAAATAATTACAATAGTACTTAAATTAGGCTTAACTAAGTTTTTAATGGGCGGCCTTATCGCTCAAAGCGATCTCTTCCAGGCAACCTGAATGGACAGGAACATTTATAAAAGTTGAGGCCTTGAAAATTCTAATACTAATACAATAGTAATACATAATTTTACAAGACGTAAAAAATAATAAGATAAAAATAATAAAAATACACAAAATAAATACTAATAAGTAGACGAAATAAATATAATATAAATACTTTAAAAATGTTTAAAAAATAAATGTCACTAATATATAAATAAATAGTGCGACTTTTGTGACATACATACGAGTATCTCACTATCTTTCAAAACGGCTATTGTTTTGAAAGATAGTGAGCCTTGACACGACTCTTAAAGACGTCAAGCGAAGGAGCACGCTTAACGTCGATAGGTAGGTCATTCCACAAAATAACTGCTTGAAATGTAAAAGAGGAGGAATAAAACTTGGTTCTGTGTGAAGGAATGGCTAACTTAAGATTCTCTGCCGATCTTAAGGAAAAAGGATACTTGCTGTGGAGGTACTTGAAACGTTCCTGGAGGTAATGGGGGGAGGAAGGGTGAAATAGCACAGTGTAGAGAAGACACACAATATGAACATCACGCCGACGACGAATGGGTAGCCACTTGAGTTTGGCTCGAAACTCGGAAACATGGTCATACTTGCGCAAGCCAAATATGAACCTAATACAGAGGTTTTGAAGGCGTTCAAGTTTGTTGAACTGGTCCTGTGTGAGATCAAGATAGCAGACATCACCGTAATCAAGGATAGGGAGTAAGAGGGATTGTGCTAACGCAATTTTAGTGGTAATCGGAAGAAAATTTCGTAATCTACGCAAAGATCCCGCAGAGGCAAAAATCCTTCGGCTAGTTTCTGTAATCTGGGGACCCCAAGTAAAACATCGATCGAATGTTATTCCCATGATGATATCACGACTCGATCGAAGCCAGCTGTAAAAATTTCATGCCATTGTATAACCATATATTATCTCAACATCACGTTTTGCATACAGTATGTCATGAACAGAACGTGTAAAACTGAAGTAAATGGTGGTGGAAGGTACAGGAATGTGATCTGAAATATTTTACGTTGAAACTGTTTAAGGCGAGGCTTTCCCAGAACTTTAGGTATTTTACTCTACCTCAGGCCGCACTTTTTGGGAGCGCGACGTATTCATTCACGCGACACAAAAGTTGTGTGCGATGCGCCGCGCGCACGTCTTTCTCCCGTCAGTCACGTTATGGTATCGAGTATCTAAACACCCATTTTTAGGAAATCGATAAAATAATCCGTCCGTCATTGTACTCATCCATTTTATGAACATTTTTTATTTGATGCCAACCAAAAAAAAATCTAAAAAATGCCGTTCAAGCCAATATAGGTAGGTACAACCAATCTCATGTCCACGAGTTGTTGTATTTTTGATGTGTGAGCAGTCGTGGCATTAGTTTCATTTTACCGGTAGTGTCATATTTCCATTTTATCACACTTCACACTCATAAATACAAAAGATTGCGATTGTGTGTGGAAGTTAGGTACTTACTCGTATTTCACTTATTCACACCTAAACGGCTAGACGGATGAGGATCATATTTGGAACGGAGTTAGCTTATGCCCTGGATTGACACATAGGCTACTTGTTATCCTTATTAGGACAAATATTTATACAGGGTGTTGGAATGATTGTGTAACTACCGGTATTCATTAAATAATACAACATAGTAAATTTCATTATTTTTGGGTATATTGTATAGCAATGGTAATAACAATTTTAATTACCTTACTTTACCATTAGGCGCGTACTAATAATATTGTATGGTTTGTTAAATGTTACAAAGTTAAAAAACTACACGATTCAGATATAATTTTGAACAATAATTATGAAAGAATCGAGTAAACTTATACCGGATATATAGGTATACATACCCTGGGTACGAAGTGGCGGACATTCTGCTAGTACTAACAAAACATCCAATACAAAAATATACATTCACAATATTTACATTTATATATACAATTGAGCTATAGGTACGTAGTATTATTATTTGTTCTGTGATATACTTGTAGAATCGATGGCAGCCTAGTTGGGAGTGGCAATTTTGCTCTGCTGGGTTCGAACCCAGCCGACGGCACGCAATAATTTGTTCATTGTGTGAACATATGTGCGTATTGTGTGTCATCTGCTACATAACTGGAGCCCGGTGTATGGCGACAGGCTCGCCCCCTGTCACATTTGGGACTGAATATCGTCCGGCGAAATGTGGGTGTTGTATTACACCTCTGCCAGCCCCCTCGGGGAAAAGCGTGACGATATGTATGCATGTCTAGCCATAAGTTCTGTTACAAATGAAAATGCATTTATTTTTTTATACAGTAATGTAATGTTATTAAAAGTTATATTTACATATGTATTGAAGTCTTAACAAAAATATAACTATTATTTTATTCAAAATTACCACATTTGGCCTTGATAGAGGCTTTTAGTCGGTCTGGCCAAGAATCTATGGATTTACGGACTGTTTCCATGGGAAATTTAGCCACTGCTTGCTTCAAAGATTTCTTAAGTGACTCTATGTCGGCGTGTCGTTTAGAGCAGGCCATGCCCTCTAAACCTGACCATAATTTGTAGTCCAGGGGGTTTTGATCTGGCTAGAGGAGGGCCAGTCTTCAGCCCTTATAAAGTCCGGAACATTGGCTTCCAGCCAGGCTTGGGTAGTTCGCGCCTTGTGACCATGTGCAGAGTCTAGTTGGAAACTCCACGGTAGATTTTTAAAAAGTGTATTGCTAAGGGGTTGTACAACACCATATAAGACGGTCTCTTGATACACTTTGGCAGAAGTTTTAACCCCCTTTTCACAAAAACTAAGCTTTGTGACGCCGTGATAGGATACCCCCCACCAAACCATGACTGACGCAGGATGATGACCACGCTGAGTGAAACAGGGTCAATGTCATCCACGTGCCTAAAACAAAATAAAAATAAATATTTATAAGTATGATGTCCAAAAGTTCAAAATATAAAAATTCTAAAAAACCGACCAAGTTCGAGTCGGACTCGCGCACGGAAGCTGTCGTTTAAGCTTGTTGGTATGTATGTACATAATTATATAACAACTACATTATAAATAAATGAGCTTTCAAATGACACCTCAAACAACTGATTTGATGAGATAGAACTCGAGATATAAGCAATAATCTACAACGGTCGGCGGCCATCTTTGTGACGTATATACGCCTTCGCCTGTCCCCGCTATCGCTTCTTACAACCGGCAGTTTCGAATTTCAAAGGCAACGACGAACACATCCATACCAGTCGTAGGTTTATAAAAGCCGTACTTACAAGATTTACCGAAATGCTCGATTTTCGCTAATCGTTAAAAACTAATATACAACTTTACGAGTTTTCTTCAAAACAGCCAGGATCACGTTGCAGTACTAATCAGGCCTAGATGTGTTCAAATCATACGGCTATAACTCAAACGCTACCAAACACTCGTGTAGTACAGATTGCTCAGTCAAAAATGAAAGTATGAACGACGTCCCCTATCTCACCTAACACCCTATACCGGGTGTAAGGAGACCGTTCTCGAAAACGAAAACTGGGAATAGTGGTGGGGATTACTAATACAAAGCGACTAAAAAAAACGCGAAAAAAAGACTTTTTTTTTAAACTTAAAATCTGATATTTTAACATCGACACAAGTTATACAAGCTTTAAAAAGCTAGTTTAAACACCAATTACCAAAAAAAAAAAAAATTTACCCTAACGGCAGTCTAATACTAAATGCCTAACAGCTGACGCTAGAGGTGAACGCCCGCACACAGCTTCGCGCGGTCGCGACCTAGGTGCCGCGCCGCCCGCGCCCTCCGCTGTCTCGGCGCGCGCGCGGCCCGCGGCGGCGCGTCGTCGCACTTTCCGTAGGTACTGGCGCCGACCATTGACCCCCGCGATATAAACGCGTTAGATTGCTGGTTTGCAAATTTCTAAAAGTTTAAAATAACAGTTATATGGCTAATAGTTAGTGGTTTCGGGTTGTGTATAGATAGTATAATAACGGCGTTTCGGCTTCGAGAACGGTCTCCTTACACCCGGTATAAATTACATACATACAGTACAGTCAAAACTTAGCAAAGATCCGCCACCTTGCATGTTACAAAAAGAAGGTAGGTACTTACGTTTCGTCAATTGCAATGTCATCAGAGTTTATTACATTCTCTTGAAGTACTCTTCTGCAAAAAAAAAAACGATGATAAGTATTCATGTAGGTAAGTATAACTACGTAAATATCACTACTAGATATACCACTAGGCCGGGTATTTACTCGTTGTGCAGTTCAGATTGCTCAGTAAAAATGAAAGTATGAACGTCGTCGCGTATCTTACCTAACATCCTGTATAGTTAAAACTTAGCGAAGATCCGCCGCCCTGAATGTTACAAAAGGTAGTTAGGTACTTACGTTTCGTCAATTCCAATGTCATCGGAGTTTATTACATTTGGTTGTAGTACTCTTCTGAAAAAAAAAACAAAACTAACACCTAACTATATAAATATAAATATCACTGGTATGCCACTAGGTCGAGTATTTACTCGTTGTGCAGTTCAGATTGCTCAGTAAAAATGAAAGTATGAACGTCGTCCCGTATCTCACCTAACATCCTACTTATTATATAGTCAAAACTTAGCGAAGTTCCGCCACCTTGCATGTTACAAAAAGAAGGTAGGTACTTACGTTTCGTCAATTGCAATGTCATCAGAGTTTATTACATTCTCTTGAAGTACTCTTCTGCAAAAAAAAAAAAAACGAAGATAAGTATTCATGTAGGTAAGTATAACTACGTAAATATCACTACTAGATATACCACTAGGCCGGGTATTTACTCGTTGTGCAGTTCAGATTGCTCAGTAAAAATGAAAGTATGAACGTCGTCCCGTATCTTACCTAACATCCTGTATAGTTAAAACTTAGCGAAGATCCGCCGCCCTGCATGTTACAAAAGGTAGGTAGGTACTTACGTTTCGTCAATTCCAATGTCATCGGAGTTTATTACATTTGGTTGTAGTACTCTTCTGAAAAAAAAAACAAAACTGTAAGATAGGTATTCGTGTAAGTAGGTATAACTATATAAATATAAATATCACTGGTATGCCACTAGGGCGGGTATTTACTCGTTGTGCAGTTTAGAATGCTCAGGAATAATGAAAGTATGAACGTCGCTCCGTATCCGTATCTCACAAGTTGTCGGGTGAAATAATAAATGGTGACCGACATAGTCAAAACTTCGCAGAACACCCGCCTCCCTGCGTGGTACAAAAGGTAGATAGGTACTTACGTTTCGTCAATTCCAAAGTCATTGGAGTTTGTTACGTAGTAGTCTTCTGCAAAAAAAAACTGTAACTGTAGGTAGGTATAACTACATAAATATCACTAGTAGGTATACCACTAGGCCGGGTATTTACATCGTGAATACACGTAACGAGACAAAAAAGTATCTATGATGATGAGTATGATATTTGAAAACACTAAAACGAATATAAGTAGGTACTAATAGATTTGTTGATACATCATCTGACTACAAAAAGCAATGCAAGAAATGTCGATTCTAGTAAATAAAAACAATGATTACCAATTTAATCTAGTAGAAGTTTATCTACTTACCGACGTTTGCTCCTTGACTCGTACGATTTTCTAAAAGCCAGACTTGAGCATTTTTTTCGTTTATTATGTTTGTTACCCATTATGGCAAAACTAAATGCTTGGTTGGTGTTGGTGTGTGCGGCACTGCGGAGATCACAAAAATTTGGCACACGTCCGGCGTCGACGGGGTCTGCGGGCGGACTGGCGGTCACGCAAACGTGCCTTTTTACCATGAATTCGTGATAAAAAAATCATATAAAATTACCATGTTAACTTTTTAACATTTTTATTTATGATTCCATTTTTTTATTGCGTTATAATTCGTAAAAAAAATAAAAAAACAATATGATTTGTAAAAATTAAGTCGCAAATCGTGTTTAAAATACCAAATAGAGGTGACTTTGGATTTTTTTTCTATCGAGTGAAGTTATTCATTACATGTATCAAATTTATGATTCCACTTAAAAATATGCTTAAGAATAACATATTTTTTTTTACACAGTAAAAACCATGGTTTATCTTAGAGAAAAGTTGATTCTTGCTAGACGTTTTCTGGCCAGGCTCGCCTTAAAGGCTAGACTCTACCCTTTATATTTCGCATTTGATACTCTAGCCGCTGGAGTTTAAGGTGAAAAGTATGTTGTGCATGCACAGTATACATAGTATATAGTTACACGTACATAGGCAGACAAACTTTTGTTCACATATATCATCGTCACGCACAACACCCACACTTCGCCACGCGATATTCAGTCCCAAATGTGACAGGGGCGAGCCTGTCGCCATACACCGGGCTCCAGTCAAGTAACAAATGATATACAATACGCACATTGTGTTCACACAATGAACAAATTGGTGCGTGCCGTCGGCTGGGTTCGAACCCGCTCTCTGGCTTGAGAGGCGGGCCTTCTCCAACTAGGCAATCATCGCTTTTTATATTGTTCACACTGGATTTAAAAAACAAAAGGATAAATTACGCTTATATAAAAATTAGACCAACAACTGGTCTCCTTATCGCACAATCTAATCGCCCTTATCTCTCTTCCAGTCATACATAACGTAGATTGAATATGAAAAGCATGCTGAATCAACATCCTTAAGTAAAATCCTGGAGAAGATTGACATACTAGTAGGACCAAGATGACTACAAGAAGAAAAGTCAACGTTCAGCAGCGGGTGATTACTAGCTGACAATGACAATGAATGTCAAATGAACTCGAAACTCCGTCATCGTCTTGGCCAGGTCTTATCAGAAGCAGTTGTGTAAAAACAATCAGCTCACGGACCTAATAGTCGAGAAAGTGGCAGCGTTCGTCCGCTGAATACTAATGTAGCCCTGCGACTGTGATATAGCCGCTGCCGTGGATCGATACGCACGGCAGGCGAGTCGGGAGGCTGTCTCAAGGTCGAAGGTTTCAAGGCACGACTTTTGGGAACGGGAACTGCCGTAGTGGGCAGGATCGTGGGCTTTAACCACTTTGAAGCAAGACGCTAAATTCTTGCTATACTCCTGCTATGTTCTTTTGAAGCTTACTGCGTTTCTATGGAGTTCGTTTCGATAAATCCAAATAGATTTCTTTATGTATGACCTTAGTGTGATACTTTATTAATTTCGGTTTGCTGTATAATTACCTACTGGGTACATAATAATGTATACTTACATAATGTATTGTAAACATAGTAATACGTATAAGTAAGTTTCCAATAGAATAATGTTTGTATAGATTTAGAATAGATTAGTTTAAGATTTAGATACCTACGTACATAATAATAAATATGTATAAAATTGGCACGCCTATAGGAGGCTCAGAGTGTGCTGGACTAGAATTAATTAAGATCTAATAATGTAACCACATTCTCGGCAACAAAAAAAATTGACTTTGACAAAGTAATTTTTTATGAAATTTGTGATTTTGTAAACATTTGTGTTGTTCTATGTCTAGGTGTTAATATCTATTTAAGTATGTATTTAAAAAAATATTTGTACGTAAGTATATCAGTCTCCAGCAGCCATAGTGCAAGCTTTGCTTAGTTTGGGGTTAAGCGACCGTGTGTGAAAATGTCCTGAATTCATTTATTTATAACATCGGAATCTCGATTCTACTAACCACTTGTTTTGAATTGTTAATGAACTGTCTACTTTTGACACTTCTCACTTCCGGCATACAAAAAGTGTCAACTTGAGGCAATTTATTAACAATTTAAAAACAATATGTCGTTTAATAGAATTGAGAGCGTGCTAACTATGCAACCAAGGCATTTCTAGAAACTAGCAACATACATGGAGTTACGAAAACCCTGTTGGATAATTGATGGGCAGGTACACACACTTAGAAGTATTTATGCAAAAATACCAACAAAAAATGCACGTGAAAAATAGCAAGAGTTATGACCGGTTTAAGAGCGCAAGAAAAAAAAGTAAATTTTACAAAAATGCTAATCAATTCATATTATAAGTTCGTGGCTTTTATTCTAAGAAAGTAGGGGCACGACGCATTGACGCAATTAACAATATCTCCCACCCTTATGTTCTTGTTTTTTTTTTAAAAACGTTCAAATCAAAGTCAAAATGATTTTATTCAATTTAGGTATCAAAGATACACTTATGAACGTCAAAGTTATTTAAATAGACTCGACCGCCTTGTTCGGATAAAAAGCCTCTACTCAGAAGAACAGGCAAGAAACTGAGGGGCATTATTTTTTCAAATAATAAATAAATTAGTCTCACAAATTTTGGCTTACAACTAGGTAATATCTATAAATATTAGTGGCTACTTGGCGGAAGTGGAAGGCTCCAGACATCTTTATCTTCTAAATAATTCTTAACCTTATAATATCCTCTTTTCATTAATGTAGTTTAATTTACATGTGATTTGAATTAATCAATTTCTTAATTAAAAAATTTCTCAAGCTAAAATAGAGCTATGAAAAATATCCACATTTTAAGGGTCACTTTTGACTGATTTATTCAATAGGTAGACAAAGCAAATCAAAAATTCCATTACATAGGGAGGTTGTCTACATCATTAGCTGTTAAATGAATCCATAATCCAAGGGAAATTCTTAGTTATTTAAGAATGATTTAAGTAGTGCAAAAGTCATAAAAAAAATTGAAATTGCAATTTGTCACTCTATATGTAACTTTAGAGGCTCGTCCGTCAGTATCATTACTCGCTCTCTTCGCTCGTCGTCTTCTTCTTCTAGACGAAATGGCTATAGAATACCTTAAGCCAATGCGAAGTTAGTTAGGTCGCCGGACTCTTAAATGCAAGAACTATAGCATTGGAAAGTTTTCCTAGCCCAAGGGAGAATATTAATAAAAGATAGACTGAACTTTATAAAAACTTCTTGGCTGTGTAAAAAACTGATATTGGCTGGTAATCAGGCTACAGATGATGTTTATTGAGTTATAGTTACTGCCGTCGGCGTCGTAGCGGCAAAGCTTGATGGCTTAGATAAAATACTAGCCACAATAATTGACGTACATCGACGACTCTCTATTGATCCAATTGAATTCGTTGCGCCCATTATTTGACATTAATTTAGTTGCGTGTCGACTTACTCGGCAATCAGCAATTGCTACTTTTTCAGCATGCGAGGAGGTACTGCTTTGGAATAAATATTTTCATAACCTACGCTCAGAGACTATATAAAACTAAAGTAACAAATTATTAAAACACTGTGCCCTATGTCACTTCCACTATCAAGACGATTCAAATGACACCTCACATGTCGAAATCCATCAAGCTGTTTAGGCTGTAGGGCGTGCCAGAGAAACCTCATACATACACTCGAAAAACATAACCCTCCTTTCTGCGCAGTTTGGTATAAAATGAAACTAGATTTCTTGATTCGATCCAACCCCGATTGAGAAATGATTAGAGCCTGACACTCCGTAAAGGAAGATGGTTCTAAAAACGCTGCCATTACCACAACAACGTACATTTCAAGCTCTGTCTAGTCTACGAAAAAATATAGGAGCTGGGGGCCTCCCATGTCATCTTATTCAAAGTCAAAGTCAAAATGTTTTTGAGCCTCGGTGGCTCAGTTGGTAGTGAACCTGCCTTCTGAGCGTGGTAGTGAGCCTTCTTGGGGGCGTGGGTTCGATTCCCACCTAGGGCAAACATTTATGTGATGAACATTTGTGTTTGTTCTAAGTCTGGGTGTTAATATCTATTTAAGTATGTATTTAAAAATATCTAAGTATGTATATCAGTCCCTGGCAGCCATAGTACAAGCTTTGCTTAGTTTGGGGTCAGGCGACCGTTTGTGCAAGTGTCCCGAATTTATTTATTTATTTTTATCCAATTTAGGTATCAAAGATACACTTATGAACGTCAAAGTTATTTAAATAGACTCGAGCGCCTTGTTCGAATAAAGAGCCTCTACTCAGAAGAACAGACAAGAAACTGAGGGGCATTATTTTTTCAAAGAATAAATTGCTTTGATTAACTTACTTGTCTTTAGTAAATGTTCTACAAAGTGAGTAATGTTTCTAAGGTGTATGTATGTTTGTATGTCTGATTGTGAGGAGCCTACCATGGCGTCTTATTGCCATGATGGTTACGTTTTGTTTTGGACATCATTAAAAGAAAAACAAAAAACCTGGCTGCAAAATGATGTACCCTATGTCACTTCCACTATCAAGACGATTAAAATGACACCTCACATGTCGAAATCCATCAAGCTGTTTAGGCTGTAGGCCGTTCCAAAGAAACCTCATACATACATACATACAATCGAAAAACGTAACCCTCCTTCTTGCGCAGTCGGGAAAAAATCAAAACACATTACAACGTGTAACGTGTCCCTAGCCGTCGTCGTCTATTTTCAACAGGTGTTTTCCTATCGATCTATGGTGGACGTCCGCAAGGTCAGCTAGCGTACATAATGAATACCGTTTTACAATTACTTAAACTACGGTATCTATTTGAAGAAGCCGATCAATGTAACCTAATGATGATGATAACTAAATAATATTATGTCTGCTTTACATTCAATATTTTAGAAAGTATGTAAAAAGGAAAGTTGGAAGGTCATGAAGAATAATCTCCTTGCTTCGTCTTGCTTGTGTCACATCGTAGCTTACTAATTAAGCAAGTTGGTGGTTTAACGCGAAATTATGCACAATAAAAAAAATCATTAATTATATTTAATTTTCCATCACAAAATTATAAACACATGTACTTATACTAGTTTATCTGTTTGCCCGCGGCTTCGTTTTCGTTTGCCTATAATGTGACATTGTGCAGTGATTGTGTAGTTTTCTTTACCCAAGTCAAATATGTTTTAAAAATGTGTTGAATTGTTTTTAAAAATGTGTTAAATCAGTTCAGAAGTTTCGAAAACTTTTTTCTTAATCCTAACTTAATAACTCTTTATAATATTAGTAGCAACTGTCTAAGTCTAGTTTGGTATACCTAATACCAAACTAGACTCTCTAGCTACATTAGCAATCGTACAAACTTGCAATGGACTCGTCTCGTTTACGCAAATATTGTTATGTACAAACATTTTATGATAGTGCCAAGGCCGACTAATTTGAAGAACTGCGTCGTGTTCGCGAATGTAAATAGCAACATAATGATATAACTCATTATAATATACATATATCTAACGTACAAGACTTGTCTTTTAACTAGATAAGTTTATCTGATAAGACAAATCGGGAAAATTCTCTCATTATTGTTATTGGGCATGATAAACAAGTAACATTAAAGAAAAATAAAAAACGCAGCTGCAAAATACTATCAAGACGATTCAAATAATATCTCACATGTCGAAATCCATCAACCTGTTTAGGCTGTAGGGCGTGCCAAAGAAACCTCATACATACATACCTACATCCATACATACACTCGCAAAATATAACCCTCCTTCTTGCGCAGTCAGGTAAAAAGACGCTCCAAACAATGCAAGACTTTTTGAAATTAGAAGTGGTTGAAAAAACCATAGAAGAACTGTAGGTACGACGAAGCCCTGACGACTTGGATGAACAACGTCGTCCGTCAGGGTGTAAGTTAATACATTATGTAGTTGAGGTCAGCGCAAGAGCGTTGAACCATATCAGAGGCCTTTGGGCAACCTAAATCTCTCGAAAACAGGGCTATTTAGTCGACCTATACAACTTTCTTACTAACTAAGTGCGAGGCTCTATTCCTAGAATTCTAAATATTTTCTGGTCTTTGTATTTCTTGTTTGAAAAGTCTTAGGAGTGAAAGTGACCAGATCTCATCTCACGGGTCAAGAATAGCCCTCCTGGACCAGCCAGAATAGTATAAGTAAAATACATAGAAGACCCTGTTCACCAGTGCAGGCAGAGAGGCTAGCTCCTGTTCTAAGGGTTCAAAGTCAAAAGTCAAAGTCAAAATGTATGGTCCTGTTGACAATCGACCCGATCACACGATTAACGCCACGAGCAATGCATAGAAAATGATCGGCTATTACAAGCAAGATAGCCCGCCACACAATCGTGCTCGCCTATAATCGTGGGGAAACGGCCACCTAACCAAAACCACGACAAAAAATACAAAATTAAACTAACCACTAGATAAAGCCAACTAGCTCAGTATAGCAATATTTTAGCTATCAGGAAGTGATTAATATTACCTCGCCGTATAATTTCACAAACGATCATTTAGATTTTAAATCACAAACAGCTTCCGGATGTCATTTGACATCAGATATCCGATGTTTAAGGAAGCCGAAATCATCTGATTGTGTACAATGTGTTTGGCTGGAAATTAAAATTATACTATTGGTACGATATTTTTATTATGATGTTGTTGCGATGAATATAGAGCCTATTTTTAGATGTTTTTGTTTTGGCAAAAAGCCCAACGGACTCGGATGTAAACAAATAAACAGGACATACAAAATTGTAGACATCAAGTTACGTATAGGCTTGGAGAACAGGTATAAATAAAAAAAATTGAAAACCCTTGACACCGATTTTCAAAGCTAAAAACACTCCCGACTAATTCACATTTCAAACAAAAAATAAAACAAAATCAAAATCGGGACATCCGTTCGGGAGCTGTGATGCCACAGACACACAAATACACACACACACATACACACACACACACATACACACACTAATACACACACACGTCAAACTTATAACACCCCGTCGTTTTTATTTGTTTACTATTGTATTTATGTATACCACCAACCGTTTGTCATATTTCGTTCTGTCCTGTCCATCCAAAGGTTGCCTGGAAGAAATCGCTTTAGGCGATAAGGCCGCCCTTGTACTGCCGAATGATATTTTATTGTTGAATATTTTCTTTATGTTTGTTTTACTTTGTATTTTTGGTGTGCAATAAAGATGTATTGTATTGTATTGTATAATTTTAGAGAAGAATAGGGTAACATTAATTTACCGAGCACATCGAAAGTCTCAGGAGCTGTGATGCCACAGACACACAAATATATACATACACACACACACACACACACGTCAAACTTATAACACCCGTCGTTTTGCGTCATAAAAAAAATAATTTTAGAGAAGACTAGAGTAACATTAATTTACCGAGCACATCGAAAGTCTCAGGAGCTGTGATGCCACAGACACACAAATACATACATACACACACACACACACACGTCAAACTTATAACACCCCGTCGTTTTGCGTCATAAAAAAAATAATTTTAGAGAAGAATAGAGTAACATTAATTTACCGAGCACATCGAAAGTCTCAAAGTCTATCACTAAAAGCCCTCACTCATTGACTATAATTAGAAACATTTAAGAGCTCTAAACATCCGATTTGCAGATAAACTTCCTTCCTTGTGCGAATCGTGATCATAACCATGGCCACCCAAATATTAATAGACTGCAAAACATCGATGTCGTAGTGTAAAGGTATGAGTTCACAGCATAAATATAGCATAAAGATACCCAGAAATACTAGTCTATAATTAATAATAACATTCGGGACACTTGCACACACGGTCGTCTGACCCCAAACTAAGCAAAGCTTGTACTATGGTGGCCAAAGACTGATATGCACTTATGTTAACACCATACTGCTTGAAGCAATGATAGTCGGAAAAGGTTCGCCTCTCAAGCCAAAAGCTGGTTCAATCCCAGCCGAAGGCACGCAGTAATTTGTTCATTGTGTGCGTATTTAATGTCATTTGCTACGTAACTGAAGGCCGACCGATGTATTGCAACAGTCTCGTCCCCAGTCACATTTGAGAATAAAATATCGTCCGCCGAAGTGTGGGTGTTGTATTACACCTCTGCAAGCCCCCTCGAGGGAAAGGCGTGGTTATGTTTTAGTAATGTTAATTGTTTCTCAACTCAATCGAAAAATACACTGTATAACTATTCAGAGGCTATACAACGTTTATTAGTAGGTAAGTGGAAAATAGATAGTTGTAATCCAGGTGTCTTAAGGCGAGGCTTTCCCAGCACTTTAGGTATTTTACTCTACCTCAGGCCGCACTTTTTGGGAGCGCGACGTATTCATTCACGCGACACAAAAGTTGTGTGCGATGCGCCGCGCGCACGTCTTTCACCCGTCAGTCACGTTATGGTATCGAGTACCTAAACACCCATTTTTAGGAAATCGATAAAATAATCCGTCCGTCATTGTACTCATCCATTTTATGAACATTTTTTATTTGATGCCAAACAAAAAAAAATCTAAAAAATGCCGTTCAAGCCAATATACCTAGGTACAACCAATCTCATGTCCACGAGTTGTTGTATTTTTGATGTGTGACCAGTCGTGGCATTAGTTTCATTTTACCGGTAGTGTCATATTTCCATTTTATCACACTTCACACTCATAAATACAAAAGATTGCGATTGCGTGTGGAAGTTAGGTACTTACTTGTATTTCACTTATTCACACCTAAACGGCTAGACGGATGAGGATCATATTTGGAACGGAGTTAGCTTATGCCCTGGATTGACACATAGGCAACTTGTTATCCTTATTAGGACAAATATTTATACAGGGTGTTGGAATGATTGTGTAACTACCGGTATTCATTAAATAATACAACATAGTAAATTTCATTATTTTTGGGTATATTGTTTAACAATGGTAATAACAATTTTAATTACCTTACTTTATCATTAGGTGCGTACTAATAATATTGTATGGTTTGTTAAATGTTACAAAGTTAAAAAACTACACGATTCAGATATAATTTTGAACAATAATTATGAAAGAATCGAGTAAACTTATGCCGGATATACAGGGTGTAAGGAGACCGTTCTCGAAGCCGAAACGCCGTTATTATACTATCTATACACAACCCGAAACCACTAACTATTAGCCATATAACTGTTATTTTAAACTTTTAGAAATTTGCAAACCAGCAATGTAACGCGTTTATATCGCGGGGGTCAATGGTCGGCGCCAGTACCTACCGAAAGTGCGACGACGCACCGCGCGGCGCGCGGTGTGCGACGCGTGATTCAAATCGGTAGAAGTTATTATCTACTAGGTAGGTAGGTAATAGGTAGGTTGAATTCAATCAATCGGTTTAAAATGCTTTACCTAATCGCAGATGTGTGAGATAGGGCTCAAACTCGCACTCCCGATCTTACAAAATCACTTACCTAGTCTGTGTTTTCATTCGCCTTCTGCGGTGCTATTCACAATCATTCGGAAACGTTTCCGATCGGATCCCACAAATTTCAAACTCAAATTGTTCGAATCTCAGTCTCCTTATATACATTTTGGAATAGGAAATCAAGTATCAATCCGATCTGAAGAATTAATCACGTCTAAAAACTTATGAATATAGACTGAAATTCGAATAATTTAGGTTTACAATTTTTGAAATCCGAACGGAAACGCTTCCGAATGGTTGTGAATAGCCCTGCTGGGTCGGAAGTCGGATTTCGGAAGCGGTCCCGCAAATTAAGGTGCGTTTAGACTAATCACATTAGGTTACCTAATTGAAATCGTTGATAAAATGTGGAAGCAAGGTGTTACGTGCGGTGGCGCGGCGTGGCGATGAGCCCGGGTAACTGCCACACTACATTTTTTTGTGCCATAATTGGCAAACAAACTAACAGGTTGCCTGATGGTAAGTGTTCACCGTTCACCGTCATACCTTTAATACCAGGGACATCACATCACGCTTCTTACAGAGTAGTCTTATGTAGAGAAAATGCGTTAGCATCTCTCACAATCTTGGGGGGAGTCGGGCAGTGTGTGGGACTCCAACACACCCTAGAGTTACACTCTGCGGTGTTCTGCTTTTGTCTTTTTAATGCAATAATTTAGAAGCTTGATTTTTACAGCTTCAAGATATTGTAGATCTGTTTAATACATGACAGTACGGAATCCTAAAAAGTTAGCTACATTTTTAGTAGGTAAAGAAATAAAATTGAAATTGTAAAGGTAAAGACAGTACATTTTAACTTGTGAAAACAGTGAAAACGCACCCTAAATGTGTTTATGTCTATTACGCACACAAGCGCGTGTCTATCGCGACCGACAAAGAAAGCCGCGCGCGCCGAAGGACAGTGCGATCTTTCGGCGCCGCCGGCCGGCGCGCGGCAGCAGCTTTGGCTTCGTAGGTACGAGTATAGCGCGAGCTCCTTGCGAGGTCGCGACCGCGCGCAGCTGTGTGCGGGCGTTCACCTCTAGCGTCAGCTGTCAGTCATTTGTATTAGATTGCCGTTAAGGTAATTTTTTTTTTTTTTTGGTAATTGGTGTTTAAACTAGCTCTTTAAAGCTTGTATAACTTGTGTCGATGTTAAAATATCAGATTTTAAGTTTAAAAAAAAACCTTTTTTTGGCGTTTTTTTTAGTCGCTTTGTATTAGTAATCCCCACCACTATTCCCAGTTTTCGTTTTCGAGAGGGGTCCACTAACTCCCTGTATAGGTATACATACCCTGGGTACGAAGTGGCGGACATTCTGCTAGTACTAACAAAACATCCAATACAAAAATATACATTCACAATATTTACATTTATATATACAATTGAGCTATAGGTACGTAGTATTATTATTTGTTCTGTGATATACTTGTAGAATCGATGGCAGCCTAGTTGGGAGTGGCAATTTTGCTCTGCTGGGTTCGAACCCAGCCGACGGCACGCACCAATTTGTTCATTGTGTGAACATATGTGCGTATTGTGTGTCATCTGCTACATAACTGGAGCCCGGTGTATGGCGACAGGCTCGCCCCCTGTCACATTCGGGACTGAATATCGTCCGGCGAAATGTGGGTGTTGTATTACACCTCTGCCAGCCCCCTCGGGGAAAAGCGTGACGATATGTATGCATGTCGAGCCATAAGTTCTGTTACAAATGAAAATGCATTTATTTTTTTATACAGTAATGTAATGTTAATAAAAGTTATATTTACATATGTATTGAAGTCTTAACAAAAATATAACTATTATTTTATTCAAAATTACCACATTTGGCCTTGATAGAGGCCTTTAGTCGGTCTGGCCAAGAATCTATGGATTTACGGACTGTTTCCATGGGAAATTTAGCCACTGCTTGATTCAAAGATTTCTTAAGTGACTCTATGTCGGCGTGTCGTTTAGAGCAGGCCATGCCCTCTAAACCTGACCATAATTTGTAGTCCAGGGGGTTTTGATCTGGGCCAGAGAGCCAGTCTTCAGCCCTTATAAAGTCCGGAACATTGGCTTCCAGCCAGGCTTGGGTAGTTCGCGCCTTGTGACCATGTGCAGAGTCTAGTTGGAAACTCCACGGTACCGTTTTAAAAAGTGTATTGCTAAGGGGTTGTACAACACCATATAAGACGGTCTCTTGATACACTTTGGCAGAAGTTTTAACCCCTTTTCACAAAAACTAAGCTTTGTGACGCCGTGATAGGATACCCCCCACCAAACCATGACTGACGCAGGATGATGACCACGCTGAGTGAAACAGGGTCAATGTCATCCACGTGCCTAAAACAAAATAAAAATAAATATTTATAAGTATGATGTCCAAAAGTTCAAAATATAAAAATTCTAAAAAACCGACCAAGTTCGAGTCGGACTCGCGCACGGAAGCTGTCGTTCAAGCTTGTTGATATGTATGTACATAATTATATAACAACTACATTATAAATAAATGAGCTTTCAAATGACACCTCAAACAACTGATTTGATGAGATAGAACTCGAGATATAAGCAATAATCTACAACGGTCGGCAGCCATCTTTGTGACGTATATACATAGCTTCGCCTGTCCCCGTTATCGCTTCTTACAACCGGCAGTTTCGAATTTCAAAGGCAACGACGAACACATCCATACCAGTCGTAGGTTTATAAAAGCCGTACTTACAAGATTTACCGAAATGCTCGATTTTCGCTAATCGTTAAAAACGAATATACAACTTTACGAGTTTTCTTCAAAACAGCCAAAATCACGTTGCAGTACTAATCAGGCCTAGATGTGTTCAAATCATACGGCTATAACGCTACCAAAAACTCGTGTAGTACAGATTGTTCAGTCAAAAATGAAAGTATGAACGACGTCCCCTATCTCACCTAACACCCTATATAATTTACATACATACAGGACAGTCAAAACTTAGCGAAGATCCGCCACCTTGCATTTTACAAAAAGAAGGTAGGTACTTACGTTTCGTCAATTGTAATGTCATCAGAGTTTATTATATTCTCTTGAAGTACTCTTCTGCAAAAAAAAAACGAAGATAAGTATTCATGTAGGTAAGTATAACTACGTAAATATCACTACTAGATATACCACTAGGCCGGGTATTTACTCGTTGTGCAGTTCAGATTGCTCAGTAAAAATGAAAGTATGAACGTCGTCCCGTATCTTACCTAACATCCTGTATGGTTAAAACTTAGCGAAGATCCGCCGCCCTGCATGTTACAAAAGGTAGGTAGGTACTTACGTTTCGTCAATTCCAATGTCATCGGAGTTTATTACATTTAGTTGTAATACTCTTCTGAAAAAAAAAACAAAACTGTAAGATAGGTATTCGTGTAAGTAGGTATAACTATATAAATATAAATATCACTGGTATGCCACTAGGACGGGTATTTACTCGTTGTGCAGTTCAGATTGCTCAGTAAAAATGAAAGTATGAACGTCGTCCCGTATCTCACCTAACATCCTACATACCTATATAGTCAAAACTTAGCGAAGATCCGCAGCCCTGCATGTTACAAAAGGTAGGTAGGTACTTACGTTTCGTCAATTCCAATGTCATCGGAGTTTATTAAATTTGGTTGTAGTACTCTTCTGAAAAAAAAAAAACTAAGATAGGTATTCGTGTAGGTAGGTATAACTATATAAATATAAATATCACTGGTACGAGTATGCCACTAGGTCGGGTATTTACTCGTTGTGCAGTTCAGATTGCTCAGTAAAAATGAAAGTATGAACGTCGTCCCGTATCTTACCTAACATCCTGTATAGTCAAAACTTAGCGAAGATCCGCCACCCTGCATGTTACAAAAGGTAGGTAGGTACTTACGTTTCGTCAATTCCAATGTCATTGGAGTTTGTTACATTTTCATGTAGTAATCTGCAAAAAAAAAAACTGTAACTGTAGGTAGGTATAACTAGATAAATATCACTAGTAGGTATACCACTAGGCCGGGTATTTACATCCTGAATACACGTAACGAGACAAAAAAGTGTCTATGATGATGAGTATGATATTTGAAAGCACTAAAACGAATATAAGTAGGTACTCATCGATTTGTTGTTCATCATCTGACTACAAAAAGCAATGCAAGAAATGTCGATTACTATGTCGATAACTTAGTCTAGTAGAAGTTTATCTACTTACCGACGTTTGCTCTTTGACTCGTACGATTTTTAAAAGCCAGACTTGAGCATTTTTTTCTTTTATTGTGTTTGTTACCCATTATGGTAAAACTAAAAGCTTGGTTAGTGTTGGTGTGTGCGGCACTGCGGAGACACAAAAATTTGGCACACGTCCGGCGTCGACGGGGTCTGCGAGCGGACTGGCGGTCACGTAAACGCGCCTTTTTACCATGAATTCATGATAAAAAATCATATAAAATTACCATATTAACTTTTTAACATTTTTATTAATGATTCCACTTGTTTATTGCGTTGTAATTCGTAAAAAAAATTAAAAAAGCAATATGATTTGGAACAATGAAGTCGCAAATCGTATTTAAAATACCAAATAGAGGTGACTTTGGATTTTTTTTCTATCGAGTGAAGTTATTCATAACATGTATCAGATTTATGATTCCACTTATAAACATGCTCGAGAATAACATATATTTTTTACACAATAAAAACCATGGTTTATCTTAGAGGAAAGTTGATTCTTGCTAGACGTTTTCTGGCCAGGCTCGCCTTAAAGTCGCGAGAGAACCGGTTTCTTCCTGGCAAGCGTGCTTCTTCGTAGACCGCATCATTGCTAAGTGATAACATATGACATACACTCGAAAAACAGAACCCTCCTTCTTGCGCAGTCGCGTAAAAAGAAAGGAAAAGACAAAATACTGTACAATTAATCCGCAGCTATACAACGCTTATTTGTAAAGGTATTGTTTGTACTGTAACAATCATCAAGCCATGTCAGAGGCGTTCAAGCGGCCTAGAAGATCTGACATCAGGGGGCGCCACTCGGCCTATACGAACTTTTTTTATCCACCAATGTACACCCCGTAGGTACGTGATACGGTCCTTTTTTAGGTTTTTCTGATACCTACGAGTACTTCGTAGTAGTTAAATTTAAAGATGCTAACCCAGTATAGCAATACCTATACGAACTTATTGCTTAGTAAAAGGTTTAGGTATAACTAGCTGCGCCCCGCGGCTTCAACCGCGGTTAAAAAGTTATCCTATGCGCTATTCTAGACTGTAATCTATCTCTGTGCCAAATTTCATCCAGATCTGTTTAGACGTTCTGGCGTGAAAGAGTAACAAACATCCATCCATTCTTACAAACTTTCGCGTTTATAACATTAAGTAGAACTATTCAGCATGATATCCGACATCTGGTAGAATCGTAAGCAAATGCGGCTACGGATGAATTGAGAAGTTAAATAAGCCTGATAGCTACATTGTAGAGGTTAATGTATACTTTATCTACCGTGGTAACAGTTGGCTAGTCAGTGGTCACACTGGTCACCTGCAAGTGGGATGTCGAAGAATGATATAATGACCTGAGTTGAGATACAAAGATCTTCGTGACTTTGGAATCGACTTTATTGGCGAAATTTGAGGGTTACATATGAAAATGGTGAAATGGAACCCTGATGAGACTTCAGCGTTTTTCCTCTGTCCGTACGTCAGAGCGTCATTTACTAGGAACTATGTACCTACGATGCTGATTGCTATCTAAGCTGTCGACTTATAATTTGGCACGAATATCCTATCCTACTAATATTATAAACGCGAAAGTTTGTGAGAATGGATGGATGGATGTTTGTTACTCTTTCACGCCAGAACGGCTGAACAGATCTAGATGAAATTTGGCACAGAGATAGATTAGGGTCTAGAATAGCACATAGGATACTTTTTAACCACGGGTAAAACCGCGGGGCGCAGCTAGTAATAAATAAGGTAAAATAAGGTAAATTTAGTAACTGGATTATTTTTATGGTTTTACGGATACTAGGTATAAGGTATTCTGCAATGCGATAATAAGAAGGTAGGTATGTATTTAGTTACTAAAACATATTTAAAGGATTTACCAATACAAAGAGGTATTTTGCAGTGCGGTTGCAGCCTTAGCTACGTACCTATAGCAAGAGCTATAAATAAGTTTAAAAAAAACTGTAACTGTTCCTTCCATTCCATGCAACTGTTGCATGCGCCAGGTCAAGTTCCACATTAAGTAGACTTCAATGACGTCACGGAGGCATGCAGAGGTGCTACTACTGTTTATTCTGGGGCGCGGCTAAAAATAGCCTCTATAACCGGGTCACGTGGCGCCCTTGGGAACAGGGGTTGAAAGCGAAAACCAACCGATCATGCGCATTGAATGAGGGCGCTACTGTAGTATTCTCTGAGCAATAATGAGAGCCACACGTGTAAAATGGCAGTTTGCGAAATGATGGAATCGTTTGGCCAACTACTTAGATAAGTTGGTCGCTCTATGCCTACCTACTTGGAATCGATCCAAATACAACTGTTGAAGATTGTATACAATATTTGGGTAACAACCAACTTCAACAGTCTTATTCAGAAACGTAATAGGCTTAAATAAGCTAACAAACTATTAAAAGAAAATCAAAAAACACGGCTGCACAATTTTATACCCTATATCACTTCCACTATCAAGACTTCAAATGAAACCGTTTAGGCTGTAGGGTGTGCCAAAGAAACCTCATACATACCCACACACACTCGAAAAACATAGCCCTCCTTCTTGCGCAGTCGGGTAAAACGTGCCCTATCTTCTATGCTTTGACAATAAATGGGGATCACGGCAGCGCTGAAAATGTCCTTGGGCCCTCTGCCACTTGCCAAATACGGTATAAGTTTGACCCGCAATTTTGACGTCAAATTACTAGTGGCTCTCTGAGCTGTACGGCTCGCGAGAGCCACTAGTAATTTGACTTAATTTTGACTCCGCCATTTTGAAAAAAAAAACAAAATTATTAGTGTCCGTTTGCTTGTAATTGTATTGGGTTCACACGCTGTAGCTATACTAGAGATTAAACTCATGCCGCTTCTTCCTTATATTATTTCGACGACAATAATAGAATATTTACCGAACCAGTAGGGCTATTCCTACGCGAGATGAGATGAGATTTTATCTTGGTCAATCTCACACCTATGACGTTTGAAACGAGAGCAACAAGGACGAAAAAAGGTGAGATGAAAATCTCAAATCTCCGAATAGGATCCCTGCTCACAAAATTTCAGGATCATTCACTCAATCAGTTGAGAAATCCGACCTGTAGAGCAGAACAGCCGGACAACCAGTCAACTGGACGCCGGACAAACCTACAAGAGCAGAGCTGAAACGGAGACGTTTCTGTCGTACTTTGCGTTCGCTCGGTAAAGAATTTCCCTTACGATTTACGAAAACGGGAATTTCTCAAATACGATTTAGTCGATTATTCAGACTATAGTTTCAACCGCATTCGGCGATCTTTATCAAGGCGAGCGTGCACGCGCGGCTGCGTCTCACATAGCACTAAGCGCTAGTTCAGACACGGCGGGAATCGCGCGGTAGTAGTATTAGTATCCTTGTCTAATACACAGCAATAACAAGTCAAAGTCAAAATGTTGTTATTCAATTTAGGTATCAAAGATACACTTCTTAACGTCAAAGTTTTTTTAAATAGACTCGACCGCCTTGTTCGGATAAAGAGCCTCTACTCAGAAGAACAGGCAAGAAACTGAGGGGCATTATTTTTTTAAAGAATAAACATATTACTGCCTCACAAATTTTGGCTTACAACTAGGTAATATCATAAATACTAGTGGCAACAGGGACAACAATACTACTACCGCGCGGTTCCCAATGCGTCTGAAATAGCTTTAAAGCGTACGTGAGTAATTCCCGTTTTCATAAATCATAATGTGTGAAAACCACGTCAGTTTCCATAATAAAATGTGCCTTACCTTAGAAATATCCTCGATGGGCTGCGCTGTTCCATTGTAGGAGCAGTACTTGATCTTCTCCAGGGGGTTGCTACTGTTGCTACACACTCCATACCAGATGCACTGGCCGCTTTCGGCCGATGCGGTTGGGATCTGAAAAAAAGAGAACATTTGTTAAATTATAATCACACTAATTAACTAACATTATAAAGGCGAAAGTTTGTGAGTGTGTATGAAAAGAGATAACATTTGTTTAATTATAATCACACTAATTAACTAACATTATAAAGGCGAAAGTTTGTGAGTGTGTATGTTTGTTGCTTCTTCACGCTCAAACGGCTGGACCAATTTTAATGAAATTTGGTATGAAGGTAGCTGACACCCTGAATTAGCACATAGGCTATTTTTTAACCGCGGGTAAAACCGCGGGATACAACTAGTATTTTATAAGCGAAAGTTTGTGAGTGTGTATGTTTGTTGCTTCTTCACGCTCAAACGGCTGAACCAATTTTAATGAAATTTGGCATGGAGGTAGATGACACCCTGAATTAGCACATAGGCTACTTTTTAACCGCAGGTAAAACCGCGGAGCACAAATTAGTCTTAATATATATAAATCTCGTGTCACAATGTTTGTCCTCAATGAACTCCTAAACCACTTAACCGATTATAATAAAATTCGCACACCATGTGCAGTTCGATCCAACTTGAGAGATAGGATAGCTCAAAACGCGAACGAAGTCGCGGGGTGACAGCTAGTATTTTATAAGCTAAAGTTTGTGAGTGTGTATGTTTGTAACTTCTTCACGCTCAGACGGATGGAAGGATTTTCAATAAATTTGGTATGGAGGAAGCTTATACTCGGGATTAACAGATAGGCTACTTTTTAAGCGCGGGTAACACCGCGTGGCGCAGCTAGTAATTATCATAAATTTCATTCAATTCCATCCAAAGGTTGTCTGGAAGAGATCGCTCTTAAGCGATAAGACCGCCCATTGCGCCTTTATTTTTGAGTGTTTAGTTTAGATTTATTTGTATTTGGTGTCAATAAAGAGTTTTTGTATTGTATTGTATTGTATAAAAAGCAGAGCTTAAAAAACGACTTCCCGTCATCCGAATTGGATTTTGTAAACTATTTTTAGACTTTTGTTGATATCTTATAAACCGCTAGACTGATTACGATAAAATTTATATGGGACCATCTCTGAAGTATGAACTATTAAACAAAAAAAAATAATCAAAATCGATTCGTAATAGACGGAATGATAGCGTAACATACCTACAATACAAAAAAAAATACAGTCGAATTGTTTATACTTCTACAGTACATACAATGTATTTTAATCACAAAAATGTGTATAAAAACACAATACTATTGTTTGTCGCATTCAGTTGATAAGACTCTTGTTTGTAAATAGATTTGCATGACTTTTTTTTTATTATAAAACTGTAGGAAAAAACCCAATATGATTCAGTGTTTGCACACAGGGTTACACGGAAAGACCATGCTCGGTCATAAGAACATAACATAACATATCGTCACGCCTTTCCCACGAGGGGGCTGGTAGAGGTGTAAAACACCCACACTTCGCCGGACGATATTCAGCCCCAAATGTGACAGGGGCGAGCCTGTCGCCATACACCGGGCTCCAGTCATGTAGCAGATGACACACAATGAACAAATTAGTGCGTGCCTTCGGCTGGGTCCGAACCCGCTCCCTCTGGCTTGAGAGGCGGTCGGTCATAAGAAGCTTATTGATTTCATAATTTTGAACTACTCTTAGGGACTATGAGACCAAACCTGTTATCGCTAAAAATACATTGTTACATAGAAAATATGTTCAGTACAAAATTTAATTTTGTGGAGTGAATGATAAAAATCAATTGATTTATAATTCGTAATTTCATGCGGACGATAATGAATGTCAGACTTCTTCTAACTTCCTAACTAATATTATAAATTCGAAAGTAAGTTTATTTGTTAGTTACGCTATATCATTCAACCCTTAACTTGACATCATGAAATTCTGCATACGCTTTTTCAGTAGTACAGCAAAAGACATCTATAGGGCACTAGGTATTTAGCCGCGGAGCGCACTAGCAGTGGAATATTTTTTTATCTTCATAGGTACAAAAAAATCCCCCTCCCTCCACTTGGATCCACAGCTCCATGAATCCACCGGAATATTTAAGAGGAAACAAAAGTATCCATGGATCTACCGGTGAATTTAAAGGAAACAGAAGAATCCATGGATCCACCGGTGGATTTAAGAGGAGATAAAGGTATCCGTGGATCCACATGTGGAGCCAAGCTGTGGATCCAAGTGGAGGGCTTTCGACTTAGCACATTATTTCCGTAGAACTTTATTCAATTTAATTTACAAAATTCTAAAATCTAACGGGTCTCTGGAAACTTGAAAAACAAGTCTACCTAAAAGAAAAATCTAAATACCAATATTTCCAATGTTAGAAAACGGGAAGAATATGCGCATTTAAACAACTTGACTGGACTTTACAATGATCCTACTGACGTCAATCTCTGATTCACGATCGAAAACACAATTCATAAAACTTGCATGTTTACATCCTTCGGTCAGATGTCAAGTCTCAATACGAAAAATGGCACCTTGAAAACTAGGCTTAGATCAAGTGTAAGCCTTGTTTCGCTGTCAGTCGCTCTGTGATCGCGTCGGTGTCACGACGCCTAAATGTGCTATACACTTTAGCAAATGTCGTCTACATTATTGCGGGATGATAAGGCTTAGATTCAAGTGAAATTATATGTAGATAGATAGATAGATAGATAAACTCTTTATTGTTCACACCACAGATAACAAAACAACAAGAGAAAAATAATGATAAAACTTATTAAATAGTGTAACAACTGGCGGCCTTATCACTAAAAGCGATCTCTTCCAGGCAACCTTAGGATGGAGAGGATACGACAAATGAGTATGGGACAGGGTGTGCAAAAAATAACAAAAATAAACATAAGATTGATACAAAGAAACAACAAAACATAGAGTATATACCTATACATACCTATACACCTACATAAACTATTTAAATAACACTTACATAAAAGTACATCATACTAATATATTACATTCTAGTACTTAAAATACCTATACTTAATAAAATATATGTATTTGATTATCTTAAATTTTACGTTAAATGTCGACGCGGTGCCAGTATAGAGGCCTGCGGTGCTATTCACAATCATTCGGAAACGTTTCCGATCGGATCCCAGAAATTTCAAACTCAAATTGTTCGAATCTTAGTCGTTGGAATAGGGAGGAGTCAAGTATAAATCCGATCGGAAGAATTAATCGCGTTTAAGAACTTATGAATGACAGATTCGAATAATTTAGGTTTAACATTTTTGAAATTCGAACGGAAACGTTTCCGAATGGTTGTGAATAGCCCTGCTGATTTTTAATGAGACACGACATCTATGTGTACATAATATCTCATCGAAGCTTCCATCTGTAAAAAAATTAGAATAGTAACACTATTCTAGATCATTCAACTAAGTTCAAATATGTATAGGTCTTCTCTTCTTCTCTACATAGTAATAAACAAAGTCGCTTTCCGTGTCTAACTGTCTCTCTTTCTGTGTATTCGCTCCCTAACCACGCAAAGGATTTTGACGCAGTTTCATTAACAGTTGGATAATTTTTCGCAGAATGTTACGTGGTACCGTGCGAAACCAGGGCGGGCCCGCTAGTTTTAAGATACGTTGATTTGGCAAGATTTACTTAACAAACGTACATAATCATGTATACTATGTATGTTTGATATAATATATATTAGGTCCTTACGTATGAAATTGGCGTTTTGTACGGGAGGAATAAAAAGTCGTTTTTTTTTTGTAAAATATATTTAATTAATCAAAGTATGCACCGTTGTTATCTATGCACTTTTGCCATCTTATGGGTAGTTCATTGATCCCTTTACTATAAAAACCATGGGGGCGAGAATCAATAAACTCTTTGAAGGCGGTTTGGACTGCTGCATCGGAGTGGAATTTTTTTCCTTGTAAGAAGTTGTCCAAATTCCGGAAGAAATGGTAATCTGTTGGAGCAAGGTCCGGGGAGTACGGTGGATGTCGCAGACATTCCAATTGTAGCTCAGCTAACTTAGTGGTTGTTTGTTATGCAGTGTGTGGTCTTGCGTTGTCGTGAAGCAGCAGTGGCCTAGAGCGATTGACCAATCTCGGTTGATTAACAGCTAGTTCTTCCTTCATGGTTTGCAGTTGCTGACAATAGATATCTGCCGTAATCGTTTGGCCAGATTTAAGAAAGCTGTAGTGAACGACACCGGCGCTAGTCCACCAAACACTTACAAGTAACTTTTTCTGAGTCAATTTTCGTTTAGGGCAGGATTTGGCTGGGTCTCCAGGGTTCAGCCATTGCGATGAGCGCTTTCGATTATCGTACAATATCCACTTTTCATCACAAGTAATGATTCGATTTAAAATCCCTTCATTATTGTGTCGGTTGAGCAAAGTAACACAACAGGCGACCCGTGTTTGCAAGTTCGATTCACTCAATTCATGAGGTACCCATCGTTCGAGTTTTTTTACTTTCCCGATTTGCTTCAAGTGGATTAATACAGTTTTGTCACTTACCCCGAAGCCTGCTGCTATCTCTGAAGTGCTTTGTGATGGATCCGCTTCCACAATAGCCTTTAATTCTTCGTTTTTCACTTTGATCTCCGGCCGTCCACGGGGTTGGTTCTTAAGGTCGAAATTTCCAGAACGAAAACGTTGAAACCAAAAACGTACCATGCTATCTTTAGCGACACCAGCGCCGTACACATCATTAATTCTTCGAGCTGTTTCTGCAGCACTGGTGCCACGGTAGAACTCGTACTCGTAAATATACCGATATTTCATGTTTTCCATTGCGCGGTAATAAGCGACGCCAAAGAAAAAATAATGAGGAAAATAACAAATGAATGTATTCCAAAGAAAAAAAAACCAGCTAAATGAATTTATTAATTTGAATTTCGAATTCTTAACCAAAGAGGAGATATTTCAGATCAAATTGATCAGTACGACAAAACGCCAATTTCATACGTAAGGACCTAATATTTATCTTATATCTTTAAATGAGCAATTCTTGTATATATATATATATAATTGGAATCCCGGAATCGGCTCCAACGATTTTCATACAATTTAGTATATGGGGGTTTCGGGGGCGATAAATCGATCTAGCTAGGAATCATTTTTAGAAAATGTCATTTTATTCGTGTTTTATCGATAATCAACTTAAACATAAACTTGGAAGAAAAATAACAAAAATATGACTCTTCCTGACATCTGTTGGCGAATAATAATACTATTTTTTGTGAGCAACTAATTGCTTTAACGACACAACAGCAGATGGCGTTGTTAAGTAACACGAAGTCAATGAGTGTTTGCTTTAAAGTTAGACTAAAATCAATTGTTTATTTTCCAAAAAACACAATAAAAAAAAAATACCGAGCAAAGCTCGGACATCCAGGTACTAAATATATTATACATTTATTTATTTAATAATATTATAACGCGAAAGTTTTTAAGAATGGATGGATGGATGGATGGATTGTAATCAGATTTGGATGAAATTTGGCACAGAGAAAGATTATAGTCTAGAATAGCACATAGGGTACTTTTTAACCGCGGTGGAAACCGCGGGGTACAGCTAGTGTTTGATTATTCTTCACGGAAGGTTTATAGGTACCGTGCCGCTCGCCTGATGTGAAGCGACATTGTGGCCTAAAGAAGCACGAAGACCTAGTAGGTACTTATTCACTCTGGCCTTGAAAATACCTGAGTTATAACCAGTTTAAGATCGCAAGAAAATAGGAAACTTTACAAAATTGTAACAAATATGTATCATATATTGGCGGCTTTTAATCTATGAAAGTAGCGGCACAACGCGAATACTTTACAAATAAAACCGTCGCGATTTGTGCCTGCGTTCGCGTTTTTAGGCGGAGCGCGATGTTTGTTAACATTTTTATCGTCAACATTTAATTTAAAATAGCATATTTGTATCCTCCAGTCTATACCGGATGCACACCTTGCTGATAAAACAAGGTTTTTGTAACACCCTGTATACAACTAGCTGTAAACATCGTTCGCGTTTATTCAGAAAATAGTATCCAAAAACCTTCCTCGTGATATACTGTAACTAATTATCGAATTTCATCAAGACCCGTTCAGCCGTTGAGCCGTGAAAAGCCTTCAAATAGACAGACCGACTTATTTTCGATTTTATAATAAGTAAGGATTTAAAATTATTCTTTTAGCAACATTCGACATTTATTTAAAACTAGCTGAGCCCCTCGGTTTCACCCGCGGTTAAAAAGTATCCTATGTGCTATTCTAGACTATAATCTATCTCCGTGCCAAATTTCATCCAGATCTGCTCAGCTGTTCTGGCGTGAAAGAGTAACAAACATCCATACATCCATTCTTACAAACTTTCGCGTTTATAATATTAGTAGGATTCGAAAAATAAACGAGATAAATCATAGCAGTTGCGAAGTTTGTAGAACAAAACTGTTCCATTATTCATAGGTTTCTATTGGAATTGGAGGATATCGTGTGTATTGATTTAAAATTATTATTCTAAAACAAGCGGTGACCTGACATAATATTGTTTCTTACAATAATACCGTACGGAAACAAACTTGAGGAAACAACGTTATAATGTGGTGCGAATAATTTTAACTTAAAGAAAAATCCTACTAATATTATAAGCGCGAAAGTTTGTAAGAATGGATGGATGGACGTTTGTTACTCTTTCCGCCAGAACGGCTGAAACGAATCTAGATGAAATTTGGCACAGAGAAGGATTATAGTCTAGAATAGCACATAGGATACTTTTTAACCGCGGGCGAAACCGCGGGTCCAGGTATTATTAAATAATTCACCGGCTTGGTTAATTTTTTAAATGAAAAAAAAAATCTAACAAGAAATCGAAATTTAAAATCATACGCGCCCTACTAAATGTGTGGAATTTTCATTGATTTCGTAGCGCGATCCTATTTTAATTTTAACTTTTATCATTGTAATTTAGAACTGACTTTTGTATTCATAATTTAATTTCGGTAGCCATCTCTTAAAACATTTGCATGCCTATGACAGGTAAAACATGACTTTAAGCGACATCTAATTTTACTATTATAAGACCATATTATGCATTGCCAATGTATTGACCCTCATGTTTTATGCAAATAAATATATTATTATTATTATTATTGTTGACATTTGACTCGTTGAAGAGCTGTCAAAGACACTCGTTTAAAAATGTAATCGTTTGTTGAAGTTTTTGTGAACTTTGTCCTTAAAGCACGAACGGGTTTTTGTCTAACAAAAACTATATTAGGTCGTACATAATAAACTTTGCAATAGTTAGTTTATAAACGCTTCAAAATATTTAGTCATAGCAATCCATCATCCATACAATATAGTATTAAATAAGGCTGAAGTTTCTGAAGGGTACAACGACCGGTGGTTACTGAACCTGGTGGTTGAACTACCTTTGTTATTAATCTATTCCAACGCAAAAAGGTTAAAGATCCTTCAACCGTCTTAAAACTCTTAAAGTAAACCAAAACAACCCTTTCAAGACATGAATTCTTTGATCCTTCAATGCTTTGCGGTTTCCCAGCTGGAATTCTACGGCAAATCTCGAATGAAAGGTGACTACGCGAATCTCTTACAAATCCTACAAATTCCAAAGGCTTTTCCCGTTTTTAGGGTAACGACGAGAACGAGTATGAAAGCTTCGTTGTAAATTATGAACTTTGACCTTACACACAAAGCCAAAGTCAACGACACGGCTTACAAACGACCAAATGAATACTTGACAAGTTTTAACATCCATTCTGATTTCACCAACAGTTTATTGCTGAAAAGATATATCAACGATGACAGGCTGTTGACGCTATGAAAGGTCAACTATGTAATTCTCTTTACAATCAAATTACAGATTTCACAGTTTACTTGAAGATTTTAGAGGTGTTTCCCAAAACCGGAAGAAGGTAAAGTTGCCTGGAAAGTAGAAACGCTTGTATGCGTCCAACTTTTCATTCTGTCGGGGATGCTTGTCAGTAGCTTACTAGCTTTTGACGTCAAAGATGTAGGACGTCATTCGCCAGCTAGTCTTTAACAGCCAATTCCACTTGTTATGCTTTGAAACCTGTACAAAGACGCTTGAATAATGATCAATATTCAAATTAACTCGAAACGGAGGCCGTTAACTCGCTTCAATAGCTTGCCTTAATTTGATTACTTTCTCAATGTTATATTAAACGTGGTGGCCCAAATTATTGTTTACTTTGAGTCTGGTTTTCCTGAGCTAACGACCAAGCCCTCGATTTTACTAAACGATTGTAAATAAATTGCCTATTTTTGACACTTCTGACATACAAAAGTGTCAATTTGAGGCAATTGATTGACAATTAAAAAACAATTGCTTTGTAGAATCGAGGCCCAGGGCTGGAATAACAGATTCTCGTGTCACAATGTTTGTCCTCAATGAACTCCTAAACCACTTAACCGATTATAATAAAATTCGCACACCATGTGCAGTTCGATCCAACTTGAGAGATAGGATAGTTTAAACCTTAATATATATATATAAATAATAAACGCGAACGAAGTCGCGGGGTGACAGCTAGTAATATTATATATATACATATATATATATATATATGCTAACAATCAATATTATATATATATATAATATTGATTGTTAGCAACACATATAAAAGAATGCAGTCTATGGCCTGCTGTGTGACGTTTCGCGAGCTAACTGTCAAAGGAATGTAGCAAATGAATGAATGAATGAATGAATGAATGAATGTAGCGAAGGAATGAAGGAGTAGCGCCTGAGTCGCCCGCCCCGTCCAACCGGCACTTCTCGCTGGAGCACGGAAGAGGACGGACCTCGTAGTGTTTTTCTTGGGTGTCTTTCTGTAGTATTGATCTTGGTGTCCATTAGATTCATTTTGGAACTACCTACATATTGTACATGGTTTGGATTATTAGAAGTATTAGTTGTTTACATTTACATTAAGGTGGGTTTGAATACCGTCCCTTGAGAAATAGTTTACATCAGAAGTGGTATGTAGTTTTCTCGCGCCATAAAAGAAATAGAAATACATCGATAAAGGTATCAAGGCAAAAGATACCGGAATTATTTTTAGCAAATCGTGTAATTTTATTATGTCTGGCAACTAACTTCATCAGATTAGCAGTACTAGATGAAACGACAAGCGTGTATGAAAAGCCTCATGGAAGTAGAAGAAGCGAAAGATGTATGCCAGGATCGTAGCAAGTGGAGAGAAGTGGTATCTGCCTACCCATATGGGAAACAGGCGTGACTATATGAATGTAGATGACCTGAAAGACGGCTATAGGCACTCACCAGAATAGAGGTAGTGAGTTGAAGCAGTGACTTCCTAAGACTAAAGGAATGATCTGGACCAGGCACTACTTCGGAATAAGGGAGTGAGCTTAAATAGCTGAACAGTAAGTGAATTAGTAGCTGATAGATGACCTGAAAGGTTGCTATAGGCACTCGCCAGAATAGTGGTAGTGAGCTGAAGCAGTGATTTTCTAAGACTAAAGGAATGATCTGGACCAGGCACTACTTCGGATTAAGGGAGTGAGCTAAAATAGCAGTCGTATAGGGAATTTCTAAGCCTAAATATATCAGCTTTGGTTTAGATGGTCAGTACTATTATAAAAAAAAAAAGATACATTGCAGAACTATTGAGAAACCTAAAAGACCTTTTTTCCGATGTAATTGTGGTGAAAGAACTAGTTACAAAGTTGTAGAAATTCCCAAGTCTAAAGGAATCAAATGATAAAAAGGTTGCAACTGAAGTTCTATCTATTTAGGACATCATGAGACATGATAGGCCGAGCTTAAAGATTTTTAACAGCCTTTAAAATCATGTGTGTGTTGACGGATACGTAATTCATGTGCAGAGTTGGTACCAATATAAGAAGCGTGCCTGAGGGCATGCACGGCGCAGGAGGGCCGTGTTAGCAACACATATAAAAGAATGCAGTCTATGGCCTGCTGTGTGACGTTTCGCGAGCTAACTGTCAAAGGAATGTAGCAAATGAATGAATGAATGAATGAATGTAGCGAAGGAATGAAGGAGTAGCGCCTGAGTCGCCCGCCCCGTCCAACCGGCACTTCTCGCTGGAGCACGGAAGAGGACGGACCTCGTAGTGTTTTCTTGGGTGTCTTTCTGTAGTATTGATCTTGGTGTCCATTAGATTCATTTTGGAACTACCTACATATTGTACATGGTTTGGATTATTAGAAGTATTAGTTGTTTACATTTACATTAAGGTGGGTTTGAATACCGTCCCTTGAGAAATAGTTTACATGATAGGGGGAAACATTTGAATCAGCTGGATGGTGTTGACCCGGTGTCATCGATCAGACAGACCTTATTAATAAATCAATGCAGTCTCAGTGACATCTCAAGTCTGTTATTCTCAGACTGTAATGTACCTACGAGTAATTGCAGTCAAGTCGAGTTGATAAACACGTGCTTACGTACTGCCCAGTTACGAAAAACACTTAAGTGTGTCTGGTAAAGATAGAGGCATAAAGGCAACGTAGTTATAGTAGGAGGTATTTAAACTTTATTGGATTTTAGAATCTGCTGAAATTATAAACCACGAATTTGTGAGTACTTTGGATGCTTTTCAGAAGGTCTACTTGTTGCATAGAAGAATTCGTCTTTTACGTGCAGGGTGCAGGGAAAAAGACTATGAGATAAATGGAAGAGGTTATTGACTCACAGCAACCTAAAACAAAGCAAAAAGTCATGCGCCAAAAGACTAGAACATGTTCAAGAGTTGACAAGGATTTGACCATTATCTGGTAAACAATTGGCGGAGTTATCTGATAATGAGTCATCATTACCAAATCTTTTAGTCCATAGTTCCTCACAAACATGCTTGTTTGATTTGAAATCTTATCTTGTTAGCTCGACAATATGTGCGTGTTGAAGTTGAACTAGTTTTAGTACATAATACATTGTTAATAAGTACGGCAGAAGTTTCTTTAGTAGAGCTATAAAGATATTCTTTGTTTCTTGGTTAATTATTCTATAATAAATAAATAATAAATAATTAATTCTATGAGCACAAGCTACATGCACTTGTCTAACATTATCATCCTTGATTTGTGTCTGATTGAAACTTAAAGGTGTAGTCTTAAATGAGGTATGTAAGTTAATTTATTATATTGAGTGCGAAGAACAGCTTTACCGATAAATATTAAATTACTGAAAACTGCTCAAATCGTATAGCTTTTCTGTAAGTTTCTAGAAAGTCAAACCCATTTATCAAACACCTCGACCATTCCGAAGAGTACACAGTTTCATGACAAGCTACCGTTCACCGCACCCCGCGTTAAATCACCCTTAAGTAATCAATAATCAAGTTCCACCTAGAACATTCAACTTTATACTCTACCACATTTCTAGAAGGTCGAAACTCCGGCGTTAAAGTAAACTGCTGTCAATACATCATAGGAAATCGGTCTTAATGGAATTACTATTGGGCATCTACAACGTTACGTGTTTGCGGAATGCGGTTGAGTCAGGATTTTCCGTCCCTTGATGACTCAATGTAATGTTTGAGATATAAACAACAGTTGTATTGTATTGGAGCCATTGTTATATTATGGCCAATAGGATTTGATAGACATTGAAAGCAAACGTCAATATCAACATTTGTCATGGTTAGGTGGTGGGATGACATTCAATAGTCATTTAGTTGTTAGCCATCGTGAGAACTGCGACCACAAAAATTGAGTAGAATGGTAGAGATAACGAGAAGGAAGTAAGGAAAATAGTACTCAGCCTAACTGACTTTTATGCTGGTAACCGACAGACCGGAAGAGGGCGTCTACCCCCAAAGAAGATTCAACAAATCGGGCGAGAGGCAATAATGAGAGTTGAGAAGTTGGGGAGTTGATGAAGAGATGACGGCAGATAGAGAAATATAGAATAAATAAGTGCTTACAGATCATTGTAGTATATAAGCAGGAATCTCTAGAAACGAATAATTACTGCAAGCAAAAGTATATTTCGTTAACTAAACTCCACTCTTGTCCTGCTCTAGTAGCTATAGATGGTAACTAGCGACCCGCTCCACCTTCGCACTGCAACTATAAGTCTTCCGTAAAAAAATATCTAACTAATGGTGAAAACTGCATCAAAATTCGTTGCGTGCTAGGAGGAATTAGCGGATATACTGACGTAGAGACAGACACTAGAAAGACGCGGAAAGCGACTTTAATTAACACTATGTAGAGATAGATAACCTGCGCCTGACGGTAAACGGTAACCACCGACCATGGACACCTGCAACCTGCAACACTAGTGTGCTGTTGATGCGCTGCAAGCCCGGAAAGAAATTTGTAGACACCCTTTTTAAAACGCTCCATGTCGAACCTCGACGGAAAGACCTTCGGAGGAAGGGCATTCCACATTCTGCAAGCACCTGCATCTACTGACCAGGCACACTACGCAGCAATATTCCGTCGATATGCAAACTGCGATTCACGTTATAATTTCGCCGCACGGCGCAAGGTCGGCCCGACCTCCCGTCAGACGTCAGTCACCTTGGGAGGCGCTGGCCATTGCGACTCAAAACTGTACGAACACCTATGATACAGCTGTTTAGATAAATAATCAAGCTAATTCTGGAAGCATCAACTTATCTTAACTTGTTAAAGTTATTGATGTTCTTTTCTAATGACCAGCTTTAACAGGGACAGCAATATTTTGGTAAACAAATAGATTTGTCAACTAATTCTTTCAGAATTGGGCCACATTTTTACCCAACTACCCAAAAGGATGGTTTGTTTTACAAATCCAAATTCAAATGACTTTATTCAATTGGGTATCGAAGATACACTTTTGAACGTCTAAGTTATATAGATGCCTCTACCACCTTGTTTGGGAAAAAGAGCCACTAACTACCCATAAGAGCAGGCAAGAAGCTGAGAGGCATATTATTTTTTCTCAAAGAGTTATTTTCGAGTTGATGTTAGCATGTAAGTTTATTCGCGTACATTTTACGTGTCTATTTTGTATCATTAATGGCTTGCCAGATTTTAGGCGTTAGATAGAATACTAACAACGCAATTACAATAAAACAATATTTAAACTCACTTTGAATAATAAACTGCAGCTGAGCTATCATCCGATAGCGAACGGACTACAACGTGTTAATTTTATCGTTATCATCCTCACGTAAAATTAATCTTAATTAAGCTAAGGATGTAATTAAGCAGCTATATTAACTTGACATTCAACCATTTACAAGATCAAGACATGCAAAAAATACAATACGCGCCCCTGAGAACAAGTTTTTTGCCTAGTTTTAAGTTAAGGTGGGCATTCACGATTGTGCTATTTGGCATGGCTCCAAATGACACAAGTCAAATGACGTCGTCCGTATGGGGTACTTCATTCAGGATAACTCCAATTTTCTATCATTTATTTTTAATGGATTTCAGTTTCTGTGTGCACGGGAAGTTTGGCGTGATGTCTTGTCACTATCTGGGCATCTAGAGTCTCATGTCATGTCATAAGGATTTCAAACTTAATCTCATCAAATTTTAGCTTAGCTTCATGCCGTTTAGCGTGATAGCATGATCGTGAATTTTCACCTTTATTCATCGCCTAATCTTATGTCAGGTATTCAGAAAGATTCCTAAATTGAGCAGCTTAATTTGTTAACTCATTAGCATTGATAAAATGTTACATAAGACGTCATGTTTTTGACGCTGCCAAAAAACATTGGTGATACACATATAATAAAGGATTGATCAAATTCGATGTCGATGCAGCATTCAAGAATTCACTAGATGCGTCTTACGTCCTGCAGAGCTAGCCCGGGTCGTGGACAAATTGTCTTTTCACAGCGTTTAATCCGCAAGAAAGAGACAAACATATCCGTATTCTTTGTCACATCTAAGCGCGGATAAAAACGGTGGAAAGGCAATTTGTCTCAGGCTATTCATTCATGTGCTAGCTCCCAACTCTGACACGTGAGATGTTATCTTGGTCACTCTCACTCCTATGACTTTTCAAACGAGAGAGACAATGACCAGAAAATATATCACGCGTAAGAATAGAGTCCCTGCGGTCTGATCAAACCGAACGCAGCCCGCACCATATATATATTATTATCATCCTTATCCTAAACTAGTGGTTCCCAAAGTGGTCTTTATCAACCCCTAGGGGGGTCGATCTTTAAAAGGGGTCTTTGTGAGCGAAAAAAATAATTAAGGTTCTCTGGGATATAAACGGGTGTCTACGACAGTCGACCTCATATAAGTAGGTCTCGATTTTATCTTCATTAATGAATGACTGAACGACTAAAAATCGCCACTATGGCAAGGGGTCTACCCAAACCCAACACCGAAATCATGTGTCTGACAAGTGGTCTACGAAGCAAAATAGTTTGCGAACCTCTGCCCTAAACGATGTGCATTGATGCAAAAAACCTAAAACCGTAAACCCGATCCTGAAACCGTCAATCCTCAAGTTATAAAAAGCGCAAGTTAATGTTCTAAATCGACTGGCAAAGCGCCCTTTTTTGCCATCTCACTGAGCGTACGAAAATAATTTACAATTCTCCTCTTCTATCCTTGTCTAGCAATTATGAGGAAACCGATTATTAATCGAAACACGTAAGTGGTGATGCAATGGCAATGGCAAGCCTTGTGCGACAGACCGACAGTTTGTTGCAGTCTGACCGACGACGTCACGCACCTACAAGATTACACGGAACGGGTGTTCTACGCCAAAAATGGATCATTGCACTCATAAAGAACCATATCGGTATCGAGCAAGGCATGGATGAAACTTGCGCGGGTCTGGAAATAATGGTGTTTTTTTTAATAGTTATAGCTATTTCGATTCATTGCGGCCCTAGGGAAGTTACATTTGCTTTTAAGCGATTCTATCGTATTCTAACGTCTCGAACGTTAGCTGGCGATAACACTTACTTAACGTAACATATCGTCACGCGTTTCCCCCGGACGGGCTGGCAGAGGTACAACACCTACACTCCGCATACGGGATACATAATATACTTATCAGTTCAACATAACTGTAAAGCTACAAACAAAAACTTCCCAGTAGCCGCTGATTGTGTGCACAAACACAGACATGGAGGTGCCCACATAAACAAACTTCCGTAAATAAAACAAACGGGAGGTCAAGGCCCAGACTTCTGCAGACAGCTGCAGTGATGTCCGTGGCCTATCTTGAACTCTATTCCAGAGTGAATTAAGCTCAATTTAATCAATGATCCTGGGTGTCTGTTTTGTGAACTTGGAAGATGAATTTCGCGTAGATTGATTGAGAAATTGCTGCTGAAGATCAAGGCAGATTGGGTATTTTTTTAAGAAAAACTTGCCGGAATATAGATATGTGTTAAAAACAGCTGGAAAATGATGAATGCAACTGACTAGGGACTGGACTACCCCCCTATCCTTCACGCTCGAGATGTTTTTTGGTCACTCTCACTCTTATGACTTTCGAAACGAGAGAGATAATGACAAAAAATAGTCTCGACTTGTAAAAATAGCGTTCCGCAGACGCAAAATAAAAGGTATGCCGCCAATGGTTGGTAGAGCACTGTTGATATAGAATATAATAATAAATAAATAAATTCGGGACACTTCCACACATGGTCGCCTGACCCCAAACTAAGCAAAGCTTGTACTATGGCTGCCATGGACTGGTATACATACTTAATATGTACATAGAACAAACACAAATGTTCATCACATAAATGTTTGCCCTATCGAACCCACGCCCCCAAGCTCAGAAGGCAGGTTCACTACCAACTGAGCCACCAAAATATAGTTGATGTAGTATCACATTTGTGCTAAAATTTTCAAATCTCAGCCCAAATAGATTTTAAACAGGCAGTTCTATTTTCATGTTTGTTAATAGGTATTTCTAAATTTAGATTATTTATCGATACCACAGTGTAACATCCTCTATGGTCCTACGCCTTTGATGTTTTGCGAGATGTCGCTTGAGTCTAGAGTCCGTTCACTAGGTATGACATGTCCCTGCGCCAAAGTATTTTTGCTCGTTCTGGCTGCAAGTGATGTGAACAAACTGACATAGACAATAATAATTTTTCAAGGGACAAAGTTATTGTAAACTCTACACACCAATGTACTCTCGGCAAGCAGCTCAGGGTTGTCAATCACACGCGGCCCACGCTACTTCGTAAGTAGGTACATGCTTACCTAGCAATCCATCATATATATATATATAGTATATACATACCAATGTCTTTACATCGTAAATACCATATCTATACCATAAAGACTACCTTATGCACCATTTTATTTGAAACTAATTGAAACGAACGCGCGCTAGCCCTCAATTTTGGGTACCAAGTAACTGGGGCGATGTAAGGTAGTCGGTACCGCACTAACCGCGTCTCGCCCCTCACACACCGCACGATTGCTGTCTAGACGCCTTCGTCGGACAACTATATAGATTTATAGACTATGCTAGGATTCAGTAATATTTTGTGCCCCTACAAGCTTTTAGCCATTTTAGTTTTTTTTTTTAATAATAGACTTGCGTTTGGCCCCACCTCGCCTTATGTTAAACTTAGCACCAAATTATGGAATTTGATTCAATATCTTTGATATATCATAGACTATTCGCGATAAACACTCCCACAATATGTGTGGTGCCATTAAAACAGAGAGTTATTTTCTGAACTTAAAACTGATGACTGTCTGCCTAAGTTTATGTGGTAAACTGATTGTTATTTATTATACATGACAAATACCTTGATGAATATACATACTAAAGAAAAATTTGAAATTAGGATCAATAACTTCCTTCAAATTAAACTATCCTTAGTTTCAGCCTCCGTGGATGCTTTCTGGTCATTAGTGTCTTTGTGAGATTGTTTGTATGATGCCGCAGTGTTGTTAATAATTGCTATTTTGGAACTGTTTTGACTATTTATTGAATTTATAAAAAAAGATATATATCTGATTTAAAAGGGGTAAGTATGAAATTATTACTTGGAATGCCTACTTGGTATTTTTGATGTAATATTTACTCATTGTTTTCTATGGAAACAAAAACTATTGTGGAGAATGATTACAGAAAATAAAATTTTTCAAACAAAACATTTTAGTCAAATCCTGTTCATTCAAAGCTTGTCTGGTAGATATTTCTTACGGCAATAAGGTTGCAATTCCCTCAAAACCCAAAGGGGCAATAGTCAGGTTGAAAAAAAAAAGTTGCCCTTGTATTACCAACTGTTCTATTGATCAATTTAAGCACTGTTTTGTTGCATAACAAAGATTGTACTTGTAATCTTACAAATAAAATATTAAAACTTTAATGACCAATTGCCTGTAACAACATCCTACTTAGATCAAAATAAGCCCACATTGCCCTCAATAAAGTATCACTAACTACCAGTATCATGCAAGACCAATAAAGCTTCCCCACGGCTTTGTTCAGTCCACTCTCGTCCAATTGACAGGTTATTAAAATAAATTAGTCTCTGTTGGCAACTGGAGATACATTGTCACTTATTGATATGCAACCTAAATAATTATTGCACACTTTTGCTAAGTTAACATGGGTAATAGATCGAAAATAGTCTGTGATGTCAATTTCGTAAAACCACTCGCTAAACTAAGTAATTTGATAGCACTAAAATAGTCCTAAATAGACACTAAATTCCACAATGATTGGTTCAGAAGTTAAAAAGTATGAATGTGTGTGAAACACACAAACAAACTCACTTACACATTTATGGTGTTGGGAATGAAAAATGGGACAAGGGCTATGTGGTCAGAAAACTAGCAACCAACATCTTTACTTAACCAAAGGGGCCATGCCCATGACAGACATAAATAGCTGATTAATTTACTGGTTCTTTGCAAACCATTCACTAATAAAAAGTAAACATTGGCTCATCTTGGCTATACACCAACCTTACAACAACATAGTCTGATGTACCCATCGAAATAATATAAGGAAGAAGAGGCACATATCTAATTTCTAGTACAAAATGTGTGAACCCAATATAACTACAACCCAACAGAACCTACACAGCTCTGCTGACAGTATTATGTAGTATTAATAACACATGTATTAATAACAAACATAGAGACACATACAAAAGACTATAGTGAGAATGAGACAACAATAATTATCACTGTTATACTGGTTGTGTTTGTTTGTGACTACAGTAAATTGTGTGCAGCGTCTAATTTATGCAGTCCTTTTTAGGTTCTCCTACCATATCTCCTTTGATGATGATCAAAAGATGTACCTAACAACTTTATCATACATGTATTTTTACCCAACTGTGCAAGAAGGAGGGTTATGTTTTTTGAGTGTTTGTATGTATGTATGAGGTTCCTTTGGCACACCCTACAGCCTAATCAGCTTGATGGATTTCAACATGTTATGTGTCATTTGAATCGTCTTCATAGTGGAAATGACATAGGGTACAACATTTAGTTATAATTATCCGGATTGTCAGGCTATGTTTAATTTTTCAGTCAGGTTTTTTTGTTTACCTTTTAACAATAATACTTGTTGCTTTTCAAGACATTTGGAAGTAACACTGTGGGTGTCAAATACACCTTTGCTAGCCCCTTCATGGGAAAGGCGTGACGGTATGATAAGATAGTAGAAGTAACAGTAGCAATTTATATTCACCAACCTACTTTCGCAATGATTGCCAGATATCAAAACTTTGTAATATCTAGTAGGCAAATAGAATATCTAGAAATGTTTGTGAATCTTAGGTATCAAATGACTAACAAAGGAAAAAGCACCTTCGTCCTTCATACCTGTGCAATTTATGTTATAGAATGGGATCAAGCACAACGGAGAAGTCACAAATGACGTCAACGTTTGCTATATATTTGCATGTTTCAATGCCGCTATACGTTTTGTAAGGTTTATTAGTGCGGAACCATAAAACTGTATACGTAAACATTATACTTACGTTTCCTACGAGGAGAATCAGCAGAAGACAACCCAAGAATGCTGGAATGGATATTTGCAAAAATCTTCTGGTCCCAGCCATTGTTCCACACTAAAATTCACTACATAAAACTTTACGATGCACAATTTACTATCATAACATAATTACGCGTAAAATTATACGTGATATCACAAATTCTCAAATTTACTAAGTTGTGCGGAGTTTTGTTCCTTCCGCTACGCCCGATAAAAACACAATGAATGAAATGAATGAGATGAGAATGAGTGATTTTCATGGTGAAAATACACTGTCAATGTGTTGCCAATCATTGACATTGACAGCAGAAGACATTTTACAGATAACTTTTACTTATACGTGCGTACCGGGTTCCACGTTCAAACTTCCCAGGTAAAAAATTGTCCTAGCGAGGTGAGTCAGGAACGACACTTGAGCTAATTTTTCTGATAAATTAAAAATAAGTAGAATGGATGGTAAGCGGCGACCTATCTTGAACGTGCTTGAAAAAATAATGTTAGTATTTCTCCCATCCGTGATAGACGGCGCTAATAACATCTTAAAATAGTAGATTTTGTTTTTATTATATTGTAGTGGACAGTATTACACTGAGAACACTCGTTTATCACTTCGACTTTTATTAAAATTATAAAGAAATTGCAAATGCATTTTTTCACTAGGATATTACACTTTTGGTTGGTTTACTATTCACTGGTACGACTGTTCAACTAAGATTTACGGTCAATGAGGCGTTTTCAATTATTGAGGGTTTCCAATAATTCAGTTTTTCAATTAAGCAGGTTTAAAATTATAGTTGTCTTATTTACAGAGGCCCCCGCTTACAGAGGTCGAAATGTGCCGTTAGTCCATTTTTAGAAGTGGAAATAATAATAAAAATGCGTATTAAGTATTGCGTCTAAAAAAAAGTTAAAGTTTATGACGTAAAGTAATCGGTTATGTTTGTACTTGATTGCTAGTTGCTGAAATCGGTTTCTCGATAGAATAAAGTTGGTCAAAATTTACGTTTGGACATTTTGTACACTTTTATTCTCTTGTTTTTAGGTCAAACCCTGAGATAGTAATGCCCAAAACATGATGTATGAATGTATGAAAACAAACATGTCAAAACGTGTTAAAACCTGATTAATTTGTCTCACTTATACAGGTAATTGAGCTACAGAGTCTCAATTACAGAGGTACACATCGAAAAAGTCTTAGAATTCAAATCTCATTTAACAAGGCTCAAAGTCCCATTAACAGAGGTAATTTAATGAAAAAGAACCGGGACCTCATTGCAACTCTCAATAATAGAGGTTTTCATAAATCCACTTTGCCAGGTTTCACTGTATTTCTTACATATTTTTACCCCAAATTTAGGGAATTGATAGCTTCGATAGGTGACCATACTTTATCGATTTGACATACCTTTTTTGTGCTTCTCCAACGCCATCTACCAAAATGACGCGAACTATTTTTTTTTTTAATAAAAACGCCTCATAATCCTGCGAGTTGTTGGTGGGAACCGAAAAGACGTTGTCGAGATTTTTTATTATTTTCTAAAACATGTGATCCTCCGAGTGCTAAAGTGTAAATTATCAACCTTTACTCGTTCGATAGTGTTTTCGAAAGGTTATTACCGGACGAGTGTTATAAACAGCAATGTAATGCTACTTCAACTTCAACTTTTCTTTATGGCTTCTGTGGTGTTGCCACAATTCTGCCAATGTCTTGTGTGCAGTGGCCCTATTCGGATATTTGAGATTTTCATCTCACAATTTTTCGTCCTTGTTGCTCTCTTTTAAAACGTCATAGGTGTGAGGGTGACCTAGATAAAATCTCATCTCATCTCACACGCAGGAATAGCCCCCCAGTTCTGTGCTCTCTGATTGATAATGGCCGGTAGTATTTTGGTTCTACGCATCTATGAGGTCAGATGGTCAGTAGTCTTCAGTTTCTTCTACCGTTAAATGATGATTCTTCTTGGCACCTTTAACCAACTACAAGGGACAAATACAGGACGTCACAACATAAACATGTAAATGTAATGCTACTTTTCGGGGTCTCAACAAAACTTGACATAAACTTTTCAGTAAATTTTCCACGGCTTTACTGAAACGGGAAAAGGGGAGGGATTTATCTCATCTATCATCACCTTCTCCTCCATCATTTTCATCATAGTTAAAACAACTTAACGCAAAATATACAGATGACAAGGTGGTATGGCCATGTTGGATCTAGCCTGCCTTACGGGGCAAAACTAAAAAACAAAAAGGGCAAAAGCCAAAAAAAAAATTTAGATCCTTGGCTGCCGACTAGCCTTCGGTGATAAGCGTAGCTTAAATTCTATTTTTGTTGCCAAACATTTTATTTCCTATGAAGTTACTGTTTATTTACGATTGAGAAGTGTATCTATTTCTAGTGTGTTGTGTTAAATCATATTAATTGCGCTCTAAAACAGAGACTCATCAAAAACAAAAAAAAAGTAAGTAATAAAGTTTAAAGGTTTTTCGTACGTAAATAGTTTTACTTGTTTGATTAATTGTTTGATGTAAATAATTATGACAGAATGAATCAAGACATGGAAAGACAAAGAACTGCATATGTAACAGCGAGGCAAAAACGAAAACTATTTGAGTTAATAGCAAAAAATCCACAGCTCGTAACATTTAGGGGGTCTAAAGATTTCTGCAAGAATGACACGCAGCGCCTGTGGCAACACGTTACGAGCCAGTGCAATGCAATTCCGGGAGCAAGAAAAAGTTGGCGCCAGTGGAAAAAGGTATTTGACCTATATTTTGTAGAATTAGAAAAGTACCTCTGTAGAATTCTGAGGTTAAATGCCCACAATCTACATTTAATTAAACCCAAGAAATCTTTTGTTTGTCCATTTTATTATGCCGTTAGTTCATTGCTAAATTCTTAGTTTGAATTAGGAATTCTAATGTAAGGTCAGAGTGGGGAAGACTGTATAGAGGGCAAGACCAAACATACCTACAAATGGCAACTTCCCCTCGTTTTAGGTCTTCCGCATATGGATTGGTAAAACCTACTTTCAAATTATGATTCTAGATCTGTTGGAAATACGTCGCTAATTGTGTATCCGAAACCCCAAAATGCCATTTATAATTTTTGTAACTTTTTACTATGACACCAAGTTCAACATGCTCCAGAAAATATAAAAAATAAATGTGATAGCGAAAGTTTACGAAAAACTTGTGAAGATAAGATGGTTGCTGATTTCTTGTTTAAGTGTTTAATTGTATTCTATTTTCGAAAAACCCCATGACCTAAAAGTTATTTACTGGCAAAAATTCCAACCTAAAGTTAATAGAGTGGAGAAGTTCGTCACATGTCGGTCTTGCTTAAAAGCAGAAATCATAAACCTTTTTCCCAAACAATATAATCAAAAATTCAAAATGTTTATTTGAACAAATTTATGTATATAAAAAAAAAAAGTCTAATATAAATTAGATTAACATACAAAAGTACTTTGAAGCACAGATTTTATAAGATAGGGTTTAAAAGAAGTTGTAACAAATAATTTTAAGAATTACTTAAGTTCATTTTGTTAATTATATATGATAAATAATAATTAAAATAAAAAAAAAATCAAATAATTTTGGTAATGCAATTAAAGGCCATTTTGCCTTAAGTTATAAACAAAACCTTGAGATTAACCATGATTTTTTTATCAGGTACCTGTAAAATTTTTCAAGTTAAATTTTATTTTTGAACACCCACAAAAAAATTTTTACATGCCAGGGCTTGCAGATATTTTTATATTTAAAATGATGAAAAATAACTTTTTTGGAAATTAAAAAAAAACTTTTATGAGGTAAGGCCGGGATAAAAATGGATTCCTGAATCCATTCACTTTTAAACTTTATATTAAGGAAGCGGGAATTCAAAACCAGACTAAATTAATAAATAAATCTTTCTTTTATAAACATTTGACAGAACGAGAAAAAAACCTGCCTATATTTCTATTTTATATTGTATTTTTATGTTTTGTAATGTTTTATGCTATTGCGTTTTTTAATGTTTTATGTAATTTTTTGCGTTTTATATTGTTTGACATTTTATTTATTATTATCATTGACTTGACCTGTGAGCATAATTTAACTGAATTATTTGATATTGCACTTACTTTTCTTTTTTGATATTTTTTTGTTTCTGTTTGATGCCTATTCTGTAATTTTTCATTATTTTATTTAAATTCAATTTTATTATTTGTATATTTGTAATTAATAATATTTTTTTCGCTCTTAAATCTTCTGCATGCAGTCTCCCTTTAAAATTATCGTCACATTTAGTTATTTTAAGTAATATTTTACTGAATTTAATAATGTTTTAGTGTACACAATGTTAATGGACAAATAAATAAATAAATATATATTTTAACATTACTAGACGGACTTGCCCCATTCGACTGGGGTAGTGTGTCCAGCCACTGAGTTTTTATTAAATCAAAATTATTATGGTTACATGTATTTTTAAGACTTCTATAAATCTTCATAAAATACCATATTGTTTGATATAATAAGATTCACCAAGGCTTTTAGATCATAGTAAATCAATGGAATACATTTAACTTTGCAAAATATTGGTCCTTACGTATGAAATCAGCGTTTTGTCGTACTGATCAATTTGATCTGAAATATCTCCTCTTTGGTTAAGAATTCGAAATTCAAATTAATAAATTCATTTAGCTGGTTTTTTTTTCTTTGGAATACAGTCATTCATTTGTTATTTTCCTCATTATTTTTTCTTTGGCGTCGCTTATTACCGCGCAATGGAAAACATGAAATATCGGTATATTTACGAGTACGAGTTCTACCGTGGCACCAGTGCTGCAGAAACAGCTCTAAGAATTAATGATGTGTACGGCGCTGGTGTCGCTAAAGACAGCATGGTACGTTTTTGGTTTCAACGTTTTCGTTCTGGAAATTTCGACCTTAAGAACCAACCCCGTGGACGGCCGGAGATCAAAGTGAAAAACGAAGAATTAAAGGCTATTGTGGAAGCGGATCCATCACAAAGCACTTCAGAGATAGCAGCAGTCTTCGGGGTAAGTGACAAAACTGTATTAATCCACTTGAAGCAAATCGGGAAAGTAAAAAAACTCGAACGATGGGTACCTCATGAATTGAGTGAATCGAACTTGCAAACACGGGTCGCCTGCTGTGTTACTTTGCTCAACCGACACAATAATGAAGGGATTTTAAATCGAATCATTACTTGTGATGAAAAGTGGATATTGTACGATAATCGAAAGCGCTCATCGCAATGGCTGAACCCTGGAGACCCAGCCAAATCCTGCCCTAAACGAAAATTGACTCAGAAAAAGTTACTTGTAAGTGTTTGGTGGACTAGCGCCGGTGTCGTTCACTACAGCTTTCTTAAATCTGGCCAAACGATTACGGCAGATATCTATTGTCAGCAACTGCAAACCATGAAGGAAGAACTAGCTGTTAAACAACCGAGATTGGTCAATCGCTCTAGGCCACTGCTGCTTCACGACAACGCAAGACCACACACTGCACAACAAACAACCACTAAGTTAGCTGAGCTACAATTGGAATGTCTGCGACATCCACCGTACTCCCCGGACCTTGCTCCAACAGATTACCATTTCTTCCGGAATTTGGACAACTTCTTACAAGGAAAAAAATTCCACTCCGATGCAGCAGTCCAAACCGCCTTCAAAGAGTTTGTTGATTCTCGCCCCCATGGTTTTTATAGTAAAGGGATCAATGAACTACCCATAAGATGGAAAAAGTGCATAGATAACAACGGTGCATACTTTGATTAATTAAATATATTTTACAAAAAAAAACGACTTTTTATTCCTCCCGTAGAAAACGCCAATTTCATACGTAAGGACCTAATATATATATGCCAATCCTCTCCGTACTGACCTTACTCTTTTATCATTATTTATTTTGAATCTATGTTATTTCAGACATGGCAAGACATTAAAACTAAGATCAGGAAGAAGTATGAATCCGATGGTGAGGTGCTCACTTATGTGGAAAGACTCTCTGACCCTGGACTGAAACCCTTTGCTATCAAAAATGTAACTTCCACTACTGGTCAAGAATCTACAGAATTTCTGGATTTAGATATGGAGACACATGATAGCTTTGATGATGACAATGGTAATGATAATGACATTGACAATGGAAATTATAATGACAATGAAAATGACAATGACATTAAAATTGCCTCACTCTCTGAACCTGATTCTCCACTCAAAGCAAACACTTCAAGTAAAAATGTGAAAATTGAAAGTGAAAAAAGCAATACAGAACATTCAGACGGTTGCATATTTAACTGTGACATGTTACAAGTCCAGGAGCAAAAAAAACTGCAGATAAAAAAAGACTATTACAGTTTTAAAAAAGATTATTTGAGCCAAAAACTTTTGTTGATAAAAGAACAGACTGAGGCTTTAAAGACTATTGCAAGAGAGCTTGCTAAATAATTTGAAGTACACATGGCGTTTTACCCATGCCCTGTGCAAAAACAGTTCAATATTACAATTTAGTTTTGATTTTCATTAACCTATTTTTGAAGTTAAGACTAAAATAAATGTAAATGAAACAGTTTTTAACCATGAATGTAATTATTCATGTTACTAAGTACAACACCCAATCACACATCAGGATTAAAAGATTGTTCTAACTGAATATCGCTCGACATAGCACACTCAGCAGGGCTATTCACAACCATTCGGAAACGTTTCCGTTCGGATTTCAAAAAAATTTAAACTTAAATTATTCGAATTTCAGTCTATTTTCATAAGTTTTTAAACGTGATTAATTCTTCCGATTGGATTTATATTTGATTCCCTATTCCAAAATGTATGAAAGTAGACTGAGATTCGATCAATTAGAGTTTGAAATTTCTGGGATCCGATCGGAAACGCTTTCGAATGATTGTGAATAGCACCGAAGGTGACACTAAAGCAATGTTACTGATCCACCTCGAGTATTTAAACAAGATCCGACCCCCGCTATCGAGCTTCGTTTAGCTGTAGTGCCAGAAAGTCTAAAGTCAAAATGTTTTTATTCAATTGGGTATCAAAGATACACATAAGAACGTCAAAGTTTTATAATAGACTCGACCGCCTTGTTCGGAAAAAGAGCCCTATTAATATATATTTATTTTTATAAAACAACCTAGACATGCGTTTGACCACTGACTCGCCTGATGGGAAGCGTCGACGTGATCGAAGGTGTAACACGCTAAAGTACTAAAGAGGCATTATTAAAAAAAATATTTAAATCTATGTACTAGTGCAGCGGTCGGCAACCTTTTGGCAGACAGGGGTCGCACAGTGCCGAAATAAGCAAGTGACGGGCCGCGCTTGTTTAAATTTTTTACTATAGGTTTCCATACATACCTACATATTTTACCTTATGTATCTATTTATTTATGTAGGTATTATCTGATCTTTAAAAATCAATAATTATCTGCCTCTGGCAGCTATAGTAAAAGCCTTGCTTAGTTTGAAGCCAGACTACCATGTGAGCAAAATATCCCGATTTTTTATTTATTTACAAAACACTCGCGGGCCGCAAGGAGGGGGGGCCGAGGGCTGCGGGTTGCCGACCACTGTACTAGTGGCTACTTGGCGGAAGTGGAAGGCTCCAAACATCTTTGTCTTCTAAATATTTGTTAACATTATAATATCCTCTTTTTATGAATGTAGTTTTTATATGTGATTTGAATTTACCTTCAGTGAGTCCCGTTATATACATCGAATATAATAGTTACATAGAATCCGTTGTAGTTGCTACGGTGGTGGTACCGAAGGTACCGCAGGCCTGCCGGCCGAGCTCCGACAGTTCTTGGCAATGAATTTGACAAAAACTCAAGAATGTTGTAAGTACATTTGTTGTAGTGTGTTGTAGTACATTCATCACATTAACGACACTTTATCTCGACAAAACAAAGTGTCTAATGAAGTTAGACTGCTTAGAAAAGTAAAATATAGTAGTTATGGATAACTAAAACAAATATCGGTAGACCATTACATACATTGTTTAGACATTGCATAGAATAGACAGATAAACTCTTCCAGTGTTCACACAAATAACAAAACGCAAAAGATGTCGCTGGTGTATACAGTGCGACAGGGTAGCCCTCTGCACATATGAGACTGAATATCGTCCGGCGAAGTGTGGGTGTTGTAATATACCTCTGCCAGTTCCTTCGGGGGAATGCCGTGACGCTATGTTTTATAAAATAAAAAGAACATTACTTAAAACTATAAAAATTAAGGTAGTGTAACAATTGGCGCTCCTATAATTGAGAGTGATTTCTTCCAAGCCTTTATCTTTTCTCTATTTATTAAAATTGTAAACCAACGCATAGCTATACGCTCCCCGCGTCCACGATTGCATCCATGGTTCCTACAGAAACTGTTAATTTTTTGGGTCGGGAAGGATGGTGCTATGGAGTAAGGACGCGGCGGCGATCAAACGAATAAAGCGTCTCCCAGACAGACGCGGTCTGCGGTGGCGACCACAATAGGCCGCCGATGCAGAAATCTATTGTCTGCCACCGCAGGCCGCGTGGGCTGGCCGGGCCCCACTGCAAGCGGTTTTCGTCACAACAAAAGCCTTTAAAAAAGACTCAAGCCAAGCAACAAGCAAAGAAATCGAATATTTGAACGCGGAACGCTTTTTTTACCCGACTGCGTAAGAAAGAGGGTTATGTTTTTCGAGTATATTTATGTTTATAAGTATGTATGAGGTTTTATGGCACGCCTTACAGCCGTAACAGCTCTATGGGTTTAGACGTGTGAGGTGTAATTTGAATCGTCTTGATAGGTCTTGATCGTGGAGAAGTGACATTGCAGCCGGGTTTTTTTTTTCTTTTAGTTTTGTTACTTGTTACAATACTAGTCTATGCGAAACCCAGCAACCGCTTGCAGTGGGGCCAGGGGCCCTATTCCTTATTTTCGAGATATTTTCTGTTCTTTGTCTCTCTCGTTCGAGTCTCATTTGAAAAGTACTAAGAGTGATAGTGACCACCGGTGCTATTCATAATCATTCGGAAACGTTTCCGTCCGGATTCCAAAAATGTTAAACTCAAATTATGCGGATCTCAGTCCTTTTTCTCCGATCGGATTTATACTCGATTCCCTAGTCCAAAATGTTTAGTAGAGTGAGATTTGAACAATTTGAATTCGAAATTTGTGGAATCCGATCGAAAACGTTCCGAATGATTGTAAATAGCACCGAGATCTTATCTTACGCGTTAAAAATAGGGGGCCAGGGGGGCTATTCCTACGTGTGAGATGAGATGAGATTTTATCTTGATCACTCTCACACCTGGGGGGCTATTCCTGCGCGTGAGATGAGATGAGATTTTATCTTGGTCACTCTCACACCTACGACGTTTCAAACGAGAGCAACAAGAATGAAAAAAAGTGAGATGGAAATCTCAAATCTCCGAATAGGGTCACTGACCATTTATACTCTAAACTCACCTGTTAAATTAGTAGATTTTTTTATAAGTGAATTTCCTATTGTTAAGTTTTTCAAATGTATAACTTTATAGGCTAATGGTGACTACAATCCCTGTGGAGAGGGCGCTCTACGCCGAAACACAGGCGTAAAGCCTAGTTCGGCAACAGTAAACTTAAACCTGAACTCATTAGACAGCCTCAATATAATACAAGATTAATCGTACACTTTTTAAGAAATAAATATTATTAGTATAATTTAAAAAAAACGAGAGCAACAAGGTCGAAAAATCGTGAAATTGAATCTCAATCCGTAAGAATAGCCCTCCAGAGGCCTTATTCGGAGATTTGAGATTATCATCTCACTTTTTTTCGTCCTTGTTTCTCTCGTTTGAAACGTTATGGGTTTGAGAGTGACCAAGATAAAATCTCATCTCACGCGTAGGAATAGCCCCCCAATCCCTACCATAAATTTCTCCTTAAAATACTGTTTTTCTTTTAGCTCCCCTAATCATGGGAATTTGGCGTCGTACGTCTTGTTCATTTGCTAGTGTCAGGTTAATTTATTTTTTAAAGATGATTTCGTTGGTAAAAAATGTGTAAGTGAATTTTGTTCTAATGAACTACAGTTTACTCAAGTGAAATTTTTAAATAAAATTGAGCCAATTAACTTTACCTTGGAACCACTGTGACAGTGCATTAATAATGCGAAAATTGACGACGATTGATAAGCATTACATTGACATTTAAATTATAACCATAGACAAGAACGAAATGTGCGTAATTTTGTACTACTTTTCTAAGTCTTCTGATTTTTTGATTGTATTTTTGGTGGATTTTTGGCGGAAACTTAAAGCGGTTTGATAACGTGCACGAGTGTGGGCAAATTACATAAACATTGCGAAACGTAACTTTTCGTGTTCTCTGCAAAATTCCACATAAAGTATTCATCACTTAACTGAAATGGGGTAAGGGGAGGGATCCATCATCGTCATCATCACTCCATCATCTGTAAACAACTATAATTATTGTTATATTAATTTGCAACTGGCAAATGAATAAAACGTGCTACGCCAAATTTGGCTCGGGGAGCAAAAAAAAAAGAGCGAGCGAGACGGACGATAGTAATTTTGAGAAATTTTTAGTAGGATGACTTAAAATTATGTTCTTAAAGTGCTTCACGAGTTCCTAAAATTATGTTGAACAACCGTTACAATAACTTTGTGAGACCCTCTTCACCTACCGAATCGAAAAATTCATTAAAGCCAGGACTCAGTGGCGAAGATGCGCGCAGACTCTATTTGGAAGAAATTCAAGAAACTGGAAGAACTACCAACTTCATTAAACGCAAAAAATCGGAGAATGTTACTCAAAAAGTCGTAGGAGACTTAAAATTGAATATTGTTTCCAAAAAAGATTTGTTTCTAAGTGTCCAAAACAATGATGTCCAAACATTGAAACAAATATTGGCCACCTGCCCAAATATGATAGATACCACTGACGAGTATGGTTGGAGTTTGCTCATGATTGGATGCCAAGCTAACTCAGTTGATGTTGTTAAAGAACTCCTGGACAGAGACATAAACACTTCTGTTAGAGACAAGGCAGGAAACTCAGCACAGAGTCTTGTGATAAAAAACAAAAACCTTGTCCTAGCTGATATTTTAATAAGCCACAAATCAAGTAAACCTGAACCAGTTCACAGAACCTCTAAAAGTGTTTCACAAAAATCAGCCTCAAAAAGAGAGAATTATCTTTGTAAGATTTGTAATAAAGAGTTCTCTGATAGAGAAGAACACCTATCATCTACTGTACACAATATTGATGCAAGCAAAGGTAAAAAGATACCTTCAGCTTATGTTATACCATCATCTAACAAGGGTTATCAAATAATGTTAAAAGTTGGCTGGGACAAGGATTGTGGTCTAGGCCCCGATGGCTCTGGCAAGAAATATCCTCTAAAAACTGTGCAGAAAAAAGACAGAAAAGGACTAGGCCTCGACAAAAGCAAAAAGCTCCAAGAAGAGAAAAAAGAAACTGTGAAGCATGTAAATAGAAAATGGTTAGAAAGAAAGTGTAAAAACAGTAGGAGTATGGAAATAAACTTTAGAAGAGAGTTTTATTGATATTTGGGTTGTTTTATTGCTGTGATTAAGAAAAAAGATACATAAATAAAATAATAAAGCAGACAAATCAAAGAAATTCAAACATAGAAATTGAGTCCAATACACTACATATTTCCAAAAAAAAGTTCACAAGGTATATTTATTTAATTAGATACATTCAATACTAATTTAAACCCTGTAACATCAAAACAAAGCTTGCAGCATTAGCAATTGCAGTGTACAGAATATGATAATAGTTACCATAGTTTTAGCCCAATTTTCCTTATTTGGGATGTTTTTCAGTGTTGACCCAATATCCATTATTTTAATTACTTTGATTTGTTTTGGTAATATTTGTATACAATTTATTTTTAAGCACTAAAGAAAAGAGTAAACTTATTAATCTCAATGGCTAATAAAATGGCAAGTAGACAGTGCAATCCATTATAATTATTCAAAACAAAATAAAAAAATAAAGATTTTAGATATTAAATTGTAGAACTTGTAGGTAGTAAGATTTTGTGACCAACAAGGTAAACCTGATTTTAACTATCAGGGTTTCCAATCCTTAAAAATATAAATCATTTCCCATTTAAAGTCACATCTACAGATAAGTCTGATTATAAAATGTTTGCGCAGAAATAAGGCAGTGATTTCTTAACAAAAATATAATACTTTGACTTCAAAAAATTACACAATATCAATAGAGCATGAAATAACATTATGTAAATAACATTTATCAGTGAAAAATGACAAAAAGTATGTACAATAACTTGTGATTACCATTGCAATAATATACCTTTACTTACAATAACACTTAGCACCTATAATTAACTATATTCTACACTACTTTGTTTACAATTGGTAACAATTCAACTAGCTATCAAAGATTTGGCGCGATCCAGTTTAGGAACTTTATAGCAAATTCGAAACCTACAAAACAAGCAGCATTTGCAGGGAAAGCTCTTATCATGACCGGAGTTACACCTTTGTAGAGAGCAGTAGGTCCTTCCCGAGCCATTAGTTGCTTAAATACATCCCTCATGCCATTAGGATATGTTCCTTCAGGTGCAGTCTGTAGCCTGCTCTTTAATACATCTGCTGGCATGCCCACTAGCCAGTTAGCTATCCCAGCACAGCCTCCAGCTACAATTGTTGCCATCATTTTCCGTTGGGTGCTAGCTTCCTCGTCAATCAGAAACTCTTTGACCACTTCATAGGTCATGAAGTACATACCACTAGCAGGTACATCTCTCAAAATAGTGGCAACACTGCCTTTATAGATGCTGCGAATGCCTCCTTCTGCATATAGCTGCTTGGCACAGTCAACCATGCCAGAGTATTTTTGAGGCATATTGCCACCTTGTTGAATTTGAAGTAAGCATTTTATGCGCTCTCCAGGCGCCATTATAGAGGTGGTAAAGATTCCAGAGAAAGCGCCTGCCGCAAACAGCTCAGGCTTGGTCAGAACTTGGTTTTCATCGCTTTTAATTAACTTCTTGCCCAGGCCAAAACCAAAGAAACTGATAGCGAATATAGGCGCCACTCCAGTAAGCGGTGCAGACATACCCTTGTAAAGACCGCGAAAGCCTTCTTTTTGTATGGTCTTCGTGAAACAGTCCCAGGTGCCTCGGTAAACAGCAGTCTCGCCTGGTTTAGGCAAAGGCATGGTTTGCAATCTTACTTTGATCGTGTCCATGGGATGTCCTGCTAAAACGGTGCATACTCCGCCGAAACCACCACTAAGGAAGTATTTTATTGGGCTGCTGTTTTCAGACATTTTCGGTTCGTTTTGTTTCGAAGGGAAAGGAAAACTAGTTCTAGTACAAATTAAAATTCAAAAAGTTGTCGGCCTCCTGCAACTTTAAAATGTCAAAGTCCAGTTCCGTTCCGTTTTACGTCAACAATGATCTCAGAAAAAGAAAATGACAGAACAGATTAGCTCGTAGACGTAGCTCACACACCATCCTGCCCAGTACCCTGGGCCTCGCTCTTTTCAATTTTTTTAAATTGTTAATGAATTGTCTGTTTTGGACACACTTGGCATACAAACAGTGTCAATTTGAGGCAATTCATTTTCAATTTTGAAACAATTGGTTATGTGCACTGCGTAACAAAAGAGCAACTATCAACTATTTTGAATTTTAAGCCAAAAAATAAAATCCAATGTTCAAGAGATGTCGCCTCTTTCTTTTTTTTGCAATTGACCCAGCAGCAAAATGTCGTTCTTGATGCATCGTGATAAGACTATTTTTCACCTGGGATAATAGAATGTGGTTCTTGAAACGCAGTCGCAGCCAAAACCAACGACATTCCACAAAATGTCTTTGTCAAAAACAGATGAGAAATGAAACGTGAAAAGGAAAACACAAACAAACAAACAGCCCGCCTCCAAGAAATTTATTCTTATTTCTATGACAAGTATTTCTTTGAAGATTTAACGAACAGAAACTACCGTAATTTACATGAATTACAATCATAGAGCCCGATTGAAATGGCATGCAGCAAAGAAGAAATAGAAAGAAAGCGTCTCGCCGCTCTACAAAAGCGTCAGAGTAAACTAACAAGTTTAAACAACGTCCCACAGTTTAGTCCGGGTAAATTCTACGAAAACCGTGCGAGTTCTGCCGGCCCAACACAAGCTGGACCTGCTAAATCTTTCAGTAATAACACACAAAAGAGCTTTCATCCTTACGCTAAAGTCGCTAAGCCCAGTAACAGTACTAAAGAGGTGAACAGTGTTCCTGTGACGAAAATAGTGACTGGTACAGTTTATCTGTTATCTGAGGAGAGATTTGAGGTGAACCCATCTGAATTCTGCACTCCTCTCATTAACATTTTCAAGATTATACCTTCTAGAAATTATGGTTTGTATCCTCTTTAACCTATTTTTTAAGACGCTTTCAGTTTTTAACCCCTGACGCAAAAACTATGGGGTGTTCAAAGTTTGATGTGTCTGTGTGTTTAATTTTTTTTTGTTTGAAAGGTGAATTATTTAGGATTGTTCTTAGCTATGTTTGATGGGGTGTTAAGGGTTTTTAAATTTTTAATTTATACTTGTCATAGGTATGGTCATAAAACATTCTTACTCATTTCAGACCCAAAGTCAAAGCTATGGAATTTTGCTCTGGATGACTATGAGTCCTTGATGTCTAAAGTGGCCCCTCTAGCTCCACATGTGGTACTAGGACCTCTTCCATCTTTTGTGCTTAAGGTAAAAGGTTTTATCAAGAAGTTTTCTTAAATCATTAAAAAAGCAAGCATTTTTATTTTATTTCAAATTACAGTTTATATGTAAACACCCTTAAAAACCAATATGGTTTATCTAGGACAAACAGTTCTCCCCTTAATATAGAGGTAACTAAGCCATACTATGCATTAGTATAATAAAGTAACAATGATTTAATACACAGCGTTGTGCGTATGTGGCCAGCACAAGTTTACATTTCTCAAAAAAAGCTAAAATCAGTTAATTTTTATGCTCTAATAATTTATTTATGTTTTGGAATAGATTCTAAGAGAACCTGTCAAGGATCCCAATAATGTGGACTTGAGCCCTGTGGAAGCTACTCTGAGACACAAACTGATGCCATTCCAAGAAGATGGAGTCAGGTATACTTAATCTTTTACAGGATAGTAAAATATAAGCCCAATTAAATATCCTCCATGCCCTTGCCTTGGATCTTCAAAAGTTAAACTTCTTTGTATTTTTTAATTAAATTGATTATATTATTGTACAAAATTTGGGTATCTTATGGAATAAATAGAATAGGAATAATATGGGTGATAGTATAAATAAATTTTGATGTGTAAATAAAGCCATTTACAAAAACAAAAACTGCTTTAAATGTAGTAATATTTCTTTTAATCAGTATTAATTGCGGTAAAATATCAGCGTGGCCTCTTTAACAAATCATCTGACTTCATAATATTCATAAATATTTACTTATTCATTCTATTGTAGGTTTGCCATAGCCCGCAGTGGCAGGTGCATGATAGCAGACGACATGGGGCTGGGCAAGACATTCCAGGCTCTCGCGGTGGCCAGCTACTACAAGCAGAACTGGCCTCTACTGATCGTCACTACATCTTCTATGAGGTATAAATCGTCCAATAAAATAAGATGGTTTGTTAAATATGCAACAAATTTGTGTACATTCAATTGAACAAAAATTTGCCTTTTTACTTTACTAGCTGATACTGGCTGTTATGTGTAACCCATGTTTAAAAAGTAGCATACATGTTATGCTATCTCCATGCCAATCCGTCCACCCGTTTGAGCATGAAAAAGTAACAAACACACAAGATTTCGCCTGTATAATATAAAAATAGGAATCATAGTGGAGATGAAAGATATTGAATTCTTAAACTGCCTTTCATAAAATCTGTCCTAGTAACCATAAGATGCTATGGAATGTAGATATGGAAGAACTGGGTCTACCAATACAGGTATTTTATACTTACGGAAGGCCCCAACCTGTTTTTGTAAATCGTATTTGGTTACTGCAATAAAACATTTTTCATTTTCATTTCAAACAAGGTTTAGGTATCTTGTTAAAATTTCAAAACATTTCGATTTTTTTAGAGAAACATGGCAGAGCAAAATTCACGAGCTCCTACCTTCAATACCGTTGATGAATATAGTCACTTTGACCAGCAGTAAGGATGCACAACTGGTCGCAGATAGACAGGTAAAAAACTTACTTCATGCATGTGCTTATTTAATGCTATCCCTCCTTACTAAAAATGTTTATAATGTCATAATGTTAATTGTCATAATTAGCAAGTAGTAGTGGTAGTTAGCAAAAACAACATGAACTAGTGTGTAATCCTTGTTCATGTTGTTTTTGCTAACTACCCACATTTATGTCTTATGACATAACATTTAAGTTTAGCAATTAAGTTTCAAAAGGCGGTCCTAGCCTACAAAATAACTTTTAATTTGTTAACTTGTGTCTTAGTCTCTAACGCTGAGTGTACAAAAATGTTTATACGAGTATGTGTTTGTTAATAAAGAAATTTTAAAATCAAATCGTCATAATGTTTTTATTCCATCCAAAGGTTGTCTGGAAGAGATCGCTCTTAAGCGATAAGACCGTCCATTGCGTTTTTATTTTTGAGTGTTTAGCTTAGATTTATTTGTATTTGGTGTCAACTAAGATTTTTTATTGTATTGTTTTGTAAAAAAGTTGTATAGCCTGGGCGAAGTTGTACAGTGTTTTGTCATTTCATTCTTTTAAATTTTTGAACTCGACTGAAAGACTTGTTTTTGCAACTAGGCCTGCGTTTGACCACTGACTAGCCTGATGGAAAGCAACGTCGTGGTTAAAGGTGTAATACGCAACACTTACATAGGCAGACATAACACTGTATTACTATTCCGAGGATATTAAACTTTTATTAGTAATATTAATTTAACACTAACACTAAATGTATGAACTTATATCTCTTACAGACAGAGGTCGTGATAGTCAGCTATAAAATTACAACAATGCACACTGATCTGCTTAAGAACAAGAATTTCGGATTCGTTATTATCGTAAGTATGTTTATTACTTTATGGCCAGGCCACACTCAAAATATTATAGCAACATTTCCGGGTCAGTATTGCAGGAAAAGTATGGCCCGTCTAGGAGCACCCTGACACAGCTTTTTATCAAAGTCAGAAAATAATCTTCAATACATGTTAGGAACGCTGTTTCAGGACGAGTCTCACTACCTAAAGTCCCACAAGGCGCAGTGCACGCTGGCTCTGAGCGGCGTGACGCGGCGCGTGTCCCGCTGCGTGCTACTGAGCGGCACGCCGGCGCTGTCCCGCCCCGCCGAGCTCTTCACGCAGCTGTCGCTCATAGCGCCGCGACTCATGCCTTCCTTCACTGAGTACGGTACATGACACGCCTGTCCCGCTGAGTATCGTGACGCGGCGCGTGTCCCGCTGCGTGCTACTGAGCGGCACGCCGGCGCTGTCCCGCCCCGCCGAGCTCTTCACGCAGCTGTCGCTCATAGCGCCGCGACTCATGCCTTCCTTCACTGAGTACGGTACATGACACGCCTGTCCCGCTGAGTATCGTGACGCGGCGCGTGTCCCGCTGCGTGCTACTGAGCGGCACGCCGGCGCTGTCCCGCCCCGCCGAGCTCTTCACGCAGCTGTCGCTCATAGCGCCGCGACTCATGCCTTCCTTCACTGAGTACGGTACATGACACGCCTGTCCCGCTGAGTATCGTGACGCGGCGCGTGTCCCGCTGCGTGCTACTGAGCGGCACGCCGGCGCTGTCCCGCCCCGCCGAGCTCTTCACGCAGCTGTCGCTCATAGCGCCGCGACTCATGCCTTCCTTCACTGAGTACGGTACATGACACGCCTGTCCCGCTGAGTATCGTGACGCGGCGCGTGTCCCGCTGCGTGCTACTGAGCGGCACGCCGGCGCTGTCCCGCCCCGCCGAGCTCTTCACGCAGCTGTCGCTCATAGCGCCGCGACTCATGCCTTCCTTCACTGAGTACGGTACATGACACGCCTGTCCCGCTGAGTATCGTGACGCGGCGCGTGTCCCGCTGCGTGCTACTGAGCGGCCTTTACCATACATAAAAACATTTTACCATACATAAAAACAGCTTTTAGAGATTATCGTATTTATCGTGATTTATGAGTGAACATCATCTTAACATAACATACTTAACATTACATTACACAGATCTTACTAAATGTTTTTGTAAATTTATTAGCCTAAATAAACATTTTGATTTTTGATTTTTTTTTGATTAACCTACGGGGTTAGTCTGCGTTGCTTAATAACAATGATTCCAAAAACATTCCAGGCAAGCGGTACTGTGACGGCAAGCAGACCAACTTTGGCTGGGACATGACGGGCCAGTCCAACCTGGCTGAGCTACAAGTGGTGCTGCAGAGGAGGTTCCTCATCAGACGCACCAAGGAGCAAGTGCTCACCAAGCTGGAAGAGAAGACCAGGTGACGTTCACATTGAAGACATAACTCCGCCCTTTTTATCATAGCTTTTGGAGTTTCGCTCCGCCGTTTTAGCAGCTATGTTACAGACTTTTTTTTTTCAGAAAACATCCATTCAAATCAGTTATAATTAAGTACAATAATCTATTTAAAATAAGCACATCAATTTAAAAATAAGTATCCAAATTGGTTAATAGTATGAAAATGGCAGGGAATTATAAATTTTGGAAATGCTTCAATGCTGAAAATCAGCGCTGGAAAGAAATGTTCAGCATTATAGCTGAGCATTGACCTTTTTTGACGTACTGGACACTACAGTGACAGCACTGTTTTCGTTAATTTGTTGTATTAGTATTAAGTATTGTCACCGTCTTTGTAGTGTCTTGTGTGTCAAAATAAATGTATCTTTCTTTCTTTCTTTCAAATGTCATAAATGTTATCCAAAAAATTAAGTAAAATCCGTTTAACAAAAGCGCGTCTTAAGCGAGAAGACGTATTGTGCGGGATAGGGAAAATAAAACGTACGATTACTCGTATTGTGTTCTAAATTCGTATTTCTAGGTATTAAAAAATATACATTTTAAATGACATCACATAGATTTTAATACATTAGCAATAACAAGATTTTCAATAAAATTTAACTTGCAGTGCGTCTTCGCTTTGATTAAAAAAAGCTACGTCTTAAATTATTAAGACGCGGTCATACCACTTGCAAACAAAATCCTGCAGTATCATGGGTACTTCTTCTTTCAACACGAGATGTGATATTCCAACAGATTATGCGAGAAATCGTATTAAACATATCGTCACGCCTTTCCCCCGAGGGGGCTGGCAGAGGTGTATACAACACCCACACTTCGCCGGACGATATTCAGTCCCAAATGTGACAGGGGGCGAACCTGTCGCCCTACACCGGGCTCCAGTCATGTAGAAATGGTATTAAACGTGATCGTATTAAGCGAGTTCTACTGTAGTTAATATTCTGGTTAAAAATAGACCGTTCCCCAGCAGTGGTAAAAGGATCAAATAAAAAAAGTCTATAGATACGCCCAATTTTTAAAACATTTAATAGACAAATGAATTACTGTAATATAGCTTTCTTTATTGCTGCTGTTTGTTAGACAAGGACACACTTATATTATAATGCGAAAGTTTGCATAAATGTATGGATATTTGTTACTCAATCACGTCAGAACGCCTGAACGGATCTGTATAAGATTTGGCACAGAGATAGACTATAGGTCTGGATTAGCACTTAAGTTACTTTTTAACCACGGGTGAAACCGCGGAGCGTAGCTAGTAATTCATATTTAGCTAGCTTAGAAAATTCGAGAATTGGATCTTATGTATTCTTACAATTTTAATTTTCTAAAAATCTGTTTCCTTTTACAGAGAAACTGTTCTCCTCGATCAGACACTCCTGCAGTTCAGTAAAGAAGAGGAGACGGACTTATCGCATGCGGCGGAAACTTACAATCGAACCAAGGCTGCCGAGCGACACGCCGCTTTACTAACTTACTTCAGTGAGACAGCACGAGTGAAAATACCGGCTATATGGTGAGTGAGCGAGAGGGAAACAAATACTTGTTTTTTATTGAAAAAATCCTAAAACGTCCAGTATGTAAAGGTCCACTTACGAAAACATAATACCCTCTTATTAATAAACGTGGTACACAACAATAATAGTGTTTCCTGCCTGCCTTTTTTTGCCTGGGAACAATTATAGTGTTTCGTCTCTTTCTTTCTTTCTCGATCGAAAAAGGAAAAAAAACATGTAAAATATGTTGTCTAGTCCTAAAATCCAGGTGAATCCTACTAATATTATAAACGCGAAAGTTTGTAAGAATGGATGGATGGATGGTTGTATGTTTATTACTCTTTTACGCCAGAACGGCTAAACAGCTTGGCACAGAGATAGATTATAGTCTAGAATAGCACATAGGTATTATGTTTGTAATAGGTATTTAAACATTCTTTTAAAATATTATAAAAGCATTTTATTGTAAAACCAAAACTCAACAACTGTCAAAACTAAAAACAAAAGACGAACAGCTTCTTTCTTAAAAGAGGTCACGAACTCCGACCTCTTTGCTCTATACATATACTACAATAGGATACTTTTTAACCGCGGGTGAAACCGTGGGGTGCAGCTAGTTCGCGATAAAATTAAACTTTCATAGAGGACATAACATTAGTGTGAAACTGAACTAGATGGCGTTGGTGTCTTAACACGCGCAAGCGAAACGTTCACGCTCGGGTTGTAGCTGATCTGAGATACAGTTAACTTAATGTGGAAAAATAAGCACAAATGTTGTTTTTGGAGTGGTCTATGTGTAAAAGCATGGCCTTTGATTAATGATACTACTAATCCAGATAAATGAGACGTTCAGGTACGTAACGTTTATCTATTTTAATAATATTGACTAGTGGCTCTGTCAGCTGTAGACCTCGTGGCCGACGTCTGTCCTTTTCTTATGCCCTATGTGGCAAAAAAGCTAACGGGCCGCATGATGGTAAGCGATCACCTTTTTTTTATATTTATTTCGTAAAATATACATAAATTACAATTACAATAAATTCAGGACATTTTCACACACGGTCGCCTGACCCCAAACTAAGCAAAGCTTGTATTATGGCTGCCAGAAACTGATATACGTACATATATATTTTTAAATACAAACTTAAATAGGTATTAACACCCAGACATAGAACAAACACAAATGTTCATCACATGAATGCTTGCCCTAGGTGGGAATCGAACCCACGCTCCCAAGCTCAGAGGGCATATACATTTTAAAACACAAAGTATTAAAAAACTTAACAGTTTGTATCAATACCCTTATCGCTACACGCGATATGTTGTCTATATTTTTATCGATATGTTGTTGTTGTTGTCTATGAATACCTATAATACCAGGGGCATCATAGATGCGTTGGCGACCTTCAAGGACGACTGACAGCCCTTTTGAACCCCATGTTGTAGTTACTCGGAAATACTGCAGTGGGGCTATTCCTACGCGTGAGATGAGATGAGATTTTATCTTGGTCATTTTCACACCTATGACGTTTCGAACGAGAGCAACAAGGACGTAAAAAGGTGAGATGAAAATCTCAAATCTCCGAATAGGGCCCCTGGAGGGATACCGCAATACTACGGGAAACAGGGATCTCATTCCCCACATTGCAGGTGTGCGGCAAAAGTAAAAAATTGGTTGTCTGTAAAGTCGGTTTGCTGACGATAGTTTAACGTGACAACGTGCTCACTGAAGTAGGAGAGAGACGGATGTCGAACGCTGCCGAACGCAAAGGCCGATTGTGCTTCTTTGTCGCTCGTTCCGCGCTCTCGCTTGCACTTCAAGCCTTACATGGAACGCCTCAGAGCGGGGTAACGCCGCATGAGTCATGTTTTTTCGTGCGTGCAGCCGGCTCTATCGAATTATAAGACGTTGTCACGTCAATAAAAGATAAAAAAGATAAAAGATGCTACTGCACTTTTGTTCCCTAACTGTACATTTCAATTGAAAGGGCGTACATCCACATCCACACTGATATTAAAAAATCTAAAGGAACCCTGTCTGTCTTATTGTAGGCTTTGCACGGCTAAACGGATCTTGATGAAATTTAGTAATTTTACAGTATATCACGAGGAAGGTTTTCGAAGTTGCGGGTAACAGCTACTATCTTCTTCTTCTTCTTGGTCGCTACGCTCTTGACAGAGCGGTCGTGGTCGTCATGCAGTATTGTTATTGGCAGGGGCTGATGTAATGCGCCTCACAATATCTCGCCTTGTCTCTCTGCTCGAGGTCATTCTTGTGCACTCATGCACGGGACCGCCCACAGCAGGCTTGACCTGATCGGTCCATCGCATAGGTGACCTGCCGCGCGGTCTAATGCCTTCAACCTTGCCCTGGACGACAAGTCGCTCTATAGAGTGTCGCTCTGTCTCGCCTAGATACGTGTCCGAAGAACGTGAGTATTCGGGATTGTACTACGGCAGATAGACGCTGTTTGATGCCGAGTTCTTGAAGTATCGAGACGTTAGTGCGGAACTCGATCCACGACACCCCAAGCATTCTCCTCCAGCACCACATCTCTAAAGCATCTATCTTCTTTTTTTCCATCTCTCGTAGCGTCCACGTTTCCGCAGCGTAAAGAAATATGGGTAAAATAAGTGTTCGCACGAGCCTGGTCTTTGTGGCTTTGGTGATGTTCCTGTTCCTCCATATTTTCCTCATTTAACTAACATTAACAGCTACTATACTAACTTTTTAAACTGCGTAGTTATAAGTAAGGAATTAGTATGTAACACTTTTATTTTAATTTGCTTTTAGTTTAGGCGAGTGGTTGATGTGAGCACCAAGACAAACCATTTGGTTTTTTAGTGCAACACCTAAATATAATTATGTACAAACATTTTAAGGGACAAAAAGCTAGTTTCAAATATATGTAAATTGTCTGTGACTAGGTAGGGACTATCAATTAATGTACAATGTTTCGTGGCAAATAAATATTATATATTATTATTGTTAGCTGTTGCTTGCAGCTTTGCTTACCCTCGACTTCGTTCGCGTTTATCCAGAAAATAGTTTCCAAAAACCTTCCTCGTATAATACTCTAACTAATTATACTTTTTCTCAGAATATTTTATCAAGAAATTATTTCTTTTCCAGCAAATACATCCGTCAAATTGTTCGAGAAAGTTCCGAAAAGTTCTTAGTATTCGCGCACCACCGTTGCGTTATAGACGCCATCTGCAGTGAACTGGACGAGGCGGCCGTGCACTACATCTGTATCGTGGGCAACACGCCGCCCAATAGCAGAGCCGTAAGTATCACGGACGGACCAATGACAGAGCTGAGAGTATTGCTCACTCAGAGCTGCAATTCAAAATGGCGGAGAAAATATTTTTTTAGAAAAACATACTCTGCGTAATAATCGTACCTACTCCCAAAATTTCTAAAGAAGCGTTTAAAAAATGGGACTGGTAGACGAAGACAGAGATCCGGACATATGAAAGCATGTTTCTCCAAGCTGAAGCATAACGGTTAACAACATGCCCAGTTTAGTAAACCAATAAACAAAAACAATGATGCTATCGTTCGCAGGAGCTGGTAGACAAGTTCCAGCACGGCTCGTCCCGGTGCTGCGTGCTGTCGGTGACGGCGGCCGGCGCGGGGCTCACGCTCACAGCCGCCGCGCTCGTGCTGTTCGCCGAGCTGCACTGGAACCCCGGGGTGAGCACACACACACACACACTGTCGGTGACGGCGGCCGGCGCGGGGCTCACGCTCACAGCCGCCGCGCTCGTGCTGTTCGCCGAGCTGCACTGGAAACCCGGGGTGAGCACACACACACACACACACTGTCGGTGACGGCGGCCGGCGCGGGGCTCACGCTCACAGCCGCCGCGCTCGTGCTGTTCGCCGAGCTGCACTGGAACCCCGGGGTGAGCACACACACACACACACTGTCGGTGACGGCGGCCGGCGCGGGGCTCACGCTCACAGCCGCCGCGCTCGTGCTGTTCGCCGAGCTGCACTGGAAACCCGGGGTGAGCACACACACACACACACACTGTCGGTGACGGCGGCCGGCGCGGGGCTCACGCTCACAGCCGCCGCGCTCGTGCTGTTCGCCGAGCTGCACTGGAACCCCGGGGTGAGCACACACACACACACACACTGTCGGTGACGGCGGCCGGCGCGGGGCTCACGCTCACAGCCGCCGCGCTCGTGCTGTTCGCCGAGCTGCACTGGAACCCCGGGGTGAGCACACACACACACACACACTGTCGGTGACGGCGGCCGGCGCGGGGCTCACGCTCACAGCCGCCGCGCTCGTGCTGTTCGCCGAGCTGCACTGGAACCCCGGGGTGAGCACACACACACACACACTGTCGGTGACGGCGGCCGGCGCGGGGCTCACGCTCACAGCCGCCGCGCTCGTGCTGTTCGCCGAGCTGCACTGGAACCCCGGGGTGAGCACACACACACACACACTGTCGGTGACGGCGGCCGGCGCGGGGCTCACGCTCACAGCCGCCGCGCTCGTGCTGTTCGCCGAGCTGCACTGGAACCCCGGGGTGAGCACACACACACACACACTGTCGGTGACGGCGGCCGGCGCGGGGCTCACGCTCACAGCCGCCGCGCTCGTGCTGTTCGCCGAGCTGCACTGGAACCCCGGGGTGAGCACACACACACACACACTGTCGGTGACGGCGGCCGGCGCGGGGCTCACGCTCACAGCCGCCGCGCTCGTGCTGTTCGCCGAGCTGCACTGGAACCCCGGGGTGAGCACACACACACACACACTGTCGGTGACGGCGGCCGGCGCGGGGCTCACGCTCACAGCCGCCGCGCTCGTGCTGTTCGCCGAGCTGCACTGGAACCCCGGGGTGAGCACACACACACACACACTGTCGGTGACGGCGGCCGGCGCGGGGCTCACGCTCACAGCCGCCGCGCTCGTGCTGTTCGCCGAGCTGCACTGGAAACCCGGGGTGAGCACACACACACACACACACTGTCGGTGACGGCGGCCGGCGCGGGGCTCACGCTCACAGCCGCCGCGCTCGTGCTGTTCGCCGAGCTGCACTGGAACCCCGGGGTGAGCACACACACACACACACACTGTCGGTGACGGCGGCCGGCGCGGGGCTCACGCTCACAGCCGCCGCGCTCGTGCTGTTCGCCGAGCTGCACTGGAACCCCGGGGTGAGCACACACACACACACACACTGTCGGTGACGGCGGCCGGCGCGGGGCTCACGCTCACAGCCGCCGCGCTCGTGCTGTTCGCCGAGCTGCACTGGAACCCCGGGGTGAGCACACACACACACACACTGTCGGTGACGGCGGCCGGCGCGGGGCTCACGCTCACAGCCGCCGCGCTCGTGCTGTTCGCCGAGCTGCACTGGAACCCCGGGGTGAGCACACACACACACACACTGTCGGTGACGGCGGCCGGCGCGGGGCTCACGCTCACAGCCGCCGCGCTCGTGCTGTTCGCCGAGCTGCACTGGAACCCCGGGGTGAGCACACACACACACACACTGTCGGTGACGGCGGCCGGCGCGGGGCTCACGCTCACAGCCGCCGCGCTCGTGCTGTTCGCCGAGCTGCACTGGAACCCCGGGGTGAGCACACACACACACACACACTGTCGGTGACGGCGGCCGGCGCGGGGCTCACGCTCACAGCCGCCGCGCTCGTGCTGTTCGCCGAGCTGCACTGGAACCCCGGGGTGAGCACACACACACACACACACTGTCGGTGACGGCGGCCGGCGCGGGGCTCACGCTCACAGCCGCCGCGCTCGTGCTGTTCGCCGAGCTGCACTGGAACCCCGGGGTGAGCACACACACACACACACTGTCGGTGACGGCGGCCGGCGCGAGGCTCACGCTCACAGCCGCCGCGCTCGTGCTGTTCGCCGAGCTGCACTGGAACCCCGGGGTGAGCACACACACACACACACTGTCGGTGACGGCGGCCGGCGCGGGGCTCACGCTCACAGCCGCCGCGCTCGTGCTGTTCGCCGAGCTGCACTGGAACCCCGGGGTGAGCACACACACACACACACTGTCGGTGACGGCGGCCGGCGCGGGGCTCACGCTCACAGCCGCCGCGCTCGTGCTGTTCGCCGAGCTGCACTGGAACCCCGGGGTGAGCACACACACACACACACACTGTCGGTGACGGCGGCCGGCGCGGGGCTCACGCTCACAGCCGCCGCGCTCGTGCTGTTCGCCGAGCTGCACTGGAACCCCGGGGTGAGCACACACACACACACATACACACACTACAATTGAAAATAGGCTCGAAAACCTGACCCACGATATCAATCGTCCTAACAGCCGGAAATCCGCGCAACATCCGGACATCCGGAAGCATTTTTTTCCCAAGCTAAAACGGAGACGTTCGCGCTCATTCAGCAAATACTAAACTCCTTATCGCTGTTCAGATCCTGACGCAGGCGGAGGCGCGTGCGCATCGCATCGGTCAACTAGGTGCGGTGCGCGTGCGCTACCTGCTGGCGCCAGGAACGGCGGACGACCACATGTGGACCATGCTGCAGTCAAAACTCGATGTACGTTATTACGATCAATTGTGGAAGAAAACTTGGCATAAAAAATATCCTACTAATATTATAAACGCGAAAGTTTGTATGTATGGATGGATGTTGTTACTCTTTCACGCCAGAACGGCTGAACAGATCTGGGTGAAAATTGGCACAGAATTAGATTATAGTCTAGAATAGCACATAGGATACTTTTTAACCGCGGGTGAAACCGCGGGGCGCAGCTAGTATTTTATACAATAATAAATAATAATAAATAATAAATAAATTTTTATTTCAAAAACTACATGGTAAAGATAAAAACTATCAGATACAAACATTTTTTTTTAGGAACAATAAAATAATTTTGCCTGAACTAGGTAATCCTGTTTGTCAGGCGATAAATACGGCAAAAATTTAACATAAAATAATCATTGCATTGCAAAGGTGACAAGTGAAACGCTCGAATTCCAGATTACAACTGTCTTTATTTGGTCTACTGTCTTATAACCAAAATGTACCTATTTACTATATCTCATTTTAACCGCTATTAGAAAAATAAAATAAATGTTAGTTTATTTTATTTTACAATAGGGATATGCTAGTTATAGATACCTTTATTGTTACAATTCTAAGGGTTAGTATGGAGCTCCTAAATGTACGTGGTTAATACATAGTTTAGAGTTGATTATAATATTAAATTATTGGCTACGCTAGTAATATATTTGGTTACATTTTAATCTTAATGAAAGTATGTATATGGATTTCTTAGGCTAAACTAATTATTATTCTTATACAATACGATATTATATTTATATTTTATGATACTGGTGGAACATAACGTTTAGTTCTATTTTTATGAACAGTATACAATTTATTATTTTTAATTATTTCAACGTTTGGTGAACATTCTTTTACAACAGTATAGGGCCCTGAGTATATTGGTTGGAACTTATTTCCAATTTCATTTTTTAACATAATTAAATCATTTGGTTTATATGATATAGAATTTATATTTTGATCGTATCGCAATTTCCGATTAATTTTACTAGTTATTAAATTATTACGTGCTTCTTTTTGCGAGGTTTGTATTCTGTAACGTAATTCTAGCGGATAACTATCAAAATTATACAAAGGATCTACTTTTCCTGTATCTAGATTCGATGGTAAAATGCACTTTGTGCCAAAAACTAACTCAAAAGGCGTGTATTTCGTCTCTGTGTGCACTGATGTGTTGTATGAAAAACACCAAAATGGGAGCCGTGTACTCCATGCGTTTGATTGATTTTCAGTTTGTATTCTAAGATAGTTACCTAAATTTTTGTGTGAGTTCTCCAACGCTCCAATACTCTGGTGATGGTATGATGTAGACTGTAATTGGTTTATATGTAAAAGCTTACATACCTCTTTCATTGTAGCTGATATAAATTCTGTTCCTCTGTCAGTGGCGATAGTCTGTGGGATTCCATATCTGAGAATAAAGTTGTTTACAAAATTTTTTGCTACTTCAGTCGAATTTTTAGAAAATAGTGGATATGCTTCGATATACTTACTCAGTTCACACTGTATAGTTAATATATAAGTGTAGTTATTATAATCTCTATCAAGAGGTCCGACTAAATCTAAAAATACTTTATTCATTGCTGATGTTGCAGTTGTAGTAATAGTCATAGGTTCTTTAATATGATGTGACGAATGTTTTTGTCTTTGACATTTATCGCATTTCTCTACAAATTGTTTTACGTCTGTTTCTAATCCTGTCCAGAAATAGTATCTTTTTATATTATTTATCATTCTTTTGACACCTGCGTGGCCACTAGTCGGTAAAAGGTGAAAGTCATTTATGATTACACGTTTATCGTCGTTGTCTTCTATTCTTTGTACATCTTTTAAAATACATAATTGTGGCCCGGACCATTTTTTTATTTTCCGTATTTCACTTGCGACTTTTTCTATAAAAATATTATTATTTTTATTTTTAATAAAATATATTTCTTCTATTTCGCATTTTTTACAAAGACATTCCAGCTCTCTCACAAATTCGCCTGGCGATATTCGCGATCGAGACGCTGGATTAATAAAAATTGTATTTTTCGATGATACGTAACAAAGATCATTATTTTCATATTTTATTTCGTTTAGGTTACGATATCGTTTTAATTCTTTTTCATTAATGAACCGTAGTTCAATGAAGTGTTTAGGTTTGCTTAGCATTTCTACAACTTTCGGATGCTGACGCTGATTATCGTGAGAAATAGTAGTAGCAGCATCATGTTGCTGCGCTTGTTGTTTTTGTAACTTAGCTGTTTGAGCGCGTGTCATCACATTTATTATACATTCATTCATCTCCTTTAATTCATCTATCGTAATATGCAACCGTGACATTGCGTCCGCAGCTGAATTATTTTTGCCTTTCAAATATTCTACAACAAAATCGTATTCCTCTAAAACTAGTCTGAATTTAATTAATCTACTGGATGGATCCCGCATACTAAATAAAGCTATAAGTGGTTTATGGTCTGTTTGAACTTTGAATCTACGACCATATAGATAAGGTCTAAAATGTTTGACTGACCAAACGATAGCTAATAACTCTTTCTCGATAGTTGGATATCTTTTTTCTGCTTTATTTAGAGTCCTGCTAGCGTATGCCACTGGCCTCCCATTGCCATTTGACAGCACTGAACCAATAGAATATCCAGAAGCATCGGTTTGCAAAATAAATACGTTATCTTCTGAAAAATCAGGATATTGCAATACTGGGTGTGAAATTACACTCTGTTTGAGTAAATTAAATGATTTTTGACATTCATCGTTCCAATCAAACGCCACATTTTTTCTACATAAATTGTTCAATGGATATGCTTTTTCTGCAAAGTTTGAAATAAATTTCCTATAAAAATTTACAAATGCAACAAATCGCCTAGTTTCATCTGTGTTTGTTGGACGAGGGTAATTTTCCACTACTTTTATTTTGTTAGGGTCAGGTTTGACACCGTTAGATGTGACAACATGTCCTAGGAATAGTAACTCTTTTCGTAAAAAATCACATTTTTGAGGATTTAGTTTTAAATTAACTTTTCGTAGTCTTTTGAAAATTTCTTGCAGATTTTTGATATGAGAAGATAAATCTCTACTATAACAAACTAAATCATCTTGGTAAACGAGACATTTTTCATAGTTTAGACCTGTCATTGCCATTGTCATCATTCTTGAAAAAGAGCTTGGACTAGTTTTGAGTCCCTGGGGAAGTCTGGTCATTTGGAAACGTCCTGAATCAAATGCAGTGTATTTACGACTTTCTGGAGCTAGACTGACATTGTAATAGCCTTGATGTAAATCTAAATGTGAAAAATACAAACATCCTGATAGCGAATCTAATATTTCTGTAATATTTGGAAGTGGAAATATATCATTTAGTATCACATTGTTAAGTTTCCTATAGTCAATGACTAAGCGCCATTTCTTGTTTCCATTGTTGTCCGATTTTTTCGGTACGAGTAAAATAGGGCTAGACCATTCGCTTTGACATGGTTCTATAATTCCGTCTCTCAACATGTCGTTGATTTGGTACTTAATTTCATTTTTTAAAGAATGAGGTAATCTGTAGGGCTTAGAGTAAATTGGCTGACTGCCTTCCTTTACTTGAATTGAGTGTTGGTAAATATCGGTTGTTGATAGCTTATCACCATCTAAATAAAAAATATCGGAATATTTCGCACATAAGTTTTCAATATTAATTTTTTCTTCTTTGTTTAAATGACTTAAGTTCAAATTAGAAAATAATTGTTTTACTCGTTGTGAATTATTTGGATTTTTATCAAATGCACAGATGTTGTAATGTTTTATTTCATGAATTTGTAACTTAATCTCTTTTAAAGTCACGTCATTTGTGTTTGTGTTCAAAATACGTATCGGTATTCTGCCATTTACGGGTGTAACTAGTGTACTTGCGACAAAAATTCCCTCACATATTTCTTTCGTGCATACTACACATTCCTCCGTCAAATTGACATTAACGTACTGTATAGATTCGGATCGAGCTGGTAATGTCATTAAATATTCTACTGGATTAAGTAACTTCAAAATTATTTCTTTTTCATTGCAACATAATGTCATAATATTGTTATTAAAGTCAATAGTCGACCTGTACCTGCTTAAAAAGTCTTGTCCTAAAATTCCATGCGCCTTACATGGCAAGGAATCAAAAACATAAAACCTATGAGTAATTGTTTGATTATCAATCAATAACTGCAAGTCAACATATCCAATCGCTTGTACTTTACCTCCGATTCCATTTATGATTAAGTTCTCCTTCCTAATTGGAATATTGTAATCTAAAACATGTTTATACTTTACCGCTGAAATTGAAGCTCCTGTATCAACGAGCCAATGGAATGATTCACAAAGATTCACATATAATTCTACGTAACAATTACTGTCGCTAGCTAAGATTTTATACTCTTTAGGCTCGAAAAACTCATTTTGGCAGTTTTCAAAAGGAAGCTGCTGCTCTTCAGAAAGCTCTTTTTCACAGTTTGTGGATTTAGGCTGCTTTTCTTCCTGTTCATTCATCATACGTACGTTTCCCCGAAATGCGTTATTTCCACTGTGCGAGTATCGGTTGTTAAAATAATTTCCTCGATAGTTGGTATTTCTTCTACTCATGTAATAATTGTTAAAGAACTTACCCTGATTATAAGTCGAAGTGGGGCTACCTCGGGACTGCTGGAAACTTGATGCCATGCCAGTACTAGACTGCCAACCTCTACCACGGGTCTGATAACCCTGAGAAAAGCCGCGAGTATTCCTATACGTACCTCTATTGTTACCTGTGCTGTTGTAATATCCCGACTGCCAGAAATTGTTTTGCCTCATGGAAAACATTTCAGGTGTTAAGCTTGTTGTTGGAGTATCTTTATCGATTGCAGCTTGAATTGCGTCTTTTAAATACTCAAATTTTTGGGCTGAAATAATTGTGCTGATCCTGCGATTTCGCAATCCTTCACTAAACTGGTGAATAGCTTGTGTTTCATTTACGGTTTTTAAAACATTATATTTTGTTGCATCACCGTGAGATTGTGAAATCGTAAGTTCTACAAACATTTCCGAGAGTTTTTTCCCGAAGTCATTAATAGTCAAATCATTTTGTCTACAATTTAATAATTGTTTTTGCAAAGCTCTCGCAGACTTTTGAGGTAGTAGAATTCGTTTCATGTCATTAAGAAGCTTTTCGACACTGTAATAAGTTGATGATAATCTTAATTTAGCACCTTGTGACAATCTACTCTTTAAAACAAACGTAATCAGCTTACTGTGTGCTTCAGTGTCGATGACCGAACTGTAATAGTCGATACCGTCAATTAATTGTCGCGTATTAGAAATCTCATCCGTCATGACGGGTAATAAGTTTAGAGCAACTTTTAAATCGAATTCCATTTTTGCAATATTTTTTTTTTGTCTTAATATGTAAACGAACTTATATCCTTACGTGTACTTATTACCTACTAATTTTCTGACAATAGTCTCGAATAAAATACTTTTTCCACATTCGTTGGATGCTACTTATATTTTTAAATAATTATAATATTGCTCCATGATAATATTACAATCTAGTCAACAAAAGTTCTAAATAGGTACCTTTTTTTTTTTTTTTTTTTTAACCATTATTGATGCACTTCGTAACATTTATTTATTTCCTTTTCCTGGACTTTTCTTTCGACACCAACATCTCCCGGCTGCCTGCATACGTTGTATATTAATCTTCCGACACCAACGTCTCCCGGCTGCCTGCATACATTATATGCCAATCATCCGACACCAGCTACTCCCGGCTGCCTGCATTTTTCTCACCACAATGTTATTTTTTTTTTTTATTATTATTTGTGTTTTCAAACTATTGAATCGTCGATTTCCAAATTTGTTACGAACCCACACACACACACACAACGATCGTTAAAATAGTCATTGTAGAAATATTGTCCCGCATTGGTACTATTGGAGTTTATTGCATTTTGGTATTCTTTTATTTATTAATTAATTTAATCGTTTCCATTTTTTCACTTGTTATTGCAATCAAATATTTACTATTTTTTTTTTTTTTATTGTTTGTTTGTTTGGAGCCGCATATTATTAAACACGAGTCGCGTCGCGTACCCCAAACATGGCAGGGTCGCCATGCAAAGGTGACAAGTGAAACGCTCGAATTCCAGATTACAACTGTCTTTATTTGGTCTACTGTCTTATAACCAAAATGTACCTATTTACTATATCTCAGCATACTCACATATTCTAATTCAATAAAATTCTAATTAATTTTAAACTATAAAATAAACTTACTGTAAATTTAAAATTAAACATACAAATTAAACACAAACAAATAACAACTTCTCTGTATCTTCGTAGGACATATTTTGGAGAGCTTCTTTAACAGTTTGCTTACATTTTACATATGTAAGGGAAAATAATTTCCCGAGAGAATTAAGTCTATTGTAAAGAAGCGGACCTAAAAACATGAAAAATTTTCTTGTAAAAGCATGCTTTGTTGCTTTTTGAGGGCACACAATATCTTTCCGTCTTTTATTAGTAATGTCAGTGTTGTAAGGAGTAGCTGCGTGCTGCTTTAGTACTATGTTCATTATGAAAAGCTGGCGAACGGTTAATACTTCACAAGATTTGTAGAGAAGGTTAGTAGGAAATAGGAAGGGACGGAAAGTTGACACCTTGAGGATCGCACGTTGAGCTCTCTCGATAGTTAGTAACAATGTTTTCCCTGCTCCACCCCATGCAGTTATACAATAAGATAATATTGATTGACAAAGAGCTAAATAAACCTGTCTGATTAATTTTGGATTTGAAATACTGCGTAGCTTTTTAAATACAAATATCATCTTGCGAATCCTGTTGCATAGCATTTCGATGTGTGGTTTAAACGATAGAGTTTCATCTAAAATTATACCCAAGTATTTTATTTTATTCGTAATTTTAATGACAGGACAGTTACATTGTATATCACCGGAATCTCTACAATAGTGCGCTAATACTTTAGTGCTAGTTTGAGTTGATGCTGGTTTTCGCATTGAAAATTTAATGTATTTTGTCTTGTCAGCGTTTAGTGTTAGTAGGTTATGTTGAAGACAGCGATTAATAGCGTTGAAGCCGTTTTGCGCATGCTTGTAAACTTCCTCTTCTGAGTCAGCCGAAAAAAGTAAAGCAGTGTCGTCAGCGTATGATATGACTATGCCATGATCCAAATTTACATTGCAGAGGTCGTTGATATAGATTAAAAAAAGGGTTGGCCCTAATATGCTTCCTTGGGGGATACCGTAGGAAGTGTTTTTCACATCCGCGCTGAATACACTGTCAATCCTAACGCATTGAGTACGCTCTTCCAAGTAGCTTGCAAAAAGTTTTAACTGGGTACCCCGTACCCCCAGGTTTTCAAGCTTACGCAAAAGGATTGGGATGGACACCGTGTCAAAAGCTTTTGCGAGGTCCAGGAAAATTCCTATAGTGTGGTTACCTTTATCGAGCTCATGAGCTAAGTAATCGGTTAGATGATGAACAGCATCTGCTGTTGAAATTCCAGGTCTAAAACCAAACTGCTTCTCAGATAATATCGATTTATCCTGTAAATAGCCGAGCAACCTATTATTTATAATTTTTTCTAATATTTTAGAAAAAGAGGGCAGTAAGGAAATAGGCCTGTAATTTGTCACTTGATCTTTCCTACCCGATTTATGTATAGGAATAATAACGGCTTTTTTGAGACAGTTGGGGAAAATACCCACGGTTAAACATTTTCGGAAGATGTGAGTCAATGGTGGTACTAATAGGTGCTTATATTGTTTTATAATTTTACAAGGAATATTATCCCAGCCAACTGCACAGTTATCTCTTAAGCCCATGATTATCCTTTCTACCTCAGTTTCGTCAGTATTTAACAATGCAAGGGATGTTAAGGAAATGCAAGCGGAAGGGGGGGTTGTAAGAGGATTTAATTGATTTAGTACTTTTTCTGCCAGAGACTTGCCTGCATTGACAAAGAAATTATTTGCTATGTTAGCAGATGCAGACTGTGACGGGTGTGCATTCAATAAACTTGAAGATGACTCATTTTGTTTTGAGAATAGAATTTTTGACAATAGAAGTTGTCTAGCGCAATTACGCTAAATCCAAATATATGTATGAAGTTTCTTTGGCACGGCCTACAGCCTAAACAGTTTATATTTCGACATGTGAGGTGTCATTTGAATCGTCCTGATAGTGGAAGTGACATAGGGTACAATATTTTGCAGCCGGGTTTTTCGGTTTTCTTTTAATAATGTTACTTGTTACTGCAATTCTGAATTGGCAGTATTGCGACAATAATTTGAGTGTGGCCGGGACATTTATTCATACATTTCTAGCATGGCAGGGCTATAGTCGGCAATATTGCCAGTTTTGCCCGGCCAGTATTTCAGTAAAAATATGGCCCCGACGCAGTCTTAGAGGGTGAGACTCTTTAGAAAATAAAATTTTAACGCCTACCAGATATTTTTTCGAAAAAACAGGCCATATTGTAAAAAAACGTAAATAATCGAATCAAAATAAAACAAAGTTTTTTTGCTCTTATTCTTTTACTAAAAAGCGATGATAGCCTAGCCGGAGAAGGCCCGCCTTTCAAGCCAGAGGGAGCGGGTTCGGACCTAGCCGACGGCACGCACCAATTTGTTCATTGTGTGAACATATGTGCGTATTGGATGTCATCTGCTACATGACTGGAGCCCGGTGTATGGCGACAGGCTCGCCCCCTGTCACATTTGGGACTAAATATCGTCCGGCGAAGTGTGGGTGTTGTACACCTCTGCCAGCCCCCTCGGGGGAAAGGCGTGGCGTAAATATTCTTACCCGCGGTCCCACAGAAATCGTAATATTTACAAGATAAAAAAGAGCCAATGTCCTTTTCTGTACCGCTGACAACGTGTATGCAAAATTTCATGATGGTCGGTTGAGTAGTTACGGCGTGAAAGCGTAACAAAGAAATGAACTAACTCACTTTCGCATTTATGATGTTAAGTTAGGATTTTAAATCTAAAATTAAGGTGATAGAAATGATGGCTTGCTTTTCTTTCAGGTACTAAACAACGTTGGTCTCAGTAAAGACACGTTTGAAGGCTCCACTATAAAACATCAGGTAAAACATTTAATCTCTCTTTATTTTTAACCCTTGACGCAAATACGACGGGGTGTTATAAGTTTGACGTGTCCCTCTCCCTCTCCCTCCCCCTCTCTCTCTTTCTCTCTCTCTCTCTCTGTGTGTGTGTGTGTGTGTGCCATCGTAGTTCCCAAACGGATGAAGCTATTTTGATTTTTTGTTTGAAAGGCGAATTAGTCAAGATTAGATTTTGTGAAAACTTGTAATTGGCCTTCTGTCTCTATCTTCTATTTATAATTTTGTACCTAGCTGTAAGTTTTCCTAAGAAAATAAAATAAAATAAATTATTAGACAAGATAAATTAAACATTTAAAAAAACAATTTTTTTACTGTTTAATTTATACTGTACTTCCTTTTAAATTAATACACAATTAAAACCGAACCAATACTTGTTCAAATGCTTCCATTAAAACACTGTTTTTAACAAAGAAATGAACAATGCAGGTCTAGCATGTGCGACGCGACAACGGTATGTCTCCTTTCATCGAGACAGACGTATATTTACACATAGCCTTGTCACGTTCTCGCACGACAAAAAGTGACGAGAAGAATTTTGTCGCGCGTATGCTACTGGCGCGGCTACATTAGCGGCCTTCGGCTATAGCGACAAGTGTAGCCGGTTAGTTTGTTACTCTGCAATGTATCGGGCGAATTATTGCCTACGTCAAATCCTAGTTACTAACTAAGTTAACATAAGGTTTCTTTAAATTGATCAGCAATTTGTAAAACTCAATTTGTAAACTGTTGTATTAAATAATATTTGATTTGATTTGATTCCGTAGAAAGGCAACGAATTGACCGCTAAGACGCTAAGATGTAGATTATGTAAACAAGAACATCGCCGATAACTGATAACGATGATTTTAGCCATCTCATGAAAGACGAATTATCGCGCGCTAATGTAGCCGCACCATTTGGGGGCTATAATACCCACTTTTAGGCATCCCTGACATTCTTGAAAATATATGTCCTAAACCAGTAGTAGCCCATGGTATAATAATATACTCCGCCAGGTATAGCATTCAGAAACACGTAGTGACGTCAATCGATGCTTAAGCAAGATCGAAATGAGTCGTATACAACAAGTTCGAAAGAGACAGATGACGATGACGTCATTATGTGTTTGTTTTGGATCATTTAGTAGTTGACTGGAGCCCGGTGTATGGCAACAGGCTCGCCCCCTGTCACATTTGGAACTGAATATCGTCCGGCGAAGTGTGGGTGTTGCATTACACCTCTGCCAGCTCTTTCGGGGGGAAATGCGTGACGATATGTAGTAGCCAAAGTGCAACATTTTGACAGATTACCAAAGATCTCTTTATCCATTTCAGGAGAGCAAAAACCACATATCGCAGTACCTCACACCTCCGAGAGTTACGAAAAACAAGAACGACTACATTCCCGGGACTAATATAAGGAAAGATTCACACAAAAAAGAAATGGAACCTAACAGTAGGCTTTCAAATTTAAACGGACATTCATCAACTGATACAAAAAATATTAGTAACGATCACGGTGTTCCTTCAAAAAGTGAAAAGTGTCCTTCAACTGAAGTTAGTTCTTCTAATAATGCGAAAAATTCTTTAAGTGATATTAAGAAAGAAGTAGAAAAATGTGATATTAGTGATTTTTTCGAGGAATCTTTTTTCGATGAAGATGAAGACGACGTAATGCTAGCTGAGCTTGATTTGTGATTGTACAAGTTGGTGCTATAAAAAAATAAAACTTACTATTTTTCATAAGCCTCTTTGTTTTATTTTAGTTTGATTAAATCGATATTTGTAAAGAAAGTGAAATGTAATCCCACTTCTGAATGATCAAAAAAAAGTTTTTTTTAGCAATTTTTAGCAACAAAGGATAGTGGTAATCCTAATCCTATTTAATATTATTAATCAAAGTGAGATTGTTTGTTTGTTACGCTTTCACGCCTTAACTTTCTTAATTAATAGTCATGAAATTATTAAAAAATACAGGGTATTTTTAGCCGCGGGTAACACCGTGGGGTGCAGCTAGTGTGAAACAATCCTACAGATGATAAATAAAACTAAAATTGTAAAAAAATTAATTGCATTAACATTAGCAACAAAATATCACAAAGAATAGAACACAGATTCTAAACATTTTAACTGAGATTTCTTTAGCTAGCATTTGGCTATAGCTGCAATATTTGTAAAAAAGTTTCCTTGTAAAATGTTCAGATATTATTTTGCAGAACCTGCAAACTATAATGCTGTAGACAGATCTTTCATTTTAAGTGTTGTTGAGATTAGAGGTACCTAAAACCATCAAGATCCTTTTAGGAAGGACAACAAGGACCTTTCCTAGCCAACGACACTTGACCGCCCGCACATCTGAGCAAGCACTCGTTGCCGTACGTGACTCCATCCGTTCCACAAACTGGCTTCATATTCCTTGGACAGGAGCAGCTAGAGGGCTGGTCGCCTTGAATAGCATTAGCGCATGGCCCTCGGCTTTTGATGCTTAGAGACGGGTACCGAGCGGTCGCGCAGTTCAACAAGCAGGGGTTGGAGTAGGTCGTGCCATCGCTCCCGCAAACCTCATCCAACTCTTCAGTACAAATGCAGGGAGGTGCTTGGGGTAAAGGGGGGAGGCCCACAACGTGTAATTCGTCAGGACACCTGCTGTGGCTCTTGATGCTCAAAGACGGGTCGTTGGCCGTAGCGCAGTTCAACACGCAAGCGTTGTCGTAGGTGTTCCCATCGCTTCCGCAAACTTCGCTTATCGGATCTGTGCAAGTGCAAGGAGGTTGTTGAGGTAAAATTGGGGTAGCCACCTGCACTTTATCGATGCACTTGCTGTAGCTCTTGATGCTGAGAGACGGGTTGTTGGCCGTAGCGCAGTTCAACACGCAAGCATTGTCGTAGGTGTTCCCATCGCTTCCGCAAACTTCACTTATCGGATCTGTGCAAGTGCAAGGAGGTTGTTGAGGTAAAATTGGGGTAGCCACCTGCACTTTATCGATGCACTTGCTGTGGCTCTTGATGCTCAGCGACGGGTTGTTGGCCGTAGCGCAGTTCAACTGGCAAGGGTTGCTGTAGGTGTTGCCATCGCTGCCGCATACGAAATCAATCTCGTCGGTGCAGATGCAAGGAGGTTGGGGTACTTTGCCTTCTTCGCAAGCGCCTTCGGAAGCAACATCGATGTAGGGTTGCGCTGTTCTTTTGCAGAGCAGCGAGCATCTGTCAGGGTATGTGTTGCCGTCGTTGCCGCAGACCGGCTTGTATTCGAAAGTGCAGACGCAAATGGCTTCGGCGGCTTCGCAGGAGCCTTCGCTCTTGACGGTGATTTGCTTGCCGGTCCTGTATATCTCGCAGTCGAGCAGGCAGTGGTTGCTGTAAGTCTGGCCGTCGGAGCCGCAGACTGGCTGCAGGTTCCTGGTGCAGACGCAGGGCGGCAGGCCGGCCGCGGTCAGCGCGTGGACTGCCACCAGCGACAGAATTGCTGGAAATAAGTTGAATATGAACAGTAAATATCTACATGGAAATCAGGCGGGTTGATGTTTGAATGGTAAATAAGGCATGCTGAGAATCGTTAATTGTTAAATATGGAGGATTTAATACTCTGTTCGAATAGTGATTTTATCATTATTTTTATTTCTCGATAGCGATTTTCTGTATCGGTTCACATTTGGTTTTATTTACACTCTTCGATATTTTTTCGAAGGGGGTCGAAAAAGAGGTTTTCTAGTATTAGTTTGACTGGTTTCGTTTACTTGTTTTCTTAGAAAGCTTTTACTAATGAATGCTAGCTTTCCTTGTAAAAGGGATACCTATCTTGACTACAGTTTTCCGAGAAAGCGGGAATTTCCATTAAGCGTAAACAATTGCGACATTTAAAGTAGTGTGATATTACGAATCCGAATGAACTCGATCTAGGACATGACTTGCGCACGCAATATACGCAGATATTTTAGTGTTTACCCACCTGGGTAAACACTAAAATATCTGAGTAATTTTAAACTGTTGACGTTAAAAACAGCAGTTGACGATACTATGGTGGTTATCACCATATTGGCAGTTTTTATGATCAGTAATAACTACTGCTCATTAAAATTAGGATGCAAAAAATTGTTGTCTGTAAAATCTGAATTCCTACTTATATAGATAATTGCTGCCTTATTCGGTTTTTACATCAAAATCTTACTCCACCATCCTTTAACGTCTGCTAAAGCGTAAATATAATATGTATCTTCTTAGCACAACAAAAAATACAAATTAAAAAATGCATAAACAATAAAAAGGCGTCTGGCTTGACCCGAAGTCACTTGTTACAATCGTGTTATCTTTTATTCACAACGACTGTATTTTTCCTTCCTTTAATTCTAATACAACCGTAAAAAATAAACTATAAAAAGCAAATTTTTGAACACACGGGTTGTGTTTAGCATGGTATATAAGTACTTACTGAACTCTAAATACATTTCCGTTACCATACAAGATAGAACTATCTACCTACTACATAATATATACTTACACGTTTATTTATATTCTATACCTACTATGTAAAATATATTGTCCTATCTCACTCTTAACTGACATTTTGACCTCAACGCGCCGAGCTGAACCTTGACATTCATAACCAAATACGAACGAAGAATCCGTTTATTTACTTAACTATAAAATATTTTAAATTATCCGGAATAAACGTAATTTGGTTAAGTACATAGGAAACTATTAAAAACACCGTTTGCGTTCACACAACGAGTTTACCTCTACATTTGATAGGTACTACATCTGGTAGGTAGGTAATTCAAGGTTTCCTAAAACCAAAATACTAAAAAATAATTAACCAGGTAACTAATAATGTGCGCGATAAGTTTCATTTGGATAAATTAAAAACACGTGATAAATCACAAAAGTTAAAAAGTTACAAAAACATGAAAAAAATGTAAAAAAGATTACCATGTCACAGATAAATGATGGTGCTGCAACTGGTCATAAAAAAATCTGTTAAAAAACAATGTTCTAAATCTAAAAGCAGAATAGGATAAATGCCTCTACCAAAATACCAACTTCATAAAAGCCCTAGTAGGCATCTACGTAACGTAGAACCTATTAGTTATACCATAAATAATGAAAAGCTTACCTAATTTGTAACCCATTTTCAGTCCCACCGTATTCTTTAAAATCAACTAACAGATTGCTCAAGACTCCAACTATGTCGTACTTATATGCACGATCTGTCACCAAAGGTTATCTCATTTGTTTTGTTGACCAATATTCGTGGAAAGAAGCCGAGATGCGAAGGAATAATGATGTTTTGAGACGCCGGCCAGGTTTATATAGAAATGTTATTACTTTAACGACAGGGAAACTGCAAGGTTCTATTTGTTTGGTTTGTGAATCCCCGCGTTGTTTTACGTCAACATCTGCCTCCAAGTAGGTTTGCTTTGCTGGGCACGATCACGTCACTCGGGACATTTGCTTAGCGTATTCATGTGAAATCGGCTCATTTAGTTTGTAGTAACGACCATTCTATTTATAATTAGGTAGTAATGGGGTTTCTTTAGAATAGCTATGTAACCAAATATCTATAATCTAAATAATTTAGAATTCAAATTCAAATTCTAGAATCCAAATAATTTATAAATACTTACTTAACTATGTAAATATAGGAATCTAACCGCGATATAAAGTAGGTTATTTGATGTGGGCGTATTTTGTGGTTATTTGCTGTAGGTAGGCAGGTATGTAGGTAGTAGGTGCCTATTCTGAAAAAAATATTTGCTGCAGGAACCTACCAAGTTACAAATTGTGGATTACAATTGTGGATAGTGCCACGGGAAAAAAATTGCCCATGGCTATATTAGTTTATGGCTCGCATGCTGAAACGACGACGCTCAGTCGTGAATCTCGTTTTAAAACTGGTTTATCCATATCCATAGGTACATAAATATAGTTTTAAATCGAGATTCATGTCTGAGCGTAGTTTTTTGAATACGGCCCTTACTAACCTATTTATAATCATAATGCATTTTTTTGCAACCCCGTGCTCTCTACTACTTGCCTATCGAATCGGTAACGGCAATCAATGTAAAAAAACAATTAAAAATGGTTTCTATGTCGCTGTGTTCGAAATTCCAATACTATAATTAGAATTCAGAGCACAACACAAACTATTTACTCGCCCCGTAAATAGCTCTAGAAACATCTAGTTACTTACCTACTTTAATTAGTAATTACTTCCACCTACTATCTTGATATCTCAAGACCTACTGTTCACTGAGTCAAGTAAACAATAACAAAAAAACGCGCGTCTGCCTCGAAAATGAAATTGAATAGGTACCTACGGTCAAGAGTTTGTGTCCCATTTAACCGCGGAAGCACGGAACTCAAGGTTTCTTAAAATCACATGTTAAAACAGCGTTAAGTCGTTCCTGTAATTTGATTGTTAAGGCGTGCAATTTCAACATTTTGAACTTACAAAATTTGTCCGCAATTACTTGGAAATTTACTGGAAACAATGCAGACAAGACAACAGAAATTAGCTGATCAGGTGACGTCATGCTCGTGACAATACAATTTGAGATACTTTACCAAGTATTAAGAAGATTCATACATGTATGTTTCTGGTTTGTATAATTAACACGAAATCTATTTAGTTATAATTACCAGGAAAATGTTGTAAAAAAACAAAGAAAAGTAAGGAAAATTAAATAGTTTAATCACGTAAAAAAACAATTTACTTACTTAGTTTCTATTGCACATCAGGAAAACAAAAACATTAGCAAAAACGCCTGAGCAATGTCTTCTCCTTTGGATAGACTGTAACATTCTGAAAATCCGCTTTATTTTATCAATTTAAACATTATTGATTTACTTTAATTCCATCTTGTTTAAATTAAATAAACAATCCATCTACGATTTTTTTAAATTGAAAAATTACACTTTACGGACTCCGGGGTCCGTGACCTTGTGAATATTAATCTTAATTATTATTTAAGGGGAATACAGGTAGAGGGGGGTTAGTTATTAAGTCTTAATCTAAGGTTAGGTTAAATTTCCTTATTACAATGTGAGTACACCACGAGCAGACCAGCGACCCGCAAGCAGTTTCCGATCACGAGTATCTCTACGAAATATTCATAGTGTTTTTTCAGTATGTAAGTATCTTTTCATTTCACAAACTCGGAAAGTAGTGACGTTTAGAACTGATAATTGGGTGGAAAATGCTGCTTCCCTCCATAGAGAAGGAAAAACTCATACACATTACTAAGGGCCGGAATGAACTTTAAAAATAGAACTGCTGAGAGCTGTGAAGAGTTTTATGTACAAAAAAAAACGAATTAAAAAAATGCTGCGGCTATGTGACTTTCTAAACAGCCAGTGTGAACTTAACGCAAACTTAATTGAGCGGAATAAGCCGCAACAATTACGCGGTGAGTTCCATTTTTAAAATTTAAAAAGTCGACATAAATTGGCGGGATACTAATTTGCTATGTTTCTGTGACGGAATTAAAAAAAAATAGGTAAGTAATAATCTTTAAATAGGTAGGTACTACTAATATTATTATATATTAATCAATAAATAGTTTAGATAAACAACTAGTTTTATTTTCCTCATATTCGAAATGAAAAATAGAGTGTTAAACACGAAAAAGATTAAGTAACAGGTAAAAGAATCAATTCCTACTCGGAATATAACCGCCTTCGCTGTGCTCGGGCGTCTAAATACCTCGGGAATTGATTCTTTCGACCCTCGGTTAACAATCTACTATTTTTTATCCAAATCTTAGATAGACAGCCCTGCGCCTGCACCTTTTCAGTCTCTTCACACACTTTCCTTCCTTAAACAGTCTTATAGAAGAGTTCTTTTCTCTTGCACATTTGAGTAAACAGACATTCTCATAAGTTCGACCATCTGTTCCACACACTGGGTCCAGTTTTGACTGACAAGTACAACTAACTTTCAACTCTGTGCAATTAACATTTGGGACTACTGTAGTGTTGGTTCTTTGTAGAATATTAGTGCATTGTAACATGCATGCGTTAGGGTATACTTTGCCATCTGAGCCACACACTGTGGGTGAATTAGTGACGTTGCAAGCGCAAGGGAGTTGTGCTGAGCGGTTCTTGTTAACGAAAGCTCCATCACTGCCAGCTAGGCTGAAGACAACCAACAGCAGCAGCAATCTTGAATCTGCAAAATGTAGTTTTATGTACCTCCTGCTAGAGTAGATATTTGAATATTTGTAGGAAAAAGGCTCACAAAGATCGAGGATCTAGATGGCCGTATGCCGCAGTTTTATAAATATCTTAATACTGTGGTTATGTAGTATTAAATGAAAACTGGTTAGTTTAAGAATAGATTTAAGGTTTAGCCTACGAAAAACCTTAAAGACTCTTTCGATGTCGAGCGATTTGCGAGTGATCATAATTTAGAAGAAAGGGTGAGGTAGGTAGGTATGTCAATGCGCATTGAACTCTCAGTTAGCTCATCAATTTGGTACATTCAATACAGAGTTACAGACAACTCCTCATAAAATAACGGGGCAGATACCTACAGAGAACGCGTCAGAGAAACGTTAAAGAAACTTACCCTTAGAAATGATCATCGTTTTCTGTAAAGCTGTTGAACGCTTGAAATCTATTCGTCCTCAGAAAATAATTAACATAAATACTAAAGATGTAGTTGTAAGTAAATATCACAGAATAGCTTTCCTAGAAATTGGTTCTCGGAATGGGTCATTTATATGATTAACTTTAGCTTATATACTAAGTTTCCGGGAAACAATAGCTATTTCTAAATCTGCCTGAACCTGCGTCATTTGAATGTGAGGATATGTCGAGCGGGGATATAAACTGGTGCTATCATCATTATTATCGGTCTATTAACGTCAATAGGAGATGAGTAACGTAGTCCATAAAAGGTTTGTTCCGTTTATTACCCCAAAGCCTTTTTTCTGGATGAAAAATTTCCTACTTCTACGCCCTTGGAAAATAATAAGGTTGCAGTCACAAATATTTAAACACATTACTGGTGACAACTCTCCTAGCTGTTTCTATTATGCTCCTAGCCTTGTCGAAGTTCGAATACTTTAAGCCAGCCTGGCCGGGCAATTTAAATTTTTATATTGCATTTAAATATCTGTTCTAGGTCTGGATGTTAGTTGTCTTTGTGTCTGACAAAGTGGTCCATGGCATCCCAACACGTAATTAGTGTGGGACGCTAGGAGTGTGAAGCGATATTTATTTGTTTAGGTCCCTTTAAACCATACAACAACAATATTACAATTATTGTGAGTGTATATTTAGGTAGTTATTTGCATTCGTCCATTACGTCATTAAAACCTTGTTCTTTTTTTACTGTTTACTCATTCATTAAATACAAAACAGGATTTCTGAAGGTTTCTTTTTTATGAAAGGCGGGAAATTGGGACGTGTGATGGTATCGGCGTTGCGATGTATAAATATTTTGTAATGTCTCTCATCATTTAGGTATATTTCGTAGGTTTTTATTATTAAAAAAAAAATGCAGTATTATACTAAACTGATTTACTATAAGAATAAGAATCATTTTATTGCAGAACTGTGTACAAAGGTCTTAATTTAAATAATAGTTTCAATGGTAGGTAGACCCAAGTCGGGTGTGAAATATGATGTCAGTACAAATGTAGGTAAGTACTTACTTAAAAATGTACTTGAACAATATGAAATAAACAACACTATCAAAATAAGAGTAGATAATCGCAATTTTTTTTAACTCTTTCATATCGTAAAACCCTATCTATCTGGACTATCATAAATGCAATATTAATTAGTCGACAAGAGTTTGTCAATACAATAGTAAAATTACTACGAGTACGTGGGATAAAAGCAGTAAGCACTCAACCAATCACGAAATTTTACATACACGTTGTCAGGGGTACCGAAAAGGACAAAGGTATATTTCATCTCGGAAAAAAAAACACGGCATAGAAACTGTGGTTTATGCTAGTCTATACTTACTTACTTGCTAATATTATGAAATCGCAAGTAGATCTGCCTGTCTTGTCTGCTTTTCACGCTAACCGGCTTAACAAATCATGATGAAATTTGGTAATTAGTAACAGTACGAGGAAGGTTTTTGGATATTACTTTCTGAATAAACGCGAACGAAGTAGCGGGCAACAGCTAGTCTACAATAACAAAACATCTTTATATAGATACGCCTTTTTCCCGTAGGGTTAGGCAGAGACCACTTCTCTCCGCTTCCTACGCTTCTGCCATACTTCATCAATAAAATAAGAAAAACCACCTTCTTCTTGTGCAGTCGAGTAAAAACAAACCCCGAGTCGTTTGTCGAGTCAATATTTAATGTTTGCTGGCCCGACATGGTTTCTATGAGCATTTCTTGAAGCACTGATTGGTTTATGACTAGTGTGTAAGAAATATACTAGTTTACACAGTAACCTACGTTTAGATGTTAGGATGTTTTCTAATAAATTCTTATTTACTTTAGCTATTTTCACGTGATAATTTTATTATGCTCTGTAGAGTTATGTACACATGTTACAAGCCATCAGTTTTAATGGCGTTTACACCTCTTTTGTCTTTATACTTATTTGCCTTTTTTTTATTGAACCCTGCCCTGGGTTTTGGGGCAATTTTGCAATCAACAGTGAGGGTAGAGATAGTTTTAGACATGAAAAACCCGGAGAGAAATAATCCTGGGAAAGTAGATGACACTTTCCTAAATTTGGTCTATGTCTGCTCGTATTTTTCTCGTTTTACCTTTCTTACTCATTAAAATGTTTATGTTATGTCTTAACAATCGGCGGTCATAGACGATTACCCGCGAACAGTGCTCGGTTGTGTAGAGGCCTTGTCTAATCGCTGATCGTTTTCTAAACTCGTAGCGTTACGCAGCAATGCAGAGGCGGCGTAAGGCGTGGGCGACGTGGGCCACCGCCTACAGCCTCGCGGTACAAGGGGCTTCGCGCCTCAAAAATTTTTAAGCATTGCTTTAAAGCGAGAATAAAATAAAAAACGATATTAATTAATTTTTCATTAATATTAATCTTATTTGTATTTTTATGAATAAAAACTTGGCAGTGTTAATTGTTTTGTTTCGTTTTTATTATTTTATAAAATCCGTCTTCAGCAGGTCGCCATAGAACGGGGCCTCGCGAAATCCGTCTTGCCCACATCAAATTTAAGTCTTGCCCCGCCACTGCGGCAATGCATATACTTCCTGCCTTCCTTATCTAAGCAAGACAAACAGAAATTCCCATATTTTCTCTATCTCTACATCCTCCTCCTCCTCAAGTCGCAACCCTCATGTCTGAGGGTCGTGACCACCACCTCCAATTACTCTCTCTCTTACGATCTTATGTACCTTCGGTAAAGGTGCTTAATAATAATAACAATAAAGCCCTTTTACTCCGAACTATTTACAATGTAACGTTTTTGCTTTTATTAATTTTTCTCCTTTTTTGTCGCATTGGACACTGCAGCGACAACTGAAACTTTAATCGTATAAATATTTGTTTATGTCTTTAGGTAAGTATTTTAATTATAATATTATTGTCTGTTACTATTTTATTATGTATTTTGTTGTTGTTGTGTTTTGTGCGATCAAATAAATTGTTTCTTTCTTTCTTTCATAGTGTATCAGTTCGGCGTGCCTCCTGGCATAGGCCTCCTCCTCCTCCAGCAAAAAAAAAAGTTAAACATTTGACATTGCAACACTCGACACAAGAACTCTACGAACACAGGAAAGCTTACTCAAATTGGACAAGGCGTTACAAAAAAATTTAAAATTTGATACCTATCCTGGGCATATGAGAAGGGTGCTTGCTGAGCATAAATGTAAACAGCACTTTAATTTTTAAAAAATATGGATGTAGGAGTTACTTACATAGATAAACTCTTTATTGTTCACACCAGAAATAACAAAATACCTAAGTAAGTATATTAGGAAGAGAAATATATCACTTATTATGTAGTGTAACAACTGGCGGCCTTATCACTAAAAGCGATCTCTTCCAGGCATCCTTAGGGTAGAGTTATGTATCTTCGACTTTTGCTCGTCTTCTAATTATGTAAATACTTGGATCAACTTCTTCTAGTTCAGTACATATTTCTACAATATTATACTAAACTAGCTGACCTGGCAAACGTTGTTTTGCCATATAAATGATTTCTAGGGAATTGCTAGTTATTTTTTTAATGTTATTGGTGGACAACACTTATCACTTTGAGGTACGAAAAATAGATAGTAGCCGATTCTAAGCCTACTACTATAATATAAATAGATTTGCAAATATTTCACAAAAATCTGTCAAGTCGTTTCGGAGGAGTAATTGTTGACTTTTTATTATTTTATTTTCATTTATTTTTTGACATTTTTAATTTCATGCTCATTTCAATTTAATTGTTAATACCTTATTTTAATTTCAAAATATTTCATTTAATTATAAATTACAACGTGTATGGGTAAACAAAAGAAGGCCTGAAATAAAGAAATTTGAGTTTTATTTATTTTTTGAATTGTGACACGAGAATTTTACATATATCTTCTAATTATGTAAATACTTGGACCAACGTCTTCTAGTTCAGTACATATTTCTACAATATTATTAATACAAAATACTACTGATACGATCTTGAAAACGTGACTATAGCCAAGATCAATTATCAAGTCCTTAAATACCAGATCTGGCAATACCTACCTGCCTTTTAGCAATAACTTGTATTGTATTGTAGTTGTTAACCTATTGGACATCTATAAATAATAATAATTGCAACATGTGATGAAGAATGATTGCATATCACATAACCTGTTGCATTTGCCTCAATCAATATTGTAGTAGCACTTCTGCAGGACATCAAACAGGTTGTAGATTACAGCACACAACGACCAACTTTCTTGTGAAGATTAGTGGCGGAGCTACCATCGATTTTTCTTAATATAACCCAAAGTCTTGCATGGAAAATTTCAGTTCCTTCATTTCTTCAGTTTTATTAATAAGTTGGTCGCTCCATACTTACTGTATTTAGCCTATTAGTAGTTTATGAATGCTTCAAATACAGCTTGATTTTTTTTTCAATAACATAACGTCACGCCTTTCTCCTGACGGGGCTGGCATAGGTGTAGTACAACACCCACACTTCGCCGGACGATATTCAGTCCTAAATGTCACAAGGGACGATGTCGCCATACACCGGGCTCCAGTCATGTAGCAGATGACATACAATACGCACATAATATGTGTTCACACAAGAAACAAATTGGTGCGTGCCGTCGGCTGGGTTTAAACCGTTCTGGCTTGAGAGGCGGACCTTCTTCAACTGCTGATGATGCAGAAATGATGCTGTTATAGTGGTACCTACCGATCCTGGCAAAACCCTTTACATATTTAGGTAAAAAAAGTTTTTTCTAATGTCCTAAGAAAATATGTCCCATGACTCGATGTTTCAACACACACGTTTTTATGGCACATTAGAAGAAAAAAATAGGGCTTATAGGACATGACAGAATGTGAGGTTTTTTGCGAAGTCTCATTGATCTGTGTCTCTATACCTAACTATAATAATAACCATAGCCTTTGTGAGCTGTAGTCCTCGCGGCCGACGTTTGCTTCCTCTACAGGTCTCATTTCTCAACCGATTCTCGTGAAATTTTGTGAGCAGGTTTGATATTTATGCATATTTTTTTTTGACGAGTCAGTTCATGGAAAATTTAAAAAATGGAGGAGATTTTTTGATTGGAGACAAAGATGACAGATATCAGCGGTGCTTTTCACAATGATCCGGAAAAGCTTTCGATCGAAACCCAGAAATTTCAAACTCGAATCTCAATCTACTTTTATACATTTTGGAATATTAATATGGAATATTTTATTTTGGAATAAGTATAAATCCGATCGGAAGAATCAATCACGCCTAAAGACTTATGAGGTATTGACTAAGATTCGAATAATATAGGTTTAAAATTTTTGAAATCCGAACCGTAACGTTTCCGAGTGGTTGTGAATAGCCCTGCTGGACAGAGATTCAAACAGGAACCGGACTTACGAAAGCGTTTTTGTCGAAGCTGAACCGCTTTTTCGAACGCTTCTAAAACGAAGATAGCACTAATTATCACAAGGTCCGCCCCGGGTCGGGGCCTCCAGATAACATGGAGTCTCAGAAAAACCAACCAGATGGAGAGTCTGTGGTGGTCTGTGGTTGGAGCAAAAACCTCCATGAAACAGTTGATAGCCACTGAATCTGATGCTCTGATTGCCAGGCAGCTAAGAGTCTTGAATTTATTATATATATTATATAATTATAATATATAATATATATTTATTATATATTTATTAATTTATTGTGGAAAGAAACGAACAATCATTGAAGACATTATTAACCTAAAACAACAAACAGGTGCTTACTGGACAAACTTTTTAAACAAGGTATTAGAAATTAGTTTAGAACACTTTTATTTAATTTGTATTTTCTTTTAGTTGAGGCGAGTGGTGGATGTGAGCACCAAGACAAACCATTTGGTTTTTTGGTGCAATACCTAAATATTTTTTGTACCAAAATTTTAAGAGACAATAAAAAAAAAAAAAAAAAAAAAAATTCTCTCCAAACCTGATCCAAATTGATCAATTTTCTTCATTATTGTTCTTGACTCAAAACGAACGTTAAAACGAGCTAGCCTTTTTGTGAAAGACCAAGTTTGCTAAATCATCCTAATTTAACAAAAGTAAATGATAATTATGATACATAATAATAATTATCGATTAAAATTCGTCACCCATTCGATCCATAACTCATGTGAAATCCCGACACGGAAGGCTAGCCTGCCAGCGCAAATTTATGCATGAGGTTGATGTAACGGAAAACAGCAAAGGCATTGTTCGCGCATCAGGCTGTGTTTTATTGCGAATTAAACCCAGGCGGGTTAATCGTCTGTGTTATTATCCTTGTTGATATCGAAAGGAAATGAGCAGATAAACGCTCGTTAGCAAATGTGGCCCGTATATAAAACAAAACGCTGGGTATTGGGAAAGTGCATCGAGTGTACACGAAGCAAGCGCACGATTCGCTAAACGAGGACACAATGCCTACAAGTAGTCAAAGTACCTTACCTACTGACATGGATTACAAAATTGGTAAGTTTTTTTTTATTTGGGGTTAGCACGCGTGATGTGTTAAGCTTAGAGACGTTGGCTTATTTATTTATCCAAAATGCGGAAAATAAACTTAACCCGCGAAATGGGTGGTCGGTTCAAACCTCGCTGGACAAAGGTTCGTCTCTGAAGTTTGTGGTTCTTTTTTTTAAATTTTAGTAAGTATTCTTACCAAAATTATCTTAAATGAATTTAAATTTGAATTGAAAAATAAATTATTGGGTTGGTAGTGTTAATAAAATTTAAAAGAAAATCTTACTTATGCATTTTTTTGTGCTTAAATCTTTTTAAACATTATTAAAAGTAAGTACCTACCTACTAGATACTTCACTTGTTGAGTTTGTTCGTGTTTATTAATTTGGTCTTGGCTTCCAATTTTCAAGCAATTTAATCTTAACGTACCTACTTTATATGTTATTCTAACAAGTAGATAAAATTAATTATTTATCTGCACTTTTGGCACGCTAAATAAATATTTTTAGGACCTTATCGCTTTATACCTATTTTCATGCAAAGATTTTACTTTACTTAGGTACGTAGGTACTTGTTGAAATTAATGAACGTAAGTAGGTAATTAAGTAATTAATTAATTCTAAGCCATCTAAGTTAAGTTATCTCCACGTAAGGTTAACTAAGTGGCAGTTAGGGCGCTTATGCGACGTTATAATTATGTTAGGGAAAAATTAATATGGAAGTAAGTATAGCTGTAGTAAAACGCACAGCTAGAAAATAACTACTAAAAATACGCGAACATTTTTAATTTCTGAATTCTGAAGCCTGAAAAAAAAAACGATTTTGACCCTTGCGTCTTGGAGATAGGCGGTCCTTCGAGTTCAACCTAACCTCAAATTTCAGCTGTTCTCATCGCGCTGGCCATGCTAGCGAGCTGGTCGCACGCCGCCCCGGCGGACCTCCCGCCATGTCCTTGCGGCAGGATATACTCCCCCGTCTGCGCCTCCGACTGGGTCACCTCTAACAACCACTGCGAGTTCGTCTGCCGAGCGGCCTTCATGAAGAAGAAGTTCGGACAAGAGCTGAGGGTGGTGAAGCCGGGCCGATGCGAGTCTTCGTTTTTCTAGAATTACCATGATACTCTTAGGATTTAAGACTTTACATAATAGGTAGGTATCTGTTGATATAACAACTTTACGCTATTTTAGGTGTAAGCAAATAGGCAGGCTAGCGAAGTTTCCCATTCCCGCTTCTACCTGCTGCTGTGTAACCTTTAACCTTTACCTATCTGTTTTCGTTTTTTTTTTTTAATTTTATTTGTTTTTAACTACATAAATTGACTAACTAATTAGCACCGTGTTCATGTGCACAACCTAATATAATTGCTATCTGGGTACTATCTATGCTAGCTATTGTTAAAGTTCTAACTTCTGTTTTCTAAAAAAATATATTATTTTCATCTGATGGTTAAAAGCAAAACCTAGATAAGTAAATATTATTTTAGTTATTTCGATGTATGAAAACGAGTTCGCTAATTTCTCATTAAAGGAGTACTACTTCCAAAAAAAAATACTTTATAGAAAGATGGAAGAAGGAATACAGATTACGGCAAAATAGCGCACTTGCTGCAATTTTAGAAGAAATTATGAGCTGCATCTTTGTCATTACACAGACTGACACAAGTTTTGTTTTCAGTACTCATTGCTGCAATTTTTACTGTTGCGACGACCCCAACCACCGCTGAAAACGAAAACGCCGATGACGTCCCAAAATGGAGCCGAACAGAGTGCAGGTGCACCACGCAGTACGACCCCGTCTGCGACAAGTACCTCCGCAGATTCACCAACGTTTGCTACCTCGAGTGTTTCAACGTTTTCTTAGGAAAATACAACTTCGAAACTCTGGCATCACACGACTGCATAACATACGAACTACTGACGACAACTACGCTGAAACCATATAAAGTGCATAATTTTTCTTAACATTAAGTTAAGCATATTATCTACATAACTGTCTGGACGGGCGTAATTTTTCTTCATTTTTTAGAAGACTTTCTTATACTTCAACATTTTTCATTTTTGTACTCTAAAGTACCTAAGTAAAAATAGCATAAAGTTTTGAATAAAAAATTTGGCATTATAAAATATTTTATTTCGTTCAGTATTTTCATAACAATATATCTGTGAAGAGCTATACAAAAATACTTAAAGAACTTGTTTTATCACAGGAGTATTAACAATAGGTCAAACATAATGTATAATTATATGTATTATAAAAACATTTAAACAAAGTACCTAAAATAGTTAACAATATTGTGTATTGTGTAAGTTTGGTGGAATTTAAGGCTCATTGTTTAAACAATGATCATGGTATGTAACATGGCATGCATGCATGCGTGCCATGCCATGCCTCGATAAGCCATACATGCCTTCATAAATAAATGATATAAATGATATTTTAACTGATATAAACTGATATTTTAACTGACATAAATGATATGTCTAATGATTATTTACTTATGTTTATTTTTACTTATTAGCTGCTTAGAATTTAATTTTAGGTCAAGTTACAATAAACACGTCATTTTTATACATAAATTATTTCTGAATGGTTCAAGATGACGTAGGTCACGTAGTCATACTGTTGTGGTTATTTATGTCTAAGAATTCATAATTATGTTTATGTATTATAGGTAAGTATTTAGATGGGTATATTAAATGGTAAGGGTACTCCTAGAGAAGGCCGTATTTGTACTGCAATACTGGTCCGGCAATACTGGTAATATGGCCGACTGTAGCCCGGCCATCATCAGCCATGCTAGAAATGTATAACGATATGGCCGAGCCACACTCAAAATATTGTCGCAATATTGCCGAGCCAGTATTGCCGGGCTAGTATGGCAGTAGGTACAAATATGCACGTCTAGGAGTGCTCTTGGTGTACTGGTGGAGACTGACTACTAAGGCTGCGTTACACTGAGGCGATTTCCACTGACGCGGAGCTGAGCGGAACGGTGCTTAATTTACCAATCGCAATGCTCGAAACCTCCGCCCGGTCCACTTCAGTGGAAGCATCGTGATTGGTCAATTAGTCAATTGCTCCGCTCAGTTCCGCCTCAGTGGAAATCGTATTGTGTATGTATGTTGGTCAGTCGCACTGATACGTTATGCCGAAGGGCCTCGTGTAGTAGGCTAGTGGCCTAGTCAGTTTCCGCCTTTAAAGTTTAGATAAGGCTTGGCTCCGGGAAATAGGTGGAATGGGTAAAAAAATAATTCGTTTATCAGTGCAGGCCATCAAAATAATATAAGGAAGAAGCGGCACGAGTTTAATTTTTAGTGCACAGCGCGTAGACCCAATACAACTACAAGCAAACAAGCATTACACAGCTCCATTGACAGTATTGTGTTACGTGTTTCAATAATAAAGATAGAGAGACGTACAAGAGACTATAGCGAGAACAAGACAACCATATTCATACTGTTGCAACTGGTTGCGTTTTTTTTATGACTACGGTGAATTGTGTGCAGCACCTAATTTATGCGGTCCAAATTTTGGTTCTCGTACCGTTTCTCCCCTAAATTTATCGAAGGTTTAGGCGCAAAGACAGGTCAGGACGTCATCATCATAGTTTCGCTGGCATTAACTCTTCTAATTCAAAAGATTTGTTCAAAAAGTTTGGATCATACAAATCACTTGGCAAGAAGGCCGACAAAAACAAATGTGTGATCATACCAGTAATCCCCCATATTTTATGTTTTCCGCACAAGTACACGGGCAGGGGCAAATTTTTGAACATAAAGTGCGCGTGATTTTCCCTGTTACAAAACATAGCCATGGAAACATTAAACACTTCATCAACTTCGTCGGCATTAATCTTCATATTTTTTGGATCAAAGTTTCTTAGCAGGCCTACGATAGGGGTAATTATCATTCTTCTGTCACGACCCTGTAAGGGGTTCATTTCCGCCCAAATGTCAACAAATTCGCGCGGGAAACCAATTTCTTCTTCCGTTTCCCGTAGCGCTGTATCAAAAACACTTTCCATGTGGTCCTGTTTTCCGCCTGGAAAAGATACTTGACCACTGTGGCTGCTTAGGTGCGGCGATCTCAAAGTATACAAAAGACATACTTCGTCGTTGATAACACATAACGGCACTAAAACTGATGCTTGTTTCCTTTCTGGTGAATCCACGGGTATGTAGTACGGTGAATCCGGGGATATGAACGTTGGTAACTCCTTTAGGTTTGCAATACATCGTGCTCGGGCCGCTTTTGATAGTAATATTTCAGGAAGCATGGCCATGATTCCTGTTAGATCGCAAGTACAAAGTCTATTTTATTGATACTTACAAACCTGACGTCAAGGCCATTTATTTTAATTTCGATGACAATTTGACATTAAACAGCTGATTTGTGACACAGAAAATAAAGAAATCGGTTCCTTATCAAACCGTTCTTTTCACAGTATCCAAGTTAAGGTTATAACACGGTATCGGATTTTTTGCATTACTTTGCTACGACAAGGAAAAGATCACGGTGATGAGTACGTATGTCTAGATCTAGAGTTTAGTTCTAGCTAGCTAATTATAGAGATCGGTGATTTCTCATTATTTTAGTAACATTTTTCTTTGGTGCTGGCCAGTTCACAGTTTAGTGGAAAACATGACGTGTCAAACGAAACGCAAATTCGTCAAAACATGTGATTTTGACATTGACAACAGCAATCCCGAATACGATCGAACGATTTTTGATGAAATTATTATTTTTATAACTGATACAAAGTACTGTCTTAGTATTTATCTAATTTAATTTTATTATATGCATGTATCACAGACTTCCTTTATTGCATTGGACGTAAGTATGTGGCATGTGTTGTACATGCGCTTGCTTAATTTTTTTTAAAGTAAATTCAAAACTGTGTGCTACAAAATCTTACAAAAAAAAAACGAATTGAAATACCTACTTGTTCTTAGTGCGTACGTTGGACTATGTTAAGATTCACTAGAAAAATAAATTGACAGCACGGAATATGACAATGGTGGACAATAGTATCCATGGTCATGAAAATCTAAATCATTTTAAAAACTTTTACTTACTATTTTGTTTTAATTTTTTCGGGACTTTGATCAGTTTGATCTTTGAAAAAGTTGAGCAAAGCAATAAAATTGATCATGAAATTAAAAAGTGGTATATTATAATAATGTGTGGAAAGGTAACTTTTGGTATTCACAACATATTCTCACTGGCATCTCGTGAACGATGCCTGACAAACTTGAAACGTCTCACTATTCCTAAGTTCGGAAGGGTTCCCGGCGATACTGCGGCTGTTTTGGTACCGCTGTGTAACGTTAATGACGTACCTTCCATCCTATACACAGTGCGGTCTTCAGATTTGCGCAGCAACAGCGGAGAGATCGCGTTCCCCGGCGGAAGAAGCGACCCAGACGAAACGCCGATAGAAACAGCCTTGAGAGAAACTGAAGAGGAAATAGGGCTGTCGCCGAAGAAAATCGACGTGTGGGGCTCGGGTCCCGCCGTGCCAGGTCGCCATAACAAGATAATGATCACCCCTGTCATAGGATCTATTGCTAACCTCTCTCAGGAAGATCTTAACATCAATAATAAAGAAGTAGCTGAAGTTTTTACTGTGGGAGTGGAGCTCCTGTGCAACCCTAAGAACCAATTCCACACTCAATTCAGAAATGGCTACATCCTTCCAGTGTTCGTAACTGAACAATATAAAATTTGGGGTATTACCGCTTACATTACACATGCCTTCCTCAGCTCTGTACTTTCGAAGGAAATTTACAGCAATGACTGGATGAAAAAGAAGATTGTTCTTAATAAGAGCAAAATCTAGACAAACTATTTGTGATACTATTGTTATTCAATTTTATTAAATTAAAACTTTTTTAATATTTTAAAAAATGTTTATTACTGTATAAAAGCTAGTTATATCACAATTGCATGGCATCCATATCATAGTCATACTAGCTGCGCCTGGCGGTTTCACCCAGTAACTTACCAGGGACCACTTAATTTAACTGGAATAAGATGTAACCTGTGTTAATTGAGGGTACAGGCTGTATCTATCCATAATTTTAGTCTTTATTTTATTTTAATCATCATTAGTCATAATGGCGTGAAGTAGTACCAAACACACCTTGTTAATCACAAACTCACATTTTTATATATTACTACTGTGTATAACTAAATACTAAGCAAGGCACAACAAGCTTTAATTGGCACTAAACTCAATTCATATTAAAAAAATCAAAGGAAAAGAAATGAACTAAAAATTATAAAAAAAAACACAAAAGAAAAAATAATAATATTTATCCAGGTTTATTCCTTAACATTTACATTATAATCTAGTATTAATATTTTATACATTGTCCAATTGACATGTTGATCGTCTCTCGCCTCTGGCTATTGTTTGTGTACTACAAATGTATCCCTCAAATATGCCTTCTCCATGTGAATTCTACTTCAACAGAAGTATATCACATTTTTGCAGAGAATATCCAAATCCACAAAATCAAGTCTACTACATAAATAGGTGGTCCAACTTAAAGCCTCACAATCCTATTGCAAGTCCAAAGAAATAATTACAAATGAAAATAACAAAACAAAAAAGTAAGTACTTATAACAACTCCAAAAAGGTAACAAGGCAGGCAAGAGCGCTCACAAATGCGTCTAACATCATGGTAGGGGAACATTGTAATATTATACAACACAGATAAAGTACAAGGCAGAGGTTTTAAATCATGATAGCTGTTTTTTAAGTTCTATCACAACTAAAAAGGTAAAAAAAGTAAACAAAAATTAAAATGAATGCTGTAAGTAACCAATCTTATTACTATGCAGTAGTCTCACTAGTCCAACACTAAACAACAAGGCAATAATAGATTATTTGGATAATAATTATGATGACATACAATAACATCCAACATATAAACACTTGCATTTTTTGTACAAAGTCTTAATCTTAGATTGAATGCTCTTTGCTAGCTGTTTTCAGTTTGTATATTTTCTAAACAACTTCATCCACAAAGGTGTCGGAATACTGGACGTGCCGTTATCCAAAAGTGGTGGACTAGCGAGACTACAGTTACTGATTTCTGTATTTTGATTTAATACAAAACATGTCTGCTCATTCGTTGTGTTTGAAGACTAAACATCTTAAACAAATATTAAGTAAATTCAGCTTTCAAGTAAAGTTGTTACATGTTGATAGAAAATTACAATATTTTCAACACCTCTGCCGAATGAATAAAATAAACCAATACTGTAAAAAAAGTATAGGGCATTGGGAAAACTATTTTTTACCGAAATTAATGGCCACTGTTATGTCACCTCTCACACTCATATTACTTCTTATAAATTACGCGAGAGGCTTACAAAATGCTTCAGCTTTATAAAGTGTCAAAATATCTGTTTAAATTACCCACTGTAACCCGAGTGGAAATTCTGGCAAATTAGATTTTATTTTTGTCCCTTTCACTCTAGTGTCTAAGCACATAAGAGTTTCGGGTGACAGAAATAATATCTATTCCCCGTGAAAAGCATCCCTGTTGTTATCAACACATACCCTAGTATAACTTACTTCCGATTGCACCATCATACATTCAATCTCATAGATTTCAATTGTACCAACTACACAACGCTAAAAAAGTAGAATTTTACAAAAAAAAAACATTCATTTTTAATCACCTCCCTAGACAACCTCATTATGATTTAATTAAGCATCAGTAAGTAACAATCAAACATGTGATGCAGGTAAAAGCATTACCAAAACCTTTTCAACTTATTTAACCTGACACACAAGTCAGTGGATACAAATTATAAACTGTAAAAAGTTAAACCTTTACCTTTCCTCCCTTGGTAATAAGCGTTGTATAGAGCCTCAGAATAGTTATACTTAGTGTTTTGTCTTTTTCGATCGAGTAAAAAATTTAAAAGAAAGAAAAGACGAAACACTGTATAACTATTTCAAGGCTATACAACGTTTATTAATAAGGGAGTTTAAATACGGAATCTTGCATATTTACTTTCTAAAATTGCTCACTGATTCCATTTACCATCACCAGTATTAACTGTCAAATTGCGCGACTTACAACCGAAAAAATGTCGCTCGTGTGGCCCAACCATAATATCTAACAAGGTTGTAGGTAATAAATTAGGTTAATAGGACGGCGGAATAACTCTTTTAATATTGTTTTTTGATCTACATTCTAAACGACAGTTTTTTTCGGTTTCGGTACCAAAGACCCCTCAATAGAAGAGTTGACAGTTCACAGAATCAGCTACACATTACTTAGTCCAAATACCGTTTACAAAAGTGGCCAAAAGTACAAAATCACATATTCAAAACGCTGTTCAGTCACATTTCCATATACCTTTTCAAATTGCCAACATCGGATAACTTACTGTCAATGACTCGTGTCAAAAGGGATTTTACATCCTACGCTTAGGAATAACTACCTATAGAAGCCAGGTAAGCTCGCAAAATTTAAGCCTTTAGATTGGTGCCACAAACGGCACCGTACGACGCTACATAAATGGGCATATCCGTAATTTTAAACCAATTATCCTTACTTTTAAATGTATGGAACAGATTTTAACAATCAAACAATAGTCCAACCTTTATGGCGAAAACAATTTAACTAAGCACATAACGCACACAGGCGCAAACGTAGCGTTTGTGTGCGTGACAGGGCAAGTAAACACAGCACACGTAGCGAATTTGTGGCTCGCGTTTTGAGAAGGCGTTGTTTGGAAACCTACCTTCTACAGGTAGTTATTCTAAGATCCTTCGACATTTTACAGTACAAAAAAATATGGCACGTCATGTAACATCGATAACTGCGATGCTGCTGTATGCTGGATAATGCTTCTTAGAGCATTACTTCGGGATAGATATTTAAGAATAATCTCGAAATATGTACCCCTACTTTAATTAAAGTACAACTCTCAATTATTTTTTGACATTTTTAACCTTAATTGGTGACTATGTTTACTTAGTAATGATTAAAAATTATCATGTCACTGCATTTTTTTTCAATAAATTAATAATTCCCTCTAATCACTTACAGTGCAAGTGAGCATATTGCTCGTAATCATTGCATCAATTTGAGCAAAATGTGACTTAGGCGCGTGTAAGAGTAGGATGTACGTTACATTACATACGTGCATCCTGCTCTTACACGTGTCTCAAGATACAAGTTACACAAATTATTTTCACTGTGTAAGAATTAAAATAAAGGGGGTGACCTGTTTATTTTTCGACATACCATATTTCTAAGTACTGTACATAATGTTGAAGTATTATCGTAAAGGCGTATGTGTATTGTACCAAGAGGTCGCGTCGCGTGTCGCGGTGTCGCGTCGCGTCGCGTGTTACTCGGCGTGGTTGTCGCTCACGTCGACCGGGATCGACGTCGTGAACGTCGGCGTCTCGAGCTCTTCGTGTTTCTTCATTTTCAATGCCTGAAGGAAGAAAATAATAAAAATAACAACAATCCTAAACAACCACATTTTGTACCAGGCGATTACGCTTTACAAACGCAAAGCGATTGATTTATAAGACTTGCCTACTCGAATATTTACTTGCAATTAAATGAATATATATTGCAACGAAGTGTGAGCATGTGAGTGGGATAGCGCGAACATGCTGACTTACTCACGCGAAATAAGAATAAAAGATGACTTTTGCTAGACCGTGTCGAGTTCCGTGGCTAATATATTACATCCTCCGCCAGGTATACCATTCCGGTCACGTGGGCAATACGCAGTGACGTCAATCAATGCTTAAGCAAGACCGAAATAAGTAATTTACAAATAGTTCGAAAGAGACGGATGACGAGTGACGTCATTACGTGTTTGCTCCCGGAATGCTAAACCTTGTTTTAATTGACCTAGTTCCTCCGCTTCCACTATCCCGTAATGTTTTTATCCTTAAGGGAGGTATGCAGGCGTGACATAAAGTCTGACCACTTTGCCTTGAAAATATCTTTGTCTCTGTCTGTCAATTGGCACTGTTTGCTGCCAGAGCGAAAGGTAACAGACTGTTGTGACAGATGCGTACGCAGAAATTCTGATGCGTTCTGCGCGCACCTTAAAATGTTCGTGAGTTGTGAATCCGTGCCCCGTCCGTACGTCGTACGAGGCACGGCTCGTCCCCGGCACGGTCTAGCAAAAATCATCTTTAAAATCTACTTCTTATCTTAATCAATCACAATGCGATTAAACTTTGACGTGAAGCATAATCACTTGGCGGCTAACGATTTATATTTACGTATTTTGAACAGAATTAATTATCATCAAAAAATAACAAAATAAATAAATCACGTAACAAATAATATTAACAATTAATTATTTAGTTAATTTGATCACAATACCATACCATAAACAAAGAAATTAATACATTATACATATCCCACACCCAAGAAAAAAAACACTAAAGAAGTTAGAAAGAAAAGAAGTTTAAAGTGTACCCATACCATGACAACCACAAACCAAAAAAATACATACGAGTACATATACATATGAGAACAATAAAATGTATGAATGAAGAGTTAAATAGCACATTACATTGATTTTAATGTTGCTGTAACATAAAAAACAAATACAGTATCTTTGAAAAATATAGCTGAACTGCTGAACAACTGCAATTTGGTTTTCGACGCCCAGATTTAAAAAAAAATAGCTTTGTGAAGTGTGAAAGGAACACTCATGAAATTAAAAACGGTTAGGTTGCATCGTGACCTCCCATGTATGAGGCATGAGGTGGAACAGAGGTACAAGATGCTATGTTGAGCTAGGAACAGACGGACCGACGCCACACCACTCCACGTGATTACACGCGTGGGAGATACTAACTACGCATCAAAACTACTTGAAGGTGAACAAATGTCTCCATTTATTAAATTTGAATAAAATCAGAAAGGCACTGATGCAGATTTGAAGATGTAAATAATGATGTGAACATTTAAATTAGAAAGTTAGGATTGCAGACCTACGAGTTTTTTTAATTTCTAGAACAATCGATATTGTTTATTTTAGTGTATTTCCATCATAGTAACAAAGACTAGTTATCTTTTGCCAGAGAATGAGGTCGCTGGTTCTTTTTGATATTTACTTATTTTTATTTAAGTAGGTAATTATAATAAGCATTAATACAAAAAATAATTTATTATTGAGTGATTAAAAAGTTGTTTTTTTAGTCTTGTAAGCTCTCCTGTTACAACACCAAAGCTTAGGTTGACACGAGGCCAAGCAGATAAATGTTAATCTCATGTACAAAAGTAACGTTTTCAATACGTCATTAATGTTGTGTAACACTACCATAAGCCACCAGCGTTAGGGAAGCAAGTGGTAAACAACTAGGAATGTAAGTTTTTGTTAACATTTGTCCGTTTTGCCCTGAAATATTGACCAATCGATCAGTCATCAAGCATGGCGTGGCGTGGCGTGGCGTGGCGTGTCGTGGTCGTTTGGTCCTAGCCCTATGACGCTCGATCACACCTCACGTACCGATTGTGGCGCCTCGTCTTTCCTTTGCCGCGTCAGCGTGGGCGACAACACCAGGCCCTTAGCCGACAGCTGCAGGCGATAGTAACACGTATTGTCATAGGTGGAAGGTTGGAAGTACCCATAGGAATCGTAATAGAATACACAAACATACTTATAAAGTCGGATAGGTTCGAAATACCCAGTTATATAATTTTGATGTAGGAGTAAAGAAAAGTCCAAATACAAGATATCCCTATCTAAAGTTGTAAATAAATAATTATATTCTAACTCTCATTATACAGGGTTATAGGTAACTCACCAAAAACCTCTTAAGGGTTCATTGTACTCATCAATACGAACAACTTTTACTATGAAGCCAATCCTGTAATCGCGAAAAAAAAACCAGCTGTTCCATTTAAAAAGTTCAATCACCTGAGACAAAATGTTTGGAACAGCTGATTTTTTTTTTCGCGATATCAGAGTTCGCCCCATAGTAAAAGTTGTTCATATTGATGAGTACAATGAACCCCTAAAAGGTTTTTGGTTACGTACCTATAACGCCGTATAATGCCTATATGCTTGATAAAACTCATTAAAAAAGAATAAGAATATAAACATTAGAAAAGATTTCGAAATAACATGTTTCAAGTTCAAAGAATTAAACAACATAAGAATACTTTTGTTATGATTCCCGCAATTGACAGGGATTCAAATTGTATCGGTACGAGAACATGTCATTTCATTTTAAATATGTATTGAGTAATTATCAGCCCATCTAATCTATGATACACTGCATTTACAACCCAAGTAATACTTGTAATTCAAATAAATAAATTTTAAAAAATGCACACAACTGTCTCACACTTAAGATAAGAAGAAGGAAAAAAGGGAAAAACTATCAGAAAAACAGTAAAAAGTATTTAAAACCCCATTACATACTAAAATCTCATGATTATTTAAAAGCCACAAAAATGTGGGGAATCTAATTGAGTATTGGATCACGTCACGCTGTTTGTCAACTAAGAAACATGGCTATTTACACCATAATATGACATAACAGACGTCACGACATAGTGAGAAATGTAGGCTATAGCATCACCCATTATCCAACTCAACACCAATCTGGCTAAGCAAAGCATTCGAGTCGACGGGTCACAATGTTCGTCATTTTATATTGTGTAATACATTACAGTAATAAATTAATAGTATTACTTGTTTGAATTCTCTACCACAACACATTTACAATGACTGCGATTAATTAGGAATTCCTCTAGAAACGGGAGTTGCAACAAGCGACTGTGACTTGACGGGAAAAAATCCCAATGAGTCAGTGTGACTTGGTTGAGTTGGTTGATGCGATGACCTTCACTTCTCATAGTACTTTGTATTGGGCCCAGTGTGATTGTTGTTGGGATCCTGTGTGTGATTGTTGTGGGGCCCTGTGTGATTATTGTTGGGTCGTGTGATTGTTGTTGGGCCCAGTGTGATTGTTGTGGGGATCCTGTGTGTGATTGTTGTGGGGCCCTGTGTGATTATTGTTGGGCCGTGTGATTGTTGTTGGGCCCAGTGTGATTGTTGTTGGGATCCTGTGTGTGATTGTTGTGGGGCCCTGTGTGATTATTGTTGGGCCGTGTGATTGTTGTTGGGCCCAGTGTGATTGTTGTTGGGCCCAGTGTGATTGTTGTTGGGCCCAGTGTGATTGTTGTGGGGCCCAGTGTGATTGTTGTGGGGCCCAGTGTGATTGTTATGGGACCCTGTGTGATTGTTGTTTGGCCTAGTTCGTGTCATGTCCAGTCTACCCTGACCCCCCCGTCCGTACCTGTTGCAGTTTGTAGTGGTTGATGATGTCCTGGTCGGCGGGGCAACTCTGCGTGAACGCGTCGAGCTGATACATGTGGTACATGTAGCGCCACAGGGATACGAAACTCGTCTGGAACACACGTTATTGACAATTAGCTATGGCTACATTAAAGTTAGAAATCTTTTTTTTCTAAATTAGAATTAAAATCAGTAACTATTGTGTAGCGCAGCAGATTAGTTAAGGGTGTAGTCGGATATTATTTGGCTCTCACATGAGCCAAAAAACATATTAAGCTACTTTGAGACAGATTTTCCACCCCCAAAGAGCTAGACAGAGCAAAGCACTGTTTTATCAAGCCATTCCGTACTATGTTTTGTTTTTTCACAGAAATGTAAAAAGCTCGTTTTGTATTTTAATTACTTCTATAATGATTTTATAGATGCAAAATCAGAAACTCCTTTAACAAAGTTAGTGATAATATAAAGCTAGTGAATGAGTTGTAAGTGTACCGGTATCTCGAAGTCGACGAAGTACTTGCCGGCGACGCGGATGTGCTGCAGGCGCGGCATCAGCTCGCAGTCGAAACAACACATTGTGTCGCCCGTCAAAAACCTACAACATCATAACAATCATTACTACATTGCAGTACAACTTGCGCTTAGCAATAAAACTTGGAAAGATTAGGTAAGTACATTTATAATTTTTCAGATAAGAGATCACCTTTTTTTTGTTTGTATAATCCCACTTTTGAAAAAAATTATAGTAAATAATCATTACAACATTTCGAGTTATTTTCCTAAGTGAGATAATCGCCGAGACTCTGTTCGGAGCCTTAAAGGTTATCACTCATTTCTAGGGACCATCCGAGACCCAACACGCACACCGCCTCACCTCGTGCGGTTAGTATTCTATACCTATATGAACTTCTGTACATATGCGTTCACTACACCAACTACGGATCGCCTTGGCGTACGCTATCAACGCGCGGACGGCGAGTGGGCCACTCGGTGACCACAAGCGAGTGGTTCACGCGAGGACAAGTGACAATCGCTGACAGAACACTCGCAAATAAGTGGGTCACGCGACGTTCACTCGTTGACCACGCGAGGTTCACTGGTTGACCACGCGGCGTCCACCCACGGACCACTCGTCGAAAATGAGCCGAGGCGGTGCCGAGTGGCTTCAATGAGGAATAACGTTAAATCTGCAAAGCCGAAGGGCAGGCAGCACAGCACCAGGTATGAAGTCCCAGGCTAGTCATTAATTAAGCTCAGAAGTGGGATTAATCGCTGGGATACTTCTCAAATCAGATATGTAATCAGTGTAATGTGTTACCTAGTAGCCCGGCGTTCGAGCAGGCCATCAATGCGCGCGAGATGCGAGCGCAGCGCCGCCGACTTCTGCTCGTCCTTGCGCACCAACACTAGCTTCAGTTTAGAGTACAGATTCTCGATCAGAGATGCCACTTCTTTGTCCTGGAAATTGTATCACAAGATCATGTAAGACTGGTTGAATAAACTCGCCGAGACACTAGGGAAAAGACCAAATGACCGATACTATATGAAGGTGCATGATACATTAAAATGTACGAGTAAACGAGGAGAACCATTTTAGATGTAGCGCGATGACATTCAAAAAACTTTTAAAACATACTTACATAAAAATGTTACGTTAATAATAAGTAGTAAATAGTGCAAAATAATCTACTCACAACGCGCTTTTAGTTATTACGTATAATTTTTTCATTCTGCCAAATCATGCCGATTTCCATGCCAGAAGTCAAAGAAGAACCCATATATTGAGCTAAATTAGTATCTCGCTTCAAGATAAGCAGCAAGTACTAATTTCAGTCAGTTAAACCTGACACATTATATTGACGCTCGTCTCGTGCTGCATCACATTACAGGCTACCAGCGCCATATTTGTACGAAGGCGTCCATATCGTGTCCCGTGACAGTTGAGTGTGCCTTCATAATAAACGACTGCCTACAAAATTAACATAATCTCTTAAACTCATAAATAGATAATGAGCAGTAACTTGTCTATAGAACCAGTTGTTAAATTTAGGATGGTAACGGCTGCTTTTTTACAACTTGTTTGAAATAATGTTATTTTAATAAGAATATCTAACAATATCTCGTTTACTGTTTAATCAAACAAGGTAGGTGTAGAGAAATTGTCTTGTTAGAAAGTAAAGTTTGGTCCATCGGTTTCTACTAACCTAGTCAAGTATACGCGTTGTAGAAGAATATTAGTTGAAGACAGCGATAAGGACTATTGATCCGATCACCACCATCTTCATTCCTATTGAATTTGAGAAAAGATATCTCGAATGTGATCTGTCTACTCTTCTTATAAGCTTACCACATACACCAGCTTCACCCCACTTTAAACACGTAACACCCTGGGTGTGGTTGGTAAAACTGCACACCGCTCTAACCCCACGGCATGATTTGCGAGATTTTCGACTTGCCTACGACACAAGTCGAAAATATCGTGTCGTTGCCACACGGCTCACTTAAGTACGCTAAGATTACCTGTACGAAGAGATTGTGTCCACCCGGTACCGACTTCATGATGTGCCGTTCGATCTTCTCGTTCTCCAGTATGGCGAGTCCGTTGTCGATCAGGATGGGCGGGTGCGTCGCTTCGAAGTTCGTGCGGAAGTCTGGCGGGGGCTTCTGCATGTCTACTGTGGTCACCTATTACAATAACAAGGAAGTTCATTTAGACAACTTGCTCAACAGCTGGTCGTCGAATCCAACTGTCTGATGATTACGTTGAACCATTTTCAGATAATGCAATTTAATGAAGGTGTAATTCGACTGCATCGGTGGCTCAGTTGGTAGTAAACCTGCTTTCTGATCTTAGGGGCATGCGTTCAATTCTCGCATGTGCTGAAAAGTGTTTGTTCTACTGAGAGTTAATTAAGCATGTATTTAAAAATATAAATGTGTGTAAATCAGTCTCCGGCAGCCATTGTAAAGCTTTGCTTACTTTGGGGTCAGACGACCGTGTGTGCAAATTGTCTTGAATATTTTTACTTTTAATTATGAATTTTCAAATAGCAATGCGCCTGGCGCAAGTTTGTGTCGAAGACCTTTGAGCCACTGTGCTGAGTCAATATCACAGACGGAGGTTCATAATATGGATATTTCTGTAAATCCTTAACAAAATATTGTTTGATTCGTCAGACGCTATAATCTAAAGAGCACAATGACTCAAATTTTAACTCAAGTTTAGGAATGTGTCCATGAGTCAAGCTATTTTAATAATGTGTTCATACTTCATACATTACAATCTACATTAACTTTTGCAATAACTTTCATTCCAGCTTTTACTTGCATTGTACTATCAGCTTTTTACAGCGAGTCACGAGTTTCGTTCACTTTGTCATATCTTTATCGGGTATTGAAAGTGATCAATCTCGGGCGTTATTTTGCCAACTTCGTGACTAGCGCATGGCCTCAGTTGACACACGAAGAGCAGGTTAGGAGGCTCTAATATTAGATTCACGAAGCCTTTATTTTTGCACAATTTTCGACTCTATGCTGTAGCAAATTCACGGCAAAGCTAACGGCTAAGCAAGCGGTCGGGCTGGGAAGGTTCAGTCTTTCTACATAGCCTTGCGTTCTTTGCCTGTTTTAGCGCGGATGGCCTATTGTGGAACAGCCTTGTATTGTTGGGAGTTTGAACTTTTGACTAAAATGGCAAACGGATTAGTCTATGAACTACATTTTGCGCTTGCGATTGGTGGACAGTTTCCCACGAGTCTAGTAAGTAATGACTTGATTGGTTCTGTTTTTACAAGCCTTTCAACTTTGATTACTGTCTTTAAATCACCTTTTTAATTTGTCGCAGCGTTTTTGACTTTAAAACCGATCGTCATGCAGCATAGCATCCAATATCATTTAATATTAATTGCTTTGTTTGATTACTTTTACACAGCTGTCAAAACTTTTAAAATCTGGCCAATAACACCGTTCTTATCATTGTGTCGCTTTCACTTAACATTTTCTATTGTAATGGCATTGTCTCGATGTACCATATGACATATTACATCACATACCTTTAGGCTGATGGTTTTGAGTTCTGCTAAGAGGTACAGGTCCATGAAGTACTCCTGGCAGAATAGGCACGCGCCCTTCCGTCGCCCATCGATTGTCGATGCCTGGAAAAAAAAACAAGTATGTTACAACCATAAAAACGAGTACATGAAAACTAGGACGTGTTTTTGACATCTGAATAGCTTTTGGAGCGTTACCGATAACAACCTTTACGCAGCTGACGGAAGTTTCTCAGATGTGATGATAAAGGCATAGTCATGAACACGCAAACTTTGAGTTGGTTCCCCTATATCTTTAAAAGAAAATTTTAAGATAATTGATGATTGATGTTTAAGTTTTTCTTAGCGTATAGTAAATTCGAAATCAAGAACCGTGTCCGCGAAAACGGAAGACGTACAAAACATTATTCGACAATTTATTGCTCTGTCGGAACGGAAGCTGATATAAATCACAATACCTGAAGCAAAAGGAGAAGAAAGTTGTTAAAAAATGTTGTTACGATTTATTTCTTAAAACGGCAATTAGGTTCATAAATGGCAACATTAATCGGCGACTGACTGTGAAGATTGTGACACGACTTTTAATGAATATGGATGAAGACGCTGCTGTTTCGCTGTTACTACTTTTGTCTCTATTTAACACTAAACAGAAAATAAAAAAGTATAGCCGTAGTTCCAACTTTGTCCACATTCATCGTGAGCCGTGTACCGCACACGGCAGTTATTCCAAAGGCATTTAATTAGCCTGGCTAATTAAGAAGTGTTATGTGAAGTTTCCGCACGTTGAGAAATACTTAATTGACGTAATAGTTGCGATTCACGACCTGTTTGCTTCGGACGCTGTAATAGAAAAGTCTGATGGTCTGATAACGTATCAGATAGCGCACGCAAAACAAATATGAAATTTTGGTAGGGCTGGGAGTATTTAGAAAAAAATATATCCATATATGTATATGGAAGGTTCAGGCAGATAAAGTAGATTTTGATGGTATTGATAATATATCTGGTACTCTGTAACATGCGAACAAAAACAAAATATCTAGCAGTAAAGAAGTATTGATATTTCATTTGATTTTACTCAATATTGTTCGTTTTTACAATAAAATCCCAAAAATGTAACAGAGCTCATTAAGGGAAAATTCAAATCACATGTAAAAACTACATTAATTAAAAGAGGGTATTATAAGGTTAAGAATTATTTAGAAGACAAAGATGTCTGGAGCCTTCCACTTCCGCCAAGTAGCCACTAGTATGTATAGATATTACCTAGTTGTAAGCCAAAATTTGTGAGACTGTAATTTATTTATTCTTTGAAAAAATAATGCCTCTCAGTTTCTTGCATGTTCTTCTGAAGAGAGGTTCTTTATCCGAACAAGACGGTCGAGTCTATTTGAAAAAACTTTGACGTTCATAAGTGTATCTTTCCCAATTGAATAAAAATTTTTGACTTTGATTGAATACGAAATGTAGAGACTGTAATTTATTTATTCTTTGAAAAAATAATGCCTCTCAGTTTCTTGCATGTTCTTCTGAAGAGAGGTTATTTATCCGAACAAGACGGTCGAGTCTATTTAAAAAAACTTTGACGTTCATAAGTGTATCTTTCCCAAATTGAATAAAAATATTTTGCCTTTGATTGAATACGAAATGTATTCAATGAAAATGAATTCACTGGACTGCGACTGGACTGCGGTGCAGGTAACGCGTATGTTTATTAATAACATCAATCAAATTATCAACACACTAACTATTTACGTTGATATACACAAAATCAATCTTGGATATTAATTAGAAACCGATTTCAATGTATCTATAGTCTCCTAAAAGGCTAGGCCCCTGCCTATTGCCCTTGGATATTAATTAGAAACCGATTTCAATCTATCTATAGTCTCCTAAAAGGCTAGGCCCCTGCCGGAACGGATCAAAAATCATTGTTATAAACAAATCTCATTGGACTACAATTATCTCCTTCTCTTTTCATTCAGTTATAGTGAAAATAAGGATGACAACAATTTGTCAGTTTCAGTTTACATACATACATATCGTCACGCCTTTTTCGAAGGGGCTGGCAGAGGTGTATTACAAACACCCACACTTCATCGGACGATAATCAGTCCCAAATGTGACGGGGGCGAGACTGTTGTCACACGCAGAAAGCGCAGGTACGCAGATATATTATGTTCACGTAAGAACAAATTAGTGTGTGCCTTCGGCTGAGATCAAACCCGCTCTTGCTGGCAAGAGAGGCGAGCCTTCTCCAACTAGACTATCACCGCTTTTTTAAACCCTACATTTAACTTTCGCTTCATTGGCATCTCTATGTAAATTAACCTCCAATCCCTTTTCATATTCAGCAAAGAATTTAGCAGCTTTTCCTTCATTAGCAGTTCTGGCTGGCCAGCAAAAAGCGGGTATACAATAGAAAAACCGCGCATAGCGTAGTTTCTAAGTGCGAACAAGATGGAAACCTCCTTATGAATATTCATCACACTATTGTTACACGACAGATGGTGCTGTGGCTTGTTTGTTCAACTCTCGCTTTCAACAAGGACATTATTTTATAGCTTGTGGTACTTAAGATACAAGATCATCAAAATGTAGAGATAAGAACTGTTACAGAAAAGGTTGACTTTAGTTGTAATGTGTATAACGTACACGCCAAGAGCTGATGATTGTAATAAATTTTGATAATTTTTATATGGTTCTGAATTAAATTCATGAGACGGTTCTTAGACCCTGCGCGACTGGCATTTAAAACGGTCGAGTATCAGTCTGATTGATTGAAAGATTCAAAGGCATATATTTTTTTTGTTTAAGCAATTTAATAATGATGTTCGTACAAAATACACCGATCGCTCAAAGATGTAGATGTTGTCTATCAATCAATGTAACAATCGCCTTCCTAATGTTGTTAGCACCATTCAAATTATGTTTCGTTCATTCACACATTTCTTTGTTTCCTATCTACGTGATTACTACTTGTTCGCGAGTTGTAGAACTTTGTACAGCAACCAAAATATTTTGGAGTTGATTGAGGGAGCCATCACTATTTTCTCTGGAAAAAACTGACAGCTTTTGGTAGGAAATTTTAGTTCCGTTGTTTGGCCACCTCTACAGATACGGTGGTAGGTAAGTGTACGAAGTTGTTTCTATGACTCATTGGCTTGTCTACGATTCGGGTCAAAGGGCTTTCCACGTTGTGCAATGTGCCTCCGCCAACTTTCTACAACCATATTGAGAGTTTAGTTTGTTACGTGCATCTTCAAGATTTATTATCTACTTAAGAACTGATTATATGCTACTTTTGTACAAGAGCTACGTACGTACTACATAAGTAAATAAATATACACAAAAATGTGAAACAATTGGTATGATAAACTTCTTCACTTCGCACCTGAAAATTCTGAATGAGTAAGTTAAAAAAACTTGAGTCTATAACCTACTTTACTATTTCTATAAAAACTTGAAATGTTTCGTTATTTAAAAGAAACTCTCATCGCTCTCTAAACTGTCGACTAAACTAAACCTAAATCTCTAAACTACAGACTAAAGACTATAGAATAAATAGCCTACCTCAAAACCAAAACGAGCAATGTTGACCAATTCGACATCAACATTACCACAACAAAGGGAAACCCTTTCTAGTTGTCTCTAGTGTATAGAAACGGGCACGAATGAAACCAGATTTTCCAACGAGGCCATGGTCCGTGGCATTGTTACCTATAGCCGATGTTACGGTCAAATGGGCGCGGCATATCAATAAGCTGTAAGCAGTAATAAACAATCGCGACCAGACCTATGGGATGGGAGGGAATAAAATTATACGATACTGGTCCAGTATCGTGACTAGTGAGGCAATTTGGAGCTTTTTTCATTTTATTATTTGATTCGACTACGTAACGACTGAAAAAACAGCTTAGCAGTGGGCGATTGACGATGATGTAATTAGTTCTACTGGCAGCATTATTGATAACTAGTTGAAACCACGGAGGTACTCGCCGCAAAAAAATTACCCTATGTCCTTTTCAAGACCCCTGACAACATGTATACAAAATTTCATGATGATCGTACTTCTACTTGAGCAGTGCATAGTTTCTAAAAAAAAAAAAAAAGAGCGCAGTAGAACTATTATTTAGCACCAAGTTCTAACTATAAATGCGATAGTAAGTTTGTTAGTTCGTTTGTTTGTTCCATTTTCACGTCTCCACTTCTCAATCGAAATCCATAACAGTCCATAAAAAACCAATGAACGTAAGAATATAATAAAACGTAATAATGAATACAAGAATAGAAAGAACCCTCATTCAAAGAAAAGAACACTTTCAATGAAATATCAGAATTGTCTCCAAGACAGAATGTCTTCTGTCTAGTTAGTAACACAAACTTCTTCACCTCTTTATAATTATTAATTGTGTTACAAATGACAACATTCGAGGCCACTTCAATCTATTATCAAACTGATAACCAATTCCATGCGCTCATTATTACGAGACATTGTGTTATAAATAAGTGATTCAAACAGGATACCTATTAATAATACGAAAAAGAGTGAGTAATCGAACAACAAACGCCGACTTTGTTTCAATTTGCGTTTAGTTCCCTTGTTAGAAACGTGCGCATTTATTTTTACCCACGACTAAATATAATAAATGTGGAAAAAGAAATTGTCCATGGTGTTCAATACTGATACATCCAGTTATCCAGTTATCTAATTATTATAACAAATTAAAAAGTTCTCCTTAGAAAGTAGAAGTAAATCACATTTACTTAATCTCTCATCATCATCATTACGATCATATGATACCGAAACTAGATTTTAATCTTTTTCCTCCAATAACAAACAGATGCCTGCTGTCAACATAAGACGATCATATAAATCGAAGGAACCTCGTCACACGTTTGAATACAAAACTCTTGAAAGCACTAATAATGGTGTCAGTGGCAAGTGCTCCGAGTGGAGTAGAAACCTGGAGCGATGGAGCGTGACGCACCTACATAGACGGACAAACGTGACGCCCGACGCAGTTATCGATGTACTGTGGAAGCTGAGGAACATTCTAGAACATATCACACCATTTTGTTAATAAACAGAGTAAAAACCATCTTATTACATGAAACAAACGTTTTAGATACCAATCAAGCTAAGAAAGCTTGAAGAAAGCTTCAAGAATAGAATTAAAAACATGGTTTTAAAAGAATTACAAGTGTGCTAGAACAATCAGACCTATCAAAAGTAGCTGTAGTAAACGAAATGATGAATGGATCGAAGTGACCTATGTAGAAATATGTAGAGCGGCCCCGAATGTTAATTTCTAATTGAATTTCTTACGTAAAATATGCAAAACTAAGCGAATTACGTGATACAGCATCGTAAATATTACCACTTGAAATATCACTTTCTACCAATGCTTAATAGTAATAAAATCCAATATTATAGCGGAAGCAGGCAACTGTGCGTATAAAAGTGCAATAAAACTGTAATAATGGCGAATAAATGGAGATTACGTATATCTATTTAATTTAGTAAAATAGTGAAGAGATATATGGGCAGAATTGACGTGTGCATTGCGAGTATCGCAACAAATAAGGTAAAGTCAATGCAAGCAATAAAGCTAACTCACGAAACCAATGTTCCATGATTAGTACAAGTCGTGCTCCACACATGGCAGCTCACGTGAAGGAAAAAACACAAAACGAAAGAGTAGTAACAGCGGGCAACGACGCGCGACGCGTCATACAATGAAGACAGGCTGAAAACAAAATAAATCGCAACGCCAAATTACGGCATTCTAGTTTACACGATAGGATAAGTCTTCAGCCGCTAACGATATATAAACCAACCAGCCGTGACAAACAAACATCGGAGTCAACGACATCACCCGAACATATAAGGCACTTTCAGTTTCGTGAAATCGAAAGCAGCACATACATCTCCCGCGCGGTGCAAGCTGCGGCATTTTCGCTAAGATCGCAGCGAAAAAACTTGGTAATCCGTCACGGATCCGTGGCTCGAGCATCTAGCGGCCATCAATTTGTCAATGCACCACGATCGCCTCGCCTTGCCGCTGCATTCTGCCGCATTGTTCTGTTTACATCAACTGCAACATTTTCAGCATTGTTTTTCATTTCGGTATTGGTATACGGCTAAAAGCTATCATATTTTCATATTACTACCAAATTTACGAATTGTAAGTGCAGTTGAATTTTAGTTACGAAATAGAAAATGACCATTTTCAAACTATAATACACAACATGAAATTACCAGTCAATCTAAAGTTAATGATAAAGACGAGAACTTTAAAGTCTGAATTAAATCATAGTCATTAGACCAGACTGCAAGTGCAGTGACCCGGGACAGTGAAATGCCTGCACCTGACCACAGACCGGCGTGATCACCCGCGTGAAAGCGTGCCTAGTACTCTCTAATTACCCGTCCCGTCTGGCTTAGAGCGGTTTCATTTAACGACCTGGCTTCCTCACTAAATCTTGTCAATTTACGTAAGCCGCAACAAACCGCGCACGTGTTCTTTGTAAGCTGTATCGCGTGCCAATGTCTTCATCACCTAGTGAAACTCCCGGTGCGATGCACATTGTTCCTGTCAGCCTCTGACACTTCCGCGTGATTTACACACGAAGCCGTATTTACGGCTAGCATTACTCTCACTGATGCAAGCTCCTCAAAGTTATCAGTACCTTTACAGCCGACAGCGGAATATGAACGCTCATTACTATTCCGAGAGCATTCGACAGGCATGTCATAATAAATATTATTGACTGCACTTGGAACGGTGCCAAGATGCAAATAACAACAGTACACTTTATGAAAAGTCCTAGAAAGGTGAAAATTAGAGAGTTACATTTGTTGTCCAACCATCCGACAACCTATTCATAAGTGAACAGTAACGGGAAAGAACTGCATTCATATTATGTAGGATAGAATGGAAGTCTCAGGGTCAACGGTCACGGTTGATGATTAGGCCAGTCTGTTTCGAGAGAATAACTTCTTGTATGGTAACATGAGACCTTTTATGTCGGATTCCCTTGTGAGTTCAAAAGGATATTAACATATGGATAGTGCGAGCCAGGAAACCGCAGGGTGCGCCACGTTGCACAATGAGGTATCCGGTCACATCCATACAAGTTCAAATGTTCCATGCATACAGTAATCACTAACCGACGAGCTTCATATCTGCACGTCGGTAGATAAAAACGCTGTTTACAACATAACAACTCGTTCGATTTGGTGCACGTACGCTAACAGCGATGATGCGACCAACAACAATCTAATTAAGAATGATTCAGCTTGAATATGGAATTAAATGGGTAGTTTATATTCTGATCGCGTCTCGCGTACCATTTCTTTGTCTAACGGACCGCGGGAAAGGTTTAAACACACGGTTTTCTATTGCAAAGCTGGAAATATAAAAGCTTTATTGGCTTCAATATTTGAAAATTATACTTTTTGAATGTTTTGAAATTAAATTGCGTTTCTTAAGAACTAGGTAATCTCTACAACATTTGATAAATGTGTCATATTTATTCAATAGTCAGGTTTCACTTATCCATAAATCATTATCATGGGTATAAAATAATATGCATTCTTAGATTTGGGAGTGTTTGGTTTTTTGGTTTTACATTATCAATATTTAAATTTGACTCAATTTAATTAGACAGTAATTCTACTGCATCTAAATATCTTTATCAGCACGAACCCACACATCATTTTTATCAGGTGATAGCTTAGTTACTAGTAACGAGACTATCTTTTGCAAGTGAAGTCTTTCCTTAGTAAGGTTGGAGAATGTCTGAACAAGCGGCGGGCTTCTCAATAGCTCTATCTGGATTTCTGGAACTCGATACACAGAGCACATCTCCATACTTGGGATCTATGCGAAGGAATTTATTATCTGGAATTGTCGATGCCAATTAGAGAGGTAATGAAGTTATTTCAGATGCAATCGCTGAACTGTGTGATAGTAATTGAATTATAGGTTTATCAATGTAGTTTACGAACTAGTAAAACATTTGCTGCGTTATACGCAACAAACGTTTGCTGTAAAATATATGTCTGCATTTTTTAGAGGCAGGATGTTTTAGAAATGTTAATGATATTTATGATGATGATTCATTAGCTTAGCGTTAATTACATGATATAACTTTAACCCGTTACTTTACCCAAAACCAAACATTTTGAGGAACACATGTTTCAATACTACGCCCTGTGAATAATTTCATATGACGCATATATTCCCTGACGCGTTGCAGATGGCCTTACAAATTGTTTACACGATGATGTTCCCGCTCATATATTAAGTTATGATGATCTCAGCTTTTAATATAAGTAGTCATTCATCAGCAACGACAATGACATCATGGCCTTGACTCAACTCATGACCTCAAGTACTGTAATCAGTGAAATAGGTAAGTAATAGGTATCTTCTCCTCATCAAGCATCGGTATCTTTACATTAAAATCCTTGTTTCATCTCTATTTCAAATCCGTAATCTAGTGGGGACTTGGGGAGCTAGGATTGTAAAACGTTATTATCACGCACGCTCGACACATTACATCCTCGTCAGCCCTTCAGACGCTCCAGCATCGTTGTATGACTTTTCTTAACGAATATTTTGTAGTCTAAAGGAATTTGCCCACAAGTATGCGAGTTTCGACAGTGTGTAGCAACGGCAAGTTAGAAAGGGTTCGCGACCGCGACCTCTCGCGCGACCGCGGCTCAGCTGATCTCACTGTAAGGACGTTGTGCAACGTTATAGCTACATAGAGAGGACGACTCGCTATTGTACTGAGATTTTAATAAATAAAATGTTTGTAGGAGCCGCGAATACGAAACACAGAGTTGACAGGTTTAAAAACGCAATTAGGTGGACTATAGGAGACTTGTGAGATGCCTAAAAGTTTTCACGAAGTGGGCGTTCCTAGATCAAAGACAAAAAGCTCTGAAAAGCATACCTAGATTAGAATGAGAAGTGACATAGTCTAGACCAAGATAGTAACTAATTGAAGAAACTGGAAGATACCTTTTTACCTACATACTTAACAACAGGAAAATAGTTTTCTTTAAAGCGAGATCACGCATTAAATATAAATGAAAAAGCATACAATAATTATGGAAAAAAGTTAAGCGTTTCATTTGAAGACCCGACAAGACACGAAGTTCATAATACGTTTGATGATTAAAACCATAAGTTTACGTAAACTGATGTTAAAGATCAACCAACTAACGATACGGTGCAAAAAACAGTGTAGGCACGTAACAAGCCGAAGCATTTGAAAAGACAGGTGCAATGCGGAGCTAGGCTTGACGGTGATGGCGTAATAACAGGTCTGTGCACCGCGGAGGAGGCGATAGATACTCTCGACGTACTCGTACATACTGGTAGAGTAAATTGTTTAGTTCGTAAACAACTAAAGCTGGTACTTAAAAGTGTATAGTAGCGGAATACGGTTATAGCGGAGTTACGAGTAGATCGAACGTATAAAACGAAGATCAGCTAAAGACACTAATCGGACTGGTAAGGCACGTCAAACAAGTCCAGAATAGACTAGGCTATATTAAGGTAGATAGCCATAGGTAATCAGGCGTCACCAAATTATTTATTAGTTTTTTACTATGGCAACATAAGAAAAAAAGCTTGATAACAAATTCTAGGATCAGATCGTCCCTTTTAGAAAAACATTTCACTAAATGTCGTCTCGAGAAAATGTCGTGCACATTTCAAACAAGCAGGGTATCGAGCACACATGCCGTTTGGTAAATGTCACAGTTAATCTCCCTCTCCTGAAATAGCTGACTCGCATGATGGCGAGACAGTTTTGGAAAGAAAGGGATTACTTTAAACATAGACAAACAATTTCATCATAAGCCTCACAATTTCACACTCTTACATGGAGCTACATGACTACATCTCAATAAAAGTAAACTAAGCTGTTATTTGTATGTTCCACAATCCACTTCCATTGAACCCGTCTCTTCTTTGACGTCTATTGTTCCTCTAATAAACTATTCAAATATCAAAACTATACCCAAAAGGCCTGTAAGATACAGAATTATCGCTAACTTAATTTCCATAGTTGGTGCACTACATAATGAATGCCAATTATCATCGTCAAGCACTAGTTGCTTTCGTTCCTTCACAAGTTCAATACACACTTTGTGACTTCTTGTATGTTGTTGTATGTTTCTAACGGGGACTTGTCAATGATGCTTCTTTTTACATTCTTCTGTGTGGAGTTAACTTGTTTTTGCCAGCGCATGTCATGTAAATAAGATTGTAATTGATCAAGAACATTATTTTTTGTCACTTATCATTTATCTCCAATATGTCTTTAGCAACTATAAAAGTGACTGCAAAATTATTTGCAGCCAACTTTTTTTGTATATACAAATTTTACGCCAGAAGGGGTTATAGAGAAAATTAGATGTCAAGTTATATGCCCATAATTAAGGTCAGGGATCCTACATCACATTGAAATAAACATATCTAATGACTTTTTAAGCAGGACAGCTGCAGCAAACGTCTAGTATTTTTAACATCTACGCGTGTTTAATTTATCTACAAATCTCACTTAATTAATGTCACAAAGAAATTGTCATTGAATATGGATAAAATTTTAAATACGCCTTATTAACACCGGCACATAGAACTGTAAATAATAATTGGGAGTTGGAACTCACACATGACAAAAACACGAGTCATTTCAAAGTTAACGAGTGCAGAACAGCTGCAACTGTGTGTACTTCGATATACGAAACTAATAATAATTTGTTTGATTATAGCACAAACATTAGTGTTTTTAGAGTGTACGTTTAAGTATCTCTAAATAACAGACCATGCATTCATAATCTAGATGCAATCTGCATACAGGCATGTATGCATCATCTAATGAAGGGTTCTGAACGAAAGTGGAACCTCTAACAGTCTCTATTCCGACTGCTAGTACAGTCGGAAAAAAGTTGAATTATTATTTACCGCTGTCCATCACAGCATCGCATAAAAAGCTACATTTCCAACATTCAGATTGAGGGAGAAAACTTCAAATAGCATGTTTAGTCGTAATGTAAACAGAGAACAACACGACATTAGAAATTTCTAACAGTTCCGAGAATGGCGTTGCTGGCTTAGTGGCAATTACCACAATTGCAATTGTTATTATGTTCAGTTATGAAGGTGACAGTGGTGGCGAGGCCCGTGACTCCCACGAATCTCGTAAATGCCTTTTCATTATAGATTCCGACTAGATTGGTAGCTTAAGCGAATGCCCATGTGGCATTAATTTCTATGATAGCGCCAATTATATTGTTGGCTGTTTTTTGCTAACTCATACCACTAAACTTTACTAGGCCTCTTTCATTTTATCTTGTGAGGCGTAGTTCGTAGATGTTGATGAACTCCAGTTAGATCCACTTTACCTGTAACAAAACACAATAAATATTAGTATTGACACGAAATACCTTTCAAACAGTTTAAGTTTCTATTTTAAATCTTTCTTGGCTGTACCATTTCGTACACTAACTTTAACAACATTATTTCAACATTAGTTTAAATAGTAATTTGAATATGTCAAGGACAGCGTAGCTTTTTTTGGGTTTTTAGAAAATGGTTCAATAAATTAATAAAATAAATAAATATATCCATTTTGTAATTTGGTAATATGTTCATCTCTTCCAAGTTTTATTTTTAAAAAGTGACACATTTTTATTGGGACTGACTTTCCTAAAATCTAGTATTTTTTCTAGGTTTAGTCAACACGGAGTGTCGAGTCAGTTTCTAATTCGTCGGCTTTCCCTGAAGCGATGAACCATGAAGAAGCCCAATTTGCGTTGCTTTCTCCAATCAGATTTATTCAAGCTTTTGTTGCGGGAGTAATTTGCTGCCGTATTCGAATTAGCGTTAGTTTCTCTCATCAACACAAATGATGTTACATTTTGGAGACAATTTCCTTTAGTCATTACGTAATTTTTTAATTTTTAATTTTAATTTTTTAATTACGCTTATAGCTGAAGATATTACGCCTAAATGCTAATGGAAAACTGTGATAGTTTTATGAACATGCGAGATTTGAAAAGATAGTTTTGTTTGAGTTTTAATGCGCCATAAGCATCTAAAGCTTATCTGATATCAATCGTTGACAGATTCTATGTTAGGAGTAATGTCATGTCATTGTGGTTTCTGTGTGTTACTTTCTCTCTAGAACTACTTATTACTGTCTTAATAAATTGGTCATCAATATCATAAAATGCAAATATTGACATGCACTATACAATAATTATTGTTATAATGTTTTATAGTTCATAAATAAGGCATTTGTTATGATGAGCTAGTAATTAAAGGTGCTAATAGCAACGCACCACAGATGTTTCTGCCACATATGGTACAACATTAAAACTTGATGATGATTAAATTATTTTTTTAAAGGTCACTTCACCTGTTGCCTTATTGTGTCAAAAATAGTTGTTCTAAAAATACTATACTATTCACAATAAAGCTTGAATTTTAACGTTCGCTCGATGCGAGCTTATCTGCGCATGCGACCTTGATTGAGGAGACGAGCGAGTGACGTCATCGTAACCGACGATTTTTAAATCTCAGGACGGCTATTATTGTGCTAATGGTTTGTATTAGTTTGAGACAAGATATTTGCTAAGTTTATGAACAGTCGATGTTATGTATGAAGGGATTTGTTTACCAAATGTTAAGGTTAAATTCTTAAAATTGCTACTGAGAAGATCACTTTCGGAATATTAAGTCAATGCGCTCCAAGGCGCGGCGGTTAACTTAAATCTACAGATAGAAGACCATAGCAGAAGCTTTTCTATTTACTTTGTTCTGAGCAGAGGTCGAAAATGAAGTCATTAACATTCACCAAACAAAGCAAATATAGTATACATAAAATATCGTATAGACCAACCCACTTAAACTTTACAAGCCCGAGGATATGTACCATGTCCTAATGGAATGTGTCCGAAACCAAGCTGAGAGAGAACGAAATTTGGCCGAAGTTGATGTGAGTAAGTACAATGTGGGGGTAATCCACGGTATTTTATCTGAGCCTAGTGGTAAAGGAGCTGGAATGATTTACGATCTGGTGAATACTTTTCTCCAGGCCCTGAATGATCCCGGCTCCACCATGTTACATAATTGGTTAATTTGATAATAAATTTTAAGGTAATTCTTAAATTAGTTTAGTTTAAAAATTATGTAAGGTTACGATGGGGCTGACGTATACCTGTGGTCTAAATGTCCCTAAAAAAAAAAAGAAAAAAAAAATCAATAAACTTTGTTTAGCTTCAGAATAGTTAAACAGTGTTTTGTCTTTTACTTTCTTTTAAATTTTTGAACTTGATCGAAAAAGACAGAAGAATGTGTGGCTATTCCGAGGCTTACAACGTTTACTGCTAAGGAAGCGAGTGACTAGTCTAAGTGTCAAAGTTTTTAAACCTTTATATTACAAAAAAACAACACACACAACATTACACATAACCATGAAAACGTAGAGTAGGCAATGCAAACCATACAATATGGTACCCACATGACCCAAGCAAGGTTTTAAAATATGACGTCACCCGAGCTAGGAGTTTTCGCATGTGACAGAGAGTTAGTCACGACAGCGAGCTAACAACTTGTAAGCGTGGTGATAATTGGGCTGGCCTTGGAGACGACAACAATACAAACAACACTCGTAACGTAACTCGGCTAAGTTCTTATAATTAGGTATGATAATGGAGAACAGATAAAAATCGGAAAAGAACGTAAAAAAACGGGAAAATGACAAAGCAAATTAATGTAAGGGTCATGTAATGGGCGTCCTCAAATAGGCAACAGAATTGCAGCAGACTTTAAGTCTGAAGTCAAGGACCAATAGCCCTGAATGGTTTCTGTTTGGATTAACAAGATACAGTAGAGTGCAAAGAAAGGAATCATACAAAAAAGAGAGAACGAGACCATTGCCCAGCAGACCACTGTTCTTATAAAAGGCAATGAAAATTACGAAGCAAAAAATTTTACGTTTTAAGTTGACTGATAACAAACTGCATGGTAAATATATTTTTTACAACGCTGTGTGAACATTGTCTACAATGCTGTTGCATAACCATTTGTGCAATAGGTCGCTGCGTAGTCAGTACATTCTAGAATTCCAGTGTTTATTATTAACAAGGTTATCCCTAAGGCGAAATATATTATCAACTAGCAATAAGATTTGTAATAAAATATAAGTAGATATTGCCTTTTTAGTCGATGCACGATGTGACTAATGCATCATTGACTTGTGTAGATACTATAAAAAGATTCTTTGGAGCATATTTGTAAGTAGAGGACAAAAATTATCTCACTCTACCATAACTAGTGGTTTGAAATGTATTAGAAAAAGCAGGGGTTTAGATTAGATAATAAATATCCTAGGAAAAGTGAATACCTTCGAGAGAAGTTGAAAGCGAACTTAATTTACTGGATCTAACGCGAGACAGGTTAATCGAGGTTTTTGCAATGGCGCTATTCGCTTTCTAAAAACGCTCAAGCCAACGTTTTAAACTATAAAAAATCGATAGCCTGTAATTACTATTCTAGCTCACAATGACGCTGTACTTATACGTAGAATACGTATTTAGAGTTCATCAGAATTTCTCAGTCAGATTACGCAAATACTCCTGAGCTGGTAAACTTATTGGTTCATAGTCGGAAATGCATGTGTGTGATGAGTACTAAATTTAAAGCTACAAACGGCCATACGTCATTAAAATATAGCGCAATCTAAAAATGAAGATATTTCTTTGAGATACGTTTATAAGTAAGGCTGTTAGAGGGAAAAGGTAGCTTTCGCACAACACTAGAATGTTCCTAAACATCTTAGAATAATAACAGATTCTCTTGTGAAATAAAACGTCAAGAATAAAGACATTCTTCAGTACAAGAGACACGATCCCAGACCACTTAAAGATAATTCCAAACAATTTAGATTCAGGGTAAACGCCCGGATGCAACCGAGAGTAATAATTGAACTTGAAGCAAGATATATATTTATAGTAATAAGTATGAATAGACGATAGTAAAACGCTAGACCGTCAGATTTGCGGTTAGACATTCTAAGATCGGTGATCTTTACCGTCTGATTTGAATAGCGGGATAGAGATGTAAAAAAGTGTAAAAACAGTTATCTTAGACGAAGAAATAAACTCCGAAGGCAATAAAACTACAACGACTGCAGATTTTATACAATACATTCGGACACAGATTTTGACGTGATCTGACGATCGAGGTTACAAATGATAACAAAAGAAGTAGCTATAACACAAAAACTGAATCTTAAAAGGTAAAAAGCTAATGTTCTTGTACTATTGACCCTGTGAACGAAATACCTAAAAACGGTGAACAGAGCATGCATAATGGAAGGTCCGTGGTGATTCATATTCAGTTTACACACGAACAAGTGCGTGACGAGATTGGGGAAGGAAAACAGTTTTGAGGACAAGTGTCTGCCTTTTATAGACGGATAAAGACGATCTATGTTATGGTACACTTTGTAATAGGAAAGCCTCCCTAAACAAGGAGGTCGCCTTAAATTTTCAAACAAAATGATTAAATGATAATAGTACTAAGGTTGATTTTATTTTTTAATAGCCGGAAAGTGCGAAACACAAATGTTAAATATTATATATGATATATTCAATATGATAGATAGGTATTATAAGTAGTCAAAAGCAATTAAGGATTCATAATGATAACTGTACTTAATCGTAAAAAGTTAATTTAGATCCTTAATTAGATTCTTGGAAAATGAGTAAAACAATAAGTATTTATAAATACATACATATGATAAATTACAAGGCGGAGTGTTTAGCTATCACATAAGTACTGGTTGTTTCCGATAGTAAGATAAACTGACTTATCTTTTGGTTTCTAGCAATATAACATATTGACACCTTGCCTATGTTTCAAATGCTTGCATAATTGGATTATCTTCTTGACTTGATAATCCTTGTCAACTTTTTGGTTAAGTACTAATTTCGTTGAATACGCTGATTCTCTCTGCCCTTTACTAATTGACCGGGAGTTAATTAGTACAGGGAGCCGATTTCCTTATTTTATTTCAAATCGAAGCGTACGTTAGGCGAAAAGCTAAATTTTAATAATAAATTAAAATTGAACTATGCCATATCCTGGGCTAATGCATCAGCGACAAAAGATAAATGTTAAGGCACTTGGTAGGCACCAATATCAATTCGTTTTTTACCGTTGTAAAGAATGCTCTGAATAAGAACCCAGAAGTTTCAAAAGTAGTGTTCCGTAAAATATCTGTGTTACCAAAGAATCCTTAACGTTCTACAAAATATATGCAGTTAAATATTTGAGCACACAATATTTGCATTCACCAACTAGGTTAATCTAATCGGGCAAGCAGTTATCAGCATTATCTTGAATGAGGCGCGTATCGAAACAATGTCACCGTTGGTGGTGCAACTTATAATTCAATAATAGACGGTACTTACTTAGAAAAAAAAAATGTTGGTATGTAGTTGTTGTACTTACAAAATTTACATAATACAAGCGACCCGCCCCAGCTTCGCACGGTACCTTTAAACCTTCCGTGAAAAAGTATCTAACTAATAGAAAAACCGCATCAAAATCAGTTGTTGTAGGTTTAGGAGAATTTTTTTTTTTTTTTTTTTTATGTAGAATAGTTCGGCGTTTGACCACCAACTCGCCTGATGTTAAGCGACGTTGTGGTCTAAGATGGAGCACGACGACCTATAAGGTACTTATTCACTCTAGCCTTGGAGTTTTGTAGAGTGAAGAAGTACAATGACGGCAGTTGAGTGAGGCGCTACAAGAGCGCTACCTCTCAGACCCGTCTTCGGAACGGTTACACCGATAGCGGATTATACAGACAGAGAGACAGACAGACGCGAAAAGCTACTTTTTTCGTCTATACAGTCAGAGAAGAAGAGATAGAGATTGTGAACATGTAAATGCCACAATTTACGATTCATCACCTTTTCAGTTAGGAATTGAGATGCATTCAGAGATTAATCCAGATGTCACTTGCATTTGACCCAGCCTTTCGCTCTACCTTTTCACTTCTCAGTTGCCATTTCAAGAAATTCTGAAGTGAGATGGCAGGGCAAAACAAAATAAGTGCTGTGTTTGAAGTGTTTGTAGAAGACACACCTGAATCTAAAAAATATATAAATTTGATGGAAACATGATGTAAGAACGGCCAGTGTGTTGAAATTCTTCAGCGTAGTTACTAGTTAGGGATCTACAATTTGCCATTTTTTCAGTGTTTTACTTGGAAGTGCGATAAAACGGCCAACTCCATGAGAAATAGAGCGATTGGCAATTGACGACACAGTTCATTGCTCGCTGGCTGTTGAGTAATGGCGGTTATGTCACTGTTACGGGGCAAGTTCGCTATAGTTTCTTAATTGATGATTATTTATAACAATTTAAAGTGTTCCCTAACAATGAATCTCAATTTTAAGATCTTTAATCTTGTTGGTAAATTTAACTAAGTGCAAAGACTTTAAAGGTAAGGTAGAGTTTGACTCGGCTTATCTTTAGGCTTAGTTACAATTTGGGGCTTGGTTTTACGCCATTGTGTCAGTCATTAAACCCTTGTTTAATGACTTAACGGCGTCATGCTTAAAGTAATCAAATAAATTAGAGAAATGACAAAGTTGATAAGTACCCAGTAAAAGTAAAATCCTACAACACAAAATTTTAAAAGTTGGGAACTAATCGAACACAAATGAGTTTGCTAGAAGCTGTAAAGTAGCCAGTAACAAGTGTGACGAAGCTATAACCACTTTGTTCAATAAACGATTCAAGTACTAGCATTTCCAATAAAGACTACCTATTTGGTTTAGATCATCGACGCTGAATAACAAGTAAATATTGCCATAGCCAGCGTCGGCTGGCTCCTGCAAATAGAATATTAATAATATTCTTGTGTAACTAGTTTCCAGTGGCTATAGATCCTTATTTGTCTTTACTTTATGATCATCCTTAGTCTGACAACCTAGTCCTCCTTCAGGACTATTACTTAACGGTCTGAGAATGTTTTCAACTGTTGTCTGAAGAAGATGATGAAGGTGATGATGTTTCATTGGTTATCTTATTTACTATTTCACAAGCTGCCGCCGCATTTTGAGATTATATTCGCGAATCTCTTGACTGAACAATGACCTGAATTGCTTAATCGAAATAGAGAGGTCAAATCAGAGAATCAAAGCTCATTTCAACTGCTAATTAGATAAGTTAGCAACTAATTAAAATCTTTTGTGAAGCAATAAAAGAGCGTAACAATAACTTTACACTATAGCAGCTCCGTCAAATCCGCGTCTAATTGAGTCAACATACCGCCAATACATCGACCGGTTCAAAATTCGCAGTTCTCAAACTCAAATCGTCCGACAGAGGATACGCCAGCTCGGATGAGGTCGTCGTGAGGTCGCGCCGTGACTCATGCCGAAACCGGATCCTTCGCGCTTCCAGCCGTCAGACCGACCGGGCTAGCTTTCAGACTTAGAAATACACGTTTGACTTTGCGATTTGGGAACAGCTACTTTGGATTGGGATTTGGGAATGTTTTGAAAAGGTTTTTAATGGAACGGGTAACCGCCGCTTCGCTGTGCCGCTGTATTTAGATGTAAGGTCCTAACCAGTAGAAACGATCTGGCTTTTGGCAAGACAGTAATGCAATAATAAAAAAAGGTAAAAAATTACTCCTGGCAAAACTGAGCCGTGAAAAATGCTTACTGAGAAGGAGTAAAAGCTGTTTCCTAATTTAGGCACAGCACTGGCGATCATTAAAAATTTCGTGACTCTATCAATACCGAAGATAATAACATTAAGACAAACGACTTATCGATACTATCGATAGCACCTTATTGTAAGATTAAAAACCTTCATAATCTACAATTCTACACTATTGTAAGGAGTTTCAACTCAATTTCCTTTAATTAAGATCTACTCATAAAACCAACATGAAACGGGCAAGAATTACCCAATAAACATCTAGAGATAGCAAAATTGATAATTGAATGAACGATTACGAAGATATTATTATAAGAATTACGAAGACAAAAAAAAAAATTAAATTGTTTATGAAGGTTTATCGCGATAAACAACTCTAAATTAATGGTATTATCAGAGAATGTGAGCAACTGTGCGATGGTAATGGGCAAAGGAATCCAAGATTATTTAAATGTCAAGAATATCTTGCGGCAAAAGTGAGACGTTTTAACATTTTACTTACCGAACACATTTTATGTTTACGATATTATCAATTCTCATATCTGTATGATTACAAAATAAAAAAACAAAAAGTAGAACAAGTGAGCGTCACCACTAACTTTAAATTTGAATGTGGAACGGTCGCCGTTGGACGTAACGGCTGACAGCTGCGAAAGACAGACTGGCCATATGCGCAGGAGTCACCCTCGCACGCTGAGCATAGTTAGAACCGATACGTAAGTAAGTTACTACTAATTAGTTGAAATATTGATTTTATCATTATTTAATAGTAAAATAGACACGAAAAATAAAAGCAAAAAACGGTAACAATAACGAAATCGCCAAAAACATTTTTTACGTTGAGGAAGGCGACCAGGGGGGCTATTCCTGCGCGTGAGATGAAATGAGATTTTATCTTGGTCACTCTCACACTTATGACGTTTCAAACGAGAGCAACAAGGAGGAAAAAGGGTGAGGTGAAAATTTCAAATCTCCGAATAGGGCTAATGTTACAAAAATACATCGTAACGTTCGTCATTACGATAAGATTAGGCATAACCTATTATGGCATTTTATTATTAGGTAAATTCAAAGCAGTCATTAAGCGTCAAACAATTCATCAGAAATTATACATCGCAACATTGACCCATTGTTGAAGTTACTTTTAAAATTACATGCAATTTATGATGGTTTAGAAAAAGCTTGGCATGAAGACGCGCGTGCGGCGTTTCCCCCTAACAAGTACACCTGTCTAGTAATGTTAGTAGTAGACAACGCAAAATTTAAAATACCTGCGTGCATAACGTTAAGTTTCATTTAAAAATGCTGTGCATCATGCATAAATGATAATATCCAACAATAAATTAAACGGAAAGAAAATCTACATACTTGGATGATTTTTTTATAATTAGAACTGCTAGATTTCAGTGGCTAATAAGTACAGTGGCACTATCACATAGTGTGTTTTAGTAGTTAATTGTGAAAGTTATATTAAAAAAAACGAATAAGTTTTAAATAGTTATGACGAGCGTTGATGTTGTGTGCGTTGAATAAATTGTATTTTAAAAACAAAAAACAAATTAGGTTAAGGGTCCGGCGACTATATTAGACTAACTTCGCATTGGCTTAAGGTTTTGTATTGCCATTTCGTCTAGAAGAAGACGACGAGCGAAGAGAGCAGGTAAAGATACTGACGAGCCTCTAAAGTTATTTACAGAGTGTTTAAGTGCAATTTCAATAGTAAAATAAAACTATTGCACTTCTTACTTACTTTAATGATGTAGACAACCTACCTATGTAAATGGATTTTTGATTTGCCTTGCCTATTAAATAAATCAGTAAAAAGTAACCCCTTACAAATGCGGATATTTTTCAAACCTCTTCAGGGCGTTTTTTAAAGAAACCTACCTACCTTTTTTAAGAAAGAACATAGGGCGGAGATATAGTCTATTTAATTGTACATGCCAAATTTCATCATAATCAGACATTTGGTTTCGATAAAATTTGACAAGCGCGTTTGTATGGAAAATTCAAAGCGTTGCGAAACCCATTAGTTATTAGTGTCATATATTAGACTTTAACACCAGTTCAAAAAATAAAGCATGAAGTAAAATCAACCGGCATTCTTTTACGGTCAGTCTAAAAGTTTAGCATTAGCTATCTTAGTGTGTTAATTAAAAATAGACGGAACCCGTAATACCTAGTACAATAATTTATTGGTTTTACGACGTGTCTTCTGTGCAAGCATGCAAAATTCGCATAAAATACACGATACGTTTTATAGGCGATCGAGCGAAATGGTTTTTGCCACCTGGTGCGTGTCAATAAAAAAAAAACATTAAAAAATCTAATAAAACCAACATGTAAATAAAAAACATCTAAGATGTAGGACTTAGGCAGTTGTGGGTGTGTATCTTAATTTATCAAAATAATTGTTGAAAATAAGATTAAATAAATTAAATTATTAAATAAATTCGGGACACTTCCACACACGGTCGCCTGACACCAAACTAAGCAAAGCTTGTACTATGGCCGCCAGAGACTGATATACATACTTAGATATTTTTAAGTACATACTTAAATAGATATTAACACCCAGACATAGAACAAACACAAATTTTCATCACATTAATGTTTGCTCTAGGTGGGAATCGAACTCACGCCCCCAAGCTCGGAAGGCAGGTTCACTACCGACTGAGCCACCGAGGCAGTCAAATGTTAAATGATTGAAGCAAATGTGGTGATAAAAACGAACTAAACAATAGAGAGACAAAGTTAGAAAAAAATATTTACCTTAGTATTTATCTTGCCTGTTCTTCTGAGTACTGGCTCTTTTTCCGAACAAATAGGTATTTTATAACTTTGACGTTCATAAGTGTATCTTCGATAAAGTGAATAAAGACTTTTGATTTAAAGTTATATCTATAGGTTGATGAACATTTGGCCGGGTTGCCCAGACATTTTTCTTTATATTGATGAGCTAAGATTATAAAGAGGTAACATTTGTAAGTTTGTTTGTCGAGGGTAATCCCCGAATCGAAAACAAAACGTAACGACAATGGCAATAAGATATCACGGTAGGCCCCCAGGTAAAGGTAAATAAAAACGTTCACAAACGCAAACTAATCATCATCGGATGAACAAAACCGGTAAATTAATAAACGCAACTGTTGACAGAGCCAATAATGGCAACGTGAAAAATTATAGTAACACAAACATTGCAGCTGGCAGCATTGTATGGCAGTAGAGTTATATCCTACGCCTCGGTAATGTTTTTCCGCACGAAGCAAGATAAATAAACCTATTAAATAGGACATACATTTTAAATTCTCACAAAAAAAGTATTTAAAAGAATTCCAATGTACTACATGGTCTTTAGAACACCACCTCTCATGGTCCTCCCACCTTTCGGTTACACGGACCGAAACTGTAAGCCTGCTGGCTTTCGCCAGACTGCTCTACAAAATGTGACCCTTTCTACCCCTTTATCATCACTGGTCAATAGAACAGTGATGAGTCGAGATAAACATTTCTCTCGCACCAGTGTTCAGTACATGAGTCTAGCTGGTTACTTTGTGAACCATTTGCTGTTATGCCGAATAACGAAACAACACTTCAAATGACTTTACTGATGTCCACAATAAATGTTTTCTATCTACGAGTATGACTGACCTCGGCGTCGTGATGTTTAATGTATATTTTGGTCAGGACAGTGTTTAGAACTTCAACTGACATTTTCCTCTCCATGTTTACTGTCATTAGACACTACAAAGACATTTTTCAGATGTAAATGCATACAGAGCTCTAATTTCGAAACAATAGTGTACACGGTGTACAGGCCGTATAATGCAATCGGGCCGCGATCCGATACGACTCTATCGGGCGACCGTGATCATCGATTCGTCAAGCACGATATTAAAAACTGATCGTTCATCCCTCTCACTTTCTTTGAGAAATATTAGTGTCAGTACCAATTTGACATGGACTAAAAATATTGCCTATTGACATACATTTATTATTTCTGTTGCAACTTTGCCAATGACTCATTCGTCACGTTCGTCGAATCTAAAGGCAGTGTAAATAAAAGATTCCTGTCGTGTCTATTCCGTAAACTAAATATTTACATCTCATTATTCAAACACTTACATTTGATCTAATAAAATAATATTTTATATATTTTTAATCGATTAAAAATGTACACAGAGCAAGTCGTAAAAAAAAGTGGTAGAGAATTTGACATTCACTAAGTTTTCAATGTTATCTTACCAGTTTAAAATGTGACACCACAAAATAAGAATATTTATTCTTATTCAATAGGTTTCCATTGATTTGATGAATAAATATTCTTATTTTAGAAACCGCGACTAGACACAATGACAAAAAATATGTAATATGTACTTTAGGCAATCAAGTATAATATTATATGTAGATCTGATAGTAGTTTTTTCTATGTCCTTGCTCGTTACTATTTTTAAATGTAAAAGCCAACATTTTAGCAAGAAAATAACCATACGGGTGAATATAACATATTTTGCCATTTTACTGTTGCCAAAATATGGCAACTACATTAAAATCTCACTCACAGGTGAAATCATAGTGCGCAGCTAGTTTTTAAAAACAAGATAACAATTGCTTTATTTATAATCAAGTAGAAGTTATAAATAAAGTAATAACAAGATTAGCTAAAACAAAAATACTCGTTTCCTTTAGATAAACATTTGACACGAAACAAAACAATACACGTACATACACACCAATGAGGAAATATGTAAATTACGTACAATATCTCAAGCTTTAAAGAAACAATGGGTTAATGAATATACCCATATATCGCCTGTACTGCAGGACCTTGGAAACAGAATACGAAGAATCAATCGCGTGATGTTAATTACAACATTGTCCAATGTCATTTAAAACTTAATGCCAATAACCGCAACTATTATGTGGTGATGCGTGCGCTAATGAAACATTTTAACAGTGAGTCAACACTTCAATAGACTTAATACGCGGAAAACTCTTGGACACAAGAAAACAAATGTGATTTACTGAGGATTTAAAATGCTGCTTCATAATTGGCCACCGACACGATAGTCGAAATCACGTAGTTGCAATTACTATAACAAAATCATTGAGGTAAACGAAGACTTAAGACGATAAGAAAAACATTCATAAGTGTGCCAGTATCGAGGCGTGCAGCAGTGCAAAACGGTAAGTAAATGATACACGATTACAATAAACTACAATGTATATGGGGCTCTATGGAAAAAATGATAATACCCAGATACTGTTAGTTTCGAGTCATTCGATTGCATTTGAAATTTGAATGAAGTTTAGATGAATCCAATCACAAAAGTTGCAAGAAACCGTTATCATGTTTATTGAAGTTTTTATTATTATTTTTTACAGTTTTTATTATTACAGTTGCTTTGATTACTTTTGCCAACTTTACCAATATGGACGATTGTGCTTTTTTTCTTGGTAGAAGAATCAGATTTCTATTATTCTTATAGCTTAGCAACAAAATAGAGTGTTAACAATTTGTAAATTCCGTTAGGCAAGGTGTTTTCATGATCCAAATTTTACACCAAATTTTAACATCGAAACATCTATAAAGACATTTCGATGTCATAAGAAAACAAAGAAAGTTGAATGATAAAATACTAATTACCTTTGCCAGATTTTCGGAATATCCGGCACGACGCGTGCTAATTTCTTTCGACAGTTATTCAAATTATTCGTCTTTTATTGTGCTTCCTCAATTAGACACAATTACGCCAGAGGTAAATGAGCAAGAATAAAAGCTAGAGATTTTTGTAAGCGTGTTGACGTCATATTTTCACACACGCACGACTGAAGGAAGAGTGTTGGCTCGTACTTCGGTTTTGTAGGCTGGACGTGGCTAAACAAACACAGTTCGAGTGTAGAAATAATATTGGCAATGTTTCTTTGCAGAGGCTTTACGGAGATTGGGTACGCTAGAGGAAGTGGGATGGGCATTTGAATTTAGTCACCATTTGGTATTAGACAAAGTGAGTTTAGAATATTAGGGTTTGTTGTAGTATCGATGGGTTAATTTAATAACATGAAATTTCAACTTAAAATTATGTCTAAGGTATCCAATTCTGGTTAGAAGACAACCTCATAAAAAACAGCAGTTAATTTTTTTTATGAATTCAGTAATAGAGTTTAATTAAAATTTAATCAATCACTGAAAAAATGTGTTGCTTTCTAATTCTAGATTTTCAAGAACTGGATAATTTTATCCAATCAATCAAAAACTAAAGTAGTAGGACGACTGTTGTAGGTATAATAAAATAATGTAGTATACACTTTTTATTTCCAATTTTTGACCTTGAGTTTCCGTATAGACCAGGGGTGGCCAACTTGATTAGACCGAAGATCTACTACTAAGTGACGAAATCCTCCGCGGTCTACCAATTACATCCGTCTTGAAAGTAAAAAAAAAAACAGTATGTATAGTTCAGTTATGGATGAAGGATGAAGGATTTCTTTCTTTATTTGAAGTTTCTTCAGCGTTTCTCTTCAACCATTTATCCATAGGCGCGATCCTAAGTCTAATCGTGATTTATCTCGGTAGTCATCAGATCGTAACTCTGCTAGTAACTGTCGTCAACTGACGAGTTGGCTTGACACCCACCCTATCCCTGTGTCCCACATGTTCCGAGACCTTTGTATTTCGCATGCTGAAAACAAAAGAGAGCTACCTGCATGGGAGAAAGGATGAATAACGTCATAGAGCGACCCGGTAATTTAAAAACTATACAAAATACTGTGCGCAACTGTTGATAATTACGTTGCGTAGTCTATTCTACGTATTTTTCAATGTAAAAAGTTTGTTATCCACCACGATCGACTGGACTAATAGCCGCGATCGACCAGTCGATCGCGATCGACCGGTTGGCCACCCCTGGTATAGACCATGTGAATCAGAATACAAAACGATGTTTATTGTAATAATATTGTCCTTCCGAGAAGGAAATTTTCTTGTTCCAGTGTTTGACATTATAAAGTAGGTGTGATTACTAAACTATAAGTGACTTTTTACTATATTTTTAGAGTTTGTAGGTTTTTCGAGGCTAGGAACATTTCTTAGGCGTGGCGTAAAACATAAATCAATTGGCAATGTAATCCTGTAAGATTATGCAACGTGATGTCGGCAGATAGTCTTGGCGGTCGATTACGCTATCGGATGACGTCACGATTTTTATCAAATCTAGAATTATTCTACCGTTATAATTCTGTCAGTGGAAAAAATCAATAGCCAAAAACATTTCAATCAAAAAATATGGGTTATATACATAAATCATATCATACATTATGTATTTTATTGTGTGTTGTGAAGATTTTCAATTGTCGAGTGAGGTTAAATTGATTTGTAAGAGTGTTTGATACCTATTTCTAAATTAGGTAAATATTTAGTCTGATGTCTAATTTAGGTTGTTATTGCTCAATTATTTTCTCTTCAATATGTCAGAGACAAATTGATAAAGCAGTTTCATTTATCAAACGTTTGTGATGTTTAAAGATTGGTAGATTATAAAATTGTTTCTTACTATAGTTTGATTTAAGTAGATTGAAGGAAAAATTACCGTTTTTTAAATTAAGATTATATGAAAATAAATATAATTTGTGTTGCTTGGGCCTCATCGTAATCCTGTAAATTATCTTATCATAAAGTTAAAGCAGTCCTCTTGCATTTGTAAAAACGGTCGGTTTAACTTACATCAATTGAATTTAAAATTTACATCTTAGCAGCTTCTTTAATGAGAAAATAAACGTAACTCGTCCATTATTAGTAAGATGTCTGCCAACCAAAGTTAACGATCCGTTAGCGTGTCAGATGAGGAGAAACGTCTCGCCGAGTAAAATTTTAATATTTTCAAGCACTTAATTAAACGTTGTGTCGATCATAAATGAGATCCTACGTTTTCTCCGCTGTCGATAGATCTTCAAGCGCTTTCTTCGCTAGAAGTACAGTCAACTGGTAAGTTGTTTCATTTTTTTTCTATCTAACCAATAGCGTAGGTCGTAGCGTAGGCGTTTTAGTCGATTTGAGATCTATGAATGGATTTTATATTCTAGTTTGTTACGAAAATATTTACATTCTGTTCTAGACACAGTGCAGACTATAGACTAATAAATAATGCTGTAGTTTGTTTATGGTAGTCCACGAATTTGTTTCTGACCTTTTCTATTCATCGTTTAGAGCGAAATTTAGCGGTTTGCTGGTCGGAATTTAGGCAGTCTGTTAGCATCAGTGACGTTTACTTTTATAATCTTCAGATCTTAAGTTAAGGGTAAATACAAATAATACAAATAATTATGACTTTAATGAGTTTTAAGATGCATGACAATGTTTTTACAACTAAGTTGTTGTGGAAAATATTGAGTTTTTTACTTGCTAGTCTATGCCAATGAGCTGAACCATGCTATGCATGTTGACGTGTTCATGTCGACATGCCGGCTTAGCATGCTAATCACTCAGCCTTCGGAGTCACGGAGTCGCGTGAGCAGTCACTTTCCCCTGGATGGCGCTGGTTTCTCGAGCGCGGAATGCCTCGGCAAAAGGAACAACGTATTAATGTCAAAATCATAGATGAGCAATAGCATATGCCCCAACACTCCTCCCTAGGTGACACCACGCTTGTTATAAGTTTTGGCAAGGGGCCAAAGACTTTTACACAAATAAGAATAGTGTTCTCGACTAGGATTATTTGTGATGCAATTGCAGTTACATAATTGGATTGGAAGCGACGCGCCAAGGCTCCAGCTGACGGACGACCAAAACAAACCATTTTACGAGCTCTGAACACGAATAGCGCGCAATCCTATTTATGTGCGCTGAGGGAAAGTTTGTTGATCTTGGTGGGATCGTGAAATCTGCGCCAACTTTATGATCGCTCTGGAACCGTGGTCAATATTGCGACCTGACGTCAGCCTGTACGTCATGCTAACCTAAAACGATTACGACGCTATTATAAATGTGAATGCAATGTGTGACTAGGATGGTTTGTTATAAGGTTTTTTTTTTACACAAGGGATAAATTTTGGTCCTCTTTAGTCAAGTACAATGTCGATGATTATCCTCAAAATATATGCTTGACCACAGTGCAAACTAATGTACAGGCTTTCCTAATTAGGCGTAAATTCATGTTCATCCACATCCTTCCTTATTCAACTGCCGTAAATAGAATTTTCTACCTAAATCATGTCTACATTTTAGGGCTAATCCAAATTGGCAACACATCGCCTTTTTACCAATTATTTATTAATAAAATAATTAATAATAAGATAAAGCTTAAAATTGATGTCTGAAGCTCGCAAAAAGTTGTTTGTCGACCGCACACTCTGTAGTAAGTTACCTACTGTGTTTTTTTTAACTTGAAATTTTCCGTAAATTAGCCCTTAGTTACATCTTTAGCGTATTTTTTGTCCTTTTTATCTAGTCGTACTGTCTAAACAGGCTAATTGCTGGCGAGTGTATAAAAACAACGGCAGCCAGATGTAGCAGGTGCAGCGGCAGGTGGCGGGACGTATTCGTAATGGGGATGCTCGTCTAATTGTAGGGCACGGGCTCTTTTGGCGTGCGATGACAAATTGCTATCTAAGTTAGTCAGCTTGCGCAGGGTGTTTGACAGAGGATCTCTCTATTGTTCACACAGCAAAAAATAAATAAAAATTTGGTCTGACAGAAATTACTTTGATAAAAGAATTATGCACGCCTTCCACTGCGGGTGGAGTGGGCTTTGTACGGACTCCGTTTAATAAGAGTTATAGGCTGAGTAGTTGGCCCTTATATCAGTCTTGATTTTAGAGCAAACCACTATGAATGGAGAGTGTACACTGTACATAGCCCACTCTGTTCACAGTGAAGGTGTGCACAAGAATGGTGGATGTGACAAATTACACGGGCTATAAAGATGCTGTTAGGTTTTTTTTCCACTTTGGTCAATGGCATCCAGTATTTCCTAAATGTCTCCATTAGATAGAGAATATCAATACCTAGTTAATTGGTTGTAATGACATGAACTTTACATAAACATAAATACTAGCCCCCTTATTAATAAATATTAAATAACTTCCGAACAGTTGTTTTATGTTTTCTTTTTGGCAATCAAGTTGAAGATTTAAAAGGAAAAAAAAAGGTATAACACTGAATAACTATTCCAAGGCAATACAATGTCTAAGTAATAGGGCAAGTATGTATATAAAAACACGTAATAATTCCACAGAAATTGAATGGTCAGATTGGTTTAAAAATCTTATTGGACTGAGCTAATAGTAGTAGGTATGTTTTTGGGATCATTTTTTAACATGTTCTCCTAAACAAATTCAGGCACTTGGTTTAAAGTGCTCATCAAAGATTGGGCAGAGGTAGGTAGTGATTTTAAGATTACTAGTCAATCTATGTCATACGAGACAAATATCTTTTTATTTAAGTATATACTATACTTTATCTTTATGTTTAGGATATTTGATCAGATTGAAAAAAGCTGGCAGTTGCTTGCCTATCACATGGACTGCGTTGGAATTGTCTGCTTTGCAACTCATTCAGGGTCAAAAAAGTGTCTCTGCATTTCCAATGTTTTTTCTAATGCTACTGATGTGAGAATGAGTTTTCAATTATTTTATTATCCTTATCATAGGGGCATGCAACAAAATATGTCAACAGAGAAAGAAAAATCAAGAGCTGAAAGTAAGATTCATTTGAATTCTGTAGATTTTTTAAAATTGACAGGCTTGGAGTTTAATTGTAGCTCTCCTGATGTGTAGAAAGTGGGGGTAGTAGAAGATGGACTCGCTCAATTACATACAAGTTAGTGAGATGAAAATAAATACTTACCTACTTTAACTATTCCTTTTAAACATATGTGGTAGGGATTGTGCATTATCCAGTCTTTGCAATGGATTAAGTAAGTTACCCTTTTATATCATAGTTTTTTTTTTTTTATGTAGAATAGGTCGACGTTTGACCACCAACTCGCCTGATGTTAAGCGACGTTGTGGTCTAAGATGGAGCACGACAACCTATAAGATACTTATTCACTCTAGCTGGAGTTTTGAAGAGTGAACAAGTACAAAGACGGCAGTTGAGTGAGGCGCTACAAGTTTCGCTGCTCAGACCCATATTCGGAACTTACAAGTGAAAAGAACAAACACTTTTGCAATAACAATAACATTTTTTTTATATTTCTGAAATGATTTGAGATATTTGAGCTCAGGTAAGATTAAAATGTGTGGTGAACTTTAAAAAATATTTGAGGTGAGGCTGTTTTTAAGTTTTGGATGGGTGCAATACTTTGTTATTCATTATGAGATAATAACCCAGAATAAATAACAGTGACTACAGCGACAAATAAGTTGACAAGATGTGAACCAAGCAACCTTGACATTGGAATGCAATGTTTTGTGTTAGGTACCTACCAACGTCGGCAAAAATTGCTGGGTAGATAAGCAATGATAGCCTACTTACCTACACATTTCTCTCTTCAAAATTAAAACATGTCCAATTCATCTGACAACAAACAGACGTCGTGAATGACCTAAATAACGCGCATTACGAGTGCAGTAATAATACACTTTCGTGCATAGGCGACGGAGACGATTTATATGCGAGAATGCCGCGCCTTGTCATCACTGCAAATTCAACCTTTTCCAGGTTCATTCGAACAAATCTTCGCTGCTAACGTTTACTACCTTGTTGCCACCGCTTCGCAGTCTTCTTACCTATCTCCCGAAGGCCGACAAAACGTGTGCCGTGTTCACCGATGTAAGCGGCTAATCTTGTGCATTACACGTGTAAACCTACCTTTATAATCAGCTCGATCTCCGGGACGTCTCCGTTCGCTGTTCCATTCTCTGCGATTTCATCCGACATCGTGAATTCCAAAACACTTGAAATTTATCAAAAATAAATTACTTTTTACACAATCTAACACAACCACCACTATTGAAAAACACGGATAAACTGACTCACTTCAGTTTGGTTAAGTTTGGGGAGTCGCGACAGCGGAAAGCGGCCAATGGTCAACAGCAAGCCAGCGACAAGCGATTCAATTTAGCCAATCAGTGACAAACATGTGTAACTAACTTCAAGGAAGATTTGTCTATGAGTTTTTTCAGTTTGTTGTCAATGCCACTACCTATAAATCTATCAGTGTCAAAATTCATTTTTTATCTTTGTCAGTGACGTTGACATCACAAAATAAAATTGACAATAAATCAATAGTATTGTTTTTTGTTTTACAATCTAAATTTGTCTTGTGAGATTCGTGTTATTACTTTGCGACTATTTCAGCTGCAAAAGACTCTAGAAATATCTGAATACCAGCAACAATGAGTGCCACTACCGATGAATCTACATCCTCATCCAAGGAACTATCGTTTGCTGAGAAACAAGCAGAACGCATGAAGAGACTGCGAACGTTGCACAATGCACGAAATGAGGCCAGATCTCACAACCACAAAGAAGTGGTCGCAGAAGAGGCTCGGAACAAGCTCCCGCCGAACTACGAAGCTAAGCGGAGACAGGCAGAATGGCTCATGGACGACCAGAAACAACGTGAGGAGGCTCAAAAAGAAGGCAAGGATTACGATAGAGTCAAACTTCTCAACATATCCGCCTCTGAAGCAGAAAGGTTAGAGCGTAAGAAAAAAAAGAAAAACCCAGACCAGGGATTCTCCACATATGAGCAAGCGACTATACGCCAATACAACAGACTTGTAAAGAACATGCCAGCCGCAGACCTGGAGCAATATGAAAAACAGAAGCAAAAGTACGGCGAAGCGTTTTATGGTGGTCCGAACGTAATCATACACGGTATGCATGAAGATCGCAAGGACGCCGTTGATAAAATGGTAGATGACTTGGAGGGACAAATTGCGAAGCGAGCTAAGTACTCTCGCAGACGCATTCACAATGACGATGCTGATATTGACTACATCAATGAGAGGAATGCCAAATTCAACAAGAAACTGGAAAGGTTTTACGGAGAACATACAGCAGAGATCAAACAGAATTTGGAGCGGGGGACAGCAATTTAAATTTGTGTTATTTTTATTGCTAAGGTAGTTGGTACGAAGTGGCTATGATTACATAGCCAACAAAAGTTTCAAGCCTTGGCTTTTGACCACAACTTACATGATATTAGGTCATGAAGTGCTCATCAAATATTTCTGAATAAGGGAAAGAATAATCTATGTAAAATTAAGGATGTAAATAGTGCTTACAATGTGTAGAAAGTAAGAAAATGTTAATTTACTGTGAATGAAAGACCTAGGTCTTAGACCTATTAGTCCTTATAACAGGTCTAAAACCTATTGTCAACTATTGCCACTATGTACCTATTTACCCCACTGCCTGAACAATGGCCTTATTCCTAATTGTGTAACTAGTTATATCTAGCTACTAGGCTCTTCTTATATTCTTTTCAAAGTCAAAGTCAAAATGTTTTAATTTAATTTAGGTATCAAAGATACACTTAAGAATGTCAAAGTTTTTAAATAGACTCAACCGCCTTGTTCGGATAAAGAGCCTCTACTCAGAAGAACAGGCAAGAAACTGAGGGGTATTATTTTTACAAATAATAAATAAAAAACAGTCTTTTCTTTGTTCTGTCTACTTCCTGTAGACTAAACAGGTAATTTTTCAATGTTTTTATGTATTGTTTGATTCTATAATCCTGGTGACTAAGCAGTTTGACAAACTTAGGCTTTGTTCTAGGGAGACGCAGGGCAGGGCTAGGGGTGGCTCGCAAACGAAACAAAATAAAATGTGTAAACACACTTCTAGCTGAACACTCATACATTACATAAACATTGGCATATTTGATTTGCCCACATGATGCAACTCAGCTCGCCCGTAGTCTCCCTGAACAATGCCTTAGAAGTGTGGGTTACCATTAGATTCATCTTTGTCTTCATAAGTCGCTATATTTTGCAGTTGACTTAGTTGTACATATCAAGATTCAAGATATTTTATTTGTAACCAAGTCAAGCATTCAAATTAATTAAAACAAACAAAAACAATATTAAATAACAAGTTTATTTTGATAAATGTGCTGATTAAATAAAAATATGAAGTACATATGAAATAGATATTACATTATGTAATTATTATTTATTTTTATTATACTATAAAAGCGCTAAATACTTTATATTTTACAAAAAACTGCCAATGATGTGCAAGTAGTCTGTATAAACACTGCCTTATGCATAGATTTAACACCACATGGATGTGGCGTATTATTACAAAATTCACAAAAACAAAGTGTAATGTAGTGGATACTTGTACATAAAAATCAACAAATAATTTTAATGTTCTTATAACAATGTCTAATTTTGCTTGCAATTATTCTATTTCAGGAGTTTTACCTGTGGTTTTACTACAGGTAACAGCAGTTGCTTCGTTTAAGGCCCGAATTATACAGGCCGGCCGTAAGGTTGCGGCGGCGGCGCCAACACGGTTCAGGCATGTCAGGCGTGAAAAGCGCCTGCGCCGCGTCAAGTGTTAATAATTCAAAACACGTCGTTTTCATATATTTTATTAAGCAAGTTTTTAAGCGGCATACGGCACCGCAACTAAACCTTGGCCGCGCCGCATCCTCCAGTCTGTATAATTTGCGCCTTAGTGTATCTTTGGTTCGCATTTTTTTTGAGCACTAATCTGAAATCCATGTGTTTGTAAATCTATGGCCTTATGATTTTCAACAACTTTAATTTTTTTTTTTTTTATAGGCACTAATAAAACTTTTGTTATGTGATTATAACAAATAGTCTTGCACAACAATGATTTTTACATTATGCAACTAATCACATAGTGTGGGAGCCCATGTCCAATAAAACCACAGTTGAATTTTATTTAGTACATAATTACCTGTTAATATTTTTGCTATAGCGGAATAATACAATTTTTTTTTCACTTTGTGAGACAATACCATGACAACATTTAGTTTTATTCATTTAGGTAGCAATTTTGTTCTTTGCTAAAGTAAATTTTGGTTCAGACATATAAGTGCAGACCCGAAATCTGAGTGTTTCTAGATCGATGGTTTCATTAAGTGACTCATTAAAAAAGTTAGTTAACATATAAATAGGACATGGGCAACCCAAAAAAGAATACAATGATATTCAAATACTTATTATGTACAATAATATGAGCACAAGTAACATATAGAAATGCTTTTTGTATACATTTATAGATAAATGAAAAGTTCTGAATTTTCGACTAGAAATCACAGTGAATTTTCAATTTTATTGTAACAGCCAACGTTTAGGGCTCCACAAACGCCTCCTAAAGTTAAGGCGTGGAACTTAAATGACTATTGGATTTTTATGTTTCGCCCTTTTTAAGCATGAAAACTTGTTTTAAATTATAATATTTTTGCTAAAACTTTTAAATGTTACTAGCTTCACCCCGCGGTTACACCCGCGGTCACACAGGAACCGTAAATTTTTTCGGGATAAAAGAACCATTTTCGTAATTTTTTGTACCCCAGACAACGTGTAAGCAAAAAATCATGATTGGTTGAATGGTCAGAACGTGAAACGTAACCAACAAACTCACTTTCGTTATTATAATATCTTGTGATTTTGATTTCCGAACATTAAAAATGCTACCGAGATAGCGTCGCATTAAATTACACGCACCTTAAGAGGCGTTTAAAAAAGGTATGGCCATTAATGTTTAATGTACAGACCTACTTTTTTTTTTGTTCAGATCTGCGGTTTAATGTGTGTACAGGTCAAGTGAACGAATGTGTTGCCTCTCGCTTAATTTCAATTGAAATGAACGAGTTGCATCGCATTCTTTTAAATAAGAAATAGTGGTAAGACATTGATTTTTTTATAAAATAAAATCCTACTAAAATTAAATAAAAAAAAGTGAAGTTTAAGTGTTTTTTAGATGTCCAGAGATCAGTTAATATAGTTTTATTGTAACAAACATATTTTTACTCAATTGCTAAAAGAGAGTAATGTTTTCGGGTGTATATGTTTGTTTTATACATGCGCAAGTTACATATTTTGCATGCTACTATGTTTCGAGCTTTCTGCCGAATGGGACCGTATTTTGCAGTCTGGTCTTTGTTGTTGTTATGGCGCTCCTAGACGGCCCATATTTTTACTGCAAAACTGGCAATAATGCCGACTGCTGCCAAGCCCCTAACAGCCATGCTGGAAATTCATGACTATATTATTATGGCCGAGTCACACTCCAAATATTGCCGGGCTATACTCAAAATATTACCGGGCTACACTCAAAATATTGCTGAGCTACACTCAAAATATTACCGGGCTACACTCAAAATATTGCTGAGCTACACTCAAAATATTGCCAGGCCAGTATTGCAGTAAAAATATGGCCCGTCAAGAAGCGCCCTAGGAACCAAGAACAGTAATTTTACACTTGGAAATAATTTGCATTTTTGGTTAGTCAGATTTTTTTTAAATGTATTGTATGGATAGAACTGATTGAGTTATGTGTCGTTAGATAGTAAATAGTACTTTCTTAGGCTACAATTTACAGCCAGGTTTTTGTTTTTCTTTGAATAATTAAGTTATTTCTTTAATTCTTCATTTGACTGTAAGTAAACTGTAAAAAAACTTTGTGTTTTTTTATATTCTATAAATTGAAATATTGAAAAAATAGTGGGATAACGTATCCAAATTAAGATAAGAAATGAATAAAAATAATTAAAACTTGGCTTGGTTCTTCATTGATTACCTTTATGAACATGCATTTATTATAATACAGATGTTTATATAAAACGAGATAGGCCAATATAATATTGGAAGGATTTTGGCATACTTACAATTTTTATGTGCTTAGAAAAAAGATGTGTAACAATTTTTTTTTCCAAAATTTGAAACTATGCTTTTGTTTGACAGGTTACTATCATTAATTATTTTGTAGTCACAGATACTTTCCAAATTAACTTTAGTAGAAATTCTGTAGACTTAGTTAATTAAAAAATAAGAAAGTGGACATTTAACAGGGATTGGAAACTGGAATATTTTTTCAATAAATCCAATCCAGTTTTTTCTTTCTATCAAAATTCTTTGATAGCAAAGCATGGTGCCATCTAGTGGCGTAAAAAGAAACTAAAAATATAGAGTAGGAAGGGCAAAATATGAATAAAATTTACATCTCGAGTTTTTGGGTAGTAGTATGCAAGTAGGTAGGTAGTGAGAAGTTTCGAAGTACTTAAGCATAGGGGGGTAGCCCATATGATCAAGCGTCGGGGCAGGGGCGCAGCGCATCTATGATTTGCTTATAAATGAATGGAAGTGCGCTCACCTACTTGAGTCGCGGCGGGGCGTCGAACGGGGGCGCGGCGACATCGCGTCGGGGGCGCACGCTTCTACTCCACTGCCATTTCATCATATTGTTTCATGTTGAGTTGAAATGTGAGAAGGAATCATAGACGCCTGTGCTAACTCCAGTGAACGCAAGCTTCGATGTCGCCGCGACACCGCTTTGACTTCGAGCGAGCAACACGCGCCGACCGCAGAACGACCGAATGCAGTAGTCACGGTACCCATAGATTTTCATCTTTACTTTACGGTACCAATATACTACGAAATAAGTAATTTGTTTATTTTATTTTGTACTTACATTATTCCATTGATTACGTTCTACGTATTCTTCGACAGGTTATGCAAGGTACTAATCACTGAGCGTCTCTGGAGAGACTAGTAAGAACTCTGAAATAGAAGAATCGCTCTGAGGTCGGCGATACCATAGTATTTGAAGTTAGTAGTTCAGTAACTTACAATCGTGTCGTATAAATATGATCGAGCCATGGGTTGAATAGCCGCAGCTATTTATCTTATAAAATTATTTGGATTATTGCCATCGTCCATTTAACGCACCCATTCGACATGTCTTTACCCGGAAAGAGAAGGCAATATAATGCAATGCGAACCCTATGGTTCGCATTGCAGTTTGCAATACTTTGCTAACGGCTTGATGTTGGTGTTGAGTAAGTATGATGGGCGATGACCTTTACAGGGGTTGAGGTTGTTGAGGTTGGCGCGATCCTGTACAACTAGCAAGTACATAAAGTTTTTGTTAAGTATTCGAAATTATCACAAGAGTAAAATTATGTACTGGCGACGCTGTTAGTTGACAATTTTGAACTGCGCTTTTAAAACAAATATATTTTTTATAATTTTTTTAGTACTTTACACGACCTTTGGTTACCGTCAATTCCTCCGATATTTCCTTATTCGATTTATATTCCAATAGAATTTTGATTCAAATATTTCTTTTCGTACGATTTGACGATAGCCAGGGTTGCTTGCTAGTTGCACAGTGTGTCGTCGATTCGTGTAGTCGGATTCGTATCGTATAGCCGGCGTAGACCTAGCATTTGCCAAACAAATATCAAATATCTCAGCTCTAAAATAAAGCAGAAAATATGTAGGTGCTTTGTCACGCTTCGCTTTTACGTGTCCTGCCGAAGTTATTTTAATTTTGATTTAAAAAAGGTCCTTAAGGTTGATATTTGTTTGGTAGGTTTTGCTCCGGACCTATGGGATCTATTTCACTACCTTAGTTACAATTTCGTTTCATATTTGGCTAAAGTTTGATTCTATGTTTTTCGAGAGATTATTAAATAAATTACAAGAAGCTTAATTTTATTGCAAGCATTACAAGTTTTAGCTAGCTAGGTAAATAATAAACTATTTATTTTAGATGGCATTCATTCTGTTCATGTAATATTAAAGATATAGTGAAATAGCCCTGAATGGAGTATCGGATTGAAGTTTGAAGAAAAATGTGTGTCTAATGAGTTGTATAGTTTTTTTTTTAAATTGGCTTCTGCCCCTTTGGGTTTTGGTGTAATTTTATCAATGCTAATGGAAAACCGGTTCGTAAATGGCGACTTAACCTTAGCGTGTTCCAATATACCATATTTTATGACAGCAAGTTTTTTTTTTAGTTTTTTTATTTCGTTGCGGCTTGCGTTTGAACGTCATGACCGTCATCTCGCCTGGTGTTAGGGTGCTTCTAGATGGGACAAATTTTTTTTTCAATATTATCCCGGCAATATTGCGACAACATTTTATGTGGCCTGGCCATAAAGTCACCCTTCGGCCTACGATTAAGCACGCTTGCCTAAAAAAAACTGTTACACTCGACAGTCAATTCACTATTCGACTTGAGCTTTTGGTCTTGTAAGCGATTCGTGCAAATTTTGTAGATTGTATTATCTAAGTATATTATTTTAAATAAATGTGATCATTACTATTTTATCAGGCGAGTCACTGATCTAACGCGGATCTGTTCCAAGAAAAAAAAGTATTAAATTATAATTTGCAACACATTTTTCCTCAAACGTACCAACAAACATTAATTCGTTGTATTGTACAGCCGTGAGAAGTGAAGTAGATAATCAGTAGTAGAAATATCTAGAGTATAGCATTGAGTTATATTACCACGTATTGAAAGGACGCTGCACATCACTACTATGTTCCGTTAGACTGCAGCCTTCCGGCCACACTTCCCTATCTTGCTTTCTAGTTTTTGACTGCCCATGTCGCTTTCGACCTTTTGGTCGCGAAAACTACGCCTTACAAGCTTTTTAGCGCTGCGCGTTTGCACTGTTCTGTTAGACTAATTATTATTGTTTCTGCGCTGCAGCAACCTTTGGTTTAGGCTCTCAACAAAATGGAGCATGGCCTTTCCTCATGATAACTTATCTATACATCGTAACAGAACTCAATGGAGTATAACAATAATTTAATGATAACAGTTTGTTTTGATCGATTTATCAATTAGAAGTTTCGATTAGACTAGATTCCAAGAGATTTCCGATAACAATTCTAAATAATTTTATTCATAATGAGATTATATGCCTTTACATTTACATACGGCATTTAATTTTAAAATGGTATTTTTGATATAAGTAGGCAAAGTTCTCAATAAGGACAAAAATAAATTAAAATAAGTACCTACCTACTTTAATTTTTACTCTACGTCATGTTGAGAAATAATTAGCTAAAACACTTGTGAAATATTTTTTTTTGGCTTTAGCAGGTTCTCGTAAGTTTTGTAGTGTCCATTCGTCTGCAAGTCTAAAATATTTAGCTCGTAAAAGTTTTACGCAATCTTTAAATACGTATAAAAAAATCATAAAAATAACAATGTAGGTAACTTTTCTTGTGATACATATTGGTACATATTTTATCCTTATTATGAACTTTGCCAAAAAACTAGAAGAGCTCAAAGATAGTCCTTTCATTCCCACCTTAAGTGCAGCAGCGAATCGCGATGGCTATCCGCATTTGGTATTCGGCACAAGGTGGAAAATATCCGGTATTACCATCTCCTGATAAGTACTAACTGGCAGAAATCGGTGAAACTATGAACTAATTTTTAGTTCATAATGTAATGAAAGGAACAGACAAAATAGGAATTTGAAATAACAGTTTGAGCTGTTAAAGATTTTTTTTGCTAAACTAGCACGATATGTCTCGTGAATTTATGAAATATCTTTAAAATAGATATGAATAGCCATAACAATTTTTGGAATGCATAGTTGCAAAAACATTTTACAAATATTAAAAATCAGACTTATTACCAAATGCGAATATCACAGATTTGTTGTTAAACTACTGCACTTAAGGGCTAGTCGCATCAAAATTGTGTCATAATTTAAATAAGTACTTAGTTTCACTTCACCACCTCTGATTAGCATTCAATAACTAATTGCGCATAGAATTATTAAATAGCGTTTATTCAACGAATAAACTTATCAGCCACTATTTAATGTTAATCAGAGGTGGTGAAATCGAGCCTATGTGTATTTTGAAAATAAAATCAGATTATTTCAACTTAAAATGGATTCTGATTTTGAGTTTCAAATTACCGATAAGTTTGATGAAGTCCGATCCAGCGGCATCAATATTTATATATTGCTTCTCATAAAACCCACGAGCGCGTTATTTCTGAAATTATACAAAAAATATAATGTAAGTACATAAAGTATTCTTAAATTTTCTTTAGAAGAAATTACAAGAACCGATCTTCCAAAGGATCATGGACATCGTGGTTGGGTTCTTTCAAAGTAGGTATATAAGAACTGGATTTATGAAAAAAATAACTAGTTTTTCTGACTAAGTAATCAGATGAAAATAAAATTAGGGTGTTGAGTTTGCGGGAGATTGAAAGCGAAGATTGATTGATTGAACGGGAAGCCGTCGGATGCGAGCAGCGCAAGACCGGTCATTGTCGAGATAATTGAGGCCTTTGTCCAGCGGTGGATGTCTTCCGACTGAGATGACGAGGAATGGGACGTGGAAGCTCGCGAGGTCGAGAGCTTGCTTCTGAAGCAAGCTTGTCCCATGTAGCATTTAACTATACAAGGTGCTGGTTTTGGGTCTAGCAATACTTAAGGTGTTGTTCCAACGGTCAAAGTGAACATTTTTTAGAACACAGTATGCTTAATTCAAGAGAAAAAATCAAGTCTTCAAACAAAACTTATTACGTGACTAGTTATTTTGTATGGAGACTCGTTTCTTTCGAGTTTTGCAAACTTGTGTTCTAGAAGTTGTTGACGTTGACGGATAGAAACACCCGGAACTAGCACCATGTATTAATAATATGTATGGTTTTTAAAGTCAGAGTGACTCAATATGACCCTACATTAAGGTCTCTGCAACTAATAAGCTTAGAAAAAACAAAAAAAATGCTGGTTTTCTTATGCTGCGTACAGAGTGCTTAGTGTGAGTTGCTCAAAGTAAATCGAATAACTTTACTACAGCGTAAACGAGTTTACGTCACACGGATCGACAATCGAAGCGAGTGTGAGTGCCAATCGAGCTTGTCACTCGATTCGCGTAAATTCACCGTGAAAAAGTAAATTTTTCATGTCAATGTTGGCAGTAGTACCTAGTAGTAGGTGGCGCTTTTTAATTTTCATACAAATTGGAGTTACTTTTACGCGATCGAAAAGTAAGAAAAACTCACACTAAGCACTCTGGCCAAGGCCGGCGAGGGCCGGCGCTGTGCTGCGTCTAGTTTTATTTTATTGAAACGAAACGGGACGCTGCCCGTGCGTTGGCGCTGGTTGGCTTGGTGTGTGTGTCCCCAGCATGAATTTGTAATTTGTTTTTTAATTTTTAGTTTTAGGTAATAAATACTTTTTTTTAGAGCCCGACAGTCCCTTATAGTACCCAATGTACGACCACAGACCTTAAATTTCCTACATTTATGTGTACAACGCTTACCGTCAAGCACTGGTTCGAGCTCAATGTAAAATAAAATTCCTAATTTAGAAAAATAGTGGAATAACGCTAGCAAAGAAAATAGTAAAATTGGTCCGATTAACACTTACTTCGTCGTCCTGGCATAAGTCGTACAGTAATCCCATCCCGAGCGCGCACTGTGGAGTATAAGCACAATTAATACACAAAAAAATAGTGTATAATAAAAAAAACTCAATTTCTTTACTAGAATGTACTAAACATTAACCACCTTAGCAATAAATTTTGTTTACCCTCGGAATAGTTATACAGTGTTTGTCTTTTTTCTTCTTTTCCATTTTGAACTCTATCGAAAAAGATAAAATACTGTATTTTAACTATTATTCTTAGGTTATACAATGTTCATTGATAGGGGGGTTAAAATTTCTATATTTTAGTGTCAATACTGATTTTTCTTAACTAAATTTACCAACACTGGTCTCATTCTTGTCTATAAGACTGACAAGACAAAGACAAAAAATGTAGATCAACAGATCACTTTAAAGAATTTACTACGTTGAATAATTAAGAATAAGAATAAAATTTTTGAGACAATTTTCAGAAAATTTTCAGGACCTTCTTACATTCTTGTAGAATTTTGATTTCATTAGTAAGACACTCATTCAAAAAAACATTCCACTTGACAACATAGTAAGGATTAATGAAAATAACTCACCTTTGTTTGTTCATAGTCAGTAAAACACTACATGCGTCTGCGCAATAAAACAAACAAAACACATTTTCTTATCGAACTGTCAACATGACAATTTAACTGTCAAATGATATTGTAAGGCTTCGTTCAGACATCACGAGAAAATCTTTGCGTGTGCTTCGACGTGACGATCTTTAGACGAGACACTGACTTTTCGGTTGATTTTATACGATTTCGTATTTTAGGCTATGGTGATATGGTTCTTTTGCAAATTTCATCGAAGTGTTCCTGAGGATTTTTCCGTTCCGTTTGAGCCGAGCCTTAAGCGACAGGAAGTTAGTTTAAGGTGTGTTTTATAACCATCAGTATTTATCGCCTATTCTGTGGCAGTAATAAAGATAATAATGTAGCCAAAAACCAACGAAAAAAATTGCAGTTAGATTTCAAGTTCTAAAAATTAAATTTGATACAGGTCGCGTCATGTAAAAAGAACGCTGGCGGTCAAGCTAGAGGGCTATTACTGAGTGTGATTCAATCTCACCATTTTTCTTCCTTGTTGCTCTCGTTTGAATAGTTATAGGTGTGAGAGTGACCAAGATAAAATCTCATCTCATCTCACGCGTAGGAACAGCCCCACAGCGCATAGGTTTTTCGCGATTTTTCGTGGTGTTAAGTACCAATAACCAATATTTTGTATAATATATATTTTTGGGCCCAGGAGCAAAAGTATAACAATAATAAAACAATAATAAAACAATAAGCCTAGTAGGTACTTTACTGCACGAGTATTGCTAATGTGCTACCAATGCGCAAGTAAACACACCCCATCGACTTTCTTCCAGCCGTGGTACAAAAATATACTCCGCCAGGTATAGCATTCTGGTCATGTGGGCAACATATGCCATGTAAAACAAGTTCAAAAGAGACGATGACGATGATGACGTCATTACGTGTTTGCTCCCGGAATGCTAGAATGCTATGTTGTGGAACATGCTTTCAGCGTTCTTTTTACATGACACGAACTGTACCTAGGCATTCTTAGTTCGCTAGCACTTGAAGGCATTCTTCATTACAAGACCGGAAGCGTCAAGCCTCTTCAAATTAATCTCATAAACCTCTATCTCTTGTTTCTTAATGCGATAACCGATTTCAATCTCTAATAAATTTTAATATCAAATAATATTACATCCTACAACATTTTTTTTTGTTTATTTAGCAAACTTGTGTCCTAAAACTTGTCCATTTTAACGGGTAGACCAATACCCTTGAGAATTACTAAAACGTAACGTTAGGGCGCTTCTAAACGGACTCGGAAATACAGGCAATATTGCCGACTGTAAGCTCTGTATGAAAATAGAAATGTACACTCAAAATATTATCGCAATATTTCTGGGTCAGTATTGCAGTGAAGATATGGACCGTCTAGGAGCACCCTATGTAACACATTATATAACTAGTGAGAGAAATTACTAACCTCAGACGCTGGCCAGACAGAAAAGACGTAGGACGAGGACGAGCCACGGACGGAGCGAAGACATGGCACCTTCATACAAAACGAGAAGCCTCGCGTCTCTTCTATACATTTTGTATGAAAGTACATTGAAGGACGCCGCGTATATGTCCTGTCTGTGTCTCATCCTCGTCTTAGATCTTCTGTCTGGCTTGCTCCTACCATAAGTATATTTGATTTAGTTCAAAGCGACAGAAACTAGATGGCGCTTTTCATAATGTCCTGTAGGCAAAACGCTTCGCAGGCCGCATGCAGTCCACGCACCCACGCAAAGAACTATTGTACTATACAACTTAACTAACATAATTATACTAAAGATAGTAATTCAATCATAAAATTATTTATTCTCTCATAATATACATAGAATTAAATTAAGTGATCACAATATTTACTAACTACAACATATCAGTAACATGTAAAATTAATTCAACACGAACAATTGTAAAAAACTTTAATAGATAGATACTATTCACGAGTAAGACTCATTTGTGCAAATCGTCAGTGTGCTAAGGAATCACTAGTAGATTTAGAATTAGTGGTTTTATATTAAAAAAAAAACAGAATATCTTTCTAAGTACAGAGACATGACTCACGGTTTATCAAGTCGGTTAATCCGATTATAGTTTCGATCTCATCCGGTGACTTTTTCAAGGCAGGACTGGTTTTTTTTTAAATTCAGTAATAGACTTGTGTTAAGCACAATTGCGGTCTAATTTGTTTGCACTTGCCAAGTTTCCTCACAATTAGATGAACAAACAGTGGGGCTATTCCTAGGCGTGAGATGAGATTTTATCTTGGTCACTTTCACAACTATGACGTTTCAAACGAGAGCAACAAGGACGAAAAAAAGTGAGATGAAAATCTCAAATCTTCGAATAGGGTCCCAGTTTGCTAAAATATATTAGAAGTAGTTTGTGCGTAGTGCGTTTATGAAAATATTACACTTCCGCCTTCGTGCGAATGGCAAGCGATTTAACACAAGTTATTTAAGCCATAGATCCGCATTGTGCGACATGCGTCAGCGACAGCTCAAATCAAATGTCTATCAATTGGGTATCGGAGATACCCTTATAAACAAACAAACTAGGCATGCGTTTGACCACTGACTCGCCTGATGGGAAGCGTCGACGTGATCGAAGGTGTAACACGCTTGCCTAGGAGACATCTATTCACTTTACTCTTAAACACCCCCGGATTGTATTTAGGTGGAAAGACAGACGCAGGCAACGAGTTCCACACCTCTGCAGTTCTTACAAGAAAAGTTGACTTGAAACGCTTAGTGCGTTTTGGCGGAATTTCCACCATAAGAGGGTTTCTCTTACTGGTGCGCCTGGTACAATTATAAAAGAACGGCGATGGCTGGATCAGGTCGTGCAGTTCTTGTGCACACTCGTCGTAGTGTATTCTGTAGAATACCGACAGACTGGCCACTTCACGCCGCTCTAACGTCGCATTAAGTACGTCAAAGAATATTAATTTGTGAAATGTAATTCTTCGAGTGCTTCTTCGACACGTGTTTCGCCTCTCCACGAGGCATCCTCAGGACGTGTTGAGTCTCCGAACGCGTGGCCGAGAAAATCCTTCAATTTTTTTCTGTTGTTAATTGTTAGACCGGAAATCACTAGAAATTGGTTTTAAGAAACAGTTTTGAAGATGAACTTCCGCAAAGTAACGCCTAATTCACTCAACCCTTATTAACGTCAAAGTCATAAAAATTACTCTACCACCCTGTTCGGAAAAAGAGCTGCTATCCAGATTAATAGACAAGAAAATATGGGCGTCCCCAGACTTTTGCTAGGGGTGGGGCAAAAATAAATGTACCAACTTTAACTTGAAATCCCAAAATTTTTAGTTTTACCTAAGTTTTTCGAGTCAGGTTTGTCCCATCGTGGTTACCGCCCATGGGCTCGTCTCTCGACGACTAGACGCAACGACAGGTTGCGTCTGATAATTCTCAGACATTTTGTTAAAAGCTTCGCAAGTTTGAGTTGCGACGAGTCGTAGTCGCAAAACTCGCATATTGGACGTTCGAGTTGCGATTGCGAGCTGTCGCTGTCGCATGTCGCAAAATATGAACGTACTGTCGCACCACAATACATTGTATAATTTGCACATTATATTTGTAGGCACATTGAAATAATCTCCATGGAACATAAAACCACTATTTCCTTTTACCGATAAACTATTTATAAATTTTTAAACAGAATTTTTATCTTGTTTATTCTTACACCATTTTTTATTATTATTGTACTCTATTTTAATAGATCAGAGTATTTCAAACCTAACTCGATTTGAATGTAGTGTTTGGAGAAGAAACCCATTAGATTCCAGCGTAATCAGATTTTCGGTTTTTTTTCTGCCGCTAGAGCGAGGCAAGCTTTAGGTCTAAAGAATAGTCAAAATTTAAGAAAAAATACACAAAAATTAAAAAATCATACAAACGAACATAGAACCTCCTCCTTTTGAAAGTCGGTTAAAAATTGGGTAAAGCTAGCGAGTAGTAAAGCTAGCGAGCTAGAGCGGCCACTTGCAGAAGTTAAACTGGACGAGTAAGGATTTAGACAATTCTATATTCTTTGCAAGAGGCCATGTGCTATAAACAGCGTTATAGGTACCTAACCAAAAACCTCTTAAGGGTTCATTGTACTCATCAGTATGAACAACTTTTACTATGGGGCAAACTCCGAAATCGCGAAAAAAAAATCAGTTGTTCCATACATTTTGTCTCAGGTGATTGACCTTTTTGTATGGGACAGCTGTTTTTTTTCGCGATTACAGGATTGGCTTCATAGTAAAAGTTGTTCGTATTGATGAGTACAATGAACCCTTAAGAGGTTTTTGGTGAGTTACATATAACCCTGTATAGGCTTTGAAACGTGAGCGAACCCGTGGGCAGATCTAGTTTATGATGAAATGTTATGCTCACTCGAGAACGCTGGTATCTAATAGGTGTGTGTTTTTGTGGTATCTAATAGGTCGATTTGTGTGTGTTTGTGTATGTGTGTGTATGCATGAAGCCTATGTCTATCACAGTTAAATTCGAAACCTTATAATCAAGTACCTGTTTCATCTTAAAAGTAAAGGACTTACATAAAAACGGTGCTTAAAGTTAATTGACGTTAATATCACACTTTTTTTTTATTGCACTAAATTTATTTTAAGCGTTTGCGAATTTGGGCTTCCAGGTAAGTTGCAATCGCTTCAAAGTGATTCTGAATCGAATCTGAATTCGCTTGAATGCTGGCTGCTGATTGGACGAGACACTTTGACACTTTCAAAGTTTGTATTTCGTCCAATCAGCAGCTGACGTTGCAGCTTAGCTATTCTTAGTAACAGAATCGCTTGGCTATTGTAACTTGTCTAGGGCTTCTGAGGCCTTTTCTTACGCGTGATTATCTTTGTCACTCTCGCTCCTATGACTTTACTAACGAGAGAGACAATGTACAAGATATCCACGCATAAAAATTGGCGGATTCTCAAGCATGAGATATTTTTTATCCTTGTCTCGCTTACCTGAAAAGTCATAAGAGTGAAAGTGACCAAGATAGCATCTTACAGGTCAGAAAAAGGTTCCAGTTAAATTAAATGATATTTGTAAAATTTAAGCAACGTTTTTAAGTAAAGTAAAGTTGTAAATGTGTAAGTTGTGATAAGGTAGATTTATTTAGAGCTAGTGCATAGGATAGTTCAAATACAAGTTTGTTTGCATTAGTCCAGTCGTATACTTGAATCCAGTTCATTGCATCCATTGATACGCGATTCTAAATTCGAAGAAAACAATAGTCATTACTCATTGGCCATTTCGTATAATTTTGAAATTATCTGGACGAAGATAAAAGGTTGTATTTTACATACAACACAGTACAGTTTTACATATAAACAGTCATTGTATGAGACAGATGTTTTTTTTGTGATTTATTGGATGGTACCATCGTATAGTATAAGTTGCTGTTTTTTTTATGATTCATAATAATAATGGCAAATACCATTCTATTCAGCTAATAGCATAACCTTTCCTACTATCCTTGTAATTATTTTTAGTATTTTTTTTGGTTTAGCAGTTCTTCCACTGGACTACTGACTGGATTAATGCAAACGAACTACAATAAATACTGTGATATGTAATTGTTCAGTCTTGCCATAATATAAAATAAACAAGAGCAACTTTGGCTATGACCGTCGATTTCCGTTCTGCCAATAATAAGTAGCGGGAAGACCCGCCATCTTTCTTCCGTTTTTGAGTCGTTAACTGTTTGTCGTCGTGTTCGCATCGCTCAAGCGCAACACGTATTATTTTTCGTTTCCTTTTCGAAAGTACAACCCGTACCGACCAATCGACCCCTTTTCGCGCCGTTAATACGTCGAATAGTGATAGAAAGGACTTTAGTGGTTTAGTGCACGGCGGTGAATACGCTTTCGTGCAAAGGCCGGTCAGGCCGCTACACCGTGATCGGGTGGTGGAGAACTGGGCCCAGCAACCTTCGCCTCCTGTGTCCAAGGCCAGCAGCAGCGCTCCCGGCAGGTAAGCAAACCACCTAAGTCCTGGCTCTTCAAGCAAATATTTCGTGTCGCCATTAAAACCTCCATACAGTCCACTCAATTATCGAACATTTTTGGTCATTCGAACCGGATTGTTAATGAAACAGTCCTAATTTGCATTATTTTCGTAATATCTGTCGATTTGTCGGTCGAAAATTACTTTTTGTCGTATTATATTACATTAATTTTCGTTATTTCGTCATACATTCTTTCGTTTTGCAATTTACATTCGACAATATGGCCGATTTGGTCTGACGAAATATCGTGGTTGTAGAAATAATAATATTTAATTTTGCAAATCAAAGTTACTTATTTATCTACCTACATTTTAAAGTTAAAATACCTTTTCGTTTAAAAACTTATTTTAAATATTTTTGTCTTTGGTCAATTTTAAGTTTCGTTCGGGAATATTAAATAGTTAGCTCTGTGGGAAATAAATTATTTTTTGTCTATGGTCGATTTTATTTTTTCGTTTGTTTGAATTGGTGCTCGTTCTTGGCTGTCATTGTCAGGTGCCTTAGTGTCAGTTGTCAATACTCATTCAAATACCGGCTTTTTCGGTGAAAAGTTTTCGTGAATAACAATTTAATTAGTGATTGCAAAATGAGTGTTGAAAGTGCTAGTGAATTTGTAGAACAAGAACCAGACATGGATAGGACTGCCCGGGATTATGCAGTATTGCGATTAGAATACCTGGAGCAGAGTGATTTCGTGTGTTTAACGGATGTGTCTGAAATTCAATCCCAGTTTCATGACGCACAAATTAAGTTGTTATCGAGACTTAAGGGCAAAGCACAACAGAAACACGAACTCGAAGTTACTTATCACTTCGAGGATGTGGTCCGCCAGATAAAGAAGAGGCTGGCACAGGGCGAGACCAACTCAAATAGTAAACAAACTGCGACAGAATCCTTAGTGCAAGCGCGTTTACCTAAAATTGAAATAGGTAAGTTCGATGGCACGTTGGAACAGTGGGTCGCGTTTAAAGGATTGTTTGATTCCTTGATACACCAGCGTAATATAAGCAACGTAGAAAAGCTTCACTATCTGTTGTCGAGTGTCACGGGTCGGGCTTATGAACTCATAAAGAATTTCCCAATAACGGACGCGAATTATACCGATGCGTACAACTTGTTGCATAAACATTTTGATAATAAACGGTATATTGCCACACATTATTATGATAAGCTTGTACATTGTGCACCTTTGAAGAGCAAATCAGCTAAGGAACTTGAAAAATTACACAGGACCTTTTCTGAAAACATATCAGTGCTGGAAAAATATGCCTTGCCTGATAAAGACTTCATGATGTTTAGTTTGTTATGGTCGAAGCTCGATAAAGCCACTAGGGAAGCTTTTCAACTAGATGTGAATAATGATGATATACCCAAGTTTTCTGATGTTCACAATTTCATTGAAAAGCATTACAAAGCTCTTCAAATGTCCGACATTACAGGACAAAAGGTTATTGCAAGCCCGACTCAACACACTGGTGGATCAAGGAACAATAACAATAATAATAATAATCAATGGAAATCAAAACCTGCTTTAATAGTATCGAATAACTTGTGCACATATTGCTCAAAACAACACTGTCTTACTGCCTGTGAGGATTTCTTGAGTTTGGACCCAGGTGCGCGCTTTAATTTTATTAAACAAAAGGGGCTCTGTGTACTCTGCTTGTCGAGTGGTCATAGATTAAAAGATTGTTGTGACTCTGCGCGCTGTAGTCAATGTGGTTTTTCGCATCATTCTCTACTACACTTCACCAATACCACACAGCGTGTGCCTCAACAGGTAGCAGGGCCAACTAGTAATACTAACAAGAATACTGCGTTAACTTCAGTGAGTGGAAATGGTACCGTGCTTTTCGCCACTGCCAAGGTCTTGGTTCGTGATCAGTTTGGTAATTTCCAATCAGTGCGTGCTTTATTAGATTCAGCGAGTGCTTGTAACTTCATTTCGGAGAAGTGTGTGAAGCGGTTGGGACTGAGGACTTGGCGAAATAGGCAAACAGTGAGTGGCATTGGGCATGCCATTGCTGAACCTCTTGGCTCACTCTCGTGTCGAATAAAGTCAGGTAGGCCAGGCTCATTATTGCATTTTGACTTGGAAGCATTTGTCTTGCCCTCCATTTGCGCCGATCAACCCTCTTGTCTTGTTGATACATCCCAATGGCCACATCTGAATGGTTTAACATTAGCTGATCCAGAATTTGCAATCCCAGGTCCCGTTGAGATGTTGCTTGATGCAAATATTTTTGCATCATGCTTACTACCTGAGGTGAAGCAAGGTCAACCGGGGCAACCTATGGCATTGAATACCACTCTTGGATGGATTTTGATGGGCGCTTGTACTGAACCCAGCTTGCCACAGATTTCTCGTTGTTGTACTAATACTAAAAATTGTCTTTTCGTTTCCAATATTAATTTGGATAATTCTATAAAAAGGTTCTGGGAGATTGAAGAAGTGAAACTCACCTCCAAATTATTGTCGAAGGAGGATCAAATGTGTGAAAAATACTTTGTCGATAATCACCGTAGGGTCGAGAAAGGAAGGTTTGTTGTACCACTTCCCTTTGTCGATATACACAACAAGCCTACCTTTAAAAATTCTCGTGAAATCGCTTTAAAGAGGTTTGCCTCAACTGAACGCAAACTACAAATGAATCCAGCATTCAGAAAGGCATATGTTGCATTTATGGAGGACTATGAGGCCTGCCATCATATGGAGGAAGTAGAGCCCCCCACTACTAATGAGGGTGCCTTTTATTACATACCTCATCATGGCATATTGAGGCCGGACTCTATAAGCACACCTTTGCGGGTTGTCTTTGATGCTGGAGCTCTAGATGCTCAAGGTAAATCGCTGAATAGTACTCTCTACCCTGGCCCGAAGCTGCAGACTAGCATCTTCGATTTACTCCTACGTTTTCGCTGGCATGTTGTCGTTTTCAGCTCTGACGTGCAGAAGATGTATCGACAGATTTTGGTACCGGTCGAGGATGCAGATTACCAGCGGATCGTATGGCGTACCTCTCCGCTTGACCCTATTCGAGATTTTAGACTCCGAACGGTCACCTATGGTGTCTCTGCTGCTCCATTTCAGGCTCTCCGCAGCATAGCTCAACTATCTGTCGAAGCAGCTGAAGAATACCCAGCTGCCTCTACCGTATTGGGTAGAGATATTTATGTTGATGATGTTGTCTCTGGTGCTGATTCGCTTTCGAATGCTCTACAGCTCAAGTCAGACTTGATCCAGATTTTGTCGTCGGGTGGCTTCCACTTGAGAAAGTGGACTTCCAATTGCCCTGCATTTCTAGAGGGTGTTGCTTCGTCAGATCTTTATGACGAAAGCTTCAAGAGCTTTGATGAGGCGACGGACCTCTCTCTGAAAATATTAGGTCTGCAGTGGCGACCGACGTCAGATACTTTCGGTTTCAAGGTTTCCGATCAGGGTGACCTGCGTTGCACAAAGCGGACAATACTCTCGGAAATAGCTCGAATCTATGACCCGGTAGGATTCCTGGGCCCCGTGATATTCCTTGCTAAATACCTCATGCAGCTGCTCTGGGCAAAGGGAGTCGCGTGGGACGAGGAGGTACCTGAGGAAATCTCTTCGCAATGGTCACTTTATAAAAATCAGCTACCGTTACTTTCGTCAATTGCAATTCCGCGTCGATTTATCGATACTTTTGTCGCGCTACAACTTCATGGTTTTTGCGACGCATCGGAGCGTGGCTACTGTGCCGTCATTTATTTTCGGGTCATCAACGCCGCAGGTGCTTGCTCTGTGCACTTTTGTTGCGCAAAAACCAAAGTAGCTCCACTTCGAAAGCTCTCTATTCCCAGAATGGAGCTTCAGGCAGCTGTATTACTGGCTGACCTTATCAAATCTGTCGTTCAAGCGCTGGAACCTTTCCACCGCTTTGAAAACATTTTCGCTTGGTCCGACTCTACTGTCGCTCTGGCGTGGATCAAATCATGTCCATCGAAATGGAAAACTTTTGTCGCTAACCGCGTTAGCCACATCCAGGAAATTGTGTCTCCTGATTGTTGGGGACACACCAGTACTTTGTCGATGCCTGCTGATGTTGGATCACGTGGTATGCTTCCTGCTGACCTCGTGCGCTGCGACTTGTGGTGGAAAGGTCCCGCGTGGCTCGCAGAGCCTGAGGCTCACTGGAACACCTTTTTCGCGGAATTGTCGTCCGTTCCAGATGCTGATGTGCAGGAAGAGCAACGCATCTTCAGCCTCCTGACCGCTGTTGACGTCAATGTTGTCGATCTTCTAATAGAAAAAATATCATCGCTTTCTAAATTAAAGCGAATATTGTCGTACTGTCGTCGTTTTTCCCGTAATGCAAGATTACCGTTTCAAAAAATTGACGGCCCTCTAGAGGTAACGGAGACTCAGAGCAGCTTTGATTTTTTAATCAAGCATGCTCAGCAGGTTTCTTTCGCTTCGGAAATCGAGAAGGTAAAGAAGGGCTCTCTCAATTCACTTCCCAAAAGCTTGCGCAAGCTTTCTCCTTTCGTCGATGAGGCGGGTTTTCTGAGGGTGGGCGGTCGCTTAGCGAACGCCAAGGTAGAGTTTGCCGTCAAACATCCTTTGCTTTTGTCTCGTGATCACCGGTTAACTCACCTAATCATCCAAAATTACCATGATCGCTTCATGCACCCTGGTACTCAAACTCTCCATAATTTGCTAGCGCAAGATTTTTGGATCCTTTCGCCTAAACGAGCCATTCGTGCTGTCGTGTCGGGATGCATTCGATGCTTCCGAGCTAATCCAAAACCCACTCCTGCACCTTTCATGGGCAACTTACCTTCCTATCGAGTTAACCAGCTCAAAGCCTTTTCTTCGTCAGCCGTAGACTACGGTGGCCCCTACGACATTTGTTTGGGACGCGGTCGCGGTGTAAAAACTTTTAAAGCGTGGATTTGTGTTTTCGTCTGTACCAGCACTCATTGTGTCCATATTGAGCTGGCATCTGAGCTTTCCACTAACGCTTTTCTCGCCGCGTTGAAAAGATTTGTCGCACGTCGTGGTCGGTGTCATCAGCTCGTGTCCGACCAAGGCCGGAATTTTGTCGGAGCCAGTAACTACTTGAACTCTCTCATGCAGAGCGCTGCGTCTTCTCAGGACATTAAATTCTCTTTCAATCCTCCAGGAAGTCCCCATTTCTCTGGATTGGCAGAGGCAGGAATTAAATCTGTTAAGACTCATCTGACTCGTGTGATTGGGACTCAACGACTCACATATGAAGAGTTCTCCACTGTGCTCTCCCAAATCGAGGCTATGCTAAATTCTCGTCCTCTTACTCCATTGAGCTGTGATCCAAATGATCTGACGGCTCTGACTCCTGGTCATTTTCTCACCACTGAGCCTTTAACTGGGGTCCCTGAGGAAAATTTTGTAGAGCAAAAAATTAGTGTTCTTCATCGTTGGAAATTAATCCAAAAAAATGCACCAAGACTTCTGGCAGAGGTGGCAAAACGAGTACTTGCACACCCTGCAACAACGCCACAAATGGAACCACACTCACGAGAACCTCACAGTCGGTAGCTTAGTCCTCATTATTAACGAGCAAACAGCTCCACTTAATTGGAATTTAGGTAGAATCGTTGCTCTACATCCTGGAGCTGACTCTATTTGTAGGGTGGCTACAGTAAAGACCACGCTGGGGGAGTACAAAAGATCTGTCGTTAAGCTTTGCCCATTACCCTATCAAATTAACCAATAAAATTCGACCATATACTTAAAATATTTTTTATTATCGAACCATAGAATTAGTTGTCGCTATCGTTACCATTAAAATAAATAAGTAAATTCAATTTTCTCGTTTTAAATACGTTGCATTTAGGTGGGCGGAATGTTCAGTCTTGCCATAATATAAAATAAACAAGAGCAACTTTGGCTATGACCGTCGATTTCCGTTCTGCCAATAATAAGTAGCGGGAAGACCCGCCATCTTTCTTCCGTTTTTGAGTCGTTAACTGTTTGTCGTCGTGTTCGCATCGCTCAAGCGCAACACGTATTATTTTTCGTTTCCTTTTCGAAAGTACAACCCGTACCGACCAATCGACCCCTTTTCGCGCCGTTAATACGTCGAATAGTGATAGAAAGGACTTTAGTGGTTTAGTGCACGGCGGTGAATACGCTTTCGTGCAAAGGCCGGTCAGGCCGCTACACCGTGATCGGGTGGTGGAGAACTGGGCCCAGCAACCTTCGCCTCCTGTGTCCAAGGCCAGCAGCAGCGCTCCCGGCAGGTAAGCAAACCACCTAAGTCCTGGCTCTTCAAGCAAATATTTCGTGTCGCCATTAAAACCTCCATACAGTCCACTCAATTATCGAACAGTAATATTATGGATTTAAGATCGACTGAGCACGATTCCCTTGAGCAAACTCTAAAGGCTTCCGCAGACGGAATGCTTGTTACAGCAGCGAAGCTTAAACGCGGGCCCGCATGTTTTTTTCTTTATATTATATTAGCTGCGCTTTGCGGTGTTCGCCGCGGCAGACAAATAGCCTATGTTCTTTTTAGACTATCATCTAATCATATACTAAAATCTATCTCAACGCCAAATTTCATCTAGATCCCTTCAGTCGTTATGGTGTGATTGAGTAACAAACATCCACCCATCCAAACTTTTGCATTTATAATATTAGCGTGATTTAACGTTACGTGTAAAAAAAAAGTGCGGGCCTGAGTTTAACCTTCGCTGCAGTAATGCATGTAGTCCGCAAAAGCCTTAATTTCAAAATAATTTATTTATCAACATTTTTGGCAAGTCGCAACAAATAAATAGTCTTCATTTGAGATCTTGTGATGTCTCGATATGACAAGTTTCAAGAATTAGTGATGCTTCTTAACGCCCAATAAAATTTAATTATTTTAAAAAACAATAAATATACTATAATTATGCTATAAGGGTGCTCCTAGCCAGGCCATATTTCTACTGCGGTACTGGCCCGGCAATACTGGCATTATTGCCGACTGTAGCCCGGCCATCATAAGCCATGCTAGAAATGTATATGGCCGGGCCACACTCAAAATACTGTCGCAATATTGCCGGGCAAATATTGCAGTAATAATATGTTCCGTCTAGGAGCACCGAAAGAATGCTAGCTAATAATTTCATGACTTAGAATCTAATATAAAATAAATCTCTTAATAAAATTCAGATTTACCAAATACCTTGGAATATTATTATAATATAAATTGCTGTGTGATACTTAAAGATATAAATTTATAATAAATGTATTTATTATTTAAGGCTGCTTTCAGTGTAAGGCACGAAATAAGACACTCAACACTTGTAAAAATACTCACAAAATCCTAAATGTAAGATAAAAATTTAAGGAAGTACATTTAAAATAAATTAATAATTTTATATCCAAACTAGGTGCCAAACACAGCTCAAATATTTACTTATTGAAATTTATCCCTATAATTTCATTTATTTAAGTAAAAAATGACATTTTCTCGGCAGTTGTCCAACCGCCGGCGATAAGCGAGTAGCGCGGAAATAAATGTATGTAAAACACTCGCTCAGCGAGTTAGCGAGCGTCGCTGAGCGAGTGTTTAATTACTCGCTACCATCGCTACCTCGCCGGCGGTCGGACAACTGCTTAAGGCACGTACACACTTACGGGTATTGTAACGTATCTGATTACTGTATCATTATAATCCAAGAAAAAAACTATCACATCTTTCAAATAAAACAGAGTTCTGATTAAAGCGTTCACAGGCTGAGTTGCTAGGCTTTTAGTAACAATTTTAATAATGATTTAGAATTGACAGCGTTCGTTAAGTGTCTGGAAAAATTGCGCTAAATAGACCCATAGAGAATCAGCAGTAACAACCGATCGCGGGCATACGAGGTATTGGAGATAATTCACTGAGAGGCACCGAGATTACTTTTTAACATTATATTTTTTAACTTTGATCTAGGTCTTGGTATTATTAATAAATGAGATACAGTCACGCCTTTTTCCCGTAGCGGTAGGCAGATACCACTTCTCTTTTGCTACGTTCCTGGCACACATCTTTAACTTTTACTTCTATGAGTCTTTTCATACTCGCTCGTCGGTTACGGCTACACTTGACCTGGCCTTTCTTTAAAACATCTTGGATTTGATTAATACATTATTTGTAGCAACTAAACTCTTAACTTGACCGGTCATTGATTTCCGCAGACGTCTCGTATCAGATACATTACACGCCCTTAAGTACCGAGCTTTACAATAACAACCTAATTGTGATGGCGCCACTATCTGATCTATCCAGTACTCCTGTTCCGCATCTACGCGATCGGCACTTATCAAGTTTATCACCAAACAGATGGGCGGATAAGTCGCCGCTACTTATCTATTACTTAGAATTTACAAAATATACACATGAATAAGGAAAAAATGTTAAAAAATGTCCAACAATATATACAACACTCATGCACTGCTTCCAAACAAGTCTTGGCCGTAACGGATATCGTAATGTCTTCAAGTGTTCAATCCGTTCCGGCCACGAGGAACAATATGGAACTCACAACACTGCACTGATAAGTTGAATGTTAAACGCTTCACGTCATGCCATGCCGGGGTTAAAAGTCACTCTAAGCGTCACGAGAACAACACTAGACGGCACTCGGAAAAGTTCCAGACCACTCGGAAAAGTACCTACTAGAGCACTCGGAAAAGTTCTAGAGCACTAGGAAAAGTTCTAGAGTGATCGGGTTTGTGTACACTCGGGTATCCAACACGGGACAAGTTTACATCACTCGAAAAAGTTCGATGCCAGTCAAAAAACTTTCAGAGCACTCTGCTAAAGTTTGGACTACTCGGAAAATGTCAAGAGCAAACGTAAAATTCAAAGATCACTCGGAAAAGTTCTCGAGCATTCCATTCATCAGCAGTTGAGCTGCGGCGTGGAATGGCTCCGCTCGACCATGACGTCCGAGATGGAGTCTCTCGTGAGGCCGGTCCGCGTCCGGTCGCGGAAGGAGCCGAAGCCCGAGTCATGCGTGCGCGGCGGGGACGTACCTACGAATATCCGCGGCATGTCGCACTCCTCGCATTTGTCGAGGAGTGGATGGTTCCTGAACGTGCACATGTGGCACTGCCAGGACGACGGTGGCCGCTGGCCCGTGTAGATATTGCTGTAAAAATTGTCAGCGTCCTCTGGCTCTGTAATGCGAAGAACGGGGGTTTTAACCTACCTCATGTATTTCGTTTTCAAATTGAACTTCCAAAAAGTAAATAGCGTTGTAAGTTTACGTTTGTTTTTTTGGGGTTACGCGGTTCAGTGTAGGTGTTCACTTCAAGTGCAACTGTCAACTTCAAGCTATCGGGCCTATTCCATTGATGAAAACCAGCTCTGGGTGGCCCTGTTCTACGCAGAACAGTGCTGAGCCTACTCCATTTGCCAAATCCAGAATTATAGTTTATATATTATATTATTGTTCTCTTTATTGTGTTGTTAAATAAATTTTGGCAATAAAGATTCACTCGTAACTTTAAGACACCCAGATTATTTTGATGGCAAATTAAAAGTTTTCCAACAGTCCGTAACGCAAACATAAACTAAGAAAAAACGAAATACATAACGATTAAGATGTTATGAGCATAAAGCTGTTAAAACTGGAATCTGGCGATCATGTGATGTCCAAGATATAACAACACAACACGTTGGTACCCTTTTAACCTGATTCTGTGCGATTGATGATTATGATAAGGTACATAACGAATCAGCTACTAGCATACGTTACGCGACAACCCTTAAAACAACCGAAAAATTACCCCTCATGTAAGGAGGTCTCTCGAATGCGGTCTAATGACCGAATTCTCGACTAATGAAATTGAGCCTTGACGTTTGTGTTCCCACCACCGGTTAGTTAGCTTATGACAGATCAAATTAACATACAACCACTGAGACATCATTGCATTTTATCCCCCGACTGGCTACAATATACATATTCAGATAACGGTTTTGTTTAAGTACATAAAAAGAAAAATGTTGCCAGTCGTCACAGATATTATGTTTTTTTTTAATTTTGCTCCAGCAACATCATATCCAATGAGTTAAGAAAGTAAGAAGTTTAGTTTTTGGTTCTTTTTTAATTTTCAATGATTTTTATTCAAAAAGAATTATATAGTAAAGTAGTCTGAGATCTTATATATTTATCCTAAAGTCAATTAAAGCAAAATCCAAGAAATTTTTAATAAACCAATCACAGAGTAGAAAATCCGACCTGTCAAACTCACGCAACACAAAGAAGGTTAGACAAAGGAGTACTTTACCACGTACCGTTTCCGGACATCTCGAGTCTCTTCGCGAGGGTATTGCACTGGTCCCGGAGCCTGTCCACGTAGTCTCTGAGGCGCTGGGCGGCGGACGGCGTGGGCGGGGGCCCGGCCAGGATGTGGGTCTCGCGGTTGAGCTGGGCCAGGCGACCTTTCTCTTGCGCTAGAGCCATGGCGAGACGCCCGAGGCGCTCTTTTTGGCGCTCGATTAGGGAGCGATCTGGAATGTTGATAAACTGTAAGCTTATATACAACTTGCTGTTAACAGCCGATTCAAACGTAAACCCCCGTATTAAAACAATGTTTTTTTCGCCTAGTTTGATATGAAGAATTATGATGATCAGGTGCAAAAAAGTTTAACCGAAGAACATTTTGAAAATCTTTGGAAAAAACATTACATTTAATTACATCACATACATTAAAGTTTCAGCGATTACACCACATTTTTTTCCGATTATTAAATAGCCAGATTAGTTCTCTGAAGTTTAACCGAGCAACTTATTTTTATTTGTGTTCTTATTACGATTAATACCACTAAAAACGGCAAAAAAAATATTTTCAGGCGGCGATCTCATTTTACCATCAAATATGATTTACGATTTTCATCTCTAAATCAAGCGGGTTACGTAATGGTTAGATACTCGTGGAATGACCGAGCCTTACTGACGGCAATGAAGTTAGGCGCGAATCGCTGCGCAGTAGCGAAACGAAGGTATGCGCGGACGTCAGAGAGGCAAGACGCCGCAGTCTCGCTTGCGGCGCACTTCACAGCCGCCATTTAGTTTGATTCAGCGACTTCGCGTTTATTCAGAAAACAGTATCGAAAAACCTTCCCCGTGATTTCCTGTAACTAATAATTAAATTTCACCAAGATCCGTTCAGCCATGAAAAGCCTACAAACAGACAGACAGTTACTTTTGATTTTATAATTATAATATGGATTTTAACTGTAGGATCATAGTACGGATTATAATATGGATTTTAACTGTAAGATCATAGGGACACTGCCCGTGCGTTGGCGTTCGGTGGCTTGATGTGTGTGTACCCAGCATTAATTTGTAATTTGTTTTTTTTTTAATTTTAGGCATTAGATACTTTTTTATTTATTTATTTTATTTATAGTATGGTGCGGGTGACATTAGACAAATCGTTCCTTTTCACCTTTGAAATGGCCGCGATTTCCATGACTTGTAACCTCAGCAGCACCTTAAATTTCAGAACACTAAAATAGGGAATCATCAATGACTATAGTCAATTTAATAATTAAATAGTTGCGGCTGTCACCATGCTGCAGTAAATAGAGCATAGCATAATCTGAAAAACAAGGTCTAGCATTCGGGAGCCAACACTTAACGACGTCACTCGTCATCGTCTCTTTCGAACTATTTGTAAATGACATATTTCGGTCTTGCTTAAGCATCGGTTGACGTCACTACGTGTCGCCCACGTGACTATTTTTGACTCGGAATGCTATACCTGGCGGAGTATATATAATTATACCATGGACTATGGTACCTAACGGATGTATTTTTTTAATGATGACGATGATGATGCTGATTGGATATCGATCTCCAAATAGAGGCTGATAATCGATTGACTGATTATTATCAAATCAAAATTATTTATTACTTGCTGCGCCCCGTGGCTTTACCCGCGGTCCCACAGGAACAGTTAATTTTTTCGGGATAAAAAGTACCCTATGTCCTTTTCCGGACCCCCGACAACGTGCATGCAAAATTTCAGTATGATCAGTTGCGAACTTGAGACGTGAAAGCGTTACAAAGAAACAAACGTAGAAACTCACTTTTGCATTTATAATATTAGTTAGGATCCGATTTATGGATACACAATCTTAATCAAAGTCCGAGTATATTCTAAGCTTTTGCACAAACCTGGGGGGGCTATTCCTGCGCGTGAGGTGAGATGAGATTTTATCTTGGTCACTCTCACACCTAGGACGTTTCACACGAGAGCAACAAGGACGAAAAAAAGTGAGATGAAAATCTTAAATCTCCGAATAGGGCCACTGTTAGAAATCAATTTAATTTTAATATGGAAGCTTTGCTACAAGATGTCCTGGGGGACTACCATGACATCTAATTGTCGTGATAGTTACGTTTACTTTCCGACGCTGCGCGACCATGAACCTTATTGCGCAGTGATACGATTCGCGGTCGCTCAGCGTCGACAACAAAACACAACCATCATGGAGGTAAACCCCCTGGATGTACCTACGTTGAAAAATTTAAAATTAGCTACAATAATTGAGAGATATTTTGCCGACGCCGGAAATAAGTATAATTCCACAGCTGCTTGTAATAAATTAATATAAAGTTTGCAGACCTACTCTACTTGACTCATTTAGCACCTAACTGTAGTCTATATATCACATTTTAGCGAAGAAATGTTAAAATTTTTGCTTGACTTATAAGGATGCTATTTAATTGCACATCAAAAACAATTTTACCTCCTAAATGATCCAACAAAATTAGTAACTGCACACCGAAATATACCTACACATAAAATTGTTAGTAAATATATAAACATATAATATATCGTCACGCCTTTCCCCCGAGGAGGCTGGCAGAGGTGTAATACAACATTACTACGCCGGACCATATTCAGTCCAAGACAAGGGGCGAGCCTGTCGCCATACACCGGGCTCCAGTCATGTAGGAGATGACATACAATGTGCACATACGTTCACACAATGAACAAATTGGTGCGTGCCATCGGCTGGGTTTTGAATCCGCTTCCTCTGGTTCTCTAGGTTGATCTGAGCTCTAGCTTGAAAGGCGGGCCTTCAACTAGTCTATCATCACTTCAAGATCGAGCATCGCTTTAGATACAATACAAGTAAACAAAACATCCTAATAAGAAGAGTCTCTGTTCTTAGCTTAGCTTTTAGTTGTAACTTACTGTCTTTTCGATTTTGCTGTGACAACTCTGACAACATGATAAATTGAATGATATACAACATTTTGATGCGATTTAAATATATTGTTATCTGATAAGCAATTAATTATATTTGATGTGCAATCAATTACACTCAACTCGAAACCGCACGTGCAGTACATGTGAACGTGTTTTCAATGAAGAAACACTTGGAAATACCGAAACATCGACCGACTTGCCGCTGTTTCACAAACTACCTACTACCTGGCACTGATAGCCTCTCTTTAACCTTTCAACCGTCAGAGTCCGATTTACATAGCATTTTGGGGGCTGAGCTACCCACGTCCGTAGGAGTGTACTCTATTCTGATTCCCTACACGTGGTCCCCGGGTAGTGCTAACCGGGTAGCAAACTCTGGTGGGAGGCCTCGGCCGTGGCTAGTTACCACCCACCGGACCAAGCCATGCCGTGAAACGACCTAGTCGTGTTTCGGGATGTAGTCCGGTGTAACCGTTCCGAAGACGGGTCTGAGCAGTGGCGCACTTGTAGCGCCTCACTCAACTGCCGTCTTTGTACTTCTTCACTCTACAAAACTTCAAGGCTAGAGTGAATAAGTACCTTATAGGTTGTCGTGCTCCATCTTAGACCACAACGTCGCTTAACATCAGGCGAGTTGGTGGTCAAACGCCGACCTATTGTACGTAAAAAAAAAAAAAAAAAAAAAAAAAAGCATATCGAGAATATGCGACAAAGATTTTCAAGTCAATTCCGCCTGGAACGACGATATCGTTCATCGTATCTAGACGGCGAAAATCTTTGGAGTTCTCGCAGACTGCAGTTCTGTCTTGATTCTTAGTTGCATAAAACCGTCTGAGGCGGTTATAGGGTTAAAGAAACAATGCTGTCATGGTTAATGACGCAGAGTATCAAGTCAGCCTAGTGTATTGGCGTTGAGTGACTGAAAGATACAAAACATCCAGATGGGGTAAACAGCAAGTAGAAAAGAGAGTGAAGTTTCTTAGCCTTAAAGCTTATAAATTAGAGCAGTAAATGAGATAAGAGCTGGTAAGATCAGTAATCGGTATAAACTACAATCTACTTCCGAATCAAAATGCATTAAAAAGTGTTGATTGGTAACAAACACACACACACACATTGCATTCCTATTATTATTTGTGTTATGCTGATGACATTCAATACAGTTTGTTAGTACTTACCCAAAAATTGCGCGGGATTGTCAAAGTCAAAGTCCAAATGTTTTTATTCAATGAGGGATTGACAGACTCTTCCCCGGGTATGGATGGAATTCCATACTCGTTTATAACTAAATCCTCTGATAAATGCAAAGAAACATATTTAAGCATAATTAATCACTTGTTTGAAAATGGTATCGTTCCAAGTCAATGGAAAACGCAAATAATCGTACCAATACTGAAACCTGGCAAAATCCCTTCAGATCCTCGTAGCTATAGACCGATTGCTTTGTCTTCCGTCTTAGGCAAGATCACGGAACATTTGATTAAAAACAGACTTGAGTGGTTTGTCGAGAGTAGATCCATCTTGGCTAATTCGCAATTTGGTTTTAGAAAAGGCGTAAGCACCTTAGATAGCTTGAGTATGTTAGTCACAGATATACAAGTTGCGTTTAAGAAGAAACTCTCTCTTGTTGGTGTGTTCCTGGACATAGTCTCGGCATATGATAACGTCTTGCTTCCTGTACTCAGGAATAAACTAATTCAGCTGAGTATCCCAGTTAAGCTTGTAAGGTTCATTTGCAATATGATTATGGAACGCTCCATCATTGTTAAAGCTGGCAATCAATTTCTCCCACCAAAAACCATTTGGAGAGGCCTCCCCCAAGGTGCAGTTTGGAGCCCTCTACTTTACAATATATACACCTATGACCTCGAAAGCTGTGTGAGTCCCTTCTGCAGTGTGCTACAATATGCTGACGACTTAGCGCTTTACTCTTCTGTAGATTCGTTGGATGAAGTAACGGCCAGATTAGACTCAGCACTCGCCTATTTAGGCGACTGGCTGTTTGATCATGGAATGTCACTATCTGTTTCTAAAAGCTCAGTTGTAGTCTTCACAAAAAAAAAAACAATCCCATCTGTTAGCTTACATATTGGACCAGACGCAATTCCGCAGACCAGCCATACAAAATTCTTAGGACTGGTATTAGATTCCAGGTTTACAGGTAACCAGCACTATGACTATATCTCACAGAAGTGTGAAAAAAACGTAAATGTCCTTAGATCCCTTTCTGGAGTTTGGTGGGGCTCACACCCCTATTCCCAAAAATTGTTATACAATGCAATTGTTAGAAGCCACATCGATTATGGGTCATTCCTCCTGAATATTATCAACAAAACTGGGCAGAATAAATTATCCAAAATTCAATCAAAATGCTTGCGAATCATCCTTGGTGCCATGAAATCTTCCCCCATTAATGCAATGCAGATTGAATGTAACGAACCCCCATTAATTTTTCGAAAACAATTCCTCTCTGATAGATTCTTGTACAAACTTATTCAAAACTCCAGCCATCCTCTGCTTCCAAAACTAACCCTTCTGTCCAATCTATATGGTACTCAGCCAGATAATATTCCATACCTGCTATATAGCTTTATTAAATTTGCAAAAATCGCTGATCCCATCGCCCAATTTCCTTCCAACCCTCTCTATTTGACCCCTTACGAGGCTCTGATCTTTAAACCTAACATCCTACTTCACTTTGGCATAAATAAGGATGACAACAATGCACTTGGGTTGTTCACGGAACAGATTAATGCGAAATTTCATGGTTGGCACCTTATATTTACGGACGCCTCTAAGTTATCACATGATAGCGTGGTGGGTGCAGCAGTGTGGATACCGGCCTTCAAAATATGCCTGAGCTTAAAATCTCCTTCCCTCTCTTCTGTCTTCACAGGGGAGGCCCTTGCACTCCTGGAAGCTATTCAATTTGCAAAATCCCATAATCTAAATAACACAATCATCTTCTCAGATTCAAAAAGCTGTCTCCAATCCATCTTATCTAACCCCTTTCGCTCCTCGACTCGTTTCCCCCTAATCCTTCAAATCAGGCAACATCTCTATGAGTGCTATAGTGCTGGGGTCAAAGTTGTCCTTGCTTGGATCCCGGGTCATTCCGGGATACCGGGCAATGAGAGCGCGGATTCCTGTGCGAAGGCCGCAGCCCAAATAGGGACTCTAGATAATTATAAAATTTTTGCTCATGATCTCTGCCTCCTTCCTAAAGTTCACTTAGATCTTACATGGTCCAGACACTGGAAAACTACGCAAAAAATTAAAGGTAAGTACTATAGTGATATCCAACCTGATGTCCCTAAAACACCGTGGTTTATTAAATTTCGTCACGCCAACAAAACAACGACCTCTACAATTTGTCGCCTGAGGCTGGGACATTCTTGCACCCCAGTTTTCTTAGCCAAACTGCGGATCAGGGATCATGCTTTGTGTGAGTGTGGTCTAGACGAAGGAAACGTGGACCACATATTCTTCGATTGTCCTAAATTGAAACGCTCCCTTTACGATATCCTCCCTTCTAGCATCCCTCGTCCTACTTCATTGAAATGTATTATCCCTCACCTTTTCCCCACTAATCTATATATATAAAATTCAAAGTCCTGACTGACTGACTGACTGATATATCAACGCACAGCCTAAACCGCTGGTCCTAGAAATATGAAATTTGGAGGGTGTGTTCTTTGTACAGTGTAGGCATCCACTAAGAAAGGGTTTTTCGAAATACTACCCCTAAGGGGGGGAAATAGGGGGTTCAAATTTCTATGAAACTTTTTATTCTCTGGGTCGATTGACTCAAAAATTGGTACAAATACTCTTCAATTAAAATTATGAGACACGTGTATCACAGTTTTTCCAAAATCATCATCATCATCATCCACCGACAGAGTCTAATAGGGATTCTTTTTACTCCGAAAACTTTGTTGAGAAAGTTATTAACCCACTACAATCGACGCTATTTTCATTCTTAGGGTTCCGTACTAAAATGGTGAAAGGAACCTTATCATGAAATTCCGATGTCTGTCTGTCTGTATGTCTGTGACCTGATTATCTTGGAAACTGTAATAGCCAGCAACTTGGAATTTGGCACAGATCTAGATAATGGTAGTAGCTACGTATAGTAGGTAAGACGTCACGCCTTTACCCTAAAAGGTGTATAACAACACCCTCACTTCGCCGGACGATATTCAGTTCAAAATGTAATAAGTAGCGAGCCAATCGCTATACGTACACCGGGCTCCAATCATGTAGCAGATGACATTAAATACGAAGCTATCATTGCTTTTTCCATATGAATCTCCGTGTAAAATGTGTGAACTATATTTCTGACCTACTTAATCAGTAAGGGAAAAATACAAGAATTAAGTCCAAGCCTGTCAGAAGATTGCAAACGGCAAGTGAAGAGATTTTCTGTCAATAAAGATCAGGTAGATGAGCTAGGAGATGAAATTTATAATTATGTCTGTCTGATCTTAGAAGCAGTATTTAGCAAAAATAGACAAAGTCAATAGAAGATGCTGCTTTAGTATTAGGAAGACAAAACCTACTAGGGGTTGTCTTTGCTTCGAAGGTCTTAACTAAAGGTCTGCCAGCACACTGACTGGTGTAGTTTCCGAATGAGTCTGTGTTTATGCTGTGGATTCCTCTAATATCTCTAACACCACCGAACTACCCCTTCGAGTTAAAAAGAGTGCAGTTTCCCCTCAAAGTATGCTTTGCATACTTTACCATAAATAAATCTCAAGCCAAACTCATAATTAACTAAAATCCTTTTCACACGCTTAGTTATACGTGGCCTGCTACAGAGTAAGCTCATGGAGCAGCCTGGTTTTTTTTTTAAAGAAAAGAATATAGTTTGTCGTTGTAAACATTATTAATTGTCAATTATCTACTTTCGGTTGTCTTCTAATTTTATCTTTTCACACACGCTTTAAGTTCTGTTGATACCATACTACTACTACTCCTACTTTTCTCATTCCAGAGATAGTTTAGTTAACTAAAGAACTTCGTCCATATTGCTCTGCTTGGGATATTGTCAGTTTGTGTATTCAATTGAGAGCGAGTGTGACCGCTTATAATATTTATTTCTGAAGTTAAAAATGTCATACATTTTCTGTAAGCCACGCGGGCGAAGCCGCGGGCAGAAGCTAGTTAACTGTATATTATGTAAATTTATAAATAAGAATAATATTAGATTGTACTTTGTAAATTTTGTAAATATCATATCATATATGTACTAACATTTTAAAAAGTATACATTCTACTAATACTTGTGATTGTCTTAGTTGTGTTGTCTTTTTTGTTGTAGGTTTAGAATAATCAACACTCGACTGAAACTTGAGCCCTGTATTGTAGTGTTTAGACTTTGTTACACACTTGCCCTCTTATATTCACAAACACTACCGTCCTTAGCAATAAATGTTGTATAGCCTCTGAATAGTTTCACAGGCTTTCGTATTTTTCGATCAAATGTAAAAATGTAAAAGAAAGAAAAAGACAAAACACTGTAAGACTTCTTTTTTTTTGTAGAATAGGTCGGCGTTTAACCACCAACTCGCCTGATGTTAAGTGACGTTCTGGTCTAAGATTGAGCACGACGACCTTTAAGGTACTTATTCACTCTAGCCTTCAAGTTTTGTAGAGTGAAGAAGTACAAAGACGGCAGTTGAGTGAGGCGCTACAAGTGCGCTACTGCTCAGACCCGTCTTCGGACTACATCCCGAAACACGACTAGGTCATTTCACGGCATGGCTTTGTCCGGTGGATGGTAACTAGCCACGGCCGAAGCCTCCCACCAGTTTGCTACCCGGTAGACTATTCCGACGCTATACGTCGTTTATTGCTAAGGAGGTACATATGTAAGTAAATGCTAAGTACGACATTTCTCTGTACATTGACATGACAGCTGCCATACATTTTCTGTACCCTGTGCGTTCGAGCGCTCATATTACTGTTTGGGATCCCAGTACATAGTAGGGTTTGTGTCCTACATATAGTTTTCATGAAAGTTTAAAGGAAAACAAAGTGCAAACAGGCTCCTAAAAATTAGATATGAACTAAAGTCGACACACCTGTTTCCTAGCATTACGCGACGGCGATTGCCGAATGTCGCACTGACTCATCGCAGGGAAGACACAATACTAACCAAGCATGTTCTGGACTATTAAACCAGCAGGAAACATTAGCGATTCAGACAAATTACGACATTTCACCTGTGAGATAATTATAAAGTTAGTTAGGACGCGTTTCGAGTAGAACAAAAACCAGAAAACCAGAAATTATAATATTTTATTTATAATATTAGTGTGGTGTGATTAAAAAGACAAAGTTTGTCTTGTTGGTGATTTTGGATGTAAGGGGTAATTCTCCGGAACTGCTAGGCCGATTTTTAAAATTATTTTATTGATAGAAAGCTATGCAATCACCGAGTGTGAAATTTATGAGACGTGAGCGATGTCGTAAGCAGAGGGCTAGTGAGCTAATAGGCCCGAATTGTACAGGCCAGACGTAAGGCGAGCGTAATTTAAATCGTATTTTTCACAAGCGACGCGGTGCAGGCATGCCACTTCACAGTTTTCACGCCTGAACCGTGTCCGCGCCGCATCCTCGCCTTACGTTCGCTTTGTATATTTTGCGCTTTACAATTTTACATAATTAGACCAGGTAGAAAGACTGTTACTGATTTTAGCATAAGTTTGACGGGCTTAGCTTTTTTGCATAAATTTTTACGAGCTCGGCTATCCCAGACTCGTAGGTATTGGCCTGTGGATGAGCCCGTACATCAGCCCATAAAGTGCTCATAAATAATCACCTACGCGTTTCTTTCTTCTATTTCCCGTGCTGTTGTCGTAGGTAATGATTGTTCCCGCTTATATTCACTCTGACGGATTTATTTGTAGGTACAGTGGCTGCAAGTCAAGAGCGGGCGCGGATTTCACTTGTGTTGTGTAGGTTATTTTATTAGGAATAGAAATACTATGTTGATTGCGTTCCAAAGGTTGAAGGGACGTTAGACCGCCCCAGAAAGAGATAGAAAAATGAGCTCGACGCTTAACAGTCCCGCGACGCTCTGAAATTTCCATACAAACGCGCTTGTCAAATTTCTTGGAAACCATTTGTCAGATTATGATAAAATTTAGCATGTACAATTAAATGAACAATATCTTCGCCCCTATGTTCTTGGTTTTTTTAAAAAACGTTCTCAAGCTAAAATAGACCTATGAAAAATATCCAAATTTTTAAGGGGTCACTTTTGGCTGATTTATTCAATAGAAAGACATAGCAAACCAAAAATCCCTTTACATAGGGAGGTTGTCTACATCATTAGCTTTTAAATGAGTTCATAATACAAGGGAAATTCTTAGTTATTTAAGAATGATTAAAGAAGCGCAAAAGTCATAAAAAAAAATTGAAATTGCACTTTGTCACTCTGTAGGTAACTTTAGAGGCTCGTCAGTATCATTACTTGCTCTCTTCGCTCGTACTCTACTTCTAGACGAAATGGCTATAGAAAACCTTACGCCAATGCGAAGTTAGTCTAAACTGGTCGCTGGACTCTTAAAAAAAGGATTGGCCCACCAAAGCAACGAACAGTGAGACCTACATAAGGTATTCACAATCATTCGGAAACGTTTCCGTTCGGATTCCAAAAATTAAAAAACTCAATTTTTTCGAATCTCAGTCCGTATTCATAAGTTTTTAAACGTGATTCTTTATTCCAATCGGATTTATACTCGATTTCCTATTCCAAAATGTATAAAAGTACACTGAGATTCGAACCATTTGAGTTTGAATGTGGGATTCGAAACGTTTCCGAATGATTGTCTATATGTCTATACATATATGTATGTCCATGATGGTTACGTTTTGTTATTTACGCTGCGCGAATTGAAACCTTATAGCGCGGCAACACAATTTGCGATCGCGCAGCGTTGAAAACAACGTAACCATCATGGAAATTATGAGATGTCACGCTACATTTCCTGGCAGGAGGGAAGAGAAACCTATGCCCACAATGGGTCATAGCGGATTGAAAATAGACGTGCCTTTGGCTGTCATGCTATCTTGCGATGTTAAGCGATAGAGCACGCTTGTCTAGAAGGAACCGGTTCACTAGCGGCTTGACGAAATTCAGATTGTTACATCAGATAACAATCATGTTATTACCATACGTCAGTACGTCAGAAAAGGATGTCTTCTGAAGGATTTCTTTATTTATAAATGCAAGCTGGTTGCTAGAACCTATGAGCTTTTAGTATAATTTAGGCTGTCTATATAATGGTGCAATACGATTGAAACTGGTATAAAAATAGTCTAACCCCGTTACTAAAAACGTTGTATAGCATCAGAGTAGTTGAATATTAACTCCTTTAGCAATAAACATTGTATAGCCTCGGAATAGTTTCGCAGTTGTTTGTCTTTTTGATCGAGTTTCAAAATTTAGAAGAAAGAAAAAGACAAAACACTGTAAAAGTATTCTGATGCTGTACGACGTTTATTGCTAAGAGGGACAGTGTTTTGTCTGTATTTCTTTTAGTCGAAAAAGCAGAAGCACTGCATAACTATTCCGAGGCTATACAACGTTTATTAGTAATGGGGTATGACCCTAGTTACAGTTTAATAGATTTTTTTTAAGTCGCTTCCGCCGATGAGTTGCACCAACGCCGTTACATCGCAATTGTAGCATGCACTTTATTGCGGTTTTCAGTGCTCTAGCCGCCTTGGCGTCCCGAGATCTGTTTATTCGTCGTGCTGTCTGCTAGAATGTATTATGGAAGTTACGAGATGACTTGTTTTGAATTACCAATTAGGCGAAACTGATGTTGCAATAAACTAGAGATGACCTCAAATCTCAGAAGATCAAGATTGTTTACAAAACTGTGCTAAAGAGTGCAGTGTGACATAAGGATCTTTTATAGAACTCATTTGTGTCTCATTTCATGGCATAGGTCACTTAAGCAGTGTAATTTTATGAGACACTACTAGCGACCCATCCTGGCTTGGATGGTACCATAAACCTTCTGTCAAAATTTATCTAACTGATGGTGAACTCCGCATAAAAATAGGAAGAACGCGAAAGGCGACTTTGTTTGATAATATTTAGAGATAGAGAAGAGAAGAATGAATCTAAGATTTACAATGAGGTCTTGATGTTGAAAACTCCGGTAATTACTATTTTTAGATCAAATTGTTGCAGCCATTTTTGAGAACAAAAAACAAACTTTATAAGCAAATAACAAACAAAACGGAATCATAAACAAACACAAAATAATACAATACAAATGTTGCTTCATTGATAGTGTAAGATATGTTTCCGCCCATCAACCAAATTATCTGCCTCCAAATTACCCATTTACCTAATTACTGAGATAAAAATCATTACCAATTTAATCACATACCTGCACCTGTCAGTTTACTTTCTTCATTACCCATTTTTGCAATTGAAACATTTGTAATCAGTGCATCAATTGAAACATTTATAACCACATAACCAATTGAACAAAACTTGTTTACATGACGGCTACACAAATTTAACTGAGTATTTATATTGCATGATAAATACATGAGATTAAACGAATGTAACTATTCGATAAGAGTTACCAATTAATGGTGTTTTTTGCATGTTCTCTTTACTCTTCTGGCTTATCTCGTAATTATTATGAATTAAAACATTGTATGGGCTCTTACTTAGTATTTACCTACACGGACAATGCGTGAGTATTTTGGTTAAAATTAGGTATGTTAAATTGATAAAGGTTTGTTAAATTTACTTGTTTTTAGTTTTAAATGAGAAACTATATTATTAGGTTTGTAAGGTTGGTTAATATAGGATATTACGTTGTTGAATTCTGGTTAGGTACACCAGAATCCTAGAAAATGGCCAAAACTATGTACAGTTATAGTGGTGCTGCATAAAAGAGTCCATGCTTGTGCTGTAAAGGGATGCGGCGGGAGCAGGAGACAGGGCTTGCCGCTTGTTCCTACCTCGATCCCTTAGTTAAAGTAATGTTATCATAGTAAAGATATAGTCTCACCGTGAGTGGATCCAGGGGGCTCCGGAGCTGCTCGCGTCGGATGCGGCGACTCTATACGCGATGGCTGCGTCGTCGGCGGCGGCGGCGGCGGCGCCCGACGGCGGGGCGGCGGCCGCGCCGAGCTCGGGCTCACCGTCACCGTCACATGCCCCTCGAACCCCTCCTCCCGCGAGTCCCGCACTGGGCTCGCCATGTTAGACGTCGGAGTACACACCGTCAAGTTCACTGACGTTATTGCGCGCGGACTCTCGTATCTCTCGTACTCCTCCCAGGGATCAGTGTACCCTCTACTCAAGTCCATATGACAATTCACATTCACAGAGAGATTGACGGGGTACCCTCGCTGCTCTGGTCGGTAAGGCTGTTTATCTTTCACTGGCTCATTTTTCGATGGAGACACTGTCCTACACGGCTCAGATTCTGGCTCTTTCAATGTCTGTTTAAATGCAATATCTGGATTAGGTTTGATGAAATCTAGTGTTTTCGGTCGATTCTGTTTCTCTAATGGAACTTGCTTTATTGGCTCTTCCTTTTTGACTTCTTCTTTTTTTATTGTTTTCTTTTCTTTGCCTTTTTCTAGTCTATCTGGTAAGTTGCTTTTAATTTTGCTGCTTTTTTTTATCATATAATTTGTGCTCTCTGGTTGTTCATGTGTATTTTCCTGCGGTGTGTTTTCTTTTTCCGTTGTGTTATCTTTTATGTTTTCATTAGTGAGTTCCAAGTCACTGGGTGAGTCTTTCACATGACAGTTGTCTATATTTATAATGGTGATAGGTGAAGCTCTGTTATTGTTTTTAATAAGCTCCTCATTTCTTGTTTCAACAATGTTTTGATTAGCATCTGTGTTGAATAAATTATCTTTCTCTAAAGCCGCACTCAATATACCCTTCTGTGGTCCCGGAATAGGAAGGCACTTGATGACTGTGGGTTTGGACGCGTCGTGTTTCACTATGGGCTGGTTCCTGCATTTGAGCGGCGGGTTGAGCTTGAGCTGGTTGACTTGCCTCGCGGCCGCGGATGAAGAGGCATGGTAGGCGTGTGTTAGGGAGGCCTTGACTTCGCTGTGCAGGTGCTTCTCGCAGGCTTGCTTGTCGTGGCAGTACAGCTCGATCGTGTTCGACACGACATGGTCGGGGACGCCAGGAAATTTCTGCTTCAGCTCGTGGAACAATTGCATAAGCGATATATTGGTGCATGCGCACGGCGCAGGGCTCGCAGCGCTTTCAGACGGGGCAGACATCGCCGCCCATCCTAGCGGAGCCCCACCGCTGCGCCCGCGACCCGCCGCCCGCTGCAACTCTACGCACCTCAAGCCTTTCACCGTCTCGGACAATTCAACATTTTATTACTCAATTTACACTGTAAATACAGTCTTCTATTTGTGACGTCACAATCCAAAAAATCACAAACACCGCTCGCTATATGTACATAACAGAGCTTTTTCACGAATTATCGAAGTCGCCTTGCTAATCCCCACAGCACACATATGACGAAAAAGAACGCATAACGAAGCAAGGCTGGATTTTTATATCTTTTGTTATCATACCAAAGTTACATTTCATTGAATCGCAGCGTGCGAACTTTGAGGAATTCTGCAATGACTAGTACTAATAAGTTGATTATTGATCTCACACCATACAATGAAACACAAAAACACTTAGTAAATACAAAGGCAATAATTATTGTGCCCAAAAATAAATTATGAAAATCGCACGACTGTTAATCCGATTCTGCCATTTTGGCAATAGACAATTTAAAATTGATTTTTTCTTCTATTTATTTTCTTGTGTGACGTCAAACAAAAAATGAATTGTGGTCATAGTGCACTACATTAGAACAGCTGACGCCTATGGTAGAAATGTTCGTGAAATCTACCCTTCATTCATGGCAAAGGGCTTTAGAAGTTTTAATTGTCATATTTTTATTACTGTTACTGTCAATGTCACTTCCATAAAACTATCAATGTCACAAGTCGTTATTGGCTGTCTTGTTTGTCTATTTGTTTCTTTTCGGCTATTTTCTGCAAAAAATCAGAATTAAAAACAGATGTTATTTTTCAATTTTTTTCATTTTCCATCGATTGATGATTAAAGTTCGAGCAATTTGCAACTAAGCAATAGTAAACAATGGTGGACGATCTTAAGAAATATTTGAACCACTTGATAGAAAAGTTTGTATTCACTTGGGACTGTTGTATGTTCACAAACTTTACGTTGTGAAACTCAAAATGTAAATTTTGTTGCAGAGTGAACGGTCTTCATTGCATCGTAATAACAGATCGAGATGGGGTACCCCTGGTGCGTGCGGTTACGGAAAGAGCACCGCCTTTAGCACTGAGGCCGAACTTCATCTCTACCTTCGGTATGGCCACAGATCAAGCCAGTAAACTTGGATTAGGAAGAAACAAGACTATTATTTCTATGTATTCTAGTTATCAGGTTAGTAAGTTACGCCCACCTCCGCTATCAGTACATTTTCTTAGTTACAATGCAATTTTTTAATTCTAAAATGTTTTTAATTCCACTAACCTCCCTTTCAAACCACTATTTTTCTCAAGAAATAATACTACTTGCTAAGTACTACAACGTAATGATTTAAAATTAACCCCAAATGAAACAGTTTTCTTTGTATTGTGACATCCTGGCTAAACTGGCTCAGATTAGTCTTATTCTATATGACCTTGCTATCCATGCATGTTTTGCTCTACTGCTATAGTTTTTGCCTTCTAGAAGCTGTCATTTATAATATCTATTACTTGTTATTTACATTTGTTATTGGTTGGTGCTCCATGTTTTCTCCGGAACGGGGAATCATAGCCAGAAGCTAGAAATAAATACAAATATTTGGGACATCTTTTGCATACTTGGTTGTCTAACCCCAAACTAAGCAAATCTTGCAAAAGCTTTAAGTGGTAAAGGATTATGTGTATATTACTGGTTGCAAGCTACATACTTCCAATTTTTCATGCAGGTCATACAAATGAACAAACTCCCCCTCGTCATCACCTTCATCGGCAGCGACAACTGCAACACCGGCCACATCCTGTCATTGGAAAGCCAGATCGAGCCGTTCCTTAAAGACTTGGCCGCAGTCGTGGTTGACGCACCATGAGAGATGCTGTAGACTAGCATTCATGACGTGAAGTATATCCAGGTAACTTTTGGTCAAAATTAAAATGCTCACCCCCTTACTAATCAATGTTGTATAGCTTTAGATATAGCTATCAGAATAGTCGTACAGTCTTTTTTGATTGAGTCAAAAATTTTAGTGCAAGAAAAAGACAAAACACTATTTCGCAGCCATACAATATTTATTAGTCAGAGGGTTTGTCACTGTAATACTGTATAAGTTGTGATTGGATATATAGATACATATTCCCAAAGTATACTTTTCCTCCCAAAAGCTTAGAAGGTATAAGGAAGGAAGCAGCTTCTAATTTTCCCAGGTTTTTTGTATTAAAACATTTTATTAACTTAAGGTTAATTTGATTTTCAAAGGCAACTTACTAAATCCTTATACTAAATCTATTGATCCCGGAAAATTCCCGCTTTTTTTAAATGACAGAAGTACTCTCCATACCACTCAATGCCATGAAGTTTAGGTAAAGTATAGTATCCGAAAATCCAATCTCTACTTAATACAAGTGCGGATTTATGAAATAGATGCCGGGTTACTGGAACTACTTCATTATCAATGGTCTGGTTACAGAGCTTGTATTATTATTACTTCTTTATGACTGGACTTTAAAAACTATTTGTTTCTATACATATAAGGAAAACTGAAAATCCTGTATCAATGTTACTTTTAGTTGAAATATGCATGTAATTTTATTTAGTTTTAACTTTTTGAGTGTCACATCAACAACGCAAATGCTTTACATGCCCTGTACTCCATAAATCAAGATACATTTTTATTCTAATAATGAGCAAGCAAGACAAATGTTTTTATTAAAAACTCGTACTTTATACTATTTGCATTGTAGGATAGTGCAGCTGACATTACATGTAATTTACATTTGTCATTAGCGGGGTAAGACAAATTGTACCTTGTCACCCTTTAAACATGCTGGAATCTACACATCAGTACTGATTGACTGATAGCTGATCAGACTGAAACATCAGTAGCACCCTCAATATCACAAATATTAAAGTTAGTTGCTTCAAAAACAACTTGACAATTACTTTAAAAAAAACACACAAATGTAGTGAAGTGAGGTGCACTGAAATAAGACACGCATCAGCTTTAAGCTGCCAGTGTCAACAAATAATAATAAATACAGAAGTTACAGAATCTTCAATAACTCTACTTAACCAAGCAAATGAATAGCAAAGCAATGAATAAATGCGGGTATGACCCGCATCATACTACAGTAAATAGAGTTTATTATGGCGCGTTTTTCTCTAACTACCGTCATTGTCCTACAGCTATTTATCTTATCGCTATTGTTTGTCAAGTATTGATGACATTGGTGCTTAAAAAGTTAATCCATATTGTTGTTAGGGTTCGCTTAGATGGGCCATATTTTACTACAATGTGTTACTGCAATATTGCCAACTTTAGTCCGACCATCAGTAGCTATGCTACAAATGTATGGCCAGGCCATACAAAATATTGTCACAATATTGCAGGACCAGTATTGCAGTACTAATATGGCCGGTCAAAGAACACCCTAAGAGATATTTTATTTTTAATTATTTCCATATTTGTAAACATTATTATTACTCATTGAAACTTATAAAAAGTAAGTATCATCTTTATTTAAAAAAAAAAAAACAATAAAAATATTGTTGTATATAAATTAAAGTTAGAAACTTTTATATTGTTAGGTATAAGAATTTAAATAAAAATGTTATAAATATTTAATTGCAATATTTTATTTAATACCTAAAGAGTTGGTGTAGTATTCGAATATGATTATTTTTAATTTTTTACAAGATCGATGAGCCTAATAGCTTAACTAAATTTACCAAAAATTATACATGTCTTTGTCTGATAAGTAGCAATGGCAAAGACAGTTATATTTTAGTAAGCATCTAAATTTGACAGAATTGGGCCTAGTAGTTTTGTCTATGTGCGCCTTATCATGGTCTTTACACTTCCTACCAAATACATTGACACAAACGAACTTTCAAAATGAACTATGTAACATAACTTCTGTTAAAAAGGTTAATCCCTGATCAGACGGCCAAGGGATTAGTAAACTTGTATCAATCCACAATAAGGCCTCAAATTGGCCTTCAATGAAGCCGTCATTACCTATTCCAATTTGCAGGACGCTAGGTGAGCTAGCGTGCTAAAATTAGATAGTGTAATGGCTGTCAGACAGTTAACAATCCATTTTGTTTCTATTGCACGGGCTTAGCCACGCTAAGTTAGCATACTGCAAATTGGTTAGTTGAATGGCCGCTTAAGGCGGATTGGGCAAAGGTCAATGCAGCTTTGTCTCAATCTGTTTGGCGCTAGCTTTTCTAGCGCTAGTTCGCTGGGATCTTCTAGCTGCTAATTTCACAGTTGAACAGGCGTGAGCAGAGGTTTGCCAGTGAGCGCGTTGACAACGTTGTTAGCAGCCAAAACGCCCATATCGCTGCGCGTGCGCAAGGTCGCGCTACCGATGTGTGGGAGGATGACTGGAACAAATCACAGTGAAGTTGCAGAAGAAAACGAGATTTTATTAATAAAACCCGCCAAGTGCGAGTCGAACTCGCGCACGAAGGGTTTCGTACCATTAACTATAAATATAAACGGCAAAAAATCACGGTTTTTGTATTAAGCCTCTTTAAATATGTATTTTATTCTGTTTTATTAGCATTTGTTATAGTGGCAACAGAAATACATCATCTGTAAAAAATTCAACTGTCTAACTAAGTATCACGGTTCATGAGATACAGCCTGGTGACAGACGGACAGATAAACAGACGGACGGACAGCGGAGTCCTAGCAATAGGGTCCCGTTTTATCCTTTGAGTACGGAACCCTATAAATGACCTCAATATCTAAAAGATAAAGATCAAATTCACAGTTCATTATGAGCTTTAACTGCAGTAATAAACTCAGAAAGTGATCATGTACAGCAATGACATCACATCATACCACAGAATAGATGATAGTCTTATCACACTAGAAAATATTAATGGTTCATATTATCAGACTTGAGTTCTCTGTGCTTCTAAATGTTATAATAAAATTGTATGTACTTTGCTTCTTTTATCATCACAGAATGAGTTGAGATATTATTTTATAGATCTTTTTATTAAAAGTAGTTAAAAATGATATCCGTGTAGTGTTATTTGTAGCGAATGTTTATGTAACAGTACTCACAAATATTAGGCAGAGTCAGCAGTTTGTGGTCCTTAGGCAGCGGTTCTGGCGTGGTCACATCCAGCCCTGCTGCGTAGATCTGGTGGCTCTTCAGCGCGTCGTATAGAGCGTCTTGGTCTACCAGATCTGCCACAAGATATGTGGTTTGAGTTCATATTGGGTATTTTTACTTACTGTTAACTGTATAGGAATCTTCTTATACCTCTTCCTGTAACGTATTCTATGCTTGTCTCTAGTATTTTGTTTGGGCCTTCTAAGGTGTATGTAGCATGTCTATCTGTACATTTAGAGTCTATTTCCTCCATGCCTGTCTCGGGTAGATATTATGTACATGAATTTATATTTATTATGTATTATGTACACATACTTAATCTGTAATGTATTTGCCCAGTGTAACATTTTGTTATAAGGTCAATAGGACTTCGGTGGCTCAGTTGGTAGTGAGCCTGCCTTCTGAGCTTGGGGGCGTGGGTTCGATTCCCACCTAGGACAAACATTTATGTGGTGAACATTTCTGTTTGTTCTATGTCTGGGTGTTATCTATTTATGTATGTATTTAAAAATATATATGTATGTATATCAGTCTCTGGCAGCCATAGTACAAGCTTTGCTTTGCGAGGCGAGCTCAGGCAACCGTGTGTGGAAAAGTCCCGAATTTATTTATTTATAAAAAAAAATAAAGAACTCTATTATTCTAATAAGAGTGTGATAGTCAGTTTGATGCTGGCTCTTTTACGTGCAAAGAATAATACCTATTTCATGCTGAAATCCGTTAATTCGCAACGATCCTTCTTTTAAAACTTCATAGATCGCTAACTTTGCTTGTATTATTGTAAAAGGGTAAGCTGGCATTTGTATTTATTAAGCAAGACACCGCTTATGCGTTCAACTAGTTCTTCTCTTTAAAAAGTAAGTAATATCTTGTTAGTTGTGGACGTCAATGCAAATACGAAGATTTCTCTTACCCCCTCGTCCAACGTTGACGACTATAGCGTTCTTCTTCATCTTAGCCAGGGTGTCCTTATTGATCAGGTGCTTGGTTTCGTTAGTGAGAGGCACAGCTAGGAGGATGAAGTCGCTCTCGCGCAGCAGCTCGTCTTGGCTCACAAGCTGCGCGTTCAGGGCTTTAGCTGGAAAAACGAAAAAAATGGGAATGTTTGTTAAACGACATAAAAAAGGCTGTTCTAACGATCTATAGCAGTTCTCAGTTTTATGACGGTAACATAGTTTAAGCAGGCATAGGTAAGGGCTACTGGACAATATGATCAAAGTAGGACGTCAGTTCTTTTCCAATCTTAGAGAATTACTGAAAAGTTGAGTGGTGTTATAGATTGACAAATAATGAAAAGTGGGCGACCTTGGGTTTGCTGTGGGTCACAAAATACCATCAGGCTACACAAATCACGCTAACTCAAACCCAGTCAGCTGCTTAGCAGTCGTATACCCAGTCCTTCCGCCTTGATATTTCCACAATACTCTTTCGTAGTTCCTATATAAGATGGCCTTCTTACCTTCAGACTTCTCCCTATGTCCCGAGTAGAGGAACCGCGAGACTTCGAAGCCAGACAGCCGTTTAGCTGTAGCCTGTCCAATTCCACCGAAGCCGATGATGCCGACTGTGCTCCCGCGCAAATCTTGTCCTAGCACTTTGTCGAAACCGATCTCCCATTCTCCCCTGGAACATGAAATTGCATAGATAAGTTGAAATCTCGATACTTAGTAAGAATAAAATGCTGTTCGTTGGTAAGAGTAACCCTTGAGAGAGGCTCGATCGATTTGGCTAAAACTTTCTAAATTATGCACGTGAAGAAGTGACCAACATTTCCGACCTGATGCCTAAACCTGCGAGGGCAAAGGTCGAGCATCGTTGCACCAAGTACGAAGTTCAATTGGCATCAGATATTAGAAAATCATTGTCTTTGTAGCTTGTAGGTAGATACTCCTGACCGTAAGTACTAATTTATAATAGTGACAGTGACATCTTTAGCAAGAAGAGGCTACCTACTTGTGCACTTGTTCCAAGTTCTCCGTGAAGCGCCTGGCTGCAGCCAGCATCAGACTGACGGCTATCTCGGCCACTGTGGCGCTGAGGACCTCAGGAGTATTCGCTAGTTTGATCCCTCGAGCTCTCAGCTCGTCCAGGTTGCAGTGGTTGTACCCTGCTGATACCGTGGCTACTATCTTCAGCTGAGGACCTGGAAAAAGTTACTGGCGTTGTTGCTGCAGCGACCTCAGTTTAAATATTATCACTAGCTGTCACCCCGCGACTTCGTTCGCGTTTATTATTTATAAATGTATAAATATGTGAGCTATCCTATCTGTTAAGTTAGATCGAACTGCACACGGTGTGCAAATTTGATTGAAATCGGTTAAGTAGTTTAGGAGTCTATAGCGGACAAACGTGACACGTAATTTATATAGATTAAGATTACAGGTCCATCACACTAGCGATTTACGATCGATTTCAAAACGAAGCGATTTGCGCGGCGTAATTGCCGCGATACGCCGCGGGCTCGAAGCCACAGATTGCTAAATAAATGACGACATCGGAGCATCTAGTAAAATCGCGGCGATCCCGCGCAAACGCCTCGCTTTGAAATCATTCTCAAATCGCTTGTGTGAAGCGTTTAGCTTCCGATTGGCTTTAAGGAGCGCAATTTTCTCTTAAAGACATTCATGTCAAGCATCAATTTCAAGTGCCCAAGTGTCTTTGCCCTCTTCCTCATCCCATCACATCACAGAAATTATAACTTCCAGCTTTTGGAAAACTGGAAAATCGCTAGTGCATTAGTTTCATTACCGATTTTCTAGTTTTCCACAGTTTTTCAAAGCTTATCATTTGAACCTTATCTATTCACATTTTTCACATCAATGGTGCGTGATTATCAATACATCTGCTCTTATCGAGATAGGTATTACCCGAGAATTTGCAATCTAAATTGATAAGAAAATGCAAACAAAATTTGCAATGCTAAATATTTTTATGTAACTCATATTTGACAAAAGTTTCCTAAAAGTATGTACAAATAATGTAATTTCGATACGCTAACTACCTGCGAACCTCTGCCAACTATATTTTGGTGTATTTTGATCTAAAATTTTAAAATCAAAAATTCGTCAGAAAGATTTGAAAAGCATCTAAGTCAACAACGGTTCAAAATGTGTAATAATAATAATAATAATAATTTATTGAAACAAAATATACTTACAGTGCTTACAGATAAAAGTTAGTAACTGATTCTTATTGACTAATATAATAATATTAGTAGATACATCTGGATAAGCTATGAACCCTCAGATCAACTAGAATATCAGATGGCGCACGGCGTTTGATTTAGGTGAAGCCAAGCACCATCCAAAAACTACGCTACTGTCGTATATGTACACAACACTCACACATTGACGCAAAAAAACTACGCTACTCGCTTCGTCAGTACTAACCTGGACGTCACGCTGAGAACATACAAAAAAATTCTGGAACGATGCCGTCATGTGCTGTGAAACACTGCACTAACTACACGAAAGTGAAAAAGAAATGTGTAAGTATTGTTATTAACATCTCATTATATAGTAAACAGCATTGTTTTAGGTTATAATTTCGGATACCTATATTTACATAGTGCTTTTTTTATTTTATTGGCAACTGGATACAAAGTCCTTAATGCCATTTTAGGACTTGACAATGACATTACATGAATTTGTGGAATGTCGTGCAGTGTTGTCATAATCGCATTTTTTTCTCCAAAATATTATTTTAAATCCTAAGACTTTTTTAGGTTCCCAATTAAGATTGAAAAAGCGACATTAAAAGAATGGGTGGCTGCCATACAAAAAAGTCGAAATGATCAAAAATGGCAACCATCAAAAAGAGATGTTGTCTTTTCAGACCATTTTAATGAAAGAGACTTTTACCTGACCAAGCTTGGCCTTCGCCGTCTGAAAAGGACTGCGTATCCCATCAGGGTAAGTTTTAATTTTTTACCAACGAAAAGTTGTTTTCAATTCAACGCGTATAATTTTTTTTTTCTGATTACGTATTATGGTTCCATACTCAAGGGGTACTACCAGAACCCTAATACTAAGTCTACTATATTGCCTTCCGTTGAATAATTTAAAAAAATCTTTATTTCAAAACTGTCGTCCAGTTTAGGTATATGATTAAGGTATGATGATGATTTTTTGGCAATTGATATTTGGCAAACATTTGATTAATTAACCTGGGAACTATTACATGAATTCAGTGGAATGCGGATACATACGTTGGAAAAATACAATACTCAGGGTAATTTTTTTTTCATGGCAACACTTCCACAGCACACATGTAACAAGAAGTGGCTTCACCTACATCATACGCCGTGCGCCATCTGATATTCTAGTTGATCTGAGCTATGAACCCTGAGTCTCACGCTAGGGGAGTCCTGTGTTGTGAAACTCAGTGGCCTTCCATTATGAATGAGTAAATATGGAAACTTAAAACTAAAACAAAACATTCCAAAATTAATATTTGGCACAGGTGAAAAGTTTACAGTTATTTCGTTGGTGTAGGTAAATAAGTAAGGTGTGCTGCTTACACCCTTACGCGTCTAAGTTCAAAACGTTAACGTAACGTAACGTAAACGTTATCTAGTCTCGGAATTGTTGTAGGTACCTACAGTGTTTTGCATTTTTCGATTGAGTTAAAAAAAACCAAAAGACTGTCTGTATGTAGGTATGTACCACAGACCAATATTTTTTTTGCTTCAAGATCTGTGGTCTCACCTATCACTATTCCGAGGCTATCCAACGATTTTTAGTAAGGGGGTTCGTGTTTTAGTATTGACTAAAGCCTATACCTATCTCAAGTTAGTTGAATCTGGATCTCATCTCAGTATAGAGAAGGTTCAAAATCAAAACTCACTTACCAGCTCTATCTAAAAGGTCCTTAGTGATCGGTAGGTTGGAGCACCAGACCAGCGCGGAGACTCCAGGGATGAGCTTGAGCAAGTCTTCTCTGGTCTGCGTCAAGCCTTCCTCGCCAAAGTTCGCGAACTTCGTCTGGAGGACTGTGAAACTGATGGTATTGGGTTAAGACACTGATCTAATAATTTACCAGCGGTGCTAGGTATTCACAATCGTTCAGAAACATTTCCGATCGGATTCAACAAATTTCAAACTCAAATTATTCTGTTAGATATACTCGTATTACAAGTGTATCTAAACCAATTATAAGTTTAGGACAAGTATCCGAACGTCATGACGCAGGGGGGCTATTCCTACGCGTGAGATGAGATGAGATTTTATCTTGGTCACTCTCACACCTATGACGATTGAAACGAGAGCAACAAGGACGAAAAAAGGTGAGATGAAAATCTCAAATCTCCGAATAGGGCCCCTGGGGGGCTATTCCTGCGCGTGAGATGAGACGAGATTTATCTTTGTCTCTCTCACACCTATGACGTTTCAAACGAGAGCAACAAGGACGAGAAAAAGTGAGATGAAAATCTCAAATCTCCGAATAGGGTCCCAGTGAGGCTATTCCTACGCGTGAGATGAGATGAGATTTTACCTCGGTCACTTTCACACCTATGACGTTTTAAACGAGAGCAATAAAGACGAAAAAAGATGAGATGAAAATCTCAAATCTCCGAATAGGGCCACTAGTGTCGCAGCGGACGACTTGGAAATGTCTCAAGTATGAAATGAAATGGCTATGAAATGTTGTAATTGCGATGTAAAAGTGAATAAAAATAAGTTTCAGTGTTATGAAGAGTTTAATTAGAGCCTCCCAAACGGACATAAAATATAGCTGTAACATGTTCAAATCTCAGTCTTCTTTTAAAAATTGTGGAAAGGGAATCGATTTTAAATCCGATCGGAAGAATGAATCACGTTTAGAAACTTATGGATACGGACTGAGATTCGAATAATTGGAGTTTAACATTTTTGGAATCCGAACGGAAACGTTTCCGAATGATTGTGAAATATTATACCTATGCTGATATCGATTTGGGTGTATTTTGTGGGTTGAAAATGATCTCTTCTTCTCTACGACTTTTTACTCCACGTTTTCGGATAATGCATTAGCCGTGACCAGCATGATTGTTTTCTACGATACTTAAAAAAGTACTTACCTAAATATTTATGTCTCTGACGCAAGACAAAAAGGTCATTCTCCGTTGAGCATGAACCTTGACAAAAACTTTAACTATGCTAATTTGCAAATTCACGAAATAACATTTATTAATTGAAAAGTCATTGTCCTGTGTGGAACTAGAAGTGCACAGGTTCTTTCACGACTAGTTCAAAAAAAGTTTGTTAATAGACATTAATTCCATCCAGTGCTTAAATATTTTGGTTTGATTGTTAGTTCAAGAGATTTTCTTATAAATGTATAGTACAACAAACTTTACTTTGTAATAGGTATTCTGTAATGTTATATTTTAATGTGTGTAAATAAATAAACAAAATAAAATAGTGTAAAATTGCAGCTGAAGTACCTAAATAGGTATGTTACTTTGCTACTTATTAGTTTTATTTATTTATTTCGTGGAAGTAATTAGCAGCGTTATGTACATAATATGTATAGTACAACGATGATACATTTTTTAGCAAGGCCAAAACTGATTACATTATATTAAAAAATAAAAATGCTACCTACTTACTTAAACCTAATTTTAATTTTACAATTTCTAATATTAACAACTTAACTACTATAAATAACTTATGTAATTAATTTAAGTAAGTACAAGTGTGTGTGTGTGTGTGTGTGTTAATTAAGTACTTACCTACTTATTGAACTGCGTTAGTTTCATAATAGGTAATCTCATTTATTATTATGCAACAAGTATCGTTATCACCGAGATAAAATGTAATAAGTAGGTATGTAAGTAAGTAGGTAGATACTAAATACATTAAAACTATAAAAACGATTGATCTTACCTAAGTACCAAATAAGTCTAACAAACAGTTCAGTAACTATTCAGTTAATAATGTCAAATTTGACCCCGCTCTAACTAGTGCTAAAATTTCCGCGTTAAATCGCGAAGTTGGGTTTTCACAGCTCTTTCATAATTATCGGTGTGTAACTGTAAAGATAGGCTAGTAAATTAGTAGGTACTCTTGTAAATATTATCTGAATAAGTAATAATATTTGAAAATATTTTCCGCTCCGACACGAGAAACCTCACAGGATTACACAGACGCAATGTTTCGTACATAACAATTTTCTAAACGTTTTAGTGATGTTTTCAAAAAGCGATTTTGGCGTAAACTAAACCGCTGCATTACTAAAATTAGGTCAAAACATGAATTAAAAAAAACTTACTGCTCCTCCAGAACTCTCAGCCCGCTTTCTGGGAAATCCTTCGACGAAACTAAGACCTTTAGATTTTTCGTCATTGTGTCGTTCGCGTCCACTTTCAACGCTAAACAAACCAGCACTACTACACATTGAATAAGCAACTTCATGTTGCTCTGAAGTTATCTTGACGTATGGAGATAGTATTTTATAGGTAATCTATTGTAAAAAAAGTTATTCGCGTTTATTCATTGATATTTGTTCGTAACGCTTTGTGCTACTGTGGCTACTGTCTAAGCTAGTCATTTCTTCTGTGGCCGAGCTAAGTTAGTGGGAGTGTAGTCAGGATTTGTTTCAGGGTAAGGTCTTAAGATTTAATTTTGTACTAGGTATAGGCATTTTTGTCCTAGGTCCTGGAATTTTAGTTAAAGGTATAAAGTATTTTTTGAAGGAATTTGATGAAGTTGAAGTACACATTTGAAGTTTTTTCTTTTTTCCCAAATGTCTAAAAAACAAGGTCCAATATCTCTGCATCGACACTCTGCACTAAATAGGCTATGAAACACGCGTTGTGAAAATTTTTTTATCTGCGGTACTTGTTTTCATGGCCTAGGTACCTATTGCAGATTTAAATATCTACAGTAACTGAAAAGCAACTGATTTGATACACTGAGACATCATTGACATCCTAATTCATGATTTAGGCGATGTAAGCCGGACAAAAGTCCGTAGTTCAGAAAAAGCATTTTCAGTTTTGAAAAACTTTCCAAAATGTCCTCGGCAAGTCACTTCCCAGAACTAGCTGTCTCTAAACAAGTGGGTAGGTACTTTTGAAACTATAAATGTTGAAAAACTGCGGATTCAGTTGCAAGGGGCAAGAGTCCCAGTTCCCCCTGTCCTTAGCTACGGCCGCACAAGCCAGTGGCATGAATGTAATCGGCCTGCGGTCACACAAGGTTCAAGGTTGTTGCTCCAGAACGGAAAAAACTGACGATGTGGGATCGTTAAGATGTCTCGTCTGTTTTTTTTTTAATAATTAGAGATTTGCTAGGTGCTTAAACAAACATGCCCCTCAGTTTCTTGCCTGTTCTTCTGCGTAGTGGCTCTTTCGAACAAGACGGTAGAGATCAGATTTTATACCTTAGACATTTTCGTAAATGTAGCCAGGCATTTCATTTGAGAGTAGATTTTTTTAAATGTGAAGCTTGTGTTTATGAATTTGGTGGAATTAAAAGGTATTAGGTACTAAGTTAGTACAATTTTATTAAGTAAACAACGATTTAAAAATATAAATAAAGAAAATTGATTACGACCAGTTATACAATATTACAAACAGGGTCATCAAATTCTAACAAAACATACTAAATAAGTGAGGTATGGTAAGGTCTCAGATCAACTTAGAGAATAAAATGGCGCACGGCGTATGATTTAGGTGAAGCCAAAAACCATCCAAAAACTACGCTACTGTCGTATATGTACACAGCACGCAGACGTTGACGCAAAAAAACTACGCTACTCGCTTGGTCATTCTTACCTCGACATTACGTGCATTGGTTTATGGTATAATTTCGTGTACATAAATATACATAGTGCAATAGAAAAGTGTGGCCAGGACTACATCTAGAGGTTCTTTTTAAAAACTGCAGTTTCTTTACAAGAGAAGAGTTTTCTGCAGAGGTGTGGAACTCGTTCGGTTGCCTGCGTCTGACTTTCCACCTAAATACAATCCGGGGGTGTTTAAGAGTAAAGGGAATAGGTATCCCCTAGGCAAGCGTGTTACACCTTCGATCACGGCAACGCTTCCCATCAGGCGAGTCAGTGGTCAAACGCATGCCTAGTTTGTTATAAAAAAAAAGTCAATTTTGAAAAAGCCGTAACATTAAATTCTTACAAATATGTGCAGTTTTAGGATATTAAATCTACTAAGGTTGCATATTGGAACGGAAATGGCTGACGTAGAGTTAAGGAATAGGTAAATATTAGTTTTCGTGCAATTGTAAATGTTTTTCATGGCAACATTACCACGCACACAAGTTTAATAAGAAGTGGCTTCAGCGAGATATAACGCAGTGTTCCACCTTTTCCTCTAGGTTGATCTGAGGGTAAGGTATGAAATCATATAAAAAATAATTATGCATGTTAAAGTTGTGCAATCATATAGTTATACACATTCACTGCAAAGATAGGCTAGTACATAAGCTATATAAGAGCATACCATCCATGAGCATACAAACAATAGCTTAGGGTGCTTCTAGACGGGCCATTTTTTACTGCAATTCTGGCCCTGTAATATTGCAACCCTATTTTTGAATGTCGCCGTGGCCGAAATCGGCTAGGATGACAATTGAGCCTATTATCATCATACACGACAACAATATCAACTAAAATTGAGTGAACACAAAAAAATACAATTTCCTAAAAGAATATTAAAATATAGGGAACAGCATAGGCTTTCCTTGCAACGCCATGACGATATTATTGGCTGCGATGGACGCCATCTTGTTCCGGGTTTGAATTGTCGCGCTGCCAACATGAGGGACCAAAACTGTAACAAAAAGAGGGTACTTAGCTATGGTCTTGCCTAATTTATCTGTGAAGTTCACTAAATAAGACATATCATAATATATCATCACGCGTTTTCCTCGAAAAGGTTAACAGAGGTGTATTACAACACCCACACTTTGCCGGACGATATTCAGTTAATTCAGTCACAAATCTGACAAGGGGCGAGCCTGTCACCATACGCCGGGGATAGCCTAGTTGGAGAAGGCCCGCCTCTCAAGCAAGAGGGAGCGTTGAACCCGCTTTCCCCTGAAGGGGCTGGCAGAGGTGTAATACAACACCCACACATCGCCGGACGATATTCAGTCCCAAATGTGACAGGGGGCGAGCCTGTCGCCATACACCGGGCTCCAGTCATGTAGCAGATGGCATACAATACGCACATATGCTCACACAATGAACAAATTGGTGCGTGCCGTCGGCGTCGGCTGGGTTCGAACCCGCTCCCTCTGGTTTGAGAGATGGGCCTGCTATAGTGTTTCTTACAGCATTTTATTTGTATTTATATTTGATGAAACAAAACGACTTACAGCAGTTCGGTAGAGCCACAATAGGATGGTCTTTGGGGACCGGCTCGGGGTCCACTACGTCCAGGCCGGCCGCGAATATTCGCTTCTCCTTCAAAGCCTCGCAGAGCGCATCCGTGTCTACCACACCTGAAAAATTACATTTTAATAATACACAAAATAAACTTTATAATTAACCATATTTTCTTAAATTAAAGTATTCGAAACCACTCTTACATCCAGAGCAACAAGATCACTGTTGACTAGTGTTTTCAACCTTTATTTAAAACTGCATAAAAATCCGTTGCGTGTTTTAGGAGAAGTTAGCATATACATATATCGTCACGCCTTTCCCCCGAAGGGGCTGGCAGAGGTGTAATACAACACCCACATTACATCGGACGATATTCATTCCCAAATGTGACAGGGGGCGAGCCTGTCGCGGGCTCCAGTCATGTAGCAGATGACATACAATACGCACATAATTATATTATGTTCACACAATGAACAAATTGGAGCATGCCGTCGGCTGGGTTCGAACCCGCTCCCTCTGGCTTAAGAGGCGGACCTTCTCCTAACTAGGCTGCCATCGCCTCAAGTTAGCATAGACAGTCTGTATATGCTAACTCTGTATACTTCATACAGAGTAAAGGCAGAAAGAGAGACAGACTTGGAAAGCGACTTTGTTTTATACTATGTAGAAGAGAAGAGAAGAATACATACCTCCTCTAGCGATGTTGACGATGACAGCGGTGCTCTTCATAGTCTTCAAAGACTCTGCGTTGATGAGATGCTTCGTCTCGTCCGTGAGAGGGCAGCACAGGATCACGTAGTCGCTCTCTCTCAGAAGCTGGTCCACAGGCACACGCTCTGCGCCTAGTGGCTTGGCTGTAAAATATCTTATAAGATAATTACACCTATATTGAGAATTCCATCAGTTTTAGTCTTAAGTCGGAATCAGAGCAGGTATCACCGCGAACGCCCGCGATACACTGTTTCTATTGGTCAAAAAGCTTTTAACAACATCAGTTTCGCGGACGTTCGCGGTAATAGTCTGGTTCCGGCTTTATAAGCTGTGTTAGTAAGGCGTGCTCCCTTGTCTTGAGGCTTACATTTCCAAGCACTGACCACGAATTCTACTTAATAAATCCACTTTGTAACGATGTTTTGTTATAACACAGAATACCTAAACAAAATAACTAACATAGAACCTCCATTTTTCTTTTTTGAAGTCGATTAAAAACACATCTCACCTTCAGGCTTGTCTGACCTGCCGGAGTAAAGGAACCGTCCAACGTCAAATCCTTTCAGCCTCCTTGCGACGGCCTGTCCGATGCCTCCGAAGCCCACAATGCCGACTGTACTGTCTGCGATGTCCAGCCCAAGAGTCCACTGGACGCCGTACTTCCACTCTCCTCTGGATGGCATGGGAAAATCACACGTGAATTTGGGGGTTTCCTGCCGCCTTAGCGCGGTATGAATATTATCTCAAGAATAATTATGGTACTGAATACTTTTTTTTTTCATTAAATTATGTTTTGACAGTTCAACAGATCAGAGTTCTTAGTGGAGTCTGTGTCTGTGAGTGGAGAGTCATATGATGTGAAGCGTTGCGGAAACTTCTTGGATATATAATTAATGTTAAGGCATAATTATGTTGTAACAAATACTAATAATAATACTAATTATGTTGTAAACTAATTAGAAAGTAAACAAATAATATATTAACTAGTTAGTAGTGTAATTTATGTAATGTATTATGTACTAATTAGTATTTGTTACACATATGGCGAAGGTAGCAAAGTTGTCTCAAAGTTTCGTAGAGCAGTATTTGTACATTGACCTGAGTAACTGAGTAGTCAGTATTTAAGTAGCTAGTACCTGTATTGCCACGTCAGGAATTTTACGAGTTTTATTCTGGCACTTGGTTACAAATAGCGCTGCTAAAGGTATGAGTTTCGAAAGCAAACTCCTCCAGCCCTTTAAACCGCGAAACATCAGTGAGATTTGTGAGTTTTAATAATTAATTAAACATTTTTTCGTTTTCATTTGACTCCATACATTTCAATAAACCGCCCTCGGCCAAAACGTTATGGAACTAAGTGAAATGTTTGGAGCCAAACGAAAACGAAAAAAAGTTTTTGTAACTGTCAAAACTAATTACTCCGTATAAGGCTACTGAGATCAGCAGCAGACCCACATGTTAACTAGCACCTGCAGCTTGTTCCTGAAGAGGTTGCCTCGTGGGTTCGTTCTTAGCGCTGTGGGTGCTAAAGTAATTACAAGTACCTTCCAACTTCGTCCAGCCCTTCTTTAAACCGCCTAGCAGCAGAGATCAGCAGCCCCACGGTTATGTCAGCCACGGTGTTGTCCAGCACCTGGGGGGTGTTCCCGAGGAGGATGCCGCGCTTCTCCACTTCAGCCAGGTCTATGTGGTCCAGACCGGAGGACATCGTTGAGACTATTTTGAGTTGAGGGCCTGGAGGAAAGAAGCAGCTGGTAGTTTAAATGTTTGGTGTTTGGACTTCGAGGGCATTTGTTTTTCTACTAACACGTGATCCCGTTTTTTTTTTGTTGAGTAAATATGAATTTAGAATTGGCATATTCAGTTAAAAATAAAATAAGACGATCTCTCTCCTTCTTAGCTTTACCTATTTGGTCGCTCAATTGGCATCTAATATTTTAAAGCAAGTATTTACCTGCTATATCCAATATTTCAGTGGTAAGTTTATGTTTCGTGTTCCATATGAGAGCATCGTAGCCCTTGATTTTCTTTTTGATATCCGGTAGGCTTTCTGGAAAGTAGTCCATGTGAGGCAGCACCGTCGCTTCCACATTACTGAAACGATGAAAGACTTTTTAAGGTTTGGTCACACCATAGGTAGGGAGTATTCGGTGGGTCACACTGGGATGCATTGCATCAGTCGTCGGGAAGGTGTAGGATTGACGTCGTTGACGACTGGGATCGTAGACAGAGAATTAACAATCCTAGGAAATACCTAGGTAAGTTTGTATCTTTTATTTTTGCGCTGGTATCTCTTATTTTTGCCTCACCTATCTTACTTTTGCCTTTAACCTTACCTATCTGATTTTTTTACAAATTTACTTAAAATGCTCGCGAGTTTGGCGGGAACCGAAAAGATGGTGTCGTGATTTTGTATTATTTTCTAAAACTTGTGATTCTTCAAATGTTAAGGTGTAATAATTGTGGATTATTAACCTTTGCCGGTTCTTTAACGTGCACGAGTGTGGGCAAATGATACAAACATTAGGAAATGCTATTTTTCGTGTTCTCTACAAAACTCGACTTGAAGTTTCAGTAAAGTATTTTACTGAAATTGTAAAAGGGGAGGGATTCATCTCATCTTTCATCACCCTCTCCATTATCATCTTCATCTTAGATTTAATAACTCATATACGAAAAAATCAAACGGAAGACAAGGCGCTATGGCCATGTTGGCTTTAGCCTGCCCTACGGGCAACACAAAAAAAATCAAGATGCTCGCTACCTTCTCGCGTCCAATGGCCCTATTCGGAGATCTGAGATTTTCATCTCACCTTTTTTCGTCCTTGTTGCTCTCGTTTGAAACGTCATAGGAGTGAGAATGACCAAGAAAAAATCTCATCTCATATCACGCGCAGGAATAGCCCCCCAAGGCCAATGGAGAAGTCAAACGAGCATTTTTAACAATAAAATAAATGTTCCTTTGTGATTAAAATTCCCATCTTTTCACAACAGAAATCATGATGAGGGTCATCATGATTGACCCTGACTGACACTTAAAATGTTGACGGGGGCTTCCAATAGATGGCGTAAAACTAAATTATACAATCAATCGATTAACTGTACTAAAATATATTCTTTGAATATGTATACCGTGGTGTAATTGTATACAATATTAAAACAGTTTAATTTAATTAAACAAATAGGATGCAAAAATATTCTTACTGTAACGTAAAAATGCTATTCGCTTATGGTTATGTAATTTATCAGGTGTGTTTGCAATTCGCCACAAATCCAGCAGCAATCTTTTACAAAAGGCCGTGTTGATAAGAGGTTATAATTAAGTAAGATAATTCAATAGTAAAACAAAGTGCCAAACTATACAAAACACAAAAAAAAAACGGATTAATCGGAATACTCACTTCTTTTTCAGTATTTCCAAACCAACAGCGGGATAAGTTTTGTTTACTATCAAAACCCTTTTGAGTGCCATCATCCCCAAACAGTAATTGTCAATAAAATAATTTAAAGTTACAAATTTACTAAGTAAGTATATTTTTACTTAAAAAATGACTGTGCACAATATGTTCAAACGGTGAATAAAAAGTGTATGTGTATAATTTACTATACGAGTTTAATAGTCTCAATAGTCTGCTTCCGAATTTGAGAATACATGATTCGCTATGATGCAATGCTATATAAATACCTACACTATACTACTATACAGTTATCTAAATGACAGACACACTTTAGGCTATCATTCCACTGTCAGCTATAAACGAACTATGTATTCTGGTGTAATTAGTATATTATACTTACATTTACTTACCAAATGCATTTTTCCATTTACCTAATCTTAAAAAAATATTTTAAAAGGTGGGTAGTTTCATGGCATAGGGGTATCTCTACCTATTCTTACATAGCAAATGATATTTTTTTAGTGGTTTTGCAATTCCGTCATTGTTTTAACTAAATGACGATGGTCTAATATTAAAAATGTATTGTCACTTGCACATTTATAATACTAGTTAGGATTAGGATCCTAACTATCATAATTTGGGATATCCTAACTATCCTTATTTAGGAATCCTTATTTATTATGATTATGATGGGGTTAGGATGGTTCAAGATCAAAATTACTTGCCTATTGGGTTTCTACATTGGCATGTCTAAAGGCGCTCCTAGACGGGTTATATTTTACTGTAATAGGTACGGGGGGGCTGGGACCCTATTCGGAGATTTGAGATTCTCATCTCACCATTTTGCGTCCTTGTTGCTCTAGTTTAAAATGTCATAGGTGTGAGAGTGACCAAGATAAAATCTCATCTCATCTCACGCTCAGGAATAGCCCCCCTGTTCCTACGCGTAAGGTGAGATGAGATTTTATCTTGGTCACTCTCATACCTATGACTATTCAAACGAGAGCAACAAGGACGATAAATGGTGAGATTGAATCTCACTCCGTAAGAATAGCTCTCCAGGGGCCCTATAGGGCCGTAGATTTATTATGATGGGGTTAGGATGGTTCAAGATCAAAATTACTTGCCTATTGGGTTTCTACATTGGCATGTCTAAAGGCGCTCCTAGACGGGTTATATTTTACTGCAATAGGTACGGGGGGCTGGGACCCTATTCGGAGATTTGAGATTCTCATCTCACCATTTTTCGTCCTTGTTGCTCTCGTTTCAAGTCACAGGTGTGAAAGTGATCAAGATAAAATCTCATCTCATCTCACGCGTAGGAATAGCCCCACAGAGACCCTATTCGGAGATTTGAGATTTTCATCTCACCTTTTTCGTCCTTGTTGCTCTCGTTTGAAACGTCGTAGGTGTGAGAGTGACCAAGATAAAATAATATCTCATCTCATATAACGCGATGAAATCTCCGAATAGGGCCACTGGTCCGAAGCGCGACCTGCAATATTTTGGGTATGGCCCGGCCATTTAGTCACATATTTCTAGCTTGGCTGATAAAGGCCGGACTATAATCAGCAATGTTGCCAGGCCAGTATTTCACTAAAAATATGGCCCGTCTGGGAGCACCCTAACTAACATTAGGCGCTAATTTTAAATATAAAAGATGCTAGCTAACTTATTTTTCAATCGCAATAGAGAGCTATCTATAGCTTGCATAGTGGTGTACCTGATAAATTACAATCGAGATACTGTTGTTACCATCGAAATACTTCAAAGATATGAAGGTTTGAAACAAGTTTTGTAATCATTATTTTTAGTTCTAGATAATCGATTGTATTTGCCTAGACGAAAATAGGTATTACAATTAGGCAATATTTTTACATGCTTTGAGGATGATCCACTCTTGAACATAGCATATCGTCACGCCTTTCCCCCGAGGGGGCTGGCAGAGGTATAATACAACACCTACACTTCTCCGGACGATATTCAGTCCCAAAACGTGACAGGGGGCGAGCCTGTAGCCATACACCGGGCTCCAGTCATGTAGCAGATGACATACAATACGCACATAGGTATGTACACACAATAAACAAGTTGGTGCGTGCCGTCGGCTGGGTTTGAACCCGCTTCCTCTGGCTTGAGAGGCAGCGGCCTTCTCCAACTAGGCTATCATCGCTCATCTATACATTCTTGATTGAAACGTAAATAATTGAATTACTTACGTTTCATTAAAAACTCATGAGTGCGGATTCGAATTATTTCAGTTTTTTTTTTGGAATCCGAACGGAAACGTTTCCGAATAATTGTTAATACCTATGCTGAATAGGGCCTAGGTATTTCAGTAGGTACACATGGCTGATAATGATAAATAACTATGTTGTTACATACTAAAGAGCTGTTGTCTTGTCACATGTTCCGTATTCTATTGTTTATCTAGATCTAGATAACAGTCTTCAAGGCAATTAATTAGATGTGGTTATACAAGTTATTTTTATTTTGTAGGTAGGTAGATCATCCTACTAATATTATAAAGGCACAGAGATAGATTACAGTCTAGAATAGCAAATAGGATACTTTTTAACCGCGGGTGAAACCGCGGGGCGCAGCTAGTCTATCTATACATTCATTCTACACTTTTATAGGTGAAGAAAGAAAGTTAAATTGAAAGTATGTGTTAATTAATACAAACATCCATGTACACATACACATTACATACAAGTTTAATCAGCCTGAAAAAATTAAAGACAAAAATCTGACACCCTGCCCTGAATAAAATATTATTTATTTGACTAAAGATTAGGATGGCCACTGTGGTCATAACTTGTCACTAAAAAGTAATTGTAAGCATTTTTTAAATTATGCCACCTAGCGTGGAGTAGCAGGACTACCTGAGTAGATGGCATTACAATATTTTGAAACTTTTATTCAAAGCTACTAGATGGCGACTCTTGCTTGTAGAGCAAGTGGAGCTGATAATTTATGGTGATTTATGGCAGTAGATTATTCTGTAAAATCATATATTGTGGTAAACATAGGTTTACCTTATATTACGCTTAAAGTTAATAAAAGTTTTATAATGTGAGGCGTGATGTAAATATATGTAGTGATTTAAATGTTCAAAAAAGCGCCCCTGGCGGACACATTAAGAAACTAAGTTATATGGATTGAGATAAACAAAAATTAAAAAAAAAAAATTCGTTAACTATCAATCAAACCTAGGTACTAAGCCTAAAGAAAGACTTACGAAGCGGCGAGCAAGCGGGTGGGTACTTTGTTTGTTAAATGTTCATAACACGGTTTTAATTACTTTGGTAATACCTATTTCCGAGTCTTCAAATGGTCAGATTTTTTCTTAAATGACCTACTTACCTACCTAATAAACAAGTAGCTCTGTAAGCTATGAACCTCGCGTCCGACGTCTGTCCTCCTCTACAGGTCGCATTCCTCAACCGATTTTCGTGAAATTTTGTGAGCAGGTTCAATAACTAAGCAAATTTTTTTGCCGAATAAGTTTTTGGTTTTTTTATCAAAATTCCGGATTTGATTGAAAAAAATTTATATGATTCAACTATTTTGCTCAGTACATAGCGCCCCTGGCGGAAACGTTAAGGAACTGGGTTAAATGTATGGAGCCAAACGCAAACGAAAAAAAGTTTACGTTTACCATCTAAACTCGTGGTAAGCCCCTTGTACACCAAGACGTACGGTGCCAAGTCATGGACGTTCACATAATAATATGGGGCCATGGAAAAAGTTCCTCAGAAGATCATGGAGAACCTAAGTCCATGCTTGACATCAAACTTCGACCGACTTCGAAGTATAGAAATCAGACGAAGAAGAACTAATAAAGTTCCGGACGCCGGAATCGCAGTAAATAGTGTAAAGTGGATTTGAACACATGTATTTTCTTCTTCTTCATAATCGGGTACTCTGGGCAGAGTGGGTTTATAAGATGGCGATGTATGGTGGGTCTTGAACGTCGTCAGTCTTGTAATGCTTCTCAATTTTAGCCGGTTCGTGGCATTACGAGAACACTGCTAGGGAGTTGTGATGTTGCTGAGATCCGTCCAGCGTGTAAGAGATCTACCTCTAGGTCTCTTTCCTTTTTTTTTATGTAGAATTGGTTGGTGTTTGACCACCAACTCGCCTGATGTTAAGCGACGTTATGTGGTCTAAGATGGAGCACGACAACCGTTAAGGTACTTACTCGTACCTATTCACTCTAGCCTTGAAGTTTTGTAGAGTGAAGAAGTACAAAGACGGCAGTTGAGTGAAGCGCTACAAGTGCGCTACTGCTCAGATCCGTCTTCGGAACGCTACCTGATCTTGGATTACGAGTCTTTCCATGCAGTCTTCGTATCAGGAGGTGTGCTCGAAGAACTTTATATCGAACAAGTATCTAAAAATACAGATAATAAAGGCAAAGATTTAGATACAGGTAGAATTGGACCCGCATGCTAAAAGGACGCTTAGTCATGGATCTAGATTTAAAACTGGTTTTACTAAATAACAAACAAACAAGCGATGACAGCCTTGTTGGAGAAGGCCTGCCTCTCAAGCCAGAGGGAGCGGGTTCGAACCCAGCCGACGGTACGCATCAATTTGTTCATTGTGTGAACATAATATGTGCGTTGTGGATGTCATCTGCTACATGATACATGACTGGAGCCCGGCGTATGGCGACAGGCTCGCCCCCTGTCACATTTGGGACTGAATATCGTCCGGCGAAGTGTGGGTGTTGTATTCCATCTCTGCAAGGCCCCTCGGGGGAAAGGCGTGACGATATGTATGTTATGATAAGTTTACTAAATAAAACTTAAACGGCTTTAAATTGAGATTCTTGACTGAGTGTCGTTTAAGCATGCTGGCCTAAGACCACAAATCTTATTCGTCTGATCTGAAAGTGCCGCTAGACGGGACATATTTTACTGCAATGTGTATATAGTTGAAATATTGCCGACTGTAGCTCGACCATCATCAACCATGTTAGAAATGTTTTTCTGTACACCTCCGGACTACACTCAAAATATTGTCGCAATATTGCCAGCAGCAGTATTGGAGCCACAGACACATTGCAGTAAAAATATGGCGAGTCTAGGAGCACCCTACGATTGATGGCGTGTTGGCCGAGGAAGGTGTGGAGTATTGGACTTCCGGCGGCGGTCGACGATATCGTACAAATTGTAACTCTAATCTGGGAGGCTATTTCTGCGCGTGAGATGAGATGAGATTTTGTCTCGGTCACTCTCACGCCCAAGACGTTTCAAACTAGAGCAACAAGGACGAAAAAAGTTGAGATGAAAATCTCAGATCTCCGAATAGGGCCACTGCACCCATATTTCTGTTAATTTGCCTTACGCCTTACGATATTAGCAATCATTCGGAAACGTTTCCGTTCGGATTCAAACAATTTTAAACTCAAATTATTCGAATCTCAGTCTACTTTTAAACCTAAAAAAATAATAGAAAATGGAGTATAAATCCGATCGGAAGAACAAATAACATTTAAAAACTTATGATTGCGGAGATTCGAATAATTTGATTTGATTTTTTTTGGAATTCGAACGGAAACGATTCCGAATGATTGTCAATATGGACTCGATTAGCAGGATCGAGGCAGATAGCATACCCAGAGAGGTTGGCCCATAGCCCGCTGGAGAGTGATGGGTGACGTTGATGACGTGACCAAAAAAAAACTTAATCAAGTACCTCTCATTCGCTGAATGAATGAATACGTTCCTTTTTTTGTCCACAACATAATAACAAATTATGATTGCTACGTAACAGATTCGTGTAAGTCTGGTGGCCTAAAAACTCAGACACTAGGGTAGTCCACTCAGCTTATGAACTTACTAATATCCGTGTTTCCTCGAAGTGTAGGATATTCAACTTGGCAAAGCTGGGTAGGTATCGACCGGATTGGGGCGCCGTTTTGGCGCCGCGGTCTCGGCTTTCCTTTTATTGCTACTTCTTAACGGATTTCTGTTATAAATGAAGGATGAGAGCTGTTGTAATGTGTATGTATAAGCTGCTAACGTAAGCACCTTTGATAGGGACTGGCAGGGTAGGCTCGAAACTGGCAACATTGGAAAAGTCGAAAGGAAACCTTTTTATAGCAGTTGGACATCACAAGTTGGCAATGATAACATTAATTATAACTAATTTCAATTTACGTCATTCGAAATCGAAATCGACTTTTATAATGCAGCCATCAAGATGACATATTTATCATAATTATTTACATCAAATATCATTTAAAGATTTTTATAGTTATAAAAATGTTATCTTGATGGCTGTGCCGCTAATCGAGCTATGTTTAACGAACTATTGTAGTTTACACGAAGCGTTACATGTTTTTCATTTATGTATAACTAGCTGCGCCCCGCGGTTTCACCCGCGCACAGTGTTCTCTGTAGAACAAGCCAGGTGGACAAAAATATATTTTCATTGTTTCGGAACCATGAAAATATATTATAATAATATAAAATAAAAAAAATAAAAAATGCATAGTTTTATGTATAAGAAAAAAATATTTTATATTTACAATATTATAAAACAGAAAAAAATACTAAAACAATAATACAATTACCTTAATCTCTACAAATATTACCGCTAATTATATTTACAACCTTACACTATTACATTATTTACAAAAATTACATATACTAACACTAAAAGGTATCTACATTAAAACTAATTGTCAATATCGGAATCATCGGATTCTGTATCGGATGATTCCGATACAAGATAGTCTTCCTGACTTTGCGGAGGTCTTAGTTGCTGTGGAAATCGAGGCTCTATAGTGGGAGCTATAATGAGCTTTAGGACCTCCGCGCACAATTTATTCGACTTTTTTTTTTAAACTTCCCGGAGGCTGTTGATCAGAGGATCAGATGTTATAATCAACATATTGAGCAAATCTCTATTCGTGGCTTGACGCGAGCACTTTCTCGTGTTGTGCTCTCTGAATCTCCGGCAATCTTTATTTCTAGCTTCTTGGGCTTCTTCTGAAAGCTGCCCTATCGGAACTATTGCCGTCTTTATGACTTCCGTACTGTGAATAAGTAATTTATGCACAGTAGCAGGCATGTAATACCACGAGTAAAGACTTAGATAAAGTCTTCTAATTTCGAGACAAAGCTTATTGAATTCAACTAGATTTATATCGAAACCAGAAGACAATGTCCTCAACAGTACATCGAAGTGTTTGATGATTGTAACATCCAACCCTGTGATCTGAGCACTCAGTTCGGGGTTCCCGAAAAAACGTCGAGCCGTGTTTCCATCATTTGAAGAACCAAATCCTGGTTTTGGTTTGTCTACAATTAATCCCATTTCATGCTTGAATCGTTGTTTGATTTCGTCTGACCTTTTTTTCACACTTGCTTTTTCCTCTGTAGTCCTAGCTTGCCATTTCTTAATATCTAACTTATAACTAATGTGTAAAAAGCACTCAAACGAACGAATCCAAGCATGTAATGTTGACAAACCAAAGCCAAAATTATCTTGATTGCTATCAAAATGCCTTCCTTCATCATTCATCATTTTGGGAGTAGCTCCACAAATATAGCATTTCTGCGCTGACTGGGTCTCTGTCAAAGCGTTGCAGACTTTTCCATCGGTCATAGTCAGCAGGAGCTTGTGTTTAACAGAAATTTCAGAAGGACCAAGATCACAAGATGTAGGCTCCAAGTTGTTTATTTGTTCCAAAACTTTATCGGTTTCGATTTTTGTCAACTCTGTAGTTTCTTTGACAAAAATAAATTTAATTGGTCGACATAACATCGTCGATGATGGACGAGGATTTTGCCAGATGATATTGTTAGCTTCGTCGATTAACCTAAGAGGAACAAACGAATAAACAAAAAGGAACTCATCAGTGTCTTCGCTGTTCTCAAATCTCTGTTTGTAAGCACTATGACCGGAACTCCCGTCACAACCCCATTTACTTAAAAGAGTAAATGATGGATTGGGGAGCACACTTGTGACAACTTCTCTCTGAGCTTCTATTAACCGTTCCGCTGTTTTGTTGAGTAAAGCTTGTAACTCAATTTCTGCTCGAGATTGTGTCACAACAATGTGCTCCTCAGAAGGATAACACGCTTTTTTTGATTTAACAATGCAATTATATGATGGAAACACGTGGTGCCCGACTTTCATAGTCCATTTCCTAATCTGTTTATAGGAGTGAGTGGTCGACTTAGAGTCTATATAGTAGGCTAATGCCTCGTCACTACTTAGTGGTCTATTATTCTGCACAGCACTGGGTTGTTGAAGGCACACACTCGCAGAAGTCGGATTTTCGCCAATGTCCTTTATAACCCTGGCAACGTTTTTGTGTCCAGTAGATCGTGCAGCTACTTCTGCAGCAGTCATCAATTCGCCAACACTCCGCGAGTAAACTAAATCTTCAACTCTACGTTTTTTAGTTTTGAAAGACGAATCTTCGAAGTCTTTTTTGGGTCTTCCGGGTCGAGAGTGGTCAGTGGATGAGGTAGACGGTTGCGGTTGAATTGACCGCACGCAGAACTCTAACTCTTCGCCTTCTAGCCACAACTTATTCTTAATAAGAAAACGCTCCCTTGACTTTTTTTTTTTTTTTTTTTTTTATTTACAATAAGTCGGCGTTTGACCATCAACTCGCCTGATGTTAAGCGACGTTGTGGTCTAAGATTGAGCACGACGACCTATAAGGTACTTATTCACTCTAGCCTTGAAGTTTACTAGAGTGAAGAAGTACAAAGACGGCAGTTGAGTGAGGCGCTACAAGTGCGCTACTGCTCAGACCCGTCTTCGGAACGGTTACACCGGACTACATCCCGAAACACGACTAGGTCATTTCACGGCATGGCTTGGTCCGGTGGGTGGTAACTAGCCACGGCCGAAGCCTCCCACCAGAGTTTGCTACCCGGTTAGCACTACCCGGGGACCACGTGTAGGGAATCAGAAGAGAGTACACTCCTACGGACGTGGGTAGCTCAGCCCCCAGAACTTTCCTGAAGAAACCCATTTGGAAGCGATTTTTGAAGAAATACTGGCTAACTTCATCTTAATGTCTCTTTGACTTTCTTCAGAAATTTCAGAAAACTCAAACTTAGACGAAATAAATTCAAATAGACGATCATTTCTTTCGTCTTTTTCGTGTCTAAGCCATTCTTCGAAAAACTCTATTTTATTAATAGAGTGGAGCTTTTCTGCAAAAAAGAGAAAAAAAAATAGTTGTACTCATTTGTGCTACGTAAAATATATGTCACAATAATCTATAGTCATGCAGCTAAAACATATAAAAAAATTAGCCTGGATACAAGAGGATACATGCTTTTCCCATACTCGATAAGTTTGAAATCAAAGAAAAAATATGTTTTTTTTTGTGTTTTCGTTGAGAACCTACTCTAATAATTTTTAAGGCACATTAAAAGATTCTAATAATAAAATATTAATATACATACCTTCAGAATTGAAATCCATCACTAAACTTTCCACAAAATTAAAAACTGCCACAATGAGGTGTTAGTGAAAGTGTCGCTAAAATGCAACTGACCTATATTTTAAATTGCATTTACCTCATTAGCTCACTTTGATAAACAATTACTCATTAGTATGGAATGTTAGACATAAATAGTTCTTGGAATTGGGGGTTTGGGGGTTTTGTTTACAGGTACATAGTACTCATTTCCGGGAATTTGATAACGACTTTTGTCCACCTGGCTTGTTCTACAGCGCACACTGTGCCGCGGTTAAAAAGTATCCTATGTGCTATTCTAGACTATAATCTATCTCTGTGCCAAATTTCATCCAGATCTGTTTAGCCGTTCTGGCGTGAAAGAGTAACAAACATTCATCCATCCATCCATTCATTCTTACAAACTTTCGCGTTTATAATATTAGTAGGACTAATCCACCCCGGTTTCCCACGGCATCTATAAGCCTTCCGTGAAAAAATATCTAAATAACAGACAGATGGAGAAGATCGCATCAAAATCCGTAGCGTGGCTTAGGAGAAGGTAGCGGAATTTACAAACAAAGAGACAGACAGACGCGGATACCGACTTTGTTTTATACTATAATGATTAAAATAAAAATACAATAGTCATAATTAAAAATAAATTTAAAAAACAAGAATATAATTAAAGAAAATTTCATAAATCGGATTAAATAACATAAAATAATCTAGAGTTTACAAACATTTTTTGATAAATCTTTTAGCGTTTACTGTAAAGAAATAGAGAAAACAAAACAGAAACAAATTACCAACAATGCAAAAAAGCATTATGTGCAGACGTGTAGTTCAATCTAAGGCCTGTACGCTCGATTTAAAACTGGTTTTACCATACATAAAAACAGATTTAAATCGAGCTTCATGACTAACATATGAGCCTAAGAAGACTCGACACCTTTTGTCCTTTGTCAATAAAAAAACACAAGAATCTTCCTAACTCTATCTCTATTTTTTTTCCACCTTTCTCACAACAAAACCCGATGCTCATTGAGACATGGTAGAGTCGAAACATCCTTGCCTTCAGTTTCTATTTGTTACATTTTGCCTTACTTCTAGTAAGTAGGTACTTATGGTACTTATGTATTGTGTAGGTAATTATGGAAAGGTTACATATGTATTTTATTTATACAGGGTTATAGGTAACTCACCAAAATCTTTTAAGGGTTCATTGTACTTATCAATATGAACAACTTTTACTATGGGTCTAACTTTGAAATCGCAAAAAATCAGCTGTTCCGTACATTTTGTCTTATGCCAGTGAACTTTGTATGGAACAGCTGTTTTTTCTCGCGATTTCAGGAGCGACTTCATAGTAAAAGTTGTTCATATTGATGGGTAGGTATAATGACCCCTTAAGAGGTTTTTGGTTAGGAACCTATAACCCTGTATATAGAGCCAGGGTGGCACGTATAGGAATACCTATTTATGTACTATCTGCAGTACCTAAGTATTTATATCGAGAGTAATCTAAATACGTACTTACTACATAATTTGTATACTTTAGACGAATTCTGACAAATATTTAGTAGAATAAATCCAGTCCGAACAATGTTGCCATACCCTATCAGGGTCATTATGTGATACAATTTTATGTACTTAATTTACCTTTAAGAACTGCATGTACCATAATGGAAGCAATAAATTATTGAGTATTGAGTATAGACAGAGTTTTTTTAACTTTTGTTTACCCACCAAGCTTAATTTCGCTCTATTTAGTAAACGTTTACTGTAAAATTTAATTAAATAGAAGGTGCAATTTAAATGATCAAGATTAAGAATTTCTACTTGTACATGTTTTAATTTAAATTGTTACTTTTTGAAACACAAAGAACCTCGCTAGATAACGTTGTCAACGTGCATGCCATCTGATACAGTTTGCTGCAGTACAGGGACAATGGAAAACAGAAGCATAGCTTTCGTCAAATTAAACTACCTACAAACCACTGAAGTTCGACTCTAAGGCGCTGGTTAGACAGAAGAGACGCAGGACGAGGACGAGACATGGACGGAACGGAGACATGGCACCATCATAATTCATAACAAAACGAGATACGTCGCGTCCGCGTCCCGTCTTTGTATGTGATGCGGCGCTTTTTTTCTGTACATTTTGTGTGAAAGAACATTGAAGCGACGTCGCCTCTGCGTCCTGTCCGTGTCTCGTCTTCGTCCTACGTCTTTACTGTCTAGCCAGAACCTACGCTTTAGTTGGTCAGTAGTTCATTTTTTTTATTTTTTTAGTAAGTATAGGTTCTTAGTAAGTATAGGTTTTTAGTAAGTATAGGTTCTTATAATATAGTTTGCAACCGAGCGAGCGTTGCGTTGCGAAAAATGCTTTTGTGTGTCCGAATTCTGTCCGGATCTCTATCAGGATCTCTGTCTTCCTCTACAGATCGCATTTCTTAACCGATTCTTTCGAAATTATGTGAGTAGGTTCAATAAATACATAGATTTTTTTGTTTGAAATAAAAAAACATATTTCTCGCCAAAAACTGACTCGCCTAAAAAATCTGTAGGTAAAATACGTGCCTGCTCACTAAATTTCACGAGAATCGGCTAGGAATGCGACCTGTAGATGATGATAGACGCCGCCGATTGCGAGCTCTCCAGCTTACAGAGCTTTTTACAGCTTTTTTACAGAGCTTACAGGTTTTATAAGCTTCGTCATGCAGGCCCCGTCATGCAAGCTTCGTCATGCAAGCTTCACAGCTGCTTTCCACGGCAGAGAGCTACAGGTGCGATTATTGGGGCGGTTTGCACAAAGCGGCACGTGCTGCCACCGGCGCGCCACCTTGCTGCGACAGGTGAGCGCCGGAACAATTCGAACGGAAATTCCGCATGTCATGCATTACGGCGTTAGATGAGCTCTGGGGAAAGTTACAAGTGTTTTAGCTGCGTTTATTGTGCGAGTGAATTGTTGTAATGTTTGATTGAAGTTTTTTTAATGTGACACCGCAAAAGTTAACGGAGTTTAAATAAGTACTAATTTTAATCCGTAAATATTTTTCGTATCTACCCTCTTTTTTGTTGTGAAACTGTCGTTGTGTCGTATCCTACTAATATTATAAACGCGAAAGTTTGTAAGAATGGATGGACGAATGGATGGATGGATGGATGGATGGATGTTTGTTACTCTTTCACGCCAGAACGGCTGAACAGATCGAGATGAAAATTTGGCACAGAGATAGATTAAAGTCTAGAATAGCACAAAGGATACTTTTTAACCACGGGTGAAACCGCGGGGCGCAGCTAGTAAAATATAAATCTCTAGCTGGGCCCCGCGGTAGTACCTGTATTTAAAAAGTAGCCTGCTATTACATACTATAATCTATCTCTGTATACTAAGTTTTCGCATATGCTAATGTAACCGTCCCATAGTTTAACCTATTGCTAAATAACTTTAAGAAAATAAAACTAAGAAACCATTAACACGTCAATATAAGTTTTTACTTGGAAATTGAAACTGTAAAGTTATGAACCCAAGGGTTAAAAGTTAAGGAAACATCTCATAATTTACGGAATTTAAGAAAGAAATCTTGGTTCCGTAACTCAGCGAAAATAAGGTTCAAAATGGAAATGTTTTCATAAATATTTATTTAAATACCGAATGACAGAAAATATTTAACAGAATTTATCGATTCCAAATGTCAAGGATGGTTAGGAAAAATGTTAAAATTGTGTGCCTTGATCCGTTGACGCAAGATTCGAAATGCAAAATGCGTATGCGGTATTTTAGGGGTCCTTAATAGAGACTATGTAAAAAAAGAAAATGAGTTCTGTGAAATAAGCTGCTGTAGGTGTCTCTCAGAGAGACGCGGCTTGCGGTGGCGGCCAATGGACTTTTGCATTAGCAGCCACTGGCGGTCCATTGGCCGCCACCGCTGGCCGCGTCTGTCTGGCCCACCGCGGCGCACGGAGAGGCTACGCACGTGTGTCTAACTTCGCCTTGCAAGAAAATGTATGTCATAGTATCCACCGCAACCCACGGACACGCTACGCATGAATATGAGATTCATGACGTCATTGCTACACGCGTGGCTTGCCCGAATAAGCCACCGTGCAAATCAACGCCATGCACGCTGTGCATGCGGTACACGAAAGCGGCGTAGCTTCACTGCGAGAAGTGAGACGGGTAGCGATGCCTGGCATATGATTTAAAACTGTGCTGCGCTACAGTTGTACATAGTCGTGGGGTCACATTCGTGTATAGCGTGTGCTGCAGTGGAAACGTAACCCACGTTGTCAAACCAACAAACCCACGCAACCAAAATGCGCCGCGTGGCCCTGTCAAACGTGCGCCGCGGTGGGCTAGCGCCTTTACTCTGGAGAGCTGGCCGTCTTGTTTTATGCCTATTAATACACTTATTACATTTTAAAAGAGCTACAATTTGTAAGTTGAGGGTAATGTATTTGTTTGTAGGGGGGTAATCTCCGGAGCTACTGTATCCCAAACATTAGAAGAGTCAATATATCTTAATCGTCAATATTAGTAGAGCCTTTATTATATCATCGTTACGGCTTACATGACTCTTCTAGTAAGTGTATTATGCATCAAATTTATTTTATGAAAAAATTTGGCGCTACCTCTTCGACCTGGAATACAAACTTGACTATAAGATTAGATTAGATTGCTAACAGCTATTACACTATCCAATTTTAACACGCTACCTGGCGTACTGCAAATTGGATCATGTAATGACCACTTAGTGCATATATAACTTAGAATCTAGCGCTCTACACCCCCATTTCTCTTCGTCTTTTCACCACCATTTTTTTGTACAATCACGTGCAGGGTATAAAACCTTGACAATATTTAACAATTTATTTGTACAGGACCCTGCCACCACGTGCTAGCGACACGCTCGCGACTTGTCAATATGTGAAGCGCGGGACCACATGTGCAGCCTGTGGCGGGTCGTTAGTTATTTTTTATTGGTTTCCTACAGAACCCTGTGTCAACACAAATTGACACAGATGTTTCACTAAATTATTACTGAGTTTAATTACTGCTCATGTTTCGGATAATTATGCCCGATAATTCGGATATGTTTTAAAGTATCGAAACAGGTGAAAGTAAAAATAGGTGCCTATTTTTTTTTAGCAATTATCATTTTCATACATATTTGTGTTGAAATTTGAACATTAACGGAGGTCATTTTGTTATGTCCTAATAAGGTCATATTATAAATACATACATTATTTTTTAAACCGAGAGGATTCATAATTTGATATTTACGTAGGTAGGTAGACTAGGTATACATGACCTACTTAATAGGTAAGTAAATACCTATACATTCTTGTGCAGCTACTTTAAAAGTAGTTCGGTATAATGAAGTCATAATAATAAGTTCAGAGATAGATTTCAGCTTGATATTGATCTACATAAGTTTAAAATAAAATAGTGTTCACAACGAATTCCACACGCCGCCACTGTACGATAAAAAAATTAATTTTTAAATGACTGCCATTTTAATAGCTAATTAAAATAAGTTATTTAATGTACGTATTAAAGTTACTTTCTCGGAAAGCAGAGCGCAGGATCATTGGCTATAAAACGTGCCTTTTTTGGGCACGAAATAAATACCTTACGTATATTAAGTAGTGTATTTACTTAAGTAGGCACTTATTGTCATGTCAGCGCATCGCGACACCACTAATACTCTAGTCACTGTAAAAAAAATTATATATGGTGCGGGTGACAGCCGTATTTGTATTGTTTATTGCCTAATTAACAACAGTTACTGATTATTCCGTATTTTAGTGTTGTGATAATTAAGGTGCTGCTGAAGTTTTAGTGCTGTTTTAAGTCATCATTTGTAATTCCCGGCTAAAAAAAAAACGGGTGAAAAGAAACTACATATTTGTCTAATCTAATATCACCCGCACCAACCTTAATGAAAATGGTATAACTTATTTACTAATAATGTTTTAGAGAAAATTGCAGGCCCGTAAGCCTGCTATTTCAATTGCTTATAAATTGTTCGTAACTATTATAATTGTATTTTTTTTATCGACATTTATAGTGTGTTCACAATTGCTATCTTTCGATTGTAATACATGCCTGTTAACAATTATTAATGCTATCCATCGATTGTATTTTTTAAATACAAACGAATTGTACCTAGCCATTCTTAACAGACTACCACTAGTGCTAAAATTTACAATAATATTTTTATTTAAATTACTTACTTGCGATCAGGCAAACCGACTGCTTTTGCAACATATTGAAAATCTTGACAGCTGGTTTTATAGGTCTAAAATAAATCTATCAATTACAAAGTTTAAAAAAAAAATTCAAATTAAAAAAAAAAAATTCAAATTATGTTTAGTTGTTACATTTTCTTTGTAACATGATCGACAGCTACTAGATCCTTGACTCGTTTCCTTAACTTTATTTGTCATTTTTAAAGTTTGTCAAGAGTACAAAAGTATTAATAAAAAGATTAATGCACTCACAAATGGATGCTACAAACATAAAATAAATTTTCTTAACGAAGACATAAAACCCTTGCTGCGAATAATTTACTCTTTTTCCTATTTTTCACTTCATTGTTAACCTTAATTTGGCTCTACAGTTCCTAATATGGTTTCCCGGTAAAAACTACTTTGAGAATTTTAAGGAAGGATTACGGTTAAAAAATTGTAATCGTCTTTTGTCGACCATTTCAGATACTTTGGCAAGAATGAGGTGTCGAATTAATGAAAATTTACTAACTTGCTTAAGGCGATAGGTACTAAAAAAGTTTAAGTACTTAGGTACTTTTCTATTTATAGTTACAAGTTACCTACGTCTGCAACTTAGTATACTAAAGATAAAGGTTTTATAATTTTTTTTCTTTGTATTTGCCTCCCTACAAATATACTTCGTATACCTACTTACCTAAAAAGCTAAGAGCTTACAAACCACAAAGTTTACAATTGTGAGGAATAGACTAAGAGTTAGGTCCCTTTGGCCAGCAGCGGGACTTAATTGGCTAAATAATAATTTATTAAACACGTACTTACATATATCTATACCTACTTATTTATTTCAAGATGATAAACATAACCTAACATGTTTTTTTTTAGAAAACTCACTCTGCCATATTTTGTCATTGTTTTAAGTACCTACTTACATAATTATGACTAAACGATGACGAATGTGTTACGTTACTCTTTGTTGTGTTTAAATTTAGTGGTAATAACTGAAGAGACTATATAATATAGTCCCTAAGATACAGGTATTTTAATTTGATTAGTTTGACAGAATAATCGTATAAATAAAATGAATTTGAATTTGAAATAAATTCTAAAGAAAAAGCGAGAGCATTGTCAGTAGAATCCTTATCTCGTAAATCAAATTCTAGGTAACCCATATAGAAACAGGTCTAGAATTCTAGACTCGCTGGCGAAGTGTGTCAGCCAGCGCCACCTGGCGGCAAGGTGTGCGCGTCTTGTTTTCTAACATCGGCTGATTTGTACGTTTAAGTGTCTGTTTTATTTTTATAAGTATTAAAAAATAAATTTATAGGACTTACGAAGAATGGCCTAGTTTTATTTATAAGGTGACCAGGAATGTATTTTATTCATTTTTGTTTTGTTTTTATTGTTTGCATTCATTTTTAACCGACTTCCAAAAAGGTATTCGACTCTATGTTTTTTAGCGATGACTTCGCCAATCATGAGTTGATTTTGATGATTTTTTTTTACTGTTAGTAATAATACGAACAATTATTGAAATGCTAAGCAGTATTCAACTTTAGTGTTCTGTGCTTTAGTATTATTTTTGAGTAATCTACTAATTAAATTATTATTTATCAGTCATTATCATCATGCAGTTGCATACAGAAGCTTAGCTTAGCTTTTACTAAGGCTAAGTTGCACCAACTATACATTTAACTGTAACCAAAACTTAACTGGCCCACTAATATCTGGTTTACTAGTGATTTTACGGCTGGTTAGGCTTTGGTACGTTTCGGAATATCTACATACCTAGTTTTATTTTATTATGTTGATTTGGTAGTGTTTTTATACGATTACCAAAGCGTAAAAGTAACATAACGAGCCTTGAAATCTCTAGTAAACGAGATGCCAAGGGCTTAACCGGCATTTTTATTTTAAACCGGCCTAGTTTTGATTTTAGTTATTATTTATATAGTTAGTGCAACTCAGCATTAGTTTAACTGTTAAACAACAGCTATAGGCACGACATGAGTGACACAAGTAGTGAATAGACGGAACATCTGACCACTTTCCGCTGTCAAGCAGCAAAAAGCCTGACCTATTGCTCACCGTTATTATTGTAATAGCTGAAGCATTACCCTACGCCTATTCCTTGAGACCAAGGTGTGACGCAACTGTCAGCTACAGGTGACCGCGTCAGGTGTAAACTCACCCTAAACATGCGACTGCTACCAACATAACAACACGATCGTCTTTCAAAGTTGACAGTTTTATTTTCTTTTCGCTAGAGCTCAAAATGGCAAAGAAAGTAGAACATTTAGCCGCGAAACAAAATTGTTTTTTGAAACCTTTGTTAAAGGACACCTTTTAGAACATTTGCCACAATTTAAGGTCATATGACAATAAATATGTAATTAAAATAACGTACAATAGTTATTTATGAGGTAATAATAATTTTGCTTTTTTGGCTTTATATCGTATGTGACAAACAGGGCAAATGAAAAAAAATTAAGAGTGAATCTAATTAACACAAAACCCACAGTAAAGTCTATGGTTCCTTTCGGACAAAATAAACTTCGGGCACATAAGCCTGAACTTTGGCATATAATGTGTCATTTTTTTTTTCATGTACATAATTCATTAAGTTTCTTTGTTCCTATTGCCCCTAACTGTTTTCATATTTTCAAAATACAGATACGTTAGCAGTAGTTAAGAACATCAGATTTGTGGTTTTCTGCAAATGATGCAGAAAAAGGAGGACGATCTTTAAATACCTTGTAATTTTCAATTTACTTGCCATTAAGTAGACACAGTAATTATTACCAATACCCATTTATCCTTTATTCAATAAAGATGAAGTAAAAACAAAAAGGAAACTTGTAGAGGGACATTCGGACCTACCCTACAGCAGGCTTGCAACCGTTATCGATTAACGCCAAACCAGCTGTTCGACAATTAAATAAATTCAGGAAATGTATCAACTTGTACACTCTTTAATTTTACCCTATTGCCCTATACGATACAACATATCAATATTCATTACTTTTTTATTTTATTTTTTTAATTGCAACGGCCGCATACTCTCCTGCCGGCTGTCCTGCGATCTCTTGATAATGACGGGCTAGGCTGAATGGCCATATCGCCAGGTGTCAAACGCGAGTGTTTCACGAAAAAAGTAAAAAAGTCAGATCACCCGGCTTTAAAAAATCTGTGCAGGTGCCTGTCAAAAGTTACTAAAGTTGGTCAGGCGTGCAGGCAGATGTCCGAAATTGAACAAATTAGGGAAAACATTAGTAGTGCAATTATAGTGGTTTGCGAAATTGTGCCGGCATTTCGTTCTTTAATTGTTTTGTCAAAATGATTCGTTGAAAATTGGCACACTAAAACATTCCTTAGCGATAAAGAAAGAGTTTTTGTTTCCTAAGTAAAAAAATCTAAATGTTTAAATCAGATCAAAAAGTAATGCAATATAAACATTACAATGAAGTTTCTACCAGGTTAGGTATGATTTGTCTGTACCCAAGGTAGGGACTAAATACTTATATTACTAAAATAATAAACAGTACCTATAAGTAAATGTGTACCTAACAACCTGATTAATTTTAAAGTTTGTATCATCAAACAGAATATCCGTGGCACGTAGGAATAACTGAACAACTCGACTTGCATGTTTTTTTTTTATTGGCTTAAACGCTTCCGTCGTATGCGCTTTACTATGTATAAAAAAATCAGCCCGAAATATACAATAGTTTTAGAGCAATCGCGTTTTGTACATCTCGACACCCTTGCATTTTATGGTGTTTTACTTGATAAAACGACTTATCAAGTGTGTGTTTGCTTACTAATATTGACATCTTGAATTATCAACATCAACACATGTTCAAAATATTGAAGATCTCGACTTATACACCTAAGCCTTTTCTGCAAAAATTAATTTTAACTTGACAAATTGAGATGTCAAGCATAAGTTTGTGTATGAATAATTGTCATCTTGATTTATTAACTTACACTCACATCCAAAATACTGGATATCTCGACTTATACACATAGCCTGTTTCTGCCTCCATTGACAAATCGAGATGTCAAGTTATGGCAAGCCAAATATTTTTGTTTAAAAAGTGACATTATCACATGTTCACTTTTACCTTTGCCGTGGTGATTTAGTTTTCATCTGCAATAGCAAGATATCAAGTTGTTATCTACCCGAGCTGGATATTTTTTATGTACCTACTGGAGCCTAAACGCCAACAAACATGCCATGCAACAACGTGAAGTAAATATAAAAAATATATTATAATGCTGTACATTATTGGTGACTATTACTATCATTGGTGTACTATGTACCTACCCACATTCATACTTACACAAAAGATTCAAATCAATACAGGGTTGATTGATAGCGGGGTGCAAAGCCGTAAAGAGACGCTAGCATAGATCATTTAGACCCTTTAGAGCCATGGTTGTCTAAGACGAAGTCTGACAATTTTTTAAATCTGTGTTTTAAGGTTTTTGGGGAAAAACACCAATGATGGCCAATCAGAATAAGAAGTTCCTTTTTTTCACTTTATTTAATTAAAATAATAGTCATAGCACCGCGAGAATCCAACTAGAAAAGAAAGGTAAACCATTTAGAGTAGGAAAGGGTGTCAGACATGGAGACCCTCTACCTCCAAAACTATTCTCAGCGGTTGTCGAAACAATCTTTAGGAGACTTAACTGGGAAAACATCGGAATCACTGTCGACCGAGTCTCCCTAACACAATCGAGGTTCGCAGATGATATATATATATAATGTTATTTGCTGAAACACCTAAAAACATGTAGCAAATGATACTTGAACTAGCGGATGAAAGTGAGAAGAAAGGTTTAAAGTTGAACCCAGAGAAAACAAAGGTAAGGACAAATGGGAAGAAAACCACCATACATCTAGGAAATAACCAAATTGATTACACTGATGAATATATCTACCTGAGACAGCTAATAACACAAGAGGTCCCTATACGCAAAGAAGTTGACAGAAGAATAACAAAAGGCTGAAAGAGATACTGGAGTCTGAGAGAAGCCATGGAAGATAAAACTCTTCACATTAATGTAAAGAAAAAACTTTTCAACACCTGCGTACTACCTGTTTTAATGTAAAATCAGAAGACTCAAATGGCAATGGGTAGGGCATATGATAAGAGGCCAAGAGAAATGGAGCAAAATTGTGACACGATGGTGCCCTAGGAGAAGGAAAAGGGGCAGACCACAGAAATGGTGGGATGATGACATTAGACAGGTAGCAGGAGTAACTTGGAATAGAGTGGCCCAAGATAGACAGGAATGAAAAAGGTTGGAGGAGATCTTTGCCGATTGGCAAACAGACCTACAAAAAATAATTAAGTATTAGAATAGATTAAGATTTACTACCAAAATATACTTGTAAATCCACACTCATAGTTTTTAGTTCTTAATACTTTGTAAATAGATACTAAGTTGGTCTGAATAAAGGGTTTTATTATTATTCATTAGTATTATTATTGATCGAAGTAATGTGTAAGCAATCTAACAAAACATGTATTAAGCATGTGTGTCATCAGACATTTTTACAGATTTTTTACAGCCACTTAAGATTACGAAAATTTTCAAAGATTTTTTTAAAACGGTTTTTTGAAGTCGTTTAAAATAATAATTAGAAAAGCTTTTTAAATAAGACCTTTTATAAGTAGGTATTTATGTCTTGTAGTGTGTTTGATTCATATTTTCTTATTTGTAGAACTCAACGATTGCCAACTGTTGATTTCTCGGGATAATAAGTCTAGCCTATGTGTTAATTTAGTGTATACTCTAAATAATTCATTTTAATTAGAAACAAATGCGTTTCCATTGTGTTTTTCCCATATGTTTAAAAAATAATTTTAATAAGTTAGTGAAAACAGTTTTTAGATTATGTAAATGAGCGTATAATTCTAAAAAAAATATATTTTAAATACTAAGACTTTTTTTACATTTTGCATTATATGCTGAAAAGTAAGATATATCTTGTAAAGTAGTAATAATTACTTGACAAACTATTTCTGTTTGAAGTTGTCATTGGTTTACTAATGAGAAATAATGCTTTTTCCATTGAAATAAATAGGGTAACCGATAAAAATGATCCGTACTCAGATGGTGAATAACTGGATAAATGTCCTTAAAAGCCAAAACTTGGTCTACAAGTCGAGTTATCAACTTATTCAAGGCATTTCAGCTGTTTGACAAGTCTATTATTATGTAAACTATAAGTTGTTTCGTTAAATTCTTGAAACCATACGAAAGAGGGCCTCAAGTAACCCTCAAAATAACTTTGACATCATCGTTTAACTAACTTACCGACTAAACAGAAAATGTCAAACTTTAAAATGGCTGCCCTGAAAAATTGACGTTTTTGCGATGTTCAGTTATTCCTGCGTGCCACGGATATAACACACCCAACATCCTTTTTTCAAAAGGTTTTAAATATTGCAATTGAACTAGCATTCTATTTCGTGTAAATTGTATGTAAGTAAGTAAGATATTACGCTTAAATATTTGTCCAGTCTCAGTAATCAGTAATTTCGTGGAAAAAAGTATTTTTGAACAAGTTGGTTATAACAGTCGTAATAAAACGGAAATATGGCTTCATTGAAGTGAGATATTGAAAAGTGATTGTGGTATGCAACCAGCTGCCATGTCGAGACATTCCTTATTGTGGCCGCTGATCGTTAAAAAGATCCTTGTTGCTATTTCGATGCCATACAACATCACTGTCAGCTGATACTAAGTTTTTTAACGTTAAAATAATGAACTCGTTAAAGACTACACTTTGAAATAAAATGGGTCCAAATATTTAACAAAAAAAAAAAATTACAAAGCAAACTTACTGAAAATTATCAAAATTGTTACTTAGTACGTTTACGTTTTAATCCAAATTTTAAAAACATTCTCCTACTTGCATTTGGGCCACTTGCAGAAGCTAGTTATCTTTGTAACTCGGAGAAAAATCGTATTGCGTCACCAAGAGTTAGAAGCTAAACTTGAGTTTACACAATACTAGAATGATATTAGGTAAAACATTTTTCAACTCTGATTTAATTTTCCTTGCGTTAAAGATTTTAACTCCGTATCTTCTGCAAGTGGGCCGTAACCATGTAATAAAGTATTCTGTTCAGAGTTCTGTGTCATCTGTTATACGGTAGACCGCGTTGCCAACATTCCAAAAAACTCGGGACAATGAGAAGAAAAAAACTTTTAATAAATTTTGGCCTACTTACTATCACCGTATTCACTCACAGTTGTAATAAAACAGTCTATTTAGTTCTTGATTATAGAACATATCAACTAGTTCCCAGTGCCATGCCAGTGCCACATTAAATTAAAAAAATAAACATTAAAAACTCTACTGTCACCTATTCTCCGGCTAAAGGTGCACACTATGTGCCTTTTACGTCTGTACGAGCATTATTTTAATATTCAGTATCATCTCAATAAAATTATCTCACGCTGAATAATAAGCGAACCTATTTGTCACTCATCTGTCCGTCATTCTGGGAAGACAAGCAGCTTGACAAATTTGGGCCCTAATTATAATAAACACGTTTTTAGTAGCTCACCTTCGTATTACAAGGGTTCCGTGCTAGTGTGACTTTAAGATGTTTGATTGAAAGTAGATCATAAGAATGCACCTTTATGCTACGTCTTGTATAATATGTTTGTAGTCTTCTGCTGTTTATTATGTGTTGTCGACTGATGCTAAAAACCATGGTACAGGAATATACTTCGCCAGGTATAGCATTCGGGTCACGTGGGCAACACGTAGTGACGTCAATCGATGCTTAAGCAAAACCGAAATGTCGTTTACAATTAGTGCGAAAGAGACGGATGACGATGACGAGTGACGTCATACGTGTTTGCTCCTGGAATGCTAGACCTTGTTTTTTGGATCATGCCAAAACTATCTGTAAGTACCCTCGTAATGAGTTTTGGGGGGCTATTCCTGCGCGTGAGATGAGATGAGATTTTATCTTGGTCACTCTCGCATCTATGACGTTTCAAACTAGAGCAACAAGGACGAAAAAAGGTGAGATGAGAATCTCAAATCTCCGAATAGGGTCCTTGGTAGTTTACGTAGGTATACTGTTTTTTTTTTTGTTTTCGTTTGGTTTCAAAAATTTAAATTAATTCCGCCAAGAGCGCTTTATTATGTACCTATGTAGCGAAAACGAAAAAAGTTTACGTTACTACCTAAACTCATAAAATTGCAATAAAAATTTTAAGACGTCCTATACAAAATTAAAAAAAAGTTGATTTCGATTAAACTAGTATCGCCATTCTTGAAACAAAAATAGAGTAAGTAGGTAAGTACATAATACTATTGGTATTTTTTGATGAAATAAAAATTGAGAACCATCGATGCAGAGGAATACTCGCACTTGGTGAATTTTTACTTTCATTAAATTTATTGGACGCACTTGGTGGTAAAATAGCTGAGAGAAAGGGCACATGCCCACAGACCACATTCTTTTTTTTAATATTTAATTTTGGCACAGGTGGCAGTCAGATGAGATGTTGTATTTAAAAATTTAAATGAATTGCGGTGTCTTTTGCCAACATTAGCATAACACAGCATTTTATTAATTTTAAACACAAAATTGATTAAAACTGGAGAGAGGATTTATTTAAAATCATTATAATTAATTTTATTAATCGTAAATAAATTTCATGTAAAAACATTAAACAACAATATCTTCGCGGCTTGTCCCCTGAATGGTTTTTTAACATGTGAAAATTATAATTAATGAATTTATAAGATCGTTACTCGTAGCACTCGGTTCGAGTCAACTAGGTGCTAATATATATAGCTAAATATAGGCAAGTATCCGATGCAAGCAGTGGCCCTATTCGGAGATTTGAGATTTTCATCTCACCTTTTTTCGTCCTTATTGCTCTCGTTTGAAACGTCATAGGTGTGAGAGTGACCAAGATAAAATCTCATATCATCTCACGCGTAGAAATAGCCCTCCAGTGGCCCTATTCGGAGATTTGAGATTTTCATCTCATTGTTTTTCGTCCTTGTTGCTCTCGTTTGAAACGTCATAAGTGTGAGAGTGACCAAGATAAAATCTCATCTCATCTCACGCGCAGGAATAGCCCCCCAGGATGCAAGTATCCAATAAAAAAAAACCCTTTTAGCAAAAATACTTCTAAACACTATCCCATTTGTCTTCATCAATTTACACAACAGAAATGAGTACCTACTTATATTACGTACAGACAGTCAGAGGTTGCGAGTTAAATCGGCGACAGACGCCACGCCACGCCACACTACGCGACGCGGGTGCATTCTGTCGGCAGACGCGGCGCGTCGCGTTGGCGCCGAGACGCATAGCTGTACTCTAATCATTGTGGATTGGTCTCTCATCATCAATTGATGGGGATCCCTTCAGGTTATGTGGTATATTTTAAGGTCAGATTATCTATAGAGGCTATCTATGCAAATGCCTATGGGTCCAAGCGCCTAGTGTCCCAGAAAATTCTAATCTTTGTCCAGAAACTTTATGTCAAGTTTGGAGGGCTATTCCTGCGCGTGAGATGAGATGAGATTTTATCTTGGTCACTCTCACACCTATGACGTTTCAAACGAGAGCAACAAGGACGTTATGAGATGAGAATCTCAAATCTCCGAATAGGGTTCTTGGAGTTTAAATACTACCTACCTTCTTAGGAGTATAAGGGCCTTGTAACTTGTATAGCTTAAGCCTCCATTGACCCCATAAGTATCATCTTCAATATCTCTGCAGTATCCTGCCTAGGCGCTTGTATTTCCCGGCAATGGCTCAGCAACGACGTAACGCAGACCGGCAACACAAACGTTTCCATTTTCTATGTGTCTCGCAGGCCAATTCTCAGCAGTGGCAGTAGAAGACGCGTGCTAATCGGCGACGAATCTGTGAAATTGGCTCGTAGTGGCCGCGCTCTCGCTAGATACACCTCGAGGGGTGTGTGGCATGAGCTTTAGCGGACAAAGAACTGTCACTTGGAACTGCGGGCGAAAACCATCGTTATTATAATATATCAAATCATCATAATGAATAATATCCTTATTAACGATCGAAGGCCAAAAACGATCCGTGAGTTCTTAGCCTTATACTTGAACGATTTGTAGGTATGCATGTTTATTATTGGTTGATTCGACTGCCTCGGTGGCTCAGTTCAATCAGGTGGTGGGTTCGATTCCCACCTAGGGCAAACATTCATGTTATGAACATTTATGTTTGTTTAATATCTGGGTGTACTTATATCTTACTTGTGTCTTATATCGTACTTATATGTAGATATTTATTTATTTATCGAGACCAATCTAATGAAACTAACTAATAGTATTTTTCGAATAGGTACTTAAAACAAACAATTTGCTACGACGACACTACAACCATACTTAATTACAAACTTATTTATAAACTTCTAGCAACTAAAAAAAAGCCACTTCTCGAAAATGTATCAGACGTGTCTTTGCGTTTAATTTCGGGTTGCGAAGGTACTTGGTTTTCATTTCGGCTGACGATTCCACAATGTTAAAAATTTGAAACCAAAGGAGTTATATTACACATAAATTTTAGCAGAGGAAACTTTTCTCGTGGTCACTACCGTGGTACATATGATTCTCCTGGCTAACAGCCTAACTAGCTTTTTCTCTGTATCTTTTCGACAAATCAAATTTTTGGCTCCCTATTCCCGCTCGCCTCTTCCCTCACACGCCACGCCACGCATTACACGCGCGTTTTACTGCGACTGCAGTCAGACGCCGGATCGAATTGCGTACATAAACTCATTTGGCCGAATTAGTTTGCTTTAAAGTCTTTAGGGCTTCTATGGGTCCTAAAGAACTCGTACGAGTAGTACGCCACCACCCAGCGGAAAATTAAAACTAATACGTTTGATTGATAAAAGCTTTAATACCAATTTGTTCCTTTATCATATATTAAAGTAATTTGTTAAGGTGGTTTTTATTAACTCATTAGTAAAAATACTAAAAATAGATGAGTTTGAACTAGAAATATTTTAATTGTCTAGCATAACTTCTTTTGTAAAGTACTTAGTTCTACATAAAGCCGGCTGATTTTTGCCGCGAACGCCTTCGAAAGTGTTCCTATTGGTTGTTTAAAGCTTTTTGACTAATAGGAACGGCGTATCGGCGCTTTCGCGGGCGTTCGCAACTATAGTCTGGTCACGGCTTAACACTACTGGCGTGAACGCCCGCAAAAGCAACGATACGCCGTTCATAGTAACCTAAAACGACAATACGCAGACGTGCGTATAAAAATGTGGGTAGGCCATTTTAGGCAAGTTTGATTTGACTTGACTAATAAGCCCTATTTAGGCAAAAAATATCACAATAATAACATTATAAATTCGAAAGTTTGTTATTTAATCACGCCAGAACGGCTAAATGGACCTAGGGGGCTATTCCTACGCGTGAGATGCGATGAGCTTTAATCCTGGTCACTCTCACACCTATGACTATTCAAACGAGAGCAACAAGGACGAAAAATGGTGAGATTAAATCTCACTTCGTAAGAATAGCCCTTCTGGGGGCTATTCCTACGCGTGGGATGAGATGAGATTTTATCTTGGTCACTCTCACACCTATGACTATTTAAACGAGAGAAACAAGCACGACAAAGGGTGAGATGAAAATGTTTAATCTCCGAATAGGGCCCCAGCATGAAATTTGGTACAAAAACAGTTTTTTTTTGGTACCGCGGGACGCAGCTAGTCTTTAGTAAAATTAATGTCAAATGTCAGATTAAACTAAAAACATAACCTATACACAGAAAGAAAGTGGAATTAAAGTAGCTTAAAAAAATAGGTACCTACTAGTGTAGGTAACGGACGATGGAGAATGTCGAATTCCCTTAAGCAATTTAATATCATAGCAACTGCAAGAAGCAGGTGGTAAGAGCTCTCCTTGTACTATTTTTGTAACCTTTGTCCAAATGAAATAAAATATTGAAAATAATTTAAATGTAAATGGCTGTAGCCTGGGGATATTTGTATGTTTTGAAAGATATACTTAACAATTTTGCAAAATTAATGTTAGTATATTATGATATACATCGGGATTGCAAGATATTAACAATTTTACAACCTATAAATGTGAAATAAGTAACAAGGTAAGGAAGATGGTTCTTTTATTTAATACGTCTATTTTATACATATCTGGCGCGTTCTTGTAAAGACTGCAGTGTCGTCGGCGACAGACACGATGGGTTCAAGAGTGTTTGGAGTTTGACGGCTACAGCGGCGGCGGTATCCGGGATTTCCGGAAAACTGTCATGAAAATCTTTGTGGCGTTGAACATGTTAACAATGTTTTGAAAGAGTTTATGTCAGGTGATAAGCCAAATGATTGCCCTTTTCCTTGCTAATTACTGCAGATAAAAGATACTTTATCTTAACTTAGAACTTAGGAACTTAGAGAACTTGAGAACTTAGGGATGCACCTTCTTGGGGTTCTTTTAAGCACAGTTAACAGGTTAAGATTTGGTTGATCGAGCAGGCATTCTATAAGTTCAGTGATATGATCAAAATCAAAGTTATTTAATGTTGTGTTGTCCTAATTTATTACTAATTAATATTTTTTTTTATTGATAATCTTTATTTTATTTTTTTATTTGTACTAATTGTAATAATGTAGATAAGTGATTACGAATTGTAATTTTTTGACATTTTGACATGTAACATTTTGTTATTAATAATTTACTATGACTATTATCGCATTGTGTAAGTACTTAATTAAGGAACTTAGAACATTGCCAAATATGATTCGACATTTTAAATTTGTTCTGCAGTCATCAGTAAAAAAGTTACGTTTATTTACCTTTGCGCGGCTTAGAGGTAGAGAATAGAGGTGCTAGCGCAAAAAAACTTTTAACCAACTTTATTACGAGAGGGGTGCGCGGGGAGGAGCGAGTGCCTAGTGCAGTCGTGTCAAAAGGGAGCAGTCGTGTAGTTTCAAAAAATGCATAAAACTCGCCGAGCGATGTTCAAGCACTCGCCGAGAGACTCATTCCTACTGACCATCAGTTAGTGTATTTTTTTCTCATTGTATAATTTATTAGGGAAATGGAACTACTACATGTTTTTTTTTATTTTGTAACAAAATGGTTAAGAAACAGTAAGAAAATAGAAAAAGTTAATAAAAAAGAAAAAAAAACACATTTTTCATAGGTTTTTTTAAAAAAAAAATGCTTATTTTGAACTTTCTGCATTATTTGCAAAACGTAAATTTTGGACCAGTGTCGAAGTCAACTTTAGTCCGTCGTTTGAGACGATTCATACTGCAATGGAATTTTATGGTGGGTCCAGACGTCGTGGAGCATTCAGCGCTCAGGGGACCATGCTATCTTATTGCCATGATGATCATGTCATGGCGCTACGTGACCATGGACTTTTGTTGGGCGGCGATATGATTCGCGGTCGCGCAGTGTCAACAGCAAAACGTAACCAATGAGATGTCACGGTAGGGCCTCAGGAGGGCTAATCTTACGCGTGAGATAAAATGAGATTTTATCTCGGTCACTCTCAAACCTATGAATATATAAACGAGAGCAACAATGATAAAAAATGGTGAGATTGAATCTCACTCCGTAAGAATAGCCCTCCTGGGTGCACAACGCACAACGAACTGATGACGCATGTACCGAGCAAGCGACGTCCACCGCCATAAAACACATGGTATCCTTCAAAACACGTAATTTCTTTTCACCCTTCGTCTACAAAAAACTTTTTCAACTTATTCCTAAAAGAGAGTTAGAAAGCAAACAGGTGGACCTCATCCGTGAGAGGTTATTAAATTCGTCATAAAAAGTCAAAGGGCTCGTCTACATTGGTTTTTTAAATCATATATCAAAATCGCAGGCGCCTTGCCTTGCAGACGTTCGCAGTAAGACTATTATGGATATGATTCCAAAGATTATGACTGCCTCGGTGGCTCAGTTGGTAGTGAACCTGCCTTCTGAGCGTGGGGGCGTGGGTTCAATTCCCACCTAGGGCAAACATTCATGTGATGAACATTAGTGTTTGTTCTATATCTGGGTGTTAATCTTATACCTTTAAATGAGCAATTCTTGTATATATATATATATATATATAATTGGAATCTCGGAATCAGCTCCAACGATTTTCATACAAATTAGTATATAGGGGGTTTCGGGGGCGATAAATCGATCTAGCTAGGAATCATTTTTAGAAAATATCATTTTATTCGTGTTTTATCGATAATCAATCTCAACTGAAAAATATGACATCTATTGGCGAATAATAATACTACTATTTTTTGTGAGCAACTAATTGCTTTAACGACACAACAGCAGATGGCGTTGTTAAGTAACACGAAGTCAATGAGTGTTTGCTTTGAGGTTGGACTAAAATCAATTGTTTATTATCCAAAAAACACAATTAAAAAATAAAAAAAAATACCGAGCAAAGCTCGGCCATCCAGGTACTATCTATTTAAGTATGTATTAAAAAAAATATCTAAGTATGTATATCAGTCTCTGGCAGCCATAGTACAAGCTTTGCTTAGTTTGGGGTCAGGCGACCGTGTGTGGAAGTGTCAAAAAAAAAAAAAGAATCCAAGTAACAGACACTTATAGTGGAAACAGAACGTTACAAAACAAAGGACAGACAGGCAAGAGCAACTTTGTGGCAATGTGCAAATCTAAATGGATAACTTGGGAATTTAAGTAAAATTACCAGTTATGTAGCTAATCGGCATACTTATTTACCTACTTTTACACGAAATAAAAAAATGCATTTTTACTCCCGACGCAAAAACGAAGGGGTGTTATAAGTTTGACGTGTCATTGTGTGTTTGTGTGTGTCTGTGTCTGTCTGTGGTATCGTAGCTCCCGGACGATGAATCGATTTTGAATTTTTTTTTGTTTGTAAGGTGAATCAGTCGGGAGTGTTCTCAAACATCAAATCATCATCATCAATCATCAAACTTAGGTAATGTTTAATGAAAATCGGTGTCTAGAGTTTCTTAAAATTTAATTTAACTTTTAGCTTCGACAAATACCTAAGAGCTATATTTTAAAACCTAGTACTAACCTAATAATATGTGCTACTGAGCTTCAGCGCTTCGTAACATTTCTGAACAGTATGGGAGGTCCATACAAAAGTTTCGTTGAAAAAAGTCCAATAAATACGATATGACAGCGGCGGGAATCAATCGGCGCAAGCGCAGGACGCCCGCTGCGGCCGTTCTAATTATTGAGCCCTCGACCGCTGTGCGGGTTCGAATCCCGACCGGGCAAGGTTATTATGTGTTTATTTTACACTCACACCTTTTATAAAACTCGTCATTTGATTTTTTTTTGAAACTGAACATGAATAGGTAGCAGTTTTGTTCCTAGGCCGAGTAGGTCATTATTACAGTCTTGTTACGTCCCACTGCAGGGACACCAAGTTGCCTTATGTCGTGATTAAGCCGTTATCCACCACGCTGGCTCAGTGCAGTGGCCCTATTCGGAGATTTAAGATTTTCATCTCACTTTTCTTCGTCTTTGTTGCTCTCGCTTGAAACGTCATAGATGTGAGAGTGACCAAGATAAAATCTCATCTCATCTCACGCGCAGGAATAGCTCCCCAGGATGGTGGATGTCACGTGTCGTTTGTTTTATTCTTCTAGGACTTCTTCTTCTCACGATGTTTTTGTTTATCATAAGGGCACATGTTTGTGTATTAGGTCGTTTCTTGTTAACTTTGAGTCTGAGAGCTTTTTGAAACTTTTTCTTTAAAAATTAGAAGTTTTATTGAGATGATCGATGTCTTTCTTCTTCTTCTGACTATTTCCACTAGTCAACTTTGTTGTGTTCACATCAGTGTATTTTTATTCTCGATTGCCGCCCCTAAAATCAGCACGCTCTAAACCCGGACCTGGGGCCCTATTCGGAGATTTGAGATTTTCATCTCACCTTTTTTCGTCCTTGTTGCTCTCGTTTGAAACGTCATAGGTGTGAGAGTGACCAGGATAAAATCTCATCTCATCTCACGAGTAGGAATAGCCCTCCTGGTCGTTCCTAAGTGCCTATTGCATTACGATATTTCTCGGGCTCTTCCCTGCCTGTGGTATAGGGTAGTGTTATAAGATACACACACAGACAATGACAGTCACATATTTAATGTCATCTGCTACGTAACTGGAGCCCGGTGTATGGCGAATGGCTCGCCCCCGTCACATTTGGGACTGAATATTGTACGGCAAAGTGTGGGTGTTGTACACCTCTGCCAGCCCTTTCGGAGGAAAGGCGTGACGATATCTTATGTTATGCTATGTAACTGGTGCCCGGTGTATGGCGACAGGCTCGCCGTCTATCACATTTGGGACTGAGTTTGGGGCGAAGTGTGGGTTTTGTACACCTCTGCCAGCCCCTTCGGGGGAAAGGCGTGACGATATGTTATGTTATGTGTATAAGATAAAGAGAGTCAGGGTCCCTAAATCGGACGACCTGCGGGGCTATTCACAACCATTCGGAAACGTTTCCGTTCGGATTTCAAAAAATTTAAACCTAAATTATTCGAATCTCAGTCTATATTCATAATAATTTCTTCCGATCGGATTTATACTTGATTCCCTATTCCAAAATGTATAAAAGTAGACTGAGATTCCAACAATTTGAGTTTGAAATTTCTGGGATCCGATCGGAAACGTTACCAAATGATTGGTCAATACCAGCACCGCTGGTGGTTCCGACCCTGCTTCATGTAGGGACTCTATAGACTAGGCCCGAGATATTGCGTATTGCATAGGCATTTTAGGGTAGTCTGCCTCTACTCGTATGTGTGTGTGTAAGTAGATCTGTCTGTATGTGATACATTCTCCAAAAATCAGTTCACACGGTGAATCCACACACCCACGGCTTCCACTGTTGACACTTGTAAGCAATACCGTGTTTAGTGTCAAAACGACTCAAGTGTGGGTTATCAGAAAGTTACCGGGTGTTTATCTTGTGAGTCATGCATGATACAGGTAGTTATGATAATTATTGATATTTGTCACCTGACACTTTAAGGGCCCCCTTGATAGCTTAGAGATAAGCTAATAGTAGATTGTTAACCTAGGGTCGAAAAATCAGTTCCCGAGGTATTTAGACGGCTAAAGTCCGAGTAGGAATTGATTCTTTTACCCGTGTTAAACAATCTACTTTTCATTTCGAATATGAGGAAAATAAAACTAGTAGTTATTGATAATCCTACTAATATTATAAACGCGAAAGTTTGCAACAATGGATGGATAGATGGATGGATGTTTGTTATTCTTTCACGCCAAAAAGATGATGACGTGTTGTAGGTACTTGTGTATGTTTATGATTGGGTACTTTATTTGTATAATTAGTAATTATTTATGTAGGTATTAGTATGTATGTTTATCATTATTCTCAAATTTGTAAGTACATTACCGAGCTATTTTTTTCTTTAGCACACACCACCGTCATGTCTGTGCGGAAGAGATCGCTCTTAAGCGATAAACCGCCAATTGCGCCTATATTTTTCAGTGTTTAGTTTAGATTTTTTGTATTTGGTGTCAAAAAAGAGTTTTTTGTTGTATTGTCTTGTATTGACGTGTAGCAAGCAAAATACAACCAATAGAATTTCATTATGTAAAGAGTGAGCTTATCCGATTGGTGGATTTTCTCCAGCTCATCCTCTGGTGGAAAGGCAGCCCTAAATGTCTGAATTTTAATGAGGTCAAAACCAGCGTCGCGTGTGTCCATCAGAATTCAGAAACACAAGTCAAACATTCAAAATCCTACGTGATTTTATGAATGGGCCTTTTTAAACCCCTTTACAACACAACTTGAACTTTAATTGGTTCAGTTAGAGTCTAATATTCTTTTGCTTGCCAGATGTGGGGTATCCTGGGAAAATTTGGAAAGGTCAATAAGCACGGGGGCTATTTGGCTGTTTACCCGCCCAAGTTGAGGTGTCAACATGTTACCCATTCGTGAAGGCACTAATACCGATTGTATTTGTTTGCTTAATAAACGTTGGAGATCGGGGTCGTATGAGTTTGAAGATAGTGGGACAGACTCAGGATCAACCTGGAGGAAAAGATGGAACACTGCGTTATATCTCGCTGAAGCCACTTCTTTTTAAACGTTAGTGCGTGGTAATGTTGCCATGAAAAACATTTACAATTGCACGAAAACTGATATTAATTCCTAAACTCTATATACGTTAGCCATTTCCGTTCCAATAAACAACCTTAGTAGATTTAATATTCTAAAACTGCACATATTTGTAAGAGTTAAATGTTACGGCTTTTTCAAAATTTACTTGTAAAAAAACTGCACAATTTTTAAAAAGAACCTCAAAATGTAGTCCTGGCCACACTTTTATAATGCACTATGTCTAGAGTTTTTGGCGGGAACCGAAAAGATGGTGTCGTGTTTTTGTATTATTTTCTAAAACTTGTGATTCTTCGAGTGTTAAAGTGTAATAATGGTGGATTATTAACGTTTACCGGTTCGTCAACGTGCACGAGTGTGGGCAAATGATACAAACATCGCGAAACGCGATTTTTCGTGTTCTCTACAAAACTTCACTTAAAGTTTCAGTAAAGTATCCATAACTTTACTGGAATGGGGAAAGGGGAGGGATTCATCGTCTTCATTATCATCTCATCATCATCATCCCATCATCTGTTACTGAAGGAAAAATTATTACTATTAAGAATCCGACTGAAGGACGAGTATCCATGGTCATGAATAAATTTAAATAATAGCACTATGTCTATTTATGTACACAAAATTATACCATAAACCAACGCACATAATGTCGAGGTAAGAATGACCAAGCGAGTAGCGTAGTTTTTTTGCGTCAATGTGTGCGTGTTGTGTACAGTAACGTAGTTTTTGGATGGTTTTTGGCTTCACCTAAATCATACACCTCTCACTCTCTAGGTTGATTTGAGGGAAAAGGCTGACACGATTAAATGAATAAATGATGGAAATAATGAATACCTAGGGACCTTTTAAACACACGGTCGTCTGACCCCAAACTAAGCAAAGCTTGTACCACAGAATAAATAATAGCTTATACTAGGCTGCCTGATTATAACATAAGTATTTTAAATATTTTTTAAAAAGTACGTACTTCTACATTATGTAGATAATAAACACACAGACAGAACATTTTTCCAAATCGGTTTACACGGAGTCCTGAATTCTTAAAATAACACGCACAATAAAATAATAGGTACAAACTCTTTCAGAATCTCCTCCTTTTTATGCCGGTCAAAAAAAAGCTTCTCACATGGCTCTCCTACAAGTTGAACTCTGTATTTGACCAAGAACGCAGGGAAATGTCAACACAAGAGCCGTGGGTGAAGGGTCAGGTAGGCTGGTAGGAAATTAGGAAATACACTGCCTACGGGACTCTAGTATTTACGAATGTACGGCAAATATTTGGAGTGTTCGAACATGACACTAACAAAAGAAATTGCCAGGCGTAACGACCTATATGAAAATAGGGAGAAATTTTATTAAGGATTTTGCCTACCACGGTCCCACAGAAGACCATAATTATGTCCTTCTACCCTCTACTGTATGTACCCCTGAAAACGTGATGATTGGTTGAGTAGTAAAGCTGTGAAAGAGCTACAAGCAAATAAATAAACGAACAAAGTCACTGTCATATTTCTAATATTATTTAGGATAGATATTAGATATTCGAATACATTTTAACCTAAAGCTAACTTTTCCTGCCAAAAGCTAAGAAAGTAAGTAGGTGTTTCTTTAACCCTAGGTCGGTCGCATGGGGTCTTTGAAAGCACGGGGTCCAGAAAAACTGTCATATTTTTTTAAATAGTGAAGGTACAAACTTCTGTTTTATAGTAGCTTCCTAAATAATACTTAAGTTCAAAATGGTGTAGTAACCACTCCGTTGGCGCGCTGCGCTTGCGCAAGATAAACGTTTTTATTGCGCACGGGCTTCAAAAGACCCCATGCGACCGATCGTGTTACTTTTTTCTGGTCGAAGGCAATCACTAAATTATGAAATAAATAGCCGAAAATGGATCTATCCAAATCGGAGCAAATTATTCGATGACTTGAAAAAGTATCTTAAGTTGATCTGGATGATTCGATGGATGAAAGTGATAGTGAGCACTCCGATTATGGTCTCGATGTGGTTGAAGTAAGTCCTCATGAAACCGATTCTGAGGAAGGCGGTATATCGGATCTTGAGCTGCCTGAAGAACTAGATTCAGATGATGATAACGAAGCATTATGTTCATATCATTCGTCATTTGTCGTTCCGCTCGCACATATAAGAACATCGAACTATAATGTCGTTCATTGTAAACCACGCAATGGTAATACTGAAACCATTTATCGCTAGAAGAAAATGCTCCCAACGCTTCAGCTGGAACACGACAGCATAATATTATATCGCATTTGCCAGGTCCACAAAATGTAGTTCGTGATATCAGCACCCCTTTTTCGAGGGTAGGAGTTTGTATTATCTCATAGATGTACACAATATAGAAGCACAATAAACATCCTCCCAAGAACGCTTCGTTAGCACATCAAGCGCTTTGCTGGTCCAGATGCCCTGCAAAGTCAATCTAAAAATCAACCACAAATGTCCAGAAAGAGATGAGCATATTGCCCACGAAGTATTGATAAAAAATAATAGACAGTATGCTTTTCATGTCGCCAAAATATATCCCCTCGTCACGCAGCGTCAGTTTGCACAAGCTGTTCGGAACAGCAAAATGATGTGTAAAATTCCATCACTGATTGTGATAATTGTATATTTTTTTTTGTGATCTCATTAAAGTAAGTCTTACTTTTGCTAGCTAACGTTAATTGCAAAAAAAAATATGGTAGTTATTGATTTTATTTCGGTTTATATGAAAGTTACCAAAAATGAGCCGAAAATGTTTCACTTTAGTGTGATAAAGATTGTTTAAAACTAGTAAAGATTTTAAAGATTATTTCATATTTATTTTAAATTACATCTTATTACCTTTTTATTCAATAAATAAAAATTAAGAATATACAAAGGATTCACATAAAAAATTAAAAAATAAAATATGGCTTTCAAAGACCCCATGCGACCGACGCAGTAACAATAATTAGCGCGACCGACCTAGGGTTAAATACTGAGCCAGCCAGAGACTGATATATTATACACTAGCTGCGCCCCGCGGTTTCACCCGCGGTTAAAAAGTAGCCTATGTGCTATTCTAGACTATAATCTATCTCTGAGCCAAATTTCATCAAGATCTGTTCAGCCGTTCAGGCGTGAAAGAGTAACAAACATCCATCCATCCATCCATACAAACAAACTATCGCGTTTATAATATTAGTAGGATGTCATATGGATGATATGATAATTATGTATGTGTGTAAATTTATTAATTTACTCGCCTACTTAAATATACGAGTATATCTACAGGGACCTGGCTAAACGGTTGGTGGAGGCGTCAGGTGTTCAGAATGCTGGCATTTATTTCGGCCAGAAATTGAGCATTGCCATCCAGCGGGGCAATGCTGCTAGCATTCTGGGCACCTTTCCCTCTGCCAACGGCCTTTTAGATTAGTTCTAGTTTTTAGTTAATATTTTAAGTTTTTTTTTTAATAAACATAAATGTGTTAGGGCATACATATTGATAAATAAAAATCTTTGTACTGACTACAATATATATAAATACTCAGGACAGGACATGGTTGTTTACCCTAGATGGGAATCAAAACATACCACCATCATGACGCCCCTAACCTCAGAAGCAAGTTACTAACTAAGCCACCGAGGCAGTCAAATAACATCACTAGACTTGACTCAGAACTTTTGGGTATTTTGTTTTTACATTTTTTAATTTTATTTCAAATCAAATCAAAATCAAATTTTTATTTTTTTATTTATGAAAAACTTACAAATTTTCCGTATAGATAAACCTTAAAAATATATGGGTAACATTAGTAAATTTGTCTTGTAGCACCTACACTAAGAACATAAATATTCTTGTGCTGTAGGTGATTACATTCCTTCATTTTTTTTAATATATTTTTTTAATTAAAATTTATTATTCTTATTCGTTATTCTTCCTTCCTTTCTCATTTCATCGGCAAGTTGCCACCAATTGTATTTTATTAAACGACACGGAACCGCCGCCCATTAGCAATAATTGGAGCTATCTGTCGGTTAACGCTTCCTGCCACTTCTCTGCATCTAGCTCGGCACTTTATGCGTCCACCACTCCACTTCCTATTGTAAGAAACTATTGACATCTTACTGCCATGATGGGTAGGTACGTTTTGTTTTCGACGCTGCGCGATCATGGACCTTATGGCGCGGCGATACGACTCGCGGTTGCACAGCGTCGAAAACAAAACGTAACCGTCATGGCAGTCATGTCATGGTAGATCCCCAGTACTTACGACATACTTTTTCGTAGTTTAAATAAATAAATAAATATTCGGGACCCTTGCACACACTGTCGTCTGACCCCAAACTAAGCAAAGCGTGTACTATGGCGGCCAGACACATATTTTTAAATACATAGTTAAATAGAAATTAACACCAGACATAGAACAAACACAAATGTTCACCACATAATTGTTTGCCCTAGACGGGAATCGAACCCACACCCCCAAGCTCAGAAGGCAGGTTTACTACCAACTGAGCCACCGAGGCAGTTTGTAAGTACAGTTCGCGTCACGTAAAAAGAACGTTGCAAGAAAGTGGACGGGGTGTGTTTGGGCATAGGTAGGTACAGTGGCGCATGAAAGTATTTGTTATTTAGTAGTCAAAGTCAAAGTCAAAGTCAAAATGTTTTTATTCAATTTAGGTATCAAAGATACACTTATGAACGTCAAAGTTATTTAAATAGACTCGACCGCCTTGTTCGGATAAAAAGCCTCTACTCAGAAGAACAGGCAAGAAACTGAGGGGCATTATTTTTTTCAAATAATAAATAAATTAGTCTCACAAATTTTGGCTTACAACTAGGTAATATCTATAAATATTAGTGGCTACTTGGCGGAAGTGGAAGGCTCCAGACATCTTTATCTTCTAAATAATTCTTAACCTTATAATATCCTCTTTTCATTAATGTAGTTTTTACATGTGATTTGAATTTTCCCTCGGTGAGCCCTGTTATATTTTTCGGGATTTTATTGTAAAAACTAATGCAATTGCCTAAAAATGACTTTCTTGACTTAGTCAGTCTAAATCTCTGTACAGCTATCCTATCCTTATTTCTAGTGTTATAATTATGATAGTCACTGTTCAATTTAAATTTATGTAGATTTTTGCGAACGTGCATAATATTTTCAAAGATATATAAAGAAGGTAAAGTTAAAATATTTATTTCTTTAAATAAATCTCTCAATGATTCACGGGGACCCATTCCGTAGATAGCTCGGACCGCTCGCTTTTGCAAAATAAAAATGGCCTCCACTTCAGCAGCTGATCCCCACAGCAAAATGCCATATGACATTATGCTGTGGAAGTAAGCAAAGTAAACCATCCGAGCTGTAGCTATATCCGTCAGTTGCCTAATCTTGCGAACCGCATAAGCAGCAGAACTAAGTCTCCCAGACAGAGCACTAATATGTGGACCCCATTGCAGTTTGGAATCAATGCTTATACCCAGGAACACCGTCGCCTTGTCTATGTTAAGTTTATCGCCCTCAAGCATTACGTTTGGTTCTATATATCTAACATTAGGCATGGAAAACTTTAAACACTTAGTTTTTTTTGCATTTAGTAACAAATTGTTCGCAGCGAACCATCTCGAAATAATAGTCAGTACGTTGTTCACATGCACAAGTTCACTATCTTTCCTATCTGTTCTAAAAATAAGAGATGTATCATCAGCAAATAGAACTATGTCTGTAAGGTCCTTAACCATATACGGCAAATCATTTATATACGCCAAAAATAAGAACGGGCCTAAGATAGAACCTTGTGGTACTCCCATTGTAACTAAAGATCCGGAAGATGTGACGCCATTAATTCCCACTTTTTGTTGTCTATCAGTTAAATATGACTCGACAAGATCTAGAGCGATTCCACGAATTCCGTAGTGGTGTAATTTACGGATCAAGGTGCGGTGTTCTACACAATCAAACGCTTTGGAAAGATCACAAAAGACACCGATGGCATCCTGTGAACTCTCCCAAGCTTCCATCACATGCGTAACTAATCGAACTCCCGCATCTGTTGTTGATCTACTTTTCGTGAAACCGAACTGATTTTCGTTTAATATACTGTGTATGTTAAAGTGACACAACAGTTGATTAAGTATAATCTTTTCAAATATTTTACTCAAAGCCGGAAGCACAGAGATGGGTCTGTAATTCGAGGGATCTGACTTACTACCCGATTTGAAGATAGGGGTAATTTTGCTGTTTTTCATTAAATCGGGAAATGTGCCTCTGTCAATACACATGTTAAATATGACCATGAGGTGTGGTGCAATAGTTTCTATTAAAGACTCTAACACTTTTACTGATAATCCCCATAAATCTTCACTAGATTTAACTCTTAAGCTTTTGAAAGTTTTGATAATTTCAGAGATGGAAGTGTATCTGAACCGAAAGTCTGGTATATCCCGCGAGAAGTGTTCTTTTAGAAAATCACCTGCATCATCTGGAGACGAGTTAAGCGTTTTGGTGGCATCAAAGGGTAGTAAGGGTGGTAAGGGTAGTAGGTAGGTAGGTTTGGATTATAAGTATTTAGAAGTTACCTCATCCTATAAAACCAAATAAACCGATAAATTGCCTCATGCGCTGAAATATGCTTGACTGCCAGCGTTTTTTTCACTACTATACCTACTAAATACAGAAATCAGTAGTAATCTGCAGACCTAACATGCGCGCCGCGACAAAATCAACTCTTTTTATCGAGACAGACGTATATTTTCATGTAGCCTTGTCACGTTCTCACACGACAAAAATTGATGAAAAGTTTTTGTCGCAGCGCATGCTTGACCGGCTGGGTCTCTACAAAAGTTGCAAGATACTATTTCTATAATCACTAACGCTCGCACGTTAGCTTCTCAGTGGAATAACGAGTTATATAAATGTCACGTGACCTTATTGTAAACTTGTCCAATCAGCAGCTTGCAGACTAGAGCCCCTAGGTAAAGAATTGAGAAGGTAGTTGGATGTCTTTACAGTCACTGGCTTACAGTATTGTTACGTTTACAGAGTCGGAATCTTGTTTCAAATGCAGCATAATAATTGCTACATGAAAGCAAGCTATGAATATCTGCGGTCACGAAGAGCGAGGTAGAGCAAAGACCAGCGAAGATCCGGCCAAAGCTGAAGGTAGATATCGGATACATGCCATTTATGAGCCAGGACCTGCTTTTTTACGATAGACCTCCATAGGATAGATGGATTGGCTAAGGACAAGCAATATAACTATACAAACAGATGGTGATGAATGTTTTAGTCTCCAATCACTCTAAAAACTCTAGGACTAATTTAATGACTATTTTTGGTTGACTACATGTAGGTATATATATTGGGTTGTCCTAGAGAACTTTACTGTAGGATACATACAATAGGCTTTATTTCTATCTAACCTGTACGATTGTATACATAATTACGTACCCAGCTACTCGTAACAAGTGTCTAAGATAGTTTATAGTGTAACATCACATATTTCACATCACGCGATGATTATAGCAGCTATTAGTATATCACAGGCCGCAGTAGTGGCAATCTGGCGATGTAGAAAGGTAAGCGGAGAGCAGCGGTCGCCGCCGCGGGTCAGTGCGTGGCTCGAGGTATGGGAGATGGCGACTTTTGCGCAAGAATTTTTCGTAAGTATCGTTGTCATAATTGGTCTAGTCTACAAGAAATGATTAGGTATTGTGTAGGATTAAACTAGTCAGACAATCAGACAAAACAGGTCAAACAAGCAGGGACCGTGGAAGAACTTCATGACAGGAGAGGGAGGAAACTTCTTTGGTCACCCGTCTTTCTTCAATATCTGATCTCGGTTTAGTAGGTGCCAGGTATAAAAATTGGAGGCCCTTCCGCTTGATTTTAGGGGGGGGGGGGGGGGGGGCATTTGGCAACTTCTTCCTCCCACTTTCGCGGCCCCGTAATCAAGCGTATACGGGAGTCAAAGATACGGCTACACCTTTGTCAGGTTAATTGGGTTTGCGACGAGGGTGGCAGCTGGTTGTACTCCCGTTAGTACCTATCGCGTGCTTGCCAAAAATTAGGTGTGCGCAAAAATTTATGGATGGTGTGGACTTTGGGAGGCATTTCATTCCAAACCACTAACCAGTAATCGGAGCTACAGAATTTCATACCTAGTTTTCCATATTTAAAAATACAAATAAGCTTCTATATCATGTTAAATCGCAATCACTAGCAACTCGCGCCAACCAATCAAAGCGGTCGGTCGGTACCGTCGGCAAAAAAATGCAAATTGTCATAAGCCACGGGCGAATCACGCGCAGACATTCCCACACTCCGCCGATGTACGGATAGCACAACAATAAATAGACACTATCGAGTTGATCACGACAATTCGATTTATTCACATGGAGAATTGATTTTTTTTTAATTTGTGTAATGTATGTAAACTTTTTGGTGAAAATAGCTTGGCGTCGTAATTTGTTTAAAATTATAATGTTAAATTATAAAGGTAACTCTCATTAGCGGATCCAGGAGAGGAAGCCAGGGGGGTAAGGGCTCAAGGCCCAAAGTAGACAATAGACAATAATTTATTTATGGCAAAAAACACACAGAATACAGACAAAAACTTAACTAAAAAAAGGTGGAAACTTGGCTTTTTGCCACAAACCGGCCGCAACTCAGCATAGTGCTGGTTGTGTCCAACCAGCGCTGGTCTTCCGTTGCGACCGGCAGGTGACGTCACGCACGAGCAAGAGCTACATGGACTACGACTACGAGCAACCACGATAACAACATAAACATAGCGTAAGTACTGAACATAGTATATAATTGAATTGAATAAATAAATATATAAAATTACACAGAAGGACAAATAATGAAAAATTCTGAAATGTAGGTGATTATTATAGTGAGTGTGAGTGGTTTAAATTATTCTTATGTATCTAATTAGTATGTATGTATGTAGTATGTATGTATGTATGTATTATTAAGTATGTATCTGATTCAGATTTTTTAATAGTAGAAATTGTCTGTTTTTTATGTAGGTATCTTTTTTACTTTCCTAGGTAAAGGTTACCCTCAGGTGAGCCAGTCAAGCCTCGCCAAACGATAATCTTACCTACGTTGATAAAGCTTACTTTCACCCTAAGTCGAGCCGCCAAACCAAGATCCTAGGTTATCCACTGGAAAATCTTTATATTTAACTGCTCTAAAAATGTGCAACAAAGGAATTTAGAGAAATCTAGAAGAAACCAAATATTATGAAGCGACCAGCGGGCCCACCATGACATCTTATTGGCATGATGGTTACGATATGTTTCCGACGCTGCTCGACCATGGACCTTATTGCACGGCCATACGACTCGCGGTGGCGCAGCATCGAAAACAAAACGTAACTATCATGACAATGAGATGTAAGCCCTCAGTAGGATTTATTTAATAATTTTTAAAACATCTGCGCATGTTCAAAAAGTAATATTCTGTTATCCTAACTAATATTATAAATGCGAAAGTGAGTTTGTTTGTAACGCTTTCACGCCTCAACTACTTCACCGATCATCTTGAAATTTTGCAAACACGGGTTGTCGGGGGTCCGAAAAAGGACATAGGATACTTTTTATTTCGAAAAAATTAACTGTTCCTGTGGGACCGCGGGTAAAACCGCGGGGTGCAGCTAGTCTTATATAAAGGTATAAAGGTATTATATAAAGGTATTGGCTTATATAAAGGTATATTGTAAAGCAAGTCCGTGCCTTGCAGTTTTTAAAAGTTGACTATCTATACAAGTCAGCAAAAAATAACTTATCCTTTTTCTGCTATCGCTACATCAAATCTCTTGATCGCTCTACATAGGCGTGATAGCATCCTATATCTCCATCGTATCGACCATACAATAATAACTTAGTACAGTCACGTTGGAGTTTTCCTCATGTAAGGCATTCGTAAGGGAACGAAAACATTGGAGGCACAGAATACATGGGTAAAATAAAATGACATTTTCAGAGGGTCGATCTTCTAATGGCTAGTGTGCGAAGAGTCCTCGTACTTATTATTTTAGAGTACTATTGAATTAGATTTCGGTTCACTTAAAGTTCATACCTGCCATGAACTAGCACAAGACCAAAAAAAACTTACATAGAACCTCCTTTTTAACGTTACATGGAACCTCCTTTTTAACTTCCAAAAAGGAGGTTCTCAATTCGACTGTATGTTTGTTTTTGTATGTATAATATGATGCGCGATAACTCCGCCAGTTGTGAACCGATTTTAAAAATTATTTTTTGTTTGGTAGATAATAATTTAGAGGCCGTTCCAAACACTTTTTTTAGAAATCAGTCAAGTGGTTTTTAAATTATCAACAAAAGTCGAAAATTATTTACATGGATGACGAATTACAGGATGGGAGACGGTTTTTAAAGCTTTGGTTTTTGTATTGTTGGAAGTCTGTTGAGAGTGGCGCTTCTTAGTATCGGAGGCCAGTGGCCTTATTCGGTGATTTGAAATTTTCATCTCACCTTTTTTCGTCCTTGTTGTTCTCGTTTTAAACGTCATAGGTTCTATTTTAAGATTTATTTTATTTTTATTTTAAGAGATTTTATCTGACTCTCACGAGTGACCAAGATAAAATCTCATCTCATCTCATGCCAGGAATAACCCCCCTGGACACGACGCGCCAACAGAGTAGTCCCTGCGATCGTACCATCTGTAGCGGTTAGAGTCCTAAAACCATCTTCTCTTTATTTACACTACGAGCAATTCATAAACCCAAAAATACTGCGATATGTATGTGACGTATTCGCCTTTTTTATATGTTAACTTGTGTAAAACTTTATACTTTGGACTATTATTTTTATAAATGCCTGAAAAATAAAACTACTCTTTAGAACCAATTTCGAAATTCCTTTTCGACCATCACTTTTTTATTTGTTTTATAATGTTCAGTTTATTACATCAATCACATTAATGAGATATAGTTTTGATTTTCATGAACATTTTTAGATAAAATATACGCAGGAGCCCTTACGCCCTAGGTAATTGCTAGGTAATCGAAAGTTGAATTTAGAGAGTCTGAAAATGGCTTTTAGTCAACTTCTCCAAAGAAGTTCTTGTTGTGAATGTGTGACTCTAGAAAAGATAGAACAAAAAACAAAAAAGATAGAAGACGGAACAAAAGTTTTGAAAACGAAATTATAGGAATACTAAATGCGCTGGACGGTCCCGCAGAAACCGTGTTTTTTTTCGGAATTAAGTACCCTATGCAATTTTCTGTGCCCCGAACATACAAAACATTTTATGATATCATACAAGAAATTTTATGACAATCGATTGCGCAGTTAGGGCTTGAAAGCGAAACAAACGAACAAACTCACTTTCGCATCTTTAATAATAGTTAGGATATCATCTTTGTCATTTCTTTTTTGAATAATCACAAAGTTTTCCTCCACATTTCTAGCTAACAATAGCTATTCCTAATCTCTTCTGGATTAGCGTTTGGCGTGCTTTCACACGATGAAGATTGCTTGATTACACCCAAATTGTGTGAACTTTACCTCTGGCGGTCAACGGTACCTGAGACATTACCGATAGACGTTGTACGCTTCGATGAACACAACTTTTTCATGTCAATGCAAGCTACATATTAGTACAGGGTTACCACATGAAAACTTATAAGCCCGGAGAAAAATCCCCTAAAAATCTAAAGAATTTGTCGCAATTTTTAGGTTTTTGCTCAAACGTAGAATTTCAGATTTTTATCTAACCTAATTTAGAATTAAAAATGTTAATTTGGTATTAATTTTGTCCACTGAGGATCTCAATTCTAGGGCCCCGTCATATTCACGAGTTCGCGCGTAATTTAAAGCTATGAAAAATCTACTCTTAAAATGAAAAATCTGAGATTTCCTGAGATTTCCAAAATCTAGCCGTAATCCTAAAAAGAGTAAAAATCCTGAGATCTCAAGACAAATCCTGAGATATGGTAGCCCTAGCCACATCACGCACTATCACTGTACGCTCATAAATACCGACAGATGATGCAAAACTGAATTGACGTTTTCGACCGAGCAGTGTTCGAGTGTTGTCCAAAGTTTAGCTTTGAAAGTTATTAGGTAAGTTACATTCTTTAAAAAAAAAAGCTTTTAAGTGTTAATAACAAACAGCGTTTGTATAAGAATCGATTTAGTAGAAGTAGTTAGTAGAAATGAAAAAAAAGCCTCAAGATTTAAAACGATGGTAATAAATTTGATGAAGGCCCTATTCAGAACGTTAAATGGCTAAATCTTAACCAGCTAAAAGTATTGATGTCCCTGTCTAACACACAGCAAAAAAGACAGGTACCTATATTTTTAGCTAGATTTATCATTTTAGCTCTCTGAATATTGTCAAGCTAAATATAACCTAGCCTTTTTACGTAGTCAATGAACTGTTCATAAAGGTGTTTTAAGATTGCAATGTACCGACCGAACGATAGATTGCAAATTTTATATACATACATACGTCGTCACGCCTTTCCCCCGAGGAGGCTGGCAAAGGTGTAACACAACACACACACTTCGCCGGACGATATTCAGTCCCAACTGTGACGAGCCTGTCGCCATACACCGAGCTCCAGTCATGTAGCAGATGACATACAATACGCACATACATAATTATGTGCACACAATTAACAAATTGGATGCGTGCCGTCGGCTGGGTTTGAACTCGATCCCTCTGGCTTGATAGGCAGGCCTACTCCATCGCTTTTTCAAAATTACAACACTACATTAACCCAGTTGGACCAACCTTTAGCTCTGTCCCCAATGCTTTAACGCGAAAATCTTTGAAACTTTGGCGTTACTTTAACCAGATGTTATCGACCTTCCCCAAAGTTACTTGTATGCGAGTATTCCGTAACTTGTAACAGCGTTCTCTGCATTTATCCTAATGCGTTTGGCTCGCGGCGTACTCATATTTAAAGTACCAATAAATTAACTCGAAGAAATCAATATGATCGCGTCGAGATATATACTATGAAAGGTAAAGACCTAGCTAATGGCTATCTACTCTGTCTAGTTGTATTTGTTCCATTGCCTGATTTGAAGTTTCGATCTTCGGGTTACTTCGCCACCCCAGGAGCTAGGTGGGCAAACGCCACCAAAAAAGGTGCCCGAAGACGAATTTAAAACGTTACCGCGTGGCTCGCGTTTTTTTTTTGTATAAAACAAGGAAATAATGTTAGAAAAAGAAGCAATGCTAATGCAAAATTGACAGGCAACGAATTCCAGTCGTTGACTCGCTTTAGTAAATCTTCGAGAGTAATTGAAAGCCAGCAATGTATATCATTCAGATCGATAGCACCAGAGTTACAATCGAACGACAGGGTTGTCCGCAAGTAAATCTTCATTTCGTGGGAAAACCCCTTTGGCGACTCCGTACAATACACGATCTGTCCGTTACGTGAACAGACGCGGTCGCCGGTCACTGGACGAGAGAAATATTGGTCCTTCGAGCTAGAATCTTGGAACTGATTTCATTGAGAAAAGTGAGGTTGAGTCTACCACAGCTATTTGGTTAGGTGTCATATTAATCACACACATTTTAGTTAAAATACTTGCTTAGTAAATGACGTCGCTAGTCACATGGTCGAACTAATATAAGGTCGAAATAAATACGTTAAAAAACATAATTTGTTCATCACATTGGTCATTAGCGATTCTGATGGTTGGTCATGATTTTTCTCTGCTAAAAGGTAACACATTTAACCTTCTGTCTCTACCCACATCTACGTTCACGTCTGGTTAAGATACGGGCGAGAAATTAAAACCGCTCTCTGTCATCACAGTTTAGACGATAGTTAGTCACGTTATCACATCAGAAATGATTAGAACCGTCAAAGCGTGCCCAAAAGCCATGTGCCACACGTGAAAGGTCACTTGATGGAAAGGCCATGGATATTCTTCATCAACTCTCTCTTCGCCGTTATTATTTGTAGCTATAATTATCTAAATAATGCCCATTCAAGCTATGAATCTTTCACATATCAACTTACCTATCTCTAAATCGTAAATCATAGAAAAGTAATTGAACAGTAGCGAACAGCATTTATAAATATTATACGCTTTTACAAAACCAGTAGCCGAGCCGGAAGCACAAATCATGTTCTGTAATACTTAGGTTATTTAAATAGATTCTGCTTAATTATATATTTTGTTGAATGAATAGAAATTATCGACTGTTACAATGGGTTGGTTTTGGTTTTGATGTTTTGGGAAGGTAGACAGGTAACCTGCCTTGGTGTTCCCCGACAGTAGTTACAATCTAACCTGGGTTTCTTCAAGACAAAATTGAATTGTACATGAGGTCATGGGCAAACGTGCTGGAAGGCTATTCCTACGCGTGAGTGTGAGATGAGATTTTATCTTTGTCATTCTATGACGTTGCAAAGGACGAAAAAAGCTGAGATGAAAATCTCAAATTTCCGAATAGGGTCCCTGCATCTTACACCACATTGTCACTTTCCATCAGGTGTGTTGTGGTCAAACGTGAGCCCAATCAATCATAAAAAAAACCCTGGGGCCGGGGTTTTAGGATAGGGGCTCGGTGTCCTGTGTCTGTCGCAAGAGCCAACCAAAATGCCTTTGGGCTCGTGGATGGGCAGATTTGGGGATCTTACTAACCTCTCAAACGATCCTAGGGAAGACAACGGTGAGGCATGGCCTGCATCGTTGTGGGGAGGCAGGACCAACGCCCAAGGAAAGGTGCTTCAGGTACGTGCCAGGAAGAACCAGCGAAGACATGACTTTACAGTGTTCTTAAGTATTCAAGATAAACTTTGTAAATACCGGTGTCCAATTAAATAGTAGCAATAGCGTGCGCTAAAAATCAAATCGGTGAATATTGGCCCAGAAAACTTGTGTGTGTGTAGTGGTTATGCTTGTGTGGAACAGCTTATTTTTTTGCGATTTCAGGGTTAGTCCCATCCTAAAAGTTGTTTGTTATGATGTAGAGAATCCGCTTTTTTTGAGGAACGTATAAGGATAAATGTGAAAGTTGACTAGAACTTAAACAAACGATTAATACCTTTAACCAAGTGTTTTTGACAGTTTTTCAATAAGTTAAGGCCCGTATGCTAAAACGACGCTCAGACATGAATCTCGATTTTAAGCTGTTTTTATTAATGATAAAACCATCCATATCGACCGTTTTTAATCGAGGTTCATGACTGAGCGCGCTTTAGCATACGGGCCTAAATGTCAAAAATGGCCAGTTATAAATAAATAATCCCCCAATTAAAGTTGAGCATGGGTTTAAAGGTAACTGTAAATGAGTGAAAATTCCCTCAAAGCCAGACCAAGAACTTGAAGCAGGTCCACCGCGCCTCCGTGGGAACCCCCGCGGCGTCACGCGAGCCCTGCATTTGTCTGCACTTGGGCATACCGAGGGGCCACTGCCGCTGGTGGGAACTACAACATCGTACTTCACACTTTTCTTTCTTCTTTTCTTTCTTTTCACGGAATTTATTCGGATTTTTTTAAGGTATGATTTTATTACGCACACGCTCTTCATGTTACCAACGACTTCGTTCTCGTTCATTCAGAAAATAGTCTCCAAAAACATTGTAGACAAATGTTACCCATGTACAAAATTCTGGAGCGGTTTTTTTTTCCACGGGACTGGCTTCGACTACGCGCTCGTACGCCGCGTCTTCTAACACGTTTCACGACAAAATGGTCCAACCTAAATATTAGTCTTGCATCGTTTTGCTAAAACATTTGATCGACACTTTTTTGATAAGAAACATTTGGCTGACTGCCTCGGTGGCTCGGTCGGTAGTGATCCTGCCTTCTGAGCATGGGGGCGTGGGTTCAATTCCCATTTAGGGCAAACATTCATGTGATAAACATTTGTGTTTGCTCTATGTCTGTCTAGTTGTTAATTATCTATTTAAATATGTATTTAAAAATATCTAAGTATGTATATCAGTCTCTGGCAGCCAAGTAGGTACAAGTACAAGCTTTGCTTAGTTTGGGGTCAGACGACCGTGTGTGCAAGTGTCCCGAATGTTATATTATTGTTATTAATGTATTAGATTGCAGGTTACTGTGAAATTATCACAATTACGATGCTACATAACGTTTATTACTAAACCGGCCATTACACTATCCACTTTGCAGTATGCTAACTTAGCGTGGCTAAGTTATAGCCACGTTAGCAATAAAAATAAATTGGATTGCTAACTGTCTAACTGCCATTATACCATCCAAATTTAGCACGCTAACTCACCTAGTGTACAGCTAATTGTATAATGTAACGTGTAAGTTTATCTATTCAGAGGCTTATTAGTAAGTTATTCCAACGTTTATATGGTAAGGGAGTATAAATCAGATGTTAATTAATTTTGTCGTTTAATACTCACTGGATTTTTAATGGAAAATTCGTGACTTGACTCCCGATGGCCAGCACCTATCAATCTTCAAAATCTAAATAAACTGGTCAAGGGTGAGACTATCAGACAAACATACGGTTCTTCAGAGACATACTTAATAATAATTTTACCTAATAGGTAAAATTAAAAAGTTGTCATATGCAAAAAGTAACAAAAGTTCCTCCTTATGTACCTTTCAAAACCATTTCAAAATCTTTTAAATCGTATCCATCTCTCTTTTAGGAGACAGAATTTAAAAAAAATCTTCTATTTTCTTTTCTTCTGCTTTTGTTTTATTTTCTACTAGCTGCGTCCCACGGTTTCACCCGCGGTCCCACAGGAATTATTGTTTTTTTTTTCGGAATTAAAGGTACATATATTCTGTTTTGTACCTTTGAGAATGTGTAAGTAGATATGCAAAATTTCATGATGATTGGTAGAGTAGTTAAGGCGTAAAAGCGTAACAAACAAATAAACAACAAAACGAAGAGACTCACTTTCGCATTTGTAATATTATAGTGAGGACTTGTTGGGTTTAAGACTACCTAGTTAGGATTCAAAAAAGAAATCTAAATCAATCTCAAAAACTTCCGTTTCTCATTTCGACAACGGAACCCTGTCGGAAGCCTTCTCGTGACGGCCGGTGGCTAAAGCTACTGATTACCGAATTCCTTTGCATCTGCATACTTTGTGATTATAGCAAGACCTCTGACTTGTACCAACAAAGAAGACTTCAGGTAGAAATGACAGGTCTTTTCAAAATGGTCACTTCTGCTTCCCAGATTTTAGGATACATGCCAGCCCAATCATGTGGATGTCACAAATTCGGATTCCATTCTCACGAAGGAGCAAATTTGGAACGATTTGGGTTGATTAGAGAACGTCCGTTCACCTGCGCTGGAAGTCCTGAATTAGCATTGGGGATCACGCTTTATATTGTTGAAAAAATGTTCTGTAACCAATAAAAGGAGATGATGACAAGCAATACTGAAAATCTTACGTTGCAAGTAATTTACAAGACATTGGAAAAGGTTGCTGTTGAGAAAATTAAAATTAAAGTAAGTATGCAAGTACTTAGTCAAAAAAATATAACCCTCCTTTTTAAAGAACAAGCAAACTCCTTGGTTCCAATCCATTGAGAGGTGTCATTTCGCATGTCTATTCCAAATTCAATTAATTTTAATGGTGCTGCGCGCCAAAGCTCCGCCGCGCCGCTGTCAAAACATTCAAGTTCGCGCGCCTTGGCACTGGCCACTTGACTTTTTTTTTCGTTTCACAGGTGGTGCGCAGAAAAAAAGGAAAAGATTTTATGGCGGCGCTTGGCGGGCTTACCTGAAACGGGTGTCTGCAGAAAAGTGACAGGATATTATTTTGGTTTAATGCTTTATTTTATGTTTTTATTTGTAAACAGTGAACGAAAACAAAGGCGATTCCAGTCGAAGAGTTTTTACCATTCGATTTATTGAGTAATAATTTTGTTCTCCAGCGAAGATAAATAATACTTATTACTTTTTTTCTTCGTCTGTTTCTATTAGAATATTATTGCTTTTTGGATAGGGCAGTATAGTTCATAATACAGCTTATCCCATATACCACAGGAAGTTAAAATACAGTAGTCAAACATCGTAGATTAGGAAAGGAAATGATTAATTAAGTCGAGAATGCTCTTCCGCCATAAACTGTGGCCCTCGCTAAGTGCACGCGCTACAGTGCAACCAACTTATCAGTGGAGTTAAATAATGGAGCCACCGTCGTTTTTTCTGAATAAAATAGATAGTTTCCCGGGAACGATTTTAATTCTACCAGTTGGCTAACTACAAATAAGTTGGTCGATGTGTGACCGACATCGACAGTGGGATGATTGTTCTTTATGTATTTATTTATTTACAGTTTGCATGTCGGTAAAACTAAAACCCGAAAACAAATCAAGGATCTTCCATCCATCCACACTTCACACTAATAGAAAGTGTGGATGGCTGTAAGTAAGTATGTATTTTATTTTTGGATGGAGGTAGAATGTTTGTGACTCAATCACGCCAGGGGGCTCACCGCAAGTTTTGGCAGTTAACGAAAACTATGTACAGTAAATATTGCACATCGATCTTTGGAAAGAGACTTCGGCTTCGTAGAGCGTTATCTCTTTCGCACGACAGTTTCGTTAGTGTGTGACAGAGATAACGCTCTATGAAATAGAAGTCTCATTTCAAATGTCGATGTGCAATATTTATCGCCGGGTATTGTATTTTCGTTTTCGTTTGGCTTCATACATTCAACCTAATTCCGCCAGGGCGTTTTATTGATGTGTTTGGAGACAAACGAAAACGAAAAAAGTTTTTGTAACGATCAAAACTCATGGTAAGTGTACAGAACGGCTGAATGGTCCTGAATGAAATTTGACACAGGGTAGATTATAGTCTGGAACAGCACATAGGATACTTTATAACCGCGGGTAACAAGGGTGCAGCTAGTATCAGAATATTTTTTTAATAGGTACAGAAGAAAATTATGAATGGTGAAGCACTGTGGTAAGTAGCGACACAACGTGTGACACCAGCCTACAAATTGCAATAATTTGGTAGAGGTAAAAATAAAGTACGTAATTTTCCTAAAAAAACCTCATTAAGTATCTAAAATCAATTAACTAATTAATAAGTGTGGGCGATGCAAATTCATATTTTTCAAAGTTCAAGCATGGGTCATAAGCTTTGATAAGCTTTTCTTAGTATCTGACATTTAAATTAACCATCGATTTATCTAAAACAAGCTGACCCGGCCAAATTGTACCATTTTTTTCTTCAAGTTTTTTAATTTTCTTTTTTTGTTATTAAACCTCAAGTACATACATTTCGGCGAATTGAATATTAAAGATTCTCTCAGAGAAACCCACCTAATGTCAAAAAAGCTAATGTCAAAGCTGAATTAATTTCAGAGCTCTCTATAATCCAGCTATAAAAAACCATAGAGACCAAGACTGCCTCTGTGCCTCAGTTGGTAGTGAACCTGCCTTCTGAGCTTGGGGCTTGGGTTGAAAACATAGGGCCAAAAGTCATGTGATAATTTGTGTTTGTTCTATGTCTGCATGGGTGTTAACTATTTAAATTATTAGGTATTTATTTTAAAATAAATACTTAATATGTATTGCATATCAGTCTCTGACAGTCATAGTACAAGCTTTGCTTGGACTATGACTTGGTTTGGGGTCAGACGGCCGTATGTGCAAAAAAATCCCGTTTAAACATGGTTATATGTAACTTACCAAAAACCTCTTAAGGGTTCATTGTACTCATCAATATAAACAACTTTTACTATGGGGCGAACTCTGAAATCGCGAAAAAAAAATCAGCTGTTCCATACTTTCTGTCTCAGGCCAATGAACTGTTTGTATGGAACAGCTGTTTTTTTCGCGATTTCAGGATTGGCTTCATAGTAAAAGCTTTTCATATTGATGAGTACAATGAACCGTTAAGCGGTTTTTGGTGAGTTACCTATAACCCTGTATTTTTAATCCAGAGACGTTACATCGAAATTGGACCAACGTAAACATTTAATCCAATCCCAGCCTTCCAATTCAGCATCTAGTATCCTGGATTGAGTATTTGGGATAGAGCGGCGTCTGATTGGTCCAATCGCCATTGGCTTTTTATTACTGAATAAAACACTGTCTCGATCTAAATCAGCCTCTTTACGCAAGATACACCCACATAATTGGTAAGAAGACGTGTTTGTTGGTATTGCCAATTATCGTAAGCTGTAATAGTGTTACCATATTCGTCAACACCAATTTGTTTATCATTTAAAAATAAATTATTAGAAGCTATTATTGATTTGTAATCGTATTCATTAATCAAGCAGTCGTGTTGATATGATAGATTGCTGTTTAGATTTTCTTGAACTGTAAAATTATTTTTTAAATGAAGGTAACCTGGGGCCACACAGATTATAAATGTACGTACCTAGAACTGACAAGTATTTTTGTTAAAATAAGTATTAAACCAATATCTTTTCTATCTCTTCTCTAAGTAGTACCTATTAAACAAGGTCCCTTTCCGCGTCTGTCTGTCTGTCTGTCCGTCTTTATTTCCGCTACTTCTGCTAAACCACGCGGATTTTGATGCGGTTTTTACCATCAGTTAGATATTTTTTCTCCAAAGCTCTATAGCAGGGGTGGCCAACCGGTCGATCGCGATCGACTGGTCGATCGCGGCTATTAGTCCAGTCGATCGTGGCAAAGCAAAACACAAAGAAGTTTAATTTGCCCATAAACTTTTTACATTGACAAATACGCAACGTAATTGTCAACAGCTGCGCACAGTATTTTGTATAGTTTTTAAATTACCGGGTCGTTCTATGACGTTATTCATCCTTTCTCCCATGCAGGTAGCTCTCTCTTGTTTTCAGCATGCAAAAGACAAAAGTCTCGGAACATGTGGGACACAGGGATGGGGTGGGTGTCAAGCCAACTCGTCAGTTGACGAAAGTTACTAGCAGAGTTACGATCTCATGACTATCGAGATAAATCACGATTAGACTTAGCATCGCGCCACATACGCTATGGATAAATGGTTGAAGAGAAACGCTGAAGAAACTTCAAATAAAGAAAGAAATCCTTCATCCTTCATCCATAACTGAACTATACATAGGTTTTGTTTTTTTTTACTTTCAAGAAGTATGTAATTGGTAGATCGCAGAGGATTTCGTCACTTAGTAGTAGATCTTCGGTCTAATCAAGTTGGCCACCCCTGCTCTATAGGTACCGTGCAATGCTGGAGCAGATCGCTAGTAATAATTTATTTGCAAAATAATAAGCATACTAATTGGATGCTGCGCCTTAGAATCCGAAAATGCAGGACAATAAAAAGAGCGGAGAATATCCCGTTATTTCTCAAAGTGTGGAGTTGCAACACTAAAAAAACTGCAAATGAAGCACCCGGCAAGAAGCCTGACTTAATTGACCCCCCTTCTTGATTCTTGGAAAATCGGTGGTTATGAACTGATTCATTGTACTGTGCTGCGCTCATTCCGTTATTTGCTTACATCCAAGTCAGTACCTACTATAAATTGACTAATTATTGAGGCCTCCAGATTTTTCAAAATTTGTCAAACTATCGATTGATCGCAATAAATATTCACTGACACTTACTGTCACTGACACTGACGTCCAAGAGACCAGGAACTGTTAAAAGAAATAAAATAAAATAAATATATTATGTCCATACCTACATCTAGTCGTAGCGTACTTAACTAGATAGAGATCTGACTGTTCGTTGGTCTCAAAACTATTCTTTAAAATGATCTTTATTACCGTTCCTTAAACCCGATATTTGCCTAAGCCATTTCTTATTTATCACACACAAAGTCGTAACTACACCCCATGGCTAACAGTAACAACCCTAGGGCTCCTTGCAATGTTTGTCGTAATCGCCGCATGCACGCTTTTTAACGTAATCCGCCTTCCCTGCCCATCATACTCAGCTGCTAACTCACAGATGTACCGCGCAAATTAATTGGAAATGTCAAGTGCAAGGAACGCCATCTTGTCCCCCGTTTTATTTTTTTCGTGCGCGCGTGCCCTTATTGCTAGACAGCTGGGCGATAGTACGGTTCATTTTTTAACGTTGGCAATTGTGCGTGTGTTGGTTTTTTGACAATGGATAACGTTTTATACCCGACTGCTTAGAAGGAAGGTGAGTGATTCCTGAGTAATTGTATACTGAATGTAGAGATTTTTTGTGTTGATATTGTTATTTGGTCATCATTTTCATGATATTCTAACAGTCATGTATGAGTTAGAAGACATACCTACGTACGTATACGACATAAATACGAGTACATCAAGGTAAGAGTTCAAACTAAGTCATAAAATTCTTAAAATTTCACTGAAAACCTACTTAATTTATAGCACTAGCTAAAATTCACGAATGAACTAAAATGTAGCTTACAAGTTCAATTCCTTAAAATTGTTTTACAAGATCATTAGTTTCTTTGGCTTCCAGTTCTCTCAAAAACCAATTTCAAACATATGATTGTAATGGCTTTGAAATCGACTGTCTACTTATATCATCCACAGCTTTCAACACAAAACAGACACCTGCCATCAGGCCAAATATAGTTAGCAGGCCAATTTTTAACGGCACGATAAGTGATTATCAAAATTGATACGGATACCGCAAATATCCGTAGAGGCGAAACATTAAAATTATCTGTAATTACTCCATAAAACGTATTTATAAGAAGCGGTCAAAAGGAGGAAACTAAAAACCATTAAAAACTATAGGAGGCTGTTAATGTTGGTCAGAAATTGGTATAGTGGCTCCTCCTTCCAATTTGACAGATAAGTTGGTCACACTGTAAATAAAGGGCACAGAATTCCTCAACAAAAAGACAAGGTGTTGCCATAAGAAATAATACTAGCGGTGTTCCCATCATCAGCTGCAAAACACCGCATCAGGTGCCCGAATTTCGTATGGAAAGGTGTTCGGAAGGAAACAAATTGTTTTATTAAAAAGCGAAAACGGACTGTGATAGCCTTTCGGCTCTAATGACCGGAAAGACGTGGGTTAATTGCCTGGCGTGCGGGGAATTGGGTCAGATGGTAATGAAATGGTCAAAGGCTGGTGTTTCCACCTTCCATCCTGAATTAGTGGCTAGTAGGGCTCGCCTTGACCTTGCAAAAAAGCTTTGTCGAACAACTATTAGGGCTCGCCTTGACCTTGCAAAAAAGCTTTGTCGAACAACTATAGCCAAAACTCAAAAAATCACTTTACACATAATTATGTCTATATGTATTATATAATCGTCTACAGTTTTATGACAGCCACGGTGGCTCAGTTGGCGTGGGTTCGATTCCTACCTAGGGGAAACATTTATGTGATAAACATTTGTGTTTGTTCAATGTCTGGGTGATAATATCTATTTAAGTTTGTAGTTAAAAATATAAAAGTGTGTTTATCAGTCTCTGGCAACCATAGTACACGCTTTGCTCAGTTTGGGGTCAGGCGCCCGTGTGTGAAAATATCTCAAATTTATTTCTTATTTACCTCTAGCCTTGAAGTTTTGTAGAGTGAAGAAGTACAAAGACGGCAGTTGAGTGAGGCGCTACAAGTGCGCTACTGCTCAGACCCGTCTTCGGAACGGTTACACCGGACTACATCCCGAAACACGACTAGATCATTTCACGGCATGGCTTGGTCCGGTGGGTGGTAACTAGCCACGGCCGAAGCCTCCCACCAGAGTTTACTACCCGGTTAGCACTACCCGGGGACCACGTGTAGGGAATCAGAATAGAGCACACTCATAAGGACGTGGGTAGCTCAGTCCTCAAAAATTTATTAATATGAGCACGAGGGTCAGTCAGTCATCCAATCCGTTTATCAATTAATTTAATTCGTTTGCCAGTTACCATCGCGGGATAAAAGGAAATTAGACTATCTGACCCAGAGGTGACCCATGACCCATAAGCTACCGAGATGCTTTGCAGCTGAACGAGAGCCTTACTAAGATAATATGGGCGAAATTGCAATTATTTTATTACCTGACTGCGCTAGAAGGAGTATGCATGTATGAGTATGTAAGTACGGATGTATGTATGGATGATGTATGAAGTTTCCCTGGCACGCCCTACAGCCTAAACAGCTTCATGGATTTCGACATGTGAGGTGTCATTTGAATAGTCTTGATAGTAGAAGTGACATAAGGTACAACATTTTGCAGCCGAGTTTTTCTTTGAATATTGTTACTTGTTACGTTATACACACCTACTGCCCGCTCAGATCCTCTGAATTTGTTATGTCTGATTGAATCTCTGATTTTTAAGGTCTTTACAAATAAACCTACACTCTCTTTGAACAAATTTTACTTCTAGAGAATGTAAAAAAAACCTGTCAAGAAAGACGCTATTTAAAAGCGATAGCCTTCAATTATGGAAACCTCTAGCAGTTATTCAATTAAACTGTTATTCTTATTACAGTCGCAGTACCGAAATACAAACGAAATAAGTTCATATTTCTTGAGTAAATCCAGTCCATTGCCTTTGGCGCGCTAAATGCGAAACAAACACAAATGTTTGCGGATGATATCATCGAGGAACACTATAGATACCATAATTGCTGAGCTGTGACGGATAAAACAACATTTCTTTTGGCATAAAATCTCGATAAGTAACTTGCAAGTTTTCAGTACATTTTCACTACCAGAGCTTAATGCAGTTTTTACGGTTTGAGTTTTTCCATATTTGTTTGCATAAAAAAATATATTTAAAAAAACCCGACACTGGTTTTCATCAAACACACCTTAGAACATTCCCGACTACTATAGTACTACTAGTCCATTACGTGACTACTTGTAATTCTCCTATCAAATATAAACAAAATCAAAATCGGTTCATCGATGCAGGAGCAACACACACACACACACACACACACACACACACACACACACACACACACACACACACACACGCACACGCACACGCACACGCACACGCACACGCACACGCACACACACACGCACACGCACACGCACACGCACACACGCACACGCACACGCACACACGCACACGCACACACGCAATCACACAAACACACACACACATTAACACGCACACGCACACACGCAATCACACACGCACAAACACACACACACACACACACACACACACACACGCACACACACACAAAGAAAGACACGTCAAATTTTAGCGGTTTTTGCTTGTGAGCACAAATCAAAATTCCTTTTAAGATTTTGAATGTCCAGTAAAAGCTAAACGTACAGTAACCTCACCTCACCATATGCGTCCGCACCCGCGTCCGCCTGTTGATCATTGCACCTGTCTTGTATCAACAGACTTGCATGTTTGTGATTGTTTTACGATGGGTAGCTGAGTAATGCTCCTACCTGCCGTAATTAGCCAGAGTCCGGGGTAATTAACCTGTTTTGATCGACAAAATGTGCTTTCGGGCTATGGAATTGAAATATTTGTTTGCTAATCGTCATATCACCACTGTTCATAAATAACGCGTCATATCAATAGTCTTACGCCCTTTTACGCCATATGTCCCTTTTATTGAAGGGAACGCTGGCACGCATAAACCCAGAATCGAAGCAAAATTAGCTGCATGAGTCATCAATGTTTACTTAACTACGAGTACCTAAACCCATGGTATAATAAACTCCGCCAGGTATAGCATTCAGAAACACGTAGTGACGTCAATCGATGCTTAAGCAAGTCCGAAATAAGTCATTGTCAAAAAGTTCGAAAGAGACGGAAGACGATGACGTCATTACGTGTTTGTTGAAGACTAGACCTTGTTTTTTTGAAACATGCCTAAACCTAGATTTGTTCTAGGTTTGTGACTGGATTGGCAAGCGTAGGGTAGGAGAGCCTGTGTCCATAGACTGATGATGATGCTTATACGTCAATATACGATGACAATTTAACCTTGCAAACGAAAAGAATTGCTGGACTTTGTGGCAATCCTTATGGGAATAATTCTAATTGCTAATTGATGATTAATTGTTTTTAGTTCAGATTTATGTACACCACCAACCTCATTTATATAAGGCACACATATTTACATTTTTCATTTTCTTTTACATACATTTTTATACATATTTATATACGCTTGTGGCAAAAAGCCAAGTTTTCTCTTTTTTTTTAGTTAATTTTTTATCTGTGTCTGTATTCTGTGTGTTTTTTACCACAAATAAATTATTGTCTATTGTCTATATTTCTTCTAATTCCTGTCCATCCAAAGGTTACCTGGAAGAAATCACTTTAGGCGATAAGGTCGCCTTGTACTGCCGAAAAAATTGTGAATTCCTTTTGGTGGCCATGGCTACACATATTATTTAATTTTTCCACGTAATAAAATGATTTTGATGATTTAATTTGATTGATGATTAATGTTTTTCATTGTAACTTTTGGTGTGCATTAATGCGATATTATATTGTATTGTACTTATTGTAATGCTAAAACAGTTAAGGGTCCGGCGACCACTTTTGACTAGCTTTGCATTGGCTTAAAGTTTTCTATTACCTTTCTATTCTATTGCTAAGGAGGCGACGAGTGAACAGAGCAAATAAAGATATTGACGAGCCTCTAAAATTATCTACAGAGTAACAAAGTGTACTTTCAATAATTTATGACTTTTGCACTTCTCTTATCATTCTTAAATAACTCAAAATGTTCCTTGTATTTTGGATTATAGACGTGGATTCATTAAATTAGTCAAAACTGACCCCTTCCAAAGGCAGATATTTTTCATAGCTCTATTTTCTTGTGAGGACGTTTGTGATAATTATATTTATTTAATTGTACATGCCAAATTTCATCATCATCTGACAAATGGTTTCCAAGAAATTTGACAAGTGCGTTTATATGAAAAATTCAGAGCGTCGCGGAACCCTTAAGTTTTATAACCACGCCTCAATCACCCAGGAATCATTTGTGATCAAGATTATCAACTTAATTACTAATTACCATGCTATAGGGACACGTGTAAGATAATTGATTACTTTAGGTTATTCTGTGTTGACGATACAACCTAATTTTGTATTCCATTGCACTCGTACGTATCAGAAAATGCAGAAAACAAGACATGCCCGCGGGGAGCACTTTAGGAACTAAACTAAGGTAAGCCTTTTGGAAAATAACTTTTAAACTTTACAACATGTTTAAACTTAAAAAAAAATTGTAAGCCGTGGGTGGACTCTGCTGTAAGTAAGGGACTTATCATTTTCTTAACTAAATCTAAAAGCTGTAACTTAGACATTTTTCGTCTCAATCTTATATTTCGAAGAATGATTCATCAGAAGACCAAAGCAGTTATTTATTTAATACTTTTCAAAGAATTATAAATCAAAAGTTAGATAAATGGCAAAATATGCCCTCCGTACATAAAACACAAGTCATCCAGCGGAAATAATGCGTACCCTCTTCGTATTGTGAACGTGCGCATCAGAATAGATGTTGGCCCTCCGGAGGTCGGCGCGCGACTGACGCGTGCCGGTCGCGTGGCGCCATCTATTGTGCAACGTCGTTATAAGACTACCCTCTTTTTGGTATGTTTATCTTGTGCTACATAAAGGGTGTGCTAGTATTTGGTACATTTTTATTTAGTTTAGGCAGTATTGTCAGCAATATCTGCAGACTGAATAATTGCGATGTAGTTTCAAATTTAGTCTTTAGAAGATAAGACGTCTCCCAGACAGACGCGGCCTGCGGTGGCGTCCAATGGGCCGCTAACAGCCACCAATGCAAAAGTTCATTGGCCGCGTCTATTTGGGAAACAACCAGTGCTATGTATTTGATGTACTTAGAGTACCTATAAGCCAACATTTATAGCTGCTCAAAATATCACGTGCTTAATTCTCGACAACGCTATCAGTCGCTTCCTATCAGGCGATCGTCGCTAATAGTAGGTCGGTTTCCAAAAGGTTGTCAAAGTCATAGTCAAAGTTAAAATGTTTTTATTCAATTTGGGTAGGTATCAAAGATACACTTATGAACGTCAAAGTTTTTTTTAAATAGAATCGTCCGCCTAGTTCGGATAAAGTGCCTCTACTCAGAAGAACAGGCAAGAAACTGAAGGGCATTATTTTTTCAAAGAATAAATAAATTAGTGTCTCACAAATGGCTTACGTTGTTTCATTGCTATCCAATTTACTCTACTTACATTACCATTTTGAACGTACTCAAGAATTTAGAGAAACAACGTAACTCGTAGCACCCCGTGAAGTGCTTTATATTTGCATTTTGTAGGTACACAACAACACATACAGATGGTGGTAGTGAGTGGGAAAGACGGCGCAGCTGTCCAAATGAGTCTATCTTTAAATTAGTTGCTCTCCCGCTGCTTTCATTTCGATTTATTATGAAGTATCGGATAAAATATTGCAAGCGGACTTTACATACACTCCAATTGTTTAATATTTCTGAGTCTGAGTATAGCTAGGCATAAGTAAAATTTAACACACACATTCACATTCTTCACGAGTGCGACATTTTCGTATGGTTGGTTATGGAAAAAGTACCGTTGATAATTTTATTTATTTTTTATTTATTTATTTATCTAAGTTAATAACATACATACGCATTATTATACAACTCTGCCAAACAGCGTAGCAGTTTGTAGGCAGAAATATACTCTCATTTCATATTTACATTATATTGTGGTTACAACGAAGCATCATGAGGTTACATACGAATGAGTTTGTCAAAAACCAATAAATTAAAAATTAAATATTCCTGTTTACATAAAATTTACTCTAAAATGAGGATAACACAATGGTTTTTGTTTCTCTCTCTAGTAAACTTGATCGAAGAAGACCAAAGATGAAGTAACTATTTTGAGTCTGAACCTAGAAATTAAATTAGCCCGAGAGTACGGTGAGCGTTGCAGCCGCGTGTTTTGTTTGACAGTTTAAGGTGTAATTCCGAAGCCGACTGCAGGCAGCAGCAGCAGGCGACGTGCAGTAGACGACGCGGCGTCCGTGATGACGTGTTGTCGCTCATTCGTCGGTCGCGTCTATGCGGCAATACTGTGTTGTTTACTTGTGTGACTAGCTATGTTTCATGGATGTTTCGCTAATTGGGCATACAGCTCATTAGTCTATTTGCGCTGTTAGACGCTTTGCTACTTAGATCTTTTGATCAGGGGGCCTACCGTAACACTTATTGCCACGATGGCAATGCCACTATTGCGAATTGTATCGCCAGGCAATAAGGTCCGTGGTCGCGCAACAACGAAAACAAAACGTAACCATCATGGCAGTAAGATGTCATGGTAGCTTCCAGGAGGACTTTGGAAGGTACCTACATACGAGTATATCACAAAAATACATAGAAAACAGTAGTGTCGCGGCAACACGTCGTTGCCTGCTGCTGCCGCTTGCAGTCGGCTTCAGAATCATATAATAATAATAATAAATTCGGGACACTTCCACACACGGTCGCCTGATAGATATTAACACCCAGACATAGAACAAACACAAATGTTCATCACATAAATATTTGCACCAGGTGGGAATCGAACCCACGCCCCCAGGCTCAGAAGGCAGGTTCACTACCAACTCAGCCACCGAGGCTGTCAATTCCTTTAGGTGGCTCTATCCTGGAACCAAGTAGCCATCGTAAATAAGATGCAGCGTAGCGGTCGATCCTCCCGATACCACTCCAAGCAGTCGATCAAGCTCCAGATGTACCGGGACAATGAGTGAGCTATAAATACGCCGATAGAGCCAGATGGGCCAGGATATCCTGTGGAAACAGATTGCCCGGTAATAATAGCTCGGGGTAACACTTGAACTCGCTGCGGTAAACAAATATGGCTGGAAGCGTTGAAGAGTGGTAAGCACTTCAAGTTTCAATCTGGTTTTCAGAGGCTTTCAGTTTTGTGTTTGCTCTATCGATGTTGTAAGTTTTAGAGGCTTTTTATCAATTCAAGGCCTAAAATCTAAGAGCCCAGAAGTCCAAAGTTCAGATAAAGCAACTAAAGCCTCACTCGTACATTGCGCAGGCCTAACTTGAATTCTTGAAGATACACTTACTCGTACTTACACCGATTATTTATACTGGTTGCTCTGTGGAGACCTCCGAGAAAATGTAAAAAAGAAATCATATCTCAGCTATTTAAAAAAAAAAATAAGAAAAATAACGGAATCAACAAGAAAAATCCATTTAATTATCGAACCTGCTCACATTCACGAGAATCTTTTTAGAAATGCGACCTGTGTAGAGAAAAGCCCGACAGACGTTGGCCGGACAGACGCCGGACATACAAAAGCATTTTGCCAAAACTGAAGCAGAGACACTTCGCAGGAGCCGCTCGCTCTGCGAAAAATTGTACATTGTACTTACTCTGTATTTTTTGTTTAATATCGATTTTATGACTACAAACAAAAACAATTATAGAAGACAATATCTGGGAATTTAAAATAGAGAAGCCCTTCTAAAATTTTTGTAGAGTGAGGAACTCTCTACCAGAGTTTGATTTTCAAAAGCTCTTTGTTTCCAAATCTGTTTTCAACTCAAAAGTAAATGCACTATTTTTTTAATCTCGGAGATGTCGTAACTCTTGACTATGTTATAGTTGTAATAGGATTTTATTAATTTGAAAAACCATGGATTATTTTTTAATAAGTACATACATATATGTAGCTAACTAGGTATCGTAGCTAAAGTAGCTGTACGTAAAGATGGAATGGTTGAAAGTTGAATTTTGGTACAGGTGTGTAAATAATTAAATATCCATATGTAATTCTTATTTTACATCAATTTTATTAGTTCTGGCTGTGGATTATGTTAATTTTTGAAATCGAATTAAGGAAATATTCAATTCATTCGTTCTACATTCGTTTCTTAGGATATTGCCATATGTTTAACAATAGGTACACAAATGATATTGCTTTTAGCAAAACTTAACAAATGACTGTTCGTCCGACTTTAGTAGTAAGTAAATGCCATTGTCATCTCATATCAAAGTCAAGTCAAGTCAAAGTCAAAACGTTTTTATTCAATTGGGTATCAAAAAGACACTTATGAACGTCAAAGTTTAATCTCGTATCGTCTTCCGTTTTCCGAGAGTCATAAGTAGTTTTAAGGTTCCGTGATAATGAAAAGCACGGAGCCCTTGACAGAGCGAGTTTTCGATATCTGTCGGATTTACTCGTATTTCGTTTCCTGCCAGTATTTCAACAAGTAGATCTAGTACTGTGACGGAAACACAGAACACTTTTAGACGGAAGTTGGAATTTTAAAGCTTTAATTTCAGATAGCGCTACATGCGGCTCATTTCATCAGTTCAGTTTGACAGTAAAGTTGTCTTTCAAAATGAAAGTGTCAAAAACGACACATATCCTCCAGCGTAGGTGACTATTAGTTAATCTGTGCCTTGTGCGGACACGGACAAATTTGTCGGACGCGTGTGGCTTCCGTCCTCAACGGATTGGTGAGAAAGCAGGGGTACTCAGCCTTGGGTTTTCTATTCTATTAATGCAACTATAGAAAAATAATTGTAGGATATTTCCTTTTTTATGCATAAAAAAAGACTCCTGTTACTTGAAATGCTAACTTTAAATTTAATAAAATATTTGGTATAAATTAATTGTACATTGTATATTTTCTAGCGATGATAGCCTTGTCGGAGAAGACTCGCCTCTGAAGCCAGAAGGAGCGGGTCCGAACCCAGCCGAAGGCACGCACTAATATGTTCATTGTGTAAACATAATATGTGCTTTTTTAAATGTCATCTGCTACATAACTGGAGCCCGGTATATGGCGACAGGCTCGCCTCCTGTCACATTTGTGACTGAATGTCGTTTGGCGAAGTGTGGGTGTTGTACACCTATGTGGTGTTGTACCTTCGGAGGAAAGGCGTGATGGTATGATTTGTTATATTTTCTAATGTAATCAATCAGTTTGTAGGCGACTCCAACTTTAGCTAAAAAGTATTTGTAGGGCAAAAAAAATGCATACGTGCAATTTACGGTATGAAATGGGATGAATCATGTAGGCCAACCTTTAAAGCTAATAATCTCCTGACAGTCCCTAGCTTATACATTTTTGAGATGGCAAAATTTGTCATGAACAACCCCACGTTATTTGAACTCTATGACAACATTAACAAGAGGTCCGCCCCTCGAGTTCGCCTCAAACTACCTCAACCACGGCTCGAGCTGTATCGGAAAAACTGTGTTCACATGCCTGCTGCCTTGATTTTTAATTCTCTTCCGGAAGAGCTAATGAACATCCCTTATAGACGATTCTGTTCACAGCTGAAGAAGTGGTTAGTGAAGCAGTGTTTCTATGAAACCGATGAATTTTTAAATAAAATGACTTGTCGCTTACATTTTTATAATTGGGCTTGCAAATGACTTAACTGTAATGACATTAATATTGGAATGATTTAATATTGTTTGGATACTACTAGACTCATAATATTGAAAAAAATTTGCACGACTAGTGTCGTTAATGGCTGAACATTAATTTTAATTCTTTTAACCTTATTTAACCCATTGACATGCAAATAAAATGATTTGATTTGATTTGATTAGCGATTGGATAGTAAAACCTGTTTTAGGTACAAACATTTTTGATGAGTTACTTGTCTTGCCCTATGTATCTTTATATATTATCTTTATATGTAGTTACATATCTACATAGTCAGCATGAAAATTCACACTAGATAGATAATACAAACGTAATTGACAGCTATCTATAAGGAAAAAAATACTTAAAAATATGTTTTGAATATTATATTAAGTGTTTGGCAAAATAATTGCTAAAGTAACGCAAAATAATGACGCTATATTTTAGGCATCTATGAGTTCATCTAGGCCATTGCCGTCTCATCGTGACCTAGTAATTTATCGACCGAGCGAGCGTTAGCAAGCGAAGCGTCTATGCTTCAGCTATTTTTTTTATAACAAACTAGGCATGCGTTTGACCACTGACTCGCCTGATGGAAAGCGTTGCCGTGGTCGAAGGTGTAACACGCTTGCCTAAGAGATACCTATTCAGTTTACTCTTAAACACCCCCGGATTGTATTTTAGTTGAAAGACAGACACAGGCAACGAGTTCCACACCTCTGCAGTTCTTACAAGAAAAGTTGACTTGAAACGCTTAGTGCGTTTTGGCGGAATTTCCACCATAAGAGGGTGTCTCTTACTGGTGCGCCTGGTACAGCTTCGACAAAAATGCTTTCGTGTGTCCGAATTATGTTTGGATTTCTGTCCGGGTCTATGTCTTCCTTTACAGGTCGCATTACTTAACCGATTCTCCTGAAATTTTTGAGTAGGTTTAAATAGATTATATTATTAGTCAGGAGGTTTAGTCATTCAATAGCATAATAATCGAGCAGTTGTGTAAAAAAATACCAATCAAAGTCAAAGTCAAAATGTTATTCAATTGGGTATCAAAGATACACTTATGAACGTCAAAATTATTTAAATAGACTCGACCGCCTTGTTCGGAAAAAGAGCCACTACTCAGAATAACAGCCAAAAAACTGAGAAGCATTATTTATTTCGAAAAATATATAAATCACTGTGTCACAAATTTTGGCTTGCAACTAGGTAGTAACTATGTCCTAGTGGCTACTTAGCGGAAGTGGAAGGCTCCAAATATCTTTGTCTTCTAAATTACCTCTTTTATGTAGTTTTTCATGTGATTTGAATTTTCATTTAGTGAGCCCGAATTTATTATTAAATCCCGAAATATATACACAGATGTTTCGGGATTTTATTATAAAGACGAACGCAGTTACCTAAAAATTAGATTTGACTTAGTCAGTCTAAATCTCGGCACAGCTATCCTGTTCTTATTTCTAGTGTTATTGTTATGATAGTCAAAGTTCAATTTAAATGCATGTAGATTTTTTAAATTTTGTCGACTTGACACTGACACTGAGGCTAGATATTTCGCAAACGCTGCTACAATAACAAATTTAACATCTTCCTATTTATGTATTTTAGTGCCTGAGAGCTTTAGTGAGCTTTAATTGGGAGCTGAGTGAGTTGGATGAGTGAGATGGTCGTAAGTTCGATCCTGCCTGTGTACCAATGAACTTTTCGCTAGTAGAAAAGTTAAAACACAGACAAAACATATCGTCACGCCTTTCCCCCAAGAGGGCTGGCAGAGTTCTACAACACCCACACTTTCCTGGACAATATTAAGTCCCAAATGTGACAGGGGGCGAGCCTGTCGCCATACATTGGGCTCCAGTCATGTAGCAGATGATATACAATACTCACATAATAATGTTCATACAATGAACAACTTCGGCTGAGTTTGAACCCGCTTTCTCTGGCGTGAGCGGCGGGCCTTCTCTAACTAGGCTATCATCGCATCATCGAATCGAAAAGTTTATGTGCACCTAAATATGACACGTGCTTTTGTGGTGAAGAAAAAACTTCGTGACTAAGCCGACATTTCCTAGAATTAATAATTCGAAAGACTTGTGATATGCTGTTCTGAGCCAACGTGGCGAATAACGGCTCAATCACCTTCGATGTAGGGTGAATAGGTGTTCCTGCAGTGTGACGTAAAACACTGTAATGATGGTGTATTTTGCGTTTGTTTTTTTTAAATGTCTGAAAATACATGTGACGATAGTCTAGTCGGAGAAGACCAAGCCAGAGGGAGCGGGGTTGGACCCAGCCGAAGGCACGCACCAATTTGTTCATTGTGTGAACATATGTGCATATTTAATGTCACCTGCTACGTAACTGAAGCCCGGTGTATGGCGACAGGCTCGCCCCCTGTTACATTTGGGACTGAATATCGACCAGGAAAGTGTGGGTGTTGTAGAACTCTGCCAGCCTCTTCGGAGGAAATGCGTGACGATATGTGATGTTATGTCATACATGTACAAAAAATAAATCAAATTCATTTTCATAATTTAAAGTTGATCAAACCGTTTGTAACCACTGGCGGCTTGCTTCAGGATGTCGGACTTCCGAACAACTGTTCGAGCTTAGCCGACACTGAGTGATGGCGTTATTTGTTTATATTTACACTAAAATAAACCGTTTTCAGCTGATGTAAACAAAATTGACGGAAGCCGGGGCAAGTTATTTCAGAGAGCTTTAAAGTGAGTGCTTGCTTGCTTGCTGGCTTGGTAGAGCCTGTTTCGGGCGAGTATTATAGAGTCCTCAAAAAGATGCAACGGCTTTATAACGTACTTAGGAAATAACACAAAAACGATGAGTACCTAAATGTCTAGAGAGAGTTCCGTACTGTTTATGAACGAAAAGTGACACTCGAAACTTGAAAAACGAAACTTTTTTATACTAGTGTGCGTGACAAGTACGTCTTTTACTAGGGTCATGTCATACATTTTGTTCATTTAGAACCTAACAGTTGACTCTTATTTTTTTCGACGCGTGCAATGTTTTTTCAGTCCACCTGGACATTTAATTTATCAAAGCATAAAAACTATTATTATTAACTAATTTCAATTACTAAGGGCCGATTTTACCAGAATATAAACGCGATTAGCTCATTTTAAACTTGGTTTACGTGAAAAACTGAGGTTAAACAGTCATTTTGCATTTCACTAAACTTAGTTTAATAAATATCGATTAGTGGCATAAATGGTGAATTCGGCCCTAAGTCATACAAGGTGCTGGTTAGTTCTAAAGAAAACAACTGCTAGACTAGAACTCAAGTTTGCAAAACTGGAGGAAATGAAAATTAAGTCCCTATACAATATTGATCATGTGACTGGTTATTGTGTACGGAGACTCGGTTATTTTTCTCTCGAATTTTGCGAAGTTATGTTCGAAAAGTGGTTTACTTTGAAAGGTTAGAACAACATTCTTAAGTATTACTCTACATCCAGAAGCAGCACCTTGTATAACTAAACTTTTAAAATAACACAATCTGTGCATCTGCATGTGTGGTGCAATTGCGTCTTTCGAGATTTACTGACAAACCCTTCTTAAATAATAATTAAAGATTTATGTTAACAAAAGTCACAGTCCCCGGAGTCCGTGGAGTGTAATTTTTAAATTAAAAAAAACCCTTCTTAAATTAGGCGCCACTTACATCTTTTTTCTATCTTTAGATGCAAAAATCTGTACAAGCTGGCGTTAGTTCCAAGTTGTAATTTTCGAAAGACGTAATTGTCTCACAGACGCATTTGCCCCAGTTGACTCTATATTACTATTGTTAGTAGCACTTTAAGTATAAGGTAGGTATCCGTGGAGTTAACTATGACACCGATGTAAAACAACGGACGACACGGTCAGTCTTCGGATGGGTGACCGCAGGTGTCATTTACAAATTACAACTGAGCGGTACTGTGTCTTGGATGACACGGTCGTTTGTCCTATCAACAATCACAGATCTGAGGGCCGCATTCAAAAACGATGCTCTACCATGGATCTCGATTCAAAAATGGTTTTGTGTCAAAACTAGGTTTATATCGAGATTCAAGAGTTCATGACTAAGCGTCGTTTTTGAGTGCGGCTCGAAGGCTCTATTCTTAAGAGTCCGGCGACCTAACTAACTTCGACCTAGGCGACCTAGACTAACTTCGCATTGGTTTAAGGTATTCTATTGCCATTTCGTCTAGAAGAAGAAGACGAGCGAAGATAGCGAGTAATGATACTGCCTCTAAACTTACCTACAGAGTGACAAAGTGCAATTTCAATTTTTTTTGACCTTGTCACTTCTGTAATTATTCTTAAGTAACTAAGAATTTAAATTGTGTCATGGATTCATTTAACAGCTAATGATGTAGACAACCTCCCTATGTAATGGAATTTTTGATTTGCTTTGTCTACCTATTGAATAAATCAATCAAAAGTGACCCCTCAAAAATGCGGATATTTTTCATAGCTCTATTTTCGCTTGAGAACGTTTTTAAAAAAAACCAAGAACATAGGGGCGGAGATATTGTTAATTTAATTGTACATGCTAATTTTCATCATAATCTGACAAACGGTTTTCAAGAAATTTGAGTAGCGCGTTTGTATGGAAATTTCAGAACGTCGCGGCCCTCTTAAGCATGAGGTTTATTGGTCACTCTCACTCTTATGACTTTTCAAACGAGAGAGAAAATGACCACGATAATATTTCACGCCTTAGGATAAACGGCCTGCACCTAGAACGCCTAGAAGTGGCAATGCACAACTTAATACACTTAACTACATAATTAACAAGTCATAAATTCCTGTAACCTAATTCGTTTAGCATCTAAAATGAGTTAAACGTGGGCCCAATTTCGAACTAATTATGCTTAACATCCGGCTCATTGCCTGTCAGAATTTAAATCTTAGAAACGTAGCTTTTTTCTAAAATAGCGGCGCAAAGAGATATGTTACAGCTTAAGATCCTGTTTGTTGGAAATTTTTAGTGGTTTAGCTAGATGTGAGAATAGTGTGGATGTGACGTGTCCGCAGATTTATTATATCTTGCACTCTCTCAGTGGTTGTGGTTAGGTGAATCAAAATTCCTCTTTTCACATCTGGTTGTGCCAAGCAGTAGTGGCAAGGAAAAGTCACGCATTCTAGGTCTTAACAAAACAATTCGTCACGCCTTTCCTCCAAAGGGGGTGGCAGAGGTGTACAACACTCACACTTCGCCGAACGATATTCAGTCCCAAATGTTACAAGGGGCAAGCCTGTCGCCATACACCGAGTTCCAGTTATGTAGCAGATGACATTAACAAATACGCGCTTTTGTTCACACAATGAACAAATTAGTGCGTGTCTTTGGCGGGGTACGAATCCGCTCCCTCTAGCTTGAGAGGCGGGCCATCTCCAACTAGGCTATTATCGTATAGGCTATTCTAGGAAACTCAGCTTTAGATTTTAGACCAAGGGGTTCATTTCCCAGTATTTTTTTTATTAACCTTCTCCACAACTTTTCCTGATAACGAGATGCTTGTAAGATTAGTTCTGGAATAGTCTAGAAACTGAAAAAATGAAGAAGCAAACGAAGAACTTCCGATTTGTTTTCTAGATAACGCTTGTATAATCTCTTAGATAAACACCTGTGTTTGTATCGTTGTTTTGGGGTATAATTGGCCATAGATATAGAAACTGATTGCCGTTTAATGATGGAAGGCTTGTATTGTAGTTAATTTATCTGTAGGTAATAGATATAATCTATAGTTACGAGTATATCTATACCTAACCCCAGGTGCGGGATATCTAACAATGCGCACGTGCATGTGATAAAGGCTTTAATATTGTATTTAATGAAATACAACATGGGGGTTTTGTCTGAAATTCTCCTGTTTTTTCGTGTATTCCGCGTATTTGAAATGTTTAACTGTCAAAGTCTTTTTTTAGAAGCAAAAACCACATGCTTTGCAAATTCGTATCGCAGTTTTGAAGGGATTTACGAACAAACAAACATGTGTTGTTGTGAATGCATGTCATGTGAATGTGATACGGGTTTATTATGTGAACTTTGAACAACAAGAGTGCAAAATTTTTATTAGTTGTTGAGTGCTAATAAACTCACTTTTTTAGGCTAGGTTTTACCAGTTTACCACATTATCTGATTGAAAAAGATTAAGAAATACAGCTTAGTTTACTTTTTAGGTTTTTTTCAAAACACCACGCTACAACGAAACCTCATTTCACGGTAATTTTAATTACATGATTTGGAGATCTTAATATGTATTTTTATTTTTTTGAAAAATAACTTAAATCTGATTGTCAAAAAAAGGATGATTTTTAAGGTGTGTAAGTAGCTACATACATTATTATGTAAATAATTATGTATGCCTGTTTCCATTCTTATTTCCTTGCTTAAACATTTTTACATACATACTTACCTACATACTTCGAAGCGCAAATTCGTATGGAAATCTGATATGCTACAGATACAGAGCAGATTTTCAAATTAATGTTTTGATCGGCGTATCCTCACTACCCTGCCATCGCCACAGTTCACACCGGAAGTGCGCGTCGTTATTTCATCCGATGACATGTGTCGGGGTCCACATGTCGCGATTTAGCCGTAGTTGCCTCGATGACGTCATTTGTCATGTGAAGATGCAGTTTTTTGACGTCTGCGGTGGACCTCACACGAGAATAAGTGAGTGCGTTTCCGCAAACTTTTTTCAGTAGTCTGTCTTTGCACATTGGTCATTTTGATGCTGGCTGTACCTACTACGAGTAGTATACCTACTCGTACACTGTTGTTTAAAAAATGGTTCGCAAATGCCGTAGTCGTATATATACCTAACTAGGTATACAGTCTGGTGGTGTTAGTTCGTTTAGCCTAGATACGATACGATACTGTATTACTAATACTCAGCTAATACGATTTTTTTTAAGTTTGTTTTACGACACTTGTTTGTTAAAAATTAAAAGTAACTACTTTAGCATACCCGAAAAGACACATTTTTGACAATTGGCAAAGAATAACACATATCAAAGACAATAGAATAGAAGTCTCTAATGGGAGACCGACTCTGCACGTCAAAAATGATACAACAAATCTGCTCGAAGTCTAGGGGCATTAGCCCCTAATTGAATTGCACCCAAAGAATTATGAAATTGCAGATGGAAGCAAAACACAAAATAAAACTTATGTAGGTACCGTAGTTTCATAAGGTCTCTAAATCTAAATCTCAGGTACAGATCGGCCAGCTGATGACCGGGCAGTCTGGAAAAATCAAGCACTGGACAGCCAGGAAGAAGGGAAGAGAGGCCTTTCTTCAGAAGTGGGATACATCAAACTGAAAAAATTAAATCCTTATCCTCATTTATTATAAAATCTTAAGTAACTCTGTCTGTCTGTCTGTTAGTAGACTTGTCACGGCTAAACGACTGAACGGATCTTGATGAAATTTGATGATTAGTTACAGAACATCATGAGGAAGGTTTTTGGATACTAATTTGTGAATAAACGCGAATGAAGTCGCGGGTAACAGCTAGTATGTAACCCGTAGTTATAAATCCAGAGCATAAGAGCTATCTCTGTTCCGAATTTTAACCAAATTTTTTTGCCATAACCAATTTGCTGACCTAATAATGTGAGGTAGTTGTTGGCTTTTCGAACCTAAATTAAAATCATTGTAACCCATTGACAAGCAAATAAAGAAATTGAATTGGACTGAATTTGACCAAATCCTTCGATCTGTTTGAGCGTGAAGAAGTACCAAAAAACACACACTTTCGCATAGGTTACTTAAGTTACCTACCAACTCATACGTTTATGACCACATGCACTAAAATAAGCATTCTCCAAGTCCTTGCTTAACGATTTTTAAACTACTCCTAGCGAAATATTCGCTCATAACAAAACATATCGTCACGCCTTTCCCCCGATGGAGCTGGCAGAGGTGTTATATAACATCCATACTTCGCCGGACGATATTCAGTCCCAAATGTGACGGGGGCGAGCCTGTTGATATACACCTGGCTCCAGTCATGTAGCAGGTGATAAAGGGCAAATAAAGTTAAGATTCTCCTTAGGAATGGCTTAAGGTTCGTGTGAAAAAAATCTAGGTAGGAGCTAGCTAGGAGTAGATTAAATTAGTTAAGCACGGACTTACGCAATTCTTATATTTAGTGTAAGTGACCATTGTTAGTCTTACTTAATAAATTTTTCGAAACGTACTTACCAACAAAACATTCTCTTTTATTATGCAAAAAAGTCACGCTTTTTCATAATTTTATAATTGATACATAATCTCCACCTGAACCCGATTGGGTGGTAAAAAATACTTGGTCTCTGGAATCACACCTTCGACACAAAAAATATTGTATTGGCCTCTCTTTCACACGGGAGATGCGTGCAGAGATAGAAATCATTAGACATGGCAATTGTAATCACACGGAAAAAAATGGTTTAGTTGTGGCAACTAAATCTGTTTTGCTGCCTATGTCTTAGCTGCTGCACCAAATATCTTCGAAACACTGGCAAAGTTTTGTTGACTACGACGAAGACTGCTTAGCTACTATTCAAAATAAAATTTTGCTAGGAGAATCACACTCAAGTTGCAGTTACTGCAAATTACTTAACTGAGTTTACTAAATTTGTTATCTATATAAACAAAACAAATTCGAATGTTTCAATTAGCTATATTCGAATGTTTATATTAGCTATTAGCAGGTAAATATATATAAAATATTTACCTGCTATTGCTAATTGTTAAGATTGTTAGCAACTACTGCTAAGTAGTGTTAAGATTGTTAGCTGCAACAGCTAAATTCGTTCAGCTAAAAACAATTTGCTACGCTAACAAAAAACTTAGCTGTCCCTATAGTTTGAAAGGACTTTTGCTACTACAACTAAAATTTAGTAACAGCAGCTAATTTTTTTTTTCCGTGCATGGACCAATTTTCTTCTTTTTTGGTTCACTTTAAATACCTAGGTAAATGATATCATAGGTATTAAATCTATTTATTTATTTGTTTTATTTATTTATTTTTACAGATAACAGTAATGTTTTCTTCAATTTTCTTTGATTGTTGTTGTTTTTTTGACCGCGATGGACGTGTAAAAAATTAGAGTAGGACGAAGTTTTTTACCTCTAAGGAAAATGTTTGGAGGGGTAACCAGAATAGGTCAGTACGGCCAGTGTCTGGTGATTCATAGTATAAAACCGAAACCGACGAGAGTGTATGAAAAAAAAACCGGCTCGACTCGCGCACGAAGGGTTCCGTACCATTATCTACAAAAACGGCACAAAAATTACGTTTATATTTGTTGTTAAAGCGGCAACAGAAATACGAGTACATCATCTGTGAAAACCTCATCTGTCTAACTATCAAGGCTATTGAGATACTTACAGACGGACAGACAGACAGGCAGACGGAAGGATAGCGGAGTCTTAGTGATAGGGTGTCGTTTTATCCATTGGGTACAGAACCTTAAAAACTCATGAAAGTGGAAAAGGCGAAAGATGTATGCCAGTATCGTAACAAGTAGAGAGAAATGGGCTCCAACTACCCGTAATAATTCCCATTGGGTTTTTTTCCATTGACGTGATTGAAATGTAAGTAGGTATACTTACATAAGCATGTACATATGATTGCCTTTGAAAATAACCTGTCAAATTGTAGTTTAGAAATTGGAGGTTCTTTATAATTTATGATTGTTTCAACATTTCAGATTTCCTTATCAATAACTTACTCAACACAATCAAGTGTTTGTGATTGATATACATATTTTTATCTTAGTGGCTTTTTGCATTACATTACAGGAAAAGATAACAAAAACTAAATAGAATTACAACCGGAAGTAGCCGCATTTTTTACTTGATTTCCTTGAAATAATAATGTTTTTTGAGTTTTTCAAAGCTGCGATGATGTGTTTGTTTGTTTGCTTCTTTTACTAGGTATTGCTTTTATTGCCCTGCCTGTTACATGCAGTTAAAAATCAGCCTATGTGCTATTCCAGACTGTAATCTACCTTTGTGCTAAGTTTCATCCAGGCCCGTTCAGCCGTTCTGGCGTGATCGAGTAGCATCCGTCCATCGAAACTTTGGCATTTATAATATTAGTGTGATGAATACAATCATAATCTAGCCATCCCGCTCACGCTAGCCTATTCGTGAAATGCGTGCGAGTGAGAATGCCTTATTGTGATTGAGGTTGCAGATGACAGTTATCGTAATAATGCTGCTGCTCTGCGTTGCAACGACCATAATCTGTATAGAGTCTTTTAAAAGCACTTACATATAACAATACTAGCTGTTACCCTCGATTTTGTTCGCGTTTATTCAGAAAATTGTATCCAGAAACCGTCCTCGTGATATACTGTAACTAATTATCAAATTACATCATGACCTGTTCAGCCTTTTAGTCGTGAAAAGCTTACAAACAGACAGGCAGACAGAGTTACTTTCGATGTTATAATATTAGCGTGGATGTCTTGAGGCAAATAAATATCCTAATCCTAACTAATATTATAAATGCGAAAGTGAGTTCATTGTTTGTAACGCTTTCACGTCTCAACTAACAAACTCTGTTAAAAAAAAAACAAAAAGCAAACTCTGCAAAAGGGTAGCAAACACTGGTGGGAGGCTTCGGCCGTGGCTAGTTACCACCCACCGGACCAAGCCATGCCGTGAAATGACCTAGTCGTGTTCCGGGATGTAGTCCGGTGTAACCATTCCGAAGACGGGTCTGAGCAGTAGCGCACTTGTAGCGCCTCACTCAACTGCCGTCTTTGTACTTCTTCACTCTACAAAACTTCAAGGCTAGAGTGAAATAGTACCTTCTAGGTCGTCGTGCTCCATCTTAGACCACAACGTCGCTTAACATCAGGCGAGTTAGTGGTCAAACGCCGACCTATACTACATTAAAAAAAAAAAAAAAACTACTCAACCAATCGTCTTGAAATTTTGCATACGTGTTGTCTTGGGTACAGAAAAAGACCTAGGGTACTTATTATCCCGAAAAAATAAACGATTCTTGTGGGACCGCGGGTGCAGCTAGTTTTAATATATGTATGGGAAACTTTCAAAGCCTTCGGCTAATTTGGCAAAGAATTTTTAGTCAGTTGTTTTCATTTAGGGCACTGATTATTCACCTTAGCATTCCCCTTAGCAATTAACAAACATTGTATGGCTCTGAAATAGTAATACAGTGATTTGCTTTTTTTATCGAGTTAAAAAATTAAAAGAGAAAAAAACTTAAAATTCAATTCAAAATTCAATTCAATTTCTTTATTTGCTCGTCAATGGGTTACAATGATCTTAATTTAGGTTTAAACAGCCAATGACTACCTCACATTAGGTGTGCAAATTTATTGTCAATAAAATGTTATGAAATTAAATTAAATGTCAAATAGAAATATTTACAAATACTTACTAAAAAAATGAAATAATGAAAATGTTCGCAAAAAAAATTATATTTATCGTGATAAATATGGTAGCGACACGATGCTTTGTCCAAGAATTATTTTGTTGTGTAAAAACTTTCGCTCACTAGCCACTTTTTCAATTCCATACTGTATAAAACTGTACACCTATTCCGAAGCTACACAACGTTAATTGCTATGGGGTCTACTCGTATATCCGGTTAGGAATAGATGCAATGACAAGTTGCCATCAATTACGCGTTATTTGCGTGATTCCATCGAAACACCTGTACTTATCACGTTTTTGTACTTTGGCATATTGTAAACCTATCTAATCAGATTAGTTGGGTATCTAGCTATAATGGCAACTCACTATGATTTTCGTAATGGAAATGTTAGTAATATTACGATTTCGTGTCATCTGTCGCGTCATCTGACTCGCACTACGCGACCGCGCGAGCATGATGCGACCTTGTCATCTACGAATGACAGCTTACGTAATAAGGTTGCTGGACTTTGGATATTGATCTACTTTTCTCTGTCCAAAGTTTGAACTCAAAATATAATTGTTATTGTCTTTCTGATTATCTAAATCGTTCGATCCATATGATCGAAGTCTAAATTCTACTCGTATATTCTTTTTTCGTGGTTCGTAGGTGCGTAGACTGCGTAGGTAGATATGTGAGGTCATAGGTAGGAGGCAGGTTGTACTATTTTTATTTTTATTTTGGACAAATGGTTAATTTTCAGCTTAAGTTTTACAAAACCTGTCAAGAAAATTTAAAGTAAACATTGTCCGCAATATTTAGTTTAAAGTTAATTGAGAACCGCGCGGCCTTATAGAACATCCCAGCTGCGGTATAAAAAACTGACGTCTCTCAGCGCGACAGATTTGGGGTCGTCCATGAATTCATTAAAGTGATTTTGGCGATTTTTAGAGCCCCCCCCTCTCCTCTTGGTGAGATATCATGAGATTTGGCTCCCCCCCCCCCCCCAAAAGGGTTAAGGGTCAAAATTCTAAAAGACTCTTTGACTCATATTTTCACGCACCAGGTCGTGTTGTCCATAGTCGCGTCGCGTAGAGAAATAGAGAATGACCTAAAAATGCCTGCTCTCTCGGGTCGTAGCTCTACATTGCACAAAGGGCGCTGGGGTCCGCAGGTGGGCACAAAAACTGAAAGGATTCTGCAGGTGCGTCGGATCAGGTGCTGAATTAGGTTACTGCCGGTGTTTAGGAACGTTACAATTGATAAAAAGTGCTTTGCGTAACATAAGCTCTTAAAAATACAAGTATTTTAAAAGCTCTTCTCTCCATGTTACCTCTTGTCTAGACTTCTCAGTTTTCTGACAGTTTCTAGGTCTTCTTTCCGTGAGAAATTATCTAATTGGTGGTGAAAATCGCATCTTAATCCGTTGGGTGGTTTTGTTAGGAGGAGTTAGCGGACCTCCAGACAGAGGAACAGAAAGACGCGTATAGCGAATTTGTATTACATTTATACTACGCACGGTAGACATGTAATTTCTGCTATGTATACCCATTATAATTAAGCAAAGCCTATGTACCTAAATTTAGAGATGAAACAAATTTTCCTTTCGCTGTCTGGATCTTATTAGATAAGTCGAATATGGTATTGCTTAGCTTACTGTGTTACTTTAAGTGATTTGTACTAACTTTGGGGGCTGAGCTACCCACGTCCGTAGGAGTGTACTCTATTCTGATTCCCTACACGTGGTCCCCGGGTAGTGCTAACCGGGTAGCAAACTCTGGTGGGAGGCTTCGGCCGTGGCTAGTTACCACCCACCGGACCAAGCCATGCCGTGAAATGACCTAGTCGTGTTTCGGGATGTAGTCCGGTGTAACCGTTCCGAAGACGGGTCTGATCAGTGGCGCACTTGTAGCGCCTCACTCAACTGCCGTCTTTGTACTTCTTCACTCTAGTAAACTTCAAGGCTAGAGTGAATAAGTACTTTATAGGTCGTCGTGCTCCATCTTAGACCACAACGTCGCTTAACATCAGGCGAGTTGGTGGTCAAACGCCGAACTATTCTACATAAAAAAAAAAAAAAAAAAAAAAAAAAAAACTTACAATTTAGGGTGAGCCATTAACTGATAAAATTTAAATAGAGAATTAGAAGAAAATAAAGAAAATAGGGAAGGCCACGTTTATAGTAGAAAATCTTTTTTTTTTAATCTTAGTAGTTTTCAAAGTTAAAGGTTTGAATCCCTGCCAGTTTTATTTTTTTTTAATTAGCACCCTAAATTTTAGGGGACTAATTAATTAATAATTGGCAGTAGTTCCCTAGTTGTTTGTATGTAATGTTTCACTAACTAAAGCCAAATTTTATTGATGAGTGTACGATAGAGGTGCTTCTAAGAAATCTTGAGAGTAGCATTTGAAACCAATCTCGAGCTCTCTGCTGAGACAAACCCGACAAAATGTGGAGTCAGCCACTTACACTTTAGCACTTTACCTCAACCAAAACAAAACAAAAGCCGTTTAAACCCCGAAAGATGCTACGTAATTTTTATTGCGACACGATTCTAAAGTGTTAAATTTATTGTCTGTTGTTGACCCAAGACACGGCGACAGGTAGCGCTTTGTTCTCGAACAATGGACAATCAGACAGACAGACATTTTTTGTTTACAATACAAGAAATACAGCTGATTATACTTTTGGAACCCTTTTTACGAGTTTTACGCTAACTAAAGCCGTATTAGGTTGGTCACGTCGCGGTCACAATGCTTGATTTTAAGGTGCTAATGACCAATCAACAAACCTCATTTAACTTTTCGAAGAACTTTTTTTTTTCGAATTGAAAAAGGTCAACTTTTAAATTCGAAAATTTAGTATTGCGTTTGACAGTCACTCCGTCTCGTGGTGCGGCTTTTGAGGAGTTTAAATGTAATTGTTATAAACACAATATGCATATACAAATTATGTAGGTATGTAAGTACTTAATATTTATCGAGAGATGCAGCCTACGAAGAAGCTACGCTACGCTTGCCTAGAAAAATCCGACTCATTAGAGAGACATATCGTGACGCCTTTCCCCCGAGGGGGTTGGCAGAGGTGTAATACAACACCCACACTTCTCCGGACGATATTCAGTCCCAAATGTGACAGGGGCGAGCCTGTCGCCATACATACCGGGCTCCAGTTAAATAGCAGAGAGAGACCCAGGTATAACTACCAGGGAACACCCATATTAAAAATATTTTTGGTGTTCATACCTACTATATGTACTCGTACCTACTTATGAAATCCATTCCGAATTCCTAAAACTTTCCGTTTTTTTCGAAACTTTGTTGTCCGCGCTATGCAACATTTTAATTGTCCAGTAAAAAATGCATAAACACGTTTATTATTCGAATAAAAGTTTTTTATCATTAGAAAGCCGCTGCATGGATGGCATTTTTCTCGATTTTAATATGGTCAGCATTATGCAACATGCAATAATCAAAAAACCCATAAAAAATAGTTTTTTTAATAAACAAAACGAATATGCAAATGGAGTTTCAGTATTAAGTTATCTAAAATGCAAGGCATTAGATAACTAAAAAGCGAATAAAAAAAATTAAAGACCCGTTAATTTATCAGCCAGCGTCCCCATTACGCAGCTTCTGTCACTGATACGCCTTTAGTACAGTATGCACATCTGGGAGCAATGGAGATATCACACAACATCCAAAAGTTACAACTGCCACTGATCCTGCATTCGAAATTAAACTTTATAAACAAGTTACAAAGTAGCTACTACAGTTTGCAAGCAGATTAAAAACCTTAGCGAACACCTGTTTCAACCGCATCGTTTATTTCTTACAAGATTTAAGGATATTTTAGGCTTAAGCAATCAAAAAATAAAGTCGAGATTCCTTTGAGTAGCGTCGGCACTGCATTCCTGTTTTATAGGGATGTTCGCATAAATTATCGATGTTTCTCCGAGTCTCCGCTTTGGTGCTCCTCTCTCTTTCGAACACTTGTTTTTGTTTCGCTACGGTCAAAATGTGTAGACGCGAGCCAAGCGCCGCCGCTTTCCTTATTTCTTCTTTTAGCAAAGTTTGTTTGTTCATCATTTTTTCTATTTTTAAAACAGTAAAAATGAATTCCTATTTTAAAAGTAGAGTAGTTAGAATTCAGTTTGAATTGCAATCAAAAGCTTTATATTAACATAAGTATTAAATGGTTCCGCGTAGAACTCATTTGCTTAGAAATGAGTTACCAGTATTAGTTGGTTTGCTGAGTTAAATACCAGTTGATCGACGCCAGGTCACGGGGCTAGTCCATAATACACGAGGTGTTGGCGGCTCGCCGGCGCCATAGTGAACGCGGCGCCTGCTATCCTGTCACTCGTGCTCCTCCTCCTACAATTGAAAACCAACCTTATAACGTCACAATTCAGTATCATTTCTCGTAAACAAAGCAGTTAACCATGATCTCTAACTCCATTCAAAGTTCTACTCTAGAAGTCGATAAATAAAGTTGGTTTTGGTTACTCTGGCGAAGGCTTTGATATTCCTTCCTCGATTTTGAATTCCGTGCACTGAGTAAAAGAAAGCGATTTAAGGAAGTGTCCGTATTTTGTCGTACGGTTATTTTAGTTATGCAATAATATATTTAATTCATTTCAACTTTTCTTTTCAAGTTTGAACAATTAAACTTGCATTCTAATTCGACTCGTTATAGTGACGCAAATTTTTTACGCTTTTACAGAAAGTGTAAAAGTGCTCTAAAAGATAAAGGATAATCATAATATAATGCCCTCACCCATGATTTAACTGAGTGCTTGCATCGTATAGAGGTCGGTTATATTTGGAACCGCTTGTGGCAGCGCCAGGTGGTTCGCCACTAGTGCATCGGCTGCTATTATTTTGCCGGTAAATCTTATGAAACCAGTACTTGACTCGCAAGGGCAACTCAATTTACTTAACTTGTTGATTGACAAGTCGTTCACTGCTTCTTTTATACATTTTCAATAGCAAATCTGATCGACATTTAGAGCTTTATAACGAAGTAATAAGCACTCAAGATAATTGTATGGTTGGGTGTATTATTATCTTACGACGCATGCATCTCACGGCTAACAACATTAAGTCCGGCATCACATAAGGCGGGATTGAGTTTTTACAAACATGTATAGCCAAAAAACTGTAGATGTTAAATAAAACGCGACGAGATTAACGCCTGTTCCTTTCAAGCTTTGGCTAGGTGTCAAAAGCTTTACCTGACCGCTTACACCTACACACCTCAAACTTATACTGGACCGCTGTTTGCTATCTCAGAGACATTCTGTTTGTTCGGGAGTTATCCCTTCACACCTCAACACTAGGCCACTACTCAAATTAATGTTTAAACAATATGGAACGAATTTTTCAGAATAACACGTATACATTTGCCGTTCGGTTGGTTTTAGGAAACGTGATCTGGTATGAATTTGAAGAAATGGCCACAAAAAGTTGTGATGAAAAAAATATTCAGAAAAGACGTAAAAAATCGAGCGTGCAAGTTTTTAAAGTAAACGCGAAGCCAGCGTTTTCGATTGCCTTATGACTCGAATTAATGCGGTTACCCCTGTTTGAGACCATAAAAATTCACGACAAAACCTGTATAAACGGCTAGAGGCAAAACTCGGTTGTTTTGCGACTCGTTCCCCGAAATCGAGGAAACGTCCGAGCAAAAAGTCCATGGAACAGGATTTTGTATCGACATTGCCAAATCTGGACGCGTTAAGAAATGATAAAGAGGATGCCGCCACAGCCACCGGCCGCCCTCTGCAATCTGCGCCATAAAAAGCGAAATAAAAAACAAACTAACCCGTCTTCAAAAACATAGTTTAAAATGTATATATACATAATACATACATATCACATTTTACTTCACACAAAACATGTAAAATAGTGAACTTACAAAAGATAACGAGCAAATGACTAATGCAGTTATCTTTCTTATAAAATATGCTAGATTATAATCAACGTAGTATAATAATAAATATATTAGTACATCAGCACTGAAGCTCACTGAAGTAATTAAATTGAAAATAACAATGACAACGTATTACCATCATAAATTATGGTAGGGTAAGTAGGACATGCATACATACAGCATATTATATTGGCATGTAAGTGATATCAAAACAAAATGATGTGGAATGGTGTCCGATGATCCGTTCATGCTATTTAGCATGCGGCAGATGGCTGCTAATAAATAACACTTAATAGAGCACGACTCAATATCGATTATCCAAATAGAATTCTGATAGATTTGGGCTTCTGAATGCGAGCTGTGTGCGAATAATGTATACTTATTGTATAAGCGAGTGCGTGCGTGAGTCACGGATGCGCACATGTGCATGTGGAAATAGCCTGTAAGTTTGAACAAATGTTCGGATACGGAGTGTATAGTGCGGTGTTGTGTGGCGATCCTCACGACAAGCCGCCGCCGCCGCCAGGGAATGCGACCGGCTGGCGCACCAGTGCTGTCAATTATCGATACCATATTTTTATCGATAAAATGATCGATTTTTTTTTCTAATTTTGCGGTTTGAGCATGATTGGGGTTTCATACATTTGTTGTTATTTTTTTTAATGTAAACGTCAAATAGACCTACACGTTGGTAGGTGTTTTGATATTTTTTGCAAGAAATTAAGTGAAGAAGGTTTGTGGCTATTTCTTATCGTTATGAGTATCTGCTTCCGATGTATCGTGATAATTAAAAAAATGGACTTTATAACGCTCTAGTTATCATTTGCATGAACAATGAATATCTTATCAAGTTTGTCGCAGAATCCACATCAGCAAAACCTAAGAATGATAAAAGATTCGAAAGTGATTGACACCACCATCAATAATCTTAGCTCTTATAAAATAACTATTGCTTAACTGATTTTATCTTATCCTTATTTTCACTGCTACCAAAAACTATTAAATTTCAATTTATATGAAATTATAATTTAAATGTCTAAAAACTAAAAAGAAATATTTCATGAAATTCCTGATTCACTAAGTTACAAGATTAATATTCATGCTAACTTGTAGATGTAACAGGCTGCACATTCGAGCTAGCATAAAGATAATATTCAAATTTTCTTTATCCCATATTATTCCACTGCTGGGCAAAGGTAAATATATTTTATTCCAGTTCTTTCTGTCCTGCCAGCATTATCCAGTCTTTCAAAAACCTTCCGCGCTCGACCGCGCAATTTCAATTAAAAAATAAATACAAACAAATGGTGTCAAAACTCCCATACGATACAATGTCGAAGATAACGTATCGTGCACATCTCTAAGGGCGAGACCGGGCTGGCGCCTTGCTTTTTTACCCCGGCTCGGCGCTCGGCCCAACAGCCAACTTTATAATACGCACCGCCCGTCAGTCGAATGTAGCGTGTCGAGCGACGGGGATGTGTTCGCGCACATCACTATTTCACACTCGCGACGGACGAGAAAATGACTTTTATTTTTTCTAAACTAAAAAGTTTGCAACAGTGTTTTTAATGAAATAAATGTCAGTAAAACTGTATTGCGGTATATGCAGTATTACGTGCCAATAAAGTTGATAAGTGTTATTGTTGACTCGGATTGTTTTGTTGGAGTAACTGGATTACTGTTGGAATTGTTGACTGAAAATGTCGAATTCCGCAACTTCAGCTTCAGGACAGACTCAAGCTGTCAAAGGTTAGGACAGTTTATTCTTCTTAATTATACAGTAAAATAATAATCAATGAATATTAAGAAGAGAAGGAAGAAATTATCATGAAAATATTATAATTCTTTTTACTCTTACGTGCTTATGTCAAAATTTATGTGTCTACTGCTTTTGTTTTTTATTGAAATTTGTTTATTTATTTAAGTCATTTCACTTCGATTTAATGTACAATTATTTTACATACAATACAACATTTAAAAAATAAATGGATAAATAAATAGGTCGGTAATCGGTACATACACTTAACTTTACCAAAGTATCCTTTAACTAAATGAGTAGTTATAGTCCTTAATAATATTATTATAAGCAGTGATTAACAAAATAACAACAAATACTTTCAGTAATAACTACATTTCAGTAGGTTTCAGTAAACTTTGACATTCAAATCAAATAAAAATGAAAATGTGCAAATTTTTGGTTATAAATTATTATTTGAGTATTTATGGTGCATAACACCATCCTATCAAACCATAATATAATTTTACAACAATAATATACTTATTGTAAAAAAAATGCTTTGAAAAATACTTGTATTGTTTTGAATTAATAACAGACCCACCTTTGTTCGATCACTATCAAAAATATGATGAAAATGATTGGGTTTATCTTTTCAAAAATTTACGTTGATAAAATCAACAGTCCTAGTAATTATACCTAACCAATTACGACGATTGTCAGATTATTCCAAACAAAACTTTAAAAAAAGTACAGGTGTGACTGTTATGCCATAGAATAGAAGACGCAGAAAAGAAGTCTGAATTAAATTGGTTGGATTCTGTTGTGGGAATAAAAATTCTTTTTGGAAATAGGTAAGCGTTTGGGCTAGAATCTCCCAGACTAGTAAAAAAGAGACGGCGTTAGTGTGGATTAATCATTTTAATCTTCTAGAAGAATTCAGCTCAATCAGCTCTAATTTTGAAAATATGTAGATAGCATAATTAGCAAGATTGCTGTCCTTCTTTAAGTTAAAAATAATTAAGATGGCAAGGGATTTCAAGCGCAGAGCACATAAATTCCGTACTCTATGTTCTTCCTCTTATGTATTAAATACAGCATTAGAGACCTACCTACCACCACGTAACAATGAAAACGACCAAAATCTAAATCACGTTACACCGTCCGCTTATAACAACTAGGTATTGCTCATACGAAGAGGTGTCAACATAAACGCACGTCAATGTTCAGTTTAATTCGATCTAAACTGTCAGTCCGTTTATAACGTCTGTTTGATATGTCGAAAACTCGCCTGTCTCTTCATCGTCGCTATAACCGGACTCTACTCTAATAGACACACGATAGCCAATCATAAGTAAAGTACAAAACGTTCAAGTCAAGTCACGGCTACTATCGAAAAAAAAACAACAGCTGAGAAGGCGATACGAATATCTTTGCTACTTATATTATTTAGTTCTTATCATAGCGATTATTGAAACTTCATGAAAAGATTTCAGACCGACTCTAGCAGACCGAATGCCTGCAACATATTCTTATCAACGTAAATACTCGTAGCTACATTACTTCATAATTATTATCAACTAGCTGCGCCCCGCGGTTTCACCCGCGGTTAAAAATATTCCTATGTGCTATTCTAGACTATAATCTATCTCTGTGCCAAATTTCATCCAGATCTGTTCAGCCGTTCTGGCGTGAAAGAGTAACAAACATCCATCAGATGAAAACACGTCCCGTCAGATTCCACTTTCGTCAGAAGCAGTTTTTGTCATTTTCTGTACCCCTGACAGCATGTATGCAAAGTTTTTTATGATGATCGGTTGAGAAGTTAAGGCGTGAAAGCTTAAAACAAGCGAACGAAAAATGAATAGGATTAAAATAGAGTCGCAAAACTTTTCGGTTATCTGATCCACGTGGTTTTGCCAAGATTGCTCAAGAATGCCGGAATTCATCGTAAATTTTTACGGTATAAAAGTTGCCTGCCTCACCAGCTTTTTAACTACCGCTTTCATCCAAATTTAAATATGCCACAAAATTAAACTGTAACAGAACAAATTGCTAAACCAATCACATCACGTTAAAAATCTTGCCAACACTTGACATGCCCAAATATGGCAAATACGGAAGCATTAAAAACGCTTTGACTTCTCATTAGACACTTGCCTTTTATAGAAGGTTATGCATTAATGGATTTGGTTGGAATATACTTATATCGAATAGTAGACAACCACGAGTACCTCACGATTGTCTGGAAGAGAGCGCTCTTAGCAATGGGGCCGTTGCTATATTTGTTTTCAAGCGTTATTTTTCTTTTGTTTTTTTTTTTGAGTGCACTATTAGAGTTCTGTAACATACTTGACCCAAAAAATAAAACTTAAAAATCGTCGTTTTTTCTGTCAACCACCTTTAAAACAAACATAATGTACTTAGTAACCTGAGGAATAGCAAAAACATATTGACTAATGAATTTCGGGAGCTGCTTAATAAGCGCACATTACGTAACAATTACAGTTCGAACAGATTTATGAGAAACGTACGTAAACATGTCAGAAATCAACCCTTAATATCGTTAATCGCATGTCGACAAAAACAGGGCACAAAAAGCATGCACATGTTCTAGGGTGGAACCCCATACGAAGAAACAAGTGTTTGCCAACGCCAAGTTAATTTTACACTCGTTCTATACCCTATTATTAAGACATAGGGTGTATTTTGTAAATGAGAATATTTTGGTTTGTTTGTTCATATGTCACACATATCGCTACCAAAGGGGTCCAGAAGTTCAGATGTACAAATTGACACCATAATTACAAAAAAAAAAATGGATTTTTAGTTACTTATCATTACAAAAGATTTCAAGTAGTTTTAATTGAGCTTTGTGATTTACACGCATTAAAAAAAAAACAAGAACAGGTAAAACTTTGCTTCCGTTTCATACTCTATGTGGTATTTAAGGTTTAGTGTAGCTTCTCCATCTCCTCTCTTTTTTACATAGTACAAAACAAAGTCACTCTACGTGTTCGCGTATATCTGCTAAATCCTCCTAAACCACGGTATTGATGGCATCTTCACTATCATTCAGATAATTTCTTCCGGATGGTTTATAAATTCCGTGCAAAGCCGGGGCTGCTTGCTAGTTGCATTAAAAGATTTAATAGATGTAGCTTGCTTGCTTGCTTGTTGTATTAAAAGATTTTTAAAATCAGACCAGTAGTTTCAGAGAATTAAAACTTATAAACTTTTATCTTTTGATGATAGGCTGAGCGGTTGGCCCTGGAATCAGGCCTCTGCTTTTAGGGCCAACCACTCGTAACATAACATATCGTCACGCCTTTCCCCCGAGGGGGCTGGCAGAGGTGTAATACAACACCCACACTTCGCCGGACGATATTCAGTACCAAATGAGACAGGGGGCGAGCCTGTCGCCATACACCGGGCTCCAGTCATGTAGCAGATGACACAATACGCACAAATGCTCACACAATGAACAAAGTGCGTGCAGTCTGGGCTCGAACCCGCTCCCTCTGACTTGAGAGGCGGGCCTTCTCCCAACTAGGCTGCCATCGCTTTTAACCACACCACTCAACCTATAATAAACGGAGTTCGTAGGAAGCCTGCTCCGCTCGCAGTGGCAGCCGTGCCTTGATGTCCGTTCAGAGTCCCGACACTGCCTGTCCAACGATTACCGCAACACATGCAGCCCAAACTCAGTTATTAATTTCCAACAAAACGAAACAATCGTGCAATAAAACTGTACTTATATCGCCACATGTCGTGACGTCACTCGTGGCGTCCAGATGTGGCAAACGCGCCAGATGTGCCAAACTGTTTGTCTCAACTGTTTGACATGTGTATCTTTATTGATTACTAAAAAGCGTGGGGGACTTCTGTGTAGATAATTTGTAACAATAGCTGGACGCATGTGCACTGCAAGCTTTGTTGAATATCAATGCTTGCATTGAGTAAGATAGAATAGCTAGCAAAAGCCTTCATAGCAAAACTAGCTGCGCCCCGCGGTTTCACCCGCGGTCCCACGGGAACCGTTAATTGTTTCGGGATAAAAAGTACCCTATGTCCTTTTCTGAGACTCAGACAACGTCTCTGCAAAATTACATGAAGATCGGTTGAGTAAATCGGGCGTGAAAGCGTTACAAACAAACATACGAACAAACTCACTTTTGCATTTATAATATTAGTTAGGATAACTTCTGTAAAAATACGTAGGTAAGTATTCTATAATGAGATCAGACTATAACATGTTTGCATGATATAGTCTGTACGTGACTAATAACCTGTACTAAGCTTATAACGGTCCATAAGCAGTGCCAAATATTTTGTTGCATTGAGATGTTTGGATGCATTGGATAATGTACAGATTAGGTTAGCACTTTTTCTCAAAAAAGAACCAGAGCTACATACACACACATAGATTTTTCATCTATAATTACTTTTTAAAATCTAAGTGCATGTTGGGGCCGTCATAAATGGAACTACACTAGTTTTGATAATTGTTTGGTTTATGTTTTAGATGTAAGTTAAATTGCTGTGTTCTATGAAAAAATAAATAATTAGACAGTATGATAAATAGTCCTAAAATAACTTCGAAACTTTGAAAAATGTAGATTCCGCTGTATTTTTTTAAATGCGTTATAATGCGGCCTTCAAAAATTGTTAGTTCCGGATATAATACAGTTATCACTTATCATGACTTGCGCTAAATATTATGACAAAAGCATACAAAAAATACATACGTATGTATAACCTAATCTGTTAATAAATCACACTAATATTACAAATGCGCAAGTTTGTAAATGCACTGTATCTACTTGTCTGTGTTGTATTTGCTAATTACTCTTTCTAGTAGAAACGGCTCGATGAGTTTGTATAATTTATGGTACTAGCTGTAATCCGCGACTTCGTTAGCGTTTTAAAAAAAAAAGCATTTAAAAATCTTCTCTGTAACTAATCATCCGATTCCGATCAGCCGTCTAGCCGTCAAAAGCCTACAAACGGACAGACAGACAGATTTACTTTCGATTTTTTAATATTACTATGCATAGAAAGGATGGATTACGCATATTTTGTGCTGAAAACAGGTGTGCGTTCAAAGTACACATCGTACGACGAATTTATCTTTAATACTACTTATCTACTTTTTACGAGCGTCGATAAATTTTATAGCAAATCATTTAAAAACCACGCAAATAGTAAATAGGTACTTTAAAATGCTTGCCATCATGTAATTAGGAAAATGTGTTTGGAATAAAATTATGTATAGGAGGTACTTCCCCCGCAGTTATACTAAGGTAAAAAAACATGTAATAAGTAAACTAAAATCTAATAAAAAAATATAACGTAAAAATCTACTTCAAACATGTTTAATAATGTGATGTGTATACATCAAGCTACGTGTTGCATAATTTAACTAGTGACCCGCCCGGCTTCGCACGGTTTACCTGCGAACCATCCGAAAGAAATAGTCTGAATGATAGTGCAAACCGCATCAAAATATGTCGCGTGGTTGAGAAGATTTAGGGAAGGGAAAGACAGCGGGAAGCAACTTACCGTTTAGGCTATGTAAGGAACGTCCAGGTTTGCAACGTCCAGTGTCCTAGAACGTCTACTTTGCTACAACGTCCAGTCCAACAACGTCCAGTGTCCTAAAACGTCCAGTATTACAAATTCTCTACAAAAAATTACTTTGTAAGAAAGTTATTGTCCTTACTTAAAAATAAATAAAAATTTAATAGTTACTTAGGTACATTCCACACAAGTGCTGTGCTAATGTGACGATAAGAAAAATAAAACACCAACAATGACATATACATAACAACAACAAAAATAGCTTAACTAAAATAAACAAACAAAATTATTAAGTAGTTCATAATCACGTTACATCTTAATCTCTACAACTCGTGCCCATATTCTTATCAGCGACTATTTTAATAATGCAAATAATTGCTAAATAGGAGGAAAATACAAAATATTAGTCATCTAGATCTGCCTATCTTAGATTACACCATATGGTCTAGAGATAATGAATCATCTTTCATTTAAAAAAATTAGGTATTTATTAAATCCAAACTATTCTAATTTTCTTTTACTTTAAATTAAAAATGAAAATAGCACTCTATCTGCTATTTCGAATACTCTTTTGTTAAGCACCTATTTAATTATAGAAATAGTACCTTTCCATGTTAAGTTTTGGGAAGGCATTGCCTGCTGCAACATAGCTCACGCTACGGCAGCAGACAGGGTCCTAATTTAAACATTGTGTAAATGTATTGATACAAATAAATATTTTTGTACTTTTTTTAATAATTAAAATGGCGAAAGATTGTGTGAGAGAGTGTTTGATTGTTCTTAACGCTCAAATGGATGGACAGATTTTGATGAAATTTGGTGTGGAGGTAGCTCAAACCCTTGATTAACAAATAGGCTTTTTTCCGTGAAAAAAAAATCTAACTGATGTTGAAAACCGCTTCAAAATCCAATGCTTGGTTTAGGAGTTAGCGGATATAGAGACAGGGAGACGCGGAAAAAGACTGTTTAATACTACTTATGTAGATAAGTAGGATGAGCTACTCGTTCGTTGTTGGAACCAAACAGCGATATTTACATGTCATACAGCACACTACTACAATAAGTAAGCAAACCAAAGATCTATTTTTTGTCACCTCGAATACCAAACGCTTACGTTATGGGAAAACCCCGGCCGGTGGCATTGACTTACCATGTAAAATGTACTGGAGATAGCAGCGCGATTCGTAGCAATGTTACATTTCAGTTAAGATTTCTTACTTCATTTCTCTCGTTAGACGCTCCCTGCAGCGAATTCTAAAGGCTCTATTATTAAATTATCTCTCTATTATCTAAAGGCTTATTGATCTCCTAGTCCACCTAATAGACATCAATCACAGCGACAAAAACAACTAAGTACCTATATTTAGTTTTATTTTTTTTCTATCAAGGACACTGATTAGGTGAAATGTGCTACTAGGTATTACATAACGTTGCAATACGACGGTGTCTCTGTCTACTCTAGTAAGTGAGTATAACAGCTCAATGGCCCTCAGAAACCCAGCTAACGCAGAGCTTCGATACAAACAAGATTCAAGATCCTGATATTTTTTCATTGGCGCCATATTGATAATTAACATGACACATTCTTTGGAAATAAGCAGTCATTGGATCATTATAATGTAAATTATTTGACTAATCGTAAATAAAGGAATTTCATGTTGTAACCGTATTTTTGTTACATTACGACATTGTTTGTTGAGATCTTTTAGTTGCCATTTGAATAATTGGAGCCCGGTGTATGACGATTAGCGACAAGCTCGCTCCCTGTTACATTTGGAACTGAGTATTGTCCGGTGAGCTGTGGGTGTTGTAATATACCTCTGCAACCCTTTTGGGCAAGGCTGATTATGTTTGTGCCTAATTTTGATTTACAAACCAAATGTGTTTGGTTGAAGGTAAAATTAAAAAATTGAAAAGTCAATTGAAAACATGATATCACTATTAGCAATATTACTTAATTCAGACTCTAATAATATTTGCTTTCAAGTTTAATATTTTCTTTGTAGTTTCCTCATTATTGTTCTAAAGAACAAGAAAGAGGAAATAGAAACCAAAGTACACATAGTACAAGAACAAAAACTTTTTTTGTTCTTGTTTGTCCTTTTGTTTTCTTTTTTCGTTAAAAAAACTTTATAAATTCCTTAATTTACCTTGATAAAGTAAGGTGAGAATAATGTTGGACTAGACATTTTGAGTCACTAGACGTATTCGTAAGTGTGCTTTATACTGGACGTTTTAGAACACTGGACACTTTTGGACTGGACGTAGACATTGGACGTTTTAGCAAATTAGACGTTATAGGACACTGGAGGTTGTCAGTCTTATCTAGCATTCTGAAGTAAGTCTAAGATTTGGCAAAATATGAAATAAGATGAAATGTAGAGTATGTAAAATAAGACGCAAACATAAGGGATTCGTTTTCAACCTCTTATTTTAAAGGTTTTAGAAGTAAAAAATTATGCTAAAAATTAAATGAAAACAAATTAACTAGTGCTATTTGTTACGCACTTTTAACAAACTTTTAACTTCATTTTCGTGTGTAAGTATGTACTTATGTATATTTACAAATCTTGAAAGGATATAAATCACGTCCCGGTGTCTATGATTGAGCTGAAATTTGGTATGTGTATTTATGTATACATAACTACGATGACAATGCTATATTTTGTTATATTAATAAGGTACCATGAAGCTGGCCTGATGATGTACTTAGTCGGAAGGTGGGCGTAAGAAGTTGCGAAAGCTTGTTTTTAAATTAAATATATTTTTCGTTTACGTAAAGAGACATTGTTGTGAAATAAAGCGACAATTAATTGTTAAAAAGTTTAAAAAGAAGGTAAAAAATACTTTTTTTGTTTACGTAACTTGTGTACATTGTTCTGAAATGAAACGACGGTTGATTGTTAAAAGAACTTCAAATAGTCACGTAACATAAACTTAGGGAAGACCTAAAATTCGTTGAACGGAACAAAGGGAGGAAGCCCTCTACGGGACGCCGGCAAAAACAAAACTTCCCTTCGTGGACTCGAAAAAAACGTTGGGAAATCATGGCTTGCATAACTTGGCGAAGACTTAAAACGGCTGTGATTAAATAACTAAGTAAATATTAATTCTTACCTTGACCATTTTAATGTTTTGGACAAATATGTTTAATGCTGAATTATTTCATAATGGTAGCCTATTAATAGACATTGACATCTATCATCAGTTTCACACTAGTTAATAAAATACTACTTGTAGAAGCTCTGGTTAACATTTTAACTCGGGAGTTAACTGCTCATCAGACTGATTAATCGCTTTGCGCCACCAAGAGTTAGAAGCTAACCTCGAGTTAACACAATATTAGAGTTATATTTTTAACTTTGAGTAAATTTTAATTCTGCGTTTAAGAATTAAGCTGCGTATCTTTTGCAAGTGGGACTTTTTTACAAAACGATTTATCAGTTTAACTTAACCTCTGATGAGGTTAACTCCGGTTTAAGAAGATAACCCGAGTTTCTGCAAGACTGACCGAAAGAGGTTGTAAGTGATGTATGTATGTTTGGTTGTAAACACAAGTTGTTGTTAAGATGTCACATAGGATCGTATGGACATATATATATTTTACTTACATACTTATATTTTAAAATCGAATGTAACCCTGTCTGTCTGTTTGTAGGCTTTTCACGGCTAAACGGCTGAACGGATCCTGATGAAATTTGATAATTAGTTACAGTATTTTACAAGTAAGGTTTTGGTTAGACATAGATAGATAGACATAGAGTAAAGACCCCTAATCGGTCAAAAATAATGATTCCAAAAAAAGTAAACCAAACCATTGAAAGTCAACCAATTCACTAGTCAGTCTTCGATGTCATCCAGTAGCGGTTACGTCTCCCCACTAACCAATAAATATGGTGAACTGTGTAGTCCACTCATGCCGAAATTTCAGAATATCCAAAACAGTAAAAAAAGGCAACGTCACATATCATCCGTAAGTCTTAAATATATTTTTATGTGCTTTAAAAAGCTAATAATTGTAATTAATTCTTAATGTCAACAGAGCGAAAAGTTGCTGAAAAAAGTGTTGCCACAAGTATTTTTATATTTTCCCTATAATAAACTTTAGGTTTCTTAAGGATCCAGTTTAGCCGATCAGTGGACAAAAATAATTCGACAAAGTAAAAATGAAAATTAGTGAAAACTTCGTCGCCCCTATAACAATTTGCTCTGTGCACCTTCGCAAGAAAGAAATATACGTAACTGTGAAATATCCTGACAAGCAGGCGTCAGTTTTATTTTTATGTAAATGTAATGTTATTTTATTGCCGAAAAAATAACTTAAATGTATGATGTAAATAATGATAGTGTGTAAATTTATGTGTAAATAAGATAAAATCAATAGTTAAAATCAATAGTAATCCCTTTACTATTGATTTTAACGCAAATTCGTACTCTTGATTTTTACTTAAATTCTTACCTTTTACCTACTCTGATTTTAGTTAAGGTTTACATACAATCTATAATATTAGTTTGTAAAATAGTGTCATGAATGGATCTGGGTAAGGCTTTGTGTGTAGTTTAGGTCTGGCCTAAGCTGGCCTAATACTTTGTTTCCGGTCTTGTGATTTCTTTAAACTCTGATCGTTATATAATTTACCCAACTAAATCGGGTAACCTCTTTTAATGGCAAGTTCATCACGTATAGAAAAAAAGGTTTTATTAGGGTACCAAAATAAATTTTGACACGTTTCGAAATCGTGTTTTGTATGAAGACTATCCTTCTGGATCTATGTAATAGAGCATATTCTGTGGGGATACTTTTTCTGAATACAAACAACTAAAAATGCGGATAACATAGGCATACAGGCGGATAATATACATTTAAACTAAAAAAATGTATCAAAAGGTGCTAATTTTAGGATACATAGCGCTGAAAAATAGCGGTTTTTAAAATTATAGTCAGAAACAACACAGTATGAAAAACGAAAAACATGCTATTGTATGTATTTTAGTGATTCGGTGCTGTTTCCGCAGGATATTGCGTTTTTACGACGCTAGTGTGAAATCATACGATAAGCCTACGGTAAAGAGCTCAAATGCAAAACACTTACAGAGGTTTATCAATAAGCACCTGAGTGTGTTAGTATTGGCCGAGTGGTAGCCCTAGTGTCAGAGTTTTAGGCCGCCCGATAGCCTCTGGCTTGGTTTTAACTGTTAACTGGAACCTACAAAACGTGTCTTCCGACCTATGGTAGCTTTCAATTTAATTTTATCATTGTGGATGGAAAAATATAATTCTAAAGATAGAGTATGTGTGCTTGAATTTGTATAAAGGTATCTAGCAAAACATAATTTTATTTCTTATTAATTTTTATAAAAAAATCTTATAAAAAATTCGTTCTACAATTTTTTTCACATAACACATAGGTATGTCTTAAAATCTGACAAAATATAAATTTGATTTCTTAATACAATATAAACAAATTTGAACATACTCAGCCAATCCATACAATTAAATCTTTGATAAATATATGTCCAGATTAGAAGGACCAAAAAAAAAAACAGCCAGCCGTTAGGTTAGTAGATACGCGTATGACGCAACCCTAATAAAAGACGAACCTGTCACGCACACTAGTCCATATAAAAAAGTTGGCTTATCACGTTTCGTTCATAAATAGTACGGAACTCTCTAGACATATACATATATATTTATATACTTATATATTTAAATAAACTAAGCTGTCAAAAACTACAGCGTTATTCATTACAGTAGGTACAATAACTTTTTTTTTATTAAATTAATTTTTTAATTAATTTTACGCGATAAAATCCGGATTTGACCATCAACTCGCCTGTTGGTCGACGATGTCCGCAGAGCAGCCTTTTTATCATTGTAAGTATCCGTCACATTGCATGCCCTTTACTTTAGTACATGAGCAAAGGCGTGAACGACAGCGCAGCCTTGTAAGGTCGTCCGATCGCATTTATTTACTGAACACGCTTCGCTGCTTCCGTAATATCCACCAGTTTTATGATGGCAATATAAAGCCGACAATTAAGAAAAGTTAAAGTATTAGAATAAATATTTTAAGTAGGTAGTTATTGTAAAGATTTTGTCGTAAAAAACCTAGTAAAAAAATGTGTTCTTTTTTATGGTGATAGGAGTTACAAAAGGTAACGTAACTCAACAAAAGCAAAAATTTTATGTCTCAAATTTGCAAAACCATATACATATCATATATTCTTAAACGTACTCAAATAGCTCATTAAAATTTAACCCACTGTTGTCTGTTATTCCAAATTTTTGCATATTTTAGTCAAATATGAAACTAAAGATTTAAATCCATCTAATAATCCAAAACCATCCTTAGTTTCGTAAATTGTTGTCATATAAGTAATCCACGACTCAAACATCAAAGGGAACAAACTCACTGTTGAGTGTTGACCAGTGTAGGTATTCGGCCTCATTGGAGTGCATTTAGTTCATATGTGAGTTTACATCCACTAAAACCTCCTCGGTATACCCATCCTTTGTGCTTGACAGAGGGTACTAGGATCTCCGTGAGAAAGCACAGGTGCCTAGCACGTTGCCTAAATATAATCCCTGGGGTGTGGGTCCCTCCCTCCTCAAAATGATGAAATCTCGTTTTTAACTATTATTTAGCTCTTTGCTAATTCGGTACGCATAATACTAATTTATATATATGTATTGATATTTTATTATATTTATTTATAATATTTATAATTATTCATATTATATTTATTTTTGGTTATTTATTTAAGTAGGTACATATTATTAATATTACTTATACTTACTTATTATTAATCTTTTAAATTTTAATTTAGTTTTATGTACACCACCTACCCTTTTCGTATTTCTGTGAGTTCCTGTCCATCCAAAGGTTACCTGGAAGAAATCGCTTTAGGCGATAAGGTCGCCCTTGTACTGCCGAAATTGTATTTTGGTTTTTAAGATTTTCATGTAGTTTTTGGTGTGCAATAAAGATATACTTATTGTATTGTATTGTATTGTAATGATGCAACCACACCACACCGTTGTCTTCCCTGCACCCAGTACTTAACCCAACGAACGCGGTAATTACATTATCCAATTTGCAGTATTGGTGAGCTAGCGCGCTAAATTTGGATTGGGTAATGGCAGTAAGACATTGCAATTTTTTTTTTCTATTGCTCGGGCACGCTAAGTTAACATACTGCAAATTGGATAGCTTTTATGGCCGCTTAAAACCGATCATAGTCTACCACAGAATAGTTTACAGTTCTAATAGTTGATCAAACTATACATGGTATGTGATGACGAAGCCTCTAAGTAAACACAGTTAGACAGCGTTTGTAAACAAACACGGCATACTTTGACACGTCAACTCATTGCACGATTGGATTCCTTCTGTTTCATTCTAGCCAAAAGATTTTTAGCAAATTAGAGCTAATGAAGGCTAAGCTGCTTAGTCTCGGAATAGTTAGATAGTGTTTTGTCTTTTTCTTTCTTTTGAGTATTTAACTGGATCGAAAAAGACAAAACACTGTTTTAGTATTTCGATAGTATACAAAGATTACTAACATAGTGGGCAGAGTAATTTTGCGAGGCGAATATTGCGAGATTGGCATTGGACCAGAATTATAAGACCGTACGAGAAAAGAGGCTGTTACCCAGCATTAGGCGATTACGGGCAACTGACAATGAATCTGTACTTTTGGTCTAGGTAGTTATATGTTTAAGAACATACCTACCTACCTAGTTCTGTACTCTAGTTCTACCTAGACCTAGAGTACAGATTCAAAAAATACAGTTACAGTACAGTTAAAATAATGAATTAAAAAAAAATCCTGACATCGATTTTCATCAACACTGATTTTCATCAAACATAGCTAATAACAATCCCGACTAATTCATCTTTCAAAAAAACGAAAATCAAAATCCGTTCATCCGTTCGGGAGCTACGATGCCACAGACAGAATATATACATACAAACACACACACACACACACACACACACAAAAGCTTAGAATAAAATCATAAAAAATACTTACAAGTAACTTACTAGTAAAACCGCGAGTCAAGCTTAGTCAAAGCATTCGCTAACATAAATCCAAATACGCGATTTCTGAACTTTAAACCACGTCCCAGAATAGTCAGCAGTGACCTCCTAATCAAACTTGTTTCCACGGATCCATGTGGCGCCAGAATTAATTCAACATACCTACATAAATACATAATGTGCTTAATAACTTTATAACGAAATAACTTACATTTACAACGGCCTTTTAAATGTTGTTTTCGTTGAAATTAGCCTTTTGATAGCAACAGGTAGATTTGTTTAAGGACTTATTCAAAGCTAACGTAGTACTGCTAGTTATTCTGTGCTAACGTATAAAATTAAATAACTTTTAAGCAGTTATATTATTAGTTTTTATTGACGTTACTTAGTCACGTGACTAATATTGTAAAAGCAAAAGTAACATTCTTAATACAAAAAAAAAATTCAAATGTAATGTGCGGTAAAATTATGATGAAAGGATACTTTTTTACGAAGGAAACGGGATTTAGAAAAAAAAAAACAAAATTTCGAGATTTTCTAAATCTTTGCATGATCTAACATATCTATACTATAGCATAGCGAAAATTGCATTAAAATCCGTTGCATACTTTATTTATGAACAATAAATGTAGTGATCGATAGCATGAAGCGACTTTCTTTTATAAATGTCATGTATAAGGTTGAAACTTCAGTGCAAAATTTCATGTTATTTTTAGACTCAGATTAATTATTACTGTTCTGTGTTGTCTGTCAGTCAGTTTTTGTTAAAATCTTACAAATATAATATACATATATAAATATTATATATTATATATTATATATAATAATTAATATATATATATGTATATTATATATATATAAAATCTTTCTATAATTATCTTATTCTCTCTAAAGAACAATTCCGTCTAACAACACAATATTCAAAGTTTAATTTCTCCACATTACAATTTGAAAACGCATAATTTTGCAAAAGTTTCCTGTTCATCTGTAAAACGTATGACACGATGTATTATGGATAAAACCACCTGGTGTATCGAGAAAAATTGCATCTAGCCGACTTTTTGGCAGAAACGATTTATTTCATGACACTGGTGGTCTAGATTTGAATAAAACCTAGAATTTGGAATGGGTATTAGGCTAAAAAAATATTATGCGTTGCGTTGCGGGGTCAAACTTAATTCGTTATGCGTACAAGTAGGGTTGCTCCTACTTTGTTTTTCAAGTTGATCGTGATAAAAAATGTTTAGGTTTCTAATACTCTTTTATGTATTTAAAAAATAGGTTATTACGTATGGATAAACCGCTCATTTTTATAGTTTAGTTTTTGATCGTAAATCTTTGGATTTTTTTATAACTGTTCGTGAAACTTGTGTAAGGTACATTAAACACGTTCGGTGTTTCAAAAACTGATTTTACTCTACATTTTTCTCGAAAACTCATCTAAAATCGTAAAATCTGTTTAACGCAGATTTAATGAAGAAACAGCTGCCAGCCAGCTGACCCCTAGCTTGAATAATAAATACACATTCCCATTTTTAGCTTTTCGTGTGACAACCTTAAAGAAAGGCCAAATCGAAGCTATGCATCAGGCAATTTGTCAAACATCAAAAACAACTTGGTGATGCAAAAAATACATTGTCAATTCGGAACATTTTGCATGTAGCAAGCCAGATAGGCGGCCGGCAGTTACAGATGGCATTTTTATACTTTACAAAACTGCGTTTGTCTATTTGATATTTAAATTGAAACATCCGCAGTGTAACGTTTTGAAAAATGGTGTAATTTTTATTAGTAGGTAGTTTGACGCTGGGAAATGTTATTTAACGTTTGGACATTATGATTGATAGATAGATAGATAGATAAACTCTTTATTGTTCACACCACAGATAACAAAACAACAAGAGAAAAATAATGATAAAACTTATTAAATAGTGTAACAACTAAATTTAAGATTAATATTTAAGATTTGCACTAAATTTAAGAATTGCCTAAGTCCTTGCTTACTCCTAGCTAGGTCCTATCTAACTTTTTTTACACGAACCTGCCATTCCTTATGGGAATCTTAACTTTATGGAACCGATTTTTTAAATATTTTTTATAAATTTGAAATAAAAACAACACTACATACAACAATAATAACAACGCAACAAGGCCACAGTGGCCATATTCGGAGATTTGAGATTTTCATCTCACATTTTTTCGTCCTTGTTGCTCTCGTTTGAAACGTCATAGGTAGGAGAGTGACCAAGATAAAATCTCATCTCATCTCACGCGCAGGAATAGCCCCCCTGTTGCCCTATTCGGAGATCTGAAATTTTCATCTCACCTTTTTTCGTCCTTGTTGCTCTCGTTTGAAAAGTCATAGGTGGGAGAGTGACCAAGAAAAAATCTCATCTCATCTCACGCGCAGTAATAGCCCCCCTGGTCTCCGAACTAGTAAAAAACTGCTAAAAGGGAATAATTAGTTTGAAACTATGGTAAAGCAAGGAGTTAAGGGCAATTATTATATTTAGTGCAAGTGCCTATAAGGGTCGGTTGCATGTCACGTACTTAAAGAAAGGTTACGGAAAATTAATCGTGAAAGTCAAATTTAACCACCGGATAATAGCAAACGGGTCGATCATGTCAGGGTTAGTTGTCATGTCTATGAAACATGACTTTACGTCAGAGCTCGGCTAATGTTGAGGTTATGCTATGGTTAATGTTAAGCACCGGTTACAACTTTAGCTAATTTGTACCAACAACCGACCATTAGTCTAGACCAGAGTATACAAGCTTAGTTACGCCACCACATTTCACTTCACGGTGTTTTCATAACAGCTCGTAAGAAACTCTACAAGAGTCTCGTATAAGAGTTTCCTATTGTACCATGAAATCCATTACATAATACTTTTTATACAGAAAATTTCGAGGAAACTGAAGCCCCGTCAGAGTTTTGCAATAAAGGGGAAAAGTTTACCAACTTCGTAAGAGCGGCGCGTAATCATTGTAGGGTTAAAAATGAGGGTCTGCATTGACATAACCCTCGGTTACCGCACGTGTCCTCCAGGTGCGGATCATAGACACATGTTGAGTCTACAGCGGTGTAACAATGAGTTATTTTGACTCAGACACGGCAACAATCAGCCTGTTTGTAACTTGCTGACAATGGGGGTTATCGATGCGCGGAACGGTGGCTAGCGGTGTGATTGTCTGTTTACTTTTCGGTGCTTGTTGAACTCTATATAGATTTGCTTTGAGCACATGATTGGAAAAGTATGTAGTTTGAGGCGCTGAACAGTCATGCTTGGAGTAGATTTGAGGAGCTGGTGGAGCAAAGCAGACTTGTCCTGCAAACTAGTTTTTGCAGTAGAGGGTATAAACTAAAAGATGACACGTGTTTTTGTGCTTGAAAATACTTTTATCGATGGACCAAATCGTACGGTTTTGAATCCTTTTTTGGTTGCCGAAAGATAATACCTACTTCATAGATTAATCCAGCATAAATATGGGTCTAAAGCCGAATTTTTAATTTCGGCTGAAGCTACGTGGTCCGAAAGAAGACTACAAATTAAATTCACTAATTAAATTTACTTATAGATTACGAATAATTTTAACTTAAAAAGACCGAAATTGCAAAACGTGGTCCGACTGCATTTGTTCACCGGCTCATTGCAATGACAACTCGACATCCTTAACCAATGGCGACAACTAAAAAAAGTATCTGTTTACTAAGCACCTTCTATTTCTAGGTACAATAGTCTAATCAATAAACCGCAATTATAAAACCAAGTCTTAAAGACAAAGTAACTAAGTATAAAACAGACGTGCAATGTCCAGATCAATACGAGCCGAAATTTCCAAGAAATGCCCTCGTCCGAATATGTTAGTACGATGCCGTCTTTTACTGGAAAAATAACAAATGGAAGCTAAATAGACGCAAAATAAGTAAAGTAGATAATATGAAAATCAGCGGTAAGTAGTGACTTTTATTGGCTAATTTCTGCAGAAAAGCGATGATAGCCTAGTTGGAAGGCCCGCCTCTCAAGCCAAAGGGGGTTCAAACCCAGCTTAGAGCACGCACCAATTTGTTCAATGTGTGAACATAAGTGCGTATTGTATGTATGTCATCTGCTACATGACTGGAGCCCGGTGTATGGCGATAGGCTCGCCTCCATTTGGGACTAAATATCGTCCGGCACAGTGTGTATTACACCTCTGCTAGCCCCCTCGGGGGAAAGGCGTGAAGATATGTAATTTCTGCATAATTTATGTATATTTTTTGTGACCAATAAAGTTATCATTGCGCAAAGCGGTTACAAGAACTAGATTAAGCTAAGCTGCAGACGACTCTAGTGTCATTTAGTGGGAGGAGCTTTTGGCCATTTAGTACGTACCTCCTGATAGGAATTATGCTATCTGATAGCTCGAAAAAATGTGCAGGTTACGCCCACGGCTTTTATACTAAAATACTTTCTAAGTTTCAAGTTTTTGAGAACTTGTTCATGCTCGTTTTCTGCGCGTCTGCGGAAATATTTTTGGGACAATTTTTGTTTAAATAATTATATAATAATTTGAGTTCATATTCAATTTTCATACTAAGTGTTATGGTTTTATGGTATGGTGGCGGTTTCACGTGTAAGTTCCAAAAATAGCCATCGCCACATAGGCAAGGATATCTTAGCGGGAAAGAGACAGGGTCAACTAATATAAAGCTTACAGGTGCTTCGTTAAAAATATGCGTCATTTTTATCGTCCAGTATCTAATTCTACCAACAATGGTGTTGGTTTGTTTCGTTGTTCCCGCCAGTTGTATAAAATTCTAATTAGACAGATTCAAGTAACGAAAACCACAGGCCAAAGTTAGTTAGCAATAAAATGTGTCGTATAGTAATTACGATGTCATACGGAACTTATGTTAAAGCAATATTACAGAAATCAAGCACAGTATGGACGGTTCGACAACCCATTCTTTAGCGCACTTTGTGTGTGGCAACCAGCCGGTTTCAAATTCAGCTTGCGCAGGGGTAACCGGATTCAAGTTTACCATTGACGCGACTGTGTAACCGAGTTACAGTCTAATTCACTGTGGCTACTAGCCACATGGATCTTACGACTACTTACTTAGCCAAATGAATATGATCACTTACATGGCTATTTACCATTTAGCTCTACCCTATAATGTAGGTAGAGTCATGGTCCAAAAAAACTTTATTAAACAATGGACAGAATGACAAGTGAAACTGCTGCGTATAGATTGCTTGAGCTATGGATGAGGTTTCGGAAATGAGGCTCAAACTTTGACGTCTACTTTGGAAAATTATGGAACATGAATGATCCCTTACTGAGAGTAATGTATAAGTTGATACAGTGGTGTAGAGGTGGCGTCTGGCCGGCGCCCGATTGCTTGTCGCAGCGCGACGCATAGAATAATCGAAGGAGGTATCCCATTTCGAATTGTGTCCATATCAATGGCTAATGGCTACTATAGAATAATATACTATAGATATTATAATATAGGTTATATTCTAAAATAGAACCGTGATTCTAATCTTTGTGAGACTCCTTAGTTCATAACAAAAGCATGTCTCGAGTCTCGGCTTGGAGATTTGACCGTTGTTTGTAAACATGTTGTTTATTCGATACCAAAAGTAGAAAAACACGATTTAAAGATTAAATCGAGGTGATAAAATGTTGAGGTCTAGAATATGAGGAAATAACTTTCAGGATTCTCAATTCGACAGTTCCATCTCGAGTTAAAACTTACCTTTTTACATTGTTAAAACCTGTGTATGGTACCTTTTACATTGTCTGTTTCTAGATCACTTAATTCCTGAATGTTTGATTTTAGACTTTCAGGATTATTCGCAAGTTGTGTTGATGTTCACATCTCGAGTTAAAACTTACATTTTTACATAGTTAAAACCTAGGTACATTTACTGTTTTTTTTTTTTTTTTTGGCTTCGCTTGTCTGACGCTTTTGATTCACTGTTTCTGGATCACTTAATTTCTGAATGTTCGATTTTAGACTTTCAGAATTATTCTCAAGTTGTTTTGATGGTTACATCTCGAGTTATAACTTACCTTTTCACATAGTTAAATAAATAAATAAAATAAATAAATTCGGGACATTGTCACACACGGTCGCCTGACCCCAAACTAACCAAAGCTTGTACTATGGCTGCCAGAGACTGATATACTTACATACTTAGATATTTTTTTAAATACATACTCAAATTGATAATAACACCCATACATAGAACAAACACAAATGTTCACCACATAAATGTTTGCCCTAGGTGGGAATCGAACCCACGCCCCCAAGCTCAGAAGGCAGGTTCACTACCAACTGAGCCACCGAGGCAGTCATAGTTAAAACCTAGGTACCTTTTTACATTGCTTTTGGACCACTTCATTCCTGAAGGTTAGATTTCATACTCTCTTACTCTACGACTTTCAGGTTTCCACACCTTTTCCTCCTCAAACTTTCCGACTAGAATTTTCTTAAAGTTCTCATGATCTTTACTTAAGTTAGTCTTTTAATCGGAACATGGCATGTGTAGTACGCATTCTGCCTAAGGCTGCGGTTTCTGAGTCATCAAATGACCAAGGCAATTGGACTGTTCGGCCGAGATAATGATGTGAAATGCTATAGGTTAGTGGGCGGCTCCACGGACGACCACATTTCTATTGCTAATCGGTTTCTAATAAAACAAAGTACTACTTAGCTTACTTAGCTTGTTGCTAGAGCAAAGAGTATTCTGTTATTATTTCAAATTCTTTTTTTTATTAAAAATACACTCATTAGTACTAAAAGACAGGCATTTACTACCAAACTGTGTGTTGAAAACCCGTGTTTTGGGAGTTAATCCTTCCAGATTATTTTACATTACATAGCATTTTGTACACAACATAGCATTTTGTTGTGTACAATGTTTAAAACAACTGTAGCTTATGTAAGCGATGATAGCCTAGTTGGAGAAGGCCTGCCTCTCAAGCCAGAGGGAGCGGGTTCGAACCCAGCCGACGGCACGCACCAATTTGTTCATTGTGTGAACATATGTGCGCATTGTGTGTTCTACATTACTGGAGGCCGGTGTATGGCCACAGGCTCGCAGGAGTGTCACATTTGGGACTGAATATCGTCCGGCGAAGTGTAGGTGTTGTATAACACCTCGGCCAGTCCCCTCGGGGGAAAGGCGTGACGATATGTTATGTTATGTTATAGCATAAATCAATTTTTGTAAATACGATATTTTCACGAATGAAACTACGTGAAACGATAGATATAGCTAGCTTCATAGCTAGACTGCCCAAAGGGGGGTTTCCCTTTGGGCAGTCTAGCTAAAAATTTTGACAATTCCTTGTTATTTATGTATTTTAGATATAGTCCCAAGCCACGACTGATTGTGCCAGGCTGTCGTTCCAAGGGGAAGTCACGGTACTCATCTACCTATAATTAACAAACAGCAAAATTTACAACGATCACGTGTGATCTAACGACCAGTCGCAAGCGCCGTAACACTTTTTCAACATCTTAGTAGAAGACTCGATGTAATCGTCCGTGGAGACGTCACCTTATCCCCAGTATTGTACGTCGGCGCCAGTCTGTAACATTTGTCGGTGAAAGTCGTATCATCACGACTTCTCATACATTAAGCTTGTCGACCGTGCGAATGTTAAGTATTACTCTATTTTTTACATAAGTGACCGCTCATCATTTTCTCATTTTGTCCGGTAAAGTCACAAAATGAGTATACCGTTAACGATACTTATCGTCGATTTTACATAGAGTTCTTGAAAGTTACTTGTAACTAAGGTATTATGCTCAACGACTTAAAAATTGCACGAATCCCATTTAAGTACTTATTCAGTACTTTTATGTCTAGAGAGAGTTCCGTACTGTTTATGAACGAAAAGTGACAGACCAACTTTTTTATACTACCTAGTGTGCGTGACAGATACGTCTTTTATTAGGGTTGCGTCATACATTTTGTTCATTTAGAACCTAACAGTTGGCTGTTATTTTTTTCGGCCCGTGAAATATTTTTTCAGTCCATCTGGACATAAAAACAGCTTATAGGTACTGTAAATACGAAAGTTTGTGTGTGTGCTTGTTTGTTACTGTTTCAAGCTCAAATAGTAGATGGATTTGATGAAATTTAGTATGGAGGTAGCCTACTCTCTAACCGCGGGCCACAGCTATACCTAGTGTCTAATATTTCCATGCAAACGCGTTTGTCGAATTTACAGAAAACTTCATCAGATGAAATTTGATAAATGAAAACCTATTTGTAATCAAATCAATGAAATCATGCTGTATTGTGAGCCTCAACTTAAGAGTCCCGCGACGCTCTGAAATTTCCATACAAACGCGCTACTCAAATTTCTTGAAAGCCATTTGTCAGATTATGATGAAATTTAGCATGTACAATTAAATTAACAATATCTCCGCCCCTATGTTCTTGGTTTTTTTTTAATGTTCTCAAGCGAAAATAGAGGTATGAAAAATATGCGCATTTTTAAGGGTTCACTTTTGACTGGTTTATTCAATAGATAGACAAAACAAATCATAAATTCCATTACATAGGGAGGTTGTCTACATCATTAGCTGTTAAATGAATCCATAATACAAGAGAAATTCTTAGTTGCTTAAGAATGAATGATTACAGTAGTTCAAAAGTCATAAAAAAAAATTTAACTGCACTTTGTCACTCTGCAGGTAACTTTAGAGGCTCGTCAGTATCATTACTTGCTCTCTTCGCTCTTCTTCTTCTTCTAGACGAAATGGCTATAGAATACATTAAGCCAATGTGAAGTTAGTCTAGGTCGCCTAGGTCGAAATTAGTTAGGTCGCCGGACTCTTAAGTTAAGCAGCCATTCTTACAATTAATGGTTTTCTTAACTTTGCATAGTGATTAGGCACCAGAAATCGAAATAGCTCTTTTTTATTCGTAAAACGTAAGATAACATACAAAGATGATTTAATTTGCTTACTTTAAGCCTTACTTTTTACCTTAGTTCCCATTAATTTCACAATCAACACTAAAAAGACCTAACCTAATCATTAAACACAAATTCCAACCGATCTCTCATCTGATGCAGTTTTCAAATTTAAATGCCGTCCTACATCCCTGACCCATTAAAAAGGTAACAACAACAGCCAAGTTATCTGGAGATTCGACTGAGGGAGCCACCATTACATCATCTGAACGAAACTCACAGCCTCTTCCCAGTACTTTAGTTTCCTTACTTGGTCACGTCTCTGAATATGCTGGTCGCCCTATTAAAGGGTGCGTTTCTGTGAAATTTGGCGCCGCCGTGGTGCCAGAGATTGTTATCGATATGTGAGAGTTCTATCTGGGAGTCGATCTGTATCCTTTTTAGCTTTAACTGCGGTACTCTTTGTATAAAGCAGTTACTATTGTTTAATCTTTGGTAGCGCCCTCTACCTTTTTTACCTTTTGTTTCAACGCTCTCCGTGATGCGTTATGTTCAACTTCTAAAGATCTGGCTATGAATCTACCACGAGCGTTAAGCAAGAAAGTACACTATGACACAAATAATTAAAGCCCGATTTCGAAAAGCTTTAAATCAAGCTAAAGTAGGCTAATCTATTCGCCTTATCTATAGCTTGACCCAAGGCTCGACCCCTTTGGCTTAAGCAAACATTGCTAACTAATAGATCCGGAAACTCCTACGTTCAACAAACAGAAGTTGGGTACTAAGCAACTATCCATCTATTTAAAATGATTAAAACTCCAATCATTCCGTAGGCGGGACACAGCAACAAATCTCCGAAGATAAACACCTGGCAGTGTAAGAAGCTTGCTCCGTAAACGAACGTAGCTTAGCCGGCTTACTCCCAACGACCACCTCCAAAACGACACCACTGGTGGTCGTTAGAACAATATTTTAATTTTTGTCCCAACTGTCGCCAGTGAGGCTCGTTTTATTCGTATGAGACGTTTAATTATTTTATGTGGTAACGACCACCACCACACTGACACCACTGGTGAAAATTACAGTCAAACTACGATATAACTGCAACATGGAAAACCATTTTTGATCAAGTTTTACACTGTAACACAGCTTATTTCGTTTTAAAAGCGAATTTCGTAGTTTTTCTAATTTTAAACTATAAGTGATGCTAGTTTGGTATTCATAGACTGTTTTTGTTATTATTTAGAATAGTATTGTATTGTTTTGTTTTTCTAAAATTTTATTTATCTCTATTTAACTTTTTGTGCGACGACGAACTACCTAATTTACTTAATACTGTAACTCGTGCAAGTGATGTAATAATCTTTAATGAGAATAAATGTCTTTAAACCTTATTACCTACATTACAATGACAAAACGCAAAAAAATATAAATATTTTTTTATGACTGGCGGCAGTTGGGACAAAAAATTAAAACTTTGTCTAACGATAACCACTGGTCGCTGTTTTGGTGGTGGTCGTTGGGAACAAGCCGCTTAGCCGGCCGTAAGTAGTATTGCTACGTCTGTGTCTTGTAAAAGTGGCTTTAGATCGTACGATGATGGTATAAGGCGCATATTCGAAGGCAGACTGTTTTATGGTAGCGCTGGGTGGTTGGCAACGCCTTCGCGGCGCCTCGGACGGCGATTATGAGCCATAAACTAATTCCGGTAGCTTGGCCATTAGGAACGATAATCCATATTGGTTTGGCTAGCGTTGCGTTGAGCTTTACCTTCTGTGTACAACAGTTGGGCCCTACACAAGTTGCAAACGCTGGAACGTCAGCTGCTGATTGGACGAAAAACTAGCTTTAAAAATGGCACGTGATCATATTGTGAATCCGTCCAATCAGTAGCAAGCTTTCGAGCGGGACCGATTTTAGAAACAAAATCGCCTGGAAGTTATTGCAATTAAGTGTTTAAACCAGGAATAACAAAACAAAAGGATGAGAACATTTACAACGATTGTAAGTATCAACTTACGACCTTATTGTTAAACGCGATCTCTTCCATAATAACAATTTCCATAAGGCTAGTAATCAATCTTGCTAAGTTATTAATCACTGCTATTTCAAATTAAAATTGCCACATTGTTATTTAGCCTAGCATCCTGTAACTTGACTCTTGGTGTAACAAAACACCGCTGATGTATTGGGAAATCCATTGCGAAATTTAAAGTCTATTAATAAAGAATATTTTACTAAAGAATGCGGTCCAGAGGTTGTTATTTTATGTTTATTGACTAGGTATGGCATGCGGACATGTTTGTGTCTTTATTCGATTTGAAAATGTGAAAAACATGCACGTATCCTTCTATTTTTAACCGACTTCCAAAAAGGAGGAGGGTCTCAATTCGACTGTATGTTTTTATTTTTGTTATTCTCTTCCTTCTTCCTTGGCGTTTTTCCCAATTTTTCTGGATTTATTTCTTTTTCCGTTTCGTTTTTTTTTTTAGATTTTTAAGGATTTTATTGGATCGAAATTAAAAGTCCAAATGAACAGATCTCTCACATTTTATTTTTCGTGTTTTTTTTCTGTTTTTCTCGAAACGTCTCTTCTTTCTTTGAGGGTTTTCCAGATTTTTTAGGCTTCTATTGTTATTAAACTAAAAGGTCATTGTCATTTGATTTCCTCAAATGAATCATTTTATACCTAATACTTGTTACTTGTTTAATGTTTTTGTAAATATTTTAGGTAGGTAAGTAGAAGTGAGCGAAATATTTGGAGTGCTTCACTATACATATTGATGTGGGTAGAGATCATCATCTTATCTAAAATTGAACTTCACACTAATTCCAAATACAGCACAGACATAAAAAAGCTGTAGAATTCAAAATATATGGAACTACTTACGTATATTTTTTCTACTTCTTCTGCTGGGTTCTTTAGGATAATATTACCAAAACTAAAAGGAACAGAGGTGGACGGACATTCAGTTTTAGAAAACACAAGCGCTACCAAAAGCTCTATCTAGGTACTTAATACAACGTACCATTTGTTAACAGAAATCCATATAATTATCATAGTTGATTGTCATAAGTAGGTATTTGAGACATTTTACTCGGGATTTATAGGTATTTATTACATTCAGGCCCTGCGTCGCCTGCGCTTGCCTAACGTTCGCTACGCTGTAGAGGCTGTAGACAACCGCGTTGGTTGTTCCAAAAAAAAATTTAGAGATGAGAGAAGAATGAAAGCAAAGCAATTGGACACAGAGAAAAAGACAACAAGAAACTAGCAGGACAATTTCAACGCATATGAAGTCGCTGCAATGACCAGCCTTTACTATAACTATAACTGCATTATATACTAGGCAAGTAGGTGTAAATAGACTACGGAAGATGTAAAGAGTCGCATAACAAACGTACCAGCGACATTCCGGCTTGTATCGGAGTTTATAACTATCACTGCTGACCATATGGAATGAAACCTGTTTGTATTCAGACATACGCGCATACCGCCGCGGCGCCGGCTGCACACGAGATTCACAACTCAAGATTTAATATTATGTAGGTATTTACATAAGGCTTTAGAGAGGACGAGCAACCGAGAACTTTCTGGAATAAATAAAAGAGATAGACTCTTTATTGTTGACACTAGAATAACACTTGAAAAGAAAAAGAAGACCACTTAAAAACGTAGTGTGACAAATGGTGGACGTATCAGAAAAAGAGGGTTTTTACAAGTTTTTTAATCATGTTTGCACATATTATGTCAGCATGCCGAGAAGAAGTCATGACTTTAACTCCTCATGCATGCATGAGTTAAAGTCATGTCTTAAAAAGATTAGCTGAAGACTCAAGCCTAAGCATTATTTACATCATCAAGAGCAATGCTCTTAAATCTGACTTTGACCTTAATTTTTTGGCCTGAGTAAGGACAATATTTGAAGGTGAAGGTCATCCATCATCACATGCGAACGCTGATGCATTTGCTTAGGATCAAGCCGCTTCCGCACTGTCAAGTCCCCATTCTGACTTATTTAACTTAGTCGTATGCTACATACTCGTAACTGAAGCCCAGTGTATGGCGACAAGCTCGCCCCCTGTCACATTTGAGACTGAATATCATCCGGCGAACTGTGGGTGTTGTAATAATATATGTAATATACCTCTCCTCCGACAGCTCCTTTGGGGAAAAGACGTGACGTTGTGCTATTAAACTTAGTGCCTAAATTAAACTTAACTTAGTTATACATTTTCATATTTAATTAATAATTTTAATTACACTGAGTTGATATGGATTTAAACATAACATATCGTCACGCCTTTCCACCGAGGGGGCTGGCAGAGGTGTAATACAACACCCACACTTCGCCGGACGATTTTTAGTCCCAAATGTGACGGGGGCGAGCCTGTCGCCATACACCGGGCTCCAGTTTAAAATGTAATCAAACGTACATAATTGATAATTTAAAGTCCTCCATACTTTTAAAATGTATCTCACGACACATCTCAAGTCCGTCCACCTCGTGTGCGGCGGAGTGACGTCACTTGCGCAGGCGCCGGCGCCTAGCGACCGGCCGCGGACGGACCAACCTTGTCCTTCCATTCTATTTTGTTAGAAAAATAAACCTGATACGGTTCAAAAACACTTGTAAAAGGCTCAAAATCGTAACATCCTCTTGAATTTAACACAAAAACTTTGATTTTTGAGTTAGCTTTAAGATTTTTTGCAAGGTTATATTTTTTGCCTGGGTTAAAAAGGTTACCTACTCCAAAATCAAAGCAGCGATGGATCAAAAGTACGGGTACATAGTGAAAACTCTAACTATTTACCACACATACAGTACATTACAGTAGGTACTTAATTCGAAATGATTATGTTAATTTAACCAACCAAAGTGGAGAAATATACTTACCTACCCAAAGAAACTGTAACTTACAGCTTCCAACCAACTTGCTAAGGACAATAATTGCAAAGAGTAGCCACTTACACAGTTTTAACTTGCGAGGACTGCAATTACAAAGAATAAGAACATAGTTTCATAGAAAGCGAAACAAGGCTGCACCTTATTACTAGAAGCTTAACAATCAGCTCATGTCGCGTCGTGCCGTTTTTAACGATGCGACCAGCACGACAGTCGGCATCACCGACGATTTATCAGCCGATCGGAATCACTTATACGCCTCTCCACGGTTTTTATCAGTAATCTACTCGTCTACGTCTTCCGTATGGCGGTAAACCTTCTGCTAATTGCTTAAATTACCTGTTACTTAGGTCTCCGTGACTTCATGTGAGACTAGAGTTGAGAAATTGTATATAGGAAGTTCTAGAAATAAGTAGGTAGGGAAAAGGATATGAGAGTGTAGGTTTCGGACGACAATTTCGTAATTAGATAGAGCGGAGGGCAAAAAAAAAGCAAGGTAGACCCCAAGCATTTGGGATACACAATCAGGAAGAGAGGGAGAGGTATCAATAAAAGAAGCTTAAAAGTAGACTCCCAAAATTCATTTTAGAAACCCAGTCGGGTTCCCAAAATAAGTCGTCTTTAAGTTTGTGTCAGGCGATGGAAAAAGGTTTGGCAGCGGAACTAAACTATCGAAACCCACTAATAGTAACGTAACGATTATTCCGTAGCCAGGTCATATCATCGACGTGAAAAAAGTTGGGTTTTTAGAAACCCAACCATTTTACGGTCTAGATTTTCAATGACCATTATTTAGATAATGGTCATTGAAAATCTAGACCGATCTACCTAAAGTAACAAAGGCTAATATGATTCTCCTCTTGTTACAGAACGTATAATCGAGCGCGACGCGGGCTTCGTTTCCGGCGGCGATGACGACGACTCGTGCTCCGGTCCGGCTCACTCCGACGACTCCGGTGTCCGGTTGGTGGAGAACGAGCTGAAGAGGAGAGGCGTAGCACGTCTGCAGCCGCCGAAGAAGCGCATCCGACTGAGTTCACAGGAAGACCTAACCAGCCCTGATAGCGACGCCTCGAGCCCGTTCCGACCGTGGTCTTTTACTGGTTGGTATCTTGTATCTTACCTAGTATTAAAGCCGTGCAATGCAACGTGCAAATGTTCTTCAAAGAGGTCTTCGGCCTAAAAACTCATACCTACCAGAGCCAGCCACGCGCACATACTAACTTGCAAACGTAGTTCAGGAATAAGATGCAGAATAACTATATTTTGATCTGAGTAAGGCGATGGATAGACACTAGACATGGATAGCCAGTGTCTTTTGTTATAGTAGAGACAACCATTTAACTTAATTAGCTGATAATTTGTATATAATTAAAAGTAGAAAGAGCTGGCACTGATCTCCTCTCGTTTCTTTCCAGAAGAACCCCAAGCCGAGCCCCTATCTCTAGTCAAGAAGAGCGGCGAGAGCGAACCGCGGCAGAGGCGGAGGCCCTTAGAGCCTCCTCCGCCCATCGTGCCCCCGCCACCGGTCGTCCCCCCACCCCCCGGGCCACCGCGAGTGCCCCCCCACCCCGCTATCAGCGAAGCTTACGAAAGAAAGCCAAGAGAACAGAGAAACTACAAGAACATGACAAGAGAGCGACGCATCGAGGCGAACGCGCGCGAACGCACCCGAGTCCACACAATCAGCGCCGCCTTCGACACCTTACGACGAGCCGTCCCAGCCTACAGTCACAACCAAAAGCTGTCCAAGCTCTCAGTCTTACGAATAGCATGCGCATACATCACAGCTCTTTCCTCAGCGACGGACCCCGACGCAGACCTTTCAAATGCCGTCGATAACGTCACCCAAACCATCCATACAGAAGGAAAGCTGAGAAAGAAAAAAGATGACCCTTGAAGGACTTGGGTACCCTTGGGTAACTTGCTGAAATATGAAGACTGGTACTATCATAGCCACCACGCGCTGGTTAGAGGAGCTCGTTCTGAGTTCGTTCATTCAGAGCGCAACTTCGGCCTTCGCTCTTCACGGTCACTACAGCAATGCCTTGTGAGAGTAGTGAAAACTTGATTAGGGAAGTAGAGTTTGCAGCATATTAGCCGTCCTGTAAAGACCTAAAGTTAGTACAAAAGCGACAATAATATTGGAGACATTAGCAAAATTAACTATTTATTGGAAGTTTTAACTTTGTGATGGTGTTTTAACTGAATCTCAACAGACTGATGTTTCAATTTTGAAAATGCGTGCCTATTGTTAAAGATAATTATAATGAACTATTTAGAAATATATTTTGGAATGATTTGAGACGTTGGCTTTGAAAAGTTTATGTAAAGTTGTTTTTTGGCAAGAATACATGTTGAAATTATTGGATTTTAATATTGCAACTAATATATCTGCAGAGTTGGGGGAACTACCATCCCTTTTTCAGTACAAAAGTTCTTGCAGAACTACATACCTACGAGTATGTTTATTATGTGAAAGACAGAACTGACACTGAACTGAAAGTGACAGAAACTTGCAAGTTTTAGTTCCCTTATCTAGCTACCATTTAACAGATAAGTTAGTTGCATTATTATTGATAGATAAAACTGAATCAAATACCATTAAATAATAGTTTAACGTAGCCAGGAAGTGGCAGAAAAATATGAATATGATCCACACTACATCGCCAGTATCCTACTAACCTTATGCATTTAAAAGAAATTATTCCAATATTTTTGTATTTAAGATTGGTTGGCTAAGCAAGAAACATGTTCCTCATATTTTCTGATCTCGGATCATATTACCTATTCATAATGAAGAATATTATTAAAAGTAAAAAACCCGACTGAAAAATGTAGCCCAACATTTTGGAGAGCAAGACGAATTCATCAACACATCGCAGTTCAAATCTGTCTACCCGCTTTTAGTCAGAGAACACGTAGGACGGGGATGAGACACGGATGGAGGGCAGACATGGCACCTTCATACAAAACGAGAAGCGTGCGTCACGTCTTCATCTCATCTGCGCCCAGTCTTCTCTGCATGTCTTGCGTCGCATCTCTTCCATACATTTTGACTGAAAGTACATTGAAGGGATGCCGCGTCTAGCTGCGTTCATGTCTCGTCTACTCGTACTCGTCTTATGTCTTTTCTGTCTGTTTTGCCCCTAAGGCTACAGGAGGTAACACAACGAGACAAACAAACGACACATACCTAAAAAACACCCTCCTCTGCAGACTACGCAATCGGGTAAAAACAAAGACATGCAAAGGCTCAGTGAATACAAAATAACAATGTTTACCATTTCTCAGCGAAATCCAGTATTACATAAGAAAAGCAAAATGACAAACATATACCTAATTATTATAAAGTAAATGTATTTTGGCTTTAATTATATATTTATTATATTACAATCGAGTCAGTAATTTTAAGGTTTCTAAGGCATGACAGAACTGTATTTATGAATTAAGTGAATAGCATTTTACTGTAATTTAGAATAAGTTGTAAATAATAGTTGTATACAATGTAAATATTGTTTTGTTTGAACTCTAGTTTATATTGTAGTGCAAGTCAAGGCACAAGTTAAACGTGAAAGGCAATAGCGATACGATATACATATTATGAAAAATAACTAAGATTCAGTCTCATTCATTGCAGTCGATTAGACGAAGACAGCAATACTTTCAGTTAATTCGAAGTCAACTTTGAAACTGTTTATAAATGTTATCAAGAAGTAACTAAAGCTTCGTCCTAACTAAGAAAACTCTGAGCAGTTGACTGTTTGGCCCCAGTTAGCCTTCCTATACAGGTTGACTGGTTGAACACTTTAGATATTCTAGGTTATCATAGTAATCATCATTATGAACATCTTTTATTATGGGACTAACCCAGAATTCGCGAAAAATAAATCAGCTGTTCCATACATTTGGTCGAGTATCATTGACATTTTTCTATAGAACAACTGTTTTTTTTTCGTGAATTCCGCTTTGGTCTCATAATAAAAATTGTTCATAATGATGAGTACTACGATAACCTAGAATTTCTAAAGTGTTCAACCAGTCACCCTGTATATATTTTTTTATGGACAATAAGTCGGCGTTTGACCACCAACTCGCCTGATGTTAAGCGACGTTGTGGTCTAAGATAGAGCACGACGACCTATAAGGTACTTATTCACTCTAGCCTTGAAGTTTTGTAGAGTGAAGAAGTACAAAAACGGCAGTTAAGTGAGGCGCTACAAGTGCGCCACTGCTTAGACCCGTCTTCGGAACGGTTACACCGGACTACATCCCGAAACACGACTAGGTCATTTCACGGCATGGCTTGGTCCGGTGGGTGGTAACTAGCCACGGCTGAAGCCTCCCACCAGAGTTTGCTACCCGGTTAGCACTACCCGGGGACCACGTGTAGGGAATCAGAATAGAATTTTAAATTGAGTGTCCGAACAGCGCTTACTGTTCGCAGTTTGCGTATCGCTTGCGGAGTCATTCAGTGAGCGGGCGATTAGCATTTTGTTTGCTACAGTTTGCCATCCATTTGGCAATTTACCCCAACATTGGGTTTGCCCAATACGCGTTAAGTTAGATACGAGTCAGCCATCAGACAGTCAGCCGCTCACAGTCAGGATGGAGCTTAAGTAACCCAAGAGTGTTTTTCACCATTAAACAGCTTTGCCTCGGATACATCATGTGATATACTATATAACTGTAAATATTATTAGTATAACTTAGCAATAAATACATCACAATAAAGCCGTTTGGTCGTTAAACTGAAAATAATGATTAAATGATGAATACACAAATACTTTCTTGTTTTTTTTAAGGCCTAGAATTAGTTAGTTTAATTAGTATTAGAGATATTAAAGTAGGCGCTTATAATCTGATTTTAAGGCTCCTACGAACACGTAAAACTAACTTCGCATTGGCTAGGGTTTCTATTGCCATTACAAGAAACTGACGAATATATAAAGTTACTCGTATCTACAGAGGCAAATGACAGTTTTGGACAGTTTTTTTTTACTTTCTCACGTGTCCAAAAAAATTGTACTTAAATAACTACGATTTTTCTTGTACTACGGATTAATTTAGGCGCTAATAATATAGGTAATTTTATTACCGGAAGGAATTTTTGATTCACTTTGGAATCAGTCTAAAGTGTCCCTTACAAATGCGGATAATTTTCATAGCTCTATTTTCTCTTATGGGCGTTTAAAAAAAACTAATACATTGCTATCAAATGAACTAAACTTAAGTAAGATGGTAAGTTTCTATCACAATCCGATGGATAGTTTTCAAGAAATTTGACAATTACGTCTTGTTAAAAACGAGAATTCTATGGCGAAGGAGAAGGATGGGTAGGTATATTAAAATTTTGTTGAAACGTGCAAAATAAAGTGTTTTCTAAAGCATTGTTATCATTTTAAAAAATGGGCTTGTACCTATTTAACTTAAACTACTCTATTTTTTTTTTAATTAAGTAAATAAAAATTTACCTAACACTTACATAGGTACCATTTACTTAATTTAAGTATGGTTGTAAGCAGGAAAATCAAAGCAACGAAGTATTCTACCTTGAGATATATATATATAGATATTAGCTGTCACCCCGCGAGTTCGTTCGCGTTTATTATTTATATAAATATATAAATGTGAGCTATCCTATCTGTTATGTTAGATCGAACTGCACACGGTGTGCAAATTTGATTGAAATCGGTTAAGTAGTTTAGGAGTCTATAGCGGACAAACAACGTGACACGTAATTTGTATATACATACTAAGAAGATAAGATATACCTACCTGAATAAATAAAAAATAGGCAAACCTACTGGGATAAGTGTAATGAAGAGGAAAATTGCACCTATTAAGGCATAGAGCTGAATATCCCATAAAAAACGACCCTGAACCGTTCAACCGGAAGGTGAATTCGTTGATACGCAAATAGGAAATGACCCCGCTATGCATCTGTCAGGATACTTACAAAATAGAGGGCTTGTTATCAGCCCAGCTGCTTACAATGCGAACAAACTTAAATTATCACGGCCAGAAGACATAACTAAAATTAACATAGAATACTGTAGGGAAAATATAGCGGTGGCGCCCTCACTCGTTTCTATAAATAAGTTGGTCACGCTGCAGATAGCAAGCACGTGTCAACCGCTCGGTCGAAATGTCAAAAACACCATTGTTCCTGGCCGCTAAAAAAATATCGAACAGACCACCATTATCGCTATTTTTATGGGGATACCGTTTTAGCTTACCCGTGTGGTGGTGAGCGGAAATAAGATACATAGGTACCTACTAAGTAGCGAAGCATCTAGATATGCTTCAGCTTGGACAGCGACAAAATGCTTTTGTATGTGCGGATTTCTGTTCAGTGGCCCTATTCGGAGATTTGAGATTTTCATCTCATCTTTTTTCGTCCTTGTTGCTCTAGTTTGAAACGTCATAGGTGTGAGATTGACCAAGATAAAATTTCATCTCATCTTACGCGCAGGAATAGCCCTCCAGCTGTTTTCTTCTGCACGTCGTACCTATTTCTCAACCGATTCTTTTGAAATTTTGTCAGGTGGTTCAATAATTTTATCAAATTTCTTTACGGAGAATTTGTTTTGTGAAAAATAATATTTAAAAAAATACTGTTGATGGGGACAGACGCCGGCTGTAAGGTCTTCAGCTGACAGAGCCTCTAGTAGTAATAGGTAATACTATTATTTATTCTGTGATAATATGTAGACAGGTACTTTCATTTTTTTTTAATGTAGAATAGGTCGGCGTTTGATCACCAACTCGCCTGATGTTAAGCGACGTTGTGGTCTAAGATGGAGCACGACGACCTATTAAACATTTTTTTAGTTTGGTTTGAATCCTATTTTAAAAATTGTTACTGACAGCGCCATCTAACAGAACGAAATAAAACTTCATAACGTGATGGAAACTGTCAGCGCTAAAAGTTATGCTACTTGTCGCTAGAAAGCACTTAAATCATAAGTAATAAGTTTTTCTACTCGTCAGTAGATGGCGTACTAGTTTAAAAAAAGAAAATAAATGTGCCAAACGCCAGTGGATCGTCAGATCATTCAGATCAATGAAATGGCGGGAAATCAATTTCAGCTTTTTTAGTTTTGTTCATATTTCAATTGCACTTGAAGTAGTAAGGTCTTAATGGCTTTAGCTTGCCCATTACGTGAAAAAAGAAAATTTGATGTAAAAAAAAAAGGTCAAAAGAGCGGGAAATTGAATAAATTAATAATTATTAATTTTAGGAAAGTGGAACTTTTACCTCAAAATAAAATTACGATTATAATTTCAATATTTTATTGAAATTACAGTTAATTCAAGCAGTCCATTTAAGACATCTTGTGTCGAGGTGTGTGCCCAAACATCTGACGCTGCAGTATCGCGCGCCACAAGGTATGCAAGTGTAGTTCGATGGGAAGCCGCAAACCGCGCAAAAGTGACGCTCTGGGAATCTGTAAAATAAAATTATTACCGTATAAGCCTATAGATAACTAGCAGCTCCGTTGGGCGATGCAAGGAACTATTATTGTGTATGTATTGGCCTTCATTGCGATTGATTTCATATTTGTAAGTGTGAGAATGATGACTTTCTATACGATTTCATCCACAGCGACTTTAAATTTCAACATCATCAATGTTTGTTATTTTTTATTGAGGTAAACTGACAGCGAAGCCAGTACTAGTATTAAGCCAGTGGACATTGATAAATAGCTACGTCAGATTATAATTATGTAGGCTACATTAGTAGTTTTATATAGTACTGGCTGCGCCCTGTGGTTCCATCCGCAGTCCCACAGGAATTGTTTTATTCGGGATAAAAGGCACTCTATGTCCTTTTCTGTACCCCTGACAATGTAAATACAAAATTTTATGATTGGTTGAGTAGTTAGGGTGTGAAAACATAGCTCTAACAAACTCACTTTTGCATTTATTTTACCAGATAAATAACTTACATAGAAGGAGGCACCTGCACTGATATATAATTAGGCGGTTCCGGCCTAAACCCTGCATCCTCTTCCACTAACTGCGCAAATGTTTTCCTAAACCTCATCTTGTAATACTCAGCGCTTTTCGACTTCTTTTTTCTGGTGGGTTTTTCATTGGAGTCAGCAAATTTAGGCACTTTTTTTGACATAACAAGATCAGCATGAGGGTCCTCGTGGAAGTTGTCCTGTTCGAGGGCCTCCACTGCCTTCCTGGCTCTTCGTTTTCTTGCAGCATCATCGAGAACCTTTGAAAAATTCAAGAAGCTTAGAGTTTGTTTCATACAAAAGTATTTTTTTGTTGGAAATGTAGCTGTTCATTCTGTTGTTATCATGTTTATTTTTATACCTAGGAATCTGTTGCTGTACTGTACTGTAATGTACTGTAGTTACTAAGTGCTATTTAATATAGTAACAATAGACCTTGATATCATATTATTCAAAAAAATCTATCTGTACTTATTCACCCATCTGCACTTAGCCAGCATGGTGGATGATAGCTCAATTACCCTTGATTGAGGTTAGGTTGGTGACCCTGCAGAGGGAACTAGTAAGACTGAGATGATGATGATGTTGTTAATGGCTTTTACAGTAATCAATAATATTACCAAGTTTTATTACCTTCCTCCTCTCCGCTTCCTTAACTCTTCCACTCTCTCTGCTAGTCATCACAGTCCCTTATCATGCACCGGTATGCTCAGCTGGTCCATTAAATCATCCACCCTCGCTTGTAACGTCTCCACAATGTCCGCTGATATGAATAGGTGTGTCTCATCCAGGTCTTGAAGGATAAACTTTCTGCCAAGAGCCAGGGTCTCATCGAGGTGGAGAAGAAATTGTTTCATAGCCGGATCACTGGAAAATAGTTTTTAAAAGTGTTAGATTAAGATTTGAATTACTTTTCTTTTACATCCAATGTTAATCAAATTACATTTTAGCCCTAAATCCTACTTCCTACTTATATTTATAAAGGCAAAAGTATGTGTCTTTGTTTGTTACTCTTGACAACCAAGCAGACGGATTTTTTTAACATTTGATAAGGAGGTACCACATAAACATAGGCTATTTTGTAAAAGTCAAAGTCAAAGTCAAAATGTTTTTATTCAATTTGGGTATCAAAGATACAGTGAACATCAAAGTTTTTTTTTATATAGAATCAACCGCCTTGTTCAGATCAGTTATGAACATCAAAGTTTTTTTTTATATAGAACTAGCTTCTGCCCGCGGCTTCGCCCGCGTGGCTTACAAAAAATGTATGACGTTTTTAACTTCAGAAATAAATATTATAAGCGGTCACACTCGCTCTCAATTGAATACACAAACTGACAATATCCCAAGCAAAGCAATATGGACGAAGTTCTTTAGTTAACTTAACTATCTCTGGAATGAGAAAAGTAGGAGTAGTAGTAGTAGTAGTAGTATGGTATCAACAGAACTTAAAGCGTGTGTGAAAAGATAAAATTAGAAGACAAACGAAAGTAGATAATTGACAATTAATAATGTTTACTTACAACGAAAACCAATTTTTTTTTCTTTTTTAGAAAAACCAGGCTGCTCCGTGAGCTTACTCTGTATCAGGCCACGTATAACTAACCGTGTGAAAAGCATTTTAGTCAATTATGAGTTTGGCTTGAGATTTATTTATGGTCATGGCAAAGCAGACTTTGAGGGGAATCTGTAATCTTTTTAACTCGAAAGGGTAGTTCGGCGGTGTTAGAGATACTAAAGGAATCCTCAACATAAACACAGACTCATTCGGAAACTACACCAGTCAGTGTGCTGGCAGACCTTTAGTTAAGACCTTCGAAGCAAAGACAACCCGTAGTAGGTTTTGTCTTCCTAATACTAAAGCAGCTTCTTCTATTAACTTCGTCTATTTTTGCTAAATACTGCTTCTAAGATCAGACAGACATAATTATAAATTTCATCTCCTAGCTCATCTACCTGATCTTTATTGACAGAAAATCTCTTCACTTCCCGTTTGTAATCTTCTGACAGGCTTGGACTTAATTCTTGTATTTTTCCCTTACTGATTAAGTAGGTTTGAAATTTGATAGAATGTCAGCAATATAGTTCACACATTTTACACGGAGATTCATATGGAAAAAGCAATGATAGCTTCGTATTTAATGTCATCTGCTACATGACTGGAGCCCGGTGTACGTATGGCGATAGGCTCGCTACTAATTACATTTTAGACTGAATATCGTCCGGTGAAGTGAGGGTGGTGTAATACACCTCTTAGGGTAAAGGCGTGACGTTTTACCTACTATACATAGCTACTACCGTTATCTAGATCTGTGCCAAATTCCAAGTTGCTGGCTATTACAGTTTCCAAGATAATCAGCTTACAGACATACAGACAGACAGACATCGGAGTTTCATGATAAGGTTCCTTTCACAATTTTAGTACGGAACCCTAAGAATGATAACAGCGTCGTTTGTAGTGGGCTAATAACTTTCTCAGAAAAGTTTTGAGAGTGAAAAGAAGCCTTATTAGACTCTGTCGGTGGATGATAATGATGATGATTTTGGAAAAACTGTGATACACGTGTCTCATAATTTTAATTGAAGAGTATTTGTACCAATTTTTGAGTCAATCGACCCAGAGAATAAAAAGTTTCATACAAATTTGAACCCCCCATTTCACCCCCTTAGGGGTAGTATTTCGAAAAACCCTTTCTTAGTGGATGCCTACACTGTGAAAGAACATATCCTCCAAATTTCATGTTTCTAGGACCAGCGGTTTAGGCTGTGCGTTGATATATCAGTCAGTCAGTCAGTCAGTCAGTCAGTCAGTCAGGACTTTGAATTTTATATATATAGATCAACCGCCTTGTTCAGATAAAGTGCCTTTACTCAGAAGAACAGGCAAGAAACTAAGGGGCATTATTATTTCAAAGAATAAATAAATTACTGTCTCACAAATTTTGTAAACTAACTAGGTAACATCTATACATACTAATGGCTAAAAATAAATAATACTGTGCTGGTGGGTGCTGTTAGTTAGTTTACTTGTTTTGTAGATTCAGGCACCTAGTTCTAAAGAAATTTGGAAGGTTGTTGGCAAGGCAATTACTTTCGAAAAATGTCCAAAAAGCGAGGACTCAGTGCCGAAGAGAAGAGGACGAAGATGCTTGAAATATTTCATCAAAGCAGAGACTTCTTCCAGCTAAAGGTGACTTGTTACTGCTAATTTAATTTGATTTGGTTGAATTGATTCAAATTAAGGTAATTATCGAGGTGGAATACTGAATGAAATTATAAAAGTGTTTACAATAGTTGCATAAATAAAGCCCACAAAAGTTTTTAGTATTGATAAATATATTTCTATTATTTTTGCAGGAATTAGAGAAAATAGGTCCCAAAGAGAAGGGGATAACTTCACAGTCTGTAAAAGAAGTTGTCCAGAGCCTAGTAGATGATCACCTTGTAGATACAGAGAAGATTGGAACATCTGTGTACTTTTGGTCTTTTCCCAGGTAAAAAAGTAGAATGTACTTAGTCTTTACATTTGAAATTTGAACGAATGACATGTAAAAAGATACTTTGATCCTTTTGAAATGCTTATTCTAAAATACATGAAATGAGGTTGTTTCAGTAAAGCAAAAAATGCTAAGAAGAGGAAATTAAATGATTTACAGAGTGAGATAGACGATTGTGTGAAAAAATTAAAGCGAACTGAAGATACTATTTCTGCAGAATCTGTGAGTTTTAGAATAGATATGAAATTGTACATCTTGCTTCTTCATCTATCAATGACTTGATTATAGGCACCTGAAACAAACAAGGTGTATCCAAGGTACATCTAATTTTAATTGAAAATTTTAAAACTACCACTTTTTGGTAATATTCTGAAAGTTACTAAACCAATGTTACATTGTTGTGGATGTCTCAATATAACAGTTTTAAGTTTCCTTACTTAATTATTTATATCTGCTGTATTTGTTTACATAAGATATAAAACCTAACAACCAAAAAACCGGCCAAGTGCGAGTCGGACTCGCAAACAAAAGGTTCCATACCATTGTCCATAAAAACGCCAAATTAAAAAAAACACGTTTTCTGTGTATGTTATGATCCCGTTTTACCTTTTGCTAAAAATGGATTCCTAAAAACTGCCTGTAGAGTTAGACAGTTTAGTAAAGTTGTGTTAATAAAAGATGATGATTTAGGTTGGTAGAGAGCCAAATGAACAAAGATCAGAAACATTGGCTTCACTTGAAAAACTGAAGCTTGAAGAAGAGGGATTGAAGAAAGAAATGCAGAAGTACAGAGACTCCGATCCTGATTATATTGCTGACTTGAAAAAGGAAACTCAGGTAGCATTCCCATATTTTTGTATTTGATTTGTGGTTTTGGTTAATCATCCACATAGATTTTGGAGGAAGAGAAAGAAGACATTTTTTGGGCGAAATTTTGATTTGTAATGTCAGTATAAACTTTTATTAACCTGCTAAATAATAATGTGAAACATTAATTTTATTTTATGTATTTAATACGAGTATCAATATATTTCATTAAATTAATTATATTATTTGTTTTTGCAGGACTTGAAAGCAGCAATCAATAGATGGACAGAAAACATCTATGTGATGAAGTCTTACATTAAAAATACATTCCAAATGGAAAATGAGGTGGTGGACCAAAATTTCAACATCCCAGCTGATTTGGATTACGTTGAATAGGAGATTTTTAGTTTGTGTAATAGTTACATAGATCCATGTTTTATTACTATTTTATAAGATTTAGTTAATTTTACTTTAAATGAATTAATAAATTCAGGCCACTTCCACACACGGTCGCCTGACCCCAAATATAATAATAATAATGTTTATTGATTAAAATCAACATAGTACAGTAAACATGCTTAATTTAACTTAAACTTAATACAAAAAACTTTTATCTGAGTAAATATAATAGATAAATTTATATAATTTTGAAAATAAGTAATAGTGATATATGATACGAATAATAATATTAAATAAACACGCAACATAAATAAGCATGTCACCCTACCCTCCGAACTAGCCAAACTAAGCAAAGATTGTACTATGGCTGCCACAGACTGATATACATACTTTGATATTTTTAAATACATACTTACATAGATATTAACACCCAGACATAGAACAAACACAAAAGTTCATCACATAAATGTTTGCCCTAGGTGGGAATCGAATCCACACCCCCAAGCTCAGAAGGCCGGTTCTCTACCAACTAAGCCACCGAGGAAGTCAGATGTTTAAGAAAATTGAAAGAACACTCTTTGTTTTAGCTACATTGCTTAAACTTAAACTAAGAGTATCAAATACTGTGAATATGCAATTAAAGATATTTAGATATTTATTTAGTCAAGGCACTTCTCTTAGTGCTTGCTTACTAATGTGCAGGCTGTACTTATCCAGATACGCTGTAATAACACATTCAAATACTAAGATGGGCTCATAACCTCAAAAACATTGACTTTTTTGGAGGAAGTTGTGAAATAACTCGCACTAAGTATATTTTCTTAGAAAAGTGTTAGATAGTGTTCTAATAAGGAGCGTTAAAAATTAAAATCTAAGATAATACTAACCATTCCACCAACACTCCTTTCATAACATTCACCATTGTTCATTTTAGGGTGTCTAATATGTAAGAAATTAAGAACTTAACAAATTTTAAATTAACACAAAGTGTTGCACAATTAGTTAAAATTTCAATGCCGTTATTTTAGTGGAATATCGATTAAATATTAGATTTTTGTATTAAACTGAACAACAAACAAAAGTAGCAATAACACTGGTTCTAGACTAACAAAGTCAGTCAACAACTCAACACTTAACCATTGTTGCCAAATGTTTTTTGAGTTCGATCGTACGCTGGTCAGAAAAAAAATCGTATTTCTTAGGTACTACTGAATAATCGTACGTAGTTTTTTTCACATGTCATGCACGTTCAAAATCCTTGTTATTTTTATTTAGGTGCCTCAAATCTTGACACATAGACATTGGTTTGACACTGAAATGCCAGAAATAGCCTGTGCGAATGTTAGGTTAGGTTACCCTGCAGTACACTTTTAAAACTTTAGATAGGTACCTACCTTATGAAATCCCTGTTTATAAAATAGCTCTATATTTTGGAATTGGTTGGATAATATTTAATCGATTGAATGAACTTCCTCGAAAATAAAGGAGTTATCTTTGATTAGGTACTCAGTAAGTAGTAATAGGCAAACATACTTAGGTTCTAGTCTAGGTATTAAAAAACACGAATAAAAAAGATGAACAGGAACTTTCATCAAAATTTTAATGACAAATTATGTTAATAGTTGAATAGAGAATAGGTCTACTAAAATGAACAACAGTGACATTTCTAATGAAAAACTATTTCGCTTCCTAATTAAATTTATTACTGTGCTGCACTAAAGTGAAGCCCATGGAAGGTCACACGATAAAGCCACGCGCCATGACATCACGTAAGACGTTACTGTCTATTTATATTGAAATAAAGAAATGACTGCGCACATTTTATTGAAATAAGGTGAAAAATATTTGTTCGCGAAAACCACTTAGCCGCATCGTCCAGTGCCTCGCTGCTGTGAACACCGACCCCAAATGTTGGTAATGCGAGGACTGACGTCATGCCATAGATATTGGCCTCTAGAAAATCAAATTTAAAATCACGATTGTAAATTGTTTCTACATATTTTAACGTTTTTGTTTCTGATAAGTTTATTTGAGACATTTTCTTTACGATAAACTAAAAAGAAATATTTATGCAAGTTCCTTAACGTGTATGATTTCGCTAATGCGATCGTACATTGGTATAACATGCATATAATTGTACGAATACGATTTAAATCGTACGTATGGCAACGCTGCACTAAACATGAGTTGTTGAGCTTTGACTTTGACAGTTTCACAACGGATGATGGCTGACACTGACAATAAATACGTGAAGTCATAAAAAGTATTTTTCTGGAATGATTCGTCACGCTTGGAGCCATTTTTTTAAATAAAAACTACACCCCTTTGGGATGAGGGAGGAGATGGGTTGTTAATAAAAGAGGAGAGATCCTTAGTAGAATAAATAAAATAATGGCGAAGTATTTAAAAAAAAAACATATTATTTCATGTAATTGTGATTTCTAAGTTAGTTTAATCTCCATTTATAGTATATCACTATTTCCCTTGGTCATCGTATCACGCGTGAACAGATAGAACATTTTCGCTAATTTCTTTTGTTGTGTTTATTATTGCCAAGAGAAGAATCTTATGAAAGAAAAAAATTAAGCTCTTATCCAGAAAATAATCCTTCCTTCGGTTCCTGTGGGACGCGGGTGAAACCGCGGGGCACAGCTAGTAAAAGTAAATTAATATCATAAATAAAAATAAATTAAGAATCATGCACTGTTTTTAATTAGTTGTGCATGTACGAGTAGGTACTAACAAGTACTAAGGTATTACCTCAGATCAACTAGAATATCAGATGGCGCACGGCGTTTGATTTAGGTGAAGCCAAGAACCATCCAAAAACTACGCTACTGTCGTATATGTACACAACACTCACACATTGACGCAAAAAAACTACGCTACTCGCTTCGTCAGTACTAACCTGGACGTCACGCTGAGAACATACAAAAAAATTATGGAACGATGCCGTCATGTGCTGTGAAACACTGCACTAATTACACGAAAGTGAAAAAGAAATCCGATGGAATAACTTTCCATGTGTAAGTATTGTTAATAACATCTCATTATATAGTAAACAGCATTGTTTTAGGTTATAATTTCGGATACCTTTATTTACATAGTGCTTTTTTTTATTTTATTGGCAACTGGATACAAAGTCCATAATGCCATTTTAGGACTTGACAATGACATTACATGAATTTGTGGAATGTCGTGCAGTGCTGTCATAATCGCATTTTTTTCTCCAAAATATTATTTTAAATCCTAAGACTTTTTTAGGTTCCCAATTAAGATTGAAAAAGCGACATTAAAAGAATGGGTGGTTGCCATACAAAAAAGTCGAAATGATCAAAAATGGCAACCATCAAAAAGAGATGTTGTCTTTTCAGACCATTTTAATGAAAGAGACTTTTACCTGACCAAGCTTGGCCTTCGCCGCCTGAAAATGACTGCGTATCCCATCAGGGTAAGTTTTAATTTTTTACCAACGAAAAGTTGTTTTCAGTTCAACGCGTATAATTTTTTTTTTCTGATTACGTATTATGGTTCCATACTCAAGGGGTGCTGCTACCAGAACCCTAATACTTAGTCTACTATATTGCCTTCCGTCGAATAATTTAAAACTGTCTGTGTTTATTTCAAAACTGTCGTCCAGTTTAGGTATTATGATTAAGGTATGATGATGATTTTTTGGCAATTGATATTTGGCAAACATTTGATTAATTAACCTGGGAACTATTACATGAATTCAGTGGAGTGCGGATACATACGTTGGAAAACTACAATACTCAGGGTATTTTTTTTTTAATGGCAACACTTCCACAGCACACATGTAACAAGAAGTGGCTTCACCTACATCATACGCCGTGCGCCATCTGATATTCTAGTTGATCTGAGGGTATTACTTACATATTTATTATTTTACAGCCGCCTAACTAAAGGCTTAGGCGAGCCCATATTATTGCATGACATGTAATAGCATTTAATTAAAAAATAGAAGCATTCTAAAGGATAATAAAAAAACCTTTTTAGAAAATTAGATATAATTTCACTACTTTTCTTATTACAAAATGTTGATTTAGGTAGGTAATTCATTTATAAATTGGTACACAATTATACTTAGTTAGGTAAACAAATAAATAGTTCCATAATGTATTTTATGTTAAAACTAGTCATGACTAGACAACAGATATTATAATGAACTAACACAAACTAGACAGCAAATAACACTACCCTTCTTCGGCAGTCGGGTGAAAAGAGACTAAGAAGATTAAACCTAACTGCTTTAAAATTAGATGGGTACTCCTTTATATTTTGTAGGTAGGTACCTACTTAACAATAAGTATACTTTATAATTAAAAATAATCTTTATTAGTTACTTAGGTAGGTAGGTACATAAATACTTATTTCGCGAGTGGTTAGGAATAAATACATACTCAGACATAAAAATAGCTGATATTACACGCTTACTTACTTTTAGTTTCTAAATTAAACATTATCTATACTATCTATTTACACTGTACATTACAATAGACCATTTTAGATTAACCATATTCGATTTTTACATTATTTTACATCAGAAAAAATAACTACGCTACATTCATATACATAAAAAACGCATTATAGGTACAGGTACTTACAATCAATGGGTAAAGTTTTAAATAGGTGATTTGATGTGGATCAACTCTCCATTTGCCATAATCAGAAGTGGGATAACTGACACCAGGGAAGTAGGTAGATACCTGGGTACTCCATGACGGGGGGTCAAACTTCTTTGGTCACCCCCTTCCTTCAATCTTCACCCCTAGCTTAGTAGGTACCAGAGAGCTTACCATGACACCTTACTTTTTTTAATTTTTTTTTAATGTAAAATATGTCGGCGTTTGACCACCAACTCGCCTGATGTTAAGCGACTTTGTGGTTTCAGAAGGAGCACGGCGACCTATAAGGTACTTATTCACTCTAGCCTTGAAGTTTCTTAGAGTGAAGAAGTACAAAGACGGCAGTTGAGTGAGGCGCTACAAGTGCGCTACTGCTCAGATCCGTCTTCGGAACGGTTACACCGGTTACTGCCATGATTGTTACGTTTTGTTTTCCACGATGCGCGACCATGGATTTTGTTGCAGCGAGACGATTCGTGATCGCTTAGCGTCAATAACATGGCATGTCACGGTGTGCCCCCTGGTAGTAAAATTTGAGTTGATTTTGGAGGGTATTTGGCCACTTCCGGCCTCTCTATTTAAGCTATGCCTTCATGCTGGCAGTATTTAGGGAGCTACATTGTCTATCATGCACAGGTAGGTAGATCTAGCTGTAGTAGTGTTTGACTTTATTCCTAAGCAATAAAAAACGCTTTGGCTACAAACCGTGAAAATCAGAAGCGGGATTATATTCAGTACTAGTTTCAAGTATAATCCTTATGAAGAAAATACCAGTGTTGCTGACATTACTAGCCAAAGTATTGTTAGATCTAGACCCTTAAAAAGATGTTTGGATCGTAGAGGAAAGTTTTCTATATTTGCGTTTTCCGATAGATTGCTATCACTGTTCTATCACCAGCGGAATCGCAATAAGTTCTAAAATACCAAACTCAGAAGTGGGATCCTACTTAGATAGGTAAGTAAAAACTCTCAGTACTGCTGGCATTGTTAGCCAACGCATTGGCCTCGTGCTCGCAGCATTTAGGGAAGGGAGGCACATTGTCTGCCTTGTAAATGAAAGTTTTGCTGTAGTTGAGTTTGGTCCGCTCTTGGTTGTTGTTGGCGGCGCGGGCGCCGGGGCTCCTTCCTCAGAGCTTCGAAGAGCCGTTCGTTAAGAGCCGGATGCTGCTTTCGCGACCCACGCTGGTGCTGGAGACAGAAAAAATTGACATTGTTAAGTACTTTTTTTTTTTAAATGTAGGTTGACGTTTGACAACCAACTTGCCTGCAAGAATGTAGTTTAAATGAGAGGAAATCACTGATGTCGGTTTTTGTAATAGTATTTTATCCTTTATAAATGCAATATTTTGTACAAACTTGTAGATTTAGGTTTAAAAAAGTAAGATTTTTAGGTTAATTGATTCGAAATAAGTTAGGTATATTTTTATTTTTGTATTTTCTGTTTTGACTCACAGGGCGATGTGGTCACTAAGCGACAAAGCACTTTAATTAAAAAAAAAAAACTCGCCTGTACCCTTACCATGAGTTTTGATAGTTATGTAAACTTTTTCCGTTTTCGTTTAGCCATACATTTCAATAAAGCGACCCTGGCGGATTTATGGCTGTAGCTAAACGAAAACGAATAGTAAAAGTTTTCGTTAACTACCAAAACTCGCCGTAAGCCCCCCCATTGTAAAGTAATGTTGCTACCTAACTTACATAATGGAAAAACCCTGGGAAAAGCCAGACCTATTCGTGTTTTCAGAAATCAGCCAAGTTGATATTCTTTTCTTATCTAGGGTCGCTCATTGCAAATTACGAAAACACTAATCAAGGGTTGAAATGGTACTCTATTATCTCAGTAAAAGTCCGCACGCGTATGTATATGTATCTCACCACGGCCCGCCATGCACCCTGCAAAATGGCGTGGCCTAGATGATTTAACTGTTTTTTTGAACAACTGTAAATCTGGACACAGCTTTTCACTTTGAACTACAACTATCGAATCTAAAGTAATTTCAATCTATCCAGTTTTATCTGCTAGATTTTTAAAGATTTTATCTGAGCATCGCGCCGACATACCTTTTAGAAGATAATAATTAAGTAAGTGGATTGCTTCAAAAAACTTTTTAAAAACAAGCTTCTATTGCGCTAAAACGGTAATCGAGCTACTCTCAGCAAGGCCTGTATTTTAATACCCATATTGTAGGAGTCCATTAAAAATAACTGGTCCGCCATTTTGAGTGTTCCGCCATGTTGGATTAAGAGTGAAATTCGACTAGCTGTTTTTCCTAAGTAGGAACCTAAACATACGTTCTTGGCACCATGCTGATGTTAGTTTTTCTGCTGGACGTGAGTCTTCTCGAAGTGGAGAGTGACATCGATCCTCGGGGTCCATGGCCTGTGGTGCCGCGGCAGAGAAGATATCTGAAACGTGAACAAGTATGTAAGTATGTAAGTAAGTATGTATGTATGTAAGTAAAACTAATTTTCATCAATCACAGTTAGGAACACTCCCGATTAAACTCACCTTTCAAACAAAAAAAAAATCAAATCGATTTATACGTTCGAGAGCTACGATGCCACACACCCACACACACACAATCACACACGCGCGCAGACACGTCAAACTTATACCTAAGTATAAAAAGTAAGAGGATTTACCTATTCTTTGAAATCTAGGTCGGGTACGTTTGAAATCATTCATAGTAGGGATCTATTTATACTCGTAATTGAGAAGTATTTTTATAATAGTACTAATGTGGATCTGGCTTTACACCTTGCCTTAGAACAATCTTATGTACACATTTACATTACTGTATTATATGACACATGAGCCATATTTGACACTTTACATCATTTTTTTGGGGGCTAAGCTACCCACGTCCGTAGGAGTGTACTCTATTCTGATTCCCTACACGTGGTCCCCGGGTAGTGCTAACCGGGTAGCAAACTCTGGTGGGAGGCTTCAGCCGTGGCTAGTTACCACCCACCGGACCAAGCCATGCCGTGAAATGACCTAGTCGTGTTTCGGGATGTAGTCCGGTGTAACCGTTCCGAAGACGGGTCTGAGCAGTAGCGCACTTGTAGTGCCTCACTCAACTGCCGTCTTTGTACTTCTTCACTCTACAAAACTTCAAGGCTAGAGTGAATAAGTACCTTATAGGTCGTCGTGCTCCATCTTAGACCACAACGTCGCTTAACATCAGGCGAGTTGGTGGTCAAATGCCGACCTATACTACATCAAAAAAAAAAAAAAAAAATCCTCAAACGATACAGTGAACACATTTGACATTCATTTCCATACAAGCATAATATTTTGAAACTACCCACCTGTTAAAATGTTTTCTGAAGATGCCACTGGTACAATATAGGGCGATGGGGTTGACGCAGCTGTTGAGGAACGAGAGGCAGTAGCCAACGATGCGCAGGGCGTGCCAAAACCCGTTGTAGTCGTCTTTTGCTGTAGGACTGGTGACAAAAATGCTTACGTAAGTAATTAAAAGAAATGGATTAAGCCTGTTTAATAAGGGTAGGTTTACACGATGTCTTAATAAATATCTGTGGCATTATCTTTGCGTGTGATGTTAGGCCGGGCTTTGTGTTTTGAGGGAGTTAGCTTACCATAAGCACGGTTACACTGTCCAAGGAACACAGTTATACAAGTTTAAGGAATACAGCTCAAAAAAATGTTTGTGTACGTAAGTCTTTATGGTCTCAAAAAAATCTTGAATCAAGATATTTTTAGCTACACAAAAATTCTTCGTGCAATAATTTGAGACCAACAATTCTATATTGACTGGAAACGAGAGGGACCAACCAGCCCTTTACTATGTAACCACAATGGTCATCATATGCACCAAAGATCACAGTTGCTCGTATGACGCGAATAGTTGTTGCAGGTGATACGAGATCACCACTGTCATTTATGCTTAGAAAATAAGGCCCCTACACACTCAGTTAAGTACTTACCTTGTTCATTGTGTGATCATATGTGCGTATTGTATGTCATAGCTGCTACATTACTGGAGCCCGGTGTCTGGCGACAGGCTCATCCCCTGTCACATTTGGGACTGAATATCGTCCGGCGAAGAGTAGGTGTTGTTACACCTTTGCCAGCCCCCTCGGGGGAATGGCGTGACGATATGTTAATGTTTATGTAAGATTGGATGAACTTAGGTACCCATCGATAGGTTTCCGACAAATTTAACTCTAAACGCGCTGAACTACCAAAGTATTGGTATCAACAAAATTTTAGAGCCTGCATACCTTAGGGATCTGAAATTTTGATGATTTCTCCCCAATTCATATAATTTTTGTTATTTGTTCGCTCACCAGAAATAAAACCAGAGCATGAACACGTGTGAGGGTAGGAAGCAGGCCGCGAAGACAACTACGAACGCCAGCACTGTCATGGCTACTTTTCTTCTTGCACGCATCTGGAAAATCAAAGTGTATCTTCGAAAAACGGGCTAAGGACATAAACACTGCGAGTATGAGGGATTTATGAATTTTCAAAATCCAAGCTGCTTTTCAATTTCGGCTGGAAGACTGCAACTGTTAAGTCTGTTGGACAGCCCTCACAAGCAATTCTGGCTTGGTGTCATTTCGGACATAAGATTTTGGGACGCTGTATCCGAAATGACACTTTTGAATTTTCTACGATGGCCAATCTTGAGCTACCTGCATCCAGCGGTCTCCCACGACCCTCATAGAGAAATTAAAAAACAAGACGCGGCGCAGCGTGGAACATCCTACATAAAGTGGTCCGACGATTTTAAAGTTCCTATTTTAATACGAAAGGAATATTTAAAAATTAGAGGGTACACCGTAAAATAAAGAAAGCCTAAATCACCTGTCTCTGCGTCCCCTGCATCTCTCCCGGCATGTTCTTCGTGCTTAGCACCAGATGGCGCGCCATCAGAGCGTAGAACAGCGCAATGATCGCCAGCGGAATGGAGTAGTAAACAAGGAACTTCATCATCACCATCTTCTCTTCCCAGTCTTCTGGGTACGGGTAGCATACTTGGAACTGTAAGTGAAAGAGTTATAAAGAAGGTTTTAAGTTTTTCTACTGGCAGCATTATAATTTTTAGTGAGCGTTTCTGTGTTTTTATACTTTGATAAGTTACCCTCCGTTAAGATAAGCCCCGAACCAAAATCTTATTCAATCTTGATAAAGCTTACTTTAACCTAAGTCACAAAACGCGCTGGTAAACGATCAAATGGCGCGTCAAACACAATCAAAACATGAAATCGTTTCAAACAAGTTTCAACCCGTGAATGTTTTACAAATCTCTCAAATCAACCGTGTAAACGATCAAATTGGTTTGCCTCAAATCAAAATTTACGTTTTTTACCGTCTCGAGGTCTCTTTAAAGTTATCTAAGTTATACTTATTAATGAAATGGAGGATAATATCTCGAAAACACAACATTATTTTTTTAACAATACTTTTATTTATACAGTTTTGATTAATTATTTTATCTTCAATAGACTGAAATTCGTAGAAATCATTCGATCATACAAATCCTTATAAACAAAGACCTAAGAATTTCGAAACACTAAACCTGAACTCAACTTCAAAAACACTCTCAATACTTATCGAAGTTAATAGCTAAGTTCTGACAACCGCCAACCCATTTAAGTGCTAAGGAAAAAACGACTCAAGACTTGGTACCATTGAAACTAGAACTAGAAACTCCTCCCCCCGCCCCCCAAAGTATGTGAATTCTAATTCACACTCTACAATAGCCGATAAAGGTTACTTAAGTCAAGATTTTCATAAGAGGGAGGGGGCTGAACATTTTACCACTTAATTGACCAAGCGAAGTAAGATCTTAGAGTCTGCTGGTATATCTTGACATTTGTTTGTTTGACAATACCTTGACCATCGTGGATCCAATCTTCATGAAATTTTACAAGCAAGTGCTTCAAGTTCAAATAAATGATGAAATCGGACGAGAAATTATGGAGGCGAGGATGCGATGTGTCCGTTTGAAGCGAATTACTAGCTACTAAAGCTTGTAACACTCCCCCAAACTAAAATCCTACATTTACCACTGACCATACAAGTATTAGATCGCCTAGGGAGATGGATCAGACAAGAAACTACAAACAACTCGGTTTTAGCTAAGTAGCTAAAGATAAAAGTTTCAAGCCGACCAAACTTGGGTTTCAACAAAAAACCGTATCGATTGGCTTGCAATCAACAAGGGTACAATAATACTGATTTATTGCAACAACTTATAGGAACTTGCTGCCTTATCAGTATTTTTGTTGTTCCTCTAATTACCGAGTTCCGGAATTAAGGAGTGAAAGTTCCAATCCAATTTACCTGTTTGGTCCCTTTTAGTTCTATTTGAAAACTAAATAACAGTAACTCAACTATTGTTAGCTCAGAAAAATGTTTGACACTGGAAGAGATCGCGATCGAGTCTGCAGTATTCCGAAGTCCTTTTCGATACAGTTTTTTTTGAAGACGTTTGTTTTTCTTTCTCCCCCATTCAGCGAAATTTGGCGTCGCACGTCGCGTGCATTTGCCAGTGTCAAGTACTAATAATTCGTTTCCACAGATGATGGGATGATGATGATGAGGTAATGATGAAGATGATGAATTTTCCCCATTCCATTAAAGTTATGAATACTTTACTGAAACTTTAAGTGAAGTTTTGTAGAGAACACAAAAAGTCGCGTTTCGCAATGTTTGTATCATTTGCCCACACTCGTGCACGTTGACAAACCGGTAAACGTTAATAATCCATCATTATTACACTTTAACACTCGAAGAATCACAAGTTTTAGTTAATAATACAATATCACGACACTATCTTTTCAGTTCCAGCCAAAACTCCTCTTAAACATACAGTGTAAATATAAAGATAAATAAATAGGTACGTAATTAGATAGGCAGGTAAGTAAATATGTAAGTATACCTTTATTCGTTTATTTTGTTATCTGTGTCTAAAAAATACATAGCTTTCAAGAAGTGCTCTACTAAACTCCACTTTTCCAGAGATTATAGAAAATAATACTCCTTAATACATAGTGCAATCTTTAGTTCGTGATTTGATGTGAAAATAAAAATGAATATATCCTATCAACAATTCTTTAGTCAAGAATATCTATCAACAAGTGCTCTTCTTAAATAAAGATGTAAAACGAATGAAAGAACCTAGTAAATAAACTGCTAGTTCGATAGGTTTTGTGTCCCTAAGATAAGAGCTACCTACTCGAGGAAATTGGGCAGTAATAACTAAAAGTCACGCCTTTTCTTAGCTAATCTAAATAGAAAATAGATTATTAGCTAACATTTACTGTGGGTACCAATGTATCTACCCAGAATATCTCCCTAACTAACGCCTACGCCTTGTGTGGACTTCGGATTCAATTTAGAAAGCTTTTCTTTATTTTCTCAAGCTTGTAAGTGGGTTCCCAGTTTATTTCGAGATCTTTGTTAAGTATGCTTAAGTAGGAATTATACCTACTTATCTGTCCATTTTACATTTATACATTTTCTAAATAAGGCGTGTTTAGAAGATAAGTATGCCTTAGCTTCATATATCAAATTGTATAAAGTTTTTTAGTAGATTTCATTAAATTAGGTCTGTTAAATTCGTTAGTTGAAATATCAAATTGTATAACGTTTAAATTAGATTCAAATATCATTTTTTTTTCTATTCTAAATTAAGAATAGAATAGAAAATTCATATTCCTTGATGTACCTACTTAATGCGACGTTAAAGCGGAATTTCACTAGATATTAGTTCAAGTAACAATTTTGAAGATGAACTTCCGCAAAGTAACGCCTGATTCAATCAAATATACAAACGAAAGTTAGGCTATACTCTACTAAATATACAAAATACACACAAAAACACATACGCTTAATGCAGCATAATTTGGGTACCGTGGCCCGTGGTCACTTGGTTCTCGCGGTCATGGGACTTCCGCAGGAATCCCGTGGAACTTTTGATTTAACCCGTGTAAAATACGTTACACATAAAAGCCCATTTTACTACGTACAATGTCGTTAAAGACACCATACTGTTACTAAGTCATAAACTTCACCAAAATCATACGTTCAACTTCGTAGTGGGCAACTATTTTAATCTGCTTAGGATTTATGAACTACATTTACTCGGCCTCGTGTCCCATGTGTCCGAACTTTAACTTTCTGGTCAGTTCGATCGTGACACAGTAATTTCTAGTAATGTAGGTAACTACGAACAAATCCCTGGGGGCCCAAATTATCAACTCCTGATATTGTAAAAGCCAAAGTTTGTTTGCTAGTTTACTAATTCGGGTCACCGTCGATTTAAAGATTTTAGCTAAAAATAAGTTATTTATTTTCAACCATAGTTGATCTAAGTTTAGGTATTCTAAAAATAACATCTTACACTAGCATATTCTCACGCATTCTTAATACCCGGCTTTCATTATTCCAGTCCAGCGATTGAATCCAGCGCTGGAGTGCACTGGATACAGTGAGCAACATTCCAGGGACCCTATTCGGAGATTTGAGATTCTCATCTCACTTTTTTTCGTCCTTGTTGCTCTCGTTTGAAACGTCATAGGTGTGAGAGTGACCAAGATAAAATCTCATCTCATCTCACGCGCAGGAATAGCCCCCCAGTGGCGGCTTACATTATTCCAGTGGCATTCCAGCGCTTGATTCGATCGCTGGACTGGTAAACGTAAACCGGGCATTAGCGCAAATATATCTTAGGCCGGGCATAAGAATTTAAAGATTGAGACATAAAGATTTAGACGCGGTGCGGCGTGATGATATATGAAATGAGCATTAAATTAAACAAACAACCAGCCAGGTTCACAGGTTTCACGTCCCGTGTGCGCGCCGCATTCTCGCCTTGCGTCCGGCTCAATTTGCGCCTAAGGAATTATTGTTCTACAGTTTTTGTTCGTCATAACTCCTCATAATGATTTTCTCTAGCTTGTACTATGACAACTGCCACGTTAACCATTCACAATGTATATTTATTTTATTCTTACCGCTTTCTTTCGCAAATGAAAAGGAAACAGAACTGGCACTGCAAATTACTTGCAAATGTTTTTCTTTAATTAACCGACCTTTGTGGTAGGGTTGACGACGAATTCGCGCAGATAGGAGTTGATGTAGGCAGGCGCGGCCAGCGAGCCTGCGAGGACCCAGATTCCAAGGGCCGTTGCCACGGTCAGCCTGGTGGCCCGCTTGCTACCTCCTGGAAATTACAGAAAAATACAATAATTACATTTATCTCAGTTTCTTGTTTGTTCTTCTGGGTAGTGGCTCTTTTTCCGAACAAGGTGGTAGGAGTCATTTTATAACTTTGACGTTCATAAGTGTATCTTCATACCCAATTAATACAGACGCTCTAGGTGTTCTTGTAAAGATTGCAAGAATATCTAATAATAATATTCGGGTCACTTGCACACAACTTGGGGTCGTCTGAACCCAAACTTAGCAAACCTTGTACTATGGCGGCCAGAGACTGATATACATACACACAAATTTTAAATACATACACAAATACACAATTAACACCCAGACATGGAACAAACACAAATGTTTTCACATGAATGTTTGCCCTAGGTGAGAATCGAACCCACGCCCCCTAGCTCAGAAAGCAGGTTTACTACCGACTGAGCCACCGAGGCAGTCAAATGCAACACATGTTCGGGTTTTTATCGTTTTGTAAGCAGCGGCATTCAGTAAAAACCTAAAACCATCGTGAACTTTTGCAAAATCTATCTCCATCCATCATTTTCCATCTTGGTGGCATTGGACTTGTTTACTCTGAAAATAATTAAAGTAAAACTAAAATTTGTACTGTCGTGAAAGGTCAAAGAAGTGTCTAAGAAAATTAGGAAACAGGCGAAAGGATAAGATTTTTGAATGATGAGTAGGTAAGTAGGTACCTATCTACTGACTTGAGTAGTCCTTAGAGCTGATTGTGACCAAGCTGATGTGACCGAGTTAACCCAATGCACACAATACATAGTGAAGATTTCATTAGGTACTTAATATTTTTCTGAAACATAGCAGGAAAACCCAGAAAAACCGCACGACAGAAAAAAAGAACGTCACTGCCTGAATTTTTACGTTCAGTTTCGAGATTACCTACCTATTTCCATGTCGACAGACAACGACTACACGCTCCGCTATAAACCAATACATTTTACAACAATTCACTGAAACGACGACAAAACAAAGCAAAGGTTGAAAAACAATCCCAATCAACAAACATCAAAACGTTCGAATATTGGCATTTGGCAGTAACCGGCCGTAAAACGGCTGTTAAAGAGTATTCGCCGTTTACTCTATCATTGTTTAGTGCGCTATAAAGAAGGCTAAGCAAAGCTTCCTTGGCACGATAAATAAGCTGACTCGTAAATATCGTAAATCTGAAGGATTTAGGAACTGCTTGTTTGAACTACAAGTCACTGGGCGAAGTAATTTAGGGAGGGGAATTAATTGTGGCAGAATTAAGTAACGCAGGTGAATTTTCATTTAGCTTTTTACAATTTACTGCGGTATTTTGTCTGACCTGTGTTGGAATGGAAAGAGCAGAGAAAAAAGTTTGACCCCAAGATACCGGCTGAGCCGAGTTTGGGGCGCTCAGAGTATTCAACTGCTTTAGTACTATTAGGTAAATGAAATATTTTTTTATTTTAATTTAATAGAGTTTGTTACAAATCATACTTTGTACTTTTAACTAAACTTACACTAGCTGCGCCCCGCGGTTTTATCCACGGTTAGAAAGTTATCATAGGTGCTATTCTAGACTATAATCTATCTCTGTGCTAAATTTCATCCAGTTCCGTTCTGGCGTGAAAGAATAACAAACATCCATCCATCCATCCATTCTTACAAACTTTCGCTTTTAATATTGAAGGATACCTAGTTGTTCGAAGATACGAGTACCATTACGCTCTTGTGAGGCTCTTGTTTACAAAGTTGTTGAGAGTTATAATGTTTGCTAAGAAATGGTGAAGTTTTTTTTGTTGAATTCCATTAACGGTTAAACTTTAAAGTGCCGTTGTTCACTATGTAGTATTCTACGATTTTGTAAATACAACAATACAACATACAAGAAGTTTTTCATGTCATTGTTCTTGATCAATAGATTAAGTTAATTAACCGCGCGAGGGCAAAGCGCGAGCGAAGCGTCTCCATTTCTGCTTGGGCAAAAATCCTTTTCATATCCTCCATTTCCTCTACAGGTCACATTCCTCAATCGATTATCGTGAAATTTTATGAGCAGGTTCGAATTTACCTACACAGTTTTTTTTTCCGATACAGTTTTTGGTTTTTCATAATTTCTCAAGCTCTTCAGCTTACAGAGCCAACTAGTCTATTTTGAATTAGGTAGATGTTACTCGCAAATCTTACAGTTTACCGAAGCACATACCTATCTACGTCAATACCAGTTGCACACTTACTGCAAGTGTGTAAACTAACAAATCTCGTCGAGCTTATCGGATTTGGTTGCAGCAAACGCTACGAGAATATCTACATTGCAAACACCTCCTAAATTAGTAAACGGATTAGCAAGAAACCGAGTTATCTCTACCCCTAGCATAACTTCTAAATTTGTAGTACGTATTCAGTAGAAGAATTTCGGTAGATTGTACTAAAATGTAAATTCCATCTACGCTCGACGGGGCGCTGTCACATTTTTCATACATTTCTAGAAATATTCGTGCTCGTAATAAATGGTAATAAGCACATTTTGAAAATCTACTAAGGTCTGTTTTATTTATTTGAATTACTACGAATTTTTCGATACAAGCAGTAGTAGGTCCCGGGACTTTATTTTCTTTGGCTTAGAAAAGCCAAAAATACTAATTTTATTTATTAAACAAGTAGGTATAAATTGAAAATGTATAAAAGCCCCGGCATCGATATTCATCAACACCTATTTTTATTACACAGATCTAAATCTATATGAACACTCCCGGTCACACAAAATCGGTTCACTCGTTCGGGAGCTACGATACCACAACAGACACACATACACACACACAGAGACACGTCAACCTCGCCATTTTGGCGTCGGGGGTTAAAAACCGCAAGCCGTGACTGTGAATTTCGCGTCGTTCAATTAATGTGGTCCCGGAAACGAGAAAACTTCTCGATCGAGAGCCATATAAAGTTCTTTTATAAGTCCATCAAAGAAATCACCTAATTTTACTGCATAACATAACATATCGTCACGCTATTCCCCCGAGGAGCCTGACAGAGGTGTAATATAACACCCACACTTCAATGGACGATATTCAGTCCCAAATGTGACAGGGGGCGAGTCTGTCGCCATCCACCGTGCATCATGTCAGTCATGTAGCAGACGACATACAAAACATACAACACGCATGTTCACACAATAAAAAAATTCGGCTGGGTTTGAACCCGCTACCTCTGGCTTGAGAGGCGGGCCTTCTCCAACTAGGCTATCGTTTCTTTTTTTTTTACTTAATTTTATTGCAGATAACAAATAAATACATTAAAGTGATACATAAATATGATTATAAATAGTTAAATAGGTGCCTGTTGAAAAATTTGTTTGAGCTAGTCGACTAATTATAATTATTGAAGGATGGGACAGACATTGACCTGATAGTGGAATGGTGTAGGCTAATATTATGTAAGTACACATAACTAACTAACACAAAACTAACTTTATTTTTTGACGTGACAACGTCTTATAATTCGATAGAGCCGGCTGCACGCACGAAAAAACATGACTCATGCGGCGTTACCTCGCTCTGAGGCGTTCCATGTAAGGCTTGAAGTGCAAGCGAGAGCGCGGAACGAGCGACAAAGAAGCACAATCGGCCTTTGCGTTCGGCAGCGTTCGACATCCGTCTCTCTCCTACTTGAGTGAGCACGTTGTCACGTTCAACTATCGTCAGCAAACCAACTTTACAGACAACCAATGTTTTTTAAGTTCACGTAGCCGAAAGTAATAAATTTGTAATAAATATTTAAGCAGGCTTTGTTTGTTACAGCATACATGTTTGTTGGCGGTCAAACGCAAGCTTATTAAGTAATAAAAAAAAGCATTTTATGTAGCAATAATTTCTATTTATAATCGTTTTTTTTTCTTAACAAGAACTTTAAAATATAATGAAAATTTGTCTACTCTACAATTAACTATTAAACTCTTTTCTATCCAAAATTAGTTTTTATTGTAGTAACTTATATTACTTATATCTACTCAGATTAAAAGTCAAAGTCAAAGTCAGAATGTTTTTATTAAATTTGGGTATCAAAGATACACTTATGAACGTCAAGGTTTTTTTTTTAAAATAGACTCGACCGCCTTGTTCGGATAAAGAGCCTCTACCTGGAATTGGACCACTGGTAGATGTTTAGACCAGCGCGCGCGGCGGAGACTATTGGTATTAAGACCACGGGAATATATAGCGCCAGTGGCGCGCACTGACAAAATCCAGTGGTCCAACTACCGGCTAATCAGAAGAACAGGCAAGAAACTGATTTTTTAAATACAACGGGTTTTGGGTATGGTAATATTTTAGGTATTGCTCTACCCGTGAAGGTGAACAACTTTTATGACATAAGTTTTTTAAATTCTACAGAAAAATAATCGAGTCTTCATCCAAAATTACTAGTCACGTGATCAATTTTGTATGAAGACATTCGTTTTTTTTTTAATTTTGTTAACTGATTTTCTAAAAATTGTTCACTTTGAAGGGTTGAGCCACCCAAAACCAGCACCCTGTATTTATAATATTTTCACTGAAACCTCTGTTGGCTCATGGAACAATTTGACAGTAGTTTTTAGAACGACTCCCATAAAACTGGTTTCAGGGGAAATGGTTCGCTATAAAATTTACTGTAGGGATAAATGATTCTATATCTGTGACATTAACCCCGTTAAAAGCCGACGAGGTTAGAAGAGTCAATGAAACGATTGTCAGATGAACGCTGTTCTAAAAAGCCTATTAAAGCGTCACCCGAGGAACTATTTTTCCCATCTGCCCCGCTAACAAACTTGAGGAATTGGGGCAGATGAAAACAATTGTCGCATTTGCTCCGGTAACTTGCTAGACGTACTGGCCAAATAGTGCCAAGAAATCTATTCTGGGGGGCTATTCCTACGCATGAGATGAGATGAGATTTTATCTTGTTCACTTTCACACCTATGACTATTCAAACGAGAGCAACAAGGACAAAAAATGGTGAGATTGAATCTCACCCCGTAAGAATAACCCACCTGACGCGTGACATATTATTTGGTCATTCTCTCTAGTAGTGGTCAACTTCCGGCCAGATTTTAGAGCGGCCAAAAACAACAAAATAAACGGACAAGTGCGAGTCGGACTCGCACACCGGGGGTTCCGTACGAATTTGTAGGTATGTAAATAGCACTACGCACTACACAACTATATTTAACTAGAAGAGGGGAGGGGGTGTGCTAGACGCTGCGAATTGAACAGCCTACTGGCAAGACATGTGTAAATCTGCCACTGACTCTCTCTTATGACTTTTAAACGAGGAGACCAAAATAATACCTCACGCATCAGAAAATAGGTCCCAAAGTCTGACCTAGTAAATAATAGCCTAGCCAAGAGCCAAAAAATATTTAAAAAAAAAAACAAGATTGCTCCACGTAGAATGCATGGAGAAATGGCGGCAAGCCTGTTATTGAAAAAAAAAAACAATAAATCTGTGACCATAAAGAGACACTGAAACATATAATTACGATAAGTTAAGTTCGTCATAAGATGAGTAAAAGTCCCATAAACTCTATATCCAATGGAGTATCATATCTCTTGTCTTTAATGAGCACATAATCTCGCAAGTACCTAATTATTCCGCAGCTCGTAAACTTTTATCTTGTGTATAAGCACCCTAGCTCCTACGGTGTTGCTTAGCATAACCATGGAATACTAAATTTTATCTCTAACATCCTGAAGCATTTGCTACAGAGTAACTGCTCTCCTCCAAAAGTGCTATTGCCCCAAAAGTAGGTATGGCTGCCGTAGTTAATTTGAATACCTATAAGCTTTACACTCATAGTTTGTGCGCTCGCGTTTTTGAGTGTGTGTGTATGTGTTTGTGTGACACTGTGTGTTTGTGTGTGTGTATGTGTCTCTCTCTCTATGTCTGTGTGTGTGTATGTGTATGTGTTTGTGTAAGTGTGAGTGTTTGTTTGTTACTTAAACGGATGGATGGATTTTTATAAATTATGGTAGTAGCTTGTACCCTAGACTAACACAGGTCTTTTTAACCGACTTCCAAAAAGGAGAAGGTTCTCAATAGGACTGTATTTTTTTTGTATGTGTGTTACGTGGTTACTCCGCGAATTGTGAATCGATTTCAATAATTAATTTTTTGTTTGGTAGATCATACTTTAGAGGTAGTCCCATTCTACTAATATTATAAACGCGAAAGTTTGTATGTATGGATGGATGGATGGATGGATGGATTGGATGGATGGATGGATGGATGGATGGATGTTTGTTACTCTTTCACGCCAGAACGGCTGAACAGATCTGAATGAAATTTGGCACAGAGATAGATTATAATCTAGAATAGCACATAGGATACTTTTTAACCGCGGGTGACACCACAGGGCGCATCTAGTATGAAAATAAATGTGACCGAAATCGGTTAAGCAGTTTTTAAAATATTCACAAAAGTCTAAAAATTGTTTACACGAATGATGAATTATAGAAGGATGGGAAGTCGGTTTCTTAAGATTTGCTTCGGTCTTTAAAAGCAAGTAACACGGCGGGCGTAGCTAGTTGATTAATTAAAAAAAGCCAAAATATTATGTACCTTAGGAATTATTTATTACCGTTCAGTTCTCGTTAGAGGTTGCTCTCGCGTTTCTTCGAGATTGGTTTCCAGTTAATTCTTGAATGAAGCTAAATCTGACTTAGGCCCAAAACACACTGCACCGGACACCGTGTGTGGTGATGCGGAGTTTAACTTTGACTGTTAAATCTTGATTTGTATACAATAATAAATTTAAAATTTTAAAACCGATTTTCATCAAATATAGCTTAGAACAGTCCCCACTTATTCACCTTTCAAACAAAAAAAAACAAAATCAAAATCGGTTCATCTAGTTAATCGGAGCTACGATGGCACAGACACACACACACACACACACACACACACACACACACCACAAACACTGACACGTCAAACTTATAGCCCCCTGTCGTTTTTGCGCCAGGTTTAAAAACCGCAGGGTATAACACTGACACCGCGTCCCGGTCCGGAGAAGCGCCATGCGAATTTGCTCGCTCCGTACACCGCAGCGCGATGCGGCGGCAGTGTGTATTCGCCTTAATTCTTTCTGTTTGGCTTCCCAATAGACTTTCCACTGCGTCACACGATCCCCTTTCACACCTTAACAAATTGCTAACAAACGAGCTGGGTACGGTTATAAACAGTTTCTAGGTTTCCCGTGTTTTTCAAGATTAAAAATGTAAAATTAGTATAATAATAGTTTAATATTTAATTTACTTTTATTTAAAAGAAAACGATACTTGTACTATACTTAATTTTATTTCACAAAATTTATAAAGTTTCGTTTAAAGAGTAAGAAGGAGAGAGAGAGAGAGAGAGGAGGGGGGGGGGGGGGAGAGAGAGAGAGAGCATCAAAGTAACTCTGGCTATTAGAATTTAATTTTAAGGCGAAGGCTATATGTAAAGTAATTATTATAATCTATGACGGTCTATCACGGTCTGGACTGAGGTCTGATGAGGACGAGGTTAGATGCGTCAATACTTCAGTCTTTCACGCTTACAAACAGTCAAAATTCGATTAGGTTATGGATTTCATAGTGGAAATATATTACGTTAAATAGAATCTCCTCTATATAAATAATAAGATTACTTAACTCTACATAAATAAATAACTAACTCTATCCTACTAATTATAAACGCGAAAGTTTGTAAGAATGGATGGATGGATGGATGGATGTTTCTTACTCTTTCACGCCAGAACGGCTGAACAGATCTGGATGAAATTTGGCACAGAGATAGATTACAGTCTAGAATAGCACATAAGATTTAATCGCGGGTGAAACCGCGGGCGCAGCTAGTACTAAATAAATAAGACTAAATAACCTTAACCTCCTGGGACAAGAGGAGGGTCCCAGCTATGAGGGGCTGAGCTACCCACGTCCGTAAGAGTGTACTCTATTTTGATTCCCTACACGTGGTCCCTGGGTAGTGCTAACTGGGTAGCAAACTCTGGTGGGAGGCTTCGGCCGTGGCTAGTTACCACCCACCGGACCAAGCCATGCCGTGAAATGACCTAGTCGTGTTTCGGAATGTAGTCCGGTGTAACCGTTCCGATGACGGGTCTGAGCAGTAGCGCACTTGTAGCGCCTCACTCAACTGCCGTCTTTGTACTTCTTCACTCTAGTAAACTTCAAGGCTAGAGTGAATAAGTACCTTCTAGGTCATCGTGCTCCATCTTAGACCACAACGTCGCTTAACATCAGGCGAGTTGGTGGTCAAACGCCGACCTATTCTACATAAAAAAAAAAACTTCACGGATTTGTTGATAAATCTCTTTAGAAAAGCTGGTGAATTAGGTGATCTCCTTGATTATGTTAAACAAAACAAACATTGGGATCTGGGCGCATTTTTAACAGCTTTGCTGAATTTGCCATCCTGTGCTTATCGAATGGGCACACCTCCAACTTGGCGCACTTATCAACTAGCACTGACTGCACTTGTGGACTATACAAGTAGGATCAACTGGGGCAAATTCGTCTGTGGATCAATTGCATCTTTCGAGAATTACTGAGAGATTCACAAATTAGGCGCTGATTTTTTTTTTCAACAGTAGCCTGTTGCAAAAAAAAAAAAAAGTAATTCTCGAAAGACGTGCGCTTGACTTGCCTGATGGGAAGCGTCAACGTGATCGAAGGTGTAACACGCTTGCCTAGGAGATACTCGTACCTATTGTCGTTCTTCTGAGTAGAAGCTCTTTATCCGAACAAGGCGCTCGAGTCTATTTAAAAAACTTTGACGTTCATAAGTGTATCTTTGATACCTAAATTGAATAAAAACATTTTGACTTTGACTTTGACTTTATTTACTTTACTCTTAAACATCTACATCTTTTATCTTAAGTTGCAATAATCTGTACAAGATGGCGCTAGTTGCCTAATTTGTGAAGGGTTTGTCAGTAATTCTCGAAAGACGCAATCGCTCCACAGACGCATTTGCCCCAGTTGACCCTATACATACCAACAAAATTTTACGTACAATGAGACCAACTTATCTGAACAGTTGATTGAGAGACTCACCTCGCAGTTTGAGAAGAAAAACGATGGTTCTCGACCAAAATTAACAGTTCCCCCATTTGACCAAACGCAAAAATAAGTTTGTTACACCATACTTGATCAAATGCCAACTAAAACAAAGACGTCGACTGCAACATTCACTTCAGCTTTATTGTCCATCAAAAAGAGCTTAGTAACATACGTTTGTTGTGGATCCAGTCTATTTTTAATTTAACTGCTTCAATGACGATCCAATCCAATAATGATTTTGAGATCGCATTGTTGAACAATTGAAATTGTATTATCTGTTTTTATGAGCCGGTTGTAAAATATTTTATGGATTGCAGAATTTGCAGACTTGTGAGATTGTTTGGTAAGTTTAGACTAGGAAAAGATTGCTGTAATTTATTGCGTGGATTAGTGGGTGTGCAACTTGCAGCTAGTGTCAGAGAGCCTGATAGTTCCGGATATATTAGGCTTATTGCTTTAAGGCAGTTGTTATATGGATGAGTTAAAAGGTAGTTTTTCTTTTTTTGACCGAATCTGTGAGTGTGTTGACATTTGACATTGACAAGGATAGGATAGCTGTAACTAGATTTAGACTGACGAAGTCAAGTAAGTCATTTTTAGGCAACTGCGTTCGTTTTTAGAATAAAATCCCGCAATGTATTGCGGGATTTTCCTTGTCAATGTCAAATGTCAACACACTCACAGATTCGGGAATTCACACTCACTAAGGGAAAATTCAAATCACATGTAAAAACTACATTAATGAAAAGAGGGTGTTATAAGGAAAAGAATTATTTAGTCGATAAAGATAAGTAGCCACTAGTATGTATACTTATTACCTAGTTGTAAGCCAAAATTTGTGAAAATTTGTGAAAAAATAAAGCCCCTCAGTTTCTTGCCTGTACTTCTGAGTAGAGGCTCTTTATCCGAACAAGGCGGTCTAGTCTATTAAAAAAAAACATGACGTTCATAAGTGTATGTTTGATACCCAAATTGAATAAAAACATTTTGACTTTGACTTTGACATTTTCGACTCTGGTAATTCTCGTGTGACCCTGTCACTGAGGAGGTAGTTTTTACTTACCACCTGTTGTTTACTACGCTTCGAGTGTTAATTATTGTGAAGCATATTTTTTTTAGTTCAACATAAGTTCTTGATCGTCTGCTTTGTTTTATAAAGTAGACATTTCACCAGAAATACATGCAATTTGCCCTAAAGCAACAAAAACAAACCCTGCCGCGGAAATGCTTTACCTACACATTTCTTGCGAAGTCTTACTTCCGCAAGTAATGTTGCGAGACTAAATTCGCCGTAAATTCGACCTCCGTACTTTAAAATTAATTTTGCATACGCCATAATTCTGTACGTAAACATTGGTTTGCCATTCATTTCACAATGACGAATAATTCCGGTAATTTTGCAAGGAAAATTTATACAAAGAGCTGTACCGTGAAATTGGTGAAATTCTTCGCAGCAAGATGAAGAGAAAAGGTTGTTTTGGAATCTGCTAGAGTAGAGTATCTAAAAATAAATTAAAGCATAAGTTCACGGAACCCAAATATTGGTAGATACTTGAAACTGTTTAAGTTCCCAGACAAGGAAATAAATATACAATCCTACTAATATTATAAACGCGAAAGCTTGTAAGAATGGATGGATGGATGGATGTTTGTTACTCTTTCACGCCAGAACGGCCGAACTGTTCTGGATGAAATTTGGCACAGAGATAGATTGTAGTCTAGAATAGCACATAGACTTTTTAACCGCAGGTGAAACCGCGGGGCGCAGTTAGTCGTATTATAAAGCAAAGCTTTAAAAACCGTCTTATCCTGTAATCATGTCACGTCATCCATGTTAACAATTTTTAAGATTTTTGTTGATATTTTATATGAGACCACTTCTAAAGTTTGATCTACCAAACAAAAAAATGATCAAAATCGATTTTCAATTGGCGGAATAATCACGATACATACTCGTACATAAATACAGAAAAAAAATTACAAACATACAGTCGAATTTGACCTCCTCTTTTTTGGAAGTCGATTAAAAAAACATACTTAAAGTCCTTTTAAGAACCTCCTCTTTTTTTTAATCGGTTAAAATAGTGTCACATCAAAAGCTTCCAGATGAAGAAACTCTGATCGTGCTCTCCATTTTTCACAATAGTATATGTATTATCTTCCCATAGTAAGTTTCTATCGTTTATTAAACTGTTTTATTTAGCTTGTCTTTTAGCTTGACTCATATGCGATTGAATTTTTGGAGAAAATTTAGGTCTTTAGGGAATTGCTGAGCGGCAACATGTTTCATACCCAAGTTATTATTTAAAATGGCACGGATCGACTTTTGAGATATGAAAAGTTCGGCGGCTATCTCTCTCAAAGTTGAATGAGGATTTTTAGTCTCCGTTTTGCGATTTTAACTTCAGTTGCAGACCGTGATAGCCTACCAGTGGCTCTATTCGGAGATTTAAGATTTTCATCTCACTTTTTTCGTCCTTGTTGCTCTTGTTTGAAACGTCATAGGTGTGAGAGTGACCAAGGTAAAACCTCATCTCATCCCACGCACAGGAATAGCCCTCCAGAGCAAGGCAAATCTTCCATCACATCTCGATCGCTATTGAACGCTTTGTACCACTCACAAGCACGTGTTTTTGATAAAGTCGATTCACCGTAAGCCTTCTATAAGATTTTCAGTGACTTCGAACACGAAATTCCATTGGCGATGCAAAATTTAAGACAAATTCTTTGTTCGATGTTTTTGTTCATTATGAAATTCGCAAAACACATTAAATATGAAATAATTAAAAATAGCACTGTATTTAATGTAACTAACAGATGCAACTCAAACTCCGCGCTAAAATGGATAACAGTTCTGTTAGATTGGCACAACTGTTTTCCAGAAATCAGAAATCAGAAATTTTTATTTGCTACACTGTGTACATTAAGATCTTAAATATAGTGTAAAGTCCCAACCGTGGACCCATGTCAGGCGTGCAAATATTTAAAGCTAAAACTCTTAAATCATCTTGCTCTAAGGTTAAACTACGAGTACTTAGCAAAGTTATTATGAAAAATAAAATACCACTAAAATATTGGTAACAAAAAAAAAAAATTAGAACTATCCGTTCAAAAAAAAATAATTCGCTAAGTCCTAACTACTAGATTGCACTAGAACCTTCTTATCAATCTGGGGTATTGATCAGACAAATATAAAAACCGTTAGGCGTATGTAGCTCATCCAGAGCAAATATTACGAGTATGATAGAAATTTCACGTGCCAAATTTTTCCAACGTATTTTCGATAAAACAAAATAAATAAATAACGGTCCACACTCAATTCCCTGTATCGGGAATGTATCCCTGTATCCCATTGAATATTGAACACACACAGATACATGGACAACTGTAACAGGAATACTCAGAACAGATATTTCAATTCATAATTCAAACATCTGCCGGGAATCGAACCCGGGACCTCCTAAGCTCCGAACTCCGACTAGGCTAGGAGTCCTGTAAGCGAATTACAATCAATGGTTTTTTTTTTTCGATAATCAGGTGACATTGTAACGCATAGAAAAGCAGTTGTTGAGACTATTAGCACAGGAACGGAAAAGATTATGTCACACTAAAAAACCCAGTAATTATTATAGTTCCAAGACAAAGAAGTTTTCACACCACCTGCCAAAGAGGTTAAAATTGAATAAAAACTCAGCAAAGAGACGAGTTATTCGAAAATCGAACTGGCCACCACAAAAAAAGAACGCAAATGCATGAAATTTTAAAACAAAAAATAGCTGTTTTTTTTCTCCTCATTTTTGGCGCCACACGTCGTGTGCATTTGTCAATGTCTAGTAAATTACGTATTTCATGTAATGATAACCAAGGGCCCTACTCGGAGATTTGAATTTTTCATCTCACCTTTTTTCGTCCTTGTTGCTCTCGTTTGAGACGTCATAGGTGTGAGAGTGACCAAGATAAAATCTCATCTCATCTCACGCGCAGGAATAGCCCCCCAAGTGATTGCAACGATAAATATACTCCCGGATCAATTGGAATTTTGTAGGGAACACGAAAAGTCGCGTTTCGTAATGTTTCTACCATTTGCCCACAATCGTGTACGTTAACGAAAACTAATATTAATTCCCAAACTCTACGTTAGCCATTTCCGTTCCAATATACAACCTTAGTAGGTTTAATATTCCAAAACTGCACATATTTGTAAGAGTTTAATGTTACGGCTTTTTCCAAATTGACTTGTAAAAATACTGAACAGTTTTCAAAAATAATCTCAAAATGTAGTCCTTGCCACACTTTTATAATGTACTATGTACGTACGTATATTTACTCGTATGTACACGAAATTTTACCATAAACCAATGCATATAATGTCGAGGTAAGAATGACCAAGCGAGTAACGTAGTTTTTTTGCGTCAATGTGTGCGTGTTGTGTACGTATGCGACAGTAGCGTAGTTTTTGGACTTTTTCGGTTTTTGGCTTCAGCCAAAAACCGTCAAAAAACTACTATGTAGGCGTATGATTTAGGTGAACCTAAATCATACGCCGTGCGCCATCTTATTCTCTAGGTTGATCTGGGGGCTTACCACAACCTCTTAAAACATCATTAATTAAGCCTTACTTCGTAATTTCGTACCATGACCACCCTAAAAGTATTCCTGTTAAGTTTTGATATCGCTTAGCAGTTTTGATGACGTCACTCGATTTCGTTCATTCAATCCAAGGAACATTTGTTTAAAAACCGTACCACGACCTCTAAAGTATTCCTGCCGAGCTGTCAAAATAGCAGGAATGATACAAATTACAACGATTGTTAAAAAGTTGCTCTCCGTGTAACTTTTTCTATTTATTAATGAGTTTTTGCTGTGTTTCTGAGGTTCTACTTGTAATATTTAGCAAGATGGCCGATGATTTGGAAACTTTCGAGTTTCTCGAAGCAGTTATCAGAAGCTCCGTACTACGAAGGACGCCTTCGGACGGGCTCCAGAATAAATTTCAACCCATTTTCACATAGATTTTTTTTTGGCTAAGTCCGCTCCTTTTGATGCAATTGTTACTTCTTAGAGTGAGCCTTCGCCTGCAGACTCCTATTAAAGCCCGCAGCGATTTCACTGTGGGTTTTTAAAAAGTCTCACATGATATCGAACTGCTTCGCTGAGACTCTGCGGCCTCTGTGTCAAATTATTCTAAGCATTAAATTCTAGATATCACAAAAAAAAAATTCACAAACTTTAATTGTATACAGCAATTGAATTTTAATTTACCTTCATGATCATAGGTAGATTTAATTTACGTTTTTGAGGGGAACCGAAAAGATGGTGTCATGATTATGTATTATTTTCTAAAACGAAAACTCGCCTTTACTGAAAGAGGGAAAGAGGAGCGAGATTTATCTCATTTATCATCATCTTCATCAGAGATTTAATGAAAAATGTTATGACAAACATACGGAAGACTATGGTGGTATGGCTATGTTGCCTCTAGCCTGCCCTATGAAACAAAACAAAAAAAAATCGTTTTTGACATTGTTCATACAACCAAGTGTCGCCAGATGTTTTTTAGGAGCGATTGTACGCGGGTGAGGAAAATAAAAATTCTTAGGGAAGAAAATAATAAGAAATCATAGTGTTTTTACTTGCAACTTGTAAAAACCGTAAGTGTAATTTCCCTGTATCGATAGGATATTGTAGGCACGATTTCGTTATGCGGTCGTACTATTGTACGACCCCGATTGTACGATTTTTACATGGCGAAAATCGTATAATTACGATTGACATCGTACGTCTGGCAACACCATACTCCAAAATACGCAAAAGTACCACAGAGTGTATAAAGGCACTTGTATCGTACATTCTTTTGACATCACTGTAGCAGGAGTAAAAACGTTTTAAAACATTATTGTTTTCAATGCTTGTGGTATGATACAAAACAATACTTATTAAGGAATGTAACAAAACGTTCCTGCGCAATGATGTTTTTGTAAAAGTTCATGGTAAGCCCCCAGAGACGATGACAAGAAATCCAGAAGCGGCAGACAAGAAAAAAATGACATTGAAAACGGTAGTCATTAAAAAATACAAAATTGATAGTGCACAGCAGCGCGTATCTTCGAACTTGTAAATTACAAAATGTTTATTATCGTATCGTAAAATCATAGGTGTGACTATAAATTATGTGTTCGTTTTATTATCTTAAGAACTGTAAAGCAATTCTTTGCATGTTTTTATATGTAGAAGTCGATAGTAAATTAATTTTAATTACTTAACTACAAGATACGGTGTCATGGTATTAATTTTATTAAGACGTTTTTGATATTGTGATAACTATGAAATAGGAACAGTTAAATGGAGGAGGCCTTTACTCTCCAGGGAGGTCCTTAATAAACAAATAAATACAAGAATCAATATACCTACATAATTTTATAAATATTAATATGTTTGAAATAGATATAATTTAATATAGATTATTTTTAATTTTTTTGCATGAAAATAAAATTATACATGAATGAACTAAATTATAATTATAAAAATAATCAAAATTATGTATTTAAAATATTGCATGAAATGTTTGTAAATTCAATTCTATTAAGGAAATAAATAAGGCTTTATTATTATTATAAATGTGCTATACCATTTGAACTAACTGCAGAAGCTTGGGTTATCTTTTTAACTAGGAGTTAACTGCTCATCAGAGGTTGAACTGTTAAACCGCTATCAAGCGTTAGGAGCTAGCCTTGAGTTAACACAATAGTAGCCCTAATTGCAGAAGATACGGGATTAAATTCTTGAACGTAGGGCTTTATAAGTCAAAGATTTAACGTAATAAGTGGCAGGTATTAACTTTACGTTGAAATAAATTATTTAAATGATGTTAACAAAGTTTGTGTGGGAAATAAAAGTAAATTATAAAAAAAAATAAGATATACGTAAAGTTAAAAAATTAAAAACCCCGGACACCGATTTTCATCAAACATACTCGTATCTAAGAATACTTCCGACTCATTCACCTTTCAAACAAAAAAAAATCAAAATCAGTTCATCCGTTCGGGAGCTCATGACAAACAAATAAACACACACACACAGACACGTCAAACTTATAACACCCCGTCGGTTTTGCGTCGGGGTTTAATTAGTTTAGTGTAGGTACAGAACGTTACAATAAAATCAACACAATACCTAGTAGAAAAAGAGAAAAGCGTAAATAAACATTAGCAACTCAACTCTAGAAAGAAACAATAACCGTGGCTAGAAGCAATAAAACACAAATAAACTGGTTTATTTAACTACTCTTGTTTTCTCGTGAGGTGAATGCTAAATTAATTACCTTACCGACTCACTGTTTCCACTCGTTACTATTTTATGTGAGGTAAAAATAAAAGTGTTCGGACTAATGTGTTTGTAACTACTTACCTACCTATAGTATAGAGCTTAGAATAGTAATTACGAGTACTGGAAGGTACAGAGTCTTTTCGGAAGGAGAACCCATCATCATCGGCAGCCCGTAATGGGCCACTGCGACAAGTTGACTGCTAATGTAGAACATCGCCGAAAACCGATAACGAAAATTTTAGCAAGACAACGAATTATCGAGAGCTAATGTAGCCCCAGCATTAAGAGTGCTATGAAAGTAACAATCAAATAGGTATGTTGTGTCTTTTTAAATTGAACTTACTCGTAAATTCAAAACGAAGAATTTTATTAAAGGAAACAAATTGTATGTTCGATGTGAACAAAACTGTTGTTACTAATCTTAACACATACCACTTTGTACCTACACAGTTTCACAATAAAAAATATTCTATTCTGTTCTATTCTTGACATTGTTTTAAATATTTTCTGGGAAGTACCTACCTTATGTAAGTTAGGTAGGAGGTAAAGGTTATAAAACCTATTTACCAATCTATTTTTAACAATAATTATGTACAAATAATAAATATGGGCCTAATAAAACATATTTTTTGGTTCTTAAAAATTAAAACAAAATGATGTCTAGTAGGAGGCACTTACGTGTAATTATATTCGATCCGTTGACTATACTTTTCTATTTTTTATCCGCAGAGAAAAACAAACAGAGAAACTGCGAGAGAAAGTCGAATTTAGTGTTTTACCTTTATTTTATTAAAGAAGAGGTTGACAGTGAACATATCAAATTTAATATCTCACAGGATGTTACAAAAAGGTGTGAGAAGATTTCCCTTTCAAGATTCTGAGCCAGAAGCCTATATAATATGAGTCAAAAGGGCGCCGGGACAAATTGAGACTTGGCTCAACCTTGCGGCTAAATAAAATCTGAGCGAGTATAGAATTTCGTTTGTCAAGTAGGTAATCACAATTACTAGGTAATAAGCATTCCATAAAATTACCTAACATTACGGTTAAATATCCTACTAATATTAAGAATGCGAAAGTTTGTAAGAATGGATGGATGGATGTTTGTTACTCTTTCACGCCAGAACGGCTGAACAGATCGGAATGAAATTTGGCACAGAGATAGATTATAGTCTAGAATAGCACATAGGACATTTTATTATTTCATCATTTAGACATTTTGACGGCGGATGAAACCGCGGGGCGCAGCTAGTAAAGAAATAAATGTAGACTAGAAGAAAACCGCGTCCGTCTGTTTTCCATATTTTTTTTATCGTTGGAATGTTTTTAGCGATTATAGCCTAGCTGGAGAATGCTTGCCTCTCTAGCCAGAGGGAGTGGGTTCGAGCCTAGCCGAAGGCACTGTTATATCCTTTCATATTTTCACCCCATTTTTCCGCCTTGATTCGACCTCTCTCCCTTATTCCGATCCTGTACCAGACACATAAAGTCAGGTTACATCCGCCGTATCCATTTCCCATTAAAATTCCTCGATGCTTCGACCACCTTCTTTCCTCAAATCCATTGTTATTCCAGATTAAGCTGGTTAATCAGCTATTGTCTTTGAAGGTGATATAAATACAATTTTTCCTTCAAGCCTCTCAGTCACCTCTTATCCATCGCCGGAGCTAAGTCAAAAGCCGGGAATCTAACCCAGGCTAGTCAAGACCCCAAACTAGGGTTCTATCAAGTTTTAATTCAAGTTATGTAAATCTGTGTAAAAGTGTTTTAACCGTGTAAAGTTGTGGAACCGACATTATAAGACTCAATATCTGAACCACTGCCTTTTCATTTCAAAAACCCACAGAACTATAAACTTTTCGAAGTGCCGTCCTAACAATTTTGGTGTCAGAAGTGGGATGTTGCTACATTAAATTGTGGTTAACAACAAAGGCAGTTTTCATCTACATTTTGGCATAGTAAAAAGTGTCAAATCTTCGCGTCATCTTCATCGAGTTCAATCAGTACCAGTAACTACTTCATCTCCGAGTCTTCAAAAGTTTCAGTGAAATCCAGTGTAAATTCAGTGCAAAAATTAAGTAAAAGTCTAATAAATAAAGTGCAAGTTCAGTGTAAAATCAAAAGCAAAGTCGTCAAAATAAGTGCAATGTTCGTTCTGCAGACACTATACATCGTAAAGTTGTAAGTTGATACCAAATTCCTGAACACTCTTGTTATAACACTATAAGGTTGTTATTGTTTCTATTGATAAGTTTTGATATTGTGTTTTGTAATTTATTTGTGTGCTATTTTATTCAGGAAATCCTTTGTGTATTTTGTAATTTGTGTATTTTGCGAATTTGTATTAATTGTATTATCTGGTTACTAAAATGTCTAAAACCAATATTGAATATGTTGATTCTCAAACACAACAAGAACGAGTTCCTCTAATAGTTTTACAGAAGTTTGTAAAACCATTTAACGGAGACAGGTCCAGTCTCACACCTTTTATAAAAAAATGTAAAAATGCATTGGAATTGGCTTGCCCAGAATTTAAATACATCTTATCACAACTAGAAGGAAAAGCTTTAACAGCATCTTGCCTCCGCGAATTTAATAACTTCCATGAATTAAGTGAATTTCTTATCTCAACATTCGGTGAGAAAAAACATGTAAGTCATATTCTAGCCGACTTACAAAGCTGTAGGCAGGTTAATAACGAAAATGTCACTCAATATTCACTCAGACTAGAAAAGGTATTATTAAGATTGCAAACAGAAATTCAGTTTTCTTGTAAAAATTCAGTAGAGTTACAAGGTAGAATTGCAGGAACAGAAGACATGGCCCTTAGTTCGTTTATTTTAGGATTAAATCCTACTATTTCAACAGTTGTCAGATGCAAGTCTCCACAATCATTAAATGAAGCTATCAATTTTGCAGTAGAAGAAGAAAAAATTCTGTTATTAAATAAATCACTATCTAATGTACATTTCAAAAAGAAATTTTGTAAGATTTGTAGAAGAAATAACCATAATACCAGTGAATGTCGACAGCGTAGTCAAGTCTCGAATCTGCAATTAGCTCGTGGCCCCCAGACAAATGGTCATAATCATAAACCACATATTAACCGAGCTCATAATAATGAGTCGTCTTCATCGTTAGCCTTTTTATGTAGGTATTGTAAGGCACCAGGCCACACAATTCAGGATTGTCAAAGGCGAAAGTATAATAATTCAAGATTCAATCAGAATAAGTCAAATATTAATCAAATCTTTGAGTATTAGTTTCCGGAAAACTCGGAAATGCCCCTGAGCGACGGTGCAGCTCAGGAGGGAAACTATTAAGCACCACTTTAAACAATGAAATGATTATAGGAAAACAAATAAGGGTGACTCCTTACAATTCAATCCCGGCGGTGACAAGTTTTCCTAATAGTCAGATTCATTACAACAATTTAAATAATTGTTGTCATAGCTCTAGCGTTACACGACAGGGTAACCAGCCCCAAATAGGAAACGCTTCTTTCAAATTAAATCAGAGCGTTACACGACAGGGTAACCAGCCCCAAATAGGAAACGCTTCTCTCAAATTAAATCAGAGCGTTACACGACAGGGTAACCAGCCCCAAATAGGAAACGCTTCTTCTAAAGTAAATCAGAGCGTTATACGACAGGGTAACCAGCCCCAAAATGGCAACGCTTCTTCTAGTTCCAATAATAGCGTTATACAGCAGGGTAACCAGCCCCAAACCGGCAACGCTTCTTCTATTTCCAAACTATCGGGTTTAAGACGTTTATCCTTAACCCATAGTAAATCCCAAGCAAATAAAATCTTGGATGAAAATTCGGATAAGAATATTTTTCCTCTAAATGACATCTTCGACTTGAGTGATGACGTCATGTCGTCAAGTTCCAGTTCCAATAGCTCTGAATTATGTAATCAAGAGCATATCTTTGAGACTAAGCTTAAAGTAGGTAAACAATCATTACCTCATATTTTCATAAAGACAGACTTAAAGTTGTCTAGTTCCATGAATAGGAATTATTTAATTTTGTTAATTGATACCGGAGCGAGTGTCAGTATAATAAAAGAGTCAGTTTTTGCAATGACTCCTAAAACTAAATCGTGTCCCTTAAAGTTAAAAGGCATAGACAGTAGTAGTGAATGTTTTGTACCTACATTAGGTCATTTCGACTTAAATTTATTATTTAATGATAATAAGTTTACATTTCCTTTTCATTTGGTTAATAATATTAACTTGCAATATGACGGAATAGTTGGTCATAATTTCTTAAAGAATTTTGATGCAAAAATAAATTATGAAATGAGTTCATTGTTTATGCGAGGTGTAAACATTCCATTATTATATCATGAGCCAGTATATGTGATACCTTCACGGTCAGAGATGATTGTCGAGTGTCCCATTAACAACCCAGACCTAGGACAAGGTCTTATACTTGACCATAAGTTAAATGATAACGTGATAATCTCTAATTGTTTCACGGTAGTGAAACCTAACAAAAGAATAAACATAACAATATTAAACATGTCAGAGTTTGACTTTGAGTGTCATCCTTTTGTGGTAACTTTAATTCCAATAGAAACTTTTCTTGAGAGTAGTGACGATTTAAAATTACGTCATACTTCGAATAATTCAACAGAGCCAAATTACCAAAGTTTAAACAACGTTGAAAGTATTGAGACAAACTATACCTCAATTGAGAGACGTAACAAAGTTCTCAGTTTAATTAGAACAGACCATATGAATTCAGAAGAGAAAGTTGCAATTTTAGATGTCGTTTCAAAATATTTTGATATTTTCCATATTGAGGGAGAAACTTTAACACATACAAATAGTATTCAGCATAGAATCAGGACTACGACTGATGTTCCTATTAAAACAAAAACTTATAGGTATCCTGAAGTACATAAAGAGGAAGTTAATAAACAAGTTAACAAAATGTTAGAGCAAAAAATTATTCAACCTTCAATTTCAGATTATTCATCACCTATTTGGGTAGTACCTAAGAAGCTTGATGCTTCTGGTAAACAAAAATGGAGAATAGTTATTGATTATAGAAAATTGAATGATGTTACCATTGGTGAAATTTTTCCTATTCCTAACATTAATGAGATTTTAGATCAATTAGGTCATTCTAAATATTTTTCTACGCTAGATTTAGCATCTGGATTCCATCAAATATTATTAGATCCATTAGATAGATCCAAGACAGCATTCACTGTCCCATCAGGTCATTTTGAGTTTCTGCGAATGCCCTTTGGATTAAAAAATTCTCCTTCAACCTTTCAAAGATTAATGAGTATTGTGTTAACAGGTCTTGAAGATTTACATTGTTTTGCATATATGGATGATATTTGTATCCACTCAGTAAATATCAGATTACATGTCGAAAAACTTTGTAAAATATTCGATAAGTTAAGACAACATAATTTGAAACTTCAACCTGATAAGTGCGAATTTTTAAAGAAGGAAGTAGCTTATTTAGGACATTTAATTACTGATAAAGGTGTGTTACCAAATCCAGATAAAGTGAAATGTGTGCAGGAATTTCCAACACCTAAGAATCCAAAAGATGTTAAGTCGTTTTTAGGCTTAGTAGGCTATTACAGAAGGTTTATTAAAGATTTTTCAAAGATCACAAAGCCATTAACTTCGTTACTGAAAAAAGACGTAGCATTCAAATGGGAGCCTCCTCAGGCAATGGCATTCAATGAGTTGAAATCTCAATTAACATCAGCTCCAATATTACAGTATCCAGATTTTACTCAACCCTTTTTATTAACAACTGATGCTTCTAATTATGCAGTTAGTGCAATTTTGTCTCAGGGAGAAATCGGTAGTGACAAACCTATTGCTTTTGCGAGTAGGACTTTGAATAGTTCAGAAGGTAATTATAGTACCATTGAGAAAGAATTAACAGCTATTTTGTTTGGTGTAAAGACATTCAGACCATATTTATATGGCAGGAAGTTTACTATTGTAACAGATCATTGACCATTAATGTGGCTATTTAATATCAAAGATCCAGGTAGCAAATTAGTTCGATGGCGTTTAAGATTAGAAGAGTATGATTATAAAATTGTTCATAAACCTGGTAAACAGAATTCTAATGCTGATGCGTTATCTAGAATTCAAATTAATGCGATTACAAAAAATGATACTTATGATGATTATTTAGCATCTCAAAAGAAACATGATCAATATAACACTGTGATCATTGAGCGTAATGATTCAATTTTAAAAACATCTTGCTCAATTTTAGCTTATCCAACATCATTAGACCTAGATGAGTCGATTCCTTATTGTGAAGAAATACTTAATATGATTGATGATAAAGATAACTTAGTACAGGGAGAACGTGAGTTGTACTCATGCAAGCTGAGTAAATCCAATCAATGTAATAAGATCATATGTCATTTATTTTTAAAAGTTCACCATTATGAATCCCTAGATTATAAATGTATCTTCGATATACTAGTAAAGTTGAGAACTCTCCTTAAAGAAAAACATTCGCAAATAAGAGAGATAGCTCTTACAGATTTTAGAGATCCTTTCAGTAGTATTAATTATAATAAGTTATGTAGTATTGTAGGGTTTGTTTTTCGTGATACAAACATTAATGTTAATATTTACAGAAATAAAATAATTTTTCCAACACCATCAGAAGTTCCAAAAATTCTAAAAGAAAATCATGACTCACCTATAGCAGGACATCCCGGTTCAACAAGAATGTTAGAAAGAATTAAAAAAGATTTTTATTGGAAGAATATGCGTAAAGATATTGAAAGTTATGTAAGAAAATGTAAGTTATGTCAAGTTAATAAACCACTTAGACAAAGTAATAAAGCTCTAATGGAAATTACAACATCGAGTATTAGACCAATGCAAAGGTTGGCATTAGATATTGTTGGTCCCCTTCCAGAATCCGGTCAAAATAAGTTTAAATATATTTTAACATTGCAGGATGATCTTACGAAGTTTTCATCTGCTTATCCTTTAACAACAACGAGTGCAGAAGAAGTATCTCGTAATCTTGTTCATTTCATATCACATTTTGGAATACCATCTTCTATATTAACTGATCAAGGTTCCAATTTTACTTCGGAATTGTTTAAGCAGGTCACTAGTTTGTTTAAAATTAAAAAGTTGCTTTCTACACCCTATCATCCTCAAACGAATGGTGCTCTTGAAAGAAGCCATTCAACTCTAAAAGAATACTTAAAGTCTTTCGTTAATGAGAATCAAAATGATTGGCATACATATTTATCAACAGCAATTTTGGCATACAACACTAATGTTCATTCGTCTACACAGTATTCTCCTTTCGAATTAATATTTGGGCAGAAACCCTTTATACCTAATTCTATTTATAATTCACAGTTGTCAAATACTTACCAAGAATATATAAGAGCATTAAAATATAGGCTAGAATATAGTAATAAAAAGGCTTTAGAAAACATAGCCATCAGTAAAGAAAGATCGAAACGTTATTACGACTCTAACCCGAGTCATCATTCCTATCAAGTTGGAGATTTAGTTTATCTTAAAAATCATTTAAGGCTTCGTAAAGCTTTGTCTCCTTTGTGGAAAGGACCATATAAAATTATAAGTATAAATAGTAAAAATAATGTAACTCTCTTAGTTAATCGTAAACATATTAGATATCATATCGATCAAATTAAACCAGCTTATCATTAGTTTTTATAGTAAATAACGATATTCCTCGTTGTTCCACAGATTAATTTGGATTACAACAGTTCAAGCGTCTTATCAAGATGAGCAAAAATATGTGAGTCCGATTATAAATAGTCCCGGAATTTATTTTGAACCATTAGGTAAAGTCAAGTTTTACAATGACCATTGGAATGTAGTAACTTTTGTTTCAGTTAAACACATCGAACCACATTTAAACAATGTGAAGAATGCATTAAATAAGTTAGTTGATATGTGTAGAATAAAAGAATTATCCATTGATGGATCTATTTTTAATGTATGTAGAGATAATATTAACACCTTAGAAAACTTATTAGATAGGAATATTGATTTATTTAGTTCATTGTACCATTTAGTTTCAAAATCTGCAAGACAAAAGCGTGGCTTAATTAATGCTTTAGGTTCAGCAATTAAGTTTTTCACAGGAAATTTAGATAGTGAAGATGCAGAGAAATACAATAATGCAATTAATAACTGTATTAAAGATGAAAAACAAATAACTAAGTTAATGAAAGAAAATATTCATGTGATCAAATCTACTATAACCTCTTTTAATGCATCGATATCTACTTTAAACATTAACGAAATTAAGATCAATGAAAATATTAAGTTAGTAAATGAAATAATACAGCAGGTACACGAAGAAAACAATAATATCAAATTGATGCTACATATAATATCGTTATCCAATTCGATTGAAAGTAGTTTAGTAATGATATCATTTTATTTAGAAAATAGTATTAATTCGATATTATTTTCGAAACTTAACGTTTTACACCCTTTCGTTATAAAACCAATGATACTTTTAAATGAATTAGATACCCATTTCAGAGCCAACGGTGATTTACCAATTCCATTGCATATCGATAGTATTCATGTTATTATAGATTTATCTGAGGTATATTCATATTATTTAGATGGTAAGATAATATTTGTGTTAAGAATTCCATTAGTGATTGGTTCCGAATATAATTTGTATCGAAACATTCCTTTACCAATTCCAACTGATATTAATAAACCTGATAATTTTGTGTTATTAATTCCAAGTTCAAATTATTTGACAATCACAGAAGATAAAATGTTTTATAGTATTATTGATAATTTGAATGATTGTAAAAGCTACCAAAAAAATAATTATTTGTGTCAATTACAAAATGTATTGTCAACAATGACTAATCCTAGCTGTGAAATTCAATTATTAACGGAAGTATTAAAATCACTTCCATATCAATGTAATGTAAGATCAATAGTTGGAGACATAGACATTTGGCATAGAATACGCAATAATAGATGGATTTATGTACAATCTGATTTAACTAAGATAACATTAAAATGTAAAGATAGTTTAAAGGATATACCGATTGTTGGCACAGGATTGTTAACTTTACCGAATAATTGTTCAGCTTTTCATAAAACTTTGAAATTTATACCAAGCTTGGAACAACAACAGTTGATAACTCCAATAAGTTCCGATTTTAATTTAATTGAAGATGATTGTTGTGTTAAAGGTAAATTTAACAAAACCATTCCTCAAATTAAGGCTATTAAATTGAATAATGTAAATTTGGATTCACTAAAATATAGTGTTTATAAATTAAATGAATTAGAAGACGATTTGAAAGATATAAATGTGAATAATATTTCTAACATACTACTTAGTGTCAATGTGTATTCTGTATTAACGTATTTGGTAATTACCATTGTTGTTATCTATGGAATTATGAAAATTTTAAGATGTTTTATGAGGAATAATAAAGTTGGTCAATGTTGTATAACAATCTATAATCAGTGTAATAACAAAAACGAAATTCATAATTCTATGGAAATGCAAACTAGATATAATTCAAGTTTGGGTGATAATGAGATTCAATCTCCAATACAAGCTCCTATTCGTAGAAATTCATCTAATCCCAAGTCCAGATACATGTATTAACTTTTGATTTCGCTTATTTTAATTAAAAATCATAAGCTTCAATCTTCTCGAGGGAGATGTTATATCCTTTCATATTTTCACCCCATTTTTCCGCCTTGATTCGACCTCTCTCCCTTATTCCGATCCTGTACCAGACACATAAAGTCAGGTTACATCCGCCGTATCCATTTCCCATTAAAATTCCTCGATGCTTCGACCACCTTCTTTCCTCAAATCCATTGTTATTCCAGATTAAGCTGGTTAATCAGCTATTGTCTTTGAAGGTGATATAAATACAATTTTTCCTTCAAGCCTCTCAGTCACCTCTTATCCATCGCCGGAGCTAAGTCAAAAGCCGGGAATCTAACCCAGGCTAGTCAAGACCCCAAACTAGGGTTCTATCAAGTTTTAATTCAAGTTATGTAAATCTGTGTAAAAGTGTTTTAACCGTGTAAAGTTGTGGAACCGACATTATAAGACTCAATATCTGAACCACTGCCTTTTCATTTCAAAAACCCACAGAACTATAAACTTTTCGAAGTGCCGTCCTAACAGCACGCACCTATTTATTCGTTGTGTGCACATACGAGTATGTGCGGATTTGATGTTAACTGCTACGTAACTGGTGTACGGCGACAGGCCCGCCCACTGTCACATATGGGACTGAATATCGTCCGACGAAGTGTGGGTGTCGTACACCTCTACCAGCCCCTTCGGGAAAGGCGTGACGATATGTTATGTTATGGAATATTTTTTTTACCTTAACAGCCATAGGTAACAAAAAACTGTATCGATTAAAACACTCCATATAATTTTTGAACCTGCTCAGAAAATTTCACGAGATTGTGTTTTATGTGTTGTGTTTACGTGGACATGCACTTTATTTTGGTAAATTTAGTTTACCAAAATAAAGTACATGAAAGATCCTTTGCGTTAATAGTCAATGTGTTTCATTTGAGATCGCTCTTTAGCCTTTATTAAAGCCTTTAATTAACTAAAAAAACTGCCTTTTGAACCTACCTACTTCTAAATTTTTTTCATGCAAAATTTTTGCGGTGTCAAAAAAAGTTGTTCGATTTTGTAACAATCAGTCTTAAAGCGAAGCGAACCCTGTCATGGCATAACATATATCGTCACGCCTTTCCTCCGAGGGGGCTGGCAGAGGTGTTATACAACCCCACACTTCGCCGGACGATATTCAGTCCCAAATGTGACACGGGGCGAGCTTGTCGCCATACACCGGGCTCCAGTCATGTAGTAGATGACATGCAAGACGCACATATGCTCACACAATGAACAAATTGATACGTGCCGTCGGCTGGGCTCGAACTCGTTCCCTCTGGCTTGAGAGGCGGCCCTTTTCCCAACTAGGCTGCCATCGCATTAATCGCATTACCACATGGCATAACATCACAGTACTTATATAATATTATAATTGCGAAAGTTTGGATAAATTGATTGAAGTATGGATTTTTGTTACTCAATTACGCCAGAACGACAGAACGGATTTGAATGAAATTTGGCACAGAAATAGATTAGTCTAGATTAGCACATAAGATACTTTTAAACCGCAGGAAGGAGTCAGCTCCAGGTCAATCAGTCAGGTCCAATCAGGTCCGGAGTCCGAAGCACTTAAGTTATCTTGAATCTTTGTTTTTTGGCCTAATAAATTATTAATATGTAGGGCTATATACCTACATTACACCACAAACGTAACGCGATATGCGATATAATGAGTATATGTATAGTAAATAAATAATAATAAAATGCTCCGAATACTTTGGACAGCACATCGGACTAACGTATCCATATTGAAACAACTCAAGGTCACAACTAGACTCTCTACCATCTGTCTTAGACGGGTTCTTGTGTACTTCGGCCAGATTGCTAGAAAACAAGGTGATGGTGACTGGGAAAGTCGACGGCAAGAGGTCTCGAGGCCGCAGTCCGATACGTTGCTCCGACCAGATTCGCACCGCTCTGGACACTTCAATGTGCGAAGCGCTACATGTTGCGGAAGACAGAAAACTTTGGCGGAAGATCGTAAGAGAGAGAGAGAGAGAGTAATTGGAGGTGGTGGTCACGACCCTCAGACATGAGGAATGCGACTTGAGGAGGAGGACAGTAAATAATATAGTATATGTAGGTAGATAAGTATAAATATAGCCATACCCACTTGTATTAGTCCTACCCTAGCATCCAAGTAAACCAGTAAGTTTCGGTAAAAGGAGCTTAATTAAAACATAACCACATTAGAAGTAATTTAGTAAGTGAACAATGAGAGTGACACAGATAGGGTAGTTGCTACACCATACAATTTTCCCACCACATAAATTGTACATTATGTTATTAATATTAAACCGCAGGAAAAACCGATGGCTTGGCTAGTATGCATATAAATGCACACGTATGTATATTTTTTCCCATTTCCTTATTCCGCATGTGAGAATTGAATTTCACCGTGGCCCGAGGTCGGGTAAGTATGGACCTATAGGGTAAATAAATCTTCCACGTTATATCTTTACGTTTCTCTCTAAAGTAAAACATTTTCGCTTTACCCTTTTCTGTAACTGCAGGATGTGTGTTGTAAAGGTGATACCTCACTGGGAGCATTTGACGGTAATGTAACGTGCTAACTGCTGCACTCAGAGACAAATGAATAAATTATTTAATGATTTAAACTATCACCAAAGTTTGACTGCCTCGGAGGCTCAGGTGGTAGTGAACCTGCCTTCTGAGCTTGGGGGTGTTGATTAAATTCCCACCTAGGGCAAACATTTGTGTTTGTTCTATGTTTATATTAATATCTTTTCAAGTATGTATTTATAATATATTTATATATGTATATCAGTCTCTGGCAGCCATAATACAAGCTTTGCTCAGCTTGTTGTCAGTCGACCGTGTGTGGAAATGTCCCGAATATATTTATTTATTTAAAGTGCTTATTACATTCATATTTCCATACTAATATTATGAAAGTAACTCTGTCTGTCTGTTTGTAGGCTTTTCACGGCTAAACGTCTGAACGGATCTTGATGAAATTTGATAATTAAGTAGTTACAGTATCTTACGAGGAATGTATTCGGGTACTATTTTCTGAATAAACGGGAACGAAGTGCGACTTCGTTCCCGTTAACCCGTAACAGCCAGTTACCTACAAACGATTTTTGGGCCCTATCTATCATGTCCCTGCCTGAAGGGAGATCGTAACTACAAAACTGAGCTTTATCTAACTAAATTCATTTATTTCAAATTACATGGATTTCATATTATAATTACTTACATTAATTTATAAAATAAAAATTAAAAAAAAAATCTTTCTTTCTTTCCTTCAATACATTCAGTCACATTACTAAGTAAGTAATAAAAAAATAAAACTTAACTAAGTTAACCTAAAACTAAACTAAAATTAACAGAGTGCTGTCTCATTCAGTTGTCTTGTTATACGTTGTTTCGTTACAGGTTGCAAACAATGCTCGGGTCAACTGCTCTGTTACATTACGTGAATGCTCCCGGTGAGCAAGCACCTTGAAGCTTTATGTATTTCCGTCTTCAAATATTGTATGCACACTAACTTTGCCTTGCGGCTTCTCTCTGTCAATCCCACAGGAACAATAAATCCGGGAGAATATGTGTCCTGTATCAGAGTCTTTTATCTACGAGTAGGTAGATACATTGTACTAAAAGGCAAACGTATATTTTGTTCTTCTTTTCCATGTTAGAACAAGTGCAACAAGAAAATAAAGAAAAACATTTTACTTTTAACAGCAATGACATTTGTAAACATTTAAAACTGTTTTCGCAACACATCTAGTTAAGCAAGTGCCTACTATTAAAAAAACATATAAATTTATCGACTTCAATTATTTTTTACTTTATTGTAGTGAAATGAGTACAACTTTTTTATATTTCTTTTTAAATACATAATAAATACAATAATAAAAATAAAATAAAAATCTTAATATTTTATTTCGGTAACAAAATGTAAAAAATATTAATAATAAAAAAGCTTTGTAGCCCAAGATATTATAAGGTTTAGATTTCATTATTATTGATTAGCTGCACCCCACGGATTCGCTCGTGGTTATAAAGTATCTTATGTGCTATTCTAGACTATAATCCATCTCTGTGCCAAATTTCATCCATATCTGTTCAGCCGTTCTGGCGTGAAAGAGTAACAAACATCCATCCATTCATCCATCCATTCTTACAAACTTTCGCGTTTATAATATTAGTAGGAAGTAGGATTTTAATAGTTCATAGCTATTTATAATGTTATATTGTTTCCATTTTCGATTCGACCCTATAGTATAAGTGCAACTGCTTTATATAACTAAGGTAGGTACTTAATCCCATAACCATAAATCAAATACGAAAAGTACGTAAAAACACTGTACTTAATAAAAATTCGCGCCCAATTGAGAGTCTTCTCTTTCATTTTTGTCAGTTAAAAGTTAAAAAGAAAGTAAGTTAAAAGTTGAAAAAAAAAGAAAGATAAAGAAAGTCGACTTGGAAGAGTAGTAAAAGTAGATTTACAAGGGTATCATTTCGAACCTTGCCATAAGCGTATGTCCATGGAAATCAAAGGTTATATAACCAGAAGATAGCTCGTACCTATTTCCCTTCTTGTGAAAATATTACGCTCAATATTGCAAAACCACAAATTGGATCGCTTTATGATTCTCCGAATCTGCGAGTCCGGCGATTCTAAGCGCAGATTGCGCGAATGAATTTCAGGTCGCTCGATCGTAAGCGGAATATTACTTGGACCCGTATCTGGCCGTTTTGACCCGTATCTGGCGTTGGGTTCTATTTTGGATGGGGAAAATTGATACTGTTTTCTGCACGTGCGATCTCCTGATTTTAATATCTCCGACAAAACTCGAGGTAATATCGACTGTTCGCAAGGGATTCCCAATCAGACGCCACTGAATCCGATTTGATCCTCTGATAACTTTATTTCGGGCTTTTTACTTGAGGAAGGTAATGCGACAGATGTGTGTGTATGTAAGTTAGCAAGCTTAGGCGATTCTCACTCTTCATTGCACCACGAGAGCCGCGAAAAGTTCTACGCTTTTACGACGTTTTTTCGAAGTATTTCATTTTGTAGCCATTTCTACGACATTCGCGTGAGTGAGTAGCGAGTACAGTCTTTTTTCAGGTTTGTTGAAATATTACATTGTATAACGTTTAAAATTAGATTCAAATATCAATTTGTATAATTTTCTAGTAAATTAAAAATAAAATAAAAATAATATTAGAATAAAAAATTCATGTTCCTCGATGTACTTAATGCGACGTTAAAGCGGAATTACACTAGATATTGTCCAAATAACAAGTTTGAAGATGAACTTCCGCAAAGTAACGCCTGATTCAATCAACAATATTTTATTTATTTGACATCAAAAACAAATTCTACAACAAGAATATTGAGGCCTTGAACTTGTAAAAAGACTGTGCTACGGAAACCAGCGACCTCTCTCAATATAGTGTATCTATTTTATTGTCTTCATTGTTCTATGACATAACAGTAACTCATTACCTACACAATGTCCTCATAGAGTCATGGTTTAAGGGAGATGTAATGTGTATGCGTAATGTTGTAGTGTTTTATACAAAAAAAAAATTAAACTGCTTTTTCTCAACATCGTCATAATTTATATCCTTGAGCCTATCCTATTTATATATTTTTACCAATTTTTTTTAATTCCGTCACAGATACATAACAGATTAGTATCCTTTAGTATTTATGTCGACTTTTTAAATTTTAAACATGGAACTCACCGCGTAATTGTTGCGGCTTATTTCGCTCAAAGAAGTTTGCGCTAAGTTCACACTGGCTGTTTAGAAAGTCCGCAGCATTTTTTTTAATTCGTTTTTTTTTTGTACATAAAACTCTTCACAGCTAACAGCAGTTCTATTGTTAAAGTTAATTCCGGCCCTTAGGTGGGATGTAATTTGTATGAGTTTTTCCCTCTCTATGGAGTTGTAACAACACTACTTTCTGAGTTTGAGAAATGAATTTAAATGCATGTTTATTGAGAAAGAAAATAGTCGATAGTTCGTCGCTTATTCGCCCGGCGGTCGGACAAGTGCTTTAAACACGTGCGGTTCAAATACACTGGCAATTACATTTCAACACAACGCGTCGGAGACTTGCCTCGTGCCTCAGAGCAGTAAGTATCGACTTTGCTATTGCCCCGTGATTTTTCGTTTTTATCACTAAATTCGTTATTGCTCGCTAAGATGGTTCAGCGCGCGCCAACCACGTTCTCGCTCAAGCGTCAATGTACGCCGCCATTATTAATCCTCGTTTGACGCCTCTTAAATCAAGGGCTTGCCTTCAATTTTCATTATCCATGGACGTGGTTGGATCGCTCGTATGATGAAATTAAAGTCAAAGGCTAGCGGTCACTGGCGGATCCAGAGGTGGGGTGGAGGGGAAAGGTCAATAATAATAATATAGCTTTAATTCAGACACGAGATCCTTAGTATTTGTTTACATAATAAGTAACAGTCAGTACAATTTTTTATTTTTTTTAAAATTAAAATTAATACATCCCTACGTTCAAGCTGCAATTTGCAGCCATCGTCTGTACACAGGTGTCAAAACAATTCTTTCTGACAGACAGAGGTTAAGGGGTTCAACCCCCCCCCCCCCCCCAAATGATCGAATTTATACTCTCTGCAATAGTCGAAAACTTAATTTTTACAGATTTACTGATTTTCTGATAATCTACCTTAAAGAGGCTACCTTAGATTACCCTCACCTCAATCAAGCCCCCTCAAACCAAGATCTTACCTTCCATGATAAAGCTTACTTTCCCGTAAGTCAAGTCAAGTCCCCCCCAAACAAAGTCCTGGATCCGCCCCCTCCCGTGCGACCGTGTCTTCCGAAGCCTTTCATGTGATCCTATGAGTGGAATTTCGAGAGTTTCCTGATAGCTCACAACCCTTTAGGGTAAACGAGAATGTTCAAGTTATAAAAATAATACACACCTACGCTGAGACCCGACATGGAGTATTTTTGTACTAGGTGCCTCTAACACAGAATAAATAACGTGCAACATTATATAGTCACGCCCCCGAAGGGACTGGCAAACGTGTAATACAACACCCACACTTCGCCGGACGATATTCAGTCCCAAATGTTACAAGAGGCGAGCTTGTCGCCATACACCGGGCTCCAGTGATTTAGCAAATGACATACAACCGTACCATATTATTTCATTATGTGAGCTGAAGACCTCGCGCATCTGTCCTCCTGTACTTTCTCAACCGATTTTCGTGAAATTTTGTGACCAGGTTCGATAAGTATTAGGCACAGATTTTTTGTCGATTCAGTTTTTATAATATTTTCAAAATGGCGGAGATATGATTTTTTTACGTTATCATACGACGCATAAAACTCACGATGTTGGACATGACATACGAAATCATTTTTACCGAAGTTTAAGCATAGACGCATTGCTCGTTAACGCTTGCTCGGTCGATTAAGCTGTCTTTTACTCTTTGACTGTCCTCTTCAGAGTCAACAATTGAAAAAAAAAATAGCAATATCATAACCCGTAGTGAATGCTCAACTGAAATAATTCTTCACACACACTCATAGCTCCCCAGTATATTTCCCTGTACCAATCGGGAAGACATGAAATACACAAAACTAGGCAATTGGGCTTCCAACTGGGCTGTACTATTTTTAATGTAGAATGGCACTGGTAACATTAGACAGTTTTTTTTTTTTGATAACAAACTAGGCATGCGTTTGACCACTGACTCGCCTGACCGGAAGCGTTGCCGTGATCGAAGGTGTAACACGCTTGCCTAGGAGATACCTATTCACTTTATTCTTAAACACCCCCGGATTGTATTTAGATGGAAAGACAGACGCAGGCAACGAGTTCCACACCTCTGCAGTTCTTACAAGAAAAGTTGACTTGAAACGCTTAGATCATTCCTATTCACTTTGACAGTTGCAGCGGCTTAAAATCATGGCTCCAAACTTCAGCAGCACTCTAATGTTGAGATTACATTAGCGCGCGATAATTCGTCTCGGCGGTGTCTACGTTAGCGGTCAACTCGTCGCCTATCTGCGGAGTTGACGTGGGCAATTGTTCGCCCGATACAACGCCAAGTGACGAACTAACCGAATACACTGATCGAGATAGCCCTAATAATCGTCAACGGCCGCTAATGTAGCCGTAGCATAAATCCGTGGCACGCAGGAATAACTGAACATCGCAAAAACGTCAATTTTTCAGGGCAGCCATTTTAAAGTTTGACATTTTCTGTTGAGTCGGTAAGTTAGTTAAACGATGATGTCAAAGTTATTTTGAGGGTTACTTGAGGCCCTCTTTCGTATGGTTTCAAGAATTTTACGAAACAACTTATAGTTTACATAATAATAGACTTGTCAAACAGCTGAAATGCCTTGAATAAGTTGATAACTCGACTTGTAGACCAAGTTTTGGCTTTTAAGGACATTTATCCAGTTATTCACCATCTGAGTACTGATCATTTTTATCGGTTACCTTAGTTATTTCAATGGAAAAAGCATTATTTCTAATTAGCAAACCAATGACAACTTCAAACAGATATAGTTTGTCAAGTAATTATTACTACTTTACAAGAAATATCTTACTTTTCAGCATATAATGCAAAATGTTAAAAAAAGTCTTAGTATTTAAAATATATTTTTTTTAGAATTATACGCTCATTTACATAATCTAAAAACTATTTTCACTAACTTAATAAAATTATTTTTAAAACATATGGGAAAAACACAATGGAAACGCATTTGTGTCTAATTAAAATGAATTATTTAGAGTAAACACTAAATTAACACATAGGCTAGACTTATTATCCCGAGAAATCAACAGTTGGCAATCGTTGAGTTCTACAAATAAGAAAATATTAATCAAACACACTACAAGACATAAATACTTACCTATAAAAGGTCTTATTTAAAAAAGCTTTTCTAATTATTATTTTAAACGACTTCAAAAAACCGTTTTAAAAAATCTTTGAAAATTTTCGTAATCTTAAGTGGCTGTAAAAAATCTGTAAAAATGTCTGATGACACACATGCTTAATACATGTTTTGTTAGATTGCTTACACATTACTTCGATCAATAATATTACTAATAAATAATAATAAAACCCTTTATTCAGACCAAGTTAGTATCTATTTACAAAGTATTAAGAACTAAAAACTATGGAGTGTGGATTTACAAGTATATTTTGGTAGTTAAACTAATCTTAATCTATTCTAATACTTAATTATTTTTTGTAGGTCTGTTTGCCAATCGGCAAAGATCTCCTGCAACCTTTTTCATTCCTGTCTATCTTGGGCCACTCTATTCCAAGTTACTCCTGCTACCTGTCTAATGTCATCATCCCACCTTTTCTGTGGTCTGCCCCTTTTCCTTTTCCTAGGGCACCATCGTGTCACAATTTTGCTCCATTTCTCTTGGCCTCTTATCATATGCCCTGCCCATTGCCATTTGAGTCTTCTGATTTTACATTAAAACAGGTAGTACGCAGGTGTTGAAAAGTTTTTTCTTTACATTAATGTGAAGAGTTTTATCTTCCATGGCTTCTCTCAGACTCCAGTATCTCTTTCAGCCATTTGTTATTCTTCTGTCAACTTCTTTGCGTATAGGGACCTCTTGTGTTATTAGCTGTCTCAGGTAGATAATTATATTCATCAGTGTAATCAATTTGGTTATTTCCTAGATATACGGTGGTTTTCTTCCCATTTGTCCATACCTTTGTTTTCTCTGGGTTCAACTTTAAACCATTCTTCTCACTTTCATCCGCTAGTTCAAGTATCATTTGCTATATGTTTTTAGGTGTTTCAGCAAATAACATTATATATATATATCGTCTGTGTACCTCGATTGTGTTAGAGAGACTCGGTCGACAGTGATTCCGAGGTTTTCCCAGTTAAGTCTCCTAAAGATTGTTTCGACAACCGCTGCGAATAGTTTTGGAGGTAGAGGGTCTCCATGTCTGACACCCTTTCCTACTCTAAATGGTTTACCTTTCTTTTCTAGTTGGATTCTCGCGGTGCTATAACTATTATTTTAATTAAATAAAGTGAAAAAAAAGGAACTTCTTATTCTGATTGGCCATCATTGGTGTTTTTCCCCAAAAACCTTAAAACACAGATTTAAAAAATTGTCAGACTTCATCTTAGACAACCATGGCTCTAGAGGGTCTAAATGATCTATGCTAGCGTCTCTTTACGGCTTTGCACCCCGCTATCAATCAACCCTGTATTGATTTGAATCTTTTGTGTAAGTATGCATGTAGGTAGGTACATAGTACACCAATGATAGTAATAGTCACCAATAATGTACAGCATTATAATATATTTTTTATATTTACTTCACGTTGTTGCATGGCATGTTTGTTGGCGTTTAGGCTCCAGTAGGTACATAAAAAATATCCAGCTCTGGTAGATAACAACTTGATATCTTGCTATTGCAGATGAAAACTAAATCACCACGGCAAAGGTAAAAGTGAACATGTGATAATGTCACTTTTTAAACAAAAATATTTGGCTTGCCATAACTTGACATCTCGATTTATCAATGGAGGCAGAAACAGGCTATGTGTATAAGTCGAGATATCCAGTATTTTGGATGTGAGTGTAAGTTGACAAATCAAGATGACAATTATTCATACACAAACTTATGCTTGACATCTCAATTTGTCAAGTTAAAATTATTTTTTGCAGAAAAGGCTTAGGTGTATAAGTCGAGATCTTCAATATTTTGAACATGTGTTGATGTTGATAATTCAAGATGTCAATATTAGTAAGCAAACACACACTTGATAAGTCGTTTTATCAAGTAAAACACCATAAAATGCAAGGGTGTCGAGATGTACAAAACGCGATTGCTCTAAAACTATTGTATATTTCGGGCTGATTTTTTTATACATGGTAAAGCGCATACGAAGGAAGCGTTTAAGCCAATAAAAAAAAAATCATGCAAGTCGAGTTGTTCAGTTATTCCTACGTGCCACGGAAATATCACAACAAAAAGGAAACGAAACAACTGCGGGTCTCTGCCGCACCATGCTTGAGTAAATAGAAGTACAGAGTCGTCAAAATGTATCTAAACGACCTCGTTTAACCTATGGTTATCAGTTTAAATCCTTCAAAAGTGCTTCCCAAATTAATTCATCTCACTTTAACATTGACATAATACAAAGAAGAAGCGGCACGAGTCTAATTTCTAGTACGCAGCGCGTGGACCCAATATAACAAGCAAACTGACACTACGCAGCTCCGTTGACAGTACCTATTATGTTACGTGTATTCATAACAAAGATAGAGATACGTACAAGACTAACGAGAACGAGACGACAATAATTATCACTGTTGCGACTGGTTGCGTTTGTTTGTGACTACGGTGAATTGTGTGCAGCACCTAATTTATGCGGTCCATTTTTAGGTTCTCATACCGTTTCTCCCTTTTACAGGGTTATAGGTACCTAACCAAAAACATCTTAAGGGTTCATTGTACTCATCAATATGAACAACGTTTACAATGGGGCGAACTCCGAAATCGCGAAAAAAAAATCAGCTGTTCCATACATTTTGTCTCAGGTGATTGAACTTTTTGTATGGAACAGCTGTTTTTTTTCGCGATTCCAGGATTGGCTTCATAGTAAAAGTTGATCGTATTGATGAGTACAATGAACCCTTAAGAGATTTTTGGTGAGTTACCTATAACCCTGTATATGAATAAAGCACTTTATCTATTTAATGGATTCCAAAGTTCGAGTCACTTGACATTACCATTTTCGTGCAAAATAATATTATCTCGAAAATAATCCTTATTATCCATTTATAACCCAAATTATAAATACAGAATGCTAAGACGCGCCGTTCAGGAATTAATAACGGTATTCTTCTTAAAGACAAGTAGCTTGTTATGGAAGTATTATGTTTGAACAAAGCGTTTTAATTGAACATGGTTTACGCAGATAAGATAGAAAGAAGAGGTGGTAAGTATTATAACACCGTATTTACGAATGAGGTTTTGATGTTTGTCAAAACAAAAAAAAAAAATTTTTTTTTTTGTTTTGCCCCGTTAGGCAGGCAGAGCCAACATAATCCACGTTTATTACACTTTAACACTCGAAGAATCGCAAGTTTTAGAACATAATACAAAATCACGACATCATCTTTTCGGTTTTCGCGCTATCTACGGAATGGGTCCCCGTGAATCATTGAGAGATTTATTTAAAGAAATAAATATTTTAACTTTACCTTCTTTATATATCTTTGAAAATATTATGCACGTTCGCAAAAATCTACATAAATTTAAATTGAACAGTGACTATCACAATTATAACACTAGAAATAAGGATAGGATAGCTGTACAGAGATTTAGACTGACTAAGTCAAGAAAGTCATTTTTAGGCAACTGCGTTAGTTTTTACAATAAAATTCCGAAAAATATAACAGGGCTCACCGAGGGAAAATTCAAATCACATGTAAAAACTACATTAATGAAAAGAGGATATTATAAGGTTAAGAATTATTTAGAAGATAAAGATGTCTGGAGCCTTCCACTTCCGCCAAGTAGCCACTAATATTTATAGATATTACCTAGTTGTAAGCCAAAATTTGTGAGACTAATTTATTTATTATTTGAAAAAATAATGCCCCTCAGTTTCTTGCCTGTTCTTCTGAGTAGAGGCTTTTTATCCGAACAAGGCGGTCGAGTCTATTTAAATAATTTTGACGTTCATAAGTGTATCTTTGATACCTAAATTGAATAAAAACATTTTGACTTTGACTTTGACTTTGACTTTGTTTCCGCAAAAAACTCCAAAAAATTAAGGTGCGCTGATGGACATTTTCTGGCATCTCAAGTTCAGTGATAGATAGATAGATAGATAGATAAACTCTTTATTGTTCACACCACAGATAACAAAACAACAAGAGAAAAATAATGATAAAACTTATTAAATAGTGTAACAACTGGCGGCCTTATCACTAAAAGCGATCTCTTCCAGGCAACCTTAGGATGGACAGGAATCTTCCAGTGTTGAGATTTGAACCCACACCCCAAGAACCTATCGCGCTAAACTATCAGCGCTACGATCTCTTGCAGGCATGCATTACATGTACCTAATGTCAGAGGCCTTTAGGTTGTCAATAAATTCTGTCTCCTAGCCACTCTGCCCTTACGCCTCTTTACTTACTCTACTGCCTCTTTACTTTAATTTTTATAAGAAAATTATTGTTACGCATATGCCATCTCCTCTTTGTTTCTACTCTGCGTTTATAAAATTCGAGAGGGAGCTATTTTTAAATGGCGCAGTCGGTAGGATTCTCCAGTAATTATATTACGGCGAATGTTAGAGGCTGGCGGTCTCATCAAAGAGTCATCGGGTTGGGTGTGGTTGAGCACTTGAGCTGCTGTAATGTTCTCGTAACGAGGTGATTGTAATTACGCTTTAGAATACTTCAAAAAGGCTGTTTTGTACAAGGACATAGAATAGGGTCTACGTTTCTTCGCCGTAGCACTTGTGGTGTAGAGAGCCTACGGTTAGTAGCTACGCCGTAGGTCACTGAGCTACACAGCGTGGAACAGGGTTATATTATCAGATAATAATTATGTCATTATAATAATTCTAAAAAGGGATTAACCTTGAAACCGGAAACAAATCAGCTGATCCATCAAATGTCTTAGGCATGCCAAATAGCGGATTCTGTGAGGTCGATCAATAATATTAGACTAGCTGCGACCCGTGGTTTCACCCACGGTCCCACAGGAACCGTTGATTTTTCCGGGATAAAAAGTACCCTATGTCCTTTTCTGTACCCTAAACAACATGTATGCAAAATTTTAAGACGATCGGTTGAGTAGTTCAGACGTGAAAGCGTTACAAAGAAACAAAGAAAATGAACAAAGGCTCACTTTTTCATATTAAATAACTTGACCGTAACTGGAAGCTATATATATGAGAGTGCATTTCCGTTTCCGTCGAAAGTACCAGCGTTTTCGTACTTTTAATGCCTTCTAACCGGAAGTCCTAGGTGGCGCCACCTCTGCATTCGCGCTTTGTGAAAATATCGCGCGCCATTTTTTATCATTGGCGTTTTAAGTTTCGTCGAAGTAACATCGCCGCAGCCCTAGCAGCTTGCGTCGTGTTGCATAATTAGTTAATACAAAGTGATAATTTGTTAATAATTATGTGGTAAAATACTGAAATGTAGTTATTTTCCTAAAATAACTCGGTGTTAAGTATACATTTTACGCAGTAAGTACCTACCCACATTATATTTCATTTCTTCATTTCATTTGTTCAAAATGAGTGAGTAGAATTTGTTTTAACGGTTTTACCGTTCGATTAATTTGATATTTAAAATTTTTTGTGTGTCTAAATGTTTTTAACCATATGTGGCTTACAATATGGGGGTCAAACGATGCCTCATACCAGTGTTTTGTCATTATTGAAGTGTTTTTAGGTAATATTTAAGATTATTCATCATATCGTCACGCTTTTCCCCCGAGGGGGCTGGCAGACGTGTTATACAACACCCACATCGCCGGACGATATTCGGTCCCAAATGAGCCTATCACCATACACCCGGCTCCAGTCTTGTAGCAGATGACATACAATACGCACATATGTTCACACAACGAACAAATTGGTGCGTGCCGTCGGCTGGGTTCGACTCCGCTCCCTCTGGCTTGAGAGGCAGGCCTTCTCCAACTAGGCTGTCATCGCCTTTAAGATTATCACCAGTTTGTAACATAGTTTTGCTTCCAGAAACGTATAAATGTTTGCCGCCCAAACGCCCAAGCTACAGAGCACGGGCCGTGGCGGTGGTTCAGTGAAAGGTGCGTAACAGCGTGCTTTTACGATTCTACTAATTCATCGGTATTGGTTGACGTGCTGGCCGATAATTGAAGAAAGTTGGTGAGTGAAAAAATCCTTTTTATAAAAATAATGGTTTTCAAATGTTGCAACAGTGTATCAATTGCTTAACTACGAGTCATACAAACGACTCGACCATATCTAGCGATCTATCAGTTCGTTCACTTTATAGCTTTAGTTACTATACATTTTTGATACATCATGGCAAATTATTTGAATACATGTATTTTAGAGGCTAGGTAATGCCTATTATTTTGGACGTAAGAAATAATCATAATCTAGGTATCACAGACCTAGGAACAAACAATAGTGGGGGAGAAAATATCTTACGTCACCTAGCCGTATGCTGAAAACTTTTCATTAAATAAATGCATATAAAGGCTTTCTTAACCTTTTTTTTTGAAATTATTTCTAAATTAATTTTCTTTTGTGGATTTATTACTCAAAATGTCACTTGATCTTTTGACATTGCGTTTAAGTTTAGAGGAACAAGTATTTCATTTTGATTTTATTCCTTTTTACCATATTGTTATGCAAACAATCAGTTCAACGTGCATTCGCATGGTTATAATAGGGAGATACAGGAGTACCGTTTTTGTACCTCCTTACATTGAATTATGCAATCAATACAAAATACTCTGAAATGCTTGAAACGATACGCCCTCGCAGGGTGAATCTCTTTACAAATATCATATTACATTGCCTTAAGCAATCAATACATCATACATCATTGTATGCTTGTAATAAACCACCCTCGCAGGGTAGGTAATCTTTTGCAAAAGCCACCCTCGCAGGGAGGCTACCTATTTGCAATTGAATCATTGCTTTAAGCAATCAATACATCATACATCATTGTATGCTTGTAATAAACCACCCTCGCAGGGTAGGTAATCTTTGCAAAAGCCACCCTCGCAGGGAGGCTACCTACTTGCAATTGAATCAAGCGATCCATACATACACTATTCTTTAGTACGCTTGTAACGATACGCCCTCGCAGGGTGAATCTCTTGACAGATATTACATTGCTATAAGCGTTTAACAGAACGTATTTTAATATTTTTTATGGTTATAATAAACCACCATTGCAGGTGAGTACCTTTTTTGCAAATATCATATTTCATAGTATTAAGCAGTTAATACAACAGACAATGTATGCTTGTAATAAATAAAGCAAAACTCTATAGTTGTGCAAATGTATTTGCAAAATATCAATTTCATGATAAACATAGTACAAACTTGTTTGGTTGTAACAAACCATCTTCACCCGATGAGCATCTCTTTGAAAAATACAATATTTCATTGTATCAAGTAAGTATCGTAGGCTTATTACAAACCATCCTAACAGGGTGATTTTTTGATCTTAATAATGTTGTATGTTCATAACAAAACCTAGTTTTATGCTGGATCAAATATTTCAAACGTATTTTATTGTTGTTATAATGCCTAATCTGTCTTTTATTCTTCATGAAACTATTAACATAGATACTCTAGCTTGCTTGTAATAAACTACCTTTTCAAGGTAAAATAAAAATATACCTTTGCAAAAACTACCCTCGCGGGAATGTCTTATATAAGAATAAAATTGTAATGAAACAGGTTCCAAATCAATAAATTAACAGACCGTGAAAATATTCTATGTTACATCTAGACAGTCTTAAACGTAGTTTTTTACTATTACTGCTGAATCCAGATTCAATCTTTTAAGTTTTTAGAAACTGATAAATTAAACGCTCAAAGCGAGGCTTCAGGCCAGTTTGTTGCAGTCTGATCAAGAAGTTTTCGATATGAACTTATTATGTTCCCTGTGTAACGTTAATTTAATTAGAAGTAAGTCACCACCTCGAGGTGGGTTGCATAGTATTGAATCAACTGCAAAGTGAAACATGTTCTTTCAAAATTTCGAAGTGAGTCTTACCCCCTTACTTGATTATTTATTGAACAAAAGTGCTCGATGAGCACAATAACCTTAAGAGTTCGTGCAGTATTTCCTGCGACTCCAATCACAACGGAGATACCTGCTATTTGGTTTAAAACGATGTCTTATCTTGTCGATTCTTGCAATTAGGTCGTTTTTAAAACGACATTATGTTACGGATAATGTGACGAGAACGAATGTTGTACTAATTTTGTTAAAAAATCTCATTTTCTCATTTAACTCGAGGCAAAGTAAGGTCACACGCGTGTTCCCTTTTTCATAATATGAATATAAGTACATAATTATTTACTTATATATTTATTTATTTTTTAATTACTTAAATAATTTTGTTTGGAACAGCCTCGTAATACCTGAATGTGTGGCCTATTGTCTGACATACTCAGTGCGCTATCGCATTGACACTAGCAACCTCTCGTTCAGAATGAACGATTTGAATTACACAATTATAATTTAAAATATGAAATTAGTTAAATATTTTTACGACTCTGAGAGAAAAAATAGTAGGGCGTGGGTGCTTATATCAATTATTTTTCGCACGACTGTGACTTAATCATTAGAAAATTGTATGTTTCAAATTGCCATAAAAGCTACCTACCGCTATAAGATATAATGTGTTTGTAGTAAGTTAAGATAGTAGCTCGCAACTACCATCGCCCATTCCTTTTAATTACCTACCTTCTTCCAAAGGTGTTTCTTATCTTATCTTACAATGTAAAGACTTGCACTGCGAACTGTGACGTGTAACTGTTAGTTATAAATAAATCCTGATTACTGGCTTATCGTAAGTTGCTTAACTAAACTACCAACAATTTTCTTAGGGCAATAGGTATCGGAGCCGAAATCCTTCCTATATTGCATTTGATAACGATAATTATATAATTAACGAAATAGTGTTATTAAAGTGATAGATTATTTATGAAACTACGCTCATGATAAAATTACGTTATCTTTGAAAGTCTAGCGTGATTTTCATGTTTTACATATATTTTACAAAATCATCACAAGCACTGATGATTAATGCATTGACTTGGAAACTCACTATCAAAAATTCAGTACATGCCTATTGAAGTTAAGAGATGTGAAAGTAAACCTAATTTTCGCTATAAACATTAATATTGGCATAAGCTGCCTAAAAACTTGATGTAATTGATTTTTAGTATATTATTTAATATTAGCTGACTCCCACGTGTAACTGATTTGTCAAGTCAGTAAAGTTTTTAGAATTATAAATATTCTTGGTTTTCGTTAAATTTACTGAACTGTTGAAATACATTATATTGAACTGGCTTTACGGATTCATCTTTTTTACTCACATGATTTACGATCGTTGTTGTTGCCATTTTAAAACAATTGCCGATTACCAGAGTCGGTCTGGTTGAAAAATATGTCTATCGATCTGGACATTAACCTGTCACTTAAATTGTCACACCACTTAGTTATGGTTGACTATTTAAACACTATCTACAGAAAAAATGGTATCACTGCTTGTCCAAGAAGTTGTTTGTTGGTCACCTGCGATAGTAGACTACAAAATCTTTTAGATCAACGACCTGTTGTTGATTTTTAAAACAATTTTAACCACCAACATATTATGTATGGTTCTGTATACAAACTTAATGCAAAGGGAAAGTATGACATAAATAATTATTTATACATTGCCTGAACGTGTCAGACATTCTATGGAATGTATTCCCAAAGCATCCTATTACAATACGGCATTATACAGATGCTGGTGACATACATTTTACAGATGGAAAATGTACTATTTAATGGTAATATACGTAATTGTTTCAGACCAATAGAGAGAAAACATAATGCCTTGTTTCCGGTTTCATTATTATTATGTAAACCCTTTTATTTAAGTTGTTTTTCCAACAACATTTTTGAAGATTTGAAATAATTTTTAATATTATTTACAGCTCACATTGGCGTTTCTTCTAACAATAAGTTTTAATAGCCCTACTATAGGTGGCACCACCAGGCAATACCAAACAGGCTCTCATATATATAGCTTCCAGTTACGGTCAAGTTATTTAATAGCAGCGTTTTACCTGAAATAAAACGCATATTAAAATACTTACCTAACTGGAAGCTATCACTTTAATTTCTGCCTGGTGGAAATTCGGAAAATTAAGCCAATGATAAAAAATGGCGCGCGATATTTTCACAAAGCGCGAATGCAGAGGTGGCGCCACCTAGGACTTCCGGTTAGAAGGCATTAAAAGTACGAAAACGCTGGTACTTTCGACGGAAACGGAAATGCACTCTCATATATATAGCTTCCAGTTAGGTAAGTATTTTAATATGCGTTTTATTTCAGGTAAAACGCTGCTATTATATGTAGTACCTTTGATTTTAGTCTAACCTCAAAGCAAACACTCATTGACTTCGTGTTACTTAACAACGCCATCTGCTGTTGTGTCGTTCAAGCAATTAGTTGCTCACAAAAAATAGTATTATTATTCGCCAATAGATGTCAGGAAGAGTCATATTTTTCAGTTGAGACTACTCAAACGCCTCCTTTCTGTTATTTTTCTTCCAAGTTTATGTTTAAGTTGATTATCGATAAAACACGAATAAAATGAAATTTTCTAAAAATTATTCCTAGCTAGATCGATTTATCGCCCCCGAAACCCCCTATATACTAAATTGTATGAAAATCGTTGGAGCCGATTCCGAGATTCCAATTATATATATACAAGAATTGCTCATTTAAAGATAGTACCTGGATGGCCGAGCTTTGCTCGGTATTTTTTTAATTTTTTTATTGTGTTTTTGGATAATAAACAATTGATTTTAGTCTAAGCTCAAAGCAAACACTCATTGACTTCGTGTTACTTAACAACGCCATCTGCTGTTGTGTCGTTAAAGCAATTACTCGTAGTTGCTCACAAAAAATTGTATTATTGTTCGCCAATAGATGTCAGGAAGAGTCATATTTTTCAGATGAGATTGATTATCGATAAAACACGAAAAAAATTACATTTTCTAAAAATGATTCCTAGCTAGATCGATTTATCGCCCCCGAAACCCCCTATATACTAAATTGTTTGAAAATCGTTGGAGCCGATTCCGAGATTCCAATTATATAGAATAGAATAGAATAATTTTTATTGTCATTAAGTAACAGTTCCTTAAAAATTTTAGTTAAAATTAATTAAGGATGCTCCTATAATGGACTCGTCAAAAAGATAATTCAAAAAAAAAAAATTACAATTAATTACAATCCAAATTGGTAATATTATTAGTCTTGTGTCTCCCTCAAAAAACGACAACGACAATATTGCGCGGGTATCCAGACTAGATATTTTAACTATGTTTAACTGTAAAATTAGTACAAATTAATCTAATTCTAAGTCAGCTGTATAGGGGCTTCGTCAAATAAAATAGAAAAAAAATAAATAAATGAAAATAATAGTAATTGTAATACTATAATTGTATGGATTTTAACTTCTATAAATAAATTCGTTCTATGACATCGTTATTAGAATAGAGTTATATATATATACAAGAATTGCTCATTTAAAGATATAAGATAAGATAAAATGTATTTACTTTACCGAATTATTCGCGCCAAAGGTATTTTTACTACGTGCACAGTTTTTTCCGGTTCCGGGTTTTGGTCGATTTTTTAAGTTACGAAACCAAAGAGGTGGGTACTTAAAAATTTAATGCACTTACCTCTTTGGTTGTTACCATTTGCTTCGTGGTATACTGTTTTATGTAAGTAGGTATTAAATGAAACAGCGCCTAACCTCTCCACCTCATTATTTTAGATACGTACGGTTTGAACACAGAATACTACCTATTACATGGTTTGAACTCAAAAGTGCAACTTTTAACTGGGTTCGCAATAATGTCGACCACTTCCCCAGTTTGAGAAATGAAAAACGATATTTCGTTGTACATGTACCTACCTTCGACATTTTTCTATGAAACAGTAGATTTTTCTTAAATTCAGACGAATTAATAGTTATAGTACTGACCAGTGGCATGAAGTTTCCTCAACGGATCAACGATCGCGAAGTATCTGTCAGCTGACAGAGCCGTCAGCGTGAACACTGACACGCCGATGCTGACGTCCTTGGCCGTCTCCGACACCTTGCACACGGTCGCGCCCCACGGCCAGGACTCCAGCGTGTACACGATGGACGTGAAGGGGACGCACGTGATGATGACCAGCAGGTCTGCGAGCGCCAAGGAGAGGATGTATCTGAAAAAGAAACAAATATAAATTAGAAATTGATAAAACGCCCGACACTGTTTTTTTTTTGTAGAATAGGTCGGCGTTTGACCTCTAACTCGCCTGATGTTAAGCGACGTTGTGGTCTAAGATGGAGCACGACGACCTATAAGGTACTTATTCACTCTAGCCTTAAAGTTTTGTAGAGTGAAGAAGTACAAAGACGGCAGTTGAGTGAGGCGCTACAAGTCCGCTACTGCTCAGACCCGTCTTCGGAACGTTCTTATACTGGACAGAAACAAGTCAAAATTAATCAATTAAAAAAACCTCAGACACTGATTGTCATAAACACCTATTTGGATCAGACATAACTAAGAACACTCCTGACTAATTCACCTTTAAAATAAAAAAAAAAACAAAATCACACAGACAACAGTGTGTGACAGACACACACGTCTAACATACACCGACGCCTCCAAGCTCAGAAAGCAGGTTCACTACCAACTGAGCCGCCGAGGCAGTCAAATTCATTTCATTTTTTTTTTTAACCCCCGACGAACGACTGGGTTTATATAAATTTGAAGTGCGTGTGTGTGTGTGTGTGTGTCTGTCTGTGGCATCATAGCTCCCGAACGGATTTACCAACTTTGTTTTTTTTTTGTTTAAAAGTTGAATTAGTCGGGAGTGTTTATAGCTACACTAGCTGCGCCCCGCGGTTTCACCCGCGGTTAAAAAGTATCCTATGTGCTATTCTAGATTATAATCTATCTCTGTGCCAAATTTCATCCATATCTATTCAGCCGTTCTGGCGTGAAAGAGTAATAAACATCCATCCATCCATCCATCCATACATACAAACTTTCGCGTTTATAATATTAGTAGGATAGGATATGTTTGACGGAAATCGGTGTTGATGAAAATCGGTGTTGGGGGTTATTTAATATTTCTTTTTTACTTGTTTTACCTATAAGTTATTAAAAGAAGCCTGTAGGAACAACCCTATTTAAATTTGTTTATTATGTTTACGTTTTCACTCAAATTCACTCAAAATAAATTATTGGTCATGGTTGTTAGGAAATTTCGTTCTTATCTTCTAATATTTGTGGATGAATGTTTTCATTTTGAACTTAATATAAAACTTGTCCTTCAGAAAGACTAGTTTAGATGAGCTATATAGTTTCTACAAAGCAGCTTTCCTTTTAAACTTCCAGCGCAAAGAATAATATTGTTTTTAATAAACTCCTTTCTGCAATTTATCTTGGTTGACCATGGCAGGGTCAGGACAATGCAGCCTGATTGAACCTTGAGGTGAAAGGAGAAAATTGCACCTTGAGGTGAAAGGAGAAAATTTAACCTCGAGGCGAGGAGAAAATTGCGAGGGCTTTACATTGAATAACGTTTTTGAAATTTCAAAATGTGACTGAAAATTGAGAGCTTCATTTTAAGTTGACTTTCTGCAAGTAGTCTAAAGTATCTTATGGAAGATTTTCTACGTAATTTTGTATCTTGGAATCAAAAATATTGGGATTGTAAAAAGTTGTTGGAGAAGAATGTTAAAAGTAAGAGCTGATACACCACATAAGGCCCAAATGATACACAAGCGCGGAGCCGAAAAGCCGCTTAAAAAAAAGTGCCCTTCAGTTTCTTGCCTGTTCTTCTGAGTAGTGGTTCTTTTTCCGAACAAGGCGGTTGAGTCTATTATGAAACTTTGACGTTCATAAGTGTATCCTCGATACCCAATTGATTAAAAACATTTTCATTTTGACTTTGACTTCTATACAATATAATTATTACGAATTACTCGTACGCACAAGCGGCGCGACGCAGACATGCCTTTCACAGTTTTCACGCCTGAACAGTGTCTACACCGCATCCTATAGCCTTACGCTCGGCCTGTATAATTAGGGCCTAAGAGGAATTATAAAACATTTAGCTTGACGCTTGACGTATATTCGTTACTATCTTTGTTTCAAATCTTACGATAGCATTTTCGACTGTTTCTAGTAAACCGATCCATTAAAAACTTTGTGTCGTGACTACACGACATTAGGATAATGATAACAGCTGATTAAAATCGTTTCATTTTAAACGTTTTTTAACCCCAGTTTAACTGTATGAGAGCTTGGTCGCTCGACTCGCTCGTATTGTACTAATGATGACGTCACTACTCAGACTACGACTTTTTTTTGTGATTGAATGGGCCCACGTTTAACCACAACACACCTGATGGAAAGTGACGATGTCTAAGATGGAGCACGCTTGCCCATGAGGTGCCGTTTCACTCTTGTCTTGAAGAGACCCAGGTTGTGTCTATTACTAATTCTGAACCTTCAAAAATTTAGTTATTGACAGGAACCGGAAAGGCGTATTCTTTTCTAAATCTTGTGATTCTTCGAGTGTAAAAGGATTGGTGGATTATTAACCTTTATCGGATCGTAAACGTGCACAAGTGTAGGCAAATGATCCAAACATTGCAAAACGTGACTTTTCGTGTTTTCTACAAAACTCCACATAAGCTTTCAGTGAAGTATCCATCACTTTACTGCAGTAGGGAAAAGGGAGGGATTCATCATCGTCATCAACACCTCATCATCATGACTCCATCATCTGCAAAAAAAAAATAACTTGACACTGGCAAATGCACGAGACGTGCGACGCCAAATTCCCCTGGATGGGGGAGCAAATAAAAAAAAGGTTAAATTTATTTTTGACATTTGTTTAGAATGTAACTGATGTGTATGTAATACCCTTTCAGCTGTATTGTTGTCAAGTCATAAGAACTTTTCAGACCATGGTAGGCCCCTTGATCTTAGGTAACGGTGGGGCGTTACTTATGCAAACCACACACAGGTTAAGTAACTTTCTTTGTGAATTTTAAATTAGCTCTCGATCCCGGGTTGGCCATTAGAGGGTTGTTAGCAAAAATACGAGGACACTTTGATCGTATCGTTAATCCGGGCGAGCTGGAGGTCTTCAAAGAGTTGACGAAAAAAAAAAACTCATGTAGCTGCTAATAATGTTGATTCAATATGTTCATATATTCATGTTCAATATATTAAATAAATTCAATTGATGAACACAGTTGTTAGAAATCAAACTAAACTTACAGCCAATAAAGAATGTAGGTATATTAGGTATAATTGATGAATTAAATAAATGAATTAAATAATTGTTAGCAATTTTAGCTATTTTAGTTAGCCAACGTTTCCTACCTAAAATAGGCAATATTCAATTACAGCCAAAGGTTGGAATTATTATACGAATAAAGAATAAAACAAGGTAGGTTACTTACATTTCTGTATTCTTTCTGTCGTATATAACTCACAAAGATTTTGGAGGCGACTTCATTGCTTGAAATTTGAGACTCAACTCACTTACCTCGCTCTGCCCCTCCCGAGCTCCCCTTCCCAATCAAGGTCGGCAATAATCGGTGAAAGTCGTACCACCGGCCCTGATTGGTCGAGGCAACAAGAGTGGGGAGCGAGTCAAAGCACTGTTTATATCCACACAAAATTAAACAGTGCTTTGAATAATTTTACAATAATAAATAAAAATTACAATTTTAAAATATGATTAGTGAAATTAAACTTCTATAACTAAAACATTAAATGATGATACAATGAAACGGTAAGGTTTTAATAATTGACAACACTCGGCCATCAAAAATATATAAGCATGACCTCGTGCTGTAAACTAAATAATGGTAACTAAATAACAAATTAAATAATGGCCATAAAACAGACATTGTATCACTTTCGGTTAATCAGTAAGCCATTGACAATAATAAAGACATGTTGATTACATATTCTTAGAATAACAGCTATAGAGCTAAAACTAAACAACAAAAATCATATAATAAAAATAATCTAAGCAATATACTACAATTACAAAGCATACCAACGCCAGACTCATTTGTCTAGAGGGTATTTCAATAATTAGATTATACCAACGCCGGACTTAGTCCAGAGGGCATTCTCAATACCAACGCCGGACATTTAGTCCAGAGGGCATTTTCAACACCAACGCCGGACATTTAGTCCAGAGGGCATTTTCAACACCAACGCCGGACATTTAGTCCAGAGGGCATTTTCAACACCAACGCCGGACATTTAGTCCAGAGGGCATTAATACCAACGCCGGACAATTAGTCCAGAGGGCATTCTTAATACCAACGCCGGACATTTAGTCCAGAGGGCATTTTCAACACCAACGCCGGACATAATAATCCAGAGGGTATATTAGTAATTACATTATACCAACGCCGGACATAGTAGTCCAGAGGGTAATTTTATATCTGGAAAATATGTTCTGAGTGTGAGTTTAGAGACATGTAGTGTGAGCATGGAAAATGTAGAGTAGCCTCTAAACAATTACCTATTTACCACTAGAAGAGTCACGTGGCCTAAAATTAAGCCATGGTTTTATTTGTGCCACAACTGTTGAATAAGATCGATGCCCCTTTTTTGTAAGAGGAGTGTCTTCGATCTCTTACCTATCACAATAAAAACCTTTGATATTCTATAAGGTCCCTGGTACTTTGGAATGAGTTTCCTACTACTGCCTGTTGCAGGGATTTGGCGCTCGATTCTAACCAAGTCTCCTAAATTGTACTTGGGGCATTGTCAATGTTTTTGGTCGTCCGCAACTTTCCGAGCCTCTTGATATGATCTTACATGGTCATTTATTTGTTCTCTCAACTCAACCAAGCTCTGATCAGAGGAAGTTGTGATATCAGTAGCTAATTCTGCTCTAATTCGGCTATCATTAGTACGATATGGCCTAGTCCCGAACAAAGCTTCGGATGGAGTGCAATTTATTCCTTTGTTAAAGGTGTTGTTCAACCCCCATTGCACATCGGGCAAGTGTTCGTCCCATTTATTTTCAGCAGAACCTATACATTTGGCAGTTAATGATTGAACAAGAGTTCGATTGTAGCGTTCCACTTGCCTGTTTGCTCTAGGGGTCGCAACAGCATTAAGAATACGTTTAATGTTGCGTTCAGTGACAAACGTTTTAAAATGATTCAGTTGTGAAAGAGGTACCACGATCTGTAATGACCCTATGAAGTACTCCAAATATGCCGAAAAACTCTTTGAAAACCCTAATTGTGGTAAGGGACTTAGTGTTCCTTACGGGTTTAAGAAATAATAATCGCGTGAAACCATCGATAAGGGCCAGAACATACATATTGCCTAGGATTGTAAAGTGCCAATATAGGCCTTTGAGGAAGAGTCTGTTGTAGCTGACGGAATGAATTCTCCTGATCAGCTCCCCAAACCCAAACAGAATCTTTTTTTTTTTTTTTTTAAAAGCCGCATCAGTGGCCGTGCTGTACTAGCAAAATGAGGCACAAATCTTCGGAAAAAAAAACTCACTAGCCCGAGGAACTGTCGGACGTTATGCTGACTTTGTGGCACCGGGAAGTGTTCGACAGCTTCCACTTTCCGAGCTCCAGGTCGAATACCTTCAGAAGATACTTCAAAACCGAAATATTCAATCGAAGTGCCGAAGAAAACACACTTTGACAATTTTAATGTAAGGTTAGCTTGCGACAACAAGGTAAGAACCACCTCCAACCTCTCTATTCCCTCATCAAACGATGTACTGGGGATAATGATATCGTCTAAATATGCCAAAGCCTCCTTGTGACGAAGGGACCCTAGGACCTGATTCATAATCATCTGAAAAGTAGCTGGCGCATTAGCAAGACCGAACGGCATACGGTTGAACTCGCAGTGGTTGTCCGGTGTCACAAATCCAGTCTTGTACGTGTCAGCCTCGTTGATTGGTTTTTGGTAACCTGAGGCCAGGTCCAGAGTCGTATAGAATTGATTTCCAGACAGAACATCCAACTGGTCGCCAATCAGTGGCATTGGGTAATGTTTATCGTTTTGTTATTTAGAGCACGATAGTCAATGCAGAGTCGGAGTTCGCCCGTTTTCTTTTTGACCACTACAATGGGACCAGCATAAGCAGAAGTAGACGGTCGGATAACGTCATTGTCCAACAGTTCAGACACTATTCTCCTTACTTCTTCCTTTTCGCTAAATGCAAGGCGATAAGGCCTATAGACAACAGGCTCATTATCGTGAAGATTTATTGACATGCACTTCCAAGTTCAGACAGAGAAAAAGCAAAGCATTTTCGAAACTTGTTAAGTAGGTTGAGAAGTTGAGTCTTTTGAGGAGGGGTAAGGCCTTCACCGAATTCAACATTGTGTTCTGACAATTCGACTATCGACTTATTGTCATTAACCGCATCGACGGCATTACCAGTAATGGACATGACCTGGCAGCAACATTCTTCATGGGCAGTTCGACCGCGTGCAATAAGAAAATCTTTTGGTAAAATCAAAGGTGTCGAGGAGAAATTGTTCACTACAATGAAGCCCTGTTTATCGTCTCCTATTTGAAACAACTCTGACAACACACAGTACCGGATGTCTTTCAGAGACCTAACACCTCCGTCGATGTAAACTTCGCCAGTAAATGAAGCGTCGGTATGAACAGCGACAACAGTAATTCCGGTAACTTCCACGCTATCCATACAGAAAATATCGATTTTGCTGCTGACAGCGATGTCCAAATGATCGAGCTGAGAGATTTCTAAGCTATTACATGATTTCTTAACAACCACATGCTGTTGTTCGGTAAATGTTTGTCCTATCAAAAGGGGATGCGACATTGAATCATCAGGAACAATGAGCAAGTCCAAATTGGCTTCTGCATCGTCAATTTTCACCTGAACCCGTTGTTTGCCAAACAGTTTACGACAGCATTGCCAAAACCTCTCAACGTAGGAAGATCAGTGATTAGGTAATCGGATCGAATATTTCGGAAATCAGAAACGCGCATCATGGAGCACTCACTGCCAAAATCTATGTAAGCAGTAGTTTGAAAACCATTAATCAAAGCGGTTTTGAAATACTTTCTATTGACTTCAGAGATGGCTGTATGAATTTTTGGAATCACAGGCAAATGAGAGGGCTCGTTTAAAATAAGCTCAGAGTCAAAACCAACGCGCAAGACAGTCATCTCACTCATCTGAGCTTTCTCCTTAGAGTAGCAGTTTTCAACTTCATGGCCCACCCTGTCACATCGTGTGCACCTTTTTATGGGAAACGTGCATTGTGATGTGAAGTGGCCATCTTTCTTGCAATTCGAGCAACGAGGATTTCTACTCTTAGCTTAAGGGTTAGGTTGCTGCTTGTGGTTCGGGTCGGAAGGCGTCTTGAGGTATCGACGGTCAGTGTTGGCCTTACGATTTCGAGCATTGCGCAGATACGATAATAAGTGTCATCAAATTGGGCAGCTTCGGCGCCGAGCCTAACAGATGGTCATCGATCCCGTGAAGTATACATACATCCCACGGTACGTTTACCATGAATACCACATCTACTGATAAGGGCTAGTTTTTCGTAATAGTAATCTTCTAACGAGTCACTAAAACGAGCCCGTTAGGCAAGCATATCGCTTAGCATTTGGCCATAGTTTTCTTCTGAAGGAAAAGCAGCAATGAGTTTATCCTGCCATTCGGCCCATGTATACAAGACAGACGGGAGACCTTCATACTATCGCTGAGCAACACCTTTTAGCTTTGGTAAAGCATAATGAATTATTTGCTTGTCTGTCCAGTTGTAAATAGTCGCACATTCATTGACTTTGTGGATTCACATAGTCATCGTCTGTTCCCCCTTTTTTTTTTTTTTGGATGGGTCAAACTCAGGCACAGTATTGTTCATGGACGCTAACTTGTCTGCATTATTATTGGACATAGATCTCAATACGGTCACAAGTTCAGTCAGGCATTGGTTACTATTTACAAATTGAGGCCTACTGGAGATATCATGTGATCTACTGCGAGAACGATGATGTCTAGACGTGGAGTGATTATGAACAGTCTTACCTTCAACGTTGAGTGGGCTGCGTGACCTGCGGCAGCTGTCGAATCGCAAACGTCCACGAGATCTGTCACGTCGTTGGCTAGCACGCTGGCAGTCGCGATGGATGTTGCACTGGCTTTCGCGCTGGCTGCCGTGCTGGTGGTCGCGCTGACTGTCACACACGTTGGCGTGTGGGCTGGCACGCTGGTTGGCGTGTTGACTGCCCCGCTGGCTGCTATGCCGACTGGCACAGGAACTGATGCACTGGCTGACACGCCGGTCAGTCCGCAGGCGGTCGCACGAAGTGGCACACTGGGTGGCGTGCGTGCTGGCGCACGGACTGGCACGCTGGTTGGCGTGTCGACTGGCACGCTGGTTGGCGTGTCGACTGGCACGCTGGTCGGCGTGTCGACTGGCACGCTGGTCGGCGTGTCGACTGGCACGCTGGTCGGCGTGTCGACTGGCACGCTGGTCGGCGTGGCGACTGGCACGCTGGTCGGCGTTGTCGGCGCTGTCGGCGCTGCTATGCTGGCTGGCACAGGAACTGATGCACGGGCTGGCACGCTGGCTGGTGTGAGTACTGGCACGCTAGTTGGCATGCGGACTGACACGCTGGTTGGCATGCGGACTGGCACGCTGGTTGGCGTGTCGACTGCCCTGCTGGCTGCTATGCTGGCTGGCACAGGAACTGATGCACTGGCTGGCACGCCGGTCGGTCCGCAGGCGGTCGCACGAGGTGGCGCACTGGGTGGCGTGCGTGCTGGCGCGCTGACCGTCACGCTGATTGGCGCACGGGCTGGCACGCTGGCTGGTGTGAGTACTGGCACGCTGGTTGGCGTGCGGACTGGTACGCTGGTTGGCGTGCGGAGTGGCACGCTGGTTGGCGTGCGGACTGGCACGGCTGGCGAGCATGTGGGCTGGCACACGGACTGGTGCGTTGGCTGGAACGATTTTGAGCACGTGGGGCAGCGCGTTGGCTGGGGCGTAAGCTTGGTGAGCAGCGGCTCGTGCGTCACCTGGAGTTCCGGCTTGAACGACTGCGTGAGCGTCGCTTTTGTCTGCCAGACCTCATGATGCCACGCGATTGTCGACCGCCAGGCAGCGTTGGGCTGGCTGGTGGTGTTCGAACCAAGTGCCCTATATATTCCATCATGAAGTACTGAAACAAAAACTCCAACGAGTATTTTTGTTTACATTATAATCTTCAGCAATATAAAAACCTTTTGCGAATTCATTCGTTTTTCCTACTAGCATGGGACTATGCATATGTGGTAAAAGCAATCTAAATGATAGCATGATTGCTTTGTATTTAAGGGCGGATAACTAATATGCATAAAGGAACAACAAAAAAAACATTTTGCCCATAAAAGAAAAACGACAACATTTGTCACTATTGATTAATGTGTATCTCTGCTTTTGTGTATATTAATTAATTATGATGAAAAAAAAACAGTTGATCAAGGTAAGAAACAAACAAGACAAAACAACAACAATAAAGAAATTGTTTCATAATCTAGTTTGTTCGAATCCCACTTCTGAAATGTTAGCAATTTTAGCTATTTTAGTTAGCCAACGTTTCCTACCTAAAATAGGCAATATTCAATTACAGCCAAAGGTTGGAATTATTATACGAATAAAGAATAAAACAAGGTAGGTTACTTACATTTCTGTATTCTTTCTGTCGTATATAACTCACAAAGATTTTGGAGGCGACTTCATTGCTTGAAATTCGAGACTCAACTCACTTACCTCGCTCTGCCCCTCCCGAGCTCCCCTTCCCAATCAAGGTCGGCAATAATCGGTGAAAGTCGTACCACCGGCCCTGATTGGTCGAGGCAACAAGAGTGGGGAGCGAGTCAAAGCACTGTTTATATCCACACAAAATTAAACAGTGCTTTGAATAATTTTACAATAATAAATAAAAATTACAATTTTAAAATATGATTAGTGAAATTAAACTTCTATAACTAAAACATTAAATGATGATACAATGAAACGGTAAGGTTTTAATAATTGACAACATAATGATAATTGAATTCAATAAAATGTGCAGTCATAATGTGTGTGTCAGCGAGCGAGAGTGTGTTCGTAAATAATACGTAATTTTTTTGGTTTTATTGCGTGAGTGTACTTCATTTTTTACAATGAAAATTATAGATATTTGGGGGTAAAATAATTAAATGATTTAAAAAATCTATCAAGGGGGTATCACAATAAAGAATTACGTTGTTCACAATAAAGAATTACGATGTAAATAAAACATGATAAAAATAATCCCAGTTTTTTACCACACGAGTGTCATGAGCTGCATTTAGCAGTCGGTTTAAACAAGTAACGTTATAAAAAGAAAAAAAAAACTTGGCTGCAATATATTGTTCTCTATGTCACATATACTATCAAGACGATTCAAATGACACCTCACATGTCGAAATCCATGAAACTGGGGGCGTGCCAAAGAAACCTCACACACATACATAGGTACAAACCCACATACATACATACATTCGAAAAACATAACCTACCCTCTTGCGCAGTAGGGTAAAAAAAAGATTGATACCTACCTGTTGTTTTTGATAAACTCCAATCTAAATCCAATTCGATCACAAAAATCTCGATATACTTCAACAAACGACAATTTCAACGAATATAAATAGTAGATACCTAGTACTCGTAAATAGAAGCATTTTTATAGGTACGTGAGCAAAATAAAATCACTAGGGTCCAATAAAATGGCTGCCTCCAGCGGCTCTTACATCAGGCCTCGCCATATAAAACCTAGCCGACTACTTGAATGTAACACCGCCTCACCGCCCTAGGTCATAAAGTACAATTTGGAACCAATGAGTAAGAAATATCAGCAAAGATATGGCTTATAAACTCGTTCTGGTTTTTCAATATGCATATTTATGAGGGCAATCGAAGGGTTGGTTTCAGTTTGATATATTGAGAAAAAAAAAAACTAGCTAAGTGCGAGTCGGACTCGCGCACCGAGGGTTCCGTACAAACATGTTCATGTGAAAAGGGGTAGTAAGTTCAGTTGGTAGTGAACCTGCCTTATGAGCTTGGGGGCGTGGGTTCGATTCCCACCTAGGGCAAACATTTATGTGATGAACATTTGTGTTTGTTCTATGTCTGGGTGTTAATATCTATTTAAGTATGTACTTATTTAAAAATATCTAAGTATGTTTATCAGTCTCTGGCAGCCATAGTACAAGCTTTGCTTAGTTTGGGGCCAGGCGACCGTGTGTGGAAGTGTCCCGAATTTATTTATTTAATTAATTTATTTAAAAAAATATATTTTATTATGTAACTAAAATGTATGCTTTTCGAAATTTTTCATTTATTTGTGCTATAAGACGTTGCTTCGTACCAAATTTCAAGATACTGTTTTCGCGGGAAGTAACCTGTAGGTTTTGATTCCCTTGCGAGTGTCGCAAATATGCTGCATAAACAGCTGTATCTTTTGATTGCGTTAGCTTAGAAGTTTGAATTTTTCACAGCTCCAAGGGACAGATAGACTGGAGTATTTGATATGAATTTCAGCTTTATACCTGTACGCGTTCCTGAGAAAAAGGGTCTTGACAGACATACAGACGGACAACAAAGTGATCCTTTAATGGTTCCGTTTTTCCTTTTGAGGTACGAAACCCTGAAAATTAAGTTGCTATTGCGACCACATTTTGTCGAATAGATATCATTCACGCAGGAGCACGGGGCAGTGAATATTTTCGCGTGTTTTACTAAAAAATTTGAACTAACTTGTGGAAAGTGACTTTTTTTTGAGTGGCACAATATTTAACGCAAAGCGCATGTTGTCTTTTCGAATACCTAAGTACGAGTACGCATCTATTTTATTTTATTTAATTACTTAATAGGCTTGCGTTCGGCCGCCAACATGCCTGATGATAAGCAGTGATGCGGCCTACGATGGAGCATGCTTGCCTAGAAGAAACCGATTCACTCGAGACTTGAAGACACCCAGATTAAGTATAAGTGTCAGGGAACACACACTCTGGCAGAGTTGACAAACTAGTCCACACCAGCATGTCCTCAGTATGCTTTACTCTGCGTTAGTATTGTGACTTATATAGTGTTGTTCAGTCCACCACATAGCCGGGACTTCGAGAGTTTAAACAAACATGGCTGATAGAGCATCGAAATGGAAATTCTGTCGACGGTGATTCGCAATTCTGCAGTTGGATTCCGCAATTTATTTAACGGTGTTTTTAACCCTCGACGCAAAACGAGGGTGTGTTATAAGTTTGACGTGTGTGTGTGTGTGTGTGTGTGTGTGTATGTCTGTTTGTTTGTTTCTTTTGTAGCGCAGTACATTTCTAAGAATCTTTTCATATTATGGTTTTATAAAACGGGAATTACTCACGTCCGATTTGAATCGGTTACTCCGACTATAAGTTCTAAACTAAAATTAAAGTACCTAACTAAACTATAGTAGGAGTAACAGGCTGAAATCAGCCGTGAGTTAAGGTTTGATTCCGTAGCCGACTGCAGGCGGCGTGTCGCTGCGACACTACTGGTTCGTTGGCAATATTGGACTACTGCAGGCCTAGCATGCGCGCGACAAATTTCTTAATGTCAGTTTTTATCGTGTGAGAACGTGACAAGGCTACGTGTAAACATTAGTCTGTCTCGATAAAAAGAGTCGAGATACCGTTTTCGCGTTGAGCATGCAAGGCCTGCTTAGGCTCTATTCGGAGATTTGAGATGTTCATCTCACCTTTTTTCGTCCTTGTTCCTCTCGTTTGAAACGTCATTTCATGTCAAACGTCACGGTATGAGAGTGACCAAGATAAAATCTCATCTCATGTCACGCGTAGGAATAGGGGCCCTAGTTTGCGGTCGACGGACTATGTGTCGCTTGCTAGTGTCACTAGCTACGGAAAGGTATTTCATAATAACACATTAAAACCAGTAGTGTCGCGGCAACATGGCCGCCTGCTGCTGCTGCCTGCAGTCAGCTACGGAATCATACTCGTACCTTAATTCCCGTTTTATAAATTCATAATGTGTGAGAACCACGCCAGTTTCCATAATAAGGTTTTCTCACAATCTGATTAAACAAGTCTTCCTTGTTACAGACTATATGACACTCATAAAAGACAAAATAAATTGCTGTACGCATAATAAAATGCACAATATATGCACCCAGTGCATGATAAGCCTTGCATTTTGTAGTATGTATAACATTTTATGATCTGAAATGCAAGCTTAAAAATTACGAAATATGAAAAAGCGAGCTACATTTTCACCTCGAAAATAACCTTTTAATTAAATTGTGCCAGGCGATAAAACCCACGTCCGGGCAGGTAACCGGACTCCGGCGTCCGGAATTGTTTATCATCACACTTGGAAACGGAGAAAATTTCACCTCAGGCGAAAATTCAGGTGAATTTTCAACGATCCGGAAATCGGTCAGTAAACAATAAGGTTTCTTTTGAAAAGTCTGTTAGTGAGTTGCGAATTCTGAGAATGAGGTCATTCAATTGTTCGTTTTTCCATTTCAAAAACCGTAGTGCAGCTGGGTAACGAATATTATGTACTAGCTGCGCCCCGCGGTTTCACTCGCGGTTAAAAGTATCCTATGTGCTATTCTAGACTATAATCTATCTCTGTGCCAAATTTCATCCAGATCTGTTCAGCGGTTCTGGCGTGAAAGAGTAACAAACATCCATCCATCCATCCATTCTTACAAACTTTCGCGTTTATAATATTAGTAGGATAGGACTAGCTCTCACCCCGCGACTTCGTTCGCGTTTATTATTTATATATATATGTGAGCTATCCTATCTGTTAAGTTAGATCGAACTGCACACGGTGTGCAAATTTGATTGAAATCGGTTAAGTAGTTTAGGAGTCTATAGCGGACAAACAACGTGACACGTAATTTTTATAAATTAAGCAGAAAGATAAATTATACCATCGCCATTTTGAAAAAAATCTAAAAACTGACTCAGCTTTAGAATCTGAACTTGAGGAATACGACCTGTAGAGGAGGACAGACGTCAGCAACGAGGTCTACTGCTCAGAGAGCTACTAATAAATAAAACAGTATTATCTGAAGTAGTGTTTAGTGCCTCGGTGGCTCAGTTGGTATAGTGAACTTTCGAGAACCTTTTGAGCTTGAGGTCATGGGTTCGATTCCCACCTAAAGCAAACATTTTAACATTTGTGTTTGTTATAATTATGTATCTATGTTATCTACATATTTAATTATGAAGGTATTTAAAATTATGCATGTACAATATCAGTCTCTAGCAGTACAAGTTTTGCTTAGTTTGGGGTCAGCAAGCAATCGTGTGAGAAAATGTCCTGAATATGTATTATAATCTGTGTTAACCGAGTTTCATGAAAATCGGTTAAGTATTAGCGGTAAAAAAAGCTCTTACAAAATTTGTAACGAAGATAGAGTAAAACCAAACAAGCAAAGAAAATGAAATAAAAGAAACAAAATAAATTATTAAATAAATATTCGAATGCGTAAATGTGTCCACTAACAAGCACGGAAATTGTATTTGGTAAACAGTATCACTGGGTGCCCAAAATACAGGCGTCGCCTAGTTTGGGACCCACTGTAGTTCATTTTGAGTACTCGAACTGAGTGTTAAGTGTCATGTATTTGAATATTGTGTTTTTGTATGTATACTTTCATTATTGTCAATAAATATATTACTATTTTAAAATAAAAAAACAAACTTACGTGTTAGGAACGTTCCTCATCGCCTTATGCCTCACAAAGACCGCCACCAGCGTTCCATTGCCGACCACACCGATGATGAAGATGAGGGCAAACAGTAACGGCACGATGTACGTCTCGGGCCGCTCGTAGTACGGCTGGTAGGGCTCCGACACGTTGCTCTGGTTCAACGACAGGTAATAGGTGTCGTTGAATTCCTCCATGGTGCATATTACCTGGAAAGAAGGAATTAATGTCAGATACATTCACTTCAGGTAAAAAAAATGTTATAAATATAGTAGAAGTACTTCAAAACGTTTTTGGCGGAACCGAAAAAGTGTTGTCGTAGGTAATTTTGTATTATTTTCTAAATCTCGTGATTTTTTTAGTGATAAAGTGTACTAATGGTGGATGATTAACCTTTATCGATTCGTTAACGTACAAGTGTCGGCAAATTATACAAACGTTGTGAAACTTGACTTTTCGCGTTCTCTACAAAACTCGACTTAAAGTTTCAGTAAAGTATCCATCACTTTGCTGAAATAGGAAAGGGAGGGATTCATCATCTTATCATCATCACTCCATCATTATGTAAAATACTTTTAACTTTACACTGGCAAATGCACAAGACGTGCGACGCCAAATTCCTGGAGAGCAAAAAAAAGTAATTCAAATCAGATTTACATTTATTAAATTAAGAGCGTTAAGGCGTTTCTCAGACAGACATGACCTGCAGTGGCGGCCACTAGCGACTCATTGACCGCAACCGCAGGCCCCGTCTGTCTAGGAGACGCCTAATGCTCAGGGTATATAGGCGGTCTTCTGCTAGTATTTTCAGTTTAGCCTACAGACCTTTAAATATGGTTGACAACAAGTATCTTGTACTATAACTGGTTATAGTTTACATAATTTATATTTAAGTATTTCACAAAACTTGACCAGCACATTTAATTTTTATACAACTGTTTTTGTTAACGAGTATTCAATGAGTTAATTGTCAAAGATAGATGGTTAATTAAGTAATCCACAAGCTAAATTTTGGTGAACATTGGCCTAACTCTGCAAAAAACAGCGTACTCTGACTTTCTACACTTGTTTTACGTGCCAGCCACAATCCTAGGCAACTTGTATAGTGCGATGAGCTGTAATTTTCGGCGTTTCCTCGTGATCATACTAATTTGGGACAAAATGTCCTCGTGGTCATACTTTTCAGCACGCGCGATCTACTTCATATTTACATATTTATTTTGAAGAAGATCAACAAGTCGAATTGAAAAAATATCGAGATTCTATTTATATTCAAACCCCGATTAAATGACAGTTGATTTTTACGACATGCGTAGATACTACACGTTCAAAATAAATAATAATCTGAGAAGCTAATGTTTCTTATTAGGGAAAACTTATTACTTCCCGATCATCAAATCCCTCGGATATTTTACTGATATCGGGTTTTTCGTCTCTTCTTAAATAAAAAAAGGGAAAAAACGTAAAGACATCTGTGATTTGCGATAATCCTAAATTATCGCAAATCACAAATTTAATGTCTTTACGTTCTTTCCCTTTTTTTTAAAGTTTTTTATAGAGATAAAACTTTTGGGTTTCGAAAGACAAGGTTTAGTTTAGTAAAGTTTCAAACTTCGTAGTTTTGAAAGAAGAAATCGATCAATATAATAATAATATAAGTATCTTTGTGTCAAACGCATCGAAACTTATGATTAAAAAAAATGTAGTTATTTAGACAGGTTGATTGTTTCTATTTTTATTTTATCGTAAAATAAAATCAGAAAACAAGCTGGCACTGCCAATCCTTCACTCCGATTTTGCGTATATCATGACCGGCAGCACACTCTCGTCGAGATATTCTAACACATCACTTGTACCGGTTGTACCTTGGTTCTCACAATTTTCCATTTATTATGTTTCCCAATTTTCCTAACCAATAGTTTTTATTTTATATAGTTAATGAATTGCCTCAAATTGATACTTTTTATATGTCAGTAGTGTCAAAAAATGACAATTCATTAATAATTTAGAAATAAATGATTAAAAGAAATCGAGGTCCCAGCCAGCCAGAGTCGTAGCAAAAGCGAAAGCATGCCAAATGTAAGCTGTATGTTTCTTCGCCATCATTCTAAGCTTTTTTGGCGAGAGACAGTCACGGTGAGATAAGAGGAAAATCCTTGAATTTATGCGGATTTTGGCAAATAAAATGCTGAATCGGTGTAAAAAAACATATCCATTTTATCGTGGCAAATAATCAAAATTCAAGTAAACAGCCATATTTCATGAGAGAATACAAGGCACCAGAGTAACCTAGTAAACGTTCGGTCATACCTACGCGAATATCGCGTCACGATCATGGATGTATTTATTTATTTAAGGTAAGCCAACAAGCGTACATATTAAAAATCTAATAAATGTTATTATGGTTTCAATCTGATAGATGCACCATTTTATAGGCATACACAAAGCAAATCCTAGAACAAGTTGTTCTAGGATTTGCTTGCTTAGAACAACTTGTTCTAGGATTTGCTTATTTACGTTTACTAGGTTACTCTGGTGCCTTGTATTCTCTCATGAAATATGGCTGTTTATGAAATTTGGCTTGCTTCTCCCCCGAGGGTTCCCGCCTTGTCGTGGCGGGGGGGCTCAGTAGCCGTGGCCTCGGCAACCACGGTGAAGCCAAGAGGAATCCGAGGTGGGGCCGCTTCTTGGGGCTTTTAGCCCAAAGCCCATATGGAAGCGGCCTAAGTAGGGTGTTGAGGTTGTGGGTCTGTATGAGCAATACAGACCCACAACTGAGGCGGGGTGCAGTGTCGCATTGGCGAGACTGCAACCGAAGGCTGGGGGCCGCGGCGGGAGAGGACTGTTGGTGTGTCGTTGCCACTTTCCCTACCTTCCGCGGCCCGAACGGGGTCGCCACCGTCTGGATGGCGGACGCGGTGGGGCCGCAGAGTAAGAGGCGTGTCGGTGTGTCGTTGCCGCTCTCCCTATCCTCTGCGGCCGAAGTGGCAGGCGGCGGGGCCACTCATCTGACCCGTCGCATGGGGACCATGGGCACCTAGACACGGGTGCTGTCTGGCGCCCACGGGCAAGTTGGTCCCCGAGGAGGTGGATGATGACGATGTGTCTGGTGTTCGATACATCGTCATCGAGGGGAAGAGAGCGTAAGCTCGGGGAGGTGCCCGAAAGGGCTAGCGCTGTCGGGGCCGTGGAAGAGTACTAAAGCGGCCCCTTAGCCCCGACATATTGCGCCGAGGTGGAACACCCTTGGGTTTTTAGTGGGTAGGCCGTCAGTGGCGGGATTCCCACATAACCACTCTGTGCCCGCACCCGGGGCTGTTGGTGGTATCCATAAAGGATTTTCCCAAGGTGAAAAAAAAAAAAAAAGGATTTGCTTGCTTCCAAGACTAAATTTAAAAGTAATTTACAACAAATGAACTTAAATTTAAATAAAGACAGTAAGGGAAATTAAAAATTCATTAACTTATCCTATGGATAAGTATACTATTTAAGATAAAGCACAAGTTTACAATTTACAAACATTACCTTTGACAAATAATAATGTAAGTAACTGAAATTACTAAAGTCACGAAGTTTGACGTTCATAAGTGTATCTTTGATACCTAAATTGAATAAAATCGTTTTGACTTACACTTTCGACTTCGTTTCCTATCTATTTTGTGTCCTTTATTGGTCATTGTTTGTCCGCTAATCATGTAGTTAATAAAACTGAGCAAAAGTATCAGACTGAATTTGCCCCGTTGTTTATCGCGTTGTAGTCTCTCGCGCTTTGCTGACACAGTCGCGTAATCGCATATCGCGGTCGCGCAAGTATAAATAAGATGATGAATAATAATACATTTTTTTTTTCGGATAACAGATATATACAATTATGTTTCTTACACTATTGCACTGTCTTTATTTTCTACATATATTTTACGTATATTTTAGCGATGATAGCCTAGTTAGAGGAAGCCCGCCTCTCAAGCCAGAAGGAGCGGGTTCGAACTAAGCGGACGGCACGCACCAATTTGTTCATTGTGTGAACATATTATGTGCATATTGAATGTCATCTGCTACATGGCGACATGGGTGATGGGCTGGTGTATGGCGACAGGCTCGGCCCCATTAGGATTAGGATTAATGCAGTCGCATTAGGGACTCAATATCGTCCGGCGAAGTGTGGGTGTTATATTACACCTCGGCCAGCTCCTTAGGGGGAAAGGCGTGACGATATGTATATTTTACACAATTGAATTTATTCGCGTATATGATGCTTCTTTACTTTCTGTAAGTCCGTTTGCCAGTTGGCAACGGCCTCCTCCCAAGTATGACAGGAGTTAATACCAGCGGATAAGAATTCGGCAGTCGTTTCGTCACACCCTCATCTTAAATTCAAATAGACTGTTTTAATAAAAGCCTTCTCTTGTGAGGAAATGAATGAGAAATCGTAAACGCGTACCAGCATGCCCGAGTTATAACCGCAGAAATGTAATCAAACAGTACACAAGATTACAACTCATGAGATCACTCGCATTTATTCATCGGATCCATAAAAAATTGAGTGTCGATGAAATCATCAGAATAAATGGGGTACTTCCTACAAGTGTGGATCTATTCCTTTTTAATATATAAAAGTAATACCAATGTTTATGATCGTCATAAACTTTATACTCATAACGAATACCAAATTTTGAATAAACAAAACCATTGGTGAGTTTAAGTTTTTAGTATTAAACAACTAAAACAAACAAAAAACTTGACTGCAAAATGTTGTACTCTATGTCACTTCCACTATCAAGACGATTCGAATGACACCTCACATGTCGAAATCTCAGAACAATATTGCTTTAGTTATTGTTTTGAGCTCGAAATCCATGAAGCTGTTTAGGCTGTAGGGCGTGCCAGAAAAATCTCATACATTAAAAGAAAAACAAAAAACTCGACTGCAAAATGTTGTACCCTAAGCCACTTCCACTATCAAGACGATTCAAATAACACCTCACATGTCAAAATCCATGAAGCTGTCTAGAATGTAGGGCGTGCCAGAAAAACCCACACATACATACCCACATACATACACTCGAAAAATATATCCCTTTTTCTTGCGCAGTTGGGTAAAAAAGAATAGATCCAAGTGTGAATCCACCCGATTATTTCAACCGTTGTACTAAAGAGAATTTATTTAAGTTTGCAAACTACCTACTAAGAAAGTAGGCTAACTTTCAAACTATGCTAAAATATACCATTTTCGCTTATTAGTCTTTCCCGCGCAGTCCTCCGTCTGCCCTCCAGCAAAAAGCTTTCTAATTCGATACGAATATAATGTTCGGATCTATTTTGTACACTTTTGTCGTTCAAACTTCGTTGCACCTTCCCAAGCGTACTTTACGGCGTACTTAACAGGTGGAGGCCGAGCAAAAAATGCTAAGTAAACTATGATGCAAAACACTTCTAGTTATTTGTTATGCAAGGCTGTAAAGTTGTTTTTGGCGTGAGTGCTTGGATTAAAGGGAGCGAGTTCAAACCCAGCCGTCGGCACGCACCAGTTTGTTCATTGTGTGAACATATGTGCGTATTGGATGTCATCTGCTGCATGACTGGAGCCCGGTGTCTGGCGACAGGCTCGCCCCCTTGTCACATTTGGGACTGAATATCGTCCGGCGAAGTGTGAGTGAATTACACCTCTTCCAGCCCCTTCTTGGAAAGGCGTGACGAAATATGCTTGTATTGAAACCTGAGCGTAGCGAGGTTGTCTTACAAGTCCCCGAATAACTTTGCTGCTCAGCGATACACACAACTTTTCGAAGATAGCGAGGAAAATTTTTTTTTTCATGATGTGCTGGCCAGTGCAATTATTCAAAAGTTCGAATTAAAAAAAAAAACTCCAAGCTAGCGGATAAAATACACTTTTGCACTCAGATTTCGAATGATAAATAGAATCTTTCCGAGCTTGTGAGGTATATAAGCAATATTTTCACTTAATTAGGGTGATACCAGCTTGCATAGCCGGTGCGCTGTTTCTCGCCTTTGGCTTCGCGTGACCTAACTGTGGCTCGGCCTTTAGCCTCGCGAAGTGTGGATCTTTAAACCCCTTCCACACTTTTTAGCCAAATTAGTTTAGCCGTTCTCAAGTGAGGCGCAAATGAACTGTATACAGTTCACTCATATTATTTTTTTAATCCTTTGCTTTTGGAAATAAGTTGGTTTATTTAATATGATCTATTTAATAAGCAAAATCACTAGATTGATAGATAGATAAACTCTTAATTGTTCGCGCCACAAATAACAAAAGAAAACCAATAGAATAATTATAATAATACTTATTCTATAGTGTAACAACTAATCGCCTCATCACTATCTATCTATACTAATAATTATAAAATCGAAAATTACTCTGTCTATCTGTATGCTTTTCACGGCTAAACGGCTGAACGGATCTTGATGAAACTTCATAATTAGTTACAGTATATCATGAGGAAGGTTTTTGGATACTATTTTCTGAATAAACACAAACGAAGTGGCGGTTAACAGCTAGTAATTATATAAAACACTATAAGTACGGAAGCTTCTTCATAAATATCACAGTGTAATTAATAAAACGATAATATTAACCATATGCAAAGATAAAAATAGGATGACATAAATTTTTATCAAAAGATGAAGCCGAGGAGGTAATCACTACGTTAACCAATAACCGATTTTAATAATAATAATAAATACCATATTCGCGACACTTGTACACACGGTCGTCTGACCCCAAACTAAGCAAAGCTTGTACTATGGTGGCCAGAGACTGATATTTATATTTTTAAATACATACATGAATAGATAATTAGCACCCAGAAATAGAACAACACAAATGTTCACCATATGAATGTTTGCTTTATGTGGGAGTCGAACCCACGCCACCTAGCTCAGAAGGCAGGTTCACTACCAACTGAGTCACCGAGGCAGTCCAATTGAATAGAGATTAAGCACTGTGTCCGTGTATAGTCTTAAACCGTTATTTGATGCTGCAGGCTATTTTAATCAGTCGTGAAATTTTGGGAGTTTCCTTTCAAGCGAATGTTTGCGCCGAATAAAATTTAAGAACACGCTTCAATTGGAATTGAGATTTTAAAATTATTAATTAGAGGGCTTTATGAAGGCTTATTTAATTACCTACCTACTATTTCCTACCTTTTGCACGCTCCATAGGGACTGAATATAGTGAGACTTTTATTTATGACCGACTAGCTGCGCCTCGCGGTTTCACCCGCGGTTAAAAAGTCCGAAATCCTATGTGCTATTCTAGACTATAATCTATCTCTGTGCCAAATTTCATCCAGATCTGTTCAGCTGTTCTGGCGTGAAAGAGTAACAAACATCCATCCATCCATCAATCATCCATTCTTATAAACTTTCGCGTTTATAATATTAGTAGGATTAGTATGAATATCCTGTATGTACCTATATTTCTGTAAATACATGATTTTAACTTTGAATTTACTTGTTTTGGGTTTTAAGGTCGTATTCTAAATCGATGCTCATAATCAGTTATAAATATCGATTCAAAACTGTTTTATGTAAATATAAACAGTTAAATAATATTTAAAAAAAAAATATTTTCTAATAAATAAATAATAATATAAAATGTTAATATTTAATAAACAAATAAATAAATTTAATAATTTAATAATATATTTTTTTTTTAACCCAGTTAAATAATATTTTTTTTTATGTATGATATGTAAACCAATTTTAGATCGAGATTCAAGAATGAGCGTCGATTTAGTAAACGGCCCTAAGAAATTCGATTTAAAAGTCGATTTCGTTGGAGTTGGAGTAAAACTAGTTTTAAAAAAAAGATTCATGACTGAGCGTCGCTTTAGAATGCGGCCCTAAGATTGTTTTATCTTTTTTTTACTAGTCGTTTAGTGGTCGTTGGGTCGTTTGGAAGGAGAAAATGTTGATTTGGTTTTATCATTCTGTATACGAATCTAATCTGATAAGACATAATGTTTTTGTGGCGTATTTATTGGTCGAGCTGGGGCTAAGCGTGAGCAAAGAGTCTCCGTTTCAGCTTGGGCAAACAAGCTTTCGTATGAATAGAATAGAATAATCTTTACTGTCATACAGTTACATTTTCTTTACAATGTTATAAATAAAATATACCAAGAATGCTCCTGTAGGTGAGGGAGGTATTAAAACGCTAATTTTATATAAAAAATCGTAGGGTGCGCGTAGGCGTGAACGCTTTGAATTCCAGACTAAAAAACTTTTCTTTACCAAACAATATCATGGTCGCCGTCTACCCTCATCCTGCCGAAATTCGTAATTTTAACGTTGTTTCACTAATCTACTCGCCCACAGATGGCGTTTGTAGTCGAGTCAAAATGCAAATGATCTAAAAATAAAAACATTTATAATGTTGTGACGTGCGTCGTCTACAGCTCCTATATGTCCGGATGTACTGCTGTTCTCTTTGTGAGCAGGTACGATAATTAAGTATGCAATGTGTTGGTTTTGGGTATTAGGGTGCTGTAGCTGTAGCTGTAGCCGATAAAGTGAACTACTTTTAAGATACAACTTTGCAGGATTCGAGAAAAAAAAATCACATCTTCATACAAAATTGATCACGTGACTAAGTTATATTGACTATAGAGACTTGATTAATTTTCTTTCAAACTTTAAAAAACTGTTTGCGAACTGTAAATGTTTAAAAATTGTCCACTTTGACGGCCAATAACCAGCACGTCGTTTAGAACTTTTTTGTCAATTCAGTTATTGGATTTTTTTCAAAATGGCGGAAAAGTATTTTAATTCCGTTTTTTCGAGGTCTTCAGCTCTCGAAAGCACTAGTTAACTCAGAGACTAACAACAGTTTCCAAACTATAAAATTTAGTTTTTTTTAAAAAATGGACTGAAAATGAATTGACGTCATTGGCAGTGCTGGAAACAATATAAACGTCGGCTATTTCAGAAGCGGGCAACAGTTTTTCACACTGTGTAAGAAACAGTAACTTTTACAATAAAGAAACGGAAAACAAAGTTCTAAATCGAATCCATCAATCAGCGATAAAATCACTGCTAGGAACAATACAAAAACATTTCAATCCCGATTTCAGAGAATAGTATTTCTATAAGCATCAATCAAGCGATCCACTTTGGGACCATTGTGGATCCATGGCGGATCCATTGCGGATCCATTGTGGATCCATTGTGTATGGGAGCTGATCGTAGGCGCTCTAGAGTTGATTAATGGTTGTAATTAGGACGCCTTGAGGATTGATTTTTCAATGTACAAGGAAGTGTAAGATAATTTTTTAGAACCAATCAGCATTTCTCAGGTAATGTAATGTAATTATGAGGTTTTATTGTTAAACTAGCTGTGCTTCACTGCTACCTGCTCCTACGGATAAACAGTAGCTGCTCCATTCCAGACTACAATCTATCTTTGTATCGTTTTCATTCAGGGTCCTATTCGGAGATTTGAGATGTTCATCTCACCTTTTTTCATTCTTGTTGCTCTCGTTTGAAACGTCATGGATCTGAGAGTGACCAAGATAAAATCTCATCTCATCTCTCGCGTAGGAACAGCCCCCCAGGTCCGTTAAGACGTTCTGATGTGATTGAGTACTATACTCGTATAAGAGAGTGTTACTATATAGAATACAAGCTGCGCCCCGCGGTTTCACCCGCGGTTAAAAAGTATCCTATGTGCTATTCTAGACTATAATCTATCTCTATGTCAAATTTCATACAGATCTGTTCAGCCGTTCTGGCGTGAAAGAGCAACAAACATCCATCCATCCATTCATCCATTCTTACAAACTTTCGCGTTTATAATTTAGTAGGAGGATAGAGGTACAACCGGTGTGTCACACGATCAAATAATTATGTCGTAGCAACATAAATGCTACAGTGCTACGCGGTGCTACGCTTCGTAGGCCTTCGAGAACGGATATTGAAGCGCATTCGAGTGAGGTTGACAATATTATAAACGATCATGGTAGCCTTGGGCTCACAATGTCAATGTGAGATGAGTTCCTGCCAATGACACGATATAAATTGGACTTTGTAATTTCCGCAAGTTGAAAAAAAAACATAATATAATACATTCTTTTTATAAAGCCGCCTCTCTAAAGAGGGAGCGGGTTCGATCCCAGCCAACGGCACGCACCAATTTGTTCATTGTGCGAACGTACCTATTGTATGTCATCTGCTGCATGACTGGAGCCCGGTGTATGGCGACAGGCTCAACTTCTGTCACATTTGGGACAATATCGTTCGGCGGACTGTGGGTGTTGTTTTGCACCTGCCTGGGAGGAAAAGCGTGAAGATATGTTAATGTTTGTAAAGCCGGAACCAGACTATTGCAGGTTATGTCCGGAAAGTATTCCAATTCGTTGTTAATACTTTTGTCAAAACTTTTTGAGCAATAGGCACGGCGTGTCGGCGCTTCGGCAGGCACTCGCAGCAATGGTCTGGTTCCGGTTTTAGACATAATTCGTTCATTTGAACGAATACTGTTTCCATCAGAAATTTCGCAATGCAGATAAAGCTCTGGCCGTGTCAAAATAACAACCGGTGTCATGTCTCACGACCATTCATTTTACTTAGAGATAAAATCAACACAAAAAGAAATCTAGTACATTGTTCTGTGTGACCTCGCGAACTTTGCTTTACTAACAATAAAACTTTTACGATGTTTTTATTCCATCCAAAGGTTGTCTGGAAGAGATCTTTTTTAAGCAATGAGAACGCCCATTTTACGCATATTTGAATGCTTAATAGTTTTATATATTTTAACTAGCTGTGACCCGCGGTTCTACTCGCGGTTAAAAAGTAGCCTATGTGTTAAACCAGGGTATAAGCTACCTCCATACAACATTTCATTAAAATCTGTTCATCCGTTTGAGCGTGAAGAAGTAACAAACATACACACTTACACACTCACAAACTTTCGTCTTTTTTTTATTAGAGTTATTTAAATGTGGTTTATAGACACCACATTTAAATACGATCAAGACGTCACGCCTTTCCCCCGAAGGGGCTGGCAGAGGTGTAAAACAACACCCACACTTCGCCGGACGATATTCAGTCCCAAATGTGACAGGGGGCGAGCCTGTCGCCGTACACCGGGCTACAGTCATGTAGCAGATGACATGCAATACGCACATATATATGTACATGTATAGGGAGTTGAAAACGATAATAATACCCCACTATAACACTACATTGTAATTAGATTACCTAAATATATCACCTCTATCTTATTTATTCGTACCTTAACCTATCCGGTAACCGTTTCGCCTCCCGTTGCGATAATTAATTTAATTTATAAGCCGAGGCAACCCTCGCTTGTACAGAATATTGGAACTCGTAAGCCTTCGTGCACTTTAAACTTTGCACTTACTATTTTGTTTTAAGGTCGCACTGAATGTAACTGGTTCAGAGCTAAAAATAGATCGGTGCTGGTGGCGTGAAATAAAACGGTTCTTTAAAGAACAAGTAACATTTTTATAAGAAAAACAAAATACCTAGCTCTATGCCTATGTCACTTTCACTAGCCTGCTCTAGCCCTATGTCACTTTCACTATCAAGATCATATTCACTATCAAATGACACCTCACATGTCTGTCGACATGTGAGGTATATACATTCAGCTGTTTAGGATGTAGGGCGTGTCAAATAAACCTCACACATACACTCGAAAAACATAACCCTACTTCTTGCGCAGTCGGTTAAAAAGCGATGATAGCCTAGTTGGAAAAAGCTCGCCTCTCATGCGCCAATTTGTTCATTGCGCGAACATATATGTACATACTAGCTGCGCCCCGCGGTTTCACCCGCGGTTAAAAAGTATCTTATGTGCTATTCTAGACCATAATCTATCTCTGTGCCAAATTTCATTCAGATCTGTTCAGCCGTTCTGGCGTGAAAGAGTAACAAACATCCATCCATCCATCCATTAATCCATACATACAAACTTTCGCGTTTATAATATTAGTAGGATGTGCGTATTGTGTGTACAGCCTAAACAGCTTCATGGATTTTTTGACATGTGAGGTGTCATTTTAATCGTTTTGACAGTGGAAGTGGCATAGAGTACAATACTTTGCAGTGGGGTTTTTTATTTTTCTAAACTTTTACTTACATCCCACTAAACATATACATATATTGGTTCTCTAGAAATGCTTGGCAGAGGTGTATTATAACATCCTCTTGTACATACAAAAAAAGGAAACTCACAACTTGATATTTGTCAAATCCTTTATCCGATTTCGATATTTGTTTTGTATATGACTGAGACAGCAAAAGCTACGCTTACGAGTGTTATTGCTTTCACTATTTTTTCGTAGGTAAACCGAAGAAACCGATATAGCCCGAAGAATTGATAAAACTTAAGGGTTACGCGACGCTCTGAATTTTCCACACAAACGCGTTTGTCAAATTTCTTGGAAACCATTTGTCAGATTATGGTGAAATTAGGCATGCACAATTAAATATACTAAATCTCCGCCCCTATGTTCTTGTTTTTTTTTAACGGCTTCAAGGGAAAATAGAGCTATGAAAAATATCCGCATTTGGAAGGGGTTTTGACTGTTTTTTCAAAAGATCGAAAAAGCAAATTAAATATCCCTTTACACAGGGAGGTGATCTATATTCTTAGCTTATATTCTTTAAAATAATTCAAAATAAGTATAATTAGATAAGTGCAAAAGTCATAAAACAATATTGAAATTGCACTTTATCCCTCTGTAGACAACTTTAGAGGTTCCTCAGTATCTTTACTTGGTCTTTACGCACGTAGTCTTGTTCTAGATGAAATGGCAATAGAAAACCTTTAGCCAATGCGAAGACAGTATAAAGTGGTCGTCAGACTCTTAAGTGGAAGTAGCAGGGCACATAGTTTGTAGAACCGACGACCGATGGGGCATTAAAGTTTTAAAGTGGCAACCACGAACCGGCAGATGCAGCGTGCGAAGGCTTTCCACTAGATAAAAAAAAATAAAAAAATCGGGACACTTCCACACACGGTCGCCTGACCCCAAACTAAGCAAAGCTTGTACTATGGCTGTCAGAGACTGATATACATACTTAGATATTTTTAAATAAACACTTAAATAGATATTAACACCCAGACAGGACAAACACAAATGTTCATCACATAAATGTTTGCCCTAGGTGGGAATCGAACCCACTCCCCCAAGCTCAGAAGGCAGGTTCATTACCAACTGAGCCACCGAGGCAGATCTGTTGAGGGTCACAGGAAGCTGTTGGATGCGGGCAGCGCAAGTCCGTTTATTGTAGAGATAATTGGAAGAGGCCTTTGTTTAGCAGTAGACGTCTTCCGGCTGAGATAGTCGAAGATTTTGCCATCTCAGCCGGAAGACGTCTACTGCTAACACGATACGAACTAAATATGAACTAAATTGATTAAGGGGTTGTGAAGATGGTGTCGAGAGTTATAAAATTAAAAATCTTTAAATTTTATAACTAAGTTAATCGAGAGTTATAAAATTTAAAGTTTTTAGTAAAAGCTTTAAATGTTATTAATAAGTTAATCGAGAGATATAAAATTTAAAGCTTTTTAGTAAAAGCTTCAAATTTTATAACTCTCGACATCATCTTCACAACCCCTTAATCAATTTAGTTCTTATTCGAATTAATATACTCGTATTGTAGTAACTTATACTTATACATGTCTTTAAGGCCAGTCAAATCAATATCACTAAAGCGGTCATTACATTTTTTACAATTTGCAGTACGCGAGCTGAGCTAGCGTGCTAAATTTTAAAAGTGTAATGTAATGGCTGTTAAACAGTTAGCAATCCAAGTGTGCGTGAACTTAGCATATCATGTCCCAGCATATCATAAATAAAAGTGAGTTCTGTTCGCATGCAGTTGAGTTCTATAGTTCCTGATACTTTTTAGCAATAGTTCTGGTGATTTTACCTGAAAAAAATTAAACTGAAAATATGAGATGCCAACTTCCCGTAGCATTGCTTTTATCCCTCTCTTGTTTGTTCTCTTGTTTTCTTGTTTTCTTGTTTCCTATTGCACGGGCTTATATTATAGCCACGCTAAGTTAGCATACTGCAAATTGGAAAGTGTATTGGCCGCTGTTGGTCATCTTCACTTCTGCAATATTTAGCATCATCCAACTTCCTGCAAGTTACACGTGCAATAAATTGTGGCAAGTCTCAACTGTACTATTTACTTCAGAACAACATTAACCTACATAAACGTAAATAAAATATTGCAGATAAAAATAGAGCGTAAGCAGAATGCGGGAAACACGCTACTTAAAAATTTACAGAACCTTAGACAAAGACATACAGCTCACTTTTCTTTTTAATCGACTTCAAAAAAGAAGGAGGTTCTTTGTGTTGAAATTTGTCGGTGTGTTTTTTTTTTTGGTATGTACTCGTATGTCACGCCAATACTCCGCCAAATATGAATCGATTTTAATGATTCTTTTTTGGTTTGGTAGATCATACTTTAGAGGTGGACCCATATAAGTTTAATCAAAATAGTATAGTTTTTAAAATATCAACTAAAGATTCAAAAATTGCTTAAAAAAGCCTAAATTTTGATAGTATTCGACTTTTGCTGAAACTAGATTGATTAAGTTTAGACTAGATTTAGTTTATAAGAGACACCTATCCGTGTAAAAAATTTAAAAGAAAATCTTATCTTTTTGTTGCTTTGTCTTTTTTATATGAGCTTCATCCTAACTCAAATTCTAGACTTCAAGCCGCTTGACATAAGTCTAGAGCCGGTAACAAATTATCAGTCGCGACTGGTCGCGACCTTTGCCGTGACTGACAAGCTGACAGATATGGATTAAATCTGTATAGACATCGCAAAGGTCACGCAGAGGTCGAATTGTGAGGGAAATTCTGCGGCATTTTTATCTGACCGGATGTGTGCAAAATTTACTTATTATTATATGCTATAAATTTAAAAAACAATTTGCGGTTTCAGGCTGATTTACACTGCCAGTTGTAAGCCATATTTCGTGTAGATTGGACCAATGAGATGGGTCGCTATTATGTCAATTCAGCGCTGGATAATGAGTATTTTTCTAGACATTTAACTTATCTAAACTAAGATTTCTTTCTTAAAATTGTCTGCTAGAGATAGCTCTTGGCCATAAGGTCATCAGTTTCAAATCTTATTATTATAAACAATAAAGAGATTAATATTTATTACATCTAAGTACATTTCTAAAATTGCTTTTTTTTAAATTCTGAACTAGTCTTATAGGCAGCAAAGACAGACAGCTATATTTTGTAACTATAGATCTGTAAACTAAATCCTTCTAAAAATGTCTAATCGACACTAAATACTTTAAAATAAATAAATGTATATTTATATATTCATGACCATGGATACATGTCTTTCAGTCGGAGTCTTAAATTAAATTAAACAGACTACGATACATACTTTTTTTTTTTAAATTTATTCATGACCATGGATACTCGTCCTTCAGTCGGATTCTTAATAGTAATAATTTTTCCTTCAGTAACAGATGATGGGATGATGATGATGAGGTGATGATGAAGACGATGAATCCCTCCCCTTTCCCCATTCCAGTAAAGTTATGGATACTTTACTGAAACTTTAAGTGAAGTTTTGTAGAGAACACGAAAAATCGCGTTTCGCGATGTTTGTATCATTTGCCCACACTCGTGCACGTTGACGAACCGGTAAACGTTAATAATCCACCATTATTACACTTTAACACTCGAAGAATCACAAGTTTTAGAAAATAATACAAAAACACGACACCATCTTTTCGGTTCCCGCCAAAACTTCCTACGATACATACTTTTTTTTTTTTTTTTTAAATTATTCACGACCATGGATACTCGTCCTTCAGTCGGATTCTTAGTAATAATTTTTCCTTCAGTAACAGATGATGGGATGATGATGATGAGGTGATGATGAAGACGATGAATCCCTCCCCTTTCCCCATTCCAGTAAAGTTACGGATACTTTACTGAAACTTTAGGTGAAGTTTTGTAGAGAACACGAAAAATCGCGTTTCGCGATGTTTGTATCATTTGCCCACACTCGTGCACGTTGACGAACCGGTAAACGTTAATAATCCACCATTATTACACTTTAACACTCGAAGAATCACAAGTTTTAGAAAATAATACAAAAACACGACACCATCTTTTCGGTTCCCGCCAAAACTCCCTACGATACATACTTTTTTTTTTTTTTATTAATTTATTCATGACCATGGATACTCGTCCTTCAGTCGGATTCTTAGTAATATTTTTTCCTTCAGTAACAGATGATGGGATGATGATGATGAGGTGATGATGAAGACGATGAATCCCTCCCCTTTTCCCATTCCAGTAAAGTTATGGATACTTTACTGAAACTTTAAGTGAAGTTTTGTAGAGAACACGAAAAATCGCGTTTCGCGATGTTTGTATCATTTGCCCACACTCGTGCACGTTGACGAACCGGTAAACGTTAATAATCCACCATTATTACAATTTAACACTCGAAGAATCACAAGTTTTATAAAATAATACAAAAACACGACACCATCTTTTCGGTTCCCGCCAAAACTCCCTACGATACATACTTTTTTTTTTTTTTTTTTTTAATTTTTCATGACCATGGATACTCGTCCTTCAGTCGGATTCTTAGTAATAATTTTTTCTTCAGTAACAGATGATGGGATGATGATGATGATGAGGTGATGATGAAGACGATGAATCCCTCCCCTTTCCCCATTCCAGTAAAGTTATGGATACTTTACTGAAACTTTAAGTGAAGTTTTGTAGAGAACACGAAAAATCGCGTTTCGCGATGTTTGTATCATTTGCCCACACTCGTGCACGTTGACGAACCGGTAAACGTTAATAATCCACCATTATTACACTTTAACACTCGAAGAATCACAAGTTTTAGAAAATAATACAAAAACACGACACCATCTTTTCGGTTCCCGCCAAAACTCCCTACGATACATACTTATTTTTTTTTTTTATTAATTTATTCATGACCATGGATACTCGTCCTTCAGTCGGATTCTTAGTAATATTTTTTCCTTCAGTAACAGATGATGGGATGATGATGATGAGGTGATGATGAAGACGATGAACCCCTCCCCTTTTCCCATTCCAGTAAAGTTATGGATACTTTACTGAAACTTTAAGTGAAGTTTTGTAGAGAACACGAAAAATCGCGTTTCGCGATGTTTGTATCATTTGCCCACACTCGTGCACGTTGACGAACCGGTAAACGTTAATAATCCACCATTATTACAATTTAACACTCGAAGAATCACAAGTTTTAGAAAATAATACAAAAACACGACACCATCTTTTCGGTTCCCGCCAAAACTCCCCTACGATACATATTTTTTTTTTTTTTTAATTGTTCATGACCATGGATACTCGTCCTTCAGTCGGATTCTTAGTAATATTTTTTCCTTCAGTAACAGATGATGGGATGATGATGATGAGGTGATGATGAAGACGATGAATCCCTCCCCTTTCCCCATTCCAGTAAAGTTATGGATACTTTACTGAAACTTTAAGTGAAGTTTTGTAGAGAACACGAAAAATCGCGTTTCGCGATGTTTGTATCATTTGCCCACACTCGTGCACGTTGACGAACCGGTAAACGGTAATAATCCACCATTATTACACTTTAACACTCGAAGAATCACAAGTTTTAGAAAATAATACAAAAACACGACACCATCTTTTCGGTTCCCGCCAAAACTCCCCTACGATACATACATTGTACTAGTGTTGCCAGTGGCAGTTAGTGAAATAATAACATGAAAAGTTGAAACAAAAAAAACACTTATCCGTATGATTAATATTTTATTTGGAAAATGTAACAATTAAAACTAATAAATACACAAAAACTACAAAACAAAATATGGACAGACTAAAATGACCGCCTAAGGATAATTTAAATCGTGTAGCATGGAGGTAACATGAGAAGGTCAAAAGTAACGTAAAATGTTACAAAAGTAACATTCTGGCAATGCTGCATTGAACCTTGTTTATATTAGTCCAATAATTAGTGCCTCTGGACACTATAATATCTATCAATGTCTTTTGGGTTTTATGTTACTGTAACAGTTGTCCGACGGGACTGTATAGTTATTACAACTGCCATTGTTAGTTAGTATAATATTAACTATTGTAATAGCTAGTCCTAATGAAATAACTATGTACTAAACGTGCGCAGAATTCCAGGTCATAATCCACACACGGTACGCTAAGGCGTATGACAGAAGGTCAGGTCAGGATGTCTGAATATACGCAACAGTGACATTGCGACTGAATTGGTCCTATAGACACTCTGCAATGCGACGCTGTTAGTAGAAGTTTAAGCTAATAGCACCAATCTACAAGAACCAAACGAATGGCGCGCAATGTTCGGATAACCATCTCTGAATATATATCTCAATGGTTTAACCAAGGAGGTTGCCTTTTAATCTCGAATCTAAAGGTTTATACAAATCTTAGTAACGCCGCCTTATTGTTTCACTGTATTGTGGCTCTCGATTACGGCCAACATATCCGTTGAGTTGAGAGGAGCGCCACCATCGAATTATCCGAGAAAAACTGATAGGCCCCTAAGGAGATGTTAAGTTTCATCGTTTGGTCAATTTTATTGATAATTTGGTTGTTCTGCACAATGGTAATAAAGCCCGAAGTGGCTGTTATAATAAATACCGGATATTACAGGCAGGTATCTTCTTCAGTGTAATTTGGATTCCGTAATAGGCTGTGAGGCAACAAATTCTTTATTTAATTAATCCTACTGACCCCGTTTCGGCTTTGCGCGTTTTAGGGTTGCCCGAGGGTGTTAAGGGAACCCTGTTACTAATTAAAATTGATTTACTTTCCACTACCCTAGAAGTTTACTACCCTTCTTTTTGGATTATCTTTAAATGTGTTAATTGATTGGTTATAATCGTAAAGAGGCTGGGATTTTAGACAAGTTGCAATCGCTTCCAAGTGATTTTGTATCCAAAATCACAAATGCTGGAACGTCGACTGTTTATTGGACGAAATACGAAATGTCACGTGATCATATTCTCAACTTGTCCAATCAGTAGTAGTCGGACAATTCAGCTAGCCATAGCCGATGCTTAACTGAACCGATAACGTTGCGTTACCCTTGAAAAACGGACGGGAAACTGCTCAGTATCAGTAATGTTTCAAAAACGTATCACCAGTAGTTTAGCTGGCGCGTTTGTGAGACAATAGTGATATTGAGCCAATCCCCGTCCGTTTTTTTACGACAAACGCAGCGTTAACAGCGTTCAGCTAAGCATCGGCTTTGGTTAGCTGTATTGCCCCCCATTGGGGGTTCTGTTCTGTTCAACATTTTTTGATAAGGAAAAGTCTGTTGTCATTATGAGGCAGTCAATATTCTATCATTCACACTTTCTTCACGTAAGTATGTGACAGAAAATAATCTCGTCGAAATAAGAATATTGTTAGCGAAAAAAATTCGCTCGATGTGAGTGCTTGGTACAAATATAGAAATAAATAAAATGCCAATCATAATTTTCTCTTTTATTGTCATTTTTCTGCTAGGCTTTGCAGAAGATACGGAGTTAAATTCTTAAAAGCAGGGCTATTTTACTTAATGGTCACTTGCACTTAATATTAGAATTGCCTAAGCTTTTACTAGCTTAATAACAAATTAATAAAAAAAACTAGTTTAATAAAAATAAAAAATGTATTTATTGCCAAAACCTATGACTTAACACATTAAAGAAAACTATAAGTACTTAATACATCATTACACCTAAACTGAGTATAACGATAAAATTGTTTTGGCAATTGTAGTAGGCTCAGCACTGTTCTGCGTAGACGAGGTCCACGTAGAGCTGGTATAATCTACTCCTAGCTAGCTCCTACATACATTTATTTTTACACGAGCCTTAAGACATTCCATATGAGAATGATAGCTTTATGTGCCCGATAAACGAATATTTCGCTAGGAGTTGTGTAAGACTTATCTTAGGCAATTCTTATATTTAGTGCAAGCAGCACTAAGAGTTAAAATGTCATAAATATCTCTCTGATATTGTGTTAACTGAAAAGGTTAGCTTTAAACTCTTGGTGGCGGAAGACTATTTATATAATTTATTATAAATAATTATGTTAAATAACATACTTACTAACATTAATTTGTCATAACTTGTTTATTTGTTAGATTATTACCCCTAGTAATAAAAATGTTATTGGATTTAGAATCATTACATTTTATGAGATATAGATATTACATATATGTAATCCGAGGTGAAATCTCGCTGTAAAATCGTCCAGGGGCCCTATTCGGAGATTTGAAATTTTCATCTCACCTTTTTTCCTCCTTGTTGCTCTCGTTTGAAACGTCATAAGTGTGAGAGTGACCAAGATAAAATCTCATCTCATCTCACGCGCAGGAATAGCCCCCCAGATCTCTGAGATACAGGGTTTGCCTAGGTCGGAGGTCACCGTTAATAGTTTTTAAGATTGTAGTTGTCCTCAAACGCTTTCTTGTTTGACCATGTTTACATATTTTATCCATGTGTTTGGGTTTTAAATAAAACATTTTTCATTTTCATTTATCAGCTTAACCTTTGATGAGCAGTTAACTCCGAGTTAGACAGATAAACCAAGCTTTCGCAAATGACGATGACAATGATGAAATGACAAATGACGAGACAACAGTTTTCTATGCAATTTCACTGCAAATCAATATTTGTCAATAAATTACTTTGACTTTGACCTGAAATAATATTGATGCTTTGGTTGAGCTAAGACGATGCCACATCGATCTAACTGGATTTCAGAACTAACTCAGTCGAAGCTATACTGGTTTACCATATCGATATTGGGACAAACCACGTTAGGTCCAGTGAAACTAGCTTGTCTTGAAATTTAGTTTGTCAGCAACACGGATTATGTTGCTTTGGAAGTGTGGACTAGTGTGTGTTGTGTGCAGATGGCTTTATTAGCCTAATATAACTGGTCCCCATGGTAAAATAATATACTCCGCCAGGTATAGCATTCAGAAACACGTAGTGACGTCAATCGATGCTAAAGCAAGACCAAAATAAGTCATTTACAACAAGCTTGAAAGAGACGGATGACGGTGACGTCACTACGTGTTTGCTGAATGCTAGACCTTGTTTTTTGATCATGCTGGTCCCATAGGAAATGCATTTTTTTAGTTCATTTTAAGAGAGCTGCTTTTGTGACATTTTATTTGTGACTTTAAAATGTGACATTTTGAAACATTGTGACATTGTGCGCCGAAAGGGTCTAGATTAGTCTAGTCCGGTCTTCTGATAATGTTGTTTTCCTTGGTCTTCCCCGTCATCTCTTTCCTTCAGCCTTTCCCTCTTTAGTTTTCAATAGTCTGTGTTAGAAATTACTAACTGCACCCCGCGTTTCACCTGCTATATTTTTCATGATGTACCCCTTTTGTAACCCTGAGAACGTTTGGGCAAAATTTGGCGATGATCGACTGAGTAGTTGACGCGTGAAAACATTACAAACAAACAAAAGACTAAATTCACTTTTGCGTTTCTAATATTAGTTTGGATTATGTCTTTTCTAACAGTGTTTGTGTCATTTCAATAATGGTTTTCAACACGGGGATCCATTGAGGAAACGAGGAAACGAGGCTTTCCTCTGTCAAACGTGTTCATTTATCTTTCTTTTTCAAATAGAAACATTCATAAATCTATTTTAGCTTTTATGGAATATCGGAGAAAGAACTACGAGTATATGGGCGGTCATTTAATATTGGAGAAAGAACTATGGAAGGCGATTTTTTGTACTTTTATCGTCGTTTAATGGATTGCTTTTTTATGTGGGTTATGATTTGGGGCCAACCCGTAAGTCTTCTAAATGGCGTTAGCATTTTACTACTGTTTTTTTAAACAGTAGAAAATGGGACTTTTATTGGGAATCGATTATTTTTTAACAAAAAAATCGATCTTTTTGCTTCAACGTAGTCTGGTAAAAACCACAAACGTGATGGATGACTGATGAGTGAATGTGATAGATGACTGACGAGTGAAATAAATTTCGCGAATATCCATTGATGGTAGCGTGTTGTATTCAAAGGCAACACAATCCTATTTTGTTTAATGTAAAATTGTTACTTAGTAAATATTCGACCGCACCGTGAAATTGTATTAAACGCGCTCACCAAGCGAAATTCAAAGTTGAAAAAAACGAGCCAAAAAAGTTCTCGGTTCTTTGATGCAGCTTCCAATTTCTCGCTTCCGTTGATTAGATTATACCATTTCACGTGTGCGAATCGAATGGAATATCGATACTCGATAGTGCAATTTCACTCGACCAAACCACGGAATATCTATGGGCATTCCGGAATGGAATTATATGGGACGGGAGCAATGTTGTGGTGGGTTTATGATAATGACCGTCCGGTGTGACTTGTTGCGATACGAATAGGCACAGGTATTGTCTGTGATGTTACATTATGGTTTGTTGTAGCGATTGTCGTGTAGGTAACAAAAAAAATTATACGCGTCAACTTGTAAACCTCCTCCGATTCCTCGTTTAAAAATAAATTTAATTTGAAACAAATGCTCACAGGTAAGATACATATCGTCACGCCTTTTCCCCGAGGGGGCTGGCAGAGGTGTACAACACCCACACTTCGCCGGACGATATTCAGTTCCAAATGTGACAGGGGGCGAGCCTGTCGCCATACACCGGGCTCCAGTCATGTAGCAGATAACATATGGTACGCAAATATGTTCACACAATGAACAAATTGGTGCGTGCCGTCAGCTGGGTCCGAACCCGCTCCCTCCTGGAGAGCCAGCTGGAGAGACGGGTCTTCTCCGGCTAGGCTATCATCGCCTTAGGTAAGAACACTCCCGACTAATTAACCTTTAAACTTAACAAAAAAAAAACAAATTAAAAAACGGGTCATCCGTTTGGGAGCTACGATGCCACACACACACACACACACACACACACAGAGAGAGAGAGAGACAAAGGAAAAAACTTAAACTTAAAACTAAAACTTTTAAACTTTTAACACCCCGTCGTTTAGCCGTCTAACGTACGTCAGGGGTTAATAATAAGTAGTTCATAGTTTGGCCCGCATCGATTAGTAGCCTTTAAGCCGAATTATACCTATAGCCCGGACGCAAGACGAGGATGCGGCACGGACAAGGTTCAGGCACGATGCTGCTTCAAAACTTGTTCATTTAAAATGTTTGAAGGCGATATGTTTTGAATTAAACACAAGCGACGCGACGCAGGCACGTCGCTTCACAGTTTTCATGCCTGAATCGAGTCTGAGCCGCATTCTCTTTTTTTTAATGACTCTATGCTATTGGCCACTGAGGCCTCTACAGCGTACCGGGCATAAGGCCAGCGCAGATGGCGCCGGGCCTTAATAATGCTCATAATATAACTTTTAGAAATAAATATATTAATGTACTTTGAATTTAACTGTGACCAATTTGAACCAACTTTAAATGAACTTTCAATTTTAATTATATTGATACTATTTTTTGTTTTGATCAATTTACCTAATTATACAATTTTACACTTCTGAGACAATTCTAAAAATGTACATATCTTTTAGCATTTACTCTATGGAAGGACTAACTCCCAAAACACGAGTTTTTCACACCCAGTTTGGTTGTTAGTGCCAACAATAACATAATGTACTTTTCATAAATAAATACTTTTGAATTTTGAACTATGGGCGACTAGCTCAAGGGCACCTCTACGGTACGGCCTCAAATTGAGCTGTCGCCGAGAGTCGCATTGCCCTAGCAGCCTAGAAGGAGTTTCCTCTAGGACCCAACTGCATTCGCGCCTTACTTTCGGCCAGTATATTTTGCGCCGTACGATGTAAAGACAACGTATAGTGCGCCACGCATGTTTGCGTGGAGAATGATGGCGTGATGCCGTTTCGACGCCTTGGGAGAAAAAGCGTTTTTTGCTCGCAAAACTTTCTAAACAAAATACGGTGTCTTCCCTCGCCTGGGCTTGCTGCGTGCAATTACGCTTCACATGCAATGCGTGTACAACTGTACAGGGACATAGCTCTGGGTGCTGGATTACATTTTGTGGCTTTGACTTTTTGTAAGTAGGACGCTGCCGCCGTAGCGACACCGTTTAGGTACCGTGCGGCGATGGCGCATCTTGTAGTCGGATTATTAGCTGATTTAGCCGGGAGTGAACTAGTGAAGGCCAAGAAATTCAAATTCTGCTGGACAGCCTTCGGTAAAGTATATTTACGAAAGGATGAAAACTCTAAAATTGAACTGATCAAATCAGAAGCACAGGTACAAAAACTAGCTATTGCATGACTATGTTCAGATTTTCAATTTATTGCTAAAAATCAAACAAAACTAAAAAGAACCACGATACTTAAATTTTGTTTATCGATGGTATTTGCAGTTCTTAGAATAACATCTAACCAAAGCATACAAACCCTACAAATGACTGAAATCATATTTTTGCCATATCTTACATTTATTATAAGTGAAACTATCGGATTACTTACACAATATTATACGAGTATATTTCTAAAAGTATTGTACGCTATGAACACTCTAAATATTTTCTTAACTCAAACTATATACACAAACGCCTATCCCCAGACAAAGAAGAAACCCACATTTCATCATGTAATGGAAAAATTCTATCCACCCTGTCTAAGTAAATCAATTGTCTGTTCTTTGGATCACAAACTATGAATAATCATATTATAACACAGAATGATATAGACGAGGCTGAATTTGCTAAATCAATAGAATGCGAAACCTATGAATTAATTAATAAAATAAAAGTAACTAAAGGGAAGGGAATCACTATTCTAGCACAAAATATTCGTAGTATTTTTGCAAATTTTGATGATTTCCAACTAACAGTTTCACAATTGAACTTTGATGTAGATGTTTTTATTCTAACAGAGTGTTGGCTTAAGCAAAACAAGCCTTTACCACAACTCTATAATTATAATACCTATCAGACTAGTAGACATCTAAATCAAAACGATGGAGTAGTTGTTTATATAAAAAAATCTTTAATACAAAACGTATCTGAAATTTACATTGATCACGCCTCTTGTCTTCAACTAAATGTAAATAATAACATAGTATTAGGCTTATATCGTTCTCCTTGTAATAGAAACGCTGAAAATTTTATTGCCTCTTTAAATACACATTTGGATACCATAAAACAGAGTAAAAACATAATCATTGCAGGCGATATAAATATAAACCTGAATCCATTAGATAATGAACCTACCTACGAATGTAAAAATAGGTTGAACTACTTAGAAATGTTATCTCATCATGGTATTTTAGCTGGACATGTACTACCTACGAGAGAAAATACATGCCTAGATCATTTTATGATAAAAATAGAAAAAAACAAAATACCTGCGTTTATAGCAATACTGAATACGACAGTTACGGATCATTGTATGACATTTCTCAAATTAAGTCTAGACACTGAAAGGAATAAATGTGCAAAAACTAGAATTGTGATCGATTACGATAAAGCTACTACTAAAATTATTGATAAAAACATTTCTCGTTTACTCTACTGCGAAAACCCAGATACTGTAATAGAGCAACTAACAAATATACTAAGAGAATCACTAGAAGAAAGTTCTAAAACTATATCTATTCCTAAAACTAAACGTACTATTAAACCGTGGGTAACTCCTGGTATTCTAAAATGTATTACAAACCGTAATAAAATGCAAAAGACTCTTAGATCTGATCCTACAAATGAAATACTAAAATTGACATATAAACGATACCGAAATTATTGTAATGGATTGTTAAAAAAACTAAAACGTAACTATGAAAAAGAAAAATTAGCAAAATGTAAAAATAATAAATTACTATGGAACAATATAAAAGATATTACTAATCTAAACAGAATTCAAACAAATAGCATGGAATTACTAAACACTAAATCTACACATATAGAGTCTCTAAATGAAGTAAATCACTATTTTGCTAATATTGGAAAAGAACTGGCAGAAAAAATCTCGACGAAAATACCACATACACATACCACTAAATCGTTTAGTCCCCGACAACCCTCTTCTTTTGTCTTACTGAGTACTGATAATGAAGAGGTTTGCAGGGTAATAACAAACTTAAAATCAAATAGTGCTCCGGGATGGGATGGCATCACCACATATTTTCTAAAACTCGCTAAAAATATTGTTACCCCTGTGATTGCCCACTTAGCAAATTTATGTTTTACCAAGGGAGTTTTTCCAGCACACCTAAAAAAATCTATTATTACCCCAGTGTATAAAAATGGTGACAAAAAAGATGTTAACTGCTACAGACCAATCTCTGTCTTAACTGCCATATCTAAAATCATTGAGAAGCTTATAAATACTAGAATTCTAAATTACATAAAACATTTTAACATCTTGTCCAATTCACAATTTGGTTTTAGACACGGAAAATCTACTGAAGATGCGGTCTCCGCATTAACTACGATTATTGTCAATCAGATGGATAAAAACTTAAAATGCCTGAGTGTTTTCCTCGACCTCAGGAAAGCTTTTGACACCGTGTCTATTCCCACTCTTGTGCATAAGATAGAGAGCATAGGAATACGAGATATTCCTCTAGCCCTTCTCAAAGACTACCTCACTAACAGAACACAGAGAGTAAAAATCGGAGAAATGATTAGCGCTGATGAAGATGTAACCTTTGGTGTCCCCCAGGGAAGTGTGTTAGGCCCAACCTTATTTTTAATTTACATCAACGAGCTCTGTGATCTAAAGATGGAAAACGGACATACCTTCTCTTACGCCGATGACACTGCCATTGTCTTTACTGGGAGTACTTGGAAAGAAGTTAGAAACAATGCAGAAAAAGGTATGGCCATAGTTTCAGAATGGCTTAGAGAAAATTTGCTTACTTTAAACACTAGTAAAACGAACTATATGTGCTACTCTATATATAATAAATTCCAGCCGCAGAATAATTTCCACATTAAAATACATGAAAATAATAAAATACATGACCAATGCAACTGCCCTACTATTGAAAAGGTATCCACTGTAAAATATCTTGGTGTTATGCTGGACCAACGTTTGTCATGGTACCCACAAATAAATCTCGTCTCAAATCGAATACGAAAACTAATCTGGGTTTTTAAACTATTGAGGCATGTGGCTTCAAAAAATATTTTATTTAAAATATATAAGGCTCTAGCGCAGTCCATAATTACATACTGCATTTCGATATGGGGCGGTGCAGCTAAGACAGAATTTCTCATTCTTGAAAGAGCTCAGAGGTCACTCTTAAAAGTAATGAACTTTAAACACTATAGATTTCCTACAACTCAACTTTATTCTATCAGTAATGTACTCAGTGTAAGAAAATTATATATATTTCAAGTAATATTAAAAACACATAAATCTCTCCCTTTTGACTCAACTGTATCTGAAAAAAGAACAATTCGTTATGTCGCAAAATCAATTAAAGCTAGAACTTCTTTTGCTAGACGTCAGTTTACAAAATTAAGTATTTATCTATATAACAAAATCAACAATATTTTAAATATATATCCTAGCACTGTATACGAATGCAAACACAATGTTCAAAATTGGCTCTTGACAGTAGATTATGCTGAAGTAGAATCTATGTTGAATTTTATTGCTTAACTTAAATACTTAAATCACAAACACTTATGTATTATATATTTACGAATCAAATATATCTATATAAATATACGTCTAAAGGTATTTTAACAATTAGATTACATTTATGTTTGATTTCTACTTGTACCATACACCACTCCGTCAACCTGTCTGTACTTTGTTCCGTTCTTGTGTTTTTATGTTATTCATCTACCCGCTAAATTTTGTTTTTATTTTTTGTAAGTGAACAACTTTTATACCTATTGTTTTATATAAATCGTAACTTAAGAAACTAACTAAATGTTATGTTTAATTTGTATTATTTTTAATTAGTAATGTTAAGATAAGGAAGAGCGGGTCTACCTGGCACAGGTGTTAATTTTATACCTAAAAGGTAGTCCCTACCTCAAAATGTGTAATACGTTCAGAGATAAAATAAACGATTTATTATTAATAAACGATTTATTATTATTATTATTATTTAATGACGATCAGGTAGGTGTAAAAGCATTCACGAACCTTTAAAAAGCAGGTCCGGTATTTTCACGAAATCATCGATAACAAGTATTTTGTTTGCGCCTAGTTCATAGCCAGAATTGTGGTGATCAGTTGCAAATAAATACAGGTGGTAGAAAAAACAACCACAAACCGTTTAGCCGGAGTAGAAATTTAAAAATCATTATGATTTTGGAAAAAAAAGAATCACAAAAGTATCTTCTTTAAAAAAACTGTTTGTGCGTGGATTTCTAATTTTTTTGTGATTACATTAAGTACATTTTTTTTCGATTATTTTCGATTACATATCGACTGTTTCTCTGTCTTACTTAGTTTTTCGCGCTCTTTCGATCTGTTTATTTAGAATTGCGCTACGGTGAAAAAATGGCTTTTACTACCCAACATTTTTTTAAAGCTAAACATGACTTTTTCGCAAAACCGAGTCATAAAACACTTTTATTTTACATTACGATAGCAAACTTGGTGTAACTACAAGCACATATTTAATATCGAATGAAATACGGGGTAAAACACCGAGAAACCTATTCTAATTACGAAAAGCAAGAAATGTGATTCTAGGCGCATCTCTAGAATTCTAGAATCTCATTTTACTATCAAATATAATATACGATTTTAAACTCTAAATGAGCCGGCTAAAGTGAACGTGTGTGCGGATAAAAAATCGTGGTATAACCTAGCTAATTAGCGAAAAGCCTATACAAAGAGAGATACGAACCTCAGTTCGTTTGTTTTCAAATGATTTTGATTGATTTGTTTTACAAAGTTCTCGTCGAAAGTCCTAAATTAAATTTTGGTTAAAATTTCGAACCGCAGCCAGGTATTTCTTGGTAACTTGATAACTAACGTTTCTTGCGCAATGTCTACTGCTATTTTGGTCTAGTTTGAGGTAATTGTTGATAACAAAAGCTGTATTATATTTTCTTAAATTCTTAATTCTTAAATATTTTCAAATTACCCTAAGTTAAATTAGTTTTGCTTGTGGTCCCTGCACTAGGTATGAATACCTGTATCGCAGGGGCCACCTATTTCTTACTAATTACTATCTTTTTTATATGTATTCATCTGAGTAGCTGCTTACAGCGTAGCTTGACTAGGTGTTCATAGCTGATTACCCATGTTAAGCAACGGACGACACGGTCAGTTCTAGGATATGTGACCGCGGGTGGCATTTACAACTGAGCGCTACCGTGGCTCGGATGGAACGTTAAATTGTAAGCCCCGGTTTTTGTTCTATGACAACAATCGTCAAACGATGTCAGAGGCCATCGGGCGGCCTAAAAACTCTGACATCAGGGCCACTTGCCACTCGGCCTATATGAACGTGCTTGCTTTTACAATAGCTGAAATAAGAAAGTTAATGGAAAAAAGGGTATAAGGTTAAGAATTATTTAGAACACAAAGATGTCTGGAGACTTCCATATCCGCCAAGTAGCCACTAGTATGTATACTAGTATAGATATTACCTAGTTGTAAGCCAAAAATTGTGCGACTGTAATTTATTTATTCTTTGAAAAAATAATGCCCCTCAGTTTCTTGCCTGTTCTTATGAGTAGAGGCTCTTTATTCGAACAAGGCGCTCTAGTCTATAAAAAAAAAAACTTTGACGTTCATAAGTGTATCTTTGATACCCAAATTGAATAAAAAACATTTTGACTTTTGACTTGACGATCAAGAATTAGTTGAATCGATCTCATCAGATAGCGACACGTAGCACCGTGGTTTAGATTTATCTTTGAATTGTAACTAGCTGCCTGAAATACTAAATAGAACGATAGCTCTGACAGGATATTATGACGACGGCGAAGAATAAAGCCCACTGTCCACCAGGCCCGGACCTAGGGAGTTGAACGGGGCACTTGCCCTGGGCGGCAAAACACAATGTAACGCCTATATAACCTTCAGGGGGGCGCCAAAATCATAATGGAACATCTGTATGAATACTCTTTTAACTCTTTCAGTATGTGTGAAAGTATAAGTAACTCTTAATTTTTATGTCAATTGCTCGATGACCCAGAGGGCGCCTCTCTCAAGTTTCTGCCCCGTTTTACAAAAACCCTAGATCCGGGCTTGCCGTTTAGACGCGTACCAATCCGCCGGATTTGTCGCTGGCGACAAATATACGAATCTACGTGAGATTGTTATAGGCGAGTGGCTCGCGGACTAATCCGCTGCTCGCCGTTGAAGACGCGAGTGCTGCGAGAGCTCGCTGCCTGGCGCGCCTTAGCGCTCTAGTAGTGTGTGGGTGATGACGGATTTCCCCTCTGATTTGTACGGAGCGGCGTACGGCTCGTGGATCGTCCAATAATAAACGGCGAGGAACACATCAAATATGACACCAGTGCTTTATGAACCGTATCTTTTCACTCCTATATATACTTAGTATTGCACAGGAATACTGGGTGAAGTGTGAGGTTCTCAAACGTATGTTTTGTGTTGTATTATCGCGATCCCTACCATAGTTTGACCTGTAGGTGCCATGAACTTCATGACCGATTGCGCCGCCTTACGGCACCTTTTATTGTATTTTTTCGTTATCATATTTTGTTCAGTTGTTGGTTTTGTGGTACAGTCTTAAATTTTCAGTTTTGTTTATGTCTTTTAACGTTTAAGTACGTCTTATTTTAATTTCATTTTTGTTTTTATTATTTTTTTACCGTGCATTTTGCTCGACGTCCGTACGTGACCTCACCTGCCGGTCCCAACGGAGGACCAGCGCCGGTTGTCTACAGCAGCCGGCATTATGCTGAGTTGGGACCGGTTTGTGGCAAAAACTAAGTTTTTTAACTGTTTAATTATTTATTTTATATATATATATATATTTATATAATATATTTAATTTATTTATTTTATTTTAGTTTTGTACCTTTTTGTTTTTGCTACGAATAAATATTTGTCTATTTGTCTAATAATGTCGGGCTCTAGAGACAAACAAAAAATATTATAAATATAGCCACAATATTATACAAACAAAATTACTGACAAACAGTATCACTTTGCCTCAGATAACCCTTATTTAAGGTAAGTAGGCACTATTCGCTGAAACAAGGTATTATAACATTCATTTTATTACCTAACTTGTTATTCAAAATAGATCTTTAGCTCGGATAGGCAATACAATAACAGCGTAGACAGAAACTGAAAGGCCTGAGATTTTATGTCGCGGGTTGAAGGTGAAGTGAACGCTTCGTAAAATGTCTGGATTAGATCAAATGGCACCACTAAGCTTGATTGTCTGGCAAAAGAACAGTCGCTACAAACTTGGAGTCGAGTGTTCGTAGAATATTAAGGTACCTAAGTAATGAGATCTTTTGTTGTTTGGTGTCTGAAACATCCAAAGAGAAGTTATATACATTTTCCATTGACTATTTTGATATTGACATATTTTTGACACGTTATTATTTCGTCGTGGAAAATGCTAACAATCGCTTTTGGCGGGAACCAAAAAATGTGTAGTGTAGCGTAGTCGGATTTTTGTATTGTTCTATAAATCTTGTGATTCTCCGAGTGTTAAAGTGCAATGATGGTGGATTATTGACCTGTGTCGGTTCGCTAACGTGCACAACTGTGGGTAAATGATACAAACATTGCTAAACTTTTCGAGTTCTTTACAAAACTCCACTTAAAGTTTCAGGAAAGTATCCATCACTTTACTGAAATAGGGAAAGAGGAGGGATTCATCATCTTCATCATCACCTTATTATCATCACTCTATCATCTGTAAAACACTATATTAACTTGACTTTGGCAAATGAACAAGACGTGCGACGCCAAATTCACCGGGATGAGGCAGCAAAAAAAAAAAAATAATACGCCAAGAATCGCGTCTACAGTCACTTGCAAACATGAAAAAAAAATGTTATCCATGCGTTACCTAGTAGCATTATTTTAAACCTATAAATGTTGTAGCCTTATGAGATGACCGTTGGCTTGGGGAAGTACTAGCCTAGCTGCACGCCCGCTATACCACAGAAACAGTTTTTAGCAAAAAAATAATATGTAATAAATCCTTACTAATATTATAAATGTTAAAGCGTGGATGTTTGTTACGCTTTCACGCAAAAACTACTTGACGAATCATCATGAAACTTTGTACACATATTCTGGGAGGTACTAGAAGTAACATGGATACGTTTTAAGCGCGGGTGAAACCGCGGGGTGCAGCTAGTGAGTTTAAATATTAACTTTGTAGTAAAATATTGATATCCTATAACATCTTTACTTTACTTCCGTAGAGCTTGTACAAACACGTCCGATCAGAATGCAATGTAAAAATCAGCAAGCAACGCCATGGCCATCTTATAAAATGCCTTGTTTACGCTATAAACCTACAACATCCATACTTACAGAAATCGTTTAGCCATTTGATCGTAATATGGCTGTAAAGTTTTACAGCGGTCAAATACAGGGGCCCTATTCGGAGATTTAAGAATTTCATCTCACCTTTAGTCGTCCTTTTTGCTCTCGTTTGAATAGTCATAGGTGTGAGAGTGACCAAGATAAAATCTCATCTCATCTCACGCGTAGGAATAGCATCAAACATCTACTGCTCGTTTGGAAGATACTTGGCTGAATCGAAGTTTGGTTTCTTAGAATAACTAACTTTGGAAACTAAGTATACTCGCGAAATGTAAGCTGGTTAAATTGGTGCCAGAAACGGCACTGTACGACGCTACACATGTCATGGTGGGCATGTCCTTATTTTAAATCAATTTATGGAACAAATTTTACCAATCAACCAATTATCCAAATTTTAGGGGGATTAGGAGAAGAACATTTTAATTAACCACATACTCGTATTTTAGGTCTGTGTGCGTGACAAGGCAAGTAAACATAGCACACGTAGCTAATTTGTGGCTTGCGTTTTGAGAAGGCGTTGTTAGAGAACCTACCTTCTATCCTACTATCCTAATCCTATTAATATTATAAACGCGAAAGTTTGTATGTATGGATGGATGGATGGATGGATGGATGTTTGTTACTCTTTCACGCCAAAACGGCTGAACAGATCTGGATGAAATTTGGCACAGAGATAGATTATAGTCTAGAATAGCACATAGGTTACTTTTTAACCGCGGGTGAAACCGCAGGGCGCAGCTAGTAAGTTATATACGTTAGATGATGGGCCCCAAGAGACAGACTTAGCCGAGTTTGGGGCTCGCAACATAAATCTGCAAGTATGAATGTGTCTTACTTTTGTTTTAATCTTTTTTTATGTACACTCGATCTAATCCTACTAATATCATAAACGCGAAAGTTTGTAAGAATTTAGGATGTATGGATGGATGGATGGCTGGATGGATGTTTGTTACTATTTCACGCCAGAACGGCTGAACAGATCTGGATGAAATTTGGCACAGAGATAGTTTATAGTCTAGAATAGCACATAGGATACTTTTTGACCGCGGGTGAAACCGCGGGGCGCAGCTTGTCCTACTAATATTATAAGCGCGCAAGTTTGTAAGAATGGATGGATGGATGGATGGATGGCTGGATGGATGTTTGTTACTCTTTCACGCCAGAACGGCTGAACAGATCTGGATGAAATTTGGCACAGAGATTATAGTCTAGAATAGTATAATTATAGGATACATTTTGACCGCGGGTGAAACCGCCGGGCGCAGCTAGTGATAAATAAATATTTAATTTACTTTACTTAGTTGTTTTAAGTTGGTTCTTTTTAACCACCGACGCAAAAACGACGGGGTTTTTGTCGTGTCTGTGTGTGTGTGGCATCGTAGCTCCCAAATGGATGAACCGATTTTGATTTTGTTTATGCTTGTTTGAAAGTTGAATTAGTCGGAAGTGTTCTTAGCTATGTTTGAAAAAAATTGGTGTCGGCGTTTTTTTTAATTATTAATTTATACTTCTTTTTAATTACCTAATACTTATTTGAACTTACTTCGAAAGTATCTTGAAAACGTCACTAACTTCACATGCCGTGAAATGACCTAGTCGTGTTTCGGGATGTAGTCCGGTGTAACCGTTCCGAAGACGGGTCTGAGCAGTAGCGCACTTGTAGCGCCTCCCTCAACTGCCGTCTTTGTACTTCTTCACTCTACAAAACTTCAAGGCTAGAGTGAATAAGTACCTTATGGGTCGTCGTGCTCCATCTTAGACCACAACGTCGCTTAACATCAGGCGAGTTGGTGGTCAAACGCCGAACTATTATTAATTAAAAATTAACATAAAAAAAAAAAACATTTTGACGTGACAACGTCTTATAAATTGGTTTGCCGGGTGACACTTCAAGAAACTGCGTTACGCTCCGCTCACGTTATGCGCTCACAATGAGAGCGAGTGAGAGGCACGCGTCCCTTCCACTCGGGCATGGTTAGCCCGCCTAAGAGCGAGAGAGACAGACATAAAAAGTCGTTGTCACGTAAAACTTTCGCCCGTATACCGACTTTACAGGCAACCAATTTTTTATCTGATAGTTTCATTCGGTTCATCTTTGTGCAGCTCTAATCTTAATCTTGTTTCTATTGTTACAGGCTAGTAATTTATTAACTCGAAGACGAATGATACAATCGCCCCGTAGCTGAAAATAATTAAGCTGAGTGAAGGAAAACATTGCAAGACAAGTAGATGGGTATAGCCAATCACAAAATTCAAGGACATGATCGAGGGTGGCGAAATGTTCGGGAGGCAAGATATTTTGAAAGATCGTGTTTCACGGTTTGTATAGGTCGCTTGGCACTAGAAGTAGCGACTTGGTCTATAGATAATTATGAACTTAATAGTCCGTTTCACGATGAAGTGTGTGCGTAGCTTTTTTTTATGTTTATTAGCTGTCTTCTGCGATGTTGTTCGCGTTTGCTTAGAAAATAGTATCCAAAAACCTGTAAACTGATTTACTGTAACTAAGTATCAAATTTTACCAAGATCCGTTTAGTCATTTGGGCGTGAAAAGCCTACATGTGTACAAGCAGACAGACAGACAGAGTTACAGAGAGACAGAGACGGAGACATGTGTGGTTAGCTTTTATATTACAAGTATTCTGTAACGTCACTCGTATTTACGTTTAGTATGAGTCTTGCAAGCAAGATTTGAATCACTTCCCGGTGTTCGATTGAGCTGAAATTTGGTAAACCTACGTGACTTTGATGACAATGCAATAATAGGTACCTATCATGAACTTGGTCTGATGATGTAGATTTTTTTTTTGACCACCAACTCGCCTGATGTTAAGCGACGTTGTGGTCTAAGATGGAGCACGACGACCTATAAGGTACTTATTCACTCTAGCCTTCAAGTTTTGTAGAGTGAAGAAGTACAAAGACGGCAGTTGATCAGATGACAATGCAATGATATAGTATTATAGAGCAGTGGCCCTATTCGGAGATTTGAGATTCTCATCTCACCTTTTTTCATCCTTATTGCTCTCGTTTGAAACGTCATAGGTGTGAGAGTGACTAAGATAAAATCTCATCTCATCTCACGTGTAAGAATAGCCCCCCTGGGGCCTTATTCGGAGATTTGATATTTTCATCTCACCTTTTTTCATCCTTGTTGCTCTCGTTTGAAACGTCATAGGTGTGAGAGTGACCAAGATAAAATCTCATCTCATCTCACGTGTAAGAATAGCCCCCCTGGGGCCTTATTCGGAGATTTGATATTTTCATCTCACTTTTTTTCATCCTTGTTGCTCTCGTTTGAAACGTCATAGGTGTGAGAGTGACCAAGATAAATCTCATCTCATCTCACGTGTAAGAATAGCCCCCCTGGTCTGATGATGCAGTTGGAAGGTGGCCATAGGAAGTTTGTAGCAAAAGCATGTTTAATCAATTGTTTTTAATGTAAATCTTATTTTTCATTTAGCACTCATCACTTTAAATTTTTAGCCCCCTACGCAACGGGGGGGCAAAAATAAAACGACGGGGTGTTAAGTTTGATGTCTATGTGTGTGTGTGTGTCTGTGGTGTCGTAGCTCCTGAATGAATGAACTGATTTTGATATTTTTTTGTTTGTAAGGTGAGTTAGTCGGGAGTATTCTTAGTTAAGTTTGATGAAAATCGGTATCGGGGTTTTTTTTATTTACACTTGTTACAAAGGTTGCCTGGAAGAAATCGCTTTAAGCGATAAGGCCCCCCTTGTACTGCCGAATGATATTTTATTTTTAATTTTCTCTTTATGTTTGTTTTACTTTGTATTTTTGGTGTGCAATAAAGATGTATTGTATTGTATTGTATTGTATTGTATTGTATTGTATTGTATTGTATTGTATTGTATTGTATTGTATTGTATTGTATTGTATTGTATTGTATTGTATTGTATTGTATTGTATTGTATTGTATTGTATTGTATTGTATTGTATTGTATTGTATTGTATTGTTATTACATCTTATATTGATGCTTACGGAGCAAGTGTTGGTAAACTTACGTTGTGCTCATAATTCATTAATTTAAATTTATTGTGGTAATCCGAAATGTGCCCTTTGTATTAATCATCCTGACCAAGTTTACTTAAAGCCAAAACTGAAAGCTTTGAGGCTTAGTCTTGAGAGAGATAGATGGTATTGACCACTATTTTGAGATCAAATAGCTTAATTTACAAACATTACTATGAGCGCTCGAACGCACAAGGAACAGATAATACATGGCAGCTGTCATGTGAATGTACTGTCGTTCTTAGCATTTACTTACTTAAGTAATGTTTGTGAATTCATACCATGAAGGTAAGTAGCTTATTTCTCCCTGACTTGAGTGAGTGAGTGTGGTTACAAAAAGCAGGAGCCTCTGAAGGACAGTTTAATCTGTGCAGTGCCGTTGGTCGTAAGCGTTGTGGTTAGGAACCAAGTGCAGTTGCGAGGAGCTTGGTTTGCGGCCAGCTAACACCCTGTAGACGAGCTTGGACAAGACTTATGTTTTTATACAGTTTTCAAAGAACTATAACATATTAGTTAGAGCTTTAGTTTACGCGTGCAGTTTGGTGAGAGAGCTCAAGTCTGTACGATACCACAGTTTGCGTATGCTTAAAGGACGCTAACTTGCGCGGTAGATAAGCGACACCGCCTATGACCACCTTCAGTGCGTTCATGTTCGCGATTTCTTAGATCTGTGATTTGTGATTTGGTGCAGTAGCACAATGTTAGTGCATGCAGGTTGACAAAGTAACACAGTCACACAAACTTTTACCTTCATAATATACACATATCGTCAAGCCTTTCCCCCGAAGGGGCTGGCAGAGGTGTAATACAACACCCACACTTCGCCGGACGGTATTCAGTCCTAAATGTGATAGGGGGCGAGCCTGTCGCCATACACCGGGCTTCAATTATAAAGCAGATGATATACAATACGTACATATGCTTATACAATGAACAAATTGGTGCGTGCCGTCGGTTGGGTTCGAACCCGCTCCCTCTGGCTTGAGAGGTGGACCTTCTCCCAACTAGGCTGCCATCGCTTTTTACCTTCTTAATATATTAATTCAAAGGTGTCTATGATTGCGTGTTTTAGGGAACGTCAAAAGCTATCACTGTCTTTACACCGAGATTAATAGAAATCGTATGTATACTTGTAGAGATTTACACGTTTTGGGCGCATTTTGTATCCCGCGAGAACAGTTAGATTTTCCGGGATAAAAAGTGTATGTTTTAATCCAGGATGTCAGCTACCTCCGTACCTTATTTCGTTAAAATTGGTTCAGCGTTAGAGCGTAAAGAAGTACCAAACAAATGTACACACAACTGTAACTTGCACACTTACAAACTTTCGCCTATAAAATATAAGTGTCATGTGATAAAGTAAGATCATTAATATTTAGTATACTCATCTACTTGTCTTAACTTAACCCGATGTGGTAAACAATTTTTATAGTTGTTGTATTTTTTTTACAGTAAGTACCTACGTATACAAGAATATAATTATATTTTAGGTTATTTTATTGCTTTGTGTTTTTTTTTAGTAAAGTACCTACATACTAAAAATTGTGATAAGTACCTAGTTTATTTAAAAAAGTTTAACAGTTCTTAGCGGTTAATTAAATATACTGTAACCAGTAAGATAAACTCTTTAGGCTTATGTACCGTGTACACTGAACTTTAATTAAGCGACATTTGACAATTAACTAAGTGAAAAGCTGTCAAATCAGTTGATTAAATGTATGTAATGTAATCGTTTGTCTAAGTTTTGGTGAACTTTGACCTCAATAGGTTGATTGACAGAAACTGGGCCTCGGGAGTTTTAGCGGGAACCGAAAAATGATGTCGTGTTTTGTATTGTTTTCTAAAACTTGTGATTCTTCGAGTGTTAAAGTGTAATAATTATGGATTATTAACGTTTACCGGTTCGTCAACGTGCACGAGTGTGGGCAAATGATACAAATATTGCGAAACGCGACTTTTCGTGTTCTCTACAAAACTTCACTTAAAGTTTCAGTAAATTATCCATCACTTTACTTGAATGGGGACAAGGGAGGGATTCATCATCTTCATCATCACCTCATCATCATCATCCCAGCATATGTGAAAACAATTGATTAGTTCTTGACACTGGCAAATGCACATGACATGCCGAATTCCCATGAATGGGGGAGTAAGAAAAAAACCTGGGCCTCTATTCTAACAAGCAATTGTTTTAAACTTGTCAATGAATTGATGATGACTGCCTCGGTGGCTCAGTTGGTAGTGAACCTGCCTTCTGAGCTTGGGGGCGTGGGCTCGATTCCCACTTAGGGCAAACATTTAAGCGATAAACATTTGTGTTTGTTCTATGTCTAGGTGTTAATATGTATTTAAGTATGTATTTAAAAATATCTAAGTATGTATATCAGTCTCTGGCAGCCATAGTAAGCTTTTGCTTGCTTTTGTAAACTTTGCTTAGTTTGGGGTCAGGCGACCGTGTGTGGAAGTGTCCCGAATTTATTATTATTATTAATTGTCGACTTTTGACACTTGTAGCGTACAAAAAGTGTCAATTTGAAGCAATTCATTATGAATTTTGAAACAATTGGTTAGTAGAATTGGGGGGGCTGGTACCTATTCAACATATCTCATTTAAAGTAAGTAGTCATCCCCGAATCCTTCAATTAAATACACACACGAGTTCCCGTCTAAGTCCCGTTAACGAAATGACGACGCCAACTTAACTTCTATTCGTATTTACTTCCATTAATTGCTTCAGAAATTGGACTCCGACGAATTAGGAGAGCTGTTGATTGTCTGCCCTACCCCAGTTTGTTTTGCAGGTAGAGTACTTTGGGCGGTTTCTAAGGAGTCTTCGTACTTATTTTCCTGAAGTTTGGCTTCGTTTGTTGTCTTTATTGCAAACTAGCTGCGCCCCGCGGTTTCAGCCGCGGTTAAAAAGTATCCTATTTGCTATTCTAGAATATGATCTATCTCTGTGCCAAATTTCGTTCAGATCTGTTCTGCTGCTGCCGTTCTGGCGTAAAAGAGTAACAAACATCAATCTATCCATCCATTCTTACAAACTTTCGCGTTTATAATATTAGTAGGAAGTAGGACTAGCTGCGTCCGGCTGTTCACACGTGGTCTACAGGAAGCATTATTTTTTAGGGTAGAAAGGCTCAGATCAACCTAGAGAATAAGATGGCGCACGGCGGATGATTTAGGTAAAGGCAAAAGCCATCCAAAAACTACGCTACTGTCGTATATGTACACAACACGCACACATTGACGCAAAAAACTACGCTACTCGCTTGGTCATTCTTATCTCGACATTATTTGCATTGGTTTATGGTATAATTTCGTGTACATAAATATACATAGTGCATTATAAAAGTGTGGCCAGGACTACATTTTGAGGTTCTTTTTAAAAACTGTGCAGTTTTTTACAAGTGAATTTTGAAAAAGCCGAAACGTTAAACTCTTACAAATATGTGCAGTTTTAGAATATTAAATCTACTAAGGTTGTTTATTTGAACGGAAATGGCTATCGTAGAGTTTGGGAATTAATATTAGTTTTCGAGCAATCGTACATGTTTTTCATGGCAACATACCACACAAGTTTATTAAAGTGGCTTCAGCGAGATTTAACGAAGTGTTCCATCTTTTCCTCTAGGTTGATCTGAGGTAGAAAGGTATCTTGTATGTCGTTGTTTGTGTTGTCTGAGAAGTACTGAGAGCGTGTACCTATGCTAAATTGTATGATTATCAATTGTCATGATTATAGATTGTGATGAATACCTCATCGGTTGAGGCGAGAAAGCGCAACAACTGAACATACTCACTTTTGCAAACATAATGTTAGAAAACTAATTTAAAAATAGGACGAAGGCCCGTTTGCTAAAACGACACTCAGTTATGAATCTCGATTTGAAGCCTTTTTTTATGTATGGTAAAGACTAGTTTTAAATCGAGACTCATGACTGAGCGCGTTTTAGCATACAGGCTTAAGATAAAGAATTTAGTATCAAATCTAATTTACTTTGGAAAAAGGTAAAAAGAATTGACACCATAACTCTTCGCTGCATTCTGAGAAGAAATTAAAAAGAGACGCAGAAAAGCTTTCAAAAGTTCGGTGCACGCCTCAACAAACTTTGATTTGAGTTGGAGTAGGCGCTACTTCGTGTGATCCGAACGCACGGAGTAACTTCAACTTTGAACTTCCAAATTACTCATGATGAAGTAAGTACAGAGTTAATATAGATACAAAGTTTACATCCGAAACTAGGTGCGTCCCGCGGTTTCAACCGCGATCCTACAGAAACCCATACAAATAAACTAGGCAAGCTAAATAAAACCGTTTGAACACCGATTTTCATCAAACATAGCTAAGAATATGCCAAAGACACACACACATACACACAAACACACACACACACACTCGTCAAACTTATAAAACCCCGTCGTTTTTGCGTCGGGGGTTAAAAATAAACTATGTGTTAATTTAATCCATTAATTTTAGTCTTACCAAATTCATCTAAAATAATGCTGTTTTTTTTTATTAACAATCTTTTATTAGCTTCATTTGTTAATCAAACAATGTAATACAAACTTAATAGAAGTCAACTATAGTCTGCTCTAAAATTGTTGTATGGGAATGAAACTTTGTATGTAGGTAGGTAGGGTCAACTGGTACAAATGCGTCTATGGGTTAATTGCGTCTTTCGAGAATGACTTACAACTTCACAAATTAGGCAAGTAACGCCCGCCATCTTTTATTTACCTTTAGTTACAAAAATCTGTACTAATCTGCCTAATTTGTGAAGGGTTTGACAGCCATAGTACAAGCTTTGCTTAGTTTGGGGTCAGGCGACCGTGTGTAGAAGTGTCCCGAATTTATTTATTTATTTTATTTTATTTATTCCCGAAAGACGCAATTGTCGACAGATGAGTTTGTGCCAGTTGACCCTATATGAAGTTCGGATGAATAAACTATAGTTTGGTGTTTCGAAGCAGATTTGATGATGGAACCAAGAGGTGGACACTGAACCGGACATTTTCAGTTTTTTAAACTAAATATTTACATATTATTGCATGATTGAGTAACATTATTTAATGTCATCTGATACATAACTGGAAGCTAGTGAATGGCGACTGTCAAATTTGGGACAGACTATCGTCCAGCGAAGAGTGGGTGCTGTAATACATCTGTGCCAGCCCCGCCGGGGAAAAAACATGACGATATTTATTTGACAAAAACCAATTGTCAATTTTTATTGACAATATGTACAAAAATTATGTAATGTTATATTATAATTGAGTATCAGTAACAACCATTTAAACTTTCACATTTATAATATTAGTAGAATAGGTTGTCTGAAACAAATAACAGTTTAAACTTTATCCGTGTTTATAATTTATTGCCAGCAATTTCAACTGGATGGGATGCTCAAAATCGCGGTGTTTCAACTTAATGTCGCGAACATTATGCTAACGGGAGAAAAATCTCATTTCGAGCACTTTTACTGTCCGAGTACAGCGTGAGTAGGAAAATTCAGTGAAACGTTTTTTTGTTTTTATAAATCTTAATATTTATAAATTACGTGTCACGTTGTTTGTCCGCTATAGACTCCTAAACTACTTTACCGATTTCAATCAAATTTGCACACCGTGTGCAGTTCGATCTAACTTAACAGATAGGATAGCTCACATATATATATATATATATATATATATATAAATAATAAACGCGAACGAAGTCGCGGGGTGACAGCTAGTAATATATAAAAAATCAGGTGACTGTACTTTGCAACCCATAGGTACACTGTGACAAACAAACACACAGGAGACAAATCAATACCTACACATACAACACCTACACTTCGCCGGACGATATTCAGTGCCAAATGTGACAGGAGGCGAGCCTGTCGGCATACACCGGGCTCCAGTCATGTAGCAGATGACTTTAAATCCTGACCTATCTATGTTGACACAATGAACAAACTGTTGCGTGCCATCGGCTGGGATCAAACTCGCTCCCTCTGGCTAGAGAGGCGAGCTTTCTCCAACTAGGCTATCATCGTTGTCAAACTAAATATGAAATGTCCAAGTAGTAAAATGATTTTGACGCGAGGATGTTGGGCTAGCTGTTGTGTCAAGACGTTAACTTTCAATAGTATTAAAGGTTCGAATCCCAATCTGGGGCTTTCGATAAAGAAAATATTGAGATAAATCGACTGTCTCACGAAACTCTAAAACTCGAAAGTGAGAGTTGAGTTACTCCAAAAATATTTGCTACGTATTTAGATCATAGGATTAAAATGACGAATTTTGTCCGACTTAAAAATTACCAATAATTTTGTAAAAGAAAGTAAGCTACTCGTAGTTTCACGACTGCAAAGATTCATTTCGATACGAGAAGCAGAGCCGGATTTAGGAAAGGGCAGGCGGGGCTACATCCCCGGGGCCTCCACAAGAGAGGGCCCCCACAAAATATTAAAAAAAAAAGGAATTTACTTAAAAAGATTTTTACTGTTATCCCTATTTGTACAAATAGAGTAGTTAGATAATTTAATTTGTTTCTTGCAATAAATAAAACTGCATTACATTATTGACTGTTTTTTTTCATTTTATTTGAGTAATAATTAGAGGCCTCCACTTTCCTGTTGCCCTAGGGCCTCCACATCTCTAAATCCGGCCCTGACTATAGATTTCTAAGATGTTGTTAGGTACATTGAATAAAACCGTGTTAAAACAGTATTTATTCGCGTTTGGTCTTTTAAACACCTTTTTATAAACATTAGATTAATTGAACATGCGCCCGAGTCACGGCACTGGCGATCACCCATCCGTAGGATCGACTTTTAAATCAAGTTTACACAATCCACTTTTTATTTGTATGTTTTCTCCATCTCTGCATAGTATAAAACAAAGTCGAAGTCACGTCTGTCTGTCTGTCTGACTCCTCCTAAACCACGCAACGGATTTTGATAGAGCTTTCGCCATCAGTTAGATCATTTTTTGCCTAAGTTAGGCTAAGTTTTACAGCTACCTTGCGAAGCCGGGGCGGATTGCTAGTTATAATTAAAAATCGCAAGCAAGCTTGCTCAAGAGTGCTCGACCGCATCTGCTGATTTTTCAATGTTGAAAGCAAATATTCGTTTCGTTTCCTTCTTTTTGTCAATATTGACATTTATTTGCGTTTTCCTGTTTTGACTTTCATTACAATTGTTCCGGATGTAAAGGATTCGTGACTTATTGAAAGGTTTGCGAGTATTTGATTGTTTTGGATGGAAACTGTTGTTCGCTTCGATAGGCTTACCTACTATGGGTACCGAATAATTATGTATGTAGACTTAGTAAAATATTATTGATGAATACATTATAACTTACCTCGTTGGAATTATTAGTTAATCTTGGTATTGTTTATTCGTGTGCTTCCTTGTTACCAGTGCATAGATTACATAACATAGCGTCACGCCTTTCCCCAAAGGGGGCTGGCAGAGGTGTAATACAACACCCACACTTCGCCGGACGATATTCAGTCCCAAATGTGACACGAGGCGAACCTGTCGCCATACACCGGGCTCCAGTCATGTAGCAAATGACATACAATACGCTCATTCATTCACACTTTGAACAAATTGGTGCGTGCCGGCAGCTGGGTTTGAACCCGCTCCTTCTGGCTTGAGAGGCGAGCCTTCTCCAACTAGGCTATCATCGCTATCATAGCATTATAAATATACTTGAGGGCACGTGACATGATTAAATAATGAAAATCGCTTTATTTTGAGAGTTGTTAATCGACGATATTATTGTTTTGATATGTGATCAACGATTAATACGAGTAGATTTGTGCTAGACTAAACGGTAATTTAGAGCGGTTAATACCAAATGGAGTTGCGTTTGGTAATGCGGGCGAACATCATATCTATCAGTGATTCACTTGCTCGACTTCATTGAAGGCGGTCGCACGCAAAGGTCATTCGCAAACCCATTAGCTCCAAATCGCTAATTATTATTGTCATCCTTCACTTATTAAGTAATCTTAGTGTCTGTATTATTAAAATAGTGTAAAGTCAACACTGCAGTCCCCTTATTTTAACGTTCCTGAAGTCGAACGCCCACCATACATGTTATAGATATTAGTCCTAAGTAAGAATGTAATTTTTGTAAAGTCTCAGTGATTTAGAAAGTGCAAATCAAAAAGACTAGACAGATTTATCTGATACAGTGCATTAACTTTTAAAGTGTTCACTCATTCAAAAAGATTTATGTAGAAAGAAGTATAAGGATCTAGTCATAAGACGCGGTGGGTTGCCGGAGCGGTTTTCTTTCCACTTTTCAGCTTTCACTTTTCACTTTCCACTTTTCACTTTCAACTGACGATCATGCCGTACAGCGTAGTAGCTGCTTCAAAGTAAATAATTGCTTTCAGCATGTACAACTTTGATTGAAATTTCAAAATTGCGTTTTACTTTTCGTTTCATTGTGTATATCGCTAGTTTCATAGTATTCGTGGCTCGCGAGTTTGGCCTAGATACCTAAGTGCAAAGAAGCGATAGACTGCATTGTATGGCATATAATTTATCCACCGAGCAAGCGTTAGCGAGCGAAGGATCTCATTACGAAAATGTTTTCATTTATCCGAATTCGGTATGGATCTCTGTTCGGATCTTTCTCTTCCTCTGCAGATCGCATTAATTAATTGATTCTCTTAATATTTTGTGAGGTTTGATAATTATATAGATTTTTTAAATTAATAATTATATTTAGATATAATAAATTTAATTTTGTTTGGTAAAAAACATCATATTTCCGCTATTTTGAAAAAAAAATTCAAAAACTAACTTGACAAAAAAATATGTAGAATTTTCAAACCTGCTTCCAAAATTTAACGAGAATCGTTTGAGGATTGCAACTTGTACAAACGCCAGCCGTGAGCTCACCAACTCACTTATCTACTAGTATCAAAATGGGGACGATAGCAGCTTCAAAATGCCGCGTGTCGCACTGCATCATGTGACTGGTTCTTTATTGAAAGGATTTGCTTTAAGGGTCTAGGTTCTCTAGATCCAGATTTATGTACATCTATAAAGCCTACGTCGTGGGATTTGAGGAATCAAGACCTGAAACGTGCGCAAACAGATCGGCAGACGAATACCTTGAATTATTGAACACATTGTGGAATTTTTTTTCATGCTAAACTCTCTCTACAATACAACTTATTGCTTCCATATGTGGGACACGATTCTTAACGAAAAATGTATTCAGATAGCCTTAGCCTAGAAATTTTAAGAGTATTAGATTGTATTAAAATGTGATGATCTAACTATATTCATCTAACTTAGCTAACTATATTATAAGCTAGAGGCTTAAAATACTCTTACTTAATATACGTTGTACACCGTACAGCCACTAATGGGTTGCCATTGGTATTGAAATTGGATTGGAATGTAAGTATAGACTTACACTTCCGTAACTTCCGTACACTTAGCAATAAACGTTGTATAGCCTCGGAATAGTTGTACAATGTTTTATTTTTTTCTTTCTTTTAAATTTTTAATCTTCATCGAAAAAGACGAAACACTGTGTAACTATTTTGTGGCTTTATAGCTTTTATTTAGTAGTAGGTGTTTTGTATTTTACTGTTATTAAATGTTTTAACTCGATCCTAAAGACTACACTAGGTGTAACTATTCCGAGCCTACACATCGTTTATTGCTAAGGGGAATGTCTTCTAATAGTACATATCTAATCAAACTGAAGTAACGTCACATATTACGAGAGAACTTCATAATTAATATCACATCAAAATCATATAATACTATAATGATAAGTTTGTCAGCAGAGATAGTGTGGTTTTAGAGAGTCTACACACTAAAATCGCTGACAGCCACTGACATTTTCTGATTTCTTGACGTCTGCATTTCGTTTGAAATAATGCCGCTCACATGACATTATGTCATTGTATGTGGCATCCAAATAACAAAATGTCGGCGGCTGTCAGCGACTGTGGTGTGTAGGCTCCTTTAGTTCGTATACGCAGAGGCTGTGTGGTTTTAGTTTCGCGTCGCGTCGATGACAAGCCGTCTTTAATAACAGAATTATGGTAGTATTAAATATTCTGATAACGCGATAGCTAGAGTCGGAGTGAGGAAAGTCGAAGGGGGCGAATGTACACCTTTATTAGCCCCCTTCAATCATGATTAATAAAACATCTTAATTTACTTTTCTGATTTCCCCCTTCAATCTTGATTAACAAAACATCTTGATTTATTTTTCTGATTTTCTATTAAAGTCTCGATAAAATATCAATAAATCAAACCTGAATGGATTTCGTTGGTTACCTGTAGTAAATTAAAAATTTGAATCTTTTTCGTCAGCCTTTCAAATTATGCTTCACTCACAAGATAACTTTTGTGCTAATCTACCGAATTCTATTAATTTTTAAACGTTACTACAACATTATTTATTAAAGACCTTTTAAAACTTTGAGAGAATTATTAGCTTCACTTGTTTATATCATCTGGCAAAGTGTGGGTGTTGTAATACACCGCTGTCTACCCCTTCGGGGATGAATCGTAATGTTAAGCATTAAATAATTTTGTTGAGAGCTTTTAATCAATTTCATATTTTGAAAGAAACATAAATGTTGGCTATTTCGTAGCAAGTGATTTTTGTTTGGTACGCAACTACCATAAATAGGCACTTACAAGTTTTGAAAGCCTAGAAGCTGGCAATTGGCCCTCTCGCCCTGCCCTGAATCCGTTTGCACCCTTACTTGGGTTGTTTTCTCGCTGCGAGTCGTGAACAATTTATGTGTCTTTGGTATTAATTCTGTTGAATGATTCAAGGCAGCAAAGGCGTTAATCTATAGGGTTATCAGGAAAGGGTGTACTAAACCGAAAGGGATGCATTATACTCTTCATTATAGATAACTTCACCACCAAAGAGCTAACTCTAAAATCGCAAAAAAGGATGTTCCATAAAAACTCATTGGCTGTAAAAAAAAAAAAATGGAACAACTGTTTTTTTTTTCTAGATTTCATAGCTCCATAGTAAAAGCTATTCATAATGATGAGTACAATGTCCCTTTCGACGTAGTAGTTTCGACGTAGTTTCGACGTAGTCTTGTAAAATTATGTATTACTATTGTATTAGTATTAGAATTTTCAAGGCCTCAACTTTTATAAATGTTCCTGTCCATTCAGGTTGCCTGGAAGAGATCGCTTTGAGCGATAAGGCCGCCCATTAAAAACTTAGTTAAGCCTTATTTAAGTACTATTGTAATTATTTTATGTTTTTAATAAAGAGTTGTTGTTGTTGTTGTTGTTGTAGTACAACCTTTCCTGACAACCTTGTAAAGGTAGGTTGCTTCATTATAAATTCCTTGTTTTCGATCACACGCGCAAGTTCTTAAGACGGTACATGCTTGTCCTACTTTGGCTTCGTTTTAATCAGCTTCATGACTTGGTTCTCATAAAACTTGAGCCCACCGCACAGTAGTAAACTAACAAAGAGCTAAATAGGTAAAGCGAAAGCAAACCTACTAATACTGAAATTCACACATTCACACACAAACACACACACCCCCCATACACGCAAATACACACAACGCAAATCATGAAATGTATTTATAATCAAAATTGTTTAATTTGTTAGATAATTTAAATGCATAAAATAGGCACCTGCAACTACATATATTATGTTGATCAAAAAAAACCCGCTATAGCCACATGTTTACCATACTTGACAAACATCTTAGCTTAAACAATGGGGTAGGCTGAAAACCAGCTCTGCGTGGACCTCGTCTACGCAGAACAGTGCTGAGCCTACTCCAATTGCCAAAATTATCAATAGACTCAGTTTAGGTGGAATTATATAAGTACTTATAGTTTTCTTTAATGTGTTGTTAAGTCATAGGTTTTGGCAATAAATACATTTTTTATTTTATTTATTTATTTAAAGTCGATTATTCCGACTATAGTTTCAATCGCATTCGGCGGCCTTTATCAAGGTCAGTGCGCGCACGCGGCTGCGTCTCGCATAGCATGCCGTCGTACGTGAGTAATTCCTGTTCCATAAAATCATAATGTATGAAAATGACGTCAGTTTCCATATTAAAAAAGCTAAAATGGTGTGTGTGGCTGCTAGCTAAATCTCTTGAAAGATACTCGTTGACACAAGCATTGAAAAATAATAATTATAAAAAACTACCTGCGGTCTGAGGTTTCACTGAAACCGATTTTTTTTTCGAGATGAACGATCTTTTTCTTTATGTCCTTGTCTGTATCTGCTCCGCATGGAAATAACGTAACGTGCAAGCAAAGTATTCATTATTAGTTATTTTCTGTATAGTCGGTTTACGGACGAAAACGTGACAAGTGTGTAAGACGTGTAAGTTTAACGTGACAAGTGTGTAAGACGTGTAAGTTTAATGTGACAACGTCATAACAAAACATTTTATGAAATCTTCTCCTCGTGCCTTCCGCTCGCTCGTGTAGCGCTCTCTCTCCGATCGACCGAGCGTAACGGGACAATGAGTCATCCTTTTTCGTGCGTGCAGCCAGCGTTAATTGATTTATGAAATGTTGTTAGGTCAAAATTAATTTTCCTCGCCGAGTGTCGCCGCCACTCCAGGCCTGGGATATTGTTGTACAAAATACATTAAAACATTTGTTGTTAATAAGGTAAAAATTACGCATTTATCGTTCAAAAATTTTGGAATTCAGAAAAAGGCGCGCACCAATTTTGCCATTGTGTGAGTATCCATATTTCCTTATAATACAAAATTGATAATTAATCAATTGATTTATAATTTACCTGTCTGTCTGTGTGTTTATATGGTATTCACAACTAAACTGCTGTTTAAACGGATATTAATGAAATTTTATTATTAATAGTTTTTGGTTCCTTTTTTTTAATAAATGCAAACGATGTCAAAGTCAAAGTCGAAGTCAAAATGTTTTTATTCAATTTAGGTATCAAAGATACACTTATGAACGTCAAAGTTTTTTAAATAGACTCGACCACCTTGTTCGGATAAAGAGCCTCTACTCAGAAGAACAGGCAAAAAACTGAGGGCCCTTATTTAAAAAAAATAAATAAAAAAATTACAGTCTCACAAATTTGAGCTTACAACTAGGTAATATCTATACATACTAGTGGCTACTTGGCAGAAGTGGAAGGCTTCAGACATCTTTGTCTTCTAAATAATTCCTAACCTTAAAACCTTATAAGTCAACGCCGAAGTCGTATTTGACGTCATCTGCTACATAACTGAAGCCCGGTGTATGGCGACAGGCTCGCTCCCAGTCACAGTTAGAACTAAAATATCGTCCGGCGTTGTGTGGGTATACCTCTGCCAGCCCCTTCAGAGGAAAGGCGTGACGGTATATTTTGTTGTTCTTTACAATTTATCTACTCTTAGTTACCTTTTTTGTATTAACTAATTAACTTTATCTAATCCTACTAATATTATAAACGCGAAAGTTTGTAAGAATGGATGGATGGATGGACCGACGGATGTTTGTTACTCTTTCACGCCAGAACGATGGAACAGATCTGGATAAAATTTGGCACAGAGATAGATTATAGTCTAGAATAGTACTTTTTAACCGCGGGTGCAACCGCTGGGCGTAGCTAGTAAGATTATAAATGCGAAAGTGAGTTTGTTCATTTGTTTATTTTTAACGCTTTCACGACTCAACTACTAAACCAATCGTCTTGAAATTTTGCATACATGTTGTCTGGGGTACAGAAAAGGACATAGGATAGGTACTTTTTATCTCGAAAAAATATATAGTTCCTGTGGGACCGCGGGTGAAACTGCGGGGCGCAGCTAAGTTGACAATAACAGGGAAAATTTAACTACGGGAAAAGTTTCCAATAAAATTTATAGGAAATTTTATGCTCTACGATTCAGTTGCCACCATTTTTAAATTATCATTGACGATTAACTTAATATTTAACAAAAGCCATATTGAAAAAAGTTTGGAGCGCTATAATTAAAAACCTATGAGTTATACAAAAAAAAGTTTCAAGTAAAAAAGATGGAAAATATTATTATCTACATAATAATTTCTGCAATTTTTGTCGTACGATGCGCGGTTCGCGAGATATATCCGATAAAACGCGTTTTTCAAGATGGCGGCTGACGCAGGGGCGCTACCCCGGCGCCAACTTGGATTTACATTCTGGGGACACCCCTGAACATATTAAAAAAAAAAAATACCCGGTCCCGTACATTGCAACAAAAAACGAATTTGGAACCATAATCAAATTGTCCATTCCCGATTCTTCTTTGACTGAATGTATTTTGTTGTTCTTTGCAAATTATCTACTCTTCGTTACCTTCTATCCGTATTAACTAATAATGATGATCTAAAGCTCCAAAGGGTTTAGTTTAGGACACAAGATACTTTGTCCAACCTGTTTATTTTAAGTCTTGTCCCGAGCCCGGCCCTAATTTGGATTAAGCAAGGTAACTGATTTACCTACTATAAATTAATTATGTGTGACTAGCTGCGCCATGCGGTGGTATCCGCGGTTTAAAAGTAGTTTACATATGTGCGCATTGTATGTCATCTGCTACATCACTGGAGCCCGGTGTATGTCAACAGGCTCGCCCTCTGTCACATTGACTGCCTCGGGTGGCCCAGTTGGTAGTAAACCTGCCTTCTGAGCGTGGGGGCGTGGGTTCGATTCCCACCTAGGGCAAACATTCATGTGATGAACATTTGTGTTTGTTCTATGTCTGGGTGTTAATATCTATTTAAGTATGTATTTAAAAATATCTAAGTACGTATACCAGTCTCTGGCAGCCATAGTACAAGCTTTGCTTAGTTTGGTGTCAGGCGACCGTGTGTGGAAGTGTCCCAAATTTATTATTATAATTTATTATTATTATTTGGGACTAAGAATCGTCCGGCGAAGTGTGGGTGTTGTATTATACCTCTGCCAGCCGCCCTCGGGGGAAAGGCGTGATGGTGTTATGTAAAAGTAGCCTATTTGTTAATCAAGGATTTAAGCTATCTCCGCTCCGAATTTCATCGACATTTATGTGTCCGGTTGAGCGTGAAGAAGTGACAAATATCCACTCAAACTTTCATCTGCTACATGAATGAAGCCCGGTATATATGGCAACAGGCTCGCCCTCTGTCACATTTGGGACTGAATATCGTCCGGTGAAGTGTGGGTGTTGTACACCTCTGCCAGCCCTTTTGGGGGAAAGGCGTGACGATATGTTATGTGTTAATCAAGGATTTAAGCTATTGTCGTGCCAAATTTCATCGAAGTTTGTCCATCCGGTTGAGTGTGAAGAAGTGACAAACACTTTCGCCTTTCTAATAATTATATAGGACAAGCTGCGCCCCGCAGTTTCACCCGCAGTTTAAAAGTATCCTATGTGCTATTCTAGACTTTAATCTATCTCTGTGCCAAAATTTCATCCAGATCTGTTCAGCCGTTCTGGCGTGAAAGAGTAACAAACATCCATCCATCCATCCATCCATTCTTACAAACTTTTGCGTTTATAATATTAGTAGGATTAGTTAAAGTTAATTAGTTAATACAAAAAAGGTAACTAAGAGTAGATAATTTGACATTTTTTTATTAAGGCGAGCCTGGCCAGAAAACGTCTAGCAAGAATCAACTTTCCTCTAAGATAAACCATGGTTTTTACTGTGTGAAAAAAAATATGTTATTCTTAAGCATGTTTTTAAGTGGAATCATAAATCTGATACATGTAATGAATAACTTCACTCGATAGAAAAAAAATCCAAAGTCACCTCTATTTGGTATTTTAAACACGATTTGCGACTTAATTTTTACAAATCATATTGCTTTTTTATTTTTTTTACGAATTACAATGCAATAAAAAAATGGAATCATAAATAAAAATGTTAAAAAGTTAACATGGTAATTTTATATGATTTTTTATCACGAATTCATGGTAAAAAGGCACTTTTGCGTGACCGCCAGTCCGCCCGCAGACCCCGTCGACGCCGGACGTGTGCCAAATTTTTGTGATCTCCGCAGTGCCGCACACACCAACACCAACCAAGCATTTAGTTTTGCCATAATGGGTAACAAACATAATAAACGAAAAAAAAGCTCAAGTCTGACTTTTAGAACATCGTACGAGTCAAGGAGCAAACGTCGGTAAGTAGATAAACTTCTACTAGATTAAATTGGTAATCATTGTTTTTATTTACTAGAATCGACATTTCTTGCATTGCTTTTTGTAGTCAGATGATGTATCAACAAATCTATTAGTACCTACTTATATTCGTTTTAGTGTTTTCAAATATCATACTCATTATCATAGATATTTTTTTGTCTCGTTACGTGTATTCACGATGTAAATACCCGGCCTAGTGGTATACCTACTAGTGATATTTATGTAGTTATACCTACCTACAGTTACAGTTTTTTTTTGCAGAAGACTACTACGTAACAAACTCCAATGACTTTCGAATTGACGAAACGTAAGTACCTACCTACCTTTTGTACCACGCAGGGAGGCGGGTGTTCTGCGAAGTTTTGACTATGTCGGTCACCATTTATTATTTCACCCAGACAACTTGTGAGATACGGATACGGAGCGACGTTCATATTTTCATTTTTCCTGAGCATTCTAAACTGCACAACGAGTAAATACCCGCCCTAGTGGCATACCAGTGATATTTATATTTATATAGTTATACCTACTTACACGAATACCTATCTTACAGTTTTGTTTTTTTTTTCAGAAGAGTACTACAACTAAATGTAATAAACTCCGATGACATTGGAATTGACGAAACGTAAGTACCTACCTACCTTTTGTAACATGCAGGGCGGCGGATCTTCGCTAAGTTTTAACTATACAGGATGTTAGGTAAGATACGGGACGACGTTCATACTTTCATTTTTACTGAGCAATCTGAACTGCACAACGAGTAAATACCCGGCCTAGTGGTATATCTAGTAGTGATATTTACGTAGTTATACTTACCTACATGAATACTTATCTTCGTTTTTTTTTTTTGCAGAAGAGTACTTCAAGAGAATGTAATAAACTCTGATGACATTGCAATTGACGAAACGTAAGTACCTACCTTCTTTTTCTAACATGCAAGGTGGCGGATCTTCGCTAAGTTTTGACTGTACTGTATGTATGTAAATTATATTGGGTGTTAGGTGAGATAGGGGACGTCGTTCATACTTTCATTTTTGACTGAATAGTCTGTACTACACGAGTGTTTGGTAGCGTTTGAGTTATAGCCGTATGATTTGAACACATCTAGGCCTGATTAGTACTGCAACGTGATTTTGGCTGTTTTGAAGAAAACTCGTAAAGTTGTATATTCGTTTTTAACAATTAGCGAAAATCGAGCATTTCGGTAAATCTTGTAAGTACGGCTTTTATAAACCTACGACTGGTATGGATGTGTTCGTCGTTGCCTTTGAAATTCGAAACTGCCGGTTGTAAGAAGCGATAGCGGGGACAGGCGAAGCTATGTATATACGTCACAAAGATGGCCGCCGACCGTTGTAGATTATTGCTTATATCTCGAGTTCTATCTCATCAAATCAGTTGTTTGAGGTGTCATTTGAAAGCTCATTTATTTATAATGTAGTTGTTATATAATTATGTACATACATATCAACAAGCTTGAACGACAGCTTCCGTGCGCGAGTCCGACTCGAACTTGGTCGGTTTTTTAGAATTTTTATATTTTGAACTTTTGGACATCATACTTATAAATATTTATTTTTATTTTGTTTTAGGCACGTGGATGACATTGACCCTGTTTCACTCAGCGTGGTCATCATCCTGCGTCAGTCATGGTTTGGTGGGGGGTATCCTATCACGGCGTCACAAAGCTTAGTTTTTGTGAAAAGGGGGTTAAAACTTCTGCCAAAGTGTATCAAGAGACCGTCTTATATGGTGTTGTACAACCCCTTAGCAATACACTTTTTAAAAATCTACCGTGGAGTTTCCAACTAGACTCTGCACATGGTCACAAGGCGCGAACTACCCAAGCCTGGCTGGAAGCCAATGTTCCGGACTTTATAAGGGCTGAAGACTGGCCCTCCTCTAGCCCAGATCAAAACCCCCTGGACTACAAATTATGGTCAGGTTTAGAGGGCATGGCCTGCTTTAAACGACACGCCGACATAGAGTCACTTAAGAAATCTTTGAAGCAAGCAGTGGCTAAAGGACATTGTCCAAAGTCGGCTTGGCGTGAACAGGATGCTCATAAAAAAATGATGTTGTCGATAAATCTTTTATTGTTTTTAAATAATTATTGTCGAATGTTTTTGTATCAAGTTGAACAGAAAAGAAGTTGATTTAATTAGTATTTATACTGAGTAAACACACAGAAGAAATGTGTTGCCATTGAAAACGCTGGTTGGTTGATCTATTTTATTTCGATTAATATTATTCGATTTTTGGTACAGAATAAAATGATGAATGATGTCGACCGCGTCGCATCCGATGATGGCGATCTTGGCAATTTTCTGCCGTGTGCTCGTAAATGGTGAACTTCGTCTTGAACACCCGGTCCCAAGACTTGTAGCTTATTGGAACGTCTATCAGGCATTTTACGTTTCCGCACTTGTCGTATGTATATTGCACCGCTAACCGATTCAATTAGACAAAATCTTTTTTTTTTTAATATGGCGGATATTAATCTTGACTTTTCTCATTCTCGAAACATTATGCTCGATATTGCTACTAGTGCTATCGCTCGATATGCAACGAGTGTCGGGCGCAGTCGATATAAAAGTATCGCACTAAAGCTCAAGTGATATACTGTTTTTTTTACTATTAATTAATCGAGATTTGAATCGGTTTCATAAATCACAATCGCATCACAGTGCGTTTGCATTTTCCACTACACATAAGAAACCTTTGTCAAATATTTTTAATGCCACTTGATATTCATATTGACTGTCAATCGAAGTTTTCGTATCGGCCAAAATCACTAGTTTTGTTACACATTTATTTAACTTGATGTTTTTATCACATGAACCGAACATTACTCTCTAGGTTGTTTTTATTTTATTTTACTTATGAAAACATAGAAACGAAATCGAAATCGATTAGTTAATCGTTTTTTTTTGTACTATGGCAACTCCGCATCTGTCATGTTCTGTTTCTAACGTCAAATTGCTTTCGTCAGTCGTCTCGGCGTTCTGAATTGTTTGTGATTGGATTCTGATAACGACCCTTGCTTCCCTATGGACTCCGACTTTACCTCCGCTCACAATGACCCTGGCCCGATATAACATAAGGAATGATGGTTCCTATACTAGGTTTTCCTTCAGCTGAAAATGATAAATTATTGCGGGCGAAAATTCAAAGTAGGCACATTAGCCGTAAAATATATTTCGTTTAAATATTATATGAAAATAATGGTGAAGGGAGAGAGGTTGTAAAACATTATTGCTGCAATTGCATTGTGGGCCGAAGGACTGTGGGTTGCTGCGCTCACATTATGACCGTCATTTGGTACTTAAGCTGGGCAAGGTACGAAAACAACGTAAATCCACCTGCCCAATTTCTGGATACTGTATTAATTACATATGATTCTGATTAGAAATAAACTAGAAATAAAAATAAGCTTGTTTTATTTCAAAAGCTCTCCGCTGACCATGATGTTTTACATGTAGGAAAGAGGTCTTACAAAACCTTTGCTACAAAGTTATTATAATATTTTGTTGGCCACTGACATAAGGTAATTGGCCTATGTAATAATTATACCAAAACTCACTGTTCACTCTAAGCCAAAATCTCCTTACAAGTGGACATTGTCCTTTCCCATGGAAACAGTCCGTAAATCCATAGATTCTTGGCCAGACCGACTAAAGGCCTCTATCAAGGCCAAATGTGGTAATTTTGAATAAAATAATAGTTATATTTTTGTTAAGACTTCAATACATATGCAAATATAACTTTTATTAACATTACATTACTGTATAAAAAAATAAATGCATTTTCATTTGTAACAGAACTTATGGCTAGACATGCATACATATCGTCACGCTTTTCCCCGAGGGGGCTGGCAGAGGTGTAATACAACACCCACATTTCGCCGGACGATATTCAGTCCCAAATGTGACAGGGGGCGAGCTTGTCGCCATACACCGGGCTCCAGTTATGTAGCAGATGACACACAATACGCACATATGTTCACACAATGAACAAATTGGAGCGTGCCGTCGGCTGGGTTCGAACCCAGCAGAGCAAAATTGCCACTCCCAACTAGGCTGCCATCGATTCTACAACTATATCACAGAACAAATAATAATACTACGTACCATGGAAACTGACGTGGTTTTCACACATTATGATTTAAAACACGGGAAATATTTATGCTATGCGAGACGCAGCCGCGCGCGCGCACTCGCCCTGATGAAGACCGCCGAATGCGGTTGAAACTATAGTCGGAATAATCGACTGAATCGTACGTGAGTAATTTCCCGTGTTTTAAATCATAATACTACGTACCTATAGCTCAATTGTATATATAAATGTAAATATTGTGAATGTATATTTTTGTATTGGATGTTTTGTTAGTACTAGCAGAATGTCCGCCACTTCGTACCCAGGGTATGTATACCTATATATCCGGTATAAGTTTACTCGATTCTTTCATAATTATTGTTCAAAATTATATCTGAATCGTGTAGTTTTTTAACTTTGTAACATTTAACAAACCATACAATATTATTAGTACGCACCTAATGGTAAAGTAAGGTAATTAAAATTGTTATTACCATTGTTATACAATATACCCAAAAATAATGAAATTTACTATGTTGTATTATTTAATGAATACCGGTAGATACACAATCATTCCAACACCCTGTATAAATATTTGTCCTAATAAGGATAACAAGTTGCCTATGTGTCAATCCAGGGCATAAGCTAACTCCGTTCCAAATATGATCCTCATCCGTCTAGCCGTTTAGGTGTGAATAAGTGAAATACGAGTAAGTACCTAACTTCCACACACAATCGCAATCTTTTGTATTTATGAGTGTGAAGTGTGATAAAATGGAAATATGACACTACCGGTAAAATGAAACTAATGCCACGACTGCTCACACATCAAAAATACAACAACTCGTGGACATGAGATTGGTTGTACCTATATTGGCTTGAACGGCATTTTTTAGATTTTTTTTGTTTGTCATCAAATAAAAAATGTTCATAAAATGGATGAGTACAATGACCGACGGATTATTTTATAGATTTCCTAAAAATGGGTGTTTAGGTACTCGATACCATAACGGGACTGACGGGTGAAAGACGTGCGCGCGGCGCATCGCACACAACTTTTGTTTCGCGTGAATGAATACGTCGCGCTCCCAAAAAGTGCGGCCTGAGGTAGAGTAAAATACCTAAAGTTCTGGGAAAGCCTCGCCTTAATAAATGACTATAACTATGACTATGACAGATTTTTTAAATGCTTTATATTATATGATAAAATTTTTATTAGCTTATAAATGTGTTAGTCTAGGGTATAATCTATCTTCGTCCCAAATTCCATCTAAATCTATTCAGCCTTTTTAAACGTAAAAAGTAACAATACAAACTGACAAACGTTCTTATTTATCTATTGATGATCTTCAATAATCTAAAAAGCTTATTCTCTGACTAAAATTTGGCAGGTAGTTTTAGTACGGATTTTGCGACAGGGCCGAATTAAAGGGTGTACAGGGGGACAGCGGGGGATTAACGTACTTTAATATTAGTGTGAATAAATCTTCTTGACGGCTACCAACTTTAATGGGTATCTAAGTAGCTGATCTGCTCTTAATAATGAAGGACATTTAATTTACAAAATAAACTCTTCATAATATTATTAAGTACTAGTACATTGTCTGATAGATGCGAAATTGTAACCTACTTTTTGTACAAAAACTTTATGATTTGTTTCTGTTCATCCAGTGGGGGGTAATGCTATTGCAAAACACAGGTTTATTCCTAGTTTGGATAATTTTATGCTGCTCAACACTGACTTAAACATATAAGGAATAAAATTTATTTGTTAATTTATTGATATGTGACGTTTGTCTGCACCAATATACATTCATTTCATTTCATTTGTTCTTACAGTGCCCGTGTGCTGAGTTTTCATTTAATTTTAACGTCTTTGCTCGGAAACTCCCTCGAGACTTTTAGACAAGTTTATCTTCCTAGGGAGGTAATCCTTGCTTTGCGTTGGACTTCGTGTTATGTAATTGGTCATTGTCGAGCAGGTGGTGTTGTAAATATCAAAAACCCCCAACATCGATTTTCATCAAACATAGAGCTAATAGTCTAAGATCCCGATATAGAACGACCTTCACCGAGATGTTTATTCGTTTCATCAAATAAACATCTCGGTGAAGGTCGTTCTATATTTAATATTTAATTTAATATGTCAATAAATATATTGCTTAGGAGTTGTCTAACAAATTTCAGTCCAGGATATGATTAATTGATAATTGATAATATTATTAAGTACCAAGTGGGCTGAGCTACCCACGTCCGTAGGAGTGTACTCTATTCTGATTCCCTACACGTGGTCCCCGGGTAGTGCTAACCGGGTAGCAAACTGGTGGGAGGCTTCGGCCGTGGCTAGTTACCACCCACCGGACCAAGCCAAGCCGTGAAATGACCTAGTCGTGTTTCGGTATGTAGTCCGGTGTAACCGTTCCGAAGACGGGTCTGAGTAGTAGCGCACTTGTAGCGCCTTACTCAACTGCCGTCTTTGTACTTCTTCACTCTACAAAACTTTAAGGCTAGAGTGAATAAGTACCTTATAGGTCGTCGTGTTCCATCTTAGACCACAACGTCGCTTAACATCAGGCGAGTTGGTGGTCAAACGCCGACCTATTATACATAAAAAAAAAAAAAAAATTAACATTTCACCGGTTTGATTATTAGACATATTCTATACCAATCGAAAGTCTGAAGCCCATAGAATATGTAAACGTTGGATTGCCTATTTTCCGGTCACAACTCTCGGGTAGCCAGGTACAAACAGGTAAATCGACACTAGCATTTTGCACTGGTCTGATTATTGAATTAAAATTATCCTATCCAGCCATTCTATCCTTATTTCTAGTGTTATTATTGTGATAGTCACAGTTCAATTAAAATTTATGTAGATTTTTGCAATCCTATACTATAAGTACACTCCCGATTAATTCACCTTTCAAACCAAAATCAAAATTAATATTGATCCATCTGTTCGGGAGCTAAGATTCCACAGACAGTCACACGTCAAACCTAAGACACCCCGTCGTTTTATCTTCGCGGTTAAAAAAATAGTTACACATAAATATTTATAAATGGCCAAAATAACATTAATCTAAATAACAACCTGAGCATTACGTACGTTGTATGTCAACCAGGATTTAAATAAGTATATACTAAAAATAAGCTGAAATGCTAGTTACTGAAAACTTTCCAGACATTCCCATTGAAGGTCAATAAAAGTCTAAGCCGCAAGATCTTTTCAAATATCAAAGTTTTATCAAAAAACTTCGTAAACTTCAAAGTAGAGTAACTGTACCTTCCTAAATCTTAATTTTTCAGTACAATTTTCGAAACACGATCAATCATCTGTTTTCCCCGAAATTCTTATGGCTTTGGCGGATCAGAAAATCGTAATCGATATTATTCGTACTAATATTATAAAGTCGAAAGTAACTTTGTCTGTCTGTCTGTTTGTAGGCTTTCCACGGATAAGCGGCTGAACGGACCTTGACGAAATTTGATAATTAGATAGGGAAGGTATATCGCGAGGAAAATTTTTTTAAGCAGAAGAAACGGAGGAGGTTTAGTCGGTGCCTAAATAGGGTCAACTGGGGCAAATGCGTCTGTGGAGAAATTGCGTCTTGTGAGAATTACTGACAAACCCTTCACAAATTAGGCGCCACCTACATCTTTTTTCTGTCTCTCGTTGCAATAATCTGTACAAGATGGCGTTAGTTGCCTAATTTGTGAAGGGTTTGTCAGTTATTTTCGAAAGACGCATTTGCCTCACAGACGCATCTGCTCCAGTTGACCCTATCTAGATGTGTTTTTTACTATTTTCTGAATAAACGCGAACGAAGTCGCAGGTAACAGCTAGTAAGTAATCATTTGGGAAAGTAAGCCGGTCTGCTTGTGCCTTTGTTCGTGTGGTAGTTTCACTAACACACTCACATCACGCTTAGTTTGTCACAAACACATACATAAGTAAGAGTGCGTTTGAAATGTCACTAAAATACATACTTACCTACTAGCATAATTATAATGATACTACCTAAAGAATGACCATTGTTACCCCCCACTGTTACCAATCGGGACTTCCTCACTCCGCCACCGATTCAGAGCTGCCGAGGAGCTGACTTGAGCACGAGACGCGCAACACGCGCAGGAGGGCTATTCCTACGCGTGAGATTTTATCTTGGTCACTTTCACACCTAAGACGTTTCAAACGAGAGCAACAAGGACGAAAAAAGGTGAGATTAAAATCTCAAATCTCCGAATAGGGCCCCAGGACGCGACGACACAGCGTTACGGTTGTATTTAAACATATCGTCACTCCTTTCCCCCGAGGGGGCTGGCAGAGGTGTAATACAACACCCATACTTCACCGGACGATATTCAGTCCCAAATGTGACAGGGGGCGAGCCTGTCGCCATACACCGGGCTCCAGTCATGTAGCAGATGACACACAATACGCACTTGTGTTCACACAATGAACAAATTGGTGCGTGCCGTCGGCTGTCGTATTTAAATGTTTACATTTGTTGCTGGTCCATGCCTACCTATTATATTTTAGTTAACAAGTAAAACCAGGAAATTCGCGAATATGAAGGCAGCGTTTGGTAAAATGATAGGTATTAATTACTCCATTCATCATTCACGGAATAAGCTCCGAAAGGATCCAAGTGCAAAGTTGCTGAAGTTGTTCGAGAATCTTCGTAATTAGGACAAAATATTTTGCCGCCTGTTCCAAAGTAGGTACCGAATCAAACTTGAGAGCATGTTTAATCGGAAAGTAGGTATTTCTGTGAAAGTTGACAGTTGACTAGCTGATGAGTTTTACATCTAGCTCTTTGAGGTTATCTAATAGATACAGACTCAATCAAATTGAGGGCCGCATGCTAAAACGACGCTGAGCCTTCGATTTAAAACTAGATTTACGATACATAAAAAATGTTCTAAATTGAGATTCATGAATGCATGAGCATCGTTTTTGAGTACATCCCTAAAATACTTTGATAAAAAGAAAAAAAAAGAAATTGATAAAAGTAAAAAAAAAAAACCTATAGTTGTTTTTATAAACTCCCCATATTCTCTCTCTCTCTCCCCCGTCTCTCTCTCTCTCTATCTCAAAATTTACTTTTGCGAAATGTCTCTGAGGCAACACCAACATTTTGTGGGGTAAAAAAATATAATCGTTAAAACACGGTCGTTATAACTCATATGTAGCACAGAACAACAGAGCCAATTCTTTTGCCAGCCTAGCCTTGGTATCATTGACCACACCGCCAGTAAGCGCCAAGTATCGAATCGCCTAGCCTTGCCTTTCAAAACCGGCACGTAATTATCAGAGGATGGTGAAAATGCTTAACATTATATTAATCGTCACGCCTTTCCCCCGAGGGGGCTGGCAGAGGCGTAAAACAACACCCACACATCGCCGGACGATATTCAGTCCCAAATGTGACAGGGGGCGAGCCTGTCGCCAAACACCGGGCTCCAGTCATGTAGCAGATGACATACGAGTACAATACGCACATATGTTCACACAATGAACAAATTGGTGCGTGCCGTCGGCTGAGTTCGAACCCGCTCCCTCTGGCTACTTGAGAGGCGGGCCGTCTCCAACTAGGCTGTCATCGCTTGCTTAACAACGTACGGAAATTGTTTCCTAAGCTTTGTAATCTACAAAGCTGCTTCTGTAAATATTTGTTCCGATCTTAATCCTCGAAACACAAAAGGTATTGTTAATTTTAAGATCGTTCGAAGCCTTTTGCTCGGACAGAGTTTGCAAACACTTGTTCTGTACAGTCGTTGCTCTTTGCCTATTCAAAATTGAAATAAAAGACCAGACTTACCTACTCCCTATTTAAATAAAGCGATTAAGAGCGATTTAAGTAAGCGCTGGCAGCCTAGTTGGGAGAAGGCCCGCTTCTCAAGCCTGAGGGAGCGGGTTCGAACCCAGTCGGCGGTACGCACCAATTTGTTCATTGTGTGAGCATATGTGCGTATTGTATGTCATCTGCTACATGACTGGAGCCCGGGTATGGCGACAGGCTCGCCCCCTGTCACATTTGGGACTGAATATCATCCGGCGAAGTGCGGGTGTCTGATTAGACACTTCTGCTAGCCCCCTCGGAGGAAAGGCGTGACGATATGAAAAATGTTAAAGGAAGAAAAAGACAAAACACTGTATGACCATCCGAGGCTAAAAAACGTTTATTGCAAACAAGGAAATTGCTTAAAGTTTTTTCCGACCATAATTCAAGTACGGACAATTATTCGATCTTCAAAAAGTTTTTGCAGTCAAGGGGTTTCAAATACAATTTTTATTGTTTGAAATGTTTGAATAAAAGCTATTACACAATACGAAAAAAGGGAAAATGTTAATGTAAGTACCTAAGTATTAAATACAATAAATCCTGAAGATCTATACCGTTTCTTGCAGCAGTTAGCAGTTCCTGTGTTCCTTAGCAAGGGTGAAATATAATTGTGCACTCTGAAAGAGAATCACGTAACCCACGTAGCCACTTTGACGGAGGACGGCCCGAAACGCCGGACGGTGTATAAAGGTCGTATAAAACAAGAGCTCGGATATTTCTTACCCCGTCGAGATTACAGGGCGATTCACACTAAGGGTGCCGGGCCCGGCGCCCGGACGTGATGCGGCCCGGCTTGGGTTACGTCCGGGCGTTATATCCGGAAGGCGGAGAGAGGTAATTTTGTTGTAGTAATCAAAGTGTTTGTTATTTTATTAAACGTGACTATAAATAGAACAATAATAAAGAAATAAACTAAACGAAATTAAGTAATCGACAAAAACAAAAGGATTTCTTTGAATTTATTAAAAAAAAAATTACACTACGTCTGTACCATACTACTAATTCCTACTATAATATTATAATCGCTAAAATGTTTGTAAGAATGGATGGATGTTTGTTACTCTTTAACGCCAGAACGACTGAATAGTCTGGATGAAATTTGGCACAGAGATAGACTTTAGTCTAGAATAACACAGAATACTTTTAAACCGCGCTTGGAAACCGCGGGGCGCAGCTGGTACAACAGTAATAATGTATTAAACTAAACGAAATTAAGTAATCGACAAAAACAAAAGAAAGTATTTGAATTTATTTATAGTAATACAAGCTGTGCCCCGCGGTTTCACCCGCGGTTAAAAAGTATCCTATGTGCTATTCTAGACTATGATCTATATCTATGCCAAATTTCATCCAGATCTGTTCAGCCGTTCTGGCGTGAAAGAGTAACAAACATCCATCCATCCATCCATTCTTACAAACTTTCGCGTTTATAAAATTAGTAGGATAATTAAACGACGTGTGTACCACAATAATACAATTACACTACCGTGTTTTTAGGTTACAAGCCTTTTAAGCATTAGTAAAGTTTATCCTTTTCATTTTTAATTTGTTTGGCTGAAAAAACGACAAATGATCTAGTCAGATAGTTTTATCAAGTCAAACTTAAAGCCCGTTGTTGACATAATTGTAAAACAAAAGTTATTTGAGGGAGAAGTCACTACAATAACAGAGGACTGACCTTCGATAGATAGATAGATAAACTCTTTATTGTTCACACCACAAATAACAAAACAACAAGAGAAAAATAATGATAAAACTTATTAAATAGTGTAACAACTGGCGGCCTTATCACTAAAAGCGATCTCTTCCAGGCAACCTTAGGATGGAGAGGATACGACAAATGTAAACTGAGTAAGTCTTGCATAATTAACTACAAGCACAAAATAGATAAAAAGTAGTAAATAACTAGCAAAGTTAACGAAGTCACGACCCGTCGCACGGCACGTCGCGTCTCGGTCCATGCAATCTCAATCAAGCTTTAAACAAAAGCTGAGATATTTCTTACCCCTCTGAGATTACAGCGTACGGTGAAAAGGATAACCGTAGTCTTTACTGTTTAGTAAATAGAGATAGCTCTGGTTTATAGCCGAGTATAGTCAAGTTATATGGGATCAAGCTTAGTAACGTGTTTAAGTTTATGTGTCAACCGTAGCCGGAACAAAATTGCATAGAATAGAGAGGAGAGAATATAAAAAGTTAGCTTTTTCTTAACTACTTTACCAGTGGATACTGACTAGATATATCTAGAGATATATATATATACATACTAGCTGTCACTCCGCGACTTCGTTCGCGTTTATTATTTATATATACATATGTGAGCTATCCTATCTGTTAAGTTAGATCGAACTGCACACGGTGTGCAAATTTGATTGAAATTGGTTAAGTAGTTTAGGAGTCTATAGCGGACAAACAACGTGACACGTAATTTATATATATTAAGATATATGATAGCGGATAGAGCTCTGGTTTCTAAGTTATTTTATTTATGCTTTATTTTGGTGTGGTATAATATAAAAGCATAGCTTATAAAAAGTCGACTTCCGCCGTCATCCATGTGAACAATTTTAGGCTTTTGTTGACGTTTTAAAAACTGCTTGATCGATTTCGATAACATTTAATAATAGTAGCCTTTAATCAGACATCACAATAAAATAGAACATAGTTATTTAATTTTATTTTTCTTGACACCCATGTCTGTATGCCATTTCTTGGCAAAGGCCTCCTCCAACTGTCTAACATTTAACTATATATAAATGGGACCACCTATTATGATCTACCACACAAGAAAAATAATCATTAAAATCGATTTACAATATTTGACGGAGTTAACGCGTAACATCCATTAAAAAATCGATTTAGTCGAATTGAAAACCTCCTCCTTTTTGGAAGTCAGTTAATAAAAGTAAACATTGATTTTTATGAGTATGGAAACTGCATCCGCAGTGAAAAATCCTATACTAAGTATAATTATACTACTTACATTACAAACGCGAAAGTTTGTAAGAATGGATGGATGGATGGATGGATGGATGGATGTTTGTTACTCTTTCACGCCAGAACGGCTGAACAGATCTGGATGAAATTTGGCACAGAGATAGATTATTATAGTCTAGAATAGCACATACTTTTTAACCGCGGGTGAAACCGCGGGGCGCAGCTAGTATCCACATAAAAGATAGACTAGAACCGAAAAGTAAACTATTTAAGGTATATAACTGGACCTGCAAAGTATTGCAAGCTAAATTATTATAAGCATGGTTTTAACTACATAAATGTAGAGCTGGATGGAGGAATTTAAAATCTTAACGTCAATAGTTTCTCAAACTTTCGGCGTCCAGTCAAATGCAAGGACTTATACATAAATATTAATTGTCCATTATGATTACAAACAACATCGGCATTTCCTAAAATTAAAATAACGTATTTGTTTCTTAATATTAAGGCCCCGTCTTACACGAAATCACCAAAAGCAAGTATTTTGTTTGCACCTAGTATGATTTGAAAAATTATGATGATCAGGTGCAAATAAAATACAGCTGATAGAAGAAACAACCAACTCAAGTTTAACCAAAGAAAAATTTTGAAAATCATTCTCATTTTGGAAAAAAAAATCACAAAAAGAATCTTCTTAAAAAAAATTAACGGAACGTTAGTTCTCTAAATTTTCAGCGATTACATCACATTATTTTCGACTACCAAATAGCCAGATTAGTTATCTAAAGTTTAACCGAGCAACTTATTCTTATTTGTGTCCTTGTTACGATTAATACCAATAAAAACGGCAAAAAAAATATTTCTAAGCGCCGATCTCATTTTACCATCAAATATGGTTTATTTATTTAAAAAATATTTACCATTAATTACGATTTTCAACTCTAAATGAAGCGACTTAAGTAAACGTGTGTGTGTGAAAAATCGTGCTATGACGGCACTGAAATTGAATTGTTTAAAGTATTCCAATATTACAAGTGGTAATGGTACAAAATTTTCCTTGTTGATCCCAAAGGGCAAGGGAATGTTTAAAGTCTTATCGGGTACGTCTTTCTCAAAACATAAAAATGTAATTATGATATTTTCGATGAGTTTGACGTTAGGGAAAATTGAACAATAAAAACGGTGTACGAATATTAGAATTCCGTATTTTATTGTGCTTTGTACACTTGTAATGGGTACGTCACAAACATGCCTTTATTGGCAGGGAATTTAATGGTAATTGTACACTGTAAGTGACATGCGCATGTTGAAGCACTTTCATGAGTTCCAGGCATCGTTTAAGATGCTGCAAGGAAGAGCACGAGTCTATTGATACATAACACGTACCGACGCAACCTAAGCATTCTACGAGAGTTTAGCTTTAGACTTTAGCTTACACATTGCACATGTTTGTCATGTCAAAGTATAGAAGCATGGGCTTGGTCCTAGAATAAAAGTAAAAGACTGTTAGGACGTTATAAGGCTATTTAAATAAGCTAGTGGCTCTTTGAGCTGTAGACCTCTTGGCCGACGTCTGTCTCCCCTACAGAGCAGAGTTATTTTATGAGCAGGTTCGGAAATAATACCGTTTTTTTTACAAGGCAGTTTTTTGAAATTGTTGAAAATGGCGGAGAAATTAAAAAAAAAAACAACATAATTCCGCAATTTTGAAATATTTTGATTTTAAAGATTTTTGAATCGGTTAAGAAATGCGACCTACAGACAAAGACAGAGATCCAGAATTCGGACATACGAAAGCATTTTGTCAAAGCTGAAGCATAGACGCTTCGGTCGCTAACGATCGCTCGGTCGACAAATAAACTTGCTCCACCTGTCTACAACCATTAAGACAAAAACCTGACCTGTTGCTCAGAAACAAAATAGATGACCCGCGTACTTTGTCGCGTCTCGCGTTCATTACATCTGAGCGGGCACAGTGGCTGCACGTGCGGCGCCTCCTCGCGGCTCCGTGTACGCGCTCGCGCACTTCCCATTACGCTCCAACAGCGCAGGCAATCTCTCTGCTCAACTCCTTGATCGCGTAAAAACCAATTGTTGACATATTTGAAATTAAATTTTAAATGTTTGTGAATGTTTGTATACAATTTTTGAGTTAATTATTTTTTAAATAGTTATTGTGTGACATTTTTCTAAAATTTTTGTATTTTAATTTGATTTAATTTTTAACTAATGAATTCTGTAATTTGACTAGATTCTTAATTGCTATGTGTAAATTGATTTAATAATTTATTTATTTATTTTTGTAATCATTAGCTCATCACATGCCTTGGCATTGCTGTTAGTGTGATAAGTATTTGTCAATAAATGAAATGAAAAAACAGGGAGTGCAATCGTACAGAATGCGCAAACATAGTGCACTGACTAACTAACTAGGTAAAATAGGCACTACTCGACGTTGGCGCATTCAGCATGCGCACGTAGCCGCATATTACTACCACCGTGTAAAATCACCTATACAAAACAAGAATTGAATTCAGCGAAATTACAAGGTGTTGTCTGGACAACAATTATTGCATCAGTGGTCCGGAAAATTTATGTCTACTAACTTCCACAAAATGAGACGAGTGTTGTAATGAAAAGTTATACCTCCCAGATTGTTTCAGAGACGCAATTTCGAGTTCTATTTCTGCAACACAGGGATGAAAGAAATACCTCTCTCGTTCTACCCGTCAAAGTTAATACAAATACTCAAGAAACAACAGGACCTGGCTAAACGGTCGGTGGAGGCGTCAGGTGTTCAGAATGCTGGCATTTATTTCGGTTAGCAATTGAGCATTGAGCATTGCCATCCAGCATGGCAATGCTGCTAGCACTCTGGGCACCTTTCCCTCTACCAACGGCCTTTTTTTCTTTTTTTTTAGAGACATTTTCACACAGGGTCGCCTGACCACAAACTAAGCAAAGCTTGTGCTATGGCTGCCTGAGACTGGTATAGCTACAACAACACCAATAAGTATTACTACCTCCAAAACCGACTGCCTCGGTGGCTCAGTTGGTAGTGAACCTGCCTTCTGAGCGTGGGGGTGTGGGTTCAATTCCCACGTAGGGCAAACATTCATGTGATGAACATTAGTGTTTGTTCTATGTCTGGGCGTTAATATCTATTTAAGTATGCATTTAAAAATATTTAAGTGTGTATATCAAGCTTTGCTTAGTTTGGGGTCAGGTGACCGTGTGTTGAAGTGTCCCGAATTTATTTATTTATTTAAAACCAACACTTAGTATTGATTATCGCGCACCAAAAGGCATGTTAGGGATCAAACTCAGGCTTACAAAAATAAAATTCAACCGTTTACGGGTAAGGATTTATCCTTACTAATATTTAAAACTAGCTGCGCCCCGCTGTTTCACCCGCGCTCTCACAAGAACCGTTCATTTTTTCGGGATAAAAAGTAACCTATGTCCTTTTCTGTACCCCAGACAACATTTATGCAAAATTTCAAGACGATTGGTTGAGTAGTTGAGACGTGAAAGCGTTACAAACAAACGAACGAACAAAATCACTTTCACATTCATAATTTTAGTTAGGATGAAAGTAACTGTGTCTGTCTGTCTGTTTGTAGGCTTTTCACGGCTAAACGGCTGAACGGATTGCATGATAATACTTGATAATAAGTTACAGTATATCACGAGGAAGGTTTTTGGAAATTATTTTGTGAATAAACGCAAACGAAGTCGCGGGTAACAGCTAGTAAAAACAAATAAAAATCTAAAGCAGTTTCCAATTACTTAGATAAAATAACTCCAGCATTGTTCAATCTTACGTAGTCTCACTATTCCCTTACTTAGAATAGTCGGTTTACAGCTCAAGTATCAATGTCTAGACTTTATCTAGACCTTGTACCGACGACTACTAGACCTAATTTGTCTAAGGGCCGATTTTTCAATGGTCAGATAAACAAACAAATAGTGTTTATTGAACTGATAGCTAATTATTCTGTTTTTCAATGGTCAGGTATCATTTACTAGACGAATAACTCATCTATCTGAGGTATAACTTTATTTGTCGGTGGAACGGTCAGATGGCAGTTTATTCTATGGAATAAATTGTTGAGACTGTCTAAATGATGGTCCTATGAGTTGTCACTGTAAAAAAAGATTGATATTTCCGACACGCAGAAACTAAATTAATTTTAATAAAAAAAAAAAACTACCATGAACAAACTACATGAGCTATTTACCATAGCCAAAACAGGCGACGACTTTTGCACAGATTAGTAGTACAGTGACGTTTAGACTAAAACTGACAAGACAGTGACATAAGCGAAAAGTGAAAATTCGAAGTCCTTTTATAACGCGTGGATATTTTATAGTTTTGTTTCAACTGTCTGAAGTTAGCTTTTGTACACACTGAATAAATGGTCAGATAGTTATTCCCAATTTAAAATTGTATTGAAAAACCGAACACCGTTTATGAGTCGAATAAACAGATTAATAAAGTTATTGGCTCGGTAGTTATTAGGCGAATAAAGTAAGGATTGAAAAATCGGCCCTAAGTCAACTAGACTGTGCTATCGTCTAGAATCTAGATTATAATTTGCACTGTTCAGTAAATCACGCTTTAATTCACATTAAATAGCCATAACATATTGTCACACGTTTCCCCCGAGGGGGCTGGCAGATGTGTAATACAACACCCACACTTCGCCGGACGATATTCAGTCCTAAACGTGAAAAGGGGCGAGCCTGTCGCCATACACCGGGCTCCTGTCATGTAGCGATGACATACAATACGCACATAATAATAATTATGTCCACATAATATTGTGTGCCGTCGGCTGGTTTCCAACCCGCTCCCTCTGGCTTGAGAGGCGGGCCTTCTCCCAACTAGGCTGCCATCGCTCTTAGTAAAAATAATTAAATACGAATTATAAATATATTTATGTATATGTATATAAGTCTCTGGCAGCCATAGTACAAGCTTTGCTTAGTTTGGGGTCAGGTGACCGTGTGTGAAAATGTCTCGAATTTTTTTTTGTAAATACAAAAGTGAGTTTGTTTGTTTGTTTGTTACATTTTCACGCCTTAACTACTTAACCGAACATCATAAAATTTTGTCAGGTGTACAGAAAATGACACAGAATACCTTTCATCCTTTAAAAATTAAAGGTTCGAGTGGAACTGCGAGTGAAACCGCGGGTTGCAACTAGTGTTACCGTAATGATACCAAACTACCATTTTCTCATTTTGTATTCTACCAAGACCATCAAAATCAATACCTAAAGGTCACCCTACACATCGACCTCATGCAGGCTCGCGTCGTGTAATTAAAGTTTACTGGCAATAGAAGGAGCCATCACTTCTGCTTGCGATGGTACATATTGTACTGGGGCCTACTATTACATCTCATTGCTATGATGGTAAAGTTTTTTTTTTTCGACGCTGTGCGACCGCGAGTCGTATCGTCCAAGGCAGAGTGGCGTCGAAAACAAAACTAAATCAAATCAAACAATTTATTACGCAAAACATGGGTAAATTTTACAAATTTAAAAAAATAAACATTAAAAGTAGCTGAGCCATGTCTTAACCTATCGGTATGCGAAAATAACATTGTCAAGATTGATTGAGAGGGCAACTGAGTATTACGAGTATAAAAAATAATAATGTCGTTTGGGCAACGGACATGCAATTTTATTTAATTTATTGTTAGCAACACATACAAAAGAATGCAGTCTATGGTCTGCTGTGTGACGTTTTGCGAGCGAACTGTCAAAGGAATGTATTGAATGAATAAATGAATGAATGTAGCGTAAGGAATGAAGGAGTAGCGCCTGAGTCGCCCGCCCCGTCCAACCGGCACTTCTCGCTGGAGCACCGAAGAGGTCGGACCTCGTAGTGTTTTTCTTGGGTGTCTTTCTGAAGTATTGATCTTGGTGTCCATTAGATTCATATTGGAATTACCTACATATTGTACATGGTTTGGATTATTAGAAGTATTAGTTGTTTACTTTTGCATTAGGGTGGTTTTGAATGCCGTCCCTTCAGAATTAGTTTACATCAGAAGTGGGATGTAGTTTTCTCGCGCCATAAAAGAAATAGAAATACATCGATAAAGGTATCAGGGCAAAAGATACCGGAATTATTTTTAGCAAATCGTGTAATGTTATTATGTCTGGCAACTAACTTCATTAGATTAGCAGTACTAGATGAAACGACAAGCGTGGATGAAAAGCCTCATGGAAGTAGAAGAAGCGAAAGATCTATGCCAGGATCGTAGCAAGTGAAGAGAAGTGTTATCTGCCTACCCTTAAGGGAAACAGGCGTGACAATATATATGTAGATGACCTGAAAGACGGCTATAGGCACTCACCAGAAGTAGTGAGTTGAAGCAGTGACTTCCTAAGACTAAAGGAATGATCTGGACCAGGCACTACTTCGGATTAAGGGAGTGAGCTAAAATAACTGAACAGTAAGTGAATTAGTAGCTGATAGATGACCTGAAAGGTTGCTATAGGCACTCGCCAGAATAGTGGTAGTGAGCTGAAGCAGTGACTTCCTAAGACTAAAGGAATGATCTGGACCAGGCACTACTTCGGATTAAGGGAGTGAGCTAAAATAGCAGTCGTATAGGGAATTTCTAAACCTAAATATATCAGCTTTGGTTTAGATGGTCAGTACTATTATAAAAAAAAAGATACATTGCAGAACTATTGAGAAACCTACAGACCTTTTTTTCGGTGTTATGATTGATGATGAAGTTAATGAATGAGATAACTAGTTACAAAGTGATAGAAATTTCCAAGTCTAAAGGAATCAAATGATGAAAAGGTTGCAACTGAAGTTCTATCTATTTAGGACATCATGAGTCATGATAGGCCGAGCTTAAAGATTTTAACAGCCTTTGAAATCATGTGTGTGTTGACAGATACGTAATTCATGTGCAGAGTTGGAACCAATATAAGAAGCGTGCCTGAGGGCATGCACGGCGCAGGAGGGCCGTGTTAGCAACACATACAAAAGAATGCAGTCTATGGTCTGCTGTGTGACGTTTTGCGAGCGAACTGTCAAAGGAATGTATTGAATGAATAAATGAATGAATGTAGCGTAAGGAATGAAGGAGTAGCGCCTGAGTCGCCCGCCCCGTCCAACCGGCACTTCTCGCTGGAGCACGGAAGAGGTCGGACCTCGTAGTGTTTTTCTTGGGTGTCTTTCTGAAGTATTGATCTTGGTGTCCATTAGATTCATATTGGAATTACCTACATATTGTACATGGTTTGGATTATTAGAAGTATTAGTTGTTTACTTTTGCATTAGGGTGGTTTTGAATGCCGTCCCTTCAGAATTAGTTTACATTATTTTTAGAAGTATGTCATAAAATGTCAATAATTAATGTCAAACAATTTTAATGTCACATTCACATTAATACTGTTCAATATTCCAAAAATAATGAAAAATTTGCGAATAATTAAATTACATGTCAAAGAATTATATTTTGTCCATTTTTGAATAGTATGCTTTATCAATTAGTAAATTCTTTAGCTTATATTTAAAAACATTATTACTTTGAATATCTTTCAAAGTCCGTGGTAACTTGTTAATGATGTCGACCCTAATTACAAACGTACTTTTCCTATAAAGTGCTAGCCTACGTTTTGGCGCACATAGTGTGCTTTCGTATCGCTTACTAGACAGGGTGTCGTAGTCGTTGATATTATTTTTTACTAGGATGGCTGACTCGTACATTTATATCGAAGGAAGAGTTAACAATCTTAGTTTTTTAAAACCATTAAACCAATAATTAAACCATTATGGCAATGAGATGTCATGGTAGGTCCTGTGTACTATCATACGGTGTAAGTAAAGAATGAGTAAAGTGACGGTGAATAATAAATAGTTGTTATAACTAGTCTGGTCATAAATTGTTTCAATACAAACTCCTTCGTTAATTTTTTTTCTGCATTTAAATTTGGAATGCGTTTATTATGTCGAAAACTACAATCAATTATTTCCCGCCATTTCACATATATTTTTCGTGATCCTACTAATATTATAAACGCTAAAGTTTGTAAGGATGGATGGATGGATGGATGGATGGATGGATGGATGGATGGATGGATGGATGGATGGATGGATGGATGGATGGATGGATGGATGGATGGATGGATGGATGGATGGATGGATGGATGGATGGATGGATGGATGGATGGATGGATGGATGGATGGATGGATGGATGGATGGATGGATGGATGGATGGATGGATGGATGGATGGATGTTTGTTACTCTTTCACGCCAGAACGGCTGAACAGATCTGGATGAAACACAAAGATAGATTATTATCCAGAATAGCACATAGGATACTTTTTAACCGCGGGTGAAACCGCGGGCGCAGCTAGTTATTAATAAATTTACAACATGGAATGGGGTGAAATCAGAAATCAGAATTTATTGATAACTCCTATAGTTACACGTCACAGTTGAATATTTATAATTAAAAACGAAAGTCACTCAAGATTTTCCAATAATAAGCATCCTATTCTAGTACATTCTACAGTATCTCAGTCACAGTCTCTCTCGTGAGAAAAGTCTTGAGTGGGAAAGTGACAAGCACTTAATTATCTGACACGCCAAAAGCAGCCTTCTTTTGGCAAGAACAAAACATACAACGTTTCCCTGAAACTGATTGATTACGGAGGAAATTCTGAAATTTCGTGACGCTGATTTTTTTGTCTATGAGAGCCTAGTTGGAGAAGGCCTATGTCTCAAGTCGGAGAGAGCGGGTTCAATCCCAACTGACGGCATGCACCAATTTGTTCATTGTGTGAACATTATGTGCGTATTGTATGTCATCTGCTACATGACTGGAGCCCGGTGTACGGCGATAGGCTCGCTCCCTGTCACATTTGGGACTAATTATCGTCCGTCGAAGTGTGGGTGTTGTATTACACCTGCCAGCCTCCGCGGGGAAAGCGTGACGACATGTTACAACGTCATCATGATCATTACCTATTCATAACTACCTACTAGGTCTTCGTGCTTCATCTTAGGCCACAATGTCGCTTCACATCAGGCGAGTTGGTGGTCAAATGTTGACCTATGCTTTATAAAAAAAAAATTACAGCCCAGAAGACGTCCAATGCTGGATAAAGGCAATATTCTCCAATATTCTCCACAACGACCGGTCTTTCGTTGCTCGCAGTAGTCAGGCGCTCACCAGACCAGATGAAAGAAGTCGTGTCTGCATGCAGCGGCTTCCCGCGACCCTCACCACACCCATGATCCAAAAAACAAGGCCAAGCATTCCGGAAGCAAACACGTAATGACGTCACTCGTCATCGTCATCCGTCTCTTTCGAACTTATTATAGCGACTTATTTCGTTCTTGCTTAAGCATCGATTGACGTCACTACGTGTTACGTAGGAATGCTATACTGGTGGAGTATATTATTATACCATGACCACACCGTTATTTGCTTTACTAGTAAAAATACTTTATAATGCTTTATACGCCCTTTAATATATGTATAGTAGGTATAGTTATTAAGCTTACCTTCAGTAGCAAGTTCGTTACAAAGTTCATAGAGCAAGTAAGAAGCCATACATTCCGAGAATTCTGACAACTTCCTTATCGCCAGCGTTCCGGCCCTTTGCAATACCTACCATATACCTACACGTATGTGTTTATATCTTTTACAAGTAGTTATACTTACAATGTACTAGCTGTTACTCGGGACTTCGTTCGAGTTTATACACCGAAAATAGTTTCCAAAAATTTCCTCGTGAAATGCTGTATTATCAAATTTCATCAAAATCTGTTCAGCCGTTTAGTTGTGAAAAGCCTACAAACAGACAGACAAGAGTAACTTTCAATTTAATAATTTTAGCATGGATTTCATTGACGAAGTTCAGAGCAATTGTTTTTTTGGTATAAGTACTTACCAAATAAATAAATAAATATTCGGGACACTTGAACACACGGTCGTCTGACCCCAAACTAAGCAAAGCTTGTACTATAGCGGCCAGAGACTGATATACATACTTAGATATTTTTAAATACATACTTAAATAGATATTAACACCTAGACATAGAACAAACACAAATATTCATCACATGAATGTTTGCACTAGGTGGAAATCGAACCCACGCCCCCTAGCTCAGAAGGCAGGTTCACTACTGACTGAGCCACCGAGGCAGTCAAAAAATAAAAGGAAAGGTGTTAAGCTCTCGAGTAGGGTGAGTTTGTCCATGTTTTTAACTTATTAAGGCTCAGTCATTCCACGATTATCTACCCACTCATACGTTTACTTAAGCAGCTTTTATAGAGTTATATTTAGAGTTGAATTTCGCAAATCATATTTGATGGTACAATGAGATCGGCGCCTAGAAATACATTTTTATGCTGTGTTTATTGGAATTAATTGTAATAAGAATAAGTTGAATAAGAATAATAAAAAAAGAGATAATCCTGGTAGGGTAGATGGTACTTTAAATAGTAAGGTAGGAGAAATGAGAGGAAAAAGAAAGATAAACTAAAGATGGATGTTATTAGACTGAAAGAAATTAACTAATGAAAAAATGATTTATTTTGTTTGGGAACACGAATGGTTATACGGTTATAGCGGCATTGTCGGTGAACAGGCCCGCGTCAAAGGGTTTTGAACAAGTTGACTGCTTATTTTGCATAATGTAGACAAGGACATCGCCGATAACCGATACACGACGTTTTAGCGCGACATCGCGACACGAATTATCGCGCATCAATTTCGCCCTAGCACTAGAAGAGAGTGGAGGCCCTATTTCGGTTCATTATTTCATCTCGGTCGTTTTCTTTCCCGTTAAAAAAATCATGAGAATTAAAGTGACCGATATAATTATAGCTTACGGCGAAATAACTCCCCTCGGTAAGTCCAAACTAAGGCTCGGCTCAGACAGAATGGAAAAATCCTCGCGCACTTTTTGACGTCAATGTAAAACGAACCATATATCACCATAGCTTTTAATACACAATTATTAAATTAAGCTCAATTGTTTTTTTCATGTACTTATTTTGTTGTTTTTGCTGTTTGTTTTACTGGAACAGTAAAACAAACTTGTGCTTGTGTCCTACAAATAAATAAATAAAAATCGCATAATCGTTGACTTCTCTGTTGATAATATACGACTTTGTATTTTAGGCTATGGTGATATGGTTAATTTGACAATCACGTCAAAAAGTGCGCGAGAATTTTCCGTGCTGTCTGAGCTGAGCCTTATGCGGTCTGATAATAGAGAGCATTTAACATTTTAATACGAGTTCAGAACAATTAAGTCGTTTTGATGTTGTGCTAGTGAATGGAAGAGTGAACTTGTTTTAGTAATTTAACCGTTTAAATTATGTGGTTTCCTAGTACAGTTATGTTAATAGTTTTTGACATCCGAGCTATGTAGGTGAGTTAGGTAAATATGTGAGTTTGTTGTTTTATTATGTGAATAAACTTCAAATATAATTCAGAACAGATTTCAAAGCACTTTTGCCGAAGCTAAAGCTTAGACGCTTCGCTCGTTAACGCTCGCTTGGTCAATTATCTTGGTCACTGAGATGAGAATTTATCTTGGTCACTCTCACACCTATGACGTTGCAAACGAGAGCAACAAGGACGAAAATGGGTGAGATGAAAATCTCAAATTTCCGAAAAGGGCCCCTGGACTGAGGTCTGAGATGAGGACTGAGGTCTGATGAGGACTGAGGTCTGATGAGGACTGAGGTCTGACGAGGACTGAGGTGAAATCATTCAATACTTCAGTCTAATCGCTCAGTAAATATCTTTTTTTTTTATGGACAATAAGTCGGCGTTTGACCACCAACTCGCCTGAAGGTAAGCGACGTTGTGGTCTAAGATGGAGCACTACGAACTCTAAGGTACTTATTCACTCTAGCCTTGAAGAAGATATCACGATAATTATGCTGGAATAAATAACCGCATAAAATATTTATTGAACGTCTAGTCTTCGCCTCATAGATTTCAATAAAGAGTTCTTAAAATTAAAATAAATAATCTGCACTGACAGACCAGACAGACATCGGAGTTTCACCATAACGGTTCTTTTTTTTTTCATTTTGGTACGGAGCCCGTAAAAGACAAAAAAAAAAGTAGATTTATGACCCCAAGAAGAATGGTTATGTTTATCGAGGGTGTGTTTGAATAAGGTTTCATTGGCACGTCCTACAACCTAAACAGCTTAATAGTCGACAAGTGAGATCATTTGAATCGTCTTGATAGTGAAAGTGACATAGTCGGATTTTTGTTCTTGTTTTAATAATGTCACTTGTTTATTTATTTTTTAACTAGCGACCCGCCCCGGCTTCGCACGGGTGCAATGTAAGCGGAAAAAAATTGATAATTAACGACATCACATTAGAAACTTTAAAAAATAACAGCTCCGCTCCGCTATTTAATGGATGTTATTATACATATAAACCTTCCTCTTGAATCTCTATCTATTATAAAAAACTGCATCAAAATCCGTTGCGTAGTTTTAAAGATTTAAGCATACAAAGGGACATAGGGACAGAGAAAGCAACTTTTTTTATACTATGTGGTGAATAGTGATACGTCTCATTGTGTAACATTTAATAGACAGCAATTTTCGACACGTCTCACATATCAATTGAAGTAGAAATCCTTTCAAACTTATCTTCTTTCTACTCACAACATGGATTTGAAATAGAATTCCTTTTCCACTTATCTTCTTGCTCTACATGGTAAAGAGGCTGTCATGCGCAATCTTTGCATAGAGCCGTTCGCTCGGACTCGGAAACTCCGGAAATGCCGCTTGATAAAATGCTGCTAGCATGGGAAGCATTTAAAAATAAGTACCTAACGTATTTTCTTAGAATAAATACATTTAAACTAAGGGTGATGCAAGAGTAGATAAACTTAGTAATAAACGTTGTTTATTAAGTCACTAGCTTCACCCCGCGGTTTCACCCGCTGTCACACAGGAACAGTAATTTTTTTCGGGATAAAAAGTCCGTATGTCGTTTTCCGGACCCCCGACAATGTGTGTGCAAATTTCAAGATGATCGGCTGAGTAGTTGATACGTGAAAGCGTTACAAACGAACAAACTCACTTTCGTATTTATAATTTTAGTTAGGATTATAATAGTTAGGATTTCAAGAAGCGATGATAGCCTAGTTGGAGAAGGCCCACTTCTCAAGCCAGAGGGAGCGGGTTCGAACACAGCCGACGGCATGCACCAATTTGTTCACTGCTACATGACTGGAGCCCGGTGTATGGCGACAGGCTCGTCCCCTGTCACATTTGGGACTCACACTGAGAAAAATGGCTTTCGTAATTCCGGACAGTTTTAAAGGAATTTACGGACTTTTATCCGTATTCCCAACAAAAAGGTACCAAGAGTTCTTAATAGTGTTTTGTGCGTAATTCACCAAAAAATATCGTGAATAGTCGTCACCCATAAATATCAAGAAACATCACGACGTTATTATGTGCTTTAAACTTATGTTTTATCGTTTCGCGTCATGACATTTTGTCATGACAAACTCTCTGAATACTTAGAACGTCGATGACGAGAAATTATGATCGGAATGATAAATATTGTAGAAAACTGATACAGTACAATTATTTAAATGATGAGTCTTAGTAAACATCATGATAATTTATCGGACTTTCCTAATAATTGTAAGGGAAACCATTGAATGTTTTTCGTAATATCATGACAATTTTTTGAGCTTCCTTGTATTTTATCATTATGAATATAATAAGATTTAATTACCTATTCTAATGGTTTATTGGTATTGGAAGGATAAATGCGACCTGAATACCTATAAAATAACAGTACCGTCATGACAAAGCTGTATGTTTTTTACATATTATCGGTATTTTACTGTCAGCATCTAAATAATATTTCTGATAGCAGGCTGTTTTAACTGACAAGATCACTAGAAATTCCTAATCTATAGGGTTGTGGGTCTCTGAGGGTGGTATAAATGACTTCAACACATAATTCAAAAGGGTATAGTATTTTATTTAACAAAGTTACAGATGGGAAACATGATACAGTTTTAGCTATAATAATTAAAATACTTGCGCGAGCGCCTTGGGCTAAGGCGCTCGCGTTACATCCTCCCCCTCTAACCTAGATAAAGCGCCTTCGCGACTCAAGAGCATAAGTCTTCGTTGTTTATGCTTCTCATGGAGCAGTACGAATGGTACTTCCTATTCCTACGAATTGGTCAACTGGAAGAGATGATAACGACCTAAAATCTCACTGGTAGATATCCGTACGTGGTTGCACTCACGGCTTCCCTAATACGGTACGGTCCATCTCTCATTAATTTGGGTGTTTGTCTGCAGGTCGGATCGCTACTGCCTTGTGTTTTTAAAAGTATTATCGCCACAGTAGAATATCGGAGCTGGGCAACGAGCTCCGTTGGCGTAACGCTTTTGATCAGCTTAAGCCTTTTCACTTACTTTACTCGCACCTATTAGCACAGTCGACATCTTCACCAGGTAAGGGATAGGGCAGCGTCATCACTTTCTTTGATTTCGCAAGTATTCTTGTACGCGTCGGCTGGCGCGCATATTCGCTCCCGAATGTAAGGTACAAGGATGTCTTTCCTGTGTTGTTGTCACTGCGGAGTTCACACGAAGCGAATAGCCGGGACGTTAGAATACCATGCGTTATAATAATTGTGATCTGCGGCTTCAAGTCTCTGTTCTTATTTTCCACCAGATTTGCCTGAGGATGGTACACCGGCGAGAGACACTGGGTAATGCCGAATGTGTGGAACATACTGTTTCATTATTTCGCTGATAAACTGAACTCCGTTGTCTCTTAATATTCGCCTGGGTTTTCCGTATCTTAGGATCAGGAATTCAAAGATAGACTCGCCCATCCGCGTCATTATCCCATCAGAATAAGTAAACACGTCATGCGTCTGCCTCTTCTCTTTAGCGCGTTTTCTCGAATTTGAATTTTGGGTTAAGAAAAATGGACTCGCCCAAGTGTTTTGCAAATTCTTATTAACACTATTTGTATTAAGTTCCCACATAAATGCACAATCGGAAAGGGTTCACAAAGTCTATGTTCACGATAGGGATATAGCACATTAAGTCACTTTAGTGTATTGATTCACGTTTTTAGCGTTTTTCACTTTCGATCGCGCCCGCGAGTGTGCCCCGTCACTATAAGATGAGTTGGTTGCGGGTCTCTGAGGGCGTTATAAATGAGTTCAACACACGATTCAAAACGGCAATGCACTGTAATTAACCAAAATTACAGATAGAAAACGTGAAACAGTCTTTAAACCATAATTATTTATCAAAATAATTGCGCTAGCGCCTTTTGACCGGCGGAATCAGAAGTCTGTCGAGCACTGGTAAAGCCTGCGTTAAATTTTTTGATTTTCATAACAAAAAGTAATTTTTAAACCGATCTAATAAAATTAGGTACATCATGATAAGGTAATGACCAAACCCAATAGATGTTTGTGAATTCTTGACGAAGCATCAATAGATCATGATATTTTCTAAATAATGAATGAGCACCTTGTGCGTCGTAGGTACCTACCATTTTTTTGTCATGCAGTCATGATATTATTTTATTCCGCTTACGGACTATTCCAAGTTACACACCTCTCAATTGTCGTGCCTAAATCTGTATCAGGATAAACTCTCAAATCGTCGTGAACTTCACCATAAAACCTTAGGCTAGTACCAGGAATTTAGAATTACGTAATTTAATATTTTAATGATGAAGCGTAATGAAAACCAATGATTAAAATCCCTGCAATTTATAATAATGTAATGTTAGTTTAATCCGACTGAACTATAATTTACTATGCACATGATAATGTTGAAGGAGCCAGGATTAAATGATGTTTTTCATGTTACTTTTTTATGAAGGACGGAAACCATTTTTCTCCGTGCAAAATCGTCCGGCGAAGTTTGGGTTTGTGTTACACCTCTGCCAGCCCCTCGCGGGAAAGGCGTGATGATATGTTATATTATTAAGTAATTTAAAATAAAGTCCGGGCCTCCTGCTTATAAAGCAGTCGAATTCCGACTAGGCTGGGAAGGTCGTTAAAATTAGCATAATTCTTCTTCTTCAACTTAGTAAATACATTTTCGTCTTTATAAACTAGTAAGTGGTTCTAAAAGCTGAAGATCTCGCGCCCGACGTCTAATAAATAAATTCGGCACACTTCCACACACGGTCGCCTGACCCCAAACTAAGCAAAGCTTGTACTATGGCTGCCAGAGACTGATATACATACATAAATATTTTTTTAAAAACATACTTAAATAGAAATTAACACCCAGACATAAAACAAACACAAATGTTCATCACATGAATGTTTGCCCTAGGTGGGAATCGAACCCACGCCCCTAAGCTCAGAAGGCAGGTTCACTACCAACTGAGCCACCGAAGCAGTCCTCCAGATCGCATTTCGCAACTGATTCTCGTGAAATTTTTTGAGTAGGTTTGAGAATTATACGCATCCGGAATAAGACAGCTGGACAGACGCCAGACCATACGAAAGCAATTTGCCGAAGCTGAAGTGTAGACGCTTCTCTCGCTACTACTTGATCGGCCGATTAATCTTCAATCCACAACACAGCGATGTTTATGCACAACTCTTTGACAGCTGAATAGCTGGCATAGTAGCGGTGCGGCTTTTCCCAGCTGACTCTGTGAAGAGCAGTCTGCTGAGGACTTATTAGGACTTAGTTGTTGCACTTAGTTGTTTGAGAAGTTCTGTGATCAGAGAAATTCTCTCGGCATCAGCATTGTCTTCGACATAATTTTGTAGTGGAAGGATTTTTAGACTTTATACTTTTAACATAAGACACACTATGCCATGGACAATTTGCAATTGAGACTGGTATGGTTTTTGCTTGATAGGATTTTGCTTTGTATGGGCACTCTCACCACAAAGGGTCTTTTGCAACGTCTGTCTGGAGTAGTAACTAGTGTGCAAGCAGTACTGTGCTCCAAATTGGAGGGCGATGTTGTGTGTTGTGTTTGTGTGCGTGTATGTATCTTATGTGTGTTTGTTTGTTACTTCTGTACGCTTAAGCAGATGGAAGGATTTTGACGAAATTTGGTATGAATATAACATATACCTTGGTCACAGGTACAATATACCTCCATACCAAATTTGTTTTCACACTAAGGTACTTGGGTTAGGACATATTCTCACGACTTTTTAACCGCGGGGCGAAGTCAGTAAATCAAATATTAAGGTTATATAAAGAAGGTGATTTTACATTTGCAACATGCAAACTTAGCCTTATAAGAAGTTCTAAGGCAACCATTTTTTACTTATGGGTGTACTCAGACTTTTGCTAGGGGTGGGACAAAAGTAAATGTAGAGTCGACTAGGGCAAATGCGGCAATTCAAGGCTAGAGTGAATAAGTACCTTATAGGTCGTCGTGCTCCATCTTAGACCATAACGTCGCTTCACATCAGGCGAGTTGGTGGTCAAACGCCGACCTATTCTACATTAAAAAAAAAAAAATTCGTCATTCGAGAATTACTGACAAACTTTTACAAATTAAGCAACTAACGCCATCTTGTACAGATTATTTATACAAATAAAAATAGAAAAAAGATGACATATAAGTGGTGCCTAACTTGCCTTATTTCAGTCTTTCTCGAAACACGCAATTGCCTCACACTTGAAAAACCTAATAATTGATCTTTGAGTTCAAATTCAAATTGTTTAATGACATAAAAACGGACACATCCACTAACATGTATGTCAACAGTATTCAAAACAGAATAAATTAAATTACATTAAAAAACAATACATAAAATGTCAACACAAAAAAATAAAAAATATTAAATAGTAAAAAGTATTACTTATATTTTAATCAAACATCATAGACACAATTAATTGAGTTAGAGATCAGGGTGGGGCAGATGCCCCCTTGCCTTGCCTCGTCATGAAATCCTTCGGTACTTCAACTATAATGAAGTTACATCACAAGGACCTAGAATCACTCCAATTGTAAATGAGCTCTAACTTATTATAAATACTGTATTGGCAAGTTTTGAACCAATAGACTGTGATATCTTTGAACCGACTTGGGAGTAGGTAAGTCAAACTAATCGAACTTTCTTAGAGCAGTCACTGGTACTCGCCGCTATAGTACAAGCTTGGCTTAGCGCTTGCTTCACCGTGTGTTCAAGTGTCCTGATAATTGATTGATTGATTTAATTTATTTAGGTAGGGTCAACTGGGGCAAATGCATCTGTTCACAAATTAGGCGCCACCTACATCCTTTTTTAATCGTTAGTTGCAATAATCTGTACAAGATGGCGTTAGTTGTCTAATTTGTGAAAGGTTTGACAGTAGTTCTCGAAAGACGCAATTTCTCCACGGACGTATTTTCCTCAGTTGACCCTACACGTTGAACTATTAGCGGTTTATCAGGTGATCAATCGGCTTGATAGGTAGTTACTACTTAAATTAAAAATAAAAGCTTAAAACCTAGTGCAACAACTTGCAGCCTTATCGCCAAAAGTTATAAATTGTTTTAAAAAAAACTCCATTATTTACCTTCTAAGCAATCTTATGGGGTGAAACGATGTCATGGTATTAGATATAGGTAATTCGTAAAAGAAGACTGTTAGAGAATGGATAAGTAGAGGCACTATAGACTAAACTTAGTTAAATAAATCTCGATTAGTAGCATAAATGGTGAATTCGGCCCTTAGTTTAAGTAATGGAGAGTTAAAATTTAATCGAGGCAATTTTTCACATTTTTTGTTGCACAAAGCGCTATTAGCGCATAAAGGACTTTTAAATTGACATTTCGGGCGGTGAATTTTAATGGGCCAATAAAAGTCCATTAGCTTTTTGTTGTTTCCGTTAGATTTTTGTTGATATTTTAAAAACTGCTTGACCGATTTCGTTAAAAAAATTATGGGATCACCTATAAAGTATGATCTACCAAACAAATAAAATAGAATCATTAAAATCACGATTCACAATTGTCGGAGTAATCACGTATCATAGATAAAAAAAAAAACACTATGGAATTGAGGCCCTCATCTTTTTGGAAGTCGGTTAAAAAGTAAAGTTAGCCCTCGAATCCTATCCTATCCTACTAATATTATAAACGTGAAAATTTCTATGAATGGATAGGTGGATGGATGTTTGTTACTCTTACACGCCAGAACGGCTGAACAGATCTGGATGAAATTTGGCACAGAGATAAATTATAGTCTAGAATAGCACATAGGACACTTTTTAACCGCGAGTGAAACCGCGGGGCGCAGCCAGTATACAATATGTCTTTGTCGAGTCCGTCATTGACGATATTTACAATACCGTCGACCCAACGAGCTGGTCTTACCTATACATAGTCTGGGGGCTGAGCTACCCATGTCCGTAGGAGTGTACTCTATTCTGATTCCCTGCACGTGGTCCCCGGGTAGTGCTAACCGGGTAGCAAACTCTGGTGGGAGGCTTTGGCCGTGGCTAGTTACCACCCACCGGACCAAGCCATGCCGTGAAATGACCTAGTCGTGTTTCGGGATGTAGTCCGGTGTAACCGTTCCGAAGACGGGTTTGAGCAGTAGCGCACTTGTAGCGCCTCACTCAACTGTCATCCCTGACATCAGGCCTGACATCAGGCGAGTTGGTGGTCAAACGCCGACATATAGTACATAAAAAAAAAAACGTTACACAATACGACAATATCTCGTGAAAGCATGGTGGGCCACGATATTGTGTACGTGGGTGACACTGTAACCTGATAACTCGATGTTGGCTTCCAATATAAATAACTTCCGAGGCGTATCTATTGGGGAAATTAGTGGCTGTTTCCGCGAGCTACTTATCGCGAGCATTGGCAGGCATTTGGTTTAAACTTAGCCCATTTCATGAATCGGTATTACCCGACTGCGCAAGAAGGAGAGTTATGTTAGGAGTGTATGTATGTGGGTATGTATGTATGTATGTATGTACATATGTACATATGTACATATGTATGTATGTATGAGGTTTCTTTGGCACGGCCTACAGTCTAAACAGCTTGATTTATTTCGACATGTGAGGTGTCATTTGAATAGTCTTGATAGTGGAAGTGACATACAGTATAACATTTCGCAGCCGGTTTGTCTGTTTTTAAAGTGAAACTTCTAATGCGACTTCCAACAAGGTTGCGTTAAACGTTTAACGCTACATGGAAGGGATAAGAAAGCACTGTTGCGTTAAACGTTCAACGCTCCTGGGGAGGGGGAATAGAAAGAGATAAAGCAAAAAATAATAAGAAACAATATGATTTCACTAAAAATCAATTTCTAACCCTTCCCATTTTCATTTCCACATTACGAAGTTTCACTTATTCCGCGCGGAGGGACTACACGCACTATTTTAATTTAATAATGTTACTTGTTGTACCAATTGTTTTCTTCAGTAGCGAATGTAAAAATAAGTCAATTACGATAAGTTATAAAATTGTCTGTACTCTGTAGTTTAACTAAGCTAGTTGCAGGTATCTGCAACTTACTCACCCACCTTGGTAGTACCTAAGTAGTTTCGGGACACGTTCACACACGGTCGCCTGACCCCAAACAGCTTGTACTACGGCTGCCAGAGACTGATATACACATACATATTTAAAAAAAACATTTGATTTTAGTCTTAGACTAACATTTTTAGACTCAAGGCTCTGGTATAGTACTATTCATGTACTTGAAAAGTATTTACTACATAGAAAATAATAGATATTATCTGTGAATGAAGATACCACACTTTTCTATGGTTTTTATGGTTTACGTCACAAGCTCTCACCGTTTTAGCACCCTATTATACGCTGTAACAGCCAATAATGTTGCCACTTTTACATTTACTATCCATAACGGCATACCACCTGAACGTACTATAAACTTTTTAAGGTTTTCGCTTTTAGTCCCCTTTCTTTCGGCAAAGTTTTAAGTATCTTCGTCTTTCTAAAAAAGGAATGCCTGGAGGCATCGTGAACTCGTGACTATACGATGAAAACCATAGCACTTACTCGTATGTGCGTATTGTATGTCATCTGCTACATGATTCGAGCTTGGTGTATGGCGACAGTCTCGCCCCTTATCACGTTGGAGACTGAATATCGTCCGGCGAAGTGTGGATGTTGTATTACACCTCTGCCAGCTCTCTCGGGGGAAAGGCGTGATGACGATATGTAGCAAATTTCTTCAATTATTTTAGCAAATTTCTTCAATTTTATTTCACAATATTCTTCAAATATTTCACAATATTCTTCAAATATTGTGAAAATCTGACTGTTTAGTGGAGCGGGTGCAAGAGGCAAGACAGTCAGATAGCTCAGACGATATTTCTTACTGACTTGTGATTTTCTCATTATTTAATTTTTTTTCAAAGTCAAAGTCAAAATGTTTTTATTAAATTTGGGTATTAAAGATACACTTATGAACGTCAAAGTTTTTTTTTTAAATAGACTCGACCGCCTTGTTCGAATAAAGAGCCTCTACTCAGTAGAACAATAATAATCAGTAATCAGTAGGCAAGAAACTGATGGGCATTCTTTTGTCAAAGAATAAATAAATTACTATAATGGCTTACAACTATGTAATATCTATAAGTACATCATATTTTAAAGATTATTATCACTTTTGGATTTGACATTGTTATTTTTATTCTCATTTATTATTATTATTTATTTTGTATCTATTCATAATACTTATTTTTGAATTTTGAAATTTTGAATCGTGTGTCATAAATGTAACTGTTTATTCGTTTCTGTGTCAATAAATAATTTGAATTTGAATGTGTGTTTGCAAACTCGTTTCGGGACACATTCAAATTATATTTCGCTGTCCTACTAATATTATAAACGCGAAAGTTTGTAAGAATGGATGGATGGATGGATGGACGTTTGTTACTCTTTCACGCCAGAACGGCTGAACTTTGGCTGAAATTTGGATATAGATTACAGTCTAGAATAGCACATAGGATAGGGAATTGCGAAAGTTTGTGTGTATGTCTGTGTGTCAATGGATGCTTATTACTTCTTCATTACTTCTTCACGCACGGGTAGTGAGATTTTGATGAAATTTGGCATGGAGGTAGCTCATACCCTGGATTAACAAAAAGGTTACTTCTAACCGCGGGTGAAACAGGGCGCAGCTAGTATTATTATAGAGCGAAACAACGAAGCGAAGCAGTTGAACTTCAATGAACTCATGTTATGTTGCTCGTTTTCTCAATGTTTCTCTAGACAACAGAATGCCCTCAGAATGGCAAGCTTGTTATCCACCTCTACTAGAATGGGCCCAGAGTGTTGACAACTTCACTCGAAATTCCACCAAGATAAGACGAAAGTTCGTCTTGCTTTAGCCGCGAGTAAGGCGACCACATTTTGTACTCGTTTTCGGGATATTTTTACTAAATATACTAACCCTTTATATACTGTAACCCGCGACTCCGGTCGCGTTTATTCAGAAAATAGAATCTAAAAACCTACACTACTACAACTACGACTATCTAAATTAGCTGATTTTGATGATTAGCTGATTTTACGAGACTGTTTTTATCTTTCGAAACGGATGTTACATTTTTTTTACGTTTCCAACACACTTAGGTACCTGCGCTTTTAAAAAAAAATCCATAAACTAAATCGACAAATTTAATTCATTGAGAATACTAATAATTATATGTAGAACCTGCTTACAAAATTTCACAAGAATCGGTTAAGAAATGCAACAAGTGGAGAATAACGGCCGAAAATCCGCCGGATATCCGGACACACGAAAGCATTTTTGCCTAAGCCAAGACTGAGACGCTTCGCACAAGCTCGCGCGGTCCAATAAAACATAACTACCTACAAAGCTATTACAATGTATGTAACACAAATAATTACAGTAGAAAATATATTTAGAGACGCAAAAGTAGTTTTGTCACCAGCACTGTGTGTCCTGTTTATTTATAGCGATGTCATGACGAAACGGCAGTGAAATATGGCAAGGAAGTGTGGTGCATTGTGAGGACGTGAAAATGGACTAAGAACTATGTTTAGCTGGGAAAATGCAGCAAGAAGAATTGCAGGTCATGTTATAGTTCGCGTCACGTAAAAAGCCTTATAACATATCGTCACGCCTTTCTCCCGAGGGGGCTGGCAGAGGTGGAATGCAACACCCACACTTCGCCGGACGACATTCATTCCCAAATGTGACAGGGGGCGACCCGGTCGCCATACACCGGGCTCCAGTCGTGTAGCAGATGACAAATCAAACAATTTGGTGCGTGCCGTCGGCTGAGTTTGAACCCGCTCCCTCTGGCTTGAGAGGCGGACCTTCTTCCAACTAGGCTACCATCGCTAGATGACAAAAAGAAAGAAAGACGTAAAGAGAACGCTGGAAAAAAGTGGACGGAATGTGTTTGAGCATGGGTACAATGACGCACGAAAGTATTTACTTAGTAGTAGGTAGGTGGGTTGGATTTGAAAGTATTTGGCTTCATATATTGGTTATTGGTAGGTACCTCATACCTCATACCACCAAATAAACCGATAAATTACCTAATGCACAGCTCGACTACCAGCGTTCTTTTTACGTGACGCGAACTATAGTTTCAGTTAGCTAGAGTATTTATATCTAGGAGCCACCCCTACATCATAACATAACATATCGTCGCGTCTTTCCCCCGAAAGGGGCTGGCAGAGGTGTAATACAACACCCACCACTTACATCCTCCTTCGAAAATGCTAGTTCAATGTCAATTATAGTGTAAATATTAATTTTTGCTCTCCCCAACAAAAAAGTTAACTAAAAGGGTCATGAATATCCTGGCTAATGTGAGTAACGAAGAAGGCTGATTTTAGTTGAATAATTAACGAAATAGTTATTGAAGTGAGTAACTATTAATTAGGCACTACTAACTAAACTTACTAATTACTAGGAATTCCCAGTAGATAATCCCTAACTATGATTTACTAACATAATTACACTACACCATGTTAGCTATCATTAATCAACACGCAATCAAATCAAATCGTTAACTAATGACATATATGACCATTTTCAGAATTACACTGAAACCCTGAACTTATAGTAAACTGTATTTTAGACCGAGATGGTTTAATTATTAAACAAACAATTGTTAGTAATAGTTAAAGATATTACTTAGCCAAAACTAAATCAACATTTAAAATTTGACTAGGTTGCCTCGTTTAAATTAAATTGGTTAGATTTGGTACCAAATATTCAGTAACTAGCTTTTATAGTTTCCAAAATACAGACAGACGGACATCGGAGTCTCACCACAAATAAATTTCTTTTTACCATTTTGGCACGACATCCTAAAATATCTGGAAAACAGACATCGAAATCTCTGTCAGGTTTCTTTTTTACAAAATATTTGGCACGGAACCCCTGAAAGGGTTTATCAGATAACGAAATTAAATTAAAAAAACTGAATAAATTTCCATACAGATTGTGATACAGCCAACCAAGAAACATAATAATTTTAATTGAAATTAAGCTGTCCGCAAAACATTAGAAAAAATGCTCACCACACTTTTGGACATTTTTGTTTAACTTTAAGATAATAATTATGCAATATTTTAGGAGAATAGGGTGCGACAGGTTTGCGGTTGGGAAGTTGGCAACACCTGGCAGTTACAAGGGATTGTAGATAGATATAATACCCTATTGTTTTGCTTACAAATTTTCTTACAAAATTAATTTGAAGTGATGTATTTTGCTTTATTTGTTAGTATTGTTTCCAATGGCACAAAGATTAGATGAATTATGAAGTTATAATTACAAAGTTGCTGTATTGTTTTATTGAAGTTATTTTGTTTTGTATGGAACCCTTTGTCAATTGGGTAGTTCCCGCTAGCCACCTGGTTTGATTTTAGTACGATAATTTTTTATGGTGCCGTGACCACACATTTGTCATATTTGCACTAAACTAGGTCTTGGGGCCAAGACAATAGTGTAGTCCGGTGTAACCGTTCCGAAGACGGGTCTGAGCAGTAGCGCACTTGTAGCGCCTCACTCAACTGCCGTCTTTGTACTTCTGCACTCTACGAAACTTCAAGGCTAGAGTGAATAAGTACCTTATAGGTCGTCGTGCTCCATCTTAGACCACAACGTCGCTTAACATCAGGCGAGTTGGTGGTCAAACGCAGACCTATTCTGCGTATAAAAAAAAGACAACCAATATGTGTATCAGTCTGGACACCAAGATATTGAAGCCAATCTACGTCGCACAGTAATAAGGTTCATTTGTGGCCATTTCATATTGGAGTCCTGGAGTCCAGCTTGGACGCAAAATTGAAACCAATGTGAGGCCACAGCATTACACAGGATAGAGAAAGGTATACCTGTAATGCTGCGTACAGACCAAAGCAAACGATGGCCAACGATATGCTGTGTCTCGTTTTATTTTGTCGATACGAAACAGAACGCAGCGTATTCTGTGGCATTAGTTTTCTTGGTCTGTACCCAGCATAAGCCGAAATCCTGTCTTACATCTTTTCTGTGTGGCCAGTGCCTTAAGCCTTTTGCCCTAGGCCTGAAGGTACTAAAACTTCTCCCTAAAGTAAAGACTTTCCTTCAACATTTATAAACTTTCATCGCTGATTTTGTTTTCTGTTTACATAATAATGACTAATGACTTCTCGTTTTCTGACAGAAAACTTTGCTCTGACAAATAATTAATTTAACCGAAATTTTACGGGGAACAGTACTTCATTTTATTTTACTCGAAGTTTGGAACAGACGTACCAATTAGCTGAATACCGTTTGTTGGCAATTATAGGGACGCTATGAAATTAAATAATATATTTACCAACAAACTTGTTTTGATGAACATAATGAATTTCTAATAGCCATAGAAATAATATAAGGAAGAAACGGCACGAGTCTAATTTCTAGTACACAGCGTGTGGACTTAATATAACTAGAAGCGAATGGACACTACACAGCTCCGTTCACAGTATAACGTGTATCAATAACAAAAATAGAGAGACGTACAAAATACTAATAGCGAGAACGATACAATAATAATTATCACTGTTGCGACTACGGTGAATTGTGTGCAGCACCTAATGTATGTGGTCCATTTTTAGGTTCTCATACCGCATCTCCCTTATATTTTACAATGGTCGAAGCTAATAGCACATGACAAGGCAAGACAGAGAAGAGTGGCACTTAATAGTATCGAAGCCCAGCGTGGCTCATAGCAATTTATCTGACATTCTGACAAGAATTAATTCCTCGCAAATTAATAGGAATTCTGCTTATTTTCGTGAAATAGAAAATTACCTAATTCGGTGAATTATGCTTAATCAAAGTTATACTTGGACTTATTATTTTGTGATAATTTATACAACCAGACTGTGAAATGAATTGCAATAGAATCACATTCTGAATCATAAAAGCGGCCGGCCCGATGGACAAAGTTTGGATCGCTGCGCTAACAAAGTTATATTTAAACGAACAAACGAAACAACAAAGTTAAATCTGCATGAAGAAATAATACCTATCTAACTAAAATTAAGACGATTCCTTATGCTTCTCTTAAGACTACATATTCCTTTAACAAGCTATAACAATGTTTTCCGCTCAAGTTATACAAAATATCTGTAAGATGTACTAAAAGTCCACATTGAAATTCATGGACAGTTTTTGTGAAGCGAGTTCAATCTAATCAACCAGTGGCGGATTTTGGGGGGAGGGGTTTGACCAAGGTAAAAGAAAGCTTAGCTTTATCAAAGTAGGTAAGATATTGGTTGAGGCAGGTAAGGATAACCTCCCCCCCGAGGGCTCCCGCGGAAGGAGTGTGGCTCCCCCTATAGCTTAGAACCGCTGGCTGTGTAAGACATCCTTTGGGTCGGGAAGTCTCCGCTGGAGTGGCCTAGGACTGCTAGCTGTGGGGTTGCATCTCTTGGAGTCCTCGCTGGAGTGGCTGAGGGCTAGCTGCTGGGTGGGGTCCTTCGTAGGTTTAGAAGGGGCCCACGTTAATATTGTACGGTCGTGGTGAAGTAGCGGAGGAACTCGAGCGCGGTGTAACGGTGCACCACTCTAAGTGTCCTTTGCAGCCAAAGTGGCAGGCGGCGGAGCTACTTACCAGACCCGTCGCCTAGAGACCAAGGGCGTTAGACACGGGTGCTGTCTGGCGCTCACCGGCTGAGTTGGTTCCCAAGTTGTATTCCGACTTTTGGACAAATCCTCATGATGAGGAAGAGCGCAGGCTCGAGAAGGTTCTCGAAGGGGCTGGGGCTGTTGGGGCCACCGTCGTGTGCAAGAGCGTTCCCGTTGCCCAGACATTTTGCGCCGAGGTGGAACAGTCTTGGGTTTTTAGTGGGTAGGCCGTCAGAGGCGGGAGTTCCCACATAACCACCCTGTGCACGCCCGGGGCTGTTGGTGGTATCCATGAAGGATTTTCCCAGAGTAAAAACAAAGGTGAGGGTCACCTTTAGGATAGCTAAACACAAATACACTAAATATAGTAGAGTGTGAATTAGATACCCCCTCAGCCCCTCTCCCTTGGATCCGTTAGTGTAATCAACGTTCACCTTAAATTAAGTCAGAATATAAGTAGTACGAAAGTTACACGGAGTTTCTCAGGGTACTCTATTTTCGCCGCTGTTACTCACTCGCGATGCTTCAATTAGCATGAAATTTGCATAAAACGTGTTTTTCATGCCCTATATATATTTGTACGTCTTTGTTAGTAGCTTAAACGAAATCTTAAATGGTAATGACTGTACTTCTTGCTTTAGGACCACTGCGTGCTTGGAAGCTATTTGCATTTGACATTTTCAAAAACACTTTGTTATAGTAGATACGTTGAATTTAGATGCAATTTAATTTACAATTTACAACTTTTTGCAATTTATTACTATTGCGAATTGAAAGGTTAGTGTCACTGCTAGCTTGTACACCTTGTATATAGTATTCTGTACTGCAACTCAAACTTATGAATGTATTCTTCTTGGAGTTTTCTGACAAACGTTAAGAAAACTGCAAGAAAACAGTCCTAAAATAAAAATGTTTAATTAAAATAAATAAAATGACACTTCGTGTTCGCACTACTAGCTCTCCACTAGGATAAAATCAAGTAGGTATTTTTTTAAATAAGCGTACTTTTCACCGCTATTTCTGATGCCAAGCGATGACGTCATGCCAAGCGTCTACGATAGAACATAACACAAATACTTTAAGAGTCCCCACAGACTGTAGACTTTCTATTGATCGATAGTTTGATCGGCCTACTAGTGCTTTTGGGAAGGCAATACAATTGTTAAGCCCGTCAATGTGTGATTTTTTATATCTCTTCACACTCATTAAGAAACCGACCTAATTATCGACCGAAAGTCTACAGTCTGCGGGACTCTAAAATTAAAAGAAACGGATTCATCGTCCACAAACGTTTGTGGTTTCCACATTGTTTCTACAATTGTAACAAAAAATATTTACAAACACTTAACTCAATAATTAACACTTACGCGTTAATTGGCATCAACGATAATAAAATGTGTTTAGCAAACAATTTGAAGCTACTATAGTCCGTAGTGGTTTTACAAAGTTTTGATATTTAGTTTGTATAGGACAAGGTAGTTCGTACACGGAGGTATCCCAACTAAAGTATGATAATGATTATTAACCCGTCAAGAGGCTCGTAGTAGGCTCGTAGGCAAGTAGCGCGCGGTCCGCAAAAATCGTATTTCCAAAAAACGACTTGCCTTGCTTATCGCATGTCTGGAATATGATCTAGAAAATCAAAAATAAAAAAAATATTGTCCTTGTATGTATGCAGCATAGAGTTGCTTTTCGCATGTCGTTCCTTAAGCAAACATATTGTCGTGCGTAAGGCATTCGGCAAAATTACTTCAAGCAGAGTCGTAATGTTGACTTCAATAATAATTCAAATGGAGTAGCATCGCAATGTTGGCAGAGCCCTCGAGTCTTCCTTCATTTGAATAGATCCAAATGAACGTTGCTAAAATGCATAAAATTAATTAGGAAAGTTTTTTTTTTTTAAATATGCGGGCACATTTATTTTATTAGAACTTAATGTTGTGTTTTGAAGCGACATTGCGGACTAAAATAAACCAAGTTGAGGTACTTAAGGTTGTTCACTTTTGCTGTGAATGTGGTAGAGCCAACATACTATCAGTTCCCACCTAGGGCAAATATTTATGTGGTGAACATTTGTGTTTGTTCTAAGCCTGGGTGTTAATATCTATTTCAGTATGTATTTTAAAATGTATATCTGTCTCTGGCAGCCATAGTACAAGCTTTGCTTAGCTTGGGGTCAGACGACACTGTGTGCAAGTGTTCTGAATATCTTTTTAAATTTTAATTCTATTTCAGTCCAACGGATAGTGCATTTTCCTCTATGCCGTTACGTGCTTACATTTGATAGCACAACGATGTATGTTTGTATACTATGTGTAGTGTAGTATGCACATATATACACACTAATATGCTAATATGTAGTCAAATAACTCTCCTTGTGCACGAACGATAATCCAAGAACCTATAATTACGCCATAGACCTAATATTTACACGGTTGTTGGTTGTTGATTCCATGCTTATTTGGGAAGTAATTTGATGCCGGATTTCGCGTCCATGTGTAAATTGTATTTATTCAACTAATTGTTCGTATCAAGGCCGTTAATTGATGTAGTGTAATTGACTCGAACGTACGAGTTTGTTTGAAGAACTGAATAAACAAACAAGCTTTAAGGGCAAGTTGCTGCCTGAATTTCATACAAACTTCCCAAAACTTGAAAATGAAAATATAGGTGCAGACATTCTGTTAGCAAACACATACAAATAAATAAATATCAGGACACTTACACACACGGTCGTCTCACCCCAAACTAAGCAAAGCTTGTACTATGGCTGCCAGAGACTGATATAAATACATATACATACATTTTTAAATACATACTTAAATAGATATTTACACCCAGACATAGAACAAACACAAATGTTCATCGCATAAATGTTTGCCCTAGGTGGGAATCGAACCCACGCCCCCAAGCTTGGAAGGCAGGTTCACTACCAACTGAGCCACCGAGGCAGGCTACCAAATGTAGCCTAATACTATACTATGCTAGTGACGTTTTCCGAGTGAACTATCAAAGGAATGTCAGTGGGGTAGCGCCTGAGACGCCCGTCCCACCCAACCGGCACTTTTCGCTGGAGCACGGAAGAGGACGGATCTCGTATTGTTTTTCTTTGGCGTCTGTCGTATTGATCTTGGTGTACATTTGATTCATACTGAAATTACCTTAAAAACCATGCCAAAATTATTGGCATGGTTTGGATTATTAGAAGTATTAGATGTTTACATTTACATTAAGGTGGTTTTGAATACCGTCCCTTCAGAAATAGTTTACAATTCTTTGTCTTATTTGGTTATTCTAAAAGTTTTTAAGGCGAGTGTCATGTAAGTTTGCTAGGGCAGTACGCTCGTGACAGCGCCCTGTGGCCCTATTCGGAGATTTGAGTTTTTCGTCTCATCTTTTTTCGTCCTTGTTGCTCTCGTTTGAAGCGTCATTGGTGTGAGAGTGACCAAGATAAAATCTCATCTCATCTCACGCGCAGGAATAGCCCCCCTGTGCCACAAAATTTCCGAGAGTTACTAATTGGTACCCTGCGCTATAGGTTACTTCATTGTTAGTGTGTATTAGTTAATATAAAAAATCAGATGTTTCATAAGTAGTCCGCCTTCGCTTTTAATGTAATCTAGCTGTGCCCCGCGGTTTCACCCGCGTCCCACAGGAACCGTTATTTTTTCGGGATAGTATCTTAATTTTTTCTTTCGTAAGATTCTTCTCCTGGCAATAATAAAGACAACAAAAAAAATTGCGAAAATGTTTCATCTGTTCACGCGTGATGTGATCAAGGGAAATCATTTTTATACATAGTTCTATTTTAATCGTGATTCATATTTATACATAGTTATAGGTACGATTAACTCACCAAAACCTCTTAAGGGTCCATTGTACTGATCAATATGAACAACTTTTCCTATGAAGCCAATCCTGAAATCGTGAAAAAAAAAACAGCTGTTCCATACAAAAAGTTCAATCACCTGAAACAAAATGTATGGAACAGCTGATTTTTTTTCGAGATTTCGTTGTTCGCCCCTTAGTAAAAGTTGTTCATATTGATGAGTACAATGAACCCTTAAGAGGTTTTTGTTTCGGTACCTATAACCCTGTAAATAGAGTGTAAAAAATCATGAGTTGTTAATTTATTTTCCTACCCTTCTGTCACGCGTGACAAAATCCTTCTCGTCACTTTTTGTCATGCGAGAACGAGACACGGCTATGTGTATACATACGTCTATCTCGATAAAAAGAGTCGACATACCTTTGTCGCGTTGCGCGTGCTAGACTTGCCGGTAGGTACTCCACGCACGCGACAAGTCTCCAGACGAGTCAAAACCCCTGCGCGTAGAAGCCTCATCCGAGCATCACGCACAATAGTGCATGTTAGATAAAAAGGTACAAAGGATTTTTAACAAGTGACCACTTGTTAAAAAATACAAAATGTTCAAAATATGTTTTAGCGTGTGACGTCCGCGCGAACTTTGGTGGACGCCGTAAGATATTTCTTTATTAGTAGACCATTTACATAATTAATTCCTCCATAAATTTTCCTCCATCAATTTATTTCCACAAGCTAATCAAAACTAAAAAAAAAAACGTCCGAAACAGAAACAAATCGTCATTATTTTTAACGATATCCCCAGCGGCGAGCATAGCCCCGATTCTCAGACGTGCGATACTTTCTTGAGCACTGTTACTACCATGAATTTTCTGAAGAGACAGTAGGAATATTTATGGAGAAAATTTCGTACGCGCCAGAACCAGGCTGGCTATTTACGTAAATCAATTGACCCTGATCACTTTTCATTAGACGCCCCTTCTCGTCCTGTATTTCTGCCATCCATTATGCAAATTAGTCAAAGACATCAAAGGCGATGATGGGTAAATAGATTCTTCGAAAAAGGGCATACGAGATCGTTAGACATAAGATTTTAAGAAGGCCGCGACGCTCTGAAATTTCCATACAAACGCGCTACTCAAATTTCTTGGAAACCATTCGTCAGATTATGATGAAATTTTGCATGTACCTACAATTAAATTAACAATATTTCCGCACCTATGTTCTTGTTTTTTTTTAAAAACGTTCGCATATCCGCATTTTTAAAGGGTCACTTTTGACTGATTTATTCAATAGATAGACAAAGAAAATCATAAATTCCATTACATAGGGAGGTTGTCTACATCATTAGCTGTTAAATGAATTCTTAGTACAAGGGAAATTCTTAGTTACTTAAGAATGATTACAGAAGTGCAAAAGTCATAAAAAAATTTGAAATTGCACTTTGTCACTTTGTTGGTAAGTTTAGAGGCTCGTCAGTATCATTACTCGCTCTCTTTGCTCGTCTTCTTCTTCTAGACGAAATGGCTATGGAATACCTTAAGCCAATGCGAAGTTAGTCTAAAGTGGTCGCCGGACTCTTAAGATCAGAGGGCATACCATGATATCTTGTTGCCATGATGATTACGGTTTGTTGTTGACGCTGCGCGACTGCGAATCGTATTGTTGCGCAATAAGGTTCATGGTTCATGGTTCAAAAAGCTTGATAGCCTGGTTGGAGAAGACCCGCCTCTCAAGCCAATTCGAACCTAGCGACGTGCAACAATTTGCTCATTTTGTGAACATTATGTGCGTATTGTATGTCATCTGCTGCATGACTAGAGCCCGGTGTATGTCAATAGGCTCGTCCCCTGTCAATTTTGGGACTGAATATCGTCCGGCGAAGTGTATGCGTTGTATTACACCTGTGACAGCCCCTTCGGAGGAAAGGCGTGATGATATGACGTATGTTCATGGTTCATGTGTGTGATCAGCTGTCTTAAGGCGCAGACATTGAAGCGTCATCTTCGTTCGCTCGCCTAGTTAACTTTTTGAAGGTATAAAATCATTGAAGACTGTTAAGGCGGAGACTGACTGAAGCCGAACCTTGAACGAGTAGGTATGCGTATCGTTTTGTCGTATCAGCTCGCTGCGCCATTTCAATTCAATGAGCTGAGGCGCGAGCCTATCGGCTATACCTTGCCATGAGGCAAGCGCGTTTCAAGGTGTTCGTGAAAAAGCCGACAGACGAGCGGCGAGCGGCGAGCGGCTAGTGGCTAGCGGCGAGAGGAATCGGTCCAGCAGCCATCGAGTAAAAAAAAGATTCCGATAAGCTCAGTACCTAAGTACCTAATTCTTTTTTACCCGACTGCGCAAGAAGAAAGGTTATGTTTTTCAAGTGTATGTATGTATGAAAGTATATGTGTTAGTATGTTTATGAGGTTTGTTTGGCACAACCTAAAGCCTAAACAGCTTGATGGATTTCGACATTTGAGGTGTCATTTGAATCGTTTTGATAGTGGAAGTGACATAAGGTGACATTCTTGCAGCCGGGTTTTTTGTATTTCTTTTAAAAACGTTACTTGTTTTTTAGGTTGCTTTAAAATTAGCAAAACATAAAATTACATATTAGTACGCTAGTATGCGTACATTTTTTTGAGGGTTTAAAGGTTAGCGCGAAAGGCTGTGCAACGCATATGCTGTCAAATCCCTTCTACAGCTAAAATATGCGTTGCACAGCCTCATTGCATATTTTAGCTGTCAAATCCCTTCTACAGCTAAAACATGCGTACTGCATAACTTGCTACTCAACTTCCGCAAACAGCAGGCACGACTTCCGAGACGTCAAATTTGAGTGTCAGATTTAAGCGAAGTATACGAACGAAGTTTAATTGTGCGAGAAAAATAGCAACGTGGGTATGTCTGAGCCTTAACAGCGTTGAAATTAAGTTGGGATGATGCCTTTAACATTTTTTGATGCGTAATTATTTGTAGAAGTCGTTTTATCAAGTTTATTAACTTTTATTATTTCAGTAAAGCCACCCGATATGGCTCGTCTATCAAATTTTGAATAATTTCATCTAGTTATTGATGATTGATGGTTATTAGTTTTTCTGTGTTTTAAATAAATTATTGGGCAGGAGAAATAAAAAATAAAATTAATTTGCCTTTATTTTATAAACAGAACACTAGGTAAGGATAATTTTATTTAGGTATACAGTGATGAAAATTTAAGTCTGGTTGTAATGTTTTTTACTTTAGGTCTGGTTGTAATGTTTTTTGGCTTTTTACCCGATTGCGCAAGCAGGAGGGTTATGTTTTTCTAAACTTTGTATGTATGTATTTGGGTATGTATGTATGTATGTAATTATGTACGAGGTTTCTTTGACATGCCCTACAGCCTAAACAGCTTGATGGATTTCGACATGTGAGGTGTCATTTGAATCGTCTCGATAGTGGAAGTGACATAAGGTACAACATTTTCCAGCCGGGTTTTTGTTTGTCTTTTATAATGTTACTTGTTAATAAAAAAATATATTACATTTTGTGGGTAGTTTCTCAAATATTGACAGACTATAGGCAGAAGTAGAAAGAGTAAAGTTTTCTCATTTCGACTCGAAACTTTAGCAAGAATATTGTACACGATGAAAACAGCTCTCTTACGGTCATTTTCGACTTTATTTCCATGGCACTAAAGTTTTTGTAAATGAAAACATAAAATTGTCGAAGTTTACACGAGACTGTCGAAATACGTACCGTCCTAAGGATAAACGATTGAACAAACTAGATCTTAAGAACGATAAAAATAAAGCTGAAAATCAGATAATTTAATGCGTCGAACGCATCAATGTACGTATAGGACTGGTGTTAATAAAAACAGACATGCATGTTATAATAATATACTTCGCCAGGTTCTTTCCGAGACTTAAATGGTCACGTGATCAACATGCAGTGACGTCAATAAATGCACAAGCAAGACCGAAATAAGTCATTTAGAACTAGCTCGAAAGAGACGATGACGATGACTAGTGACGTCATTAGGTTTTTTTTACAACAGACTAGGCATGCGTTTGACCACTGACTCGCCTGATGGGAAGCGTCGACGTGATCAAAAGTGTGACACGCTTGCTTAGGAGATACCTATTCACTTTACGCTTGAACACCCCCGGATTGTATTTAGGTGGAAAGACAGACGCAGGTGTTGGCTCCCAGAAAGCTAGACCTTATTTTTTTGGATTATGCAGGCATGTACCTACCGTAGTTTGTGTATGTCTAGTATAGAAATGTTGAGAAAAGTACTATTAAATGTACGAGTACATAATTAGTTAGGTGAAAAAGTATAAAATATAAAATTTATAAAGCGATGGCAGCCTAGTTCGGAGAAGGCCCGCCTCGAAAGCCATAGGGTGCGGGTTCAAACCCAGTCGACGGCACGCACCAATTTGTTCATTGTGTGAACATATGTGCGTATTGTATGTCATCTGCTACGTGACTGAAGCCCGGTGTATGGTGACAGGCTTGTCCCCCGTTTGGGACTGAATATCGTCCGACGAAGTGTGGGTGTTGAACACCTCTGCCAGCCCCTTCGGGGGAAAAGCGTGACGATATGTTATGAACACTATAAATATATACTAGTAGTTTACCTCAAATTGTGATCTCTCGGCTCTTGACAAATTGAGCTAAGATTCAAATTTGAAAAATCGTATTTGAGTAATCATATTTGGATGAATTACTTGCTTGCACAATTTCATGAGGATCGGATCAACGAAACTCTAGTTAACGTCGGATAAACAAATGCCGAATTGTGCCAGTGGACAGAGACCGAGCGCTACACTCATATACAGGGTGTTGGTTTTGGGTGTACTTTTGGGTATACTTAAGGGCATTGTTCTACTCCTCAAAGTAAACAACTTTTAGAGCGTCAGTTCGCAAAATCTAGAAAAAAAACTTAATTTAAAATTGATCACGTGACTAGTTATTTTGTTTGGAGACTCGGTTATTTTTCTTTCGAATTTTGCAAACTAAAAGTTGAAAAAGTTCTAAAAGTTGTTCACTTAGATGGGTAGAACAACACCCTGAAGTACAAATACACCCAAAACCAGCACGTTGTGTACTTGGTAAAGATTTAAGCAATACAATAAGTGAAACCTAAATAAACACAATTTCAAATGAACTGAAACTAAGACATAAAACTACTTTAAAATTCTAATCCTAAACTAAGCAAAAACGATTCTAAAAACTCCATACTTATAAGGCCCTTGTAATACCAATGCTGCCATTTTAAGGAACCATTATAATGGTTCCTTAAAATGGCAGCATTGCTATTGCTACGTTAAACGGCAATGCTAATTTAATGCACGCTAAAGCACTACATATAAATAAACTAGCTGTCACCCCGCGACTTCGTTCGCGTTTAATTAGCAATAAATTAAAATTGCGACTATAATTTGAGATTTAAACTATCCTATCTCTCAAGTTGGATCGAACTGCACATGGTGTGCGAATTTTATTCTAATCGGTTAAGTGGTTTAGGAGTTCATTGAGGACAAACATTGTGACACGAGATTTATATATATTAAGATATTATGGCTATTGACAAAAGGGTTTTACGATTTAGAAGAGTATTATAATGATAAAAATAGCGATTATTTGTTGTTATTTTGATAGTTGTTACTCGTATTTTGTTACATTGATAGTGTTGTTATTTTATAGTGTTTAACTATATATGTATCCCTATCATATGTACATCACATTGCACACCCGACTTGGGTCTTCTGTTGAGACTATATTTAAATTAAGACCTTTGTACACAGTTCTGCAATAAATTATTCTTATTCTATAATAAATAAATTTGGGAAACTTCCACACACGGTCGCCTGACCCCAAACTAAGCAAAGCTTGTACTATGGCTGCCAGAGACTGATATACATACTTAGATATTTTTAAATACATACTTAAATACAAATTAACATCCATAGAACAAACACAAATGTTCATCACATAAATGTTAAGTGGGATATGGAAATATACATATTTATATATATGGAAATGGTGGGTGGGAAATGCCCTAGGTGGGAATCGAACCCACGCCTCCAAGCTCAGAAGGCAGGTTCCCTACCAACTGAGCCACCGAGGCAGTCAAACTCATAATACACTTGGCAAACCATTACATATAGTCATACTAAGTAAAGCAAGCATCCACATTCATACGCCGGATTCGTAAAAGCGTACTCCTAATTTAGTGGGGCGGGTGACAAATGAATGACACGCCTTGAGCTTGGCGTGACATGGACCCCATACATCAGGACGGAGCGTGGCGCGAATAGCGAAAAGCTTATCTATTATCACTAGCGTACGAATAAGCCGAAAGGAAAAAGGTTTTATTAAAATAGGTCCTCACTAGTTGAGCCGCAGAGTTGAGCCGCGGTTTGCGTAAGGTTTCTTGGATTGACTCTCTCAAAAATACAAGAGTAAAAATGAGAATACAAATTCTGCTACGTACACAACGTTGTGTGACTTTATTTTTACTCGAATACGCAAGAATGAGGGTTTTGTTTATGGAAATTAAATTTTGAGAGTTGGATTTTTGAAAAATTGAAAGTTTTTAGACTTAAAAAGAATTTTTTTTGAACTGATGTTGCCAAAAATTAAACAAAAAAAAAATTAAGAAATCTAACTTAAATGTTCAATTTCTTAAATTGCGAAACTTTGCGAAAAATTAAAGACCAAAAACGTTTTATAATTGAATTGAATTGAATTATTGCAATGACATTATCTGATTCTTTTTTTTTTGACATTTTTATTTTTATTGTTTATTTTTGTACTTACTGACATTCTGATTTCGTCCATTCTAGTTTATTAATTCACAATGTATTTCTATTATTCTGTTAATTACTAATGTGGTGCAATTTATAATGATAATAATGTGACTTTTACTCTGATTATTTAATTTAAACTTGTATGAGTCTAGGATACTCGATGAATAAATGATTTATTATTTATTATTATTATAAATTGAACACTTGAAACTTGAATCGTACGAATACGTCACAATCTTTACAACATTCAATAATACAGTAATAGTCATCCGGTATACAAGACAAGTGGGCTATTTTAGTTACCAAAATAATTAACCATGAAAGACACTACAGAAGAGGAAACCTATACTCAGCAGTTGATGGACAATCGTTGATTGATAACATGGTACGAGTAACATGGCAACATGTCCCCCGTATTTATATTCTCTTTGGTAACATGATATGCTTAAGATTAGACCAATTAGTATCAGCAGTGGGTGGAAAATTATTGACGATAATGAAGATTACCAAGAAACTGAACAGCGGTTGTCAGACATAAATGACCACAAATAGCTAGGAGGGCAATTCTGCTAACCCTAGCCGATACTAAAACTTTACGGTGCGTTAGCCTTAAAAACACACGCGTAACGGCTGAGTATCACTAATGTTTCACAATCGTTTGTGATACATTAGTGTTATGATTTTTAGTCTATGTTATATTTTTAGTTTAGCATTTAAGTCATTGATATATTTTCTCGTAATCAGAACACTAGCCAGTGTATGATTGGCCGGTCGAGAAACAGCTTTCAGCCTATGAGACGATTTCCCGCGTGTTTTCGGGCGGCCAAGCATAAACAAGAGAGGTGGCTAATCGTTCGGGGAAGAATAACTGATTTTGAGAGTTAGTCGAGCTTGGCATTTCAGAGTGAAATCACATCGATAGACATAGATATTATAAGGTCTAATTGTATGAAGTATTTAATAAGTTACTATCAAAGAATAAAGTACTGTAAAGTGTTCTCTGGATTTTGATTTATCATATTAGTGTTACTAAACGGTTCCCCATTCGTTTTATTATTTGGTCAACGTCAACGGTTAAGTTAAGCATCGGCTTTGATTGTAAGCCTACCCAAGATTTCTTAAAAAAGTAACAGCTGTTCCATACATTTTGTCGACGATCAACGAATTTTTTGTATGGAACAGCTGATTTTTTTACGAGATTTTGGGTAGGCTTCATAGTAAAAGTCGTTCATTATGATGGGTACAATACCCCCTTTTGGCTTAGTACACCCTTTTCCGATAACTCTGTATAGCTGAATTGGCCCCAGGCTACAGTAGTACCCCCAATCAAGCGTACCAAATTGATCACAGCACTAAATCAGTAGAACGGCAGCTTTTAACACCTACCCTATTAGCTCGGACTGCTGACTGTGACGTTCGTTTAAGTACCTACGAGGCGAGGTACGAAGCGACCAAATTCTCTTTAGAGTTGGCAAAGTGCTATATTCTTTAATGGGAAACATCAAACATCATGGCAGGCGTGTGTGAAAATATGTGGAACAATGTCATAATCTTCTATATAACTGGAAACCGGTGTTTGGCGACAGGCTCGCACCCTGTCACATTTGGGACTGAATATCGTCCGGCAAAGTGTGGGTATTGTATTACACCTTTGCCAGCCCCCTCGGGGGAAAGGCGTGACGATAAATGCTTATAAAGTTTTCTCCAATACTCAAAGAACAAGTATAAATTAAAAATTTAAAAAAATCCCCGACCGATTGTCATCAAACATACTCGTAGCTAAGAACACTCTCGACTAATTCACCTTTCAAACGAAAAAAAAACTTAAATCCTTTCGAGTGCTATAACGATGCCACACACACACACACACACCCCCACACACACACACACACACACACACACAAACACACATGCACGGACGCACACACGTACACACATACACAGGCACATCAAACCTTAAAACACCCGTCGTCTTTGCGTCAAGGGTTAAAAACAAACAATTAATACTAAAGCATAGTATCTGCTTATCTGAAAGAGATAAGTTAGTACAAATCGTTTAAATGATCCCAGAATTCAAATTCAAATGGATCAAAGATACCGGAAGTAAGCGCCGAGCAAATGTCCTGAAAAGATCCACGGATGTGAAAATAAGCCTGATAATATTGAGAAACTTCTGTCCCAGCTTAAAATATAAAGTTACTTTTCCACAAACGACCGAATCGCGATAATGCGCATCTACAGATTACGGGCAGACGTTTGAGCTGTGAATTATACTTAAACTTATATCTTTGTGTGTTTTCCGTGCCATCCTTCAAATATACATCTCTTAAATCATCATATTCATGCCAACACAGGGAATCCTTTGAGTGGGTTATTTAATTATTTTATTGACATTGCTGAAAAATATCCCTACTAATGTTTATCTCTCTATCATAATTATACTTTACTAGACCAGCCCCGCGGTTAAAAAGTGGCCTATGCGTAAATCCAGGGCGTAAGCTAGCTCCGTACCAAACTCCATCAAAATACGTCCATCCGTTTGAGCGTGAAGACGTAACAAACATACACACTAACACATCCACACTTACAAACTTTCGCCTTCATAATACGACTATACTATAAGTGTAATTAGTGTAATAGTGTAATTGCTACCTAAAGGCGTATTCAAGTAGAAAGCATGTCACCCGCGCTGATCTGCCCGCGCTTATCGGCGCAAGTAAGAATACAGCTGTTACATGAGATCCACGAAATTTAAAACAAAAGGCGGTGTTTGGTGTGACATATTTTGACAGTTCTTTTTATTGCGTCGCAGGTGTAAAAAGTAGAATATTCACCTTTGGGATAAAGCAGTGTCTTTGTCTTGGGCGGCTTCAACCCCTCGCTTCGCTCAAGACTCTACACAACTCTCTCGCTTCGTTTGGGAGTAAACTCTAGTCTCTCGTTACTCTCAGGGTTCAATAAGCTGCTCGCGACGTAAGACATTGCTTTTTCCCCTCGGTGCATAATATACTATTAAACTGCTGACTGATTCGAATTCTGAATTAGATCATTCGATATTATTTTGACTTATATTGTGTCCGCAATTCCCACAGGCTTCCCCTTTTCTATTTGAATGAGAGTAGGTTACTTACAAACTACTAATATTTTAAACGCGAAAGTTTGTAAGAATGGATGGATGTTTGTTACTCTTTTACGCCAGAACGGCTGAACAGATCTGGATGAAATTTGGTACAGAGATAGATTATAGTCTAGAATAGCACATAGGATACTTTTGAACCGCAGGTGAAATCGCGGGGCGCAGCTAGTACGTACATAATTTCGAAATCGTCAGAATTTGTCTTTCATAAAATCGTCCGTTGTGACGCTTCCCTACCCTGATAATATTACTCAATCTAGATCCTAATTTCAAACTTAGCAAAGCTTGAAGTTGTCTAGCAGTTTTGTAATACGGTTTTAATTGAAATCAATAAATAGATAATACCGTTGATACTTCTAAGTTAAGTAGCTTAAGGGTTTCACTATTATTTGAATTTTCCATACAAACGCGCTTGTGAAATTTCTTGGAACCCATTTGTCAGATTACGATGAAATTTGGCATGTACAAATAAATAAACTAAATCTTCGCCCCAATGTTCTTGGTTTTTTTAACAACCTCTTTAAAAGAAAATAGAGCTATGAAAAAAACAGCATATGTAAGGGGTCAACTTCGACTGATTTATTAAATAGATAGACAAAGCAAATCAAAAATCCCTTTACATAGGGAGGTTGTCTACATCATTAGCTTTTAAATAAATACATAAGACATGGGAATTTTTCAGTTATTTAAGAATGATTAGAGAAGTGCAAATGTCATAAAAAATATTGAAATTGCACTTTGCCACTCTGAAGATAAGTTTAGAGGCTCGTCAGTATCTCTACATGCTCTCTTCGCTTGTCGTCTTCTTCTAGACGAAATGGCTATAGAAAACCTTTAGCCAGTGCGAAGTTAGCCTAAAGTGGTTGCCGGACTCTTAATTGGGTAGTTTAGTTTGCGATAGTCTAAAAAATAAACAAAAAAAAAAATTAAACAGAAAACTTTACAATGTTTTAAGTTAAATTGTGTGGTTAACTTTTGGTCCCATTGCCTAAACTGCTTTGGCTGTAATTTGGGACCAAATTTCAGCCTTTACGCTTTTATGCTATACGGCTCTATATTATGGTTTTGGGCAACCCTAGCGCTGGTGGCGCTCTAAGCGTAGCTTGAAAGGTGTTCGCAGCCGATCATCGATGCTAAGCAACGGACGACACGGTCAGTCCTACGATGGGTGACCGCGGGTGGCATTTACAACTGTGTGCTACCGTGGCTCGGATGACACATTAAATGGCTTCCTAATACGAACCGCCAGGGTATGGAACACCTTGCCATCGTCTGTATTCCCGACTAACTATAACCTGGGTATCTTCAAGGCTAGAGTGAATAAGTACCTTCTAGGTCGTCGTGCTCTATCTAAAACCACAATGTCGCTTAACATCGGGCGAGTTGGTGGTCAAACGTCGACCTATTCTAGATAAAACAAAAAAGGAAAAAAAAATTGTAAGCCCCAGTTGTATGACATCAATCGTCAAGCCATGTCAGAGGCCATCGGGCGGCCTAGAAACTCTAACATTAGGGCTAGCCGCTCGACCTATACGAACTTGCTTGCTTTTAGCAACCCTGACCTTCCTGACCTTCCTGACCTGACTTCTTTAAAAAAGAATTCAAAAAACCTTTAAGTGCGTCTTGAATTTAAATAGCACAATTTCAAGGCAAATCAATACCTATAGCGAAAATATTAAAGCCGAAATTCTACCTTACCTACATGGATGAACTTCGCCTCTTGGACAGGTTTCAACTTAAAATATATATCGTCCTCCTTGGCGTATCCATCAATGTCGAACCTGGCTGAAAGGTATTTGGGTTGCAACCTCATATTTGGTTTATAGGGTCCGGATGCGGGGCGAACTGACCGTCGAGGTCTTATGCGTAGGTATAGGAGACTTCGGACAAGCCTTCATGATACGGCGAAATAGCGCAATCCACTTTTTTCTTTTTTTTAAAACGTAAGGACCAAGGGCCGGAAGACTTCGTTAGCAAAGCGATTATTCCCGACCTAGTAATGCGTTTCCATACAAGGCTGATAGCCCATGAATAGGTTAGCAAGTCATAACTCGACCCATCCTGTCTGTCCTATTGTTCACACCACAATGGCTTTATGGGTTGACAAAGAATATCCTAATTTGGCAGCAATGCCCAATCGTAAGCTGCTGACCTTTTCTTTGTTGCTTGATCTAGGGTTATGAGTTTGAAATATTTTATGAGTATTAAATCACACGATCGCACATTTTTTATCACACGTTTGGAATAATTGTAAAACGCCTGTGGCCCTATTCGGAGATTTGAGATTTTCATATCATCTTTTTTCGTCCTTGTTGCTCTCGTTTGAAACGTCATAGGTGTGAGAGTGACCAAGATAAAATCTCATCTCATCTCACGCGTAGGAATAGACCTCCAGGTCCCTACCGGGCGCTACAAGAATTATTTCACAGATTTAAGCATATCATCATGCCTTTTCTCAAAGGTGAACACCCACACTTTGCCGCACGATTTTCAGTCCCAAATGTGACAGGGGACGAGCCTGTCGCCACACACCGGGCTCCAATCATGTAGCAGATGACATACAATCCGCACAAATGTTCACACAATGAACAAATTGGTGCGAGCCGTCGGCTGGGTTTAAACCAGGTCCCTCTGGCTGAGAGGCAGGCCTTCTCTAACTAGGCTATCATCGTTCAAAGCATTGCTTTAGAAAGATGCAATAGATGCATTAAAACAGATTTATCGCGAAGCGTTGCTCTTCTCGGTGCTACTGCAACTCAACGCTTTTTAACGCTTGCAAGAGCAATGCTATAGGCGGTGCAGTAATGTCCAGGTTTTGCAGTCTTCTGCTAGTGTTTTCACCACCTTATACGACATGAGTCATGACATCAGCCTTCTCTTTTATTTGGTCTAAACATGTTTTCTTTGGTCTTTTTCTTCCTTACCCTATTTGAAATCTATCTATATCTATCTTTTCCTTGGTAAACTAGGTAAAATGGTTTTCATTTATGATTTATTAAAAAAAATCAAACTTTTGGGTTTTGAGGCAATCTTGCTATCTACAGTGAGGGAGAAAATAGTTATACATGAAAAACCGGAGAGCAAAAATCCTGGTAGAGTAGACACTAAAATGTAATCTATGCTACACATATGAAAACTAAAGGAGTCTACACACCAAAATCACCGATTCGCCGACACAGGCCGGCGACATGTGCAATTTGTGCAACTTGATTTCCTTGAACGGCCGCCGACATCAAAAAACAAAGCTGCAGACATTGTTTGTGTTGACTTCCTAACCTAGTAAAAGAAAATCTATCAAGCTACTTAGCTAAACTAGAAAGTAACATGAATACTCGTCCATGACGTTTGACGTCTTGACGGTACCTACCCGGTATACCCAAAAAACTTTACAATCCTTCTGGGCAGTGGGGTATACATAAATGTAAAGTATCCTTTGAGCAATCCTTTTCAAATAAAACAATATTAGATGTAGAGAGAATCTATTTCGAGATGTAACCTTTAAATAAATGTCTAAGTACCTATTTGGAACAGACACACAACAACAAATAGTTTGAATAAACCGTCTTATGATTGCTTCTAATTTTATCAATGGTCCGCCCTCTTCCACAATCGTATAAGTCAATAAGGCGATAAGGTCGCCCTTGTACTGCCGAAAAATGTATTTTAGTTTTTTAAGATTTTCATGTAGTTTTTTGGTGTGCAATAAAGTTATATTGTATTGTATTGTGAAATTGTAATACGTCGTTTCCTTCTAAAATACATTTAGCGACGGTCACCCCAAATTAACCTACTTGTCCTACTTCCTTTCTACTTATTGAACAAGCGAACGTTAGCGAAGCGTCTATGCTTAAGTTTCGACAAAAATGCTTACGTATGTCCGGATCTCTGTCTTCCTGCACAGGTCGAATTTCTTCTTGAAGGTTTGTGAGTAAGTTCAATTATAAAATTATTTAGATGTTTTTTTTTTCTATTTTCCAAAAACTGATTCGACAAAAAACTGGTACTTATAATTTTCGAGCCTGCTCACAAAATTTCACGAGAAACGGTTGAGGAATGCGACTCGTAGAGGAGTACAGACGTCGGCTTTGAGGTCTACAGCTGACAGAGCGAGCCACTAGTACTATACAGCGTTATAGGTACAAAACCAAACCTCGTAGGGTTCATTGTACTCATCAATATGAACAACTTTTACTATGGGGCGAACTCCAAATCGCGAAAAAAAATCAGCTGTTCCATACATTTTGTCTCAGGCGATTGAACTTTTTGTATAGAACAGCTGTTTTTTTTTCGCGTTTACAGGACTGGCTTCATAGTAAAAGTTGTTCGTATTGATGAGTATAATGAACCCTTAAGAGGTTTTTGGTGAGTTACCTATAACCCTGTTTATGAGAATGTGTGTGTGTTCGTTTCTTACGTCTTTACGCTTAAACGGTTGGACGGATTTGGTAGCTTACAACCTTTGATAAATAACATCTCCAGATGGACTGAAAAAACATTGCACCTGCCAAAAAAAATAACAGCCAACTGTTAGGTTCTCAATAAGCAAAATGTATGACGCAACCCATGTAAAAGACGTACCCTGTCACGCACACTAGTATAAAAAGTTGGCCTGTTACATTTCGGTCACAGTACGGAACTCTCTGTACGGAACTCTCTCTAGACATTTATGTTCTCATCAGCTTACATCCTAGAACAACAGACTGCTTTTTAACTGCGGGTAGCATCGCGGGGCGCACCTTCAGTTAGATAGATAGATAGATAGATGAACTCTTTATTGTTCACACCACAGATAACAAAACAACAAGAGAAAATAATGATAAAACTTATTAAATAGTGTAACAACTGGCGGCCTTATCACTAAAAGCGATCTCTTCCAGGCAACCTTAGGATGGAGAGGATACGACAAATGAGTATGAGTAGAGACAGTTGTTTATTAAATTAAAATTAATCCTTCACACATTTAACAAAACATTGTAAATCCACCTGTAGCAGGTGCGTGCACAGGTGTCGTGCCTACTCAAGTAGGTCACGTATGTTTTTACCCCGGTCACGAAAAGAGAAAGGCTGACGTATAAATCCCTTGACGTAGATACGCTTTGATGAACCCAGCCTCCTTAATGGGCTTCGGTATTAACCTTCGACCTTCGGAAAGAAATAAAAACCCAGCCAAGACTCTTTTAATATCTCAAATATTTCGAACTGTTTTAGCTGTGTTAAAGTTGTTAATATTTTTATGGCATTGTCACTAAAGACATACATAATATTTTGAAATTGAACTTACAATTTGTATATGGGGCAATTACTAAGAATACTACATAACAAGAACACTCGCAAAACGTTAACCGTTAAATTGGTGCCAGAAAAGGCATTAATTTCATCCTCCATCCTTACTTTTAAATCAATTTATGGAACAGATTTCAACAATCCAACTTTTTAGAGGGAAACATTTTAATTAACCACATTATGTGTAAGTCTGTGTGCGTGACAAGGCAAGTAAACACAGCACACGTGGCGAATTTATGACTTGCGTTTTGAGAAGGCGTTGTTTGAGAACCTACCTTCTAAAGACAGTTATTCTAAGGCTATTTACTAATTCATTTTTTGTGCTTTAGGGCCCAGTCACACGACGACGTGGTGGCCAATACTCGACAGGTCAGGCCAATGCTGCCACGTCCCGTGTTTGCAATTTCATGATACGCCACGTGAAGCGCTCCAGCGTCACACAATCTGTCATATGGGATGTCTAGTGATATAAGCCAAAAGATACAGACCTTTGAGCCAAATAGGAAGTGTTTTTATTTGAAAACTAGGCACGCCACGCGGTTTTACCTGCGGTTAAACAGTGGCCTGTGTTTTAATGCAAGGTATAACCTACCTCCATACTAAATTTTATCAAAATCCGTCCGTCGATTTCAGCGTGAAAAAGTAACAAACATACACATTTACACTTTCACAAACTTTGGCTGTTATAATATTATAGTGTGACTAGCTGCGCCCAGCGGTTTCCACCCGCGGTCAAAAAGTATCCTACGAGTATGTGCTATTCTAGACTATAATCTATCTCTGTGCCAAATTTCATCCAGATCTGTTCCACCGTTCTGGCGTGAAAGAGTAATAAACATCCATCCGTCCATCCATCCATCCATTCTTTGGGGCTGAGCTACCCACGTCCGTAGGAGTGTACTCTATTTTGATTCCCTACACGTGGTCCCCGGGTAGTGCTAACCGGGTAGCAAACTCTGGTGGAAGGCTTCGGCCGTAGCTAGTCACCCACCGGACCAAGCCATGCCGTGAAATGACCTAGTCGTGTTTCGGGATGTAGTCCGGTGTAACCGTTCCGAAGACGGGTCTGAGCAGTAGCGCACTTGTAGCGCCTCACTCAACTGCCGTCTTTGTACTTCTTCACTCTAGTAAACTTCAAGGCTAGAGTAAATTTGTACCTTATAGGTCATCGTGCTCCATCTTAGACCACAACGTCGCTTAACATCAGGCGAGTTGGTGGTCAAACGCCGACCAATTTTAAATAAAAAAAAAATTCTTACATACTTTCGCGTTTATAATATTAGTAGGAAGAAAGTAGGGTTAGTGTGACTATTTAACTACCACTATTCGATGCCGCGCCGTAATATCACTCCTGTAGCCATTCATTTTACAAAACTAATAACTACATCCGTGAAGCATGATATGCCTGGGTTCTTGAAAAGGTTTAAAACAAACTATTTTCGGCATACGTTTAAATATGCCTGAAAGGATCGCTTTTAGTGATATTAAGGCCCGCAGGTGTTACACTATACATAAAGTCGTGTTATATCTGGTGGGAACAATAAAGAGTAAATAAAATAAAACCTCCTTTTACGTGATATCAAAAAAAAAAATACAGCTCAAGGTTGCCATCACTCTATCCCTGCAAAAAGTAACCAAATACGTTTTTATTTACCCTACTACTTCTTTTGCACAGTAGGTACGTGCTTCAAAAATTCCAAAGATCCACGAACGTTCGTCCAGACGCATTACTAACTCCAGCTGATCCTAATATCTGCAGAATCCCACATTATGTAGGTTTGACTATAGACCAGGATCGGGTGAGCGCATTCCTTGAGCTAGGTTGGATTACGTATTCAATTATTTGAAAAAGGATCGAATATTGTTCGTCATGCATGCAATGATGTTCTTCGAACGTTTTAGATATTATTATTGAAGCATGACTTTCAACATGCCTTTTTATTACATCGGACTAAGCATGCGTATGACACCATCTTGCTAATGGCAAATGACGTCGTGATTGAAGATGTGACACGCTTACCTAGGAGACGCCCATTCATTTTTCCCTTGAACACCTATTTTGAATTTGCTTTAAGTTTTACTGAGCTTTACCTCGATTATAGCCTAGTTGGAGAAGGCCCGCCTCTCAAGCCAGAGGGAACGGGTTCAAACCTTTTCGGTTCGGCACTCACCAATTTGTTCATTGTGTGAGCATATGTGCGTATTGTACGTCATCTGCTACATAACTGGAGCCCGGTGTATGGCGACAGGCTCGCCCCCTGTCACATTTGGGACTGAATATAGTCCGGCGAAGTGTGGGTGTTGTATTACACCTCTACCAAGCCCGTCGGAAAGGCGTGACGATATGTTATGAGCTTTATCTAATGTGTTGTCAGTGTGTTCTTTTTTTGGGCGCTACGCTCTTGACAGCGTCGTGGTCGTCATGCAGGGTCAGGGTTAGCATTATTATTGGCCGGAGCTGATGTAATACGACTCACAATATCTTGCCATCTGTTAGAGGTCACTTTTGTACACTAAGCACAGCAGATTTGACCTGATCTACGCACGTGTTTTCTATGCAAATTGTATTTAGCGAGGAGAGGTATTTCCCAAACGATCACCAATTTTAATCCTATACTGCAATGTTGGCACACATTTCAGGATTACGTGAACGCGTAGGTGTTATTAATACGCTTGTTCCTAATATTATCTGGAGTGCTATTCGTATTATCTTATCAAGTTGTCATAGAAGGAGTATATAGGTTAAATGAATCATAAAATATATCCTACTGCATGATAGTCTAATCTGATTAGAAACTTTTTGCCTCAGCCTATTGCGTGCTGCTACTGGATTATCCCCAATTTTTTTAAACAGTAGGCCCTTATTTATAAAATGCCCCTCGATACTGCCCTGGTGCAGGTGGCTCAGATGGTAGTGAACCTGCCTTCTGCGCTTGGGAGTGTGGGTTCGAATTCCACCAAGGGCACGCATTTAGGGTAACGTTAGTTTAGTATCTAATATTTGTTTTTTGATGAATTATCGATGATGTTTTGTTTAGTTTGGGGTCAGATGACAGTGTGTGCAAAAAAGGCTATTTTTTAGTTTTATTTGAATACTAGCTGCGCCCCGCGGTTTCGCCCGCAGTTAAAAAGTATCCTATGTGCTATTCTAGACTATAACCTATCTTGTGCCAAATTTCATCCAGATCTGTTCAGTCGTTCTGGCGTGAAAGAGTAATGGATGGATGTTTAATCCATCCATCCACCCTTTCTTACAAACTTTTGCGTTTATAATACGAGTATTAGTAGGATAGGATTATTATATCATACGTTACAACAAGATAAATCCAAAATTAAAAAAACCCCGACAAGCTAAAAAAACTCGCTAATGTTCACCAGCGACTAAATCTCCTTTCAAGCGAAAAAAACAAAATCTGAATCGGTTCATCCGTTAATGAGCTACAATGCCACAGAGAAAGACACACACACAGACATGTCAAACTTTTTATCACACCCCGTGGTTTTTGTGTCGGTGGTTTAAGAAAAGGCAGAAACGAACAGCATGATACAGCCATTTCATTCATCAGTCAGTAACAAGGGAGTACGGTGACCTAATTAACTTCGACCTAGACGACCTAGACTAACTTCGCATTGGCTTACGGTATTCTATAGCCATTTCGTCTAGAAGAAGAAGGCGAGCGAAGAGAGCGAGTAATGATACTGACGAGCCTCTAAACTTACATAGAGAGTGACATAGTGCAATATCAATTTTTTTTTATGACTTTTGCACTTCTGTAATCATTCTTAAGTAACTAAGAATTTCCCTTGTATTATGGATTCATTTAACAGCTAATGATGTAGACAACCTCCCTATGTAATGGAATTTATGATTTGCTTTGTCTATTTATTGAATAAATCAGTCAAAAGTGACCCCTTACAAATGCGGATACTTTTCATACGTCTATTTCCGCTTGAGAAAGTTTAAAAAAAAAACCAAGAACATAGGGGCGGAGATATTGTTAATTTAATTGTACATGCTAAATTTTATCATAATCTGACAAATGGTTTTCAAAAAAATTGAGTAGCGCGTTTGTAAGGAAATTTCAGAGCGTCGCGGCCCTCTTAAGAATTTAATAATTTTCCACCCACTGCTGAATATACTCGTAAGTCTCCTTTTTTCCCTTTCAATTTCATTTTTCTTGATTGCTCCCAATGAGCCGCCGCGCATTTAAAAAGAGCAACGTGGATTCCCAATGGGTAATGTTATCTGATTGAAAACATTATTGGAAAATTGGGAATAGATGTTTTTTTTTTTACCCGACTGCGCATGAAAGAGGTTTATGCTTTTGAGTGTTTATATGTAAGTATGAATAAATGTATGTATGTATGTATGGATAAGGTTTCTTTGGCACGCCCGTCAGCCTAGAGGGCTTGATGGATTCCGACATGTGATATGTCATTTTAATCGTCTTGATAGTTGAAGTGACATAGTGTACAACATTTCAAGTTTTTTTAGGGTTTTTAGTTTTTTTTTTATTATGTGACTGGTCTACATAGCATAATCCTAACTCCTAACTGATATTATGAATGAGATAGTGAGTTATCAGCTAGTTTGTTACGTTTCCACGCCATAACTACATAACATTTTTGGGGGCTGAGCTACCCACGTCCGTAGGAGTGTACTCTATTTTGATTCCCTACACGTGGTCCCCGGGTAGTGCTAACCGGGTAGCAAACTCTGGTGCGAGGCTTCGGCCGTGGCTAGTTACCACCCACCGGATCAAGCCATGTCGTGAAATGACCTAGTCGTGTTTCGGGATGTAGTCCGGTGTAACCGTTCCGAAGACGGGTCTGAGTAGTGGCGCACTTGTGGCGCCTCACTCAACTGCCGTCTTTGTGCTTCTTCACTCTAGTAAACTTCAAGGCTGGAGTGAATAAGTGCCTTATGGGTCGTCGTGCTCCATCTTGGACCACAGCGTCGCTTAACATCAGGCGAGTTGGTGGTCAAATGCCAACTTATAATACATAAAAAAAAAAACTACTCAACTGTTCGTAATGGAAATTGGCATACACGTTGGCAGGGGTACAGAAAAATAGAGGGTGAGTATCTTTCAACCCGATAAAAATTAACGGTACCTGAGGGACAGCGGGTGAAATCGTGAGATACAGCTAGTTTTTTTACAAATCCTTGCAAAGGATGTTTACGACGCGACGAATATCAAGATTAATGATCTTTGAGCAGGCTTTCCTGGTCCCGACCATGATCTCGAAGTATTATGAATTCCGTTTGCATTTCTTGCGTATGTATCGAATCAGTCCCAAAAAGGGTCAAGCACCTTCTCGATCCGGAAACGAGATACTCGTAAGTAATAACATTGATCGATGGACCATCGCTAACAAACTGTCGCTGAGGACAAAATAAGAGCTCTCCTATGTGTACTTAAATGTCCAGAGAATTTCGTATTGTTTTAGAAAGTAGCAGACGAAGTTTCTTAACCTACTGTGCGAAGGGCCAAAAGATTTGCCTCTATGTTTTTCGACGCGCGCAATGTTTTTTTCAGTCCATCTAGACACGGAGGGCTATTCCTTCGCGTGAGATGAGATGAGATTTTATCTTGGTCACTCTCACACCTATGACGATTCAAACGAGAGCAAGGAGGACAGAGGAGGACGAGAACAAGGACGAAAAAAGGTGAAATGAAAATCTCATATCTCCGAATAGGGCCATCTAGATCTAGACCAGGTTACCCCCAACTATTTTGGACAAGTGGTCCCTTTTCCAAAATGAACTGTTACCTCAGACCCCCCATGGCCAAATTACCTACTTTTAAGATCAACCCCCTTTTTCATAATGGTCCGCTAACTTAAAACAGCTGCTACAGAGTGTTATTTTTCATTCTGACTTAGTTCAATAGAAGAAGACAGAGTGAGAATTAGCAATGCTTTAAGTTAGCTTAAAGTTAAGTGCTAACTTAGTTAAGAACTTGTGTTAATTTAATAGACTCCATATTTACTATGTATATAAAATAGTATATAATATATGATACTTGAATAGTTTTCGTTTATGTCGACCCCTAGGAAACCAAAATAGGTCGAAATCGACCACTTTGGGAATCCCTGATCTAGACATATCATTTATCAAAGGAGCTCTCAACATGAACTCATTTTGTTTGTTAGTGCTTTATTAGAGACAGTTTTTTTTTCATAAAATACCTTCGTTGTGTAATTAGATCTGCCGAAATTGAAATTTTCTAGAGGCATAACAAAATTGTGCTTGCCAAGAGCCGTGTTGTTATTTTTTAGGGAATTTTGGCACAGTTTAGTGTGTTATCATTTTAAAACTTGGCTGAAACATCGCTTGTGTAATACACTTTTGCCAACACCTTCGGGGGTAAGGCGTGACGGCGTTTATTATTATAAAAGAGTTAAATAATTACACATACCTACTTCAAGGCTTTTTTATTATCTTATCTTAGTATATATAAATTACGTGTCACGTTGTTTGTCCGCTGTACACTCCTAAACTACTAAACAGATTTCGATCAAATTTGCACACCGTGTGCAGTTCGATCTAACTTAACAGATAGGATAGCTCATATATAAATATATAAATAATAAACGCGAACGAAGTCGCGGGGTGACAGCTAGTTATATTAAAATTTATATTATCTAAAACATGTTACAAAATATCCACCAACTCGCTGCACACATTATCAAGACCTAAAGCTGACCATACACGTCTCGCGGAAAGTTCTAGCCGTGCAAGTGTGCCTGTAGACACACTTGCTGTTGCTACAACTTGCTTGCTACAAATGATCTTGTCTATTTGCGATAGCACAATACTAAATAATACACAGGTAGACTTCTCCTGGTAAACCGTAGCGTGTATGACCTTAGTATGGCTTTAGTTTACGACCATTGGATATTTTCTTTTGGAGATCACGACATCACGTTAGTAATTAAAATAAATAAATTCGGGACATTTCCACGCACGGTCACCTGACCCCAAACTAAGAAAAACTTGTCTTATGGTTGCCAGAGACTGATATACTACAAATACATATATATATTTTAAATACATACTTAAATATATATTGAACACCCAGACATAGAACAAACACAAATGTTCATCACATAAATGTTTGCCCTAGGTGGGAATCGAACCCACGCCCCGAAGCTCAGAAGGCGGGTTCACTACCGACTGAGCTACCGAGGCAGTCAAAATGCGAATATTTGGATTGATGTATAGATGTTTGTTACTCAATCACGCCAGAACGCCTGAACGGACTTGGATGAAATTTGTTACAGATAAGTACCTATTATAAACTGGAATAGCGTATAGGCTACTTATAAGCTATAGATTTTATTTTTGAGATCATAAACTTTACAAAAAAATCGGTCAAGTTCAAGTCGGACTCGCGCACTAAAGATTCCGTTACAAAAACGTGTTTTTTTTTGCCGTTTTTATTTATGGTAAGTACCATAAATAAAAACGGCAAAAAAAAAAACACGTTTTTGTATGGAAGCTCCCTTAAATATTGATTTTATTCTGTTTTTTAATATCCGTTTTTCGCGGCAACAGAAATTCATTATCTGTAAGCATTTCAACTGTCTAACAATGACGTTTCATGAGATGCAGCCTGGTGACAGACGGACAGACAGACAGACAGCGGAGTCTTAGTAATAGGGTCCTGGTACCCCTTTCCTGGTCCTGGTGGCCCTCTAGGTACGGAGCCCTGAAACCCTGATGGTCCAGTCCATTACACACTTAAAACAGAGCTTTTCCAACTTACGCGCTAAAATTTTATCGAAGTTTCAAACGTTTTCTGCTACATTGTCGTTCAGTTTCACAAGTGGGTCGCTGTGCGCTTTTCCACGTTCTTTCCCGTCAATCTTACAATCCAATATGAGTGTTTGCGCCCTCTTTGATACAAAATACAAGTGAAATGGGGAGAGAATACTTCCATTTGCTCCCGAGGGCAATGAGAGACACGTGTAAATATGCATTAACAAGCTTCTTGTTAGACGCTTTTTTTAACAGACTTCGATAAAGGAGGAGGTTCTATGTTCATCTGCATGTATTTTTTTTGTGTATGTTCATTTTTATCATTTGATTCATCATTCAGCGATTTTTTTTATCTTTAAAACTGCCATCAGTCGGTATCGACTATAATCAGTTCGGTGGAACTTCAATAGGGATTTGGGTTTTGGAGGCCATTGCTTCAACCAACCATTATTTTAGCAAGATTTGCTTTCGTTTTAGTCGTTTCACGGCTTGGGAAGTGTCAAGCAAGCAAGCAAGCCAAAGGATTCAGCGATTTTAAAATTATTTTAAGTTATTAATGTGGAATCCTCTGCCAGAGTGTGTGTTCCCTGACACTTATAATCTGGGTGTTTTCAGGTCTCGAGTGAATCGGTTTCTTCTAGGCAAGCGTGCTCCATCGTAGGCCGCATCACTGCTTATCATCAGGCATGTTGGCGGCCAAACGCAAGCCTATTGAGTAATAAAAAAAAACTAGGTACTCCCGAGATGGTGCCATTGTTTCATCAAAATCGGTCAAGCCAAAATTGTTTACATGGATGACGGGAAGTCGGTTTTAAGCTTTATTTTAAATTTTTATGAAAAAAAAAACTTTACCACGAGTTTTTGAAACAAAATTTGGAAATAATTATATATTGGAAACCTAGATTAGAAATAGGTACTGTTTTTAGAGGCAATCACATATATTAGTAAAAATGCCAAAAATATCACACTTCACACCAATCACACTAATATAATAAAGGCAAAAGTTTGTGAGTGTGTGTAAGTGTGTACCTACGTTTGTTACTACTTCACATTCAAACAGATAGACGAATTTTGATGGAATTTAGTTTAGAGGTAGCTTATACTGTGGATTAACACATAGGCTCCTTTTTAGACGCGGGTAAAACCGTGAGGTGCAGCTAGTGTACCAATAAAACTTAAAATTAAATTCTATAACAGTATTGGAAACTTTGAAACAAATAACTCTTAGGCTTTTTGTTATCATCAATACAATACAACACAAAAACTCTTTATTGACACCAAATACAAAATAAATCTAAACTAAACACTCAAAAGTATAGGCGCAATGGGCGGTCTTATCGCTTAAGAGCGATGTCTTCCAGAGAAAAAAAAAAGTTATGTACTTAGAAATTTGAGAGTTATTATAAACTCATATACTAATACCTACATAAATAATTATCTAATATACAAATTAACTACCCAGTCATAAATATACACAAGTACCTACATCAATATAGCTTACGAAATATCTGAAAGAAGGCGGGAATTAACTCGAAACGGCCGGGATCGGTGCTCAATGGCTGAGAAAGCTGATAATAGTTTTGGTATCTTTTATCGGGAGCCATGAAATTTATTTCAAGAAAGGCCATTTTTATACAGGGCTACTGGCAATCAATTCACATCCTTTTAAGAGTACGAGTATATTCTGTTCATCTAAACAAACAACTTTTGTTTTACAACTTATCCGAAAACTCAACAAATTTTCCAAAAAATGTTTTTAAAGTTTTTGTGGTTCTCTCTAACACTTCATAATTCTTTATAGCATCAGAGCTGCTGCCTGCTTGTCCCCAAAAATTAAATACGAATTTTTAAAAGTCGTAGAACAAAAGTTATTTGTTTTCATGTACAGAATATGCCCTTAAAAGGATGCTAATTGATTATCAGTACCCCTGTATAGCGTACTAATTTGTTAATTGTGTGAACATAATGTGCGTAAGTATTGTGTGTCGTCTGCTACATGACTGGAGCCCGTTGTATGGCGACATGCTTACCCCTGTCACATTTGGGACTAAATATCGTCCGACGATGTATTACACCTCTGCCTGCAAAAGCGTGAAGATATGTTAATGTTAAATTTCAGCCCTACATAGCAAAGTAGACGCAATTAATTAACTTGTCTTCTTCAAATATTAAATTATGGTTGTTGTCTAGAATTGAGTAAAGGTTAAGTACCAATTGTATGTTGTTGATAAGTATACTCGAAGTAACATTGGAAAGGAAATATTTCCCTTAAAGAGGATAAGAAACCTGAACGTAAAAGGGTGAAAACCTTTGATCCCAGGAACAGAGGAAGGATCAATGATGGAGTCCACTCAGGCCAGCCACATCTTAACTAATAAATTATTGGAAAAGAAAAATATTATCTGTCTTTTGGTTGACCCTTTTCATTTAGGTACCTGTTCTGTAGTGTAGCTCAAACGTATTTATTATAGTCTATTCCGAAGACGGGTCTGAGAAGTAGCGCACTTGTAGCGCCTCACTCAACTGCCGTCTTTGTACTTCTTCACTCTACAAAACTTCAAGGTTAGAGTGAATAAGTACCTTATAGGTCGTCGTGCTCCATCTTAGACCACAATGTCGCTTAACATCAGGCGAGTTGGTGGCCAAACGCCGACCTATTCTACATTAAAAAAAAAAAAAAAAAAACTTGCTGTGTTCCGCGGTTATGCCCGCAGACCCACAGGAACCGTTAAATGTTTCGGGATAAAGTTCAGCCATAGCTTCGCTTAGTTTTGGGTCAGGCGACCGTGTGTGAAAATGTCCCGAATTTAATTTTTATTATTGATTGTTTAGGATGATCTTCAAAACAAAGTTCTATCATGACACAGTTGACGAGTTTCAAGAACACTTGCATCTAATTCATCCAAATTTAATTACATTATTAAAAAACTAAGCCTGATAAATTCTAATTATGTAAATAATTAGCTGCGCCCCGCGGTTTCACCCTCGGTCCCACAGAAAATTTTAATTTTATCGGGTTAAAAAGTACAAAAGTAAAAGTAGTAGTAGAGTAGTTAGGGCGTGAAAGCGTTACAAACAAACATATGAACAAACTCACTTTCGCATTTGTAATATTAAGTAAGGATAGTTAGGATAAGATGACTGACTGCTCAAAGCGTAGACAGACATCATAATATTGTACCTACATTCTACAATATACATAATTTAACCCAAATTATACAGGGTTATTTTAAGCGAAGAAAGCCTAGTTGGGGAAGGCTCGCCTTTTAAGCTAGAGGGAGCGGGTTCGATCTCAGCCGAAGGCACGCACTAATTAGCTTATTGTAAACATATGTGCGTTTTTAATGTTATCTGTTACATAGCTGGAGTCCAGTGTATGGCGATAGGTTCGCCCCCTGTCACATTTAGGACTGAAAATCTTCCGGCGAAGTGTGGGTGTTGTAATACCCTCTACACCTCTGCCAGCCCCTTCGGGCGAACAGCGTGATGATATCTTACGTTTTGTTATTTTTAAATTCACCTAAAACTTTTTAAAATGATGATGTGCAAAATATACTCATCGTTATTATGTTCCATGATTTTTCACAAACTTTTTGCATGAAACAATGTTAAAAAGTTTGTTTGAAAAACGGTTAGCATCGAATTCTTAGTTGTAAGTGCCAACTTTTTAACTTTCAGTGCTGGATTTAGATACTCACCAAGTACAAATGAATAAGCGCGTATACACGTATGCAAACCACTTAATAGGGTGTAGGTATACGTTTTTACGTGATCATATTCGTACATGCATATTTCGGCTAGTTTTTCACCGAATTGTTCACCGACAATCTAAATGAGACATTAGGCTTCGTACGGGCTCTTTAATCTCATTTAAGACCGATTAAAATTATTGTAATTTTTATAATTTCGCCTTTTTGAGAGCGCTACACGAGCGAGCGAAAGGCGCAATCGGCTTGAGCGTTCGGCTTGCGCCGCATTTATCTCTCTTCCACTCGATTGGCTGCGTCCGAGGAGAAGTTTTGTTATGACGTTGAAACGTTAAACTACGAGTATCTTCCGTAAACCGACTTTATAGACAACCAATTTTTTTAAACTGGTCAAACTAAGTTATCAAAGATGTTAGGTATGATGCTGCGAAACTTCGTATTAGGTAAATTAAAAATAACCTTGTATGAAACATTCATAATTTTACCTACAAATAAATTATGAAGGTTGTATAGAAATTACGCCTACTAGGTATTCAACTGTACCCAACGGGGGTTATGAATGTTATGATCGTTCCTATACATAAATAAGTTAATAATATTCGAGACACACTGGGATCTAATAAATAATTAAGTATGAGTTATATGAATAGACTAGAAACGTGAGCGTACCGTGTATTAAACCGTGTATTGTAATTCATCACGCAATTTTTCAGAGCAAGTCAAAAACTTGCTCTTTTTGGAAATACTGTCATTTGCTGGGGATGAAAAGTACCTTTATGTATAACTAGCTGCGCCCCGCGGTTTCACCCACTGTCCCACAGGAACATTTTTTTTCGGGATAAAAAGTACCCAATGTCCTTTTCTGTACCTCAGACAACGTGTATGCAAAATTTTATGATGATCGGTTGATTAGTTAGGGCGTGAAAGCGTTACAAACAAACGAACAAACTCACTTTCGCATTTATGATATTAGTTAGAAATTGTGTTAATAAAATATGATAATAATAAATATTAACGCTTCATATTCATACTTAGGTACAGCTCCTTAGTAGGCGCAAACTATACAGGCCGGACGAGGCGAGGTTGCGGCTCGGAAAGGTGGTGATGCGCGCATTCAAACATGTTTATCGACCGAGGGAGCGTTAGCGGACGAAGTGACTTCAGCTTTGACAAAATGCTATCGTACGTCCCAATTATGTTCGGATCTCTGCTTTCCTTTACGGGTTGCATTTCTTAACCGATTCTCTTGAAACTTTGTGAGTAGGTTCAATTGTTTAGTTTTTTTGTCGAGTCAGTTATTTTTTTCAATATTTCGAAGATATTACTTTTTTTAACCTGCTGAAAAAATCATGAGAATCAGTTGAGGAATGCAACCTGTAGTAGAGAACAGACGTCAGCCGCGAGGTCCACAGCTCACAGACCTGCGTCTGTATGAGCACGCCACTATACAGTTTTTACGCCTGAACTGTGTCCGCGCCGCATTCTCGCCTTACGTCCGACCTCTATAATTTGCGCTTAGCCTGCTGTGTCTAGGACGCTCACAACACACATTAATTATGTAGAAAACTAACTCTAAGAACACCAGGCCTAGCATGCGCAACGCGACAAAGGTATTTCGACTCTTTCGAGACAGACGTATGTTTACACATAGCCTTGTCACGTTCTCGCATGACAAAAAGTGACGAGAATAATGTTGTCTCGCGCGCATTATAGATCTGCTAAACAGAAATCCAATTCATCCCTCAAATATTTACTCGTAATGTATTGTATCTGATAAATGTATATAATAATACTTTTATTCCATTATTAATGTGATTGCCTAAAACCCTATGTCCATTACCTTCTTCAATGTAAAAAAGCCGGCATATTCTATAAACACGTACCTACTTATATAAATAGATAATATAAGTACGTACTAAAACCTTTTGTCGACAAAGCTTGTCCCTAGCCTATGAGAATCATCCCCTATAATCCGATGGCGCATTTTCATTAGCAGATACGAAGCGAGCGATATGCGGGACGCGTGGAGATCGTTTCGGCTATTTTCGCTTTTAGATAACGGTTATATAATCTCAACACATCATCCATAGTCAATCTCCCTTAAGCCTTTACCGACAGAGCGCGATCCGTTTCGGCGATCCGATCTGGCGATGCGATCAAAGGGCCTACCATGACATCTTAAAGTAAAAGTAAAGTAAAGTAAAAATTTATTTAACATTGGACTAGTTTACATCAGATTAACAAGAAAAAAAAAGACAAAAGACGCTTAGATATTTTATTGCCACGATTGTTACGTTTTTTTACACGCTGCGCGATCATTAATCTTAATGCGCAGCGATACGATTCGCGTTCGCGCAGCGTCGAAAACAAAACGTAGGTAACCATCATTAAAATTCAAATTCAAATTCAAAATCATTTATTTGCAGAAATATAGGTACATACAGGATAGTTGGTCATAAATTATAAGAGTCTCACTATATTCAACCCCTAAGTAGCGTGAAAATTTAGGAAATAGTAGGTGGAAAATTAAACTTAAATGGTCATAAAATATCATGTCGTGGTACAATGTCAATCTTTGAAAACAATTAATTAAATTCAATACAATAATATCATGGCAATAAGATGTTATGGTAGGCTCCCTAAACGCTGCGATCTTTGTACTGCATTTATTAAATATGTTGTAATACTTGCGATCTACTGCAAGATGCTATATTTAGGAATGCTATCAAATATGCTAACGGTTATTTTAAAAGTTTTCATCTGCTACATGACTGGAGCCTGGTGTATGGCGACAGGTTCGCCCTCTGTCACATTTGGGACCGAATATCGCGAATATATATGTGAATCCCTATGAAAGCTACTTTTTGTATGCTGCTCGAAAAAAAGTACTTTCGGCATAGAGATGTACCGTATTAGCATTACAGATTGTTAAACCTTTTTTGTGTTAAGGCCAAAAAAGGCTTTTACCAGCAGGTGTTCAATATTTGTATATTCTTTTTTTGTACTTAGTCACCCTTGAACCGAATTAAAGCATTTTTTTCGTGTCGATGGAAAGGGCTCTTCGGAAAACTCACTCCGTATTGGGCGGAACTAGGTTTTTTGGCACGCATTTTAGGCGTACTTTTTGTGTTTTTTAGTCTTTTTATCTACTCTTACTTTTAATGTTACTGACATAGAATCGTAAAAATACCTACAAATATATTTTTTCTTATAATTCATGCTTCGTTGTCGTTACGTTTACTTAATAAGGCATCCAGTAAACGGAAAACGGAATAGTTATCACGAGTACGAGCGAGCGGGAAGGCACACGATTGCCACCGACACCACGCTTACACAATGCTCAATGCTTGTCCCGATCAGTCCTTAGGCCTCGTTCTCGGAGTCAGCGGCCGGCTGCGGCGGCGGCGGCACACGGCAGCGCTGGGCGGCGTAGCTAGGCCCACCGCTGCTTCCGCGTCTGCTTACTTAGAGAGCGAGGCCTTAAACCTACCATTCACACGCGTACCAACCCGCCTGATTTGTTGCTGGCAACAAAACTCCGGATGAAACTTCGTCTGAAAGCTATCGGCTCGCGGACTGATTCGCCACACCGAGCCCTCGTCGCCTAGCGCGTCTGAGTGCTCGTATTCGTACGGCGCGGCAGCGCGGCGTTCGGCTCGTGGCTTGTCTAATAAATGGCGAGCCATAGGAGTCTACTTACACCAAAGTAGTTGACAGCCGTCGACATTTTCAAGAAGTCAAACCGCACTCATGATGTGTGTGCTTTAATTTCTTGCAAAAAAAAAAAGACATCATACAAATAACATTATGTCGGCGACTTTGGTGTGCACACTATACGTTATCCTCGCGTCTACTCCACAAACTTCAGTAAATATCGATAAACCTACCGCAAATCAGCCATAAATTTACAATAAAAGGTTACCTTCACAATTTTCGATCAACTTTTTTACATAATACAGGAATTATGACCTACGAATAGAATGATTTATTCGAGCCCGTGAAATGCAAACATAAATCTATTCCTGAACCTAACCTTTAACTCAAATATCGGGAAATCAATAAAAAAGATCGTAAAGTTGATATGAACATACCTTAGGCGTATATATCTTACCTGATTATTGAAATATCAGAAGATTTTCGCCTTCTTGCTAGATTTATGGCTTTCGGTTTGAATTCTATAGTTTTTATTAGGTTTCATGAGCGAAAGAAATGGTGGTGAGAAAATCTGTTTGCTATTTTTAACCCCCGATGCAAAAAAGACGGGGTGTTATAAGTTTGACCTGTGTGTGTGTGTGTGTGTTTGTCTCCCGAACGGATAAACCGATTTTGGTTTTGTATATTTTTTTTGTTTGAAAGGTGAATTAGTTAAATGAAAATCTGTGTCGGGGGTTAAAACTTATTAACCGCGGGTAAAACCGCGGGTCGTAGCTAGTACAATAATAAAACAGGCAAGCATTGACGATAATTGGCACACATGCTCATAAAATTTTATTCTCTTAAATTGGGGATTCGACGAGACAAGCTGAGAAAAAAGTTTTATCTAAAAAAGATGTTCTTGCATTTTATCGTAATCACATTCAAGAATTCTTTAACCGAAATTGCGGGCTAAACGAAATTGTTTCAAACTTGGCTTTATGCCGCGGTCTCACAATGGTCATATTTGCACCGATCTAGATCTTAGCGATAGCCTAGTCAGAGAAGGCCTACCTCTCAAGCCAGAGAGAGCGAGTTCGAACCCAGCCGACGGCACGCACCAATTTGTGCATTGTGTGAAAATATGTGCGTATTGTATTGTTATATCATCTGCTACATGACTGGAGCCCGGTGTATGGCGACAGGCTCGCCCCATGTCACATTTGGGACTGAATATCGTCCGGCGAAGTGTGGGTGTTGTATTACCTCTGCCAGCCACCTCCAGGGAAAGGCGTGACGAAATCTATTTGTATATATAGGTCTTAGGAGGGCCGCGACGTTCTGAAATGTCTAAACAGACGCGCTACTTAAATTTCTTGAAAACCATTTGTCAGATTATGATGAAATTTAGCATGTACAATTAAATAACAATATCTCCGCATTCTACGCCCCTAGCTCGCCTCTTGTTTTTTTTAAAACGTTCTCTAGCGAAAATAGAGCTACGAAAAATATTCACATTTTTAAGGGGTCACTTTTGACTGATTTATTCAATAGGTAGACAAAGCAAATCAAAAATTCCATTACATAGGGAGGTTGTCTACATCATTAGCTGTTAAATGAATCCATAATACAAGGGAAATTCTTAGTTATTTAAGAATGATTACAGAAGTGCAAAAGTCATAAAAAAATTGAAATTGCACTTTGTCACTCTGTAGGTAACTTTAGAGGCTCGTCAGTATCAGTCTCGCTCTCTTCGCTTGCCTTCTTCTTCTAGACGAAATGGCTATAGAATACTTTAAGCCAATGCGAAATTAGTCTAGGTCGCCTAGGTCGAAGTTAGTCAGGTCGCCAGACTCTTAGGGCCAAGACATCACAGCAATGTGATAGGATAGAATAACAAGGATAGGACATCTGATAGATTTAGACTGACTAAGTCAAATAAGTCCTTTTTAGGCAATTGCGTTCGGTTTTATAATAAAATCCCCAAAAATTTAACAGAGCTCGCTGAAGGAAAATTGAAATCCCAAGTAAAAACTATATTTATAAAAAGAGGAAATTATAAGGTAACAATGATTAAGCAAAGATGTCTGGAGCCTTCCACTTCCGCCAAGTAGCCACTAGTACATAGATATAATATGATATTTACCTAGTTGTAAATATTTTGTGACACATTTTTTGTTATTATATTTCAGAATAAAAAAATAGGCCCTCAGTTTCTTGCCTGTGCTTCTGAGTAGTGGCTCTTTTTCTGAACAAGGCGGTCCAGTCTATTATAAAACGTTGACGTTCATAAGTGTAGCTTTGATACCCAATTGATTAAAAATATTTTGACTTTGACTTTGACTTTAATGTGGCTTCCACCATAAGTAAATTAACTAATTAATTATTAATAATTTTACACGGAAAGTATAAAGGTACCGTGCGAAGCCAAAGTGAGTCGCTAATTAGATAAAAAGTATTTTTACATTATTACAATCTCCATTCCCAAAATACACAAAAACCGGACATGGATCGAGTTTTAACAAAAATGCGGCTTCACATTTATTTTTAATCATGAAAAATACCGACATTAAGCTATTCAGAGCGAGTAATGAATTTTGCATTGCCACCGAAGCTGGGCCAACAATAATAATTAATGCCAGGAACAAATTAATCCCGCTTTAGTAAAGAAAATAAAATTAATATTCAGAAATAGGACAGATAAGTATTTAACCGCTGGGACTGTACATGTGCCAATTTGTTTTTTAAGATTGAAAGGGCCCACGTTTGAACACAACACACCTGATGGATGTCCAATATGGAGCACGCTTGCCCATGAGGTGCCTATTTACTCTTGTCTTGAAGAGACCCAGGTTGTATCTTAATAATAATAATATAATATCTTTATTTGAGCAAAAACAGGTACAGAGCTTAAATGTGAACCCTGAGTCCCACACTAGGAGGTCCTGTGCTGTGGAACTCAGTCCTTTCCCATCTTGGCTATTTAGTTTAGCTGAGCTGTAGGTAGACATTATAATAATTACTAAACCTTATTTGAAGTTTACACTAAAAGTAAGCACATAAATAAAGATATAAAATGTGTGTGTGTGTGTGTGTGTGTGTGCGTGTGCCTGTGACTGTTATACTATATCTATTGCTGAGGTGTTCCCCAGTAATAGATACAACCTGGGTCTCTGGGTCTCTCCCGGTCCGAGGCAGGATGCAAATTATTTGAAGCAATTATGCAAAGCTACGTCTTTCAGCTCAAACCAGCTTAACTTTTGCCCTTCGACTATTACTAGTGGCTTTGTTAGCTATAGACCTCGTAGCCGACGTTCGTCTTCCTTAAAAGAAAACATTTCCACCATTTTGAAAAAAAAATCCAAAGACATACCCGGCAAAAAAGTGTAATTATCGAACCTATTCTTTTACCTTTTTACCCGACTACACAAGGAGGGTTGCGTTTTTCGAGTGTATGAATGTATTTAGGTATGTGTGTATGTGGGTATGTATGTATGTATGTGGGTATGTATGAGGTTTCTTTGGCGCGCCCTACATAACAGCCTAAACAGCTTGATGGATTTCGACATGTGAGATGTCATTTGAATCGTCTTGATTCCACTATCAATACTATTAAAAAGGTGACATAGGGCAGTATAATATATTTGGCAGGGTTTTTGGTTTTGTTTTAATAATGTTTCTTGTTCTTTCATGATAAGACATAATACTGTATAACTATTTTGAGGCTTTACAACTATTATTAGCAAGATAAACTGATAACTGAATTGTGTTGACGTTATTTTGTAGGACACGGTTGTTAAGTTATAACAACAGCTACCAAGCCACGTCAATGCCCTTCAGACAGCCTATAGAAACTTTAAAAGCGACGGCAACCTCATGACCTATATTTTCGAACTAACTAGTAGAAATTTTGATCATACTTCAAAATCGTTAGCTCTTATGATCTTATTTGAGATCGATTTTGTCGTCAATGGGATAAGCCTGTAACTTAATATACACAAAGCCTGATTAACGGCTTTAAACCTTTATTGAGGGCCGACGGTGTCCCTCAATTTTCGTCACGCCTTTCCCCGAGGGGGCTGGCAGAGGTGTAATACAAGACCCACACACCGCTGGACGATATTCAGTCCCAAATGTGACAGAGGGCGCGCCTGTCGCCAAACGCCGGACTCCAGGCATGTAGCAGATGCCATACAATACGCACATATGTTCACACAATGAACTAATTGGTGCGTGCCGTCGCCGCGTCGTGCTGGGTTTGAACCAGCTTTCTCTGGCTTGAGAGGCGGGCCTTCTCCAACTAGGCTATCATCCCTCAATTGCAGATTTCAAATAAATCTTCGAACGAATCTCTCTAAACATAAGCAAACATTATTTTAGGAAACCATTCTTAATGACCTAAATAAAATGTTCACGGAAGCGACCTCAATTTTCGTGTCGAAGCTAAAAATAGACAGTGGTGCAGCTGAAGGTAATTTCTCTTTGCCAATTTGCTAACATTTCGAAATGACAATTTGGCGCTGGCCAGTAATTAAGAAGTTGGTTTTTGACGAGAGCAGCCATTGTAGCCGGGACTCCGTTAATGAACTGGTTGTCGATAGCTGGCTCGGTTTTGAAATTAACAAGCTATTCTGGCGCGTTTAATGTTACAAAGGGGTTTTAGGCTAGAACTGGCTTTAAACTTTAAGAACTTTATTTATGATGTCTATTTAAAGCTAACGTAGAAGAAAACTAGATAGATAGATAGATAAACTCTTTATTGTTCACACCACAGATAACAAAAATAACAAGAGAAAAATTATGATAAAACTTATTAGATAGTGTAACAACTGGCGGCCTTATCACTAAAAGCGATCTCTTCCAGGCAACCTTAGGATGGAGAGGATACGACAAATGATTATGGGACAGGGTGTGCAAAAATAAACATAAGATTGATACAAAGAAACAACAAAACATCGAGTATTATACCTATACACCTACATAAACTATTTAAATAAAACTTACATAAAATTACATCATACTAATATAATACATTCTAGTACTTAAAATACCTATAGTTAATAAAATATACTAATTATTACATACATATATCACTATATACATATAACTATTACATACATACAACACTGATAAATAAAACAATCAAGGCAATTTTGATAAATACAGCTTTTTTTACGGCGTCCTTAAAAATAGCAAGTGAAGGAGCATGTCTAGTAGCGACGGGCAGCTTGTTCCACAGTTGGACTGCCTGAAATGCAAACGACTGAAAAACTACTGAAATGAAAACTAGTGGACTGTAGGTATTACAAACAATATAAGATGCAAAGACTTGCATTTGACAATTGACTGCTTCGGTGGCTCAGTTGGTAGTGTACCTGCCTTTTGAGCTTGGGGGCGTGGGTTCTATTCCCACCTAGAGCAAACATTCATGTGATGACCATTTTTGTGTGTTCTATGTTTGGGTGTTAATATCTATTTATGTATGTAATTATAAATACATGTATATGTACGTATATCAGTCTCTGCAGCAATAGTGCAAGCTTTGCTTAGTTTGGGGTCAAGTGCCCGTGTGTGAAAATGTCCAGAATTTATTTATTTATTAAAGCTTGAAAAAGCGACTTCCCGTCAGCCATGTAACCAATTTTTAGACTTTTGTTGATAACTTAAAAATTGCTAGACCGATTTCGAATAAATTTACACTGGACCATTTCTAAGTATGATCTACCAAACGCCAAAAATAATCATTTAAATCGATTCACAATTGGCGGAGTAATCGCGTAACATAGATACAAAAAAAAAACAGTCGAATTGGAGAACCCTTTTTTTGGAAGTCGGTTAAAAAGACTACGAACTTAACTGTAGAGAACGTCCAAAGAGAATCTAGATGAACTGCGTGACAGAGGACTTGAATAGGAATAGGAAAAGAGTGAATTCAGTTGCAGGCGAGTTTGTTGAGAGTAATCTCCGAAACGAACTAGTCCGATTTCAAATAAAAATGGTTTTAGTAACCACCACAATCACCGAGTTTGATACTATAAAACTTGAGCAAACCCGCGTACAGATAATCAGAACAAGTAACATTATGAAAAAAAGATACAAAAAACACAGCGGCCAAATATTGTACCCCTTATTATAATATTGTACTTCGACTACCAAGACGGTTCAAATGACATCTCACATGTCGAAATCCATCAATCTGTTAAGGCTGTAGGGCGTGCCAAAAGTATCATACTAACACACATACATACCCACACACATCCATACATACTTACAAAACATAGCCCTCCTTCTTGCGCAGTTGGGTTAAAAGTAAATAAAATTGTTTAGTAAACATAACACATTTTTGGTTGGTGGAGGCGTCAGGTGTTCAGAATGCTGGCATTTATTTCGGCCAGAAATTGAGCATTGCCATCCAGCGGGGCAATGCTGCTAGCATTCTGGGCACCTTTCCCTCTGCCAACGGGCTTTTAGATTAGTTCTAGTTTTTAGTTAATATTTTAAGTTTTTATTTTTATTTTTGTTAAAGAATTAGACAAAACTGGAATATGTATATACACACATTTTTTACATATTTTGGAATATCGTGCCGAGTGTACCTACCTAATTATAACTAAAATATATTATTGTAAACTTACAATAGGTACAAAACAAAATATTTTTATCAGCCCATTCCCAGTGGGTTTTACATCATAATAACGTATTGCAGTATAATTAATTAACAGTAGTATGATAATAGCAGAGATTGTACAACTTTTTGGAATTTAGTGGATCCGGCTTGTTTCAAACGGTTGACATAATTGACACGGTATTTTTACTGCACCTAAAATAATCTTCTGTTTAGACATTTTGTATTCAATTCAATTTATTTATTCGAACCATAGGGTATTTCAAACACTTGGTAACGTCACGGTTTACAATGGTTAATACAATACAATTTGAATTCATAGCGGCTATAATGCCTTGTCAATTTTAAGAAGCTGTAAAGGGGCCTTGTCATAAAAAAATACTTAATTGTAAAATTTAAATCAACAAAAAATTATAATTAATGATATTACAAAATGTCATAGTAAAAATCATTCGTACAGTTTAGACGCCACTACAGCTCTTTCCCATTTCTTCTTGTCATTAACATAGTCTTCTCTATTAAAATAGGCATTAGTAATAAGGTATTTCTTAATAACATTTTTAGAAGTTTTTTCCTTGAGACCTACTAAAATTGCGAAATTGTATGCGTTACCCGACATGTAGCGCGCACAATTTCCGGTAAATGAAGTATTTGTTTGAGAAAAATCGAGGATATGTACATGTCGGGTCCTAGGGTTAGTATCGACGATAACGTCTAATCGATTGCGACTTTTAGAGTATAAAAAGTATTAAACGAAAATTTAAAAATAAAATGGTAATTCAACTTTGTTCACCTGGGTGATATCACCTAGGCGCAATAAATTGAAGTTTTAGTGGATTGATTTCAACTTATTATTTGTGCACCTGGGGTGATATAAATAAGAGGAAGTTTTAGTAGGTTCATTTCACCTTGGAATTCGTGCACCTGTTTTGGAATTACATTATAATGTATCTAAAAATAAATTAAGTATCTGTTTTCTGCAGTCTATATTAAGGAAAAACGAGCATATGTACATGTCAGGTCCTAGGGTTATTATCGACGATAATGTCTAATCGATATAAATATGCGACTTTTAGAGCTTAAAAAGTATAAGACAAAAAATTTACAAAGAAAATGGTAATTCCACGTGTATGAATGAAAAAATCCATCTAAATCATCCAATCTAACAACCAATCCAATCATCCACGTGAATGAATCATTTGAAGTGGATTCATTTCACCTTGGAATTCGTGCACCTGATCACCTGTATCACCTGAGAAAATTATAAAGTAATTGAACAAGGAAATCACATTTGCTTGAAGTTCACACAGATTACAAAGTTCACTAATTGGTGTTATAAGTTTGACGTGTTTGTGTGTGTCTGTCTCTAGCATCGTAGCTCATGTAGATGAATGTAGATAATCGTAGATGAACCGATTTTGTTTTTTTTTGTTTGAAAGGTGAATTAGTCAGGAGGTTTCTTAGCTACCTATGTTTTATGAAAATCAGTGTCGGAGGTTTTATAAATTTTAATTTTATACTTGTTCATACTGGTAATGAGTGTCACTCTACTTACCTATCTACTTTGTTTCTGAATGCATTCCCATTATTTACTAGCTAGTAGTTCCAATCTTAGCTTAGCTCGTGGCGGCGCCGCGCGCTCGCACCAACCTCCTCGGCCAGGCGCCGCTGACGCGCGCACTGCGTACTCTCAACGTTGTCGCGGCTGATACAGATTTGTTCTATTGTACTCTGGGTGAATTCACAAAGATAGCACTACATATATTGTGTTACCGTATGTTTCTTATAGGATATAGTTAGTTAGTACTTATTACTACACTATCGCATTAGGTATACCTGTAATGATAGCTGTAAGTTGTGAAACAAATAAATAAATAAATGTTTGATGAAAATCGGTGTCAGGAGTTTTATTAATTTATTATTAACTAGCTGTAACCCCGCGACTTCGTTCGCGTTTATTATTTATATATATATGTGAGCTATCCTATCTGTTAAGTTAGATCGAACTGCACACGGTGTGCAAATTTGATTGAAATCGGTTAAGTAGTTTAGGAGTCTATAGCGGACAAACAACGTGACACGTAATTTATATTTATTAAGATGAGATATACTTGTTCATACTGGTAATAAGTGTAACTCTACTTACCTATCTTGGATATTTACTTGGATTATTGACTAGCTCTTGAACGCAGACCTCATCTATCTCCATAACTCCTAGTTCAATTTTGCTCATATTTAAAATAAATAATGGTATTTCCATAAACTACTTGCCTGCAAAATTTCGTGAAGATTGGTTCAACGATTCTCAAGTTTTCGACAATCAAGTGCAGAGATGTCCCAGTTTACTCTGAGATCTCGTTTCGCTCGATAAACTACTACTATGAAAATAGTTACTCTTTATGAGAATAAAACGAATTTAAAAATCATTTTGTATAAATAAATCAAAAAGCTTTTAGAAGATTGGTTCAAATGATTTAATCTTAAATTCTTTAAACTACTGAACTACATTTTATTTCTAAGGCTAAAGTTCACCAAACTTAACAACGGATTAAATTTTAAACCGACTGGTTTTGACAGCTCTTCAATAAGTTAATTGGACAGTTAAATAAATAATTGCCCAGTTAAATTTCGGTAATTATGGGCCTTTGTACTACTGCCTACTATATACATAATATAAACCACGGCGAGACTTAATAAAAATAAATATTATTCCTAAGCAAGATCATATTTTGGCGTAGAATGCTCTACGACTCAATGGAGTGACATGAAACCATTGAAGCGTCAGACAAATTGGCAAAGACTACAAAAAAAAAACACGTATTGAGTTATGGAAAAGTGGCTGGGGGGCCTACCATGATATTCAAGATGATTAAGTTTTGTTTTGGACGCTGCGCGACCATGAACCTTATTGTTCAGCGATACGATTCGCGGTCGGTCAGCGTCGACAGCAAAACGTAACCATTACGGCATAAAGATGTCATCATGGTAACCCCTGAATATTCATCAGTATAGTCTGAAGTAATCTACTGCTACTGCTGCTCCTATGATGATTTTTATCACTCTGTAGAACAAAGAATTTACTAAACAAATTTTAATACTCATTTTAATTCATTTTGACTGCCTCGGTGGCTCAGTAAACCTGCCTTCTGAGCTTGGGGGCGTGGGTTCGATTCCCACCTAGGGCAAACATTTATGCGATGAACATTTGTGTTTGTTCTATGTCTGGGTGTTAATATGTATTTAAGTATGTATTTAAAAATATCTAAGTATGTATATCAGTCTCTGGCAGCCATAGTACAAGCTTTGCTTAGTTTGGGGTCAGGCGACCGTGTGTGGAAGTGTCCAGAATTAAAAAAAAAAAAAAATCAAACGAATACAATAATTCAGCCGACGTTGATAAACATAAAACGTATTGTGATTTAAAAAAAATACCAGTATTTAAAGAAAACTTAAAAGTTATTCACAGACTTTTTCTCTTGAATTTTGTATAAAATTTCATCAAAGTTATTGTAAAGAAACATGAATCTAAATCACGACAGGTTTTCGGTTTGATGGGATAAATTTAATATATTTCAAGTGCTGATATGAGCATATTATGATAGTCTTATTTTTATGAAGGTACTTATATGTATATGTGTTTGTATCTACGTTATTATTAATCCATATAACTGCCTCGGTGGCTCAGTCGGTAGTAAACCTGCCTTCTGAGCTAGGGGGTGTGGGTTCGATTCCCACGTAAGGTAAACATTCATGTGATTAACATTTGTGTTTGTTCTATGTCTGGGTGTTAATTATCTCTATAAGTGTGTAAATAAATCCGTGGCACGCAGGAATAACTGAACATCGCAAAAACGTCAATTTTTCAGGGCAGCCATTTTAAAGTTTGACATTTTCTGTTTAGTCGGTAAGTTAGTTAAACGATGATGTTAAAGTTATTTTGAGGGTTACTTGAGGCCCTCTTTCGTATGGTTTCAAGAATTTAACGAAATAACTTATAGTTTACACAATAATAGACTTGTCAAACAGCTGAAATGCCTTGAATAAATTGATAACTCGACTTGTAGACCAAGTTTTGGCTTTTAAGGACATTTATCCAGTTATTCACCATCTGAGTACGGATCATTTTTATCGGTTACCTTAGTTATTTCAGTGAAAAAGCATTATTTCTCATTAGTAAACCAATGACAACTTCAAACAGATATAGTTTGTCAAGTAATTATTACTACTTTACAAGAAATATCTTACTTTTCAGCATATAATGCAAAATGTAAAAAAGGCTTAGTATTTAAAATATATTTTTTTTAGAATTATACGCTCATTTACATAATCTAAAAACTATTTTCACTAACCTATTAAAATGATTTTTAAAACATATGGGAAAAACACAATGGAAACGCATTTGTTTCTAATTAAAATGAATTATTTAGAGTATACACTAAATTAACACATAGGCTAGACTTATTATCCCGAGAAATCAACAGTTGGCAATCGTTGAGTTCTACAAATAATAAAATATTAACCAAACACACTACAGGACATAAATACCTACTTATAAAAGGTCTTATTTAAAAAAGCTTTTCTAATTATTATTTTAAACGACTTCAAAAAACCATTTTAAAAAATCTTTGAAAATTTTCGTAATCTTAAGTGGCTGTAAAAAATCTGTAAAAATGTCTGATGACACACATGCTTAATACATGTTTTGTTAGATTGCTTACACATTACTTCGATCAATAATAATACTAATAAATAATAATAAAACCCTTTATTCAGACCAACTTAGTATCTATTTACAAAGTATTAAGAACTAAAAACTATGAGTGTGGATTTACAAGTATATTTTGGTAGTTAAACTAATCTTAATCTATTCTAATACTTAATTATTTTTTGTAGGTCTGTTTGCCAATCGGCAAAGATCTCCTCCAACCTTTTTCATTCCTGTCCATCTTGGGCCACTCTATTCCAAGTTACTCCTGCTACCTGTCTAATGTCATCATCCCACCTTTTCTGTGGTCTGCCCCTTTTCCTTTTCCTAGGGCACCATCGTGTCACAATTTTGCTCCATTTCTCTTGGCCTCTTATCATATGCCCTGCCCATAGCCATTTGAGTCTTCTGATTTTACATTAAAACAGGTAGTACGCAGGTGTTGAAAAGATTTTTCTTTACATTAATGTGAAGAGTTTTATCTTTCATGGCTTCTCTCAGACTCCAGTTTCTCTTTCAGCCATTTGTTATTCTTGTGTCAACTTCTTTGCGTATAGGGACCTCTTGTGTTATTAGCTGTCTCAGGTAGATGTATTCATCGGTGTAATCAATTTGGTTATTTCCTAGATGTATGGTGGTTTTCTTCCCGTTTGTCATTCATTACCTTTGTTTTCTCTGGATTCAACTTTAAACCTTTCTTCTCATTTTCATCCGCTAGTTCAAGTATCATTTGCTATATGTTTTTAGGTGTTTCAGCAAATAACATTATATATATATCGTTTGCGAACCTCGATTGTGTTAGGGAGACTCGGTCGACAGTGATTCCGAGGTTTTCCCAGTTAAGTCTCCTAAAGATTGTTTCGATAACCGCTGAGAATAGTTTTGGAGGTAGAGGGTCTCCATGTCTGACACCCTTTCCTACTCTAAATGGTTTACCTTTCTTTTCTAGTTGGATTCTCGCGGTGCTATGACTATTGTTTTAATTAAATAAAGTGAAAAAAAAGGAACTTCTTATTCTGATTGGCCATTATTGGTGTTTTTCCCCAAAAACCTTAAAACACAGATTTAAAAAATTGTCAGACTTCGTCTTAGACAACCATGGCTCTAAAGGGTCTAAATGATCTATGCTAGCGTCTCTTTACGGCTTTGCACCCCGCTATCAATCAACCCTGTATTGATTTGAATCTTTTGTGTAAGTATGCATGTAGGTAGGTACATAGTACACCAATGATAGTAATAGTCACCAATATGTACAGCATTATAATATATTTTTTATATTTACTTGACGTTGTTGCATGGCATGTTTGTTGGCGTTTAGGCTCCAGTAGGTACATAAAAAATGTCCAGCTCGGGTAGATAACAACTTGATATCTTGCTATTGCAGATGAAAACTAAATCACCACGGCAAAGGTAAAAGTGAACATGTGATAATGTCACTTTTTAAACAAAAATATTTGGCTTGCCATAACTTGACATCTCGATTTGTCAATGGAGGCAGAAACAGGCTATGTGTATACGTCGAGATATCCAGTATTTTGGATGTGAGTGTAAGTTGATAAATCAAGATGACAATTATTCATACACAAACTTATGCTTGACATCTCAATTTGTCAAGTTAAAATTATTTTTTGCAGAAAAGGCTTAGGTGTATAAGTCGAGATCTTCAATATTTTGAACAAGTGTTGATGTTGATAATTCAAGATGTCAATATTAGTAAGCAAACACACACTTGATAAGTCGTTTTATCAAGTAAAACACCATAAAATGCAAGGGTGTCGAGATGTACAAAACGCGATTGCTCTAAAACTATTGTATATTTCGGGCTGATTTTTTTATACATAGTAAAGCGCATACGAAGGAAGCGTTTAAGCCAATAAAAAAAAATCATGCAAGTCGAGTTGTTCAGTTATTCCTACGTGCCACGGAAATATTAACATGTATGTACTCATATATCAGTCTTTGGCCGCCATAGTACAAGCTTTGCTTAGTCTGGGGTCAGAGGACCGTGTGTGCAAGTGTCCCGAATATTATTATTATTTACAATATATTGTAAATAATAATAATCCTAATAATAATAATATAATAATGATCCTATAGGATCAACTGGGGCAAATGCGTCTGTGGGGCAATTGCGTCTTTCGACTGACAAACCTTTCACAAATTAGGAGCGACCTATATATTTTTTTATCTTTAGTTGCAATAATCTGTACAAGATGGCGTTAGTTGCCTAATTTGTGAAGGGTTTGTCAGTAATTCTCGAAAGACGCAATTGCCCCACAGACGCATTTTCTCCAGTTGACCCGACATGCAAAGATAGTGGGTAAGCGTATTCGTGGCTTGAATGCCAAACGCTTTAGGAAAATACCATACTTTTGTATTCAAATTTTCCTTAAACATCCTCCTTGAGTCGTACGCTTCGCTGGTGAGCGTCGTGTTGATCCCGACCGGTAATTTTCTGGTCAATTTGTCGCTATTTACGCCGATCAGTAGCATCGTGCATGACGTCACTGATTTTGGTGTCAAGCTGCTAACATTTGTTTCGACCGTCGTTTCAGGCTTCGACTACTAGAACTTTTTTTTAATTTTTTCAGATACTTACTTCCCTCAGACATTAAAGAAATAATTCTTATGCATTTTTAAGAATTCCCCTTTTCAATATTTAAATAACCTGAAATAGATTTTAATAGACGAAGTTACTTTATTTTTGGTTATCAGAGCGGTGTATTTGAGATTTCAGATAACAAGCAATATTTTCTAATTTTGCCTGTAGGTATAAAAACCGATTCCTGCTTTTTTTATCAAACATGTCGTGACGCTTTTCCCCCGAGGGGACTGGCAGAGGTGTAATACAACACCCACACTTCGCTGGCCAAAATACAGTACCAAATGTGACAGGGGGCGAACCTGCCGCCATTCACCGGGCTTCATTCATGTAGCAGATGACAAACAATACGCCGTCGGCTGGGTTCCAACCCGCTCCCTCTCGGCTTGAGAGGCGGTTCTCTCCAACTAGGCTGTCATCGCTTTTTCAAGGCTTTATTAATTGCTTGAATTACACACAAACATATAGATAATATTATACTTTTCATACTAGGTGCTCAATTTATTTCAAACTCGGTCAACTAGATTTTTTACTGAAATGAAAGAACAAAAACAACTTTGGATTTTTCTTTATACTACAATTACTTACTCTTTTCTAAGAGCGTCGTTTTACCAAGAATTTGGATTTTAAGAAATTGAATTTAAACTGGTCTAATATATCAAAGCAATTCCAAGTAAAACTATTTTCTAGTCTCTTTGAGAATAAATTATTATTGTCAACAATCAAATATCAGCGGTATTCAGTAAATTGATTCTTGATGCTTTTTCGAGATTTCGTGCGTCAAAGATTCAAATCAAGTCACTTATTTTTTCATGGAACGAAAAGATTATTTACACTTATTTTTTCATGGAATGAAAAGCTAAGAGTTTTTGAACTAATAACATTAACGATATTATAATAGTACCTACTTACTAGTGACCTGCTCCGACTTCGCACGGTACAGGCCGATTCAAACTTATAGAAGTTAGGCGCGAAACGCTGCGCAGTATTAAAGAACGAAGGTAGGTAAGCGCGGGCGACAGAGATTCAAGACCCTGCAAAGTCTAGTTTGCGGCGCACTTCACAGCCGAATTAAATTTGAATACCTGAAACCTATACCTATCTATACCTATACTAAACTACAATAAATGAAAATCAATCATAAAGGTATGTGATAATATTCATACTAAAATTGCAGCGCTGGCAGCGCTGTTTCCGCTCAAACAAACAACAGAATAAAAAAGTTTATTGTCATAAAGTCACACTAATTATAATTCATTAATAGGTATTAGGAATGCTCCTGTCATGTACGCGTCAATTTACGTACATTCGTTTTTATGTGTAGGTCTACTGTATTGGATGTCTGTGGTGTAGGTATATTTTTAACCTTTCTAAATTATGCTCAGATCAACCTAGAGGAAAAGATAGAACACTGCGTTATATCTAGCTGAAGCCACTTCTTTTTAAACTTGTATGCGTGGTAATGTTGCCATAAAAACATTTACAATTGCACGAAAACTAATACTAATTTCCAAACTCTACGTTAGCCATTTCCGTTCCAATAAACAACCTTAGTAGATTTAATATTCTAAAACTGCACATATTTGTAAGAGTTTAATGTTACGGCTTTTCAAAAATTGACTTGTAAAATAACTGCATAGTTTTAAAAAGAACATCAAAATGTAGTGGCCACACTTTTATAGTGCACTAAGTATGTATATTTATGTACAAGAAATTATACCATACACCAATGCACATAATGTCGAAGTATGAATGACCAAGCGAGTAGCGTAGTTTTTTTGCGTCAATGTGTGCGTGTTGTGTACATATACGACAGTAGCGTAGTTTTTGGATGGTTATTGGCTTTACCTAAATTTTACGCCGTGCGCCATCTTATTCTCTAGGTTGATCTGGGATATTGTGTTTCCTACAAATTTACATAATTATGAACACAATAGAGCGTGTTTAACGAAGCAATAACTAATGCCGCTGAGCATTCCCGTACGATAAGTACCTATATAATCATCATGTAGGCATATCTACTGAGCATTACCTAATAATCATACAGACCTGTAAACCCAAAGATCAGAACAACAGAATTTAACAGGCCTGCATGCGCACCGCGACATATCTTCTCATCATTTTTTGTCGTGTGAGAACGTGACAAGGCTACGTGTAAATATACACCTGTCTCGATAAAAAGAATCGACTAAATTACGTCGCGAATACGCGTGCAAGCAAAACTGAACAAGTAGGTTTAAATTAGGGATTTAAAAAAACTTCGGCATCGATTTTCATCAACACCGATTTTCATCAAACATAGCTAAGAACAATTCCGCTAATTCACTTTTCAAATAAAAAAAAAAACAAAATCAAAATCGGTTCATCCGTTCGCGAGTTACTTAGACCTTCTAACCACACCTAACCAAGGTTAGAAGGTTTATTTAAAGGTTAGGTTAGGTTAGGTCTAAGGGCGGAAATTGCTAATCTCCGAGCTACTTGCTCCAAAGCACGACGGCCCTACACTCGCTGTAGGCGGAGACGCAACGGTCGGACCGATGTCCAGCTGTCGGTTGAGGAGTTGGCAGTCGAGTGCCGGCTGTACAGCGTCTACCGCAATGCGAAGCGGGAACTACAGCTGGCTATTGGTCGGGCTAAATCTCAGGCCTGGGACGAGGCTCTGAAGGGCCTCGACGGAGACCCTTGGGGGCGCCCGTACAAAGCAGCTCGGAAAAAATTCCGGGGCCGGACGCCCCCGATCGCGGAATCTTTGGAGCCTAAGCTGCTGGACAGGGTGATGTCGGGGCTTTTCCCCGACAGCAGCCCTGAATTTGCCCCTCCAACGATGGCACCGTTCCACCATGAGCTGTTGAACCCGGACACCATCCCGCCTGTTTCAGAGGTAGAAATGAAGTTCGCAATCGGTTGCCTTCGTAGAAAAAGGACTGCACCGGGTCCAGATGGTATCCCAGGGCAGGTTCTTGGGATCGCCCTAAGGGAAATGGAGGATCGGCTAAGAGAACTGTTCGACGCGTGTTTCACGTCAGGGCAGTTCCCGAAGTTATGGAAGGACGGCCGATTGTGCCTACTGCGGAAGGAGGGTAGAGCCGTTGACTCTCCTTCTGGATATAGGCCAATTGTACTGTTGGACGATACGGGTAAGCTGTTAGAGAGAGTAGTAGCTTCCCGTGTCGTCCGACACTTGGAGGGGACCGGGCCTGGGCTTTCGGAAGCCCAGTATGGGTTCAGAGCGGGGCGGTCCACAATAGACGCTCTGATCTGGCTCAAGGATTGGACACAAGGTGCAGTCAGCGACGGGGAAAAAGCGTTGGCAGTCTCGCTTGACATAGCCAATGCATTCAACAGCCTTCCACATAGCACAATACAAGAGGCGCTTCGTTATCACAGAGTGCCCTTGTACCTGCGGAGGCTGTTGGTTGACTACCTCCAGGATCGCCAGGTCTTTGTGGAAGGACGCGACGGCTTGAGGCACCGTCGTGTCTCCTGCGGGGTCCCACAGGGGTCGGTGCTTGGACCGCTCCTGTGGAACATAGGCTACGACTGGGTCCTTCGCGGCACGCTGCCCGCATGTATGCGGGTAGCATGTTACGCAGATGATACCCTAGTCGTGGTCAGGGGACGGGACTTTGGGGAAGCGGTGCGGTTAGCCACGGTTGGAACAACTCTCGTGGTGGATCGCATACGCGCTCTAGGCTTAGAGGTGGCTCTCCACAAAACCGAGGCCCTACTGTTCCATGGGCCTCGGGGAGGACCCCGACCAGGAACTCGGGTGTTACTGGACGGAGTCTCCATCCCGATCAGGACCCAGATGAAGTATCTGGGTCTCATCCTTGACGGAAGGTGGACTTTTGGGGCCCACTTTGTCCAGCTGGCTCCTAGAGTCATGGGAGCTGCGGCCGCCTTAGGGAAGCTGCTGCCGAACGTGGGTGGCCCGAGTGCCATCTGCCGCCGGTTATACTCTGGAGTAGTCCGGAGTATGACTCTATACGGGGCACCAGTTTGGGTGGACGCCCTCACTCGCCACAACAAGACCCTACTGCGACGCCCGCAGCGGGTCATCGCGACGAGGGCAATACGCGGGTACCGAACGGTTTCCTGGACGGCAAGTTGCTTGTTGGCCGGTGATCCCCCCTGGGAGCTCCAAGCGGAGATCCTTGCCGAAGTGTATCACTTCGTGGCGGCAAGGAGATCCAGTGGAGACCCCCCAGCATGGGAGGAGGTCACACGCATGCGGCGGCAGGCACGAACTGCCTTGTTGCGACGGTGGATGGAGGACCTGGCTCCACCGGTCCCTGGGCAGTGGACGGTGGAGGCCATCCGCCCAGTCCTTCGGAAGTGGATGAAGCGGCGTTTCGGGACGTTAACCTTCCGATTGGTGCAGGTGCTTTCCGGACACGGTTGTTTTGGTAAGTACCTGCACAATATCGCAAGACGGGAGCCGACCCCGGTCTGCCACCAATGCGGAGTGCCGGAGGATACGGCGTTCCACACGCTGGAGGCGTGTGCTGCATGGAACTCGCAGCGGCGCACGCTTTCAGCGGTAATAGGGCGAAACCTCTCCCTACCGAGCGTGGTTAACGCCATGCTTGACAGTGAAAGGTCGTGGGACGCGATGGTCTCCTTTTGTGAGGATGTGATGGCGCAGAAGGAGGCTGCGGAGCGAGTCAGGGAGGACGATATTCGCTCTGACCCGATCCGGCGTAGACGTACAGGAGGGAGAAGAAGGCGGTTCGCTGCCCTGCTCCCTCCATAGTGTGGTCACTGGTGGAGAGTCAGGGACTCTCCACTGACTTGCACGGCCGCACACGTCTAGGGGGTGAGCAAGGTTGCCCCTACACATGCGCAGAGGCCTACCTGGGCCTACCGCCGTGGCGAGATAGTGACTGCTAGCGCGACCCTATCTCGCCCCACCTTGGCGAGGGACTGCTCACGGGGGAGGATTTTAGTGGGTTCGATTCCCACATACCCCCTTCCGCCAGCCCTGCAGCGGAAGGGAAGTGCGAGGGCATTTACCTCCCCCTAAACAAACAAAAAAAAAAAAAAAAAAAAGGTTAGGTCTAAGGGGAGTCACACACACACACACACAGACACACATATTCACACACACACACACACACTCACACACACACACACACGTCATAACACTGCGTCTGGGGTTAAAAACTTGGTCATGCGAGAGACTAACCGGTGGCATTAGATAGTGCTTTTAGCATCTCAATATCTATTGACATTTAAACCCACGCGCGCTGTTTTACTAGACCAAAATTTAGGTAAGAATATCGAATTGTTTTCTTCAAATTTGCCTCGGTACCGCAACCATGAAACTTGTCAGTTGTCAACACTAATTGTCGTGGCGCTACCTTGAATTCCAATAGACCGCCATCGTCAACGACTCAATTAGCAAGACTTTAAATATTGATTTGTTTACTTCCTCACATTTTCCTTTCTTTACTGGGTTTTTGAGCATAAACAAAAGTGGCTTAAGTAGATTAATGGGCACTTGCGCTGACTTAAAGGACTGCCTAAGTCTTTACTTAACTAGTCTTAACTACTCCTAATTAGCGCCTGTCTATTTTTTTAAATTTATTTAGAAAAGGTCGGCGTTTGACCACCATCTCGCCTGATGTTAAGCGACGTTGTGGTCTAAGATGGAGCACGACGACCTATAAGGTACTTATTCACTCTAGCCTTGAAGTTTTGTAGAGTGAACAAGTACAAAGACGGCAGTTGAGTGAGGCACTACAAGTGTGCCACTGCTCAGACCCGTCTTCGGAACGGTTACACCGGACTACATCCCGAAACACGACTAGGTCATTTCACGGCATGGCTTGGTCCGGTGGGTGGTAACTAGCCACGGCCGAAGCCTTCCACCAGAGTTTGCTACCCGGTTAGCACTACCCGGGGACCACGTGTAGGGAATCTAAATAAACAAAAGTGGCTTAAGTAAATTAATGGCCACTTGTGCTGACTTAAAGAACTGCCTTAGTATTTACTTAACTAGTCTTAACTACACCTAGTACCCCTAATACCTACTTAACTACACCTAGTACTTAATTAGCGCCTTTCTACAATTTTTGCACGAACCTTATGGTGTTCCTTATGTTAGCATACTTACAAAAAAATGCAGTCTATGCTCTGCTGTGCGACGTTTAGGTGAAGCCATAAACTACGCTAGGGTCGTTGTATGTACACAACATGCACACTTTGACGCAAAAAAAACTACGCTACTCGCTTGGTCATTCTTAACTCGACATTATTTGCATTGGTTTACGGTATTATTTCGTGTACGTAAAATATACATAGTGCATTATAAAAGTGTGGCCAGGACTACATTTTGAGGTTCTCTTTAAAAACTGCATTTTTTTAGTCAATTTTGAAAAAGCCGTAAAATTAAACTCTTACAAATATGTGCAGTTTTAGAATATTAAATCTACTAAGGTTGTATATTGGAACGGAAACGGCTAACGTAGAGTTAAGGAATAAATATTAAATACACACGTATAAAAAGAAGTGGCTTCAGCGAGATAAAGCGCAGTGTTCCATATTTTCCTCTAGGTTGGTCTGAGAACATAACAAATCGTCACGCCTTTCCCCCGAGGGGGCTGACAGAGGTGTAATACAACACCCACACTTCACCGGACGATATTCAGTCCCAAATGTGACAGGGGGCGAGCCTGTCGCCATACACCGGGCTCCAGTCATGTAGCAGATGACATACAATACGCGCATAATATAGATTGGAACATCCTTTGAAATTAATTAACTCTATTAAACCTACTCGCTAATGGAATACAATTTAAGGTGCTAATTTTGCGTTTATCGTGCGTTTATTAACTAAGTTTTATTTCTAAGCAAATTTCGCCTTAGGTCACACTTAAGTACAATAAATTGCGGTAAGAATTTTCTTGTCCAAAATGTAAGACACGCCTAGTAGAGATCGATTTTAAAAGACCATTACACGAAATGATGGATAGGTAGGTATTTGAGTTGAGGCTTGAGTAAGTTCGTCATTTTACCTCGAACGATTGAGCATTGAAATTCAATTCAATTGTCCACAATAGTTCAGATCAGAACAATTGGACTCTAAGTACTTACTAAGCACTTTGTACCTAAGTACTCAATAAGCAATTAGAACCTAGGTAGGTACTTAGAAAGCAATCAAGCTATTCGCATACAGGTGGATTCAAATAAGTCTTCTAATGAAGTATACCTAGGTATAGTATGTTTATTTGTATATTTAGTAATTATTTATGTAGGTATTAGTATTTTTTTAATGATTGAATGGGCCCACGTTTGTCCATGCAACACACCTGATGGAAAGTGACGATGCGGTCTAAGATGGAGCACGCTTGCCCATGAGGTGCCTATTCGCTATTGTTTTGAAGAGACCCAGGTTGTATCTATTGCTGGGACACCGAGGCAGGAAGTGCGTTCCACTCCTAGGCAGTTCTGATTAGGAAGGAGTTTTGAAAGCGCTTCGTGCGGGCTTTATTAAAGCTGACGACATATCGATGTAATGTCTGCCTCGATGACCTATGGCGGAAGTCAGATGACGGAATCAGCTCGTATAGTTCCTGTGCACATTCACAAAAATGGAGGCGGTAAAAAATTGACAAACTAGCTACACGTCGCCTGTGCTGGAGACTGTGCGCCATCTTCCTCTTTACCAGCGAGCGCCTGGTCATTGATTAATTTAATGTAGTATGGAATAATATGCAAGTTTATTGTAATTCACAAATTTGTAAGTACATTACTTAATTTTTTCTTTTCGTTAGAACACACCACCGTCCATGCTTAATCATAATGTGTTTATTCCATCTAAAGGCTGTCTGGAAGAGATCGCTCTTAACCGATAAGACCGCCCATTGCCCATTTATTTTTGAATGTTTAGTTTAAATTTATTTTGTATTTGATGTCAATAAAGAGTTTTTGTATTGTATACCCTTTGTACCTAATCATAAAGTCAGCCAATAGAGATCCTTAAACCAAGGACTAACTTGAGTGAAAATTACTTAGCTTCTAGCTAACTGGCTGCGCTAAGCAGATTCATCCACAGTCTCTCAGAACCGTTAATTTTTTGAGATGAAAGGCACCATGATAAGTACAAATTATTAATACTGTTGAAGTTTTTACAAATTTAGATACTAACCCACTTATACAACGTGTTGTTCTGAATTCCCGCAGAGTTTGTAGAGCTAGGTATGCTCCACTAGCAGAACACGAATAAACAATGGGAACCAACCTTGAAATCGAGAAAAAAAAACAGCTGCTCCAAACAAAAAGTTTGTTGATCGTCGACAAAATCTTTGGAACAGCCGTTTATTTTTCTCGATTTCAAGGTTATGATGGCCTAGTTGGAGAAGGCTCGTCTCTCAAACCAGAGGGAGCAGGTTCGAACCTGCCCAACGGCACGCACCAATTAGTTCATTGTGTGAACATATGTGGGGTATTGTGTGTCATCTGTTACATGATTGGAGCCCGATGTATGACGACAGGCTCACCCCCTGTCACATTTGGGACTGAATATCGTCCGGCAAAGTGTGTGTGTTGTATTACATCTCTGCCAGCCCCTCGGGGGAAAGATGTGACGATATTATTATGTATTGTTATGATTTCAAGGTTTATAGTTTGTTCGTGCTCTGGTAATAGAGTATTCCTACCTCTACAAATTCTGCGGAAATGCAAAACAACATGTTGTATAAGGGGGTTAGTATCTAAATCTGTAAATACTTCAACAGTATTAATAATTTGATAATCAGTACTTGTGCTCTCTTTATCAAGGCTTTATTAATTGCTCGATTACTCACAAAAATTGTGGATAGGTACTTGATACTTATCTACGTAATTTATTCCAAACTCGGTCAACTAGTTTTTTACCCAAATAAATCATTTTTTTTTACAACAAACTAGGCATGCGTTTGACCACTGACTCGCTTGATGAGAAGCGTCGACGTGATCGAAGGTGTAACACGCTTGCCTAGGAGATACCTATTCACTTTACTCTTAAACACCCCCGGATTGTATTTAGGTGGAAAGACAGACGCAGGCAACGAGTTCCACACCTCTGCAGTTCTTACAAGAAAAGTTGACTTGAAACGCTTGGTGCGATTTGGCGGAATTTCCACCATAAGTGGGTGTCTCTTACTGGTGCGCCTGGTACAATTATTATAAAAGAACGGCGATGGCTGGATCAGGTCGTGCAGTTCTTGTGCACACTCGCCGAAGTGTATTCTGTAAAATACCGACAGACTGGCCACTTCACGCCGGTGAAGTCAAATCTAATGAAATTAAAGAACAAAAAATGTGAGTTTTTTCTTTTAGAAATTAGGTTTCAATATTCGTAAAATATTCGTATTTGATACCAGCTAGAGATAGATGGATTTAAAAATTTTTTGTTTAGAAATTGTAAAAAATAAGTACTAGTGTCTATAGAGCTATTATAGACCTTGCAGCTTATTGGTCAACTCGCCCGTGACCATGTTTTGTCTTTATCTTCCTTATCAATTTTTTGACTAGATCGAAAAACACGGTCGCAGGTGAGTTGATCAATAAGCCGACCTCGCGACTGACGTCTGTGCTCCTCTATAGCTCAACTTCCACAACCGATTTTTGTGATATTTTGTGAGCAGGTTCGATAATTACAATACAATACAATACAATACAAAAACTCTTTATTGACACCAAATACGAAATAAATCTAAACTAAACATTAAAAAATATAGGCGCAATGGGCGGTCTTATCGCTTAAGAGCGATCTCTTCCAGACAACCTTTGGATGGAATAAGGTTTTGGAAATTTTTCGAAATGGCGGAATTCGGACATACGAAAGCATTTTTGTTGAAGCCAAAGCATAGACGCTTCGCTGTCTAACGCTCGCTCGGTCGAAATTAGAATTTAGTCAGTGTAACAACAGCCTTATCTCTAAGAGAGAGGACAAACACCGAACAAGAGACCTATTCTGACCAGTCGAGATATTGTTTGTCATTGTCTCTCCCGCTTGAAAAGTCATAGGAGTGACCAAGGAACATCTTACGCGTCTAGAATAGGAGGCCAGAACCCTCATTCCATAAGGAATAGTCAAATTATATAATACATTGCTAGGTAGGTATACATACAGGGGTACTGGTAATCAATTAGCATCTTTTTGAAGGTATATTCAGTACATCAAAACTAACATCTTTTGTTATACGACTTTTAAAAAATCGTATTTATTTTCTTCCATACAAAATTAAAAAAATAATCTGTTTGGCCTAAACATTATTAAATCTATGTAAAAAACGTGCGCGCTTTTTAAGGCGCGTACTGACAAGCCAGCAAGCAGCTCGGAAGTGTTAGAGATAAGCACAAAAACTTAAAAAAATGTTTGGGAAATTTGTTGAGTTTTCGGAAAAGCTGTAGAACAAAAGCTGTTTGTTTTGATGAACAAAATATGCTCTGAAAAGGATGCTAACTGATTACCAGTGACCCTGTATACTAGGTATAATATAACATACGTCTTAAAGTCACATCTATCAGCGAGCAGTCCCAAATATAATTATAGATTAATGCCGAAGCTATCCTTTATAATCCCATGATCAATATGGCGAGATTACACGCGAGGAAATTTATTGCTGTTTGCGAATCATGTTCGTGCGTACCATGTGTCGCCAGCCTAAAACGGATTATCCGTTTCACACTATTGGAGACTTTAATTGAGAATAATGAGATTTAGACAAAGATATTTAAAACTGTGTTTGTAAGGTTTAGTGCAAATTTTGCATATTACATATCGTCGCACCTTTCCCCCGAAAGGGCTGGTAGATGTGTATTAAAAAATCCACACTTTTCTAGCGCGTGACAGCGAGGAGAGCCTGAGGTGAGCAGGTGACATAAAATACTCACATAAATGTTAACACAGTGAACAAAGTGGTGCGTGCCATCGGCTGGGATCGAACCCAATTCCTCTAGTCTAGTTTGAGAAGAGGCGAGCCTGTCACCAAGCACCGGACTCCAGTTATGTAGCAGATGACATTAAATACGCACAAAATATTCACACAATGAACAAATTGGTACATGCCTTCGGCTGGGATCGAACCTGCTTCCTCTAGTTTGAGAACAGGAAAGCCTGCCGCCAACCACCGGGCTCCAGTTATGTAGCAGATGCGATTAAATACGCATCATTTATGATCACACATTGAACAAATTGGTTCGTGAATTCGGCTGGAATCAAACACGCTCCTTTTGGCTTGAGATGCTAACCTTACGAATAGTGTTTCAGTTTACCTAAATAAGTACTAACTAACATTTTAGAACACAAACTAATTTAACCCTTATGTCGTCCCAAAAAGACATTGTCCTAATCTAATTCAACATGCGGCGTAACGGCGAAAGGTCTATAATTGTCATCGTGTAGGTATATCGCTTGAAATGTTGATAAACTATTCAATGATTAATTTTATGAACAGAGATTATTCAAAAAACCAAGAACATAGGGGCGGTTATATAGTTTACCCATTGTTAAAACTAACTATAAGAAAAGTACCTTTCTTCACAGAACTTCTTCATTTATAAATAAATTCATAACAAAAAATGATATCGATGTATTCTCGGACAGTATGCACGTAATTCGCGCACGTTTAGCCTCAAATTTTTTTGATTCTCAACCTTAACTTTCTTGTACTTAGTATCTTGCTATATGTATGTCTTGCTATATGCTTGTATTACCTACATTACTTATTATACCCAGCACATTGCTGCTGCTATGCTCCATTCTAAGTTCCTATCTATTGGCGTGAATTTTTAATTGGCCTTGGAAACTAGATACAATATTAATTCTTTACTATCAATTGGCTGTAAATTCTCCAGTAAATGTAAAATAAAATAAATAATTAAATTTAATTTGTACATGCTAAATTTCATCATAATCTGACAAATGGTTTCCAAGAAATTTGACAAGAGCGATTAAATAGAAAATTCTGAGAGTCGCGGAACCTCAACTCAGATCCCCTTATTAAATAACGTTATAAAGCTTCGGAATAGTTAAGCAAAAGTTAAACCAAAGTTAGGTATAGGGTCAACTGGGGTAAACGCGTCTGTGGGGCAATTGCGTCTTTCGAGAATTATTGACAAACCCTTCACAAATTAGGCGCCTCCTACATCTTTTTTGTATCTTTAGTTGCAATAATCTGTACAAGATGGTGTTACATTCTTTAAAATTAAAACTTGATCGAAAAGATAAAACGCTGTTTAACTATTTTGAGACTATATATAGTTATCGTGTCGGTTTTGTTTTAATTTGTTGTTATATTTAAAGATGTTGTTTAATTAAATTATTAAATTTAGTGGTTGTTTAACGGTACTTTCTGTCTACCTAAGGTGTCTCCTGGTAACTTCGTACCGAGCTTCAAGATACAGGCCTAGAGCTTAGTTTGGGACTCACTGTCAACCTTTCAGTACTAGTTTATTTAGTTAATCCTTTTTCAGGTCAACCTGTCTGTATGTACTTTTATTTTTAATAAATAAATTTGATTTGATTTGTTTTTGATACCACGTTTATGAGTAAACGGATCGGTAATAATAAAATTACTTAAGTATAATATACAAAGTGCTAGATTTGGGTGTAGTAGTAAGTAACCTTGTTGGAAGTCGCAGTAGAAGTTTCACTTCAAAAAACAAATCTAGTATTCATACAAAAATTATCACGTTCAACCTAGTTAATTTGTATGGAGAATCGATTACTGTTCTTCAGAATTTTGCAAACTGATGTACTAAAAGTAATTTACTTTGACAGGAAAAAACAAAAACACGCTTAAGTATCACTACACACAAAACCAGCACCTTGTATAGCTCGATTATGATATACTGTTTATATACTACTTCGTTTTTTATTCCTCAGCTTTAGAAATCTCATTTGCCAACAAAAAGTTGCTCTGAAAAAGCGAGCCTACATTTTTCCGGCAGACGCAGACGGGTGAAATGCTACAAAAAGTAGCACAGAGCGCTGAGGACGTACTACAGAGGCTGGGACCGTCTCGGAGGGATAGGGTGTCGTTATACCCTAATGTATACACAGCTATGGAACTTGTCGTTCGTATAATAACGTTACTTTGGTGCTTTGACTAAAGTGCTTCTAAAAATAGCAAGACTTGTGTCCAAAGATGCACGCAAAATTTAAATTCAGTAGAGAACCTAAATATAACATAATACATCGTCACGCCTTTCCCCCGAGGGGGCTGGCAGAGGTGTAATACAACATCCACACTTCGCCAGACGATGTTCAGCCGCAAATGTGACAGGGGGCGAGCCTGTCGCTACACACCGGGCTCCAGTCATGTAGCAGATGATGAATACGCTCATATGATCGACACAATGAGCAAATTGGTGCGCGTCGTCGGCTGGGTTCGAACCCGCTCCCTCTGGCTTGAGAGGCGGGCTTTCTCGCAACTAGGCTGCCATCGCTGTACCTAATTAAGTAGGTTTTGAATAAGAATTTGCAAAACTACTTTCTCTTTACAAACTCTTGACCGATGTTGCTCATATTTAAGCGTACAATTTGTATTAAAGTGGGGTACTTGCTTGCAAAATTTAAAAAAGAATAGATGGACTCAAATATCACACAAGTGCTGGTTGATTTTTTACCGTCTCGATAATAAATTTGTAGGGTGCAAATGATTAGAACTTCAATATTTTTATCGGTTATTTTCGTACTATGTAGTAAATGCGAAAGTTTGTAAGAATGGATGGTTGGATGGATGGCTGTTTGTTGCTCTTTCACACCAGATCGGCTGAACAGATCTGGATGAAATTTGGCACAGAGATAGATTATAGTCTAGAATAGCACATAGGATACTTTTTAACCGTAGGGAAAACCACGGGGCGCAGCTAGTGATAAATTAATTCTACAGCATGGGCTTCTACTCCGTTCCCCTAATATAGCGATTTTTTTGAGACGGTAAGTTGACGATGACAACAAATAACTATAAATAATGATGACAAATGGCAACGGATAAGCATAATAATGAATAAACAGCATCAGTGTTATTTGAACACAAATAAACGCGTCATTTGTACCATTTCTCCCAGCTATTGTTCACATTTCAAACATTACTTAACGATCGTAACAACTTTACGGAGATATGATTAATTATACCCACACTTCCACTTTAAGAAGCAAGCCAGACAGAAAAGATGTCAGACGAAGACGAAACATAGTCGGGACGTAGATCCCTTCAATGTACAATCTTAGATCAACCTAGAGAATAAGATGGCGCACGGCGTATGATTTAGGTGAAGCCAAATACCATCCAAAACTACGTTTCTGTCATATTTGTACACAACACGCACATATTGACGCAAAATAACTACGCTACTCGCTTGGTCATTCTTACCTCGACATTATGTGCATTGGTGTATGGTATAATTTCGTGTACATAAATGTACATAGTGCATTATAAAAGTGTGGCCTACACTATGACTACATTTTGAGTTTCTTTTCAAAAACTGTGCAGTTTTTTAAAAGTCAATTTTGAAAAAGCCCTAACATTAGACTCATACAAATATGAGCAGTTCAAGAATATTAAATCTACTAAGGTTGTTTAATGGAACGGAAATGGCTAAAGTAGAGTTTGGGAATTAATATTAACCTTTTAAGGAAGATAAAGAAATTAAAGTTAAAAAAAAAAAAACCAGCAAAGCGACGTGTTATTAAAAATAGAACTAGCCACCCCAAAAAAAGAAAGCAAATGCATGAAATTTTCTAAGAAAAAACGCTAATTTATATTAAATAGCGTTTTTATTGTTTTAAAATTTCATGCATTTACATTCATATAAAATGTATAGAAAAGACGCGACGCAACACATACAGAGAAGACGGGGCCGCTGACTGGGCGTGGATTTTTCTCTATTTTTATGAAGGTTCCATCTCTTCGCTCCGTTTGAGTCTCGTCCTGGTACGTCTTTTCTTTCTGGCCAGCGCCTAACACTCACCGAAGCAAAGTGGAGCTTGTAAGCACGTATTTAAATTACGTAGCTATATGTACTTCGTAAAGTACTTTTGTGAATACAAATATGTCATCCTTTGCAGGCCTTAAATATTAATACCCGTGTACTTAATTACTTATTACAGGCTAATTACTTTAAGCTCACGGGAAGCCTACGAGTACTTGGGCTTGTGTGGTGGGTGTGAATAGCTATGGTGTAGTAGCGGCAGGATCGTGTGACGTCACCCGAAATATCAGACGAATCTGGGGTGAACAAAGACACTCCATACAAGTACCTACTCCTGTTCATTGTTATCGTCATCTAAGTAAGTAGTCTTTTCTTTATTCCCCTTCTAGGACATACCTAGGCTTTTCTTAAGCTATGGCATTTGCTTTGGTCTTGCGGTCAATCGGGTTCAGTAGAACTAGCACGGGCCGGAGACAGATTGTCTTTCCACCGTTTTTTTATCCGATCTTAGATTAGACAAAGCTAGAATAGGGATACGAGTATGTTTGTCTCTTTCTCGCTGAATAAAAACGGTAGCAAAACAATTTTGACTGCCTCGGTGGCTCAGGTTTGTTAATTCTTACATCGACATTATGTGCATTGGTATAAGGTATGACTTTGTGTACAAAAATATATATAGTGCATTATAAAAGTGTGGCCAGGACTACATTTCGAGGTTCTTTTAAAAAATGTGCAGTTTTTTTACAAGTCAACATTGAAAAAGCCATAACATTAAACTCTTACAAATATGTGCATATATGGAATATTAAATCTTTAAGGTTGTATATGGGAACGGAAATGGCTAACGTAGAGTTTGGGAATTAATATTAGTTTTCGTGCAATTGTAAATGTTTTTCATGGCAGCACATTGAAAAAGAAGTGGCTTCAGCGAGATATAACGCAGTGTTCCGTCTTTTCCTCTAGGTTTATCTGAGTCTGTACAATAAAACCCATGTTCGATCTGCAATTTTAACAATATCGGCGAACAAACCGCCGGTCGAACAAGGCTTTGCTCACCTCCACTCAAGTTATGAATTATAAATTGAACTTACTTCATGTAGCCATGGTTTTTGAACGTGGTTACATGCATTAATAGCTTCTACCCTTATTTAAACATCGGATAGCATAATTAACATACGTCTATAATTTGGTTTCAGGTACCGTTATTGAAAAGCAGACTCTATCAAGCCGATTTTATTTACTTACCTCGAATGGGTTCGGAAACCGGTATAACCGGATACTCTTACAATATAATCCTACTAATATTATAAACGCGAAAGTTTGTAAGAATGGATGGATGGATGTTTGTTACTCTTTCACGCCAGAACGTCCTAACAGATCTGGATGAAATTTGGCACATAGATAGATTATAGTCTAGAACAGCACATAGGATACTTTTTATCCGCGGGTGAAACCGCGGGGCGCAGCTAGTACCATATATTATTATCGTTAGTGTACTAGCCCCGATTATAGGTACTTACAAATAAATATGCATAAACTAATCAATAGTTGACAGCCTCGGTAGCTTAGTCGGTAGTGAACCTGCCTTCCGAGCTAGGAGGCGTGGGTTCGATTCCTACCCAGAGCAAACATTCATGTGATGAACATTTGTGTTTGTTCCATGTCTGGGTGTTAATATCTATTTAAGCATGTATTTAAAATATATAAGGATGTATATCAGTCTCTGGCAGTCATAGTACAAGCTTTGCTTAGTTTGAGGTCAGGCGATCGTGTGTGAAAGTGTCCCGAATTTATTATTATTATTATTATAAAAGATCATTCGTGTACAAGGGCGGCCACATAAACTGAAGTTTTAATTATTTTTTTCCGTATTTTGTAATTAAGACTTTTTGTCCTGCGCAGTTTTACCTGATAAGCTATTTCATTAGCACATGCAAAATTGAGCCATTTTTGCATAATTAAGTAAAAAAAAAAGAACTGTCTCAATCGGCCTACTCTAGAAAAAGTTATGCATTCATTGTAATCAGTGAGTAAACAATGAATCATCTCCTTACTTACTTTTCTTACCCTGAGAGTTAGAATTTTTCAGCCAGCTAGTTGAGCAGTGGGGAAGTAGCGAAATTTAAATGGGACCAATTTCAGGGTATACCCTTTCCAATAAAATTAAAATCGGATTACTCTGTAAAAAGTTATGCGTCGTCATAGATAAAAAAAAATCTTTAATGTATGATCTAACAAAAAAATTCATTAAAATCGATTCACAATAAAATTGACGGAGTAATCACGTAGCATACAACAACAACAACTCTTCGATTCACAATTGACGGAGTAATCACGTAGCATACAACAACAACAACAACAACTCTTTATTAAAAACATAAAATAATTACAATAGTACTTAAATAAGGCTTTACTAAGTTTTTAATTGGCGGTTGACAAATTCACCTTTCAAACAAAAAAAAAAGACAAAATCAAAATTAGTTTAAACGTTTGGGAGCTAAGATGCTACAGTCAGACACACACACACACACACACACACGTCAAACTTATAACACCCCGGCGTTTTTGTGTCGGGGGTTAATAACCGTATACCTTATAAACCATATAAAATAAATATTTAATAAATAATATATTTCTTTTGCCACTACTTTGAGAGTACTTATACTATGAACACTTTGAAGTTATAAAAAGTACAGTTAATATTTTATTTCCTAAGTAGTAGCAGTACCTACTTCAAAGAAAAAAATAACAAGGTCCAGAGGAAAATTCTAAAAAAAAATTCATTATCAGTATCAAAGAGAAACTTTCGTACTTTTAAGGTACCGTTCAACAGCTTTACACCCTGAAAAATAACAAGAAGAATTTTTATTTTTTTACCTATAGCGACGTATTTCTGTTTATAACACAAATTTATAGTGGGTTATACAAAATTATGTCCTCTGGCTGGAGAGGCGGGCCTTCTCCCAACTAGGTTGCCATCGCTTTACACACATCGCATGTGTGTTTTGGTACATTTCAAAACACACATAATTATACTAAACACAAAATAGACGATAATCTGCACGACTATCTCAACATGGACATGATGCACATGATGCATGATGAACATGGATGCCTACGACCATCGTTTAGCACGAAAACCCTTCCACAGCCGTAAGAGGCCCGCGACGCTTTGAAATTTCCAGACAAACGCGCTTTTCAAATTTCTTGAAAACCAATTGTCAGATTATGAAGACAAATACTAAATAATAAATAGCATGTACAATTCAATTAACAATATCTCCGCCCCTATGTTCTTGTTTTTTTTTCACACGTTCTCAAGCGAAAATAGAGCTATGAAAAATATCCGCATTTTTAAGGGGTCACTTTTGACTGATTTGTTCAATAGATAGACAAAGCAAATCATAAATTCCATTACATAGGGAGGTTGTCTACATCATTAGCTGTTAAATGAATCCATAATACAAGGGACATTCTTAGTTATTAAAAATGAATGAAATTAAAAATAAATGATTAGAAAAATGCAAACGTCATAAAAAAAATAAAAAAACACTTTGTCACTCTGTAGGTAACTTTAGAGGCTCGTCAGTATCATTACTTGCTCTCTTCGCTCGTCATCTTCTTCTAGACGAAATGGCTATGGAAAACCTTACGCCAATGCGAAGTTAGTCTAAAGTGGTCGCCGGACTCTTAAGCCACTATCAACTCCTATCACACTAATTTCCCCAATTAAACCAAAAACGCCTCGTTATAAAAATAAAAATATATCAATTACGGGAAAAGGGTTTCCTGAAGGAAATTCCGCTTGATTTGTCCCCCGCATTTGTATTCCCCGCTGGTCGGATCATTATCGCCGCCCTTCAATTAACTCCCTCAAACTTGGATTAACAAACGTGAAAAAAGAAAAAGGAAATTCCAAAATTCTCTGCAACTAATTACTCACTTTGAAGGGTGAGGAATATTAAGAAGGTTTCATGGTTTTTGCGCTCCCTCCCTTGCTATTAATTATGTAGTTAGGAAAATTGGTAAATTGTTTGAATTTGTTGCTTTGTGCTACGTACACTACATAAGTAGGTACATTTTAATTGCAGCGTATTCTCATTAGTGAAATTACAAAACCAACAAAAATTTAAGTTGATTGATTGACAAATATTAATTTTGACAAGAATAACAGCAACTTTACATATCGTCACGTCTTTCCCCCGAGGGGGCTGGCAGAGGTGTAAGGCAGAGGTGTAATACAGCTCCCACACTTCGCCGGACGATATTCAGTCCCAAATGTGACAGAGGGCGTGTCTGACGCCATACACCGGGCTCCAGTCATGTAGCAGATGACATACAATACGCACATATTATGTTCACACAACAAATAAATTGGTGCGTGCCTTCGGGCTGGGTTCGAACCAGCTCCCTCTGGCTTGAGAGGTAGGCCTTCTCTAACTAGGCTATCATCGCTATCCTATACATCCTTAAAAAATATGCAAACAAAAGAATGCAAAAAAAGATGTGCCTACTTACTTAACACTCCTAAATATTTCAGAACAAAAGTCTTGTTTTTCTATTATTTTGTGCTCCGTGACGAATGGCTGAAGGAAATAAGGACAAAAGTTTCTAGGGCTATTGTCAAAATTTATTAGGAAAAGTCGGACTTATGCCTTTGTTTTCCTAATACGTAGAATTAAAGGCTTTGCATTAAACTATCTAAATTTTAAATTGACTTACAACTTTGAGGCTTAATGACGAGAATGTATTCTATTACAGTAGTATACAAGCGTGCTATGCGACTACGATACAAAACACGTTAACCACCTCAGACCACATTACAAAACACGTTAACCACCACAGACCACGTTACAAAACGGACGATGAACTTAAGTATGAATGGCTATAGTTGTAGACGGCACTTTCGCTATCGCGTCGACGGCACCCGCTCGGCTCCCCACCCCATCGGCGCTGGCGTCCCTCAGGGGTCAGCGCTGGCCCCCGTTCTGTTCTCCCTCTACACGCATGACATTCCACGTCATCCGAAGGTAGAGCTTGCGCTTTTCGCGGACGATACTGCCCTCTTTATAAGAGGGTGGAATCAGTCCATCTCTTTCCGCACGCTTCAACAAGCCCTGCACCGCTTAGGCGACTGGTTTGAGAAGTGGGCCATCTCGGTCAATCCGGACAAAAGCGCAGCAGTGTGCTTTCACCCCAACAAATGGCCTATCCGGCAGCAGCTCATGCTGCACGATAGGCCCATCCCCTGGGTGAACTCGACCTTGGCGTGACCCTCGATCGTGGACTCACCTTCTCGAGGCACATCCGGACAGTTAGGAATCGAGCGGTTTTCTTTTTAAGCCGACTCGCCCCCCTTCTTAACGATCGTAGTAAGTTATCCCTTAGAAATAAGGTGATATTGTACAAAATTTGCATCCGCCCTGTTATGACCTACGCCTCCGTAGTGTTTGCCCACGCGTCTGGCTTCGACCTGGACAAGCTCCAGGCCGTCCAGAATAGATTTATTCGCAGAGCGGTCTGAGCCAGCTGGTTCCAGCGAAACTCCGACTTGCACTGCGATGTAGAGCTCCCCTCCATTCGGCAGTACTTTAAATTCACTTCGCGTAGATACTTTGATAGGGCCTCCCACCATTCAAATCCTCTAGTCGTTCGCACGGCGGACTACTCAGTAGACACCGCTGCCCCCCGCCCTCTCCGTAGACGCCCTAGAGACATCTTCGGCGACCCTTTACTAGCTGCGCCCAGGGGTTTTACCCGCGGGATTTTAGCTATTTTATAATCTGTAACGCATTTCGTCATTTTTTTATCTCGGATCTCTACCAAACTGTACAGGATCATTCGCTGGGCTCATCTAAAGATTGCCGGAAAATGTTATCAAAATCGCTTTAGCCCGTTTTTGAGTTCCTAGTGTCTATATTTACACACAAGTCTTTTTTTTAAATTAAATTAACAGTTTTAAAGATTAACCTCCGCAAAGTAACGCCTGATTCAATCAACCATATTCATCACCTTCCTACCTTTAATCCACTCAAGTGGGGTCGTTACAGTATGTACACTTTCTTCATTTGTCACTATCACTCGTCAACTCAGAATTAACTTACTTCTCACCCTCTTGCACGAAGTTCATCCATACTTTCTTCGGTCGCCGTCTACAATTTTTTTTTTTTTTTTTATGAATGACTAATGCTGTTGGCCACTGAGGCCTCTACAGCGTACCGGACGTAAGGCAAGCGTGGAGGGCGCAGGACCTTAATAGACTTTAGTTATTTAAAGCTAAGGGCGACTGGCACAAGGGCACCGGGCACCACTGAGGTACGGACCTCGGCTTGGACCGTCGCCGGGGGGGGGGGGGGGGGGGGGGGAGTCGATTTGCCCAGGCAACCCAGAGGGGGTTTGCGCTTGAGCCCTATTGGGTTTATCTGTTTGACTATTTGGAGAGAGTCTATTTCATTTTAAAAAAAAGACTTGTGTGTAAATATAGACACTATGAACTCAAAAACGGGCTAAAGCGATTTTGATAACATTTTCCGGCAATCTTTAGATGAGCCCAGCGAATGATCCTGTACAGTTTGGTAGAGATCCGAGATAAAAAAATGACGAAATGCGTTACAGATTATAAAATAGCTAAAATCCCGCGGGTAAAACCCCTGGGCGCAGCTAGTAAAATATTAAACATTCATATATCGTCACGGCTTTCCCCCGAAGAGGCTGGCATTGTAATACAACACCCACACTTTGCCGGACCATATTCAGTCCCAAATGTGACAGGGGGCGAGCCTGTCGCCATACACCGGGCTCCAGTCATGTAGCAGACGACATGCAATACGCACATAATTATTACACAATGAACAAATTGGTGCGTGCCGTCGGCTGGGATCGAACCCGCTCCCTCTGGCTTGAGAGGCGGGCCTTCTCCAACTAGGCTATCATCGCAACAAAAATACTATAACGACAAAAAATAACCACATACCTACACGAGAAAGAACAGTTCGTTCTCTATTAGATTTATCCAGCGACAGAAAATATAAAAGTACGTTTTGTAAATGTAACGTAACGTAAAGTTATTTACATCAATTTTCTCTGCCGTTTGTCTCACAGACAAAACAAAGAAAAACAAACCAATAAACACACAAGTAAATGAACTGTGACAGTGTGATGGAAACGTACTTAGGCAAAAAGTATCTCTCATAACTGTTGATAACGAAATGGGCGACACACTATTATGGTATGGTTACATTCATTAGGCCTGCCTCTCAAGCCAGAGGGAGCGGGTAAAAGCGATGCCAGTCTAGTTTGGAGGCCTGCCTCTCAAGTCAGAGGGAGCGGGTTCAGACCCAGCAAACAGCACGCATCAATTTGTTCATTCTGTGAACATACGAGTATGTGCGTATTGTTTGACATCTGCTATATATGACTGGAGCCCGGTGTACGGCGACAGGCTCGCTTCCTGTCACATTTGGGACTAAAAATCGTCCGGCGAAGTGTGGGTCTCGTATTTCACCTCTGCCAGCCCCCTCGGGGGAAAAGCGTGACGATATGTTACATTAGCGCACGATTATTCGTGTTGCGTTGTCCCGCTAAAATCGCCGTTTTCGGTTATTTATCGGCGATGTTCTTGTCTACAGTAGCGGTCAACTCGTCGCGTTTCTGCGGAATCGAGGTGGCCGATAATTCAACCGATACATCGCCGAGTGACGAACTAACCGGCGGCTGGACTTGTCGCTATAGCCCGAATTATCGCCGATAGCCTAGCTTGCTAGCTTGATAGCTTGCAGAGCCCGACAGGGTCCATTGGACTATGTACTCATATTTTTAACATCTTGTACTGTATGGTTGCAAATAAAATATCTTGAATCTTGAATCTAGCCGCAAATACAGCCGCACCATGACAGTAAAAAAGGAGCCTTCTTATTATTAGGCCTCGTTTCACTTGCAAGAAAACTTTCGCGAGAAATATCCGACAGTCCGTCCGACAGCAGGTTGCAAGTGTACGCTTCGTACTAAATGGCGTCGGACATTTTCTCGAGGGAGTTTTTATGCAGATGGAAATGCGGTCTTCGAATCAGGCGAATATTTTAAGGGTTCCGCGACGATCTGAATTGTCAATACAAACGCGCTTGTCAAATTTCCGGAAACCATTTGTCAGATTATAATGAAATGAACTATTTACAATTAAACGAACAATTACATGCAAGATTATATCTCCGCCAAAATATTTTTCTTCAAAACGTCCTCAAGAGAAAATAAAACTATGAAAAACCGCATTTGGAGGTCACTTTTGATTGATTTATTCAATAGATAGACAAAGCAAATCAAAAATACCTCTACATAGGAAGGTTGTCTAAATCAGCGTTTAAAATAAACCATAAAACAAGGGAAATGCTTAGTTATTTAAGAATTATTAGAGAAGTACAAAAGTCATAAAAAATATTGAAATTGCACTTTGTCACTCTGTAGATAACTTTAGAGGCTCGTCAGTATTTTTACTAGCTCTCTTTGCTCGTCGCCTCCTTCTACACGAAATGGCAATAGAAAACCTTGGCAATGCGATGTTAGTCTAAAGTAGTCATGCACCGGACCCTTAACTTTTAGGTAGCATATTTCGTATATATATCGTGTGTCGTCTATCGGTGACGCATACTCGGAGTAGGGCACGGGCTTTAAAATACCTAATGCTACTAATCTGCTTAATTCGTCATTCACCGCATCGCTTAAAGCAAATGGCACCGACCGCGACTTATAAAAGACTGGTTTAGCGTCTGGCTTAAGTGGCAGTTTAATTTCAAACTTGTTAAAACACCCTAGATCATCAGAAAACGCTTTCGGAAACAATCTAGTGAGGTCGTCGTGAATGTTATAAATATGCGACTCCTTCTGGCCAAGCGTCGACACGAGACGCATATTAAAAGCTCTCATAAAATCTCTCCCCAGAAGAGCGGGGCCCGCGCCCCCCCGGATCACATACACCGGTAGTTCTTCACAATGCTCTAAATAAATCACTCTAACCGTCATGAACCCAACTACTTCCATTTTTGAACTTGTATAAGTAAATAATTTTTTTGAAGGTAGTGATAACGGTACATCCGAAAATGTTGATCTATACATACTTTCCGAAATTACCGATACAGGGGAGCCGCTATCGATTTCACACACAATTTTACGACCTCCCAAGCTCACTGTGTCAGTCATTGGAACCTCGCCATGACAATTAATATTTAAGAGAAACTCACCATCATCTCCCTCATCATCGGAATTACCTTGCTCGACGTAATTCACTTTTTTCTTCGGGCACACCCTTTTAAGGTGACCTTTCCGAGAACAACCTCTACAAGTATAATTGGCAAACCGACACTCGGCCGTCCGATGGCCTTTAAAACCGCACACAGCACAAGGTACACTGCGATCCTGTGATCCTTTTGCAGTAGAATCCCCACGCTGGTTGATCTTGAACACGGCGTCGCGGGCCGCGGCGGCGGCCACGTCGGCGGAGCACCCCGGCGACGGCCTGGCCGCCGCGGCCCCCGCGCGCGCACACCGCACGCTCTCCGCCAGCTCCACGGCTTTCCCCAATGTCAAGTCCTTGATGTCTTGAGCAAATAGCTTATCTCGTTCGTGGCCGGCTAACATTCCCATCACAAACTTATCTAGCAGCGAATCTTCCAAATTCTTGAACCCGCAATGAGCGGCGAGCCCGCGCAATCGTGCGGCCCACTGATAATGATCGAACTCTCTGCGAACCCGCAGCGCTTAGGTGTGAAGTGATTGTCCAAAATTTGTATTATACTTTCAAAATTCTTCGTATCCAAATCGTCCGGCAGGGCGAGATTGCAAGCTAACTGGTACGTGTTCTCGTTGAGTGCGCTCAACAGCACCGCCTTTTTTCTCACACCCGATTTGTCTGTGGCCTCGTCGATGTTGTTCGCGATGAACCATTGGCACAATCGACTTTTATAGATCTTCCAATCTTGATTTTGGTGATCAAAGTTGGTGATTGCACCCAATGTAGATGTAACACCGAACATTTTTTTTTCACATATGTAGGTAGACCTCGTCGCCAATTGTTGTGTATGCGGGAGCAAATGACAAGTCGGTAGTTGAATGCACACTGATCTATTCTTCGTATTGACCTTGCTTATAAGTGGTCGCAGCCACAACTACCACCATTTACATATATAACACCCCGAATGGGCTGGCAGAGGTGTAATACAACACCCACACTTTGCCGGACCATATTCAGTCCCTAATGTGACAGGGGGCGAGCCTGTCGCCATACACCGGGCTCCAATCATGCTAGCAGATGACATACAATACGAACATATGCTCACACAATGAACAAATTGGTGCGTGCCGTCGGCTGGGTTTGAACCCGCTCCCTCTGGCTTGAGAGACGGACCTTCGCCCAACTAGGCTGCCATCGTACTCGTTGGGTAGCAATATCACAGAAATGTACCTCTCTTTGCTCGTCGCCTCCTTTTAAACGAAATGGCAATAGAAAACATTGGCAATGCGATGTTAGTCTAAAGTAGTCGCCGGACCCTTAACTTGTGGGTAGCAAAATCACAGAAATGTAAACCTCCTGCGGAATAATAACTTGTAGTCTCATCACTCATTACCATTTCCTGATCATAGCTACTCAAAAATTCTAAACAGACAACTAGTTAACACCCACATGGATGTTCCCAACTCTTAGCCAGATGTTCGTGTGAGTGCACGCGCATTACGCTGGCCGGCCAGAGAGGAATGACTACGACCAGTTTCAGACGACCAAAATTGTTTTAAAACTAACTAGCAAGATTGCTTTACATTTTCCTTCGTAAATTCTTTAGTTCACTTTGCTTAATTAATATTTGTATTGAAAAATCTAAGGAAAAATCTGAAACATGCAATGAGAATTAAAGGGTTATAGTACCTTATTCTGTTTGAGATTTTTTTTATAATCTTTTGTTTTAGCTAGACTGCATCGCAAGTTATCCTTAATTTAGTGTGATTTATGACTGTGAAACTAACTACAGTATGTTATAATTATGCATTTATCCATGGTCACTAAATAAATAACACTAGCTGCGCCCCGCGGTATAACTAATTATTTAAAAAAAAATAGTCTATGAGTTATTTCAGACCAAAGTATTATAATATACTCAGCCAGGTATAGCATTCAGGAACACGTAGTGACGTCAATTGATGCCTAAGCAAGATCGAAATAGGCCAATGACAACAAGTTCGAAAGAGACGGACGACAATGACGTCATTACGTATTTGCTGAAAGCTAGACCTTGTTTTTTGGATCATGTTCCAGACTATAACCTATTTATGTGCCAATTCAACCTGATCTGTTCAGCTGTTCTGGCGTGATTGACTAACAAACATCCATACATTCATCCAAAATTTCGCATTACAATATTATTAGTGTGATCCTGTTTAAGTAGATAATAAATTTACTTAGCTACAGCCTATTTCATTTTGTTGGAAACGATTTATGACAATAATCTACTAACCGTAAACTGTAGTAACAGAGTCTAGCTGTATACAGTATGTTACAAAAACCCTGTTGTATAATTGAAGGGCATGTAAGGGACACTTAAAATTATTCATTAAAAAAACCAAAAAAATGTACGTTAAAAATTGCAAGAGTTATGTCCGGTTTTAGACATATCATCACGCCTCTCCCCCGAGGGGGCTGGCAGAGATGTGATATAACACCCACACTTCGCCGAACGATACTCAGTCCCAAATATGACAGGGGGCGAGCCTGTCACCATACACCGGGCTCCAGTCATGTAGCAGATGACATACAATACGCACATACGCACATATGTTCACCCAATGAACAAATTGGTGTGTGCCGTCGGCTGGATTCGAACCCGCTCCCTTTGGCTTGAGAGGCGGGCCTTCTCCAACTAGGCCATCATCGCTAATCATAAAAACGCAAGAAAAAAAGGAAATTTCACAGAAATGTTAACAAATCTGGATCATACGTTGGAGGCTTCATTCTAATGTATGTTAAAAAAAAATTATGGTCAATATTTAAAAAGTAGCACAATTGTGTCAGATAATGGATGCACACCTCGCGGATATAACAGGGTTTTTGTAACACCCTGTAGATAGAGTACTGATAGTTGTTATCGAAAATATCCAACCACTCATATCCACTCACAAACATCAATAAACACGAGCTACAGAACACGTAGAGCAAATGTTTGGTGTACTACACTCGGTACACATCGAAAACGTTCGATGTTTGAAAGCAGCGACCACAAACGACCACAAACGTGGCCGGCGCATCCACACCGTCCAACGCGCAATCACCCTAAAGCGGTTTCCACTTTCAACCAGATGCTTGTACGATTCTCTAATGCTCTCAAGGCTCCAAATCGCACCGTGGATGGTTTACGTTCCGCGATTTTATTGCTCTGCCCGTCCATTCAATTCCCAATCTGACGTTTATTATTTTTAATGGAATGTGCAGGAATAGCATTCGTTTTCTCAAGATAAGTCTTGATTATTTGAGATTGTGTTGATTAGAATAGTCACTCAGAACTTTATGCTGAGGGCTGTTTCGGTTTGAAATGGAATTTTTTTTTTTTTCAAAATCGCTGAAAACGTCAACAAGCTTTTATGAAGTGCACATCTGACTAATTACGATTATCATGATGAAGTTATTGGGAGAAACGTGAGCTGAGCAAAATGAGCCCAAACACGGTTAATCTACTATTAGCTTTCGTAGAGTTCCTAGAGCCACTTTCCGACTATATTTATTTTGTTTTTATTTTATTTATTTTAACAAAATCTACAGCTCTCAATAAAAAATTACATAAACTTACAGATAAACTACAGCTAATAGCGGATTTACATTTTTACATCTACACCCAAGAATACAAAAAAGCGGCATCGTTTTATAGTCGACATACCTACAACACGCACGAAACGCTTTGGTTCCTCATTTCTTATACGGACCGCTAGAGTGTGGAATACTCTGCCAGAGTGCGTGTTCCCTGACACTTATAATCTGGGTGTCTTCAAGTCTCGAGTGAAACGGTTTCTTCTAGGGCAAGCGTGCTCTATCGTAGGCCACTTCACTGCTTATATTAAGGCATGTTGGCGGCCAAACTCAAGCCTATTTAGTAATTTAAAAAAAAAAAGTTTTTTTTTTATGCATGGTAGGCCCCCTGGCCTACCATGACATCTTATTGCCATGATGGTTTCGTTTTGTCTGCATGACCCCGAATCATATCGCCGCGCAATAAGGTCCATGGTCGCGCAATAACCTAACATATTATTGCATTTTTACCGTGATAAGCAAGTATACCAAATTTCAGTCCAATCAAACGTCAGGAATTGGTTCTAATTTAGCTTTCAAGATTTAACCTATACTAGCGTACATATCTACTAAATAACACGTCTAATTCAATAAAATCTTGGATAAAAAATAAAAATCCGTTTTTGAAATGTTTTGCTATTTTGTTTTAAAAAATTTCGATCCATGACGCAACCATAACGGAATGGAGAAACCCAATATGTGAAGAATAAGGAAGGAAGTTGATTATGACTGTATGTTTGTTACCTTGACTGTTAACTAACTACCTACTATTGTTATCCTTATCCCAAACCATAATTTTGATGCAGGTGTAGTATTTGCTTGCAAGCTAAGTTGCACGTAATTGCCACTCTCCGAGTCGTACTCTACGTGGTCTGCAAACTTCTCTCAAGCCGAATTGTTCCAAAGAATAACTTATCCACCAGACAAAGAGCCGCTGGCTTAAACAAAATTCAGGCTTGAATCTCGATTTAAAACTTGTTTAACCACACTTAAAACCAGTTTAAAATCGAGATTCATGACTGAGCGTTGTTTCTGAATTCGGCTCTAAGTAGGTATATAAACGCATCTTTGCTCAATGAACAAACCTTTTAAGCAACTTAAAGAAGATGCACTTCAAAAGACAAATGTTTTATATTCAATTTGCGACCAGATAAATCAATGAACCGTAGCTCAAGATTATTCGTACGTGGTTGAATTTCGCTTGGTTTGGAATACGAAATAGACTCCATTCTATACTAAGAGAGATTTTTACTCGGTAAATAAGATCAGCATACCTTTATACACAGGTAGGTATTTAGCAGTCTCTAAATGAGTATGTCGGCACCAAGTCGTATCCGGAGCGCAAGCGCCACCTAGTGGCACTCGATGGAGTCAGTGACTCGCGCGCCATCGATTCGTGACATTACTTTCCGGTTGGCGGGCGGCGCGAGCGGTCATCTCTGAACCATCGCGCGTTCTACGATACGTCCTACTTCGTTAAATGTGTCTACTTATCCATTGTGCTATTAATTGTTCGAATTATAATTTGCTAAGTGTACGAGCGTGTTTCCTTCATCCGACACTACCCACCAACGCCCACAGTTAAGAGGATGAGTGCTGAAGATGATGACGAGGACCACCGCCCTCTTCCCCCGACATCAGAACTGGGATCGGTGTTGGATCAGAACAAGGAAGCAAATATCTGGCGTGCCATGTTCGAACAACAAGATAAGAACATGCGAGCATTGATTGAGGCGCTGCAATCATCGAAACCAGCCTACCGTGTAGAACTACCCGCATTCGATCCTGAAAAACAAGATATCGACGCAAGATCGTGGTGCGCGACAGCAGATTTGTGTTTTTCCGAGAATCCTCCAACCGGCGGTCGACTTGTTCTGGCAAGCAAGGCGCTAAAAGGTGAAACATCAACATGGCTATCTCAAATATCCTACGAAGGAATGACATGGAGTGAATTTAAGGTACTGTTTACAACACGATTTATTTCAACCGAGACAAGAAACAGAGCGAAAAACTGAGTGAAAAGGAAACATTACCCGCGTTTGCAAGTCGCATACAATCAATATCAAACGAGAGAAGTTAAATGCTACTATTGTGGATGAACCGGACATAAACGAATTGAGTGCAGAAGCAAGCCGATGGACACGAGAGGAAGGCCTACAACGTCTACATCGTCGTCGAATCAAACAGCGCAGCAGCCGGCAGCGAAGCCCTTGGTGTGCTTCAAATGTGGCAAGCCGGGCCACATAGCCGTCCGGTGTACGAGCGGCAGTGGCGGTAGCGGCGGCAGCGACGGCAGCGGCGGCAGCGGAACGGCCGACGGCGGAGCGCGGAGCGAGCGGCGCATCGGTGTCTGCGTCATACAACCACCATCGGGCACGTAACAACACAAAGGTTGTTATGCGTGTATGTATGCGTGTATGTATATAACACAAAGGACATTATGCGTTTTACTTACGATTCTGGTGCTGAATGCTTGTGCGTAAAGGACAAATTGTATCGAAATTTAGTGAACGTGTTAGTAATGTTGTTGCTATGGTTGGTCAAACGCGAGTATTCAGTACAGAACAAATATGCTGTGTAGTGATTAACGATCACCCTCTCGAAGTTTTATTGACAAATCTAGGCTTTTCAGTTTTCCGAACTTTTCATTATCAGTTTGCCTACAACGTGAGTAACAGGCGAGCTTCAGGTTAAGTTGATTGATCCGAATCGCACGGTGCAGAGGCGACCGTATAGGATATCGGTGGACGAACTTAGCGTTTTACAATGAAAGTTTTAAATTCTAAGCTACAAATTTGCACACGATAGGCTAAGAAAAATGCTAGCGGGTCATGTACCAGTCGATTTTGAAGTTGATAATGATAATGATGATTATGAGCAAGCTGAAGCTAGAAAGTCGAGTAATCTCTTTCGGCCGTATTGTGTTCGACCGTACCAGTAGTTATTACGTAGTCGTAGCCCGGTAGAAATCGGGTGCGCGGTGCGTGTTTAACTCTGGCGGAGGTCGGGGTCTGGAAAGACCATGATCCATGCGCTGGATGTGAGAGAGCAATGCGATTGCTGGTCGGCTGGAGAGCCGTGGCGTTAGAGGTTGGCTCGAAGGTTTCTGTAAGCTTGGCGGTTTGAGATGCAGTAGTCTTAAAAGTTGATTGAAACGACTGTGGTACATCACCTATGCTAGTAATTGCTATACTTTCGATTATTCCCATTTTTGATTAAGTTTGATTGATTAAGTAAAGAGAAAGATTTGGCTCAAATAAAATCGTAGAGTTCTAAAACTGTGTTATTTTGGTCGATGAATCTAGAGTTTAGTCAGGAGTGACCGAATGGAAACAAAGTTCTCTCGTGGTATATTTGTTTGCAGGGTAACCCTCACACGAGGACGTGTGCAAGCAGGATGGCCGTGTCGGCACCAAGTCGTATCCGGAGCGCAAGCGCCACCTAGTGGCACTCGATGGAGTCAGTGACTCGCGCGCCATCGATTCGTGACATTACTTTCCGGTTGGCGGGCGGCGCGAGCGGTCATCTCTGAACCATCGCGCGTTCTACGATACGTCCTACTTCGTTAAATGTGTCTACTTATCCATTGTGCTATTAATTGTTCGAATTATAATTTGCTAAGTGTACGAGCGTGTTTCCTTCATCCGACACTACCCACCAACGCCCACAGTTAAGAGGATGAGTGCTGAAGATGATGACGAGGACCACCGCCCTCTTCCCCCGACAAGTATATTTCTGAACATCGGTAAATATGGGCGTTGGCAGGGAGGCGGCAGTGGGGGCAGTTGGCCCTACTCTAAAAATTAAACAAATTCAAGTTTACTTAACGACCAATTCAAATTTTCTGATTAAGTAAGTAGTTAATTTTTTTTTGAAGTGTTTAACTAATAAATTTGCTGCGCCAAGCAGTGTGACCTGCGGCTAAAAAAGTATCCTATTTTCTTTTCTGTACTCCTGACTACGTGACGCAAAATTTCATGGCGATCGGTCGAGTAGTTGGCTTCAAAGCGGTACAAACAAACTAACTCACTTTTACATTTTTAAGGTTAGTTAGAATAGGATAGGATAATATAATATGTCTTTACTTTAATATACTATAACAACTTCAATCAAATCAAATCAAATCAAATAATTTATTTTGCAAAACATGGGTTACAGATAGTTCTTAAACATAAAATTAGTTCGCCATGGTTTAACCGCTTGGTATGCAAAAGTTTACAGAATGCAGTTTATTTAATTTACTACATACTTTAATATTCTTTATACTTCAAAAATGTCTATACAAATGGTGATAATTAAACCTGCCTAGAATTAATATTTCAATTGTCTATGCATCATTGTGCCCCCGGGCCCAATGACTGCCGACGCCTCTGTCTATTCGTTTGATTACTTTTGAGTGTTTATTCTTTCGTTAAACAAAACGATTGATCCAAACTGTACATATTATACTTCCATATATTTTACAGATATTTAAATTAACAGATTTGTGATTTGTTTTTTTTTGGTGTAATTTAATGTACTTAAATTTTTCTAGCAAAGATCAATTTGAAATTGAAAGAGCTTGAAATTGCAAAGTGATTAAGGCCCCATTTACACGATACCATTTTCTTGTACATTTAAGGGCAATAATTGAATGCAATACTTTACGCGCAATAATAAAATTGATCTTCAAGAATTGTAAGCAACTGTTTACACGCGGGTATAAGTAAAAAAATGGAATGCAATTATTGTATGAAAGTCTTGCCAAGAAATAATTGCAAATGTCTTTTGTTTACACCAATGCAATTATCTTTGGGCGATTATTGCTTACAAGTTTTGACTTGTCTAAACACAGAGTTGTAGGTATGTGCGTGTACCATTTATTAGTGGGTTGCTTCAAGTATTGCACGTATTTGCGTTGGCAAATTTTTCATTCAAGTATTGAATGTGTAGAAGCTATGTTTTGTAGCTCTACTCAAAGATTGTTAGATGCTCCGAGAACCTCTCTTCTTCCTATTTATTTTTTGATCGAAAACCTTTTCTTACGACGTATTCTCAACAGTTTTTCCCTCAGAAGAGCAGCAACGATTGAACCTCACTCACTAAACTCATGTTTGCAAATGAAGAGATAATCCAGTTGAATACAAGAATTGCTTAAGAAATTATTGCATGAGCTATTTACACCAAGAAAAGTTTTGAAGCAAAACTTGTATAAACAGATCAACAATGTCACGTGTTGTTTATACCATGCAAGTCATTTATTGCTTCAATTTAATTGTATACAATAGGCAAGAAACTTGCATCGTGTAAATGGGCCTTAAAACTAGAAAACTATTCGACCTTGTACAAGGCTATACGGATAAGTGCTACTTATTAGCTGAAAGGAGTTCATAGTACTAAAAAATAATAATTGAGATCATCGTTAAAATTATGAAAAAAAAACACCAGTCCAATTCGTTTACTTTACAGTGAATGTCGTTATTCTATGAAACGGAACTTCGATTCTATTAAGCATTGTTTTAAAATTGTAAATGCATTGTCGATTTTTGACACTTCTGGCATACAACAAGTGTCAATTTGAGGCAATTCATTAACAATAAAAAAAAATGGTTAGTAGAATTGGCAGCTGATTTCTCTTTCACGGTTTCAACTCGTTTCAAATTACAAAGAATGATACATTAGTAGCTGTATCCCACGGTTTTGCCCGTAAAAAGTAGCCTATGTCCTGTACCAGACTATGAAAGACTATAAAGATCTCGTTAAAGAGTTTGAAATTAACCTTTTTTATACCACTGCTTTTAAATTCAAGCAGCTTATAAACATTAGTCATTTTTCATTAATAAAAAAATCTGCATATCTCTTAAATTTAAATTTAAATGTATCTTATTTCTATTCAATTTAAATTTAAATGTAGCTTATTTCTTTATTGTCTAAATATCACGTGAGTCTGTTTTTAAATGTTACTTATCTATTTTCCTATCTACTGGTAAAAATTTATAATTGACCTTTTGTCTCTATCTTTTTCTATTTATAATTTGTGCCCAGCTTTAAGTTTTCCTAAAAAAATAAAATAAAACACTGTATCCGTGTGCCAAATTTCATTTCGATCCGTTCAGCTGGTTTGACATGATTAAGTAACAAACATCCATCCATTCTTCTAAACTATCGCATTTGTAAAATTAATGTGATGATTATATTAAACTATGTTCCTATTACTATGTACATGAGACCGCATTTCATATTCAGCTACCGTGGCAGAGTAATATTTTACGAATCACAATCGCACTTAACGCTAAAATCATAAATGCAAAAATTTGGATGGAGGGATGTTTGTTACTCAATCACGCTAGAACGGCTGAACGGACCCGGATACAATTTGACACAGGGACAGATTATAGTCTGGAATAGTACATAAGAAACTTGTTAACCGCGAGTAAAACCGCAGCGCGCAGGTAGCAAGCTACATACTTAGTTAACAGTAAAAGCTTTTAGTTTGCGCTTCGTTTAATGTTAAACCAAGCAATAACTGAAATCCCTTTGATATCAATAGGCGTATTTACACTGAGATTAAGTGCTGTCAACTGTCAACGTCATTTAAATGTCATAGAGTATATTTTATTCTACTTTTAATTTTTCTACCTAGGACCATACCTACTCGCCATAAGATTTGAAAGTACATTCGTTTGGGATAAAAAATAATGTAGTTATGTGGCTACTGAAGAATATTGGATTTAGACTGATCTAATAAATAAATAAATAATAAATATTCGAGACATTTTTGCGTGCACCCCAAACATTTGACCCCAAACTAAGCAAACTTGGAACTATAGCTGCCAGAGACTGATAAACATATGTATTTAAATAAACATTTTTAAACACAAACTCATATAAATATTAGCCCCCAAACATAACATAAATACAAATGTTCATCATATGAATGTTTGCCCTAGGTAGGAAAAGAACCCGCGCCCCTAAGCTCAGAAGGCAGGCTCACAACCAACTGAGCCACCGAGGCAGTCAAATCTATCTACTAACTAGAATATAGCTGTCTTTATTATTTCTGCTTATAAGACAAGGACATCAATAATAATTACTCTAACAAGTTTAGTGAAAAAAAGTATGTGTTCAAAATTCGCTTAAATTTCACATTCAATTGAAGCAAAATCGAATATTATTTATTTCAAGCGCTATCCTAATATACAAGATACTCATGTCAATAAGGTAATTCGAAGAATTAGATGTCTGAAGAAACTGCAATTAGAACGGCTTGCTAGACATTCGGAGAAATTAACGAAATGAATTTGAACTTAATTTTTATAAACTGAATATCATAGCTCCGGGATTGCTGTTTTCTGTAATTTTTTTTTGTTTATATTCCCATTACGCTGGGAAAGGATCATTCCTAATTTTCTCTAGGTACTTGTTTTTATGTGAAACTAGCAGACCCTGCGAACTTCGTACCGCCTAATAGTAGATTTTATAATCATTGTTTTAGGCATTTAAAAAAAAAATCGGTGCGTAAGAACCATCCTCGTACTACAAGGAATATTCTAAAAAAAAATAATTACGAAATTAGTTCTGCTACTCTCGAAATTAGCAACACGTTCAGCGATTTATTTTTATGTTTTGAAATTAATACGGAACTTAAAGAAAAAAAAAAAGGTGCAGATCATTTTAAAACCTATTTTGGACACGCTAAAGAATGGTTTAGTGAAATTGTGTTCTATTTTCCTGAGTGAACTAAGTATTGTTGAGAATTAAACAGCTTGGAAGAAAGTAATTAATATTCTGTAATTAAAGGTTAAGGTAAGCTTTGCGGTCCTAATTGGATAACTTAAATGAAACAGTTAGGTAAAACTTCCTTCTAATTTAACTTGGATACTGCTTAGGGCTAAGTTTGGAGAAATCAGTACGTACTTACTGTAATTTACTTAGTTTATTTACTTACTTAAATCATCCAGTAGTTTACGATTCAGTTGTGTCGATCACTTAGTTAATTTTTTTATTCACTTAATAAGTATATTTTCAGGGTTAAACTCACTATTACTCAAAATTAAACACTGTTTGCATCACTATAACTTAAAAGTGCTCTTGTTTTTTTCACACACAATTATTCACTTAACAGAAAAATAAAACTTTATGTTTTTCTTTCTATTTGGGTTAAATATAAAAACTTGTAATAGGTTAAAAAACTTCGTCAAACTTTGTCGTCAAAAAAATTCAGTAACAAACTCTTTTGTTAAAATCTACATGGTCAGTACACGAAAAAAAAGTTTATTAAAAAAAGCGCCTGTCAGTTTTCGCGCGCGATATATCGAAACGTCAAGCTCAGTGGGCCGGCACCCGCGGCAACTGCTTTCGTTCAACTGTGCGACGTAACCGCGAGTCATCTACTGAAGCTCGAAGCTCCATACTTCGCGCCTAACCGCGCACTGTGCCGCTCGGCAAAAAATAAAATGCAACCTTCTTTAAATGAACATCCACACCAATCTATGCTAATATTATAAAGAAAGGGGTGCATCTTACTTACGTATTAATAAACGTTGTATAGCCTCGGAATAGTTGTACAGTGTTTTGTCTTTGTCTTTCTTTTAAATTTTAAAATTCAATCGAAAAAGACAAAACACAGTAAGCGGTCGGAATAGTTATTCCGCCAACGTTTATTGCTAAGGGAGTGTTACTTTAAAAAAATCTCTGTTTCACTCCCGGGTTTTTTGCTGTTTTGGTCTTTTTTTTTTAATTGAAGATTTTCTTCCGCAAAGTAACGTCTGATAAATCAAAGAGGTTAAATGTGTTAGTTTGTGTGTAGAAGATACTATATATACTATGTATACATAGTCTAGCTAAATTTTAGCTCTCTTTAATTCCGACAATATACATATTGTCGGAATTAAAGAGAGCTAAAATTTAGCTAGGCACTGAACTAGAATCGGTCTAGATTCTAGTTCTTATGTCTAATTTAATCATATCTTAAAAGCCAGATCAAATTTTATTCCTCATTATTAATAGAGATTTTTAATGTGTGGGTGTTGTTCACTTTTGCCAGGCCCTTCGGGGGAAAGGCATGATGATAATGTTGTTGTAAAAATTTAGTATATTTGCATGAATTACCTATTTGCCTGCAAAATTCTGAAGATCAGTTCAACGATACCTCTCAAGGTATTGTTAGACAAACAAGCGTCGAGTTAGGATGCATTTCCACTGAGACGGAGCTGAGCGGAGCGATGCATAAATTAATCGAAGTGGAGCGGAGATTTCGAGTATTATGATTGGTAAATAATAAACCACTACGCTCAGCTCTGTCTAAGTGGAACATACATATCGTCCCGCCTTCCCCCAAGGGGCAGGCAGAGGTGTAATACAATATCCACACTTCGCCGGACGATATTCAGTCCCAAATGTGACAGGGAGCGAGCCTGTAGCCATACACTGGGCTTCAGTCATGTAGCAGCTAACATACAATACGCACGTATTAACACATGCACAATTAACAAATATCTGCGTGCCGTCGGCCGAGTTTGGACTCGCTCCCTCTGGCTTGAGAGGCGGGCCTTCTCCAACTAAGCTATCATCCATAAGTGGAAACGCAGATTAATCGTGAGTTTCTATTGAAGCGGACGAGTGGAGTGGAGCTCAGCGTTGGGTGAATGTATCAATCACATTGCTTTTTATAATTAAAGTGGAGTAGAGATTGTGTATTGCGCTCGGTGAAACATCAGAATCTTTAGAATTTTGCAGGCATGCAATTCATTCTAACTAATATTATAATATGAACTCCGTCTGTTTGTAGGCTAAACGGCTGAGCAGATCTTGATAAAATTTTATAATTAGATACAGTTCACGAGGAAGATTTTTATACACTGTTTTCTGAATAAACGCTAACGAAGTCGTGGATAGCAGCAGCACGTACTCGTAAATAAAAATTTAAGTTATGTATTTTTCAACCAATCACAATGCTCATCTGAAGTGGAGCGGAGACCAAGCATTGTGTTTAGTGGAAACGCACCCTTATAGCAGACCTTACTTCGGTCCACGACATGTAGTGTCATTCACTACTAATGGAAGGATGTGGGAGTCGGCAGGGTTGCTCCCACTTCTCCATGTATTTTGTTACATTATAAGTTAGGAGGTAACGATCCGTGCGATGAAATTTTCTTGACATTTTCATCGTTAAATGTTTTTGTTAAGTTTTTCGGCATAGTTCGTATGTTGTAGAGCTTCTGAAAATATGAGGTTGAATTCGCATTTTGATAGGTTGAACGAAATATTTGGTGGGTGAATAGTTTGAAAGTTAGGTTATAAGTTAGGTAGGTAATTTGAGGTAAGCATAAGGCTTCGTTCTCACTAAGCAAAATGTGAAATGATGACTGTCTGCTTCTAGTTCGACTGCACGGTTAGGTAACTCCATTAAAAATATATAGGGTGGTGAACTGGAGGCAAATAGTCAATACAGTCTGCTTAGTTATAACGAAGCCTATAGTTAAGGCAATGTACATTCTCACTATGCACTATGGGCCTTATAAATAAGCTTCTAGTAGCCCAACGAGCTATGGAGAGGGCTATGCTCGGAGTCTCTCTGCGAGATCGAATCAGGAATGAGGAGATCCGTAGACGAACCAAAGTTACCGACATAGCCCAGAGGATTGGCAAGTTGAAATGGCAGTGGGCAGGGCACATAGCACGAAGGACTGATGACCGATGGGGTCGAAAGGTCCTCGAATGGAGACCACGTTCCGGCAAGCGCAGCGTAGGACGTCCACCCACAAGGTGGACAGATGACCTTGTCAAGACCGCAGGATCGCGCTGGATGCAGGCCGCTACCAACCGGTCTTATTGGAGGTCTATGGGGGAGGCCTATGTCCAGCAGTGGACGTTCTATGGCTGATGGATGGATGGATGGATGGATGACAATCTCACTTTTTAATTTTCGTGTAAAGATAATTCGTGTGGAAAAAAGTTCTTCGTTCATGTTTTAGAGCTCTAGAACATGAACGTAGAACTTTTTTTCTAAGTCCATGCTGTAGAACAAGCGACCGGCATCTACTTTATTTATTTATTTCAAATTAGCACCTATGAAACGAATTACACGAATGATAAGCGAATAGTAAAAATCAATGTCAATTAAATGTCAGATTAAAATTAAATATCAAAATTTTACAATAATAAAAGATTAAATTACAATTCAAAATTTTCAATGACAATAAGTACATAGTTTACACAATACGAGTATTGTTCTCAGATCTGGAATCACAATACGATAAAAAATATGTTAACAGGCTAGAATCCATCCAAAGAAACTTTTTGCGATATTTACAATTTAGGTGCAAAAAACATGACAGCAGTTACGAGTTAAGATGTCGAAGACATCATATGCTTCTTCCTCGCGAGAGACGCAGAATAGCAGATATTGTTCTGTTAACGGAAAATAGCACAATGTAAAATTGACTCTTCTCATCTTCTTTCCTTAATTAACCTAAAAGTCCCTACAAAGTCTATAAGGCGTCATGTATGCCTTTATATCCCTCTTAGTTCTACAAATTATTAATTCATTTTTATAAGATCAGCAAACTTTGTTAACAACCTAAATAATTTCCCCGATTTTGATCTATTTAATATTCTCATACATACACTTAAAACTACATCCTCAAAGAACTGGTTTGATGCGGCTTAAACTGTATTATAGGCCATTTTTTCTTTACTTTCTCTTGTTGACATCTCTTTTAAATTGCATTTTATAATTAGATAAGGTGTAAAATAGTTATCTATAAGCGGAAATGTGTAATTGGTGCATAGTTATACAACTGTTAAATTTATTAAGTCTGTTCGCACTGTTACATTTCCCGAACAAAATAAAATAAAATAGCTTACTTAAGTACCTAATTCTTAATTGTGTAATTGAAAAGACTTTGCAGCGCTTTTCGAAGTCACCTCAATCTTCTATTCAATCTTCTTCTTCCTACCCTTAACCCACTCAGGTGTACGTACGTAGTACTTAGTAGGGTAGGTAATACTTGGGTCGGTAGTACGTACGTAGGATCTACTACTTAATACCTATTTATCAAAAGTTTATTTTGAAAAACGGAAGCACTGTACGTACATATGCCACTCGCGGTCACCCATAAACATTCCCCTGGTCGAATTACCTTAATTCAACTGATCCAGATCACCTAGCAACAGCTCTATAAAAAACTCAAAATAAAAAACAGTCGACCATTTTGGTGTTTGAAATTGACCAACAGCGGAGATTGGGAAATAGTGGGTAGGTACCTAATACGGAAATAAAAAGCGTATGTGTTACAGTGCGAACAATTTACCTATGCAGTTAAGCGTGAGAGACACTATCGCTTTTTCCAAACAAAACTGACACTACTCGTCCAACACTTTTATTTCCATCATTTGAGCAACTTCACACATAAACTGGTCGGCAGGCTTTGTCCAGAGCCAGACCTTAGTGCCTCAGCGCCTTCATGAATTTATATCGCCTTTACTGTGGGGAATATAATTCAGAATGCGATACGGATTGGAGCAAAATGGAATCAGTGTGAAAATCTAATAACACGGGAGATGGGGAAGGCTTTAGTTGTATTTCATTTGTCCGTTTTAGTTCCTAATGTTTTTACTTTATCAGTCAAATTAAAAGATAACGAACCGAGACCTTCTTTAAGATCAGTTTAGTTTATTGCATAAGAGTTTAGTTTTATATGTGTGTTTTTTCTCTTCAACTTCTTTGAAATATAAATGCACTGATATAGTTTTTTCTTGTCAATGCAATTTGATTTTATTATCTTTGGAAAGTGCATGCGGTCCGCGAGATATTCGGACTGCAAGGAAATTATGAATAGCGCCATCTAGTTTCGTTCGCTTTCAACCTAAACTAATCTATGTAACTAGTTAGAATTCGGTTCAGATTGATTGAGGGAGGAGTGCATTGACATTTTTGCTTACGGGGGCTAATTTGGGGCCTTATTTTACTAGGGTGTGATCATTCATAAGATAACATATCGTCACGCCTTTGCCCTGAAAGGGCTGGTAGAGGAGTACGACACCCACACTTCGCCAGACGATATTCAGTCCCAAATGTGACAGGGGGCGAGCCAATCGCCATACACCGGGATCAAGGCATTTAGGAGATAACATACATACAACACAATTAACAAATTGTTGCGTGCCGTCGGCTGGGATCGAACCCGCTCCCTCTGGTTTGGGAGGCTGGCCTTCTCCAACTAGGCTAATTTCAAAAATGGTTATTTTTCTTTTAATCTATATATTTAAACTGAATTATAGTAACTTCTCACGAACCAATTAAACATGAGTAAATAAAATTTTAAAAATTATACTCAATACCTTGTTATGTACCAACTTAAGAGGAAACATCAAGGCGTAGAGAAATTAAAAATTGGTATTTCTAAAATCTATTGCTGTCGCGCAGTGCCCGAACAAGTGCGATAGAGCCAACTGCAGCTTGGACTGAAAATACCTATTAAAATTACAAAAAATCATTGATTCGTAGTCCCCTGATTCCTACTGCAAAACTTAACCGATTTAAATACTTTTCTTTATTAAAAATTAAAACAGGACTTGAACTGTGTCTCTATGTTTTAATTTTTTGATTTAGTCTAGTCAAATTTGTTTTCTGGGTGTTTGAATTTAGCGGAAAAATTGGCCATTTTTTAAAGTTTTTGAACGTTTGTATCTTTTTAAATAATTAATTTATGAAAAAAAGGAAATCATAGGAACATGCTTATAGTCATACTCAGAAAGAAATACATGACTCTACCGGTATTATCCAGTGAGAAAACAGGGGACTATGTATGGAAAAACGGCCCTTGTGTTTCCTCTTAATCGCATTTATATACTTTTACTTCCTCTTATAATAACAACCAAAAATAAAATATCCTACGAATCCATCTCCCATATAAATAATACGTGGAATCTCGGAAAGATTACGTCAACCAAACTCGAAGAAACGCAAAGAATCGGTTATCAGTCCAATCTCATTTCTTTGATTACGATCATGGAAACCATCTTATGACGATGTTTTGGTGTGCGTACGTACTACGTTTCCTACTAAAACTGGCGAGAAATTTTAGCACAAATACAAAAGTGGCCAAGAGTGCAAATAAACAAGTAACATTATTTTTATTGAATTATTTATTTATTTATAATAGGCCGGCGTTTGGCAACCAACTCATCTGATGTTAAGCGACGTTGTGGTCTAAGATGGAGCACGACGACCTACAAGGTACTAATTCACTCTAGCCTTGAAGTTTTGTAGAGTGAACAAGTACAAAGACGGCAGATGAGTGAGGCGCTACAAGTGCGCTACTGCTCAGACCCGTCTTCGAAACGGTTACACCGGACTACATCCCGAAACACAACTAGGTCATTTCACGGCATGGCGTGGCCGGTGGGTGGTAACTAGCCACGGCCGAAGCCTCCCACCAGAGTTTGCTACCCGGTTAGCACTACCCGGGGACCACGTGTAGGGAATCAGAATAGAGTACACTCCTACGGACGTGGGTAGCTCAGCCCCCAAAATTATTTAAAGAAAAACAAAAATACCCGGTTTAACATGGTATAATAATATACTCCGCCAGATATAGCATTCCGGTCACGTGGGCAACACGTAGTGACGTCAATCGATGCTTAAGCAAAACTGAATTTAGTCATTTACGAACAGTTCGAAAGAGACAGATGACGATGACGAGTGACACCATTATGTGTTTGCTCCAGAAACGCTAGACCTTGTTTTTCGAATCATGGGCTGCAAAAGATCGTACCCTATGTCACTTACACTGTCAAGATAATTCAAATGACAACTCACATGTCGAAATTCATCGAGCTGTTTTAGCTGTAAAGCATGCCAAAGAAACCTGATACATACCCACATACAGACATACATACTTACACACATATGTACATACATACATACACTCGAAAAACATAACCCCGTTTTTGCACAGTTGGGTATAAAAGGCAAGAGTGGTAGAGAGCGAAATAGTAAACAAATGTGATAGTGTAGATTCAAGATTCATTTATTTGTGAGAACATGGTTTAGTATACAACATACAGGATAGCATAGAGATCTTTAAATATGGTAGTACACATGTCCTGGCCTGGGGCGGCATACAAATAATAATTTAAAATGTCAGAGCTAATGAATATAATAATAATGAATAATTGAGTTAAAGGTACTCGTATTTCATGTCAAAGTATTTTACAAAAGTCAGGTTGAATATAATGCATCAAATTTTTTTACATGTCCTGGCCTGGTGCGGTATACAAATAATAATTTAAAATTTGTCATAATAACAATTTAAAATATGTAGTGTCAATATATTTGCCTTTTTAAACCATAAAGGCAAGGCAAAACTAGCTGAACAATTTTACGGAGACAGGGAAAGCAGACGGCAAGAGGTCAGGAAGTCGCTGCCTGATACGTTGCTCCGATCAATCTACGAAGCGCTTCATGTTGCAGAAGACAAGAAACTATGTCAGAAGATCATAAGAGAGAGAGAAATTAATTGGAGGTGGTGGGTCACGACACTCAGACATGAGAGATGTACCTTTGAAGTTTGGCGTATGAATCTGGGAATCGTTCTGTGCAATCGTATTGTACGCCCTCCACTGTGAGAGCGGGCTTCGGACAGGCATTATTATAGTGGTTTTCCCTAAAATTAAGACTCTGAAGTTAAGGCCAACCACTTAGCCAGAGTCTGTTAAACGGAGCAGCTAGTGAACGGAGTCCGTACGAAGTCCGCGCCACTCGTAGTGGAAGGCGAGCATAATTCGCAAGCGGATGAATATATTTTAATTCAGTAAGATTTTTGAATTGAAATGTAATAAAATGTTCTTACCTATTTTGTAAGGCTTTCTTCGTTTCATGATTTTGATAGCTATTAAGTAAGTAGGTGCATACCTAAGAGTAGCTACGAGTATATGTCTAGAGAGAGTTCCGTACTGTTTATGAACGAAAAGTGTCAGGCCAACTTTTTTTACTAGAGTGCGTCACAGGTACGTCTTTTACTATTTATAGAGTTGCGTCACACATTTTGTTCATTTAGAACCTAACAGTTGGCTCTTATTTCTTTCGACGCGTGCCATGTTTTTTTAGTCCATCTGGACCTAATAATTTATCAAAGGTTGTCATCATTTACTTGCTCGCCCTCTTAGCAATAAACGTCATACATATAGCATCAGAATAGTTATACTCGCGGTGTTTTGTCTCTTTCAAGCTAGTTAAAAATTAAAAAAAAAAAAGACAAAAGACTGTACATCTATTCCGAGGCTATACATTGTTTATTGCTTACTTTTAAAAGACACGCAAACTTACAATAATATTTTAAAATTGAAACTTAAAAAATATCTTATTGACAAGGCGCACTATTCTATTAACGAATATTTGAAGGATAGTAACATTGATTTTGTATAATATTTTGACTTTGACATTAATCCAATATAATTATTTTCTCTGCATTCTGTAAACTTTTGCATAACAAGCGGTTAAATAATGGCGAACTAATTTTATTAAAAAACTACATAATTATCTGTAACCCATGTTTTGCAAAATAAATTATTTGATTTGAGGTTATTGTTTAAAGTAGAGTTGTTTACAACTTATTTGCAGCGTGGCGTTTCCTGTCCATTCAGGTTGCCTGGAAGATATCGCTTTGAGCGATAAGACCGCCCATTAAAAACTTAGTTAAGCCTTATTTAATTACTATTGTAATTATTTTATGTTTTTAATAAAGAGTTGTTGTAGTTGTTGTGGCGCGTGGGTTCGATTCCCTTAAAGACCAAACAAACATGCATGTGACGAACATTTGTGTTTGTTCTATGTGGGTGTTAATATCTATTAAAGGATTAAAAGTTGATATCTATATAAATATTAAAAAATATAAATGTATGTAAATCAGTGTCTGGCATATATAGTAGTTAGTTAGCTCTGCTTAGTTTAGGGTCAGACAACCGTGTTAAAATGTCCCGAATTTATTTATTTAATTGGGTGTAAAAACTAAACAATTGCGACCATCTTACGGTGGACTACGGTATCCTTGATGGACACAACCAGACATCTGTTGCAAACTTCAGTTGCATCTCAGAAATTTAGATTTAAGAGTTCCGCGACGCTCCGAATTTCCCATACAAACGCGCTCGTCAAATTTATTGGAAACCATTTGTCAAGTTATGATAACACCTGGCAGATGCAATTAATGAACTATATTTCACCGCCCTTATGTTCTTGGTTTTATTAAAAGAACGTCCTCTAAAGAAAATATAGAGCTATTAAAAATATCCGCATTTGTAAAGGGTCACTTTTGACTGATGGATTTAACAGATAGACAAAACAAATCAAAAATCCCTTTACACAGGCAGATAGTCTACACCAGTAGCTTTTAGATTAATCCATAGTACAAGGGATTTTTTTAGTTATTTAAGAATGATTAGAGAAGTTCTAAAGTCATAAAAATGATCGAAATTACACTCTGTAGATAACTTTAGAGGCTTGTATTTATCCTTACTTGCTCTTATGGCTCGTCATCTTCTAGACAAAATGGCAATAGAAAACCATAGTCAATGCGAAGTTAGTTTAAAGTGGTCGTTAGACCCTTAAGAAAATTCAGAAATTTCAGCTCAGAAAGCTCTCGGTGTTCGGCAACACCGTGTAGTCAAAAATAATCCAATGACATAGCGTAATTTTAACAAATGAGGTGTTGAAAGATCCACTCTGCTCTCAAGCCGCTGTATTTTAAAATGTTTCTTGTAAACATTTGAATATTTTGTTTATATAATGATGGATGAGTGGTGAAAATACCTATTTATAGGCAAAGTGTAATGGGTTGTGAAAGGGTATAAATATATAGTGCCAGCTGTACCCCGCGGTTTCACCGGTAGGTAAAAAGTATTCGACATGCATTTTCAGACTATAATATATCCCTGTGCCAAATTTCATTAATATTCGTTCAGCCGTTCTGGCGTGATTGATTATCAATTTTCCATACATCCATCCATCCATCAAAATTTTCGCATGTATGATATTGGTTTGACTTAGTTAAATCGACTATGGGTTTATACAGAGTTTTGAAAAAATCAACTATTCCATACATTTGGTAGACACTTAAACTTTTTATAATAATTTTTTTTACTACCTCGGTGGCCAAGTTGGTAGTGAACCTGCCTTCTGAGCCATTGGGTTCGATTCTCACCAAGGGCAAGCATTTTATGTCTTGTATGTGGGTGCTAATTAGGTGAATTGATAAAACAATGCAAGCGTCGAAGAAAAAAAATGCAAAATTGTTAGATTGAACCAAAAATATGATGTAACGCTAGTGCAAAATTAAAATATTGTCCTAACGATCACAATTAGGGGCTGTTTTGGTGGTGATCGTTCGGAACAAGCCTGCACCTGTCACGCATACACGCTAGTATAATAAAAATTTAAATACTGCTAGACCAATTTCGATAAAATTTATATGGGACCTCTAAAGTGTGATCTACCAAACAAAAAAAGAATCATTCAAATCGATTCACAATTGGCGGAGAGTAGAGCGGTTGGTAGAACCTCATTTATTTAGGTCGGTTAGAAACAAACATGATATACTTCCAAGATTTAAATTAACATTACTTAACAGCAATTACTGCTTATACTCGACTAACTATATTATATGATTATGATTGTAGTATAAATATGTGCATGCCGAGCCTGATTCACAGAATGTCAGATAATTGTACGACATAAAAATCATATCGTACAGTAGTTAAAGACAAAGTACAAGATTTAAATTAAATGATACCTGAGAAATTTAACACAGGCAACGACAGAAAGAAACCTAAAGCACTAAGAGAACTTAAGGCACGTCCTGTAATATAAGTTTAAATGTCATTCCGTAAATTTTTACTACTTTCGTTGCAACACAGTAGCTCGCCTTAATTACGTACAGTCAGAACCGTCAAATCAGACTTTGAACTTGCTGAGCCATTACCAGTTTTATTACTCGTGCTAGGGACCTTCATTCTCAACTGCTCGAGATGAGTTCACTCGCTACTTTTAACCCCCGATTCATGTTATAGCCGCGAACGCCCGCGAATGCTGTTTTCGTCCAATGCGAACAGCGAATAGGCGGGCGGTTTCCTGGGCGTTGGCGGCAATGGTGTAGTGTAGAGCCAGTTGAGAACTGAGAAAAGTTTTATGAAGGTAGAACACCTCTAGAACAAAGCATAGCGGCGCTCAACTCTTTAATAAGTGGAATGAGGTAGATGAACAGATGCTTGCTCGTAAATAAGAAATAAATAAAATTAATCTTAAAAAACTACCTACTTTGTTAAGATTAATAATTTATAGATGTTAATAGTTGGAAGATTAGCAAGTTTCTATGGTGGTTTCATTCAGTATTAATATAAGAGTATTGGTACAAGCTGATTAGTTTTTCAGTAATTTGTGTTTTTCACATGTAAATTTTTTACAAAAAAATAAAATAAAAAATAGCACGCAAATTGATGAAATGAAATAAAAAAACCGAGTGGGAAACCCCCGTTTCCCACTCGTTTTTTTTCTATTATTATAGATCAACACACATTTATGCAACAATTATCTACTTATATTCAATTATTAAGAGGGGATAATCTCGAGCACGTGAGAATTAGGGCTCACAAGTGTTATAATCGTGTGATCACGTACGCCTCGAGTTTACGTTCTGAACAATGTTGTTAAGTTTAATACCTAACACTTCAGGAGTTTACAACATTTTTGATGTTACGCGCTTACAAAATGTTACTCGTGTTCCTAATTGGAAAGTGTGTAGAGCTTTCAAGACCTCGCCAATAAACTAAAAGCGCTTTTGTAACATTACAGAACGAAATACTTTAGCCCAGTGTTCAGTAGTTGAGTAGCAAGAATACTAGTAAATAAATAAATTCAGGACATTGTCACACACGGTCGCCTGACCCCAAACTAAGTAACTGACTGATATTGATAAACATTTATACATTTATTTATTTTTAAATACATACATAAATAGATATTAACACCCAGGCATAGAACAAACACGAATGTTCACCACATTAATGTTTGCCCTAGGTGGGAATCGAACCCACGCCCTTGGCATTCTGCATTCTGCAATCTCAGAATGCAGATTCACTACCAACTGAGCCGAAGAGGCAGTCAATTTTTTTTTTTGCTAATGATTGGGAAAGATAGACTCCATAATGTATACACACTTCAGAAATCTCAAAACATAAATAATTAATAAAAAATTTAAATGGCAATATTTTCAGTCTAAAAGAATCTACACACTAGTCACCGACATCAGCCGACATGAAGTCGTCGGCTACGTAACTTGATGTCGGCGTCCATGTTGCTATAGAAATTAAGCCGCACAAGTAGGGACTCTCCAAGTGAGTCAACACACTAAACTCGCAGACCCGTCGACACAGCCAGCCGATAAGACAATTTAATATTCTATTCTATCTAATCTAATTTAATATGTCGGCAGCTATGTTACGGCTTGACGGGCTTGCGGTCTTATTTCAAAAGAAATCTAGGCTGCGAGCCTACACACGAATTTGGCATAATTTAGAATGTAAATACTTTAATTTTTAACATGACCCTATGTGATAAAATAGGATTTAAAATAAAACGACGAATACTGTGAGTAAGCTGAAGATGGACATTTATTCACTAATTTATTGAAACAGGCGTTACTTTGCGGAAGTTCATCTTTAAAACTGTTTCTTGAACCAACTTCTATTGTATTTCCGCTCTAACGTCTCTAACGTCGCGTGGCCGAGAAAATTCATTCATTCTCGGCCACGCGTTCGGAGAGTCAACACATCCTGAAGATGCCTCGTGGAGAGGCGAAACACGTGTCGAAGAAGTACTCGAAGAATTCAATTTCACAAATGAATATTCTTTGACGTACTTAATGCGACGTTAGAGCGGAAATACACTAGATATTGGTTCAAGTAACAGTTTTATTTATTCACTAACTTTAATGACAGATAAAATCGGAAGACCGGAACCATAGTTAATTATTACATTCATAGAGCTTAGTTTATTTTATGTTGCCAGTACTTAGTACTTACTTTCTAACACTATGTTTTATGTTAATCTTTGACTTGCAAAAATACGGGAATCTATGTATTTCCCAAACACAAATCAAACTAACTATAAATTGCTCTATGTTTAGCGAAGGTATTTACAAAATAAAGACATACCTCATTTCAATTTCAAAGCGAAACGACACAGTAAGCTACAAAACATTTACTAACACTAGTAAAATTTACTACTAAGACTTATCGCATTTGCTGCGCTGAAAAGGTATCGTGAAAATTTGAAACTACAGTAAAACAAACTCTGAACTAAATTTATCTAAAAATATGAGAAACTAGCTGCATCCCGCGCTTTCACCTGTGGTCTCACAAGAATCGATATTTTTTTTAGGTATAAAAGGTACTCTATGTTCATTTCTGTACCTCTAACACCGCAGATGCAAAATTTCACAATGATCAGTTGAGTAGTTAAGGCGTGAAAAAGTAACAAACAAACATACAAACTTATCTTCGTATTTATAATATTACTAGTTGCGCCCCTCGGTTTTACCCGTGGTTAAAAAGTAGTCTATGTGCTAATCCGGGCTTTTTCTCGTAGTTTAAAAATTACACTCCACGGACTCCGGGGACCGTGACTTCGGTTAACTTATATCTTAATTACTATTTAAGGGGAATACAGAAAGAGGGGGGTTAGTTGTTAAGAGTCTCGCGACGCCGACGCTCTGAAATTTCCATACAAACGCGCTTCTCAAATTTCTTGAAAACCATTTGTTAGATTATGATGAAATTTAGCATGTACAATGAAATTAACAACATCTCCGCCCCTATGTTCTTAGTTTTTTTTAAACGTTCTCAAGCGAAAATAGAGCTATAAAAAAATCCGCATTTGTAAGGGGTCTTGACTGATTTATTCAATAGATAGACAAAGCAAATCAAAAATCCCTTTACATAGGGAGGTTGTCTACATCATCAGCTTTTAAATGAATCCATAATACAAGTGACATTCTTAGTTATTTAAGAATGATTGGAGAAATGCAAAAGTCATAAAAAAACTGCACTTTGTCACTCTGTAGGTAACTTTAAAGGCTCGTCGGTATCTTTACTTGCTCTCTTCGCTCGTCATCTTCTTCTAGACGAAATGGCTATGGAAAACTTTAAGCCAATGCGAATTTAGTCTAAAGTGGTCGCCGGACTCTTGAGTCTTAATCTAGGGTTAGGTTAAAGGTTATCACTAATTGCTAATGATAATCTTAATGCTTAGTCCAGGGTTTAAGCTACCTCCGTACCAAATTTCAACAAAATCTGTCCATCCGTTAGCGTGAAGACGTAAGAAACATACACACTAAAACCCTAACAAACTTTCGCCTTTATAATATTAGAAATGTGATAGTTAGGATTGGTGCCAAAGCAGTAGTATAATTCCCCAAAAAGTAACAAAACGCCCTGAATTACATTCTAGAAAGGTAGCTGAACGTCCTAACATGAACTTTTTACGAGGCAATCACATTGGCGGTAGCATTTTGATTATGGGCCTCGAGTTGGGCCAATGTTTATGGTTATATTCACCCCAATAATGAGGGTTGCGTTTTTAAAGCGATATCCAGCCTGTGATTTAGCGTCGTTTGGATCTAATACATAACTATTAACTCAGGACCGTGAAACTATTTTAATGCAAGTTTGGAAGTAACCGTTTATTTTTCTAATGGCTCCATCATTGAAAGTAAATTTATAGACTTAGTAATTTTTTTTTTTATAACTTAAGAATCCTGCGATGCTCTGAAATTTTCATACAAACGCGCTTGTTAAATTTCTTGGAAACCATTTGTCAGATTATGATAAAATTTAGCATGTACAATTAAATGAATTATATCTCCGCCCCTATGTTCTTAGTTTTTTTTAAAAACCGTCCTCAAGAGAAAATAGAGCTATTAAAAATATCCGCATTTTTAAGGGGTCACTTTTGACTGATTTATTCAATAGACAGACAAAGCAAATAAAAAATCCCTTAACATAGGGAGCTTTTCTACATCATTAGCTGTTAAATAAATCAATAATACAAGGGAAATTCTTAGTTATTTAAGAATGATTATAGAAGTGCAAAAGTCATAAAAAAAAATGAAATTGTACTTTGTCACATTGTCACTCTGTAGGTAACTTTAGAGGCTCATCAGTATCATTACTTGCTCTCTTCGCTCGTAGTCTTCTTCTAGACGAAATGGCTATAGAATACCTTAAGCCAATGCGAAGTTAGTCTAAAGTGGTCGCCGGACTCTTAATAGGCTTGTGTTTGGCCGCCAACATGCCTGATGATAAGCAGTGATGCAGCCTACGATGGAGCACGCTTGCTTAGAAGACACCGATTCACTCGAGACTTGAAAACACCCAGATTATAAGTGTCAGGGAACACACACTCTAGCAGAGTATTCCACACTCTACCGGTCCGTATAAGAAATGAGGAACGAAAGTGTTTCGTGCGTGTTGTTGGTATGTCGAACATAAAACGATGCCGCTTAATTAATATTCTTAGTAGAAATGGACTAAGATTTAATCATAAAGTTAGAGAAAGAGATGCTTAGATAGTTTGGACACATTGGAGAATGGCTGAAAGAAGATTGACGAAACTGATTTACGAAGCGAGTGTGAATGGTCAAGTCGGTAAGAGCCGACCAAGGTTGAGTTGCAACAACTAACTTTAATCACAACCAAAGTATAACTATATATACTTTTTAAAATACTATCAGAGCGTACCAAAGCGTACTAGTACCTACTACTACTAATACGTGTACTACGTGTTACGTTGGTAATCGTTAAAGTTAGTTGGTGTAACTCGGCCTTAGGCGAACGTACAGCTATCAAATCGAAGACGTTTAAAGACAATATGTCCAAGAGTAATTAGGTACCAGTAACCAACGAGTGTGTGTGATAGACTCATGGAGGTAGAAGAAGAGAAAGATGTGATCAGGATCGTAGAAAGTGGAGAAAAGTGGTCTCTACAGGAAAAACGCGTGACTATACCTATGTATGAACGTGCATAGATATCTATGTCAGATTGCGTTGCGGGTTCCGAGAGAAGTCGCGCCGAGAACGATGCCGCGACTTTTGGCGAGGCCTACCACGGGCACCCGTCACGCGCACAATGCTTTGACTATACGTGCTCGCATTTTGCTCGGTGACACGCTCGTTCTGTGTCTGTGTTAATTTTCAATTAAATAATGTAATTTTTGCTGACAAATTTAATTTAATTATAAATAATGCGTATGCATATTTTATAATTTATAAATTTACTAGGATTTTTTCTCTAAGAAGGTACCTAATGTTATATATTTTGTATTTTTTATAACTATCTTATACCTTTAAATGAGCAATTCTTGTATATATATATATATATAATTGGAATCTCGGAATCGGCTCCAACGATTTTCATACAAATTAGTATATAGGGGGTTTCGGGGGCGATAAATCGATCTAGCTAGGAATCATTTTTAGAAAATATCATTTTATTCGTGTTTTATCGATAATCAATCTCAACTGAAAAATATGACTCTTCCTGACATCTATTGGCGAATAATAATACTACTATTTTTTGTGAGCAACTAATTGCTTTAACGACACAACAGCAGATGGCGTTGTTAAGTAACACGAAGTCAATGAGTGTTTGCTTTGAGGTTAGACTAAAATCAATTGTTTATTATCCAAAAAACACAATTAAAAAATAAAAAAAAATACCGAGCAAAGCTCGGCCATCCAGGTACTGTATAATTATTTATACATGTAGCTATTGTATGACAATATGGTGTTTTGGTGTCTAAACTGTAAACCATTTTGTGTTTAAAAAAATAAATAAATGAATGTATGTAATCTGTATTATTAGTACCATACTCATACCTAGTGGTTTTACAAAAGGTTGTTGCAAAAACCCGTTTATGTGTTACAATTATTTCCCTCAAAGACACGGGCCGGGCATAAGATCCGAGTTTTAATGCTGACGTGCTCAGAATCACTTGGAAAAAGGATTGTGTAAGACACAGGACCGCAGTCAGGATGGGAACAATAAGGGGCTCTTCATACCAATCAAAAAATGTTTTAACACGTTTATTCTTGACGCAAATAATACGATTGTAGAGCTCCAAGTCACAGAAAAAAAAAACAAAATTGTGATACAAACAGTGATACCTACGCATGATACTAAAAGCGCGTACAAATCTTTTATGGAAATATGTACGAAGATTTCAGGCTAAACCTGAAAACTCTCGTATACACACGGCAAATAATACTTTAGGCAATTTGTCATCTTAAGGCTTTTAATAAAATTAGGTACTTATTACAGGCAAATCACCTAAAATGGATGACTATCTAAGATTCAATCAATACCAAATAACAACAGTTTACAACAACTACATAAAACGTAAAACACATTTTGTCGTAAAAAAGAATCCCTTGTTACTAAGTCCTTACTTCGTCCCTGTACGGATGCGGCTTCATCCCTGCGTAAATTTGTCGGATTAATATTATCCTTGCCCACTTACGGAAAAACTTAATTAGCGCGCGCGCAATATAACTACGAGTAACGGGATGCTTCAGCAATTTTCTGAGCAAATCTGTAGATGTGGGTATTACAGCAAATAAAACTGATGTTAATAAGTACCGAGAACGATTGTGTTTATACGAATCTGTCTATTTTTAACCCCTGATGCAAAAATGACAGGGTGTTATAAGTTTGACGTGTCTTGTCTGTGGCATCGTAGCTCTCGAACGGATGAACCGATTTTGATTTTGTTTGTTTGAAAGGTGAATTAGTCGAAAGTGTTCTTAGGTTCTAAGGATCTCTAGGATTAAAATCGGTGCAAAATAAATTAAATAAAAATAAATATTCGGGACACACGGTCGTCTGACCCCAAACTAAGCAAAGCTTGTACTATGGCGGCCAGAGACTGATATATACTTATATACTTTTAAATACATACTTAAATAGATATTAACACCCAGACATAGAACAAACACAAATATTCATCATATAAATGTTTGCCCTAGGTGGGAATCGAACCCACGCCCGCTAGATCAGAAGGCAGGTTCACTACCGACTGAGCCACCGAGGCAGTCAAAAGAGGTGTTGATGGAATTGGTATCGTGGTTTTTTTACATTTTTATTTTAAACTCTTGTTTTTCAGTATTTGTTACAAAGCACGTTTTTAAGCTCTTTGAGGAATTTAGGGGAAGCCTGTGTCTAGCAGTGGAAGAATTTGCATGGCGGTCGTATGTCGAAGTGAATTTGTATGGCGGTCAATTTTTGCAATGGCGGCCATCTTTTTTATATTTTTTTCCAAGAAGGTCTATAGTTTTTCTACATTTTAAAAGTAAACAATGCCCCTCTATCTCTCACCGCTTCCGAGATACTTGAGGCTCATTTTGTCATCATCCGTTGTCAAAAAAGCAATGATAGCCTAGTTGGAGAAGCCCCGCCTCTCAAGCCAGAGGGAGCGGGTTCGAACCCAGCCGACGGCACGCACTAATTTGTTCATTGTGTGTTGTATGTCATCTGCTACATGAATAAAGCCCGGTGTATGGCGACAGGCTCGCCCGGTGTCACATTTGGGACTGAATATCGTCCGCCGAAGTGTGGGTGTTATATCCCACCTCTGCCAGCCCTTTTGGGGGGCTGGCGTGACGATATGTCTATGTCCGTCGTCATTATTTCTCCAATTTGACACACAAGGATTCCTATTTTAAAGTTTTCATAGAGTTTATCGGATTCAGCGATGTTGAAAGCTATTGAAAAGTTCTTTTAAAATACGCCAAGTACACTACCTCACAGGTGACGTGAAACGTAAATATTATGAAAATTATACTTTTTCAACTTTTTGAATTGCCATTTGAATTTTCTTGCCTGTTCTTCTGAGTAGAGGCTCTTTATCCGAACAAGGCGGTCGAGTCTATTTAAATAACTTTGACGTTCATAAGTGTATCTTTGATACCTAAATTGAATAAAAACATTTTGACTTTGACTTTAAGAAATGAAGGTTCTTAGGGGGAAAAGAGACAGACTAATAATTGTAAATAATGGCATGATCTACAATTTTGTCCAACACAGTATAATGATAAAACTTACCGTCGTTTGGCAATAAAATGCAAAATACTCATGTTTGTAAATTTTGAAGTTTATTGTTTTTTTAAGCGGATGTGGAATCGATGAGGACTTTTTTGTTTTTATTTTTAATGCTGTTCCCAACATTTGTACCAATTTTCAGCTCTATGCGAATTGTTGTAACCATGCCCCTATTTTTTAGGCCAACTTGACCGGACTAAATATGTAATTTTTCAGATTTTATGAGTAGGTAGTAATCAAACATTATTTTTTGGTTTCCTTTGATTTTCGTTTCAAGAAATAACCTTGATCTCGAGAATAAGGGCCTAAAAGGCAGATTACAGTCAGTGCTGCTTTCAAATTGAGAGAAGCGTTAAAATGAAGTATTAGCCAAATTTTCCCTAAATTAAACCTTTTGAAAAGTTGCGTAAAAAATGTTTTTAAAGAAATGCGAACAGACGCCATTTACAAAAGGATTTGGATGTCTGCGTAATGGTTTATCTCTATTTTTAGTTTTGTCTAATTGGTAATGCGTATTTATCAATTTGTTTTACCTACATTATTTTCAAACTCTGATCTAAAACCGCCCAGCAAGTCTTTCAAATTCATCTAAAGTATTTTTTTTTAATGTAGTATAGGTCGGCGTTTGACCACCAACTTGCCTGATGTTAAGCGACGTTGTGGTCTAAGATGGAACACGACGACCTATAAGCTACTTATTCACTCTAGCCTTGAAGTTTTGTAGAGTGAACAAGTACAAAGACGGCAATTTAGTGAGGCGCTACAAGTGCGCTACTGCTGAGGCCCGTCTTCGGAACGGTTACACCGGACTACATCCCGAAACACGACTAGGTCATTTCACGGCATGGCGTGATCCGGTGGGTGGTAACTAGCCACGGCCGAAGCCTCCCCAGACTTTGCTACCCGGTTAGCACTACCCGGGGACCACGTGTAGGGAATCAGAATAGAGTACACTCCTACGGACGTGGGTAGCTCAGCCCCCAAATTTAAGTATATCTGTTTGTACTTTTTAAGCAAATCAAAAAGATAAAAGAAACCCTTTATCCAGATCACTTAGTAGACCGTCTGTCTGTATGTCTGTCAGTCAACAATCTTTTTCTTAGGAACGCGCGTGGAGGTATATTGGAATCCTTTGGAACGGCATAATCAACCGTGTAATAAAACCTCTAAGTGAACGCAATGATACGAAAAGATTTAGACACTCGCAAATTAATCAAAACCTTAGACTTTCTGTTGACTTACAGAATCATGAAATATGGCAAGAAACGATGTTTTATAGCACAAGTAAAGGAAAAATCTAATAGCTAAGACAACTCAACATAGTCGACCGAGCAAGCGTTAGCAAGCAAAGCGTATCTGTTTCAACTTCGACAAAAATGTTTTCGTATATCCGATTTCTGTCCAGTGGCCCTATTCGGAGATTTGAGATTCTCATCTCACCTTTTTTCATCCTTGTTGCTCTCGTTTGAAACGTCATAGGTGTGAGAGTGACCAAGATAAAATCTCATCTCATCTCACGTGTAGGAATAGCCCCCCAGATCCTCTCGGGTCGCATTTCTTAACCGATTCTATTCAAATTTTGCCGAGTCAATTTTTGTATTTTTTTTCAAAAAGGCAGGGCATGATTTAAAAAGAATTTATATCTCCGCCATTTTGAAAATTTTCCAAAAAGTGTCTGGACAAAAAAACTGTATAATTATCGAACCTACTCACAAAATTTTCACAATAACCATTTGAGGAATGCGATCTGTAGAGAAGACATCGGCCGCGAAGTCCACAGTAATAGCCACTATTAGTTATACACTAGCTGCGCCCCGCGGTTTCACTCGCGTTTAAAAAGTTATCTGTCTCTATGCCAAATTTCATCCAAATCTGTTCAGCCGTTATGGCGTGAAAGAGTAACAAACATTCATCCATCCATCCATCCATCCATCCATCATCATCCATCATCATATAAATACTTATATACCTGCCTCGGTGGCTCAGTTGGTAGTGAACCTGCCTTCTGAGCTTGGGGGCGTGGGTTCGATTCCCACCTAGGGCAAACATTTATGTGATGAACATTAGTGTTTGTTCTATGTCTGGGTGTAAATATCTATTTATGTATGTATTTAAAAATATCTAAGTATGTATATCAGTCTCTGGCACCCATAGTACAAGCTTTGCTTAGTTTGGGGTCAGGCGACCGTGTGTGGAAGTGTCCCGAATTTATTATTATTATTATTAGTTATTATTACCTAACTTACTGTCTAACTCATAGGGTTATTTATGTAAGATTAATTAAGTAAGAATAATGAGAGCCTTGCCAACAAACTTTCTATAAAGTTTGGCATGCTAAAGTGTTTGTAACAATTGAAAATTTTAAGGAAATAAAGCATTATTATTATTATTATCCATCCATCTATCCATCCATCCATCCATCCATCCATTCTTTCAAACTTCCGCGTTTATAATATTAGTAGGATAGGAAGTAGGATAAGTCTGTAGCATGATTTATTTAGGCTTCGTCCAAACTGAGCAAACTGTAAGCGGTTGGTTCTTTGCCTCCACTACGCCACCCTATATCTATACCGGGTTATGGGTAACTCACCAAAAACGTCTTAAGGGTCCATTGTACTCATCAATATGAACAACTTTTACTATGAAGCCAATCCTGTAATCGCGAAAAAAAACCAGCTATTCCATACAAAAAGTTCAATCACCTGAGACAAAATGTATGGAACAGCTGTTTTTTTTCGCGATTAAAGGATTGGCTTCAAAAGTTGTTCATATTGATGAGTACAATGAACCCTTAAGAGGTTTTTGGTTAGGTACCTATAACCTTGTATTTTAATGGAGTGTCTATACAACGTGTACTAAGTACGCGTATACTCAGTTTGCGGTTTGTTGACGAGTGGTTGATTCGCGGGTTTGCCGCTTGCCAGCGGAGCCAGCCAGCGGCCAGCAGAGTTAACCGTTTACAGCTTGTTTAATCAGGACGAAGCTTTAGTGTCAAATACAACTTACAATGTCTATCACATCTATGAATAGACCGGAAATTGTGCGTTAGCTCATGCAACTCCCATTCCATTGCACGCTAAATTGATTTCTGGAGAAGCCGGATATCGACTAACCTATGCCAGAACGGTTTCTAACAGTGTAGTGCAGAATATCTGATCCGGGTCAGTATCTTATATTATGTTTATTAATGAAAGTACTCTTATGGAAATAAAAAATGTAAATAACCCCCGACATCGATTTTCATCAAACATATGTAGCTAAAAACACTTCTAACTAATTCATCTTTCAAACAAAACAAAAAACAATACCAGAATCAGTCCATCCGTCCGGGATCTACGTTGCAACAGACAGACACACACACACACATACACACGAGAGATTTGAGATTTTCATCTCACCTTTTTTCGTCCTTGTTGCTCTCGTTTGAAACGTCATAGGTGTGAGAGTGACCAAGATAAAATCTCACCTTATCTCACGAGTAAGAATAGTAGTAGTTATGCAGGGTAGGGGCGCTACTCTACTAAAATAAATAAAACATAACATTGCATAAGTATTTTTTTTTAAACCCTCGGCACCGATTTTTGTCAAACACCGATTATTTTTCTTCAAACATAGCTAAGGCCACTCCCGCTTCAATCAACTTAAAAAAAATATCTTTCACACGTTCGAGAACTACGATGCCAGAGACAGACACACACAGGCACGTCAAACTTATAACACCCCGTCGTTTTTGCGTCGGAGGTTAAAAGTGGATCGACTCGATTCGCTCACTTCTGCACCTTAAGTGAGCGAATCTAGGAAGATGGGCCATATTTTTATTGCAAATAACGCGGCAATAATAGCCCAACAATATTGCGACAATATCTTATACCTCTAAATGAGCAATTCTTGTATATATATATATATATATAATTGGAATCTCGGAATCGGCTCCAACGATTTTCATACAAATTAGTATATAGGGGGTTTCGGGGGCGATAAATCGATCTAGCTAGGAATCATTTTTAGAAAATATCATTTTATTCGTGTTTTATCGATAATCAATCTCAACTGAAAAATATGACTCTTTCTGACATCTATTGGCGAATAATAATACTACTATTTTTTGTGAGCAACTAATTGCTTTAACGACACAACAGCAGATGGCGTTGTTAAGTAACACGAAGTCAATGAGTGTTTGCTTTGAGGTTAGACTAAAATCAGTTGTTTATTATCCAAAAAACACAATTAAAAAATTAAAAAAAATACCGAGCAAAGCTCGGCCATCCAGGTACTTTTTTTTTATTTAGAATAGGTCGACGTTTGACCACCAACTCGCCTGATGTTAAGCGATTGTTACAATATTTTGAGTGTGGCCCGGCCACATAGTCATACATTTCTAACATGGCTGATGATAGCCGGGCTGCAGTCGACAATATTGCCAGTATTGCCGGGCAGTATTGCAGTAAAAATTTGGGCTGTCTAAGAGCACCCTTACTAACGCACCCGAAACCAAAACTTTGCCATTCGCACACCTCAGATCAACCAAGAGAATAAGATGGCGCACGGCGTATGATTTAGGTGAAGTCAAAAACCACCCAAAAACTACGCTAATTGTAGTATATGTACACAACACGCACACATTGACGAAAAAAAATTACGCTACTCGCTTGGTCATTCTTGTCTCGACATTATTTGCATTGGTTTATGGTATAATTTCGTGTACATAAATATACATAGTGCATTATAAAAGTGTGGCCAGGACTACATTTTGAGGTTCTTTTTAAAAACTGTGCAGTTTTTTTACAAGTCAATTTGGAAAAGCCGTAACATGAAACTCTTCCAAATATGTGCAGTTTTAATTAAATATAAACCAAGGTTGTATATTGGAACGGAAATGGCTAACGTAGAGTTTGGGAATTAATATTAGTTTTCGTGCAATTGTAATTTTTTTTTATGGAAATATTACCACGCGCACACGTTTGAAAAGGAGTGGCTTCAGCGAGATTTAAAGCAGTGTTCCATCTTTTCCTCTTGGTTGACCTGAGTTCGCACACATAAATAGTGACTAAACTACTCACCACTCTACTAACCTACTAGCCTAGTCTGAACTCGGCTTAAAGAAAGGCAACTCCGTCCTTTGTGTCGGTCCCGGAAGTAGAAACCTATATCGTAGTGCGTTGAAGAAACCAAGCAAATGTAACTGTAGCTCCTGCTTTATATTGCCAAAGTTTGGAGCAGCAAGATTTTCAAAGTAGCGGAATTGTTGCGAAATCTCGTTACGTTTATTCTTTGTTTTTGGTAGGATTTTATTGTAAAAACGAACGCAGTTGCCTAAAAATGACATAATTGACTTAGTCAGTCTAAATCTCGGTACTGTTATCTTATCCTTATTTCTAGTGTTATTTTTGTGATAGTCACAGTTCAATTTAAATTTATGTAAATTTTTGCGATCGTACATAATATTTTCAAAGATATACAAAGAAGGTAAAGTTAGTACATTTATTTCTTTAAATAACTCAATGATTCGCAGGGACCCATCCCGTAGATTGCGCGGAATAAAAATAGCCTCTACTTCAGCAGCTGATCACCACAGCAAAATGGAATATGACATTATGCTGTGGAAGTAAGCAAAGTAATCCATCCGAAATGTAGCTATATCCGTCAGTTGCCTAATCTTACGAACCGCATAAGCAGCAGAACTAAGTCTCCCAGACAGAGCACTAATATGTGGAGCCCATTGTAGTTTGGAATCAATCCTTATACCCAGGAACACCGTCGCCTTGTCTAAACAGAAATTTATGTGGAAGGTTTATTTTCCTTGCATGCTTTAGTGTAGATAAATACTGCATAGAAACTTTAATGCTGGTACAGTACTAAGACAGCCATAAAACAGTTTAACAGAGGAACCCAGGGCAGTTAGCTGAGCACTTACTTCTCTATTACGTTAACGAATGTCTGAGTATTTAACTTGGTATTTGGAATGAGAGAATGCTCGTTTGGAACTATGAGAACTTAGTAAGAGTGAGAATATATAGTTTAGAATCTCGTACTGGTGATTTATATTGAACATCTACTACACACAAAATAGATGGAAGTAGACTAACTGTTTACCTAATTAATACTCGTACTTACTGTCTTGCAATTCAACTAGCCAATGCGTCTTTTTGGATACGATGCCTACTGGGGACTGACCACGAGTTTTGATAGTTAACGAAAACTTTTTTCGTTTTCGTTTGGCTTCATACATTTAGCCTAGTTTCTTGACGTTTCCGCTAGGAGCGCTTTATTGAAATGTAAGGAGCTAAACAAAAACGAAAAAGTTTTCGGAAGTATGAAAACTCATGGTATCCCTTTGTATCTGGCTTTGTATCTAGACTGTTTTAATATTACATTCTTTCTTTAATCTTAAGGTCTGTATTGTTATTATTTTTATAACAAACTAGGCATGCGTTTGACCACTGACTCGCCTGATGGGAAGCCTTGCCGTGATCGAAGGTATAACACGTTTGCCTAGGAGATACCTATTCACTTTACTCTTAAACACCCCCGGATTGTATTTTATACTTATGAGTGTTATAATTATGAGTTTGTAATAAAATACAAATTCAATACGAGAGGTAAAATATTGTTACATGAAACAAAAAGGAACACCATCATTTTCTTACCCATATACCATTTCTGTGGGTGAGGTCGGTAGAGTAGGTATGTAGGGCCAAATGTGTCTGTGGGGCAATTGCGTCTTTCGAGAATTTCTGAAAAACCCTTCACAAATTAGGCAACTTGCGCCATTTTTACAGATTATTGCAACTAAAGATAGAAAAAAGATGTAGGTGGCGCCTAATTTGTGGGGGCTGAGCTACCCACGTCCGTAGGAGTGTACTCTATGCTGATTCCCTACACGTGGTCCCCGGGTAGTGCTAACCGGGTAGCAAACTCTGGCGGGAGGCTTCGGCCGTGGCTAGTTACCACCCACCGGACCGAGCCATGCCGTGAAATGACCTAGTCGTGTTTCGGGATGTAGTCCGGTGTAACCGTTCCGAAGACGGGTCTGGGCAGTAGCGCACTTGTAGCGCCTCACTCAACTGCCGTCTTTATATTTGTTCACTCTACAAAACTTCAAGACTAAAGTGAATAAGTACCTTATAGGTCGTCGTGCTCCATCTTAGACCACAACGTCGCTTAACATCAGGCGAGTTGGTGGTCAAACGCCGACCTATTCTACATAAAAAAAAAAAAAAAAAATTGTGAAGGGTTTGTCAGTATTTCTCGAAAGACGCCATTGCCTCACAGACGCATTTACCCCAGTTGACTCTTCATTAATTTGTCATCTAATATTTTGGGAACACGAACTAATGAACTCATAACCACCGCTGAACGAAACTAACTCTTTTTCTTGAAAAAACAAAAAAAACTGACGCAACATTTAAATAGGATTTATTTGCATAAGTAAAATGTCATTCTACAAATTTACGTACCATACCCATTTAAGAGATTTGTTTTGTGACAAATCGTTTGCTGAAGAGAGTTTCAAGTGCGCCCTAATTGTTATTTTCCTCTTTACGATTTCTTATTTGGCTTGAAGGCAAGGAAATGTGTTTGCGTTTCATAACACGAGCACATTGTTTTTGCGGGTTTTTATCAATATACGCCTATCAAAAATTCATTCGAACAAGTAACAATATTAAATTTAAAAAAAAACATAAAACCCGGCTGCAAAATGTTGTACCCTATGTCACTTCCACTATCAAGACGATTCAAATGACACCTCACATGTTGTTTAGGCTGTAGAGCGTGCCAAAGAAACCTCATACATACATACATATTCTCGAAAAACATAACCTTTCTTATTTTCTTTCTTTGAAGTCGGATAAAAATAAAGCCAGCCGACAATTTATACGGAAACATCAGAAAGACCAATCTCGCAATCAAGAATCCTTGAAACAATTGACTTCATGAGGTCACAAAACATGTTTTTCGTAATAAATTATTTGATTTGAATGGTCTGGCAAGGATGATAATAATATTATGGAATTCAGATAAGGATACGTTTTTGTACCTGCCCAAAAACAAACACTCGAAAAGCATAACTCTTCTTCAGCTCAGTCGGGAAAAGTACAGAGGTGGCACTGCTTGTTACCAGTAGTAGGCCGTCTTTTTATATAAAAAAATATTCAGACGTACATAAAACTTTTTTTTTAATCGATTTAAACCAGTATTGTTTACTTAAAAAATCTTTTAAAGTAACCTGTTTTTAATCTTATTAAGTTGAATTGTTACAGGAACGAAACGTGCTTGCAAATATTTTTAAGAATCAGTTCCGTAGAAGTAGTAGACATTTTTTCCCAAGATTTAATCTAAAAAACAAGCAGAGCAAGCTAAACAAACTATTTTATTAAAATCACCGACAATGGCAAAGAACATTTTCGATCAAATCAGTTTAAAACAAAAAAAAAAAACAATCAAAATTGGTTCATCCGTATAGAAGTTGTGATTCTAACAACATCAACAACAACAACAACTCTTTATTAAAAACATATAATAATTACAATGGTACTAAGGTATATATAGGTAATGGTACAAAGGCTTAACTAAGTTTTTAATGGGCGGCCTTATCGCTCAAAGCGATCTCTTCCAGGCAACCTGAATGGACAGGAACATTTATATAATAGAGGCCTTGAAGTTCTAAACATAACTTTACAAGACGTAAAAAAATAAAAAGATAAAAGTAATAAATATACATACTAGGTACATATATATATTTATATAAATAATAAAAATACATAAATAAATACTAATAAGTAGACGAAATAAATATAATATAAATACTTTTAAAATATTTAAAAATAAATGTTACTAATTTATAAATAAATAAATACATAGTGCGACTTTCCACACAGACAGATACACATAAACATAAACATTTGTATGTTTGCATTAAATAAAAGCTTTTAGCGTTACGACAAAAATTACTTTGTCATTTTGGTCGTTACTCCACTCAGCGCATTGTCCGTTACAATTCCGAAGGGTCGTAACCAGGTTTCCAAAGTCGTAAAATCTAAAAACAAGTCTGTCTAATACACCCAACATCTGGCTCGTTAAACTATGATTGAACATTCTCGATCAAAGTACTGGTGGAGGTAAATAAACAAGTTTTGCGAATGGTTTTTTAAACTGACTTTTGCGAGTGAAGTGAGATAGAGGGGTAGCGCTTGCTTTGATGTGCCGAGTTTTGTGAGAGGCAATTTTTATTCTGTCAAGGTAATACTTCAGGCACAGAAGATGTAGCAGTACAAGTGCTTTAGTTCTTACCACAGAGTACCCATACACATAGATTCCTCATCTATATTCCATAGATTTTGACTGACTTGGTGGCTCAGTCGGTAGTGAACCTGCCTTCTGAGCTAGAGGGCGTGGGTTCGATTCCCACGTAGAGCAAACATTCCTTAATGAACATTTGTTTTTTGTTCTATGTCTAGGTGTTCTATGTCTAAACAATTTGTCAGATTATGACGAAATTTAGCATGTACAATTAAATTAACAATATCTCCTGTGTTCTTGATTTTTTTAAAAAACGTTCTCAAGCGAAAATAGAGCTATGAAAAATTTCCGCATTTGTAAGGGGTCATTTATTATATAGATGACATATAGATAATAGATAGACAAAGCAAATCAAAAATTCCTTTACATAGGGAGGTTGTCTACATCATTAGCTTTTAAATGAATCCATAATACAAGGAACATTCTTATAGTTATTTAGGAATGATTAGAGAAGTGCACAAGTCATAAAAAAAATTAAATTCCACTTTGTCACTCTGTAGGTAACTTTAAAGGCTCGTCAGTATCTTTACTTGCTCTCTTCGCTCGTCATCTTCTTCTAGACGAAATGGTTATGGAAAACCTTAAGCCAATGCGAAGTTAGTAAAGTAAAGTGGTGATTAAAGTAACGTGGTCGTTACTTTTCAATTCCAAGAGTTTTATCAAACCGATAAAACTCTGTAGTTTAGTAGACTGTAGTTTTCACTGGTAGTAGTCGTTGGCACATAAAATAATGTTATATCCTAACGAGCTCCAGTGGCGACGGTTGAGACAAAACTTAAAATAGTGTTATAACGACCATGACTGGTGGCCGTTTTGGTGGTGGTCGTTAGGAGTAAGTCGCCAATTGTACATTATGCGACTAAACGCTCGTAAATACGAAATCTATAAATGGTAATCAGTGTCTTCAAAAGGCGTAGGTATTCGTTACATTTTTCACGTGTGACTGGTTTATTTTATGTCACTCAACTTGGACTTTTTATCATTTATGATACGCTGAATTCTTTGTAGTGTTCCGTTCGAAAGCATAACATATGAAAGAAAATTATCTACTGAAATTCTATCATCTTGTAGTCAAAGTGTAGTTATACGATTTTCAGTTAAAACTTTTTGGCTTCTACTATTTTCTACGCTTCTACATCAATATTGATGTTATAAAGTGATAAAGATTGTAAGTACCTATGTAAGTTTGTATGTGGGTTTTAATCTCTACTAGCCTGTTTTTATAAATGTTTCACTGATACAAAACTGCAGAATCACTATACCAAAAGCTATTATGAAACGCAAGCACAGCCATGGAAAGAAGTAGGTATTAAATAACAATTTTATGATGTATTGATTGATTTCTAATGTAGTCGTTTTCAAAAGTTTATTAATACTTTTAAGTACACATGTGAAAATACATATCGTCATGCTTTTCTCTCGAGGGGGCTGGCAGAGGTGTAACACAACACCCACACTTCGCCGGACGATATACAGTCCCAAATGCAACAGGGGACGAGCCTGTCGCCATACACAGGGCTCCATTCATGTAGCAAATGACATACAATACGCACATAATATGTTCACACAATGAACAAATTGGTGCGTGCAGTCGGCTGGGTTTGAACCCGCTTCCTCTGGCTTCAGAGGCAGGCCTTCTCCAACTAGGCTATCACCTCTTGGATGTGAAAATAATCACGTCTTTTTCCGTAGGTAGGTAGGTGGATAGGCAGAGACCACTTCTCTCCAATTGCTACGATTCTGTCGCGACTCTTATACTTCTTCTACTTCCATGAGTCTTTATACGCTCGTCGGTTACAAGTACTCTTGACCTGGTCTTTCTCCATGTAATAAAATAAAACAAAGGAAACAGGAAAATACAGCCTCCTCTCAGAAGTTACGTTTCACTAATTAATTTTAATGAGAAAGTGTCTCATTCATATTTTATTGGTTTAAATATCTATTCAAAACTTAGTTCGTTAGAACGGAAGTCTTCAAAGATTCTATGCTTTAAGTAATAAGGTAATGGAAAGATCAAGAAGTTGAGGATTGTTTGGAAACATAATTATTTTGTAAATGTTGTAATTAAGAGGAAACATCTTTCCTTAAAAAGCTACAACTTGGAGTTTTTTTTTTGTTGTAGAGAAGTAAAGACAAGTCAAAGGTCGCCGACAAAAAGGTTTCCTTTTAATTTGATAATGGCGCACGCTTGCCTGGAGGAAACCGATTCGCTCGAAACTCGAAGGTACAGATTGTAACCTTTGATTTGAAATCAGACTTCAGATTTGAACACTACTCAAGCAGATTGCAAACTTCCACGGTTTATACAGTAAAAATTCACACAGTAAAAACGGACAACGCAACTGTCTTCCTTACCAACTGCGCAAAAATGCGGTTAGGTTTTTCGAGTATACCTACGCATGTATGTATGTGCTATTCACAAAGATTGCTATCTTTGTAAATACGAGTGTTTTACAAAGATTATACGAGTACACAATAGCAGAATACATATATTATGACACCGTCAGTTTACTATAGGATAGTGTTAGTTGGTACTTATTAAGTACCACGCTATCGCATTAGGTATACGTGTAATGATAGCTGAATAAATGGATAAAATAAAATAAAATAAATGTATGTATGTATGCGGGTATGTATGTGTGAGGTTTCTTTGGCACGCCCTACAGCCTCAACAGCTTGATTTATTTCGACATGTGAGGTGTCATTTGAATCGTCTTGATAGTGGAAGTGACATACGTTACAAAATTTTGCAGCCGGGTTTTTTTGTGTTCTTTTAATAATGTTACTTGTTTTAAACCAGGTGCAGAGCTCGAGACATTTCGTACGTGTGTACGAAATGACTCGAGCGATGTGTGATTTATCTTTGTTTCTTCTTCACTCTTAAATGTCAGAACGGATTTTGAATTAAATTTGGACTTCTACCCTGAATTAACACAAAGGCCACTTTTAATAACTAATCATTCGATTTCAATGAAACTTGATAAGCATTCATTAGAAACTTAAAAAAAAAACATTAAAAATTTCTACTTAAAAACTAAACATGTAAATCTAAACTAAATTTAATACTTTAAAATAGAATCGAATCTAAAAAACCGTTGACAGAGGGAAAGGTGCCCAGAATGCTAGCAGCATTGCCACGTTGGATGGCAATTAACAATTTCTGGCCAAATTAAAGGCCAGCACGATGAACACCTGACGCCTCCACCAAACGTTCAGCCAGGTCCCTGGAGGGCTATTCCTACGCGTGAGATGAGGCGAGATTTTATCTTGGTCACTCTCACACCCATGCTGTTTTAAACTAGAGCAACAAGGACGAATAATGGTGAGATCACAATCTCAAATCTCCGAATAGGGCCCCTGTACAGAGATAGAGCCGCTGGGCCCCACGGACCTAACGTAAGCATTTCTTTATCAAGAACATGTTATTTAGAAAGAAATGTTGATTTCATATACAAAATATGAAAACTGGTGTATCTACTTGACTTCATACTACTAAACTAATATCCATTCCATGTCCTTGGCTCGTCACGACACGATGATTCATAGCAGCTAATACACAGCAGCAAGGTGTGAATAATTTCATCTGTCATCGCCAAAAGATATACGTTGACGTTAATTTTTGCAGTAAATAAAAATTTATAGTCCAATAAAAATTACGTATAGATTGCAAAATTTTTATGAGTTTTGAAACGTAAACAAATTTGATAGGAAATTTGTTTTTTATGATCTGAAAATTATCGACTAGTTCATAACCGTTTCCGGTTGATGGAGATGTTGATTTAATTGAAACGAATAAATAAAATTGAACCTATAAAGTTTGTTATACAGGGTGTTATCATACCGTGCTTGTTATTTATTTACATACGTTTAATACGTGAATGTATAGAAGTTAGTTTTAAATAGTAAATAATGCGCGCGTAATAAAGAATGTTACGCAGCAGCGTAGAGTTCACTGAATTCGTTTTGATCCTTCTAAAGGATAGCGTTGAATGTGTGTTATAATATATAATTAAAAAAACCGACCAAGTGCGAGTCGGTCACGCGCACGTAAGTTTCGTACCATTATTTATAAAAACGGAAAAAATACGTTTGTTGTATGGGAGCCCCTTTTAATATTTATTTTATTATGTTTTTTAGTATTTGTTTTTATAGCGGCAACAGAAATACATAATCTGTGGAAATTTCAGCTGTCTAACTATAATGGTTCATGAGATACAGCCTGGTGAAAGACAGACAGACAGCGGAGTCTAAGTAATAAGGTCCCGTTTTACCCTTTCGGTACGGAACCCTAAAAAGATTTTATTTTAAGTTAAATATTATGTACTCTAACAATGGATTGGGTAGATATCACATTTTCTGGTGTTTTTATCAATACATTTGTACAATGTCATTTGGTTCTAGGCGTGATTAGGTTCAGAACTACGTATCTAGGTTATAAGGACGTCACTGAATTCGATTACACCCTGTATAAAACTATGGGTTTAGTTGAATAGATTGAAACCAGTCGATCGGCTGTTCCGTGAAATCACTTTCTATTTATATATACAGAGTGTTGAAAACCACGCTACGTATTTAACAATTTTGTTTTTTTTTGTTTCCGATTTTGTTGTTATTGAAGCCAAGCTTGTACCCAAGGCAAGACCAATGTGAAACCGCAGTAAACATATAGAACTCAGCAAATATTTTTTACGTACTTAAGAACTTTATTTTGAGCTATTTTTTCCTCTTAGCGAACTAACTATCATCGCTTTATGAAAGCGATGAATGATAGCCTAGTAGTCTGAGAACGCCTGGATTTCAAGCCAGAGGCAGCGGGTTCAAACCCAGCCGAGCGACGGCACGTACCAATTTGTTCATTGGGACTGAGTATCAAAGTCAAAGTCAAAATGTTTTTATTCAATTTAGGTATCAAAGATACACTTATGAACGTCAAATACACTTATGAACGTCAAGCGACCGGCGACGAGTGGGTGTTGTGTTACACCTCTTCCAGCTCCTTCGTGGGAAAGGTGTGACGATATAAAGAACTTTTTCTAAACATGTATGGCAAGATTTTTTAGCAGTTCATTTTTGACTTGCACAGAATTTGTTGTACTTTAACTGACGTATTTCTATTCCAAAAGCGTTTAGAAGTAAATCCGTGTGTATTTCTACTTCCTGTGTGGTCTACCAGACTGATTCGTGAGCTTTTACGAGGAACTTTTTACCGCCTATAAAAATAAAATTGGTAAACTAAAATTGTTACCAATATTATTTTAATGCTACTCTATTAAGTTTTATTTCAATGTTTATTTGCCCAACCATTCCTTAACCTCTTGCGTGTTTGTTTACAGGGACCGCGGAAGTCCATCAAGACGGGGGGGGGGGGGGACTTCCAAGGTCTCCCCCTTCCTACAACTTTCGGTTCCGGGTGGTACCTATAAAAGGTTTTCCCTGGGTAAAAAAATAAATAAATAAATAATTTAAAAAAAAAAAACACAGTACATAAACTCTTTATTGACACCAAATACAAAATAAATCTAAACATTCAAAAATATAGACGCAATGGGCGGTCTTGTCGCTTAAGAGACAGACAACCTTTGGATGGAATAAAAACATTGTGATTAAGCATGGACGGTGGTGTGTGCTAAAGAAAAAAAAAAGTGATGTACTTATAAATTTGAGCATTATAATAAGCATACATACTAATACCAACATAAATAATTACTAAATATATACATATCATGACAACAGACACCTCGTTTGAGGGCCTACCGTGACATATTATTGCCATTAAGGTTACGTTTTCTTGTCGACACTGCGCGACTGCGAATCGTGTCGCAGCGCAATAAGGTTCATGGTCGCGCAGTGTTGAAAACAAAACGTAATGACTATCATGGGCAATTGGATGTAAAATTAATGTATGTATTATGGTAGTCATGTTTGTAAAATGTAAAATAATGTAAAATCAGCATCACAGCAGCGAGTGCTGCAACGCGTGTTAAGAAACTTGTTTACCATCGGGCGAACGGTATGCTTTTTCACCGCATTTCCTATCAGGGTTCCGCCATGTTCTGAATTTTTCATACAAACGTGCTTGTCGAATTTCTTGGAAACTATTCGTCAAATTATCAAAATTTGGCAAGTATAATAAAAACTATTCCTCAAATTGTGATAAAATTTGGCATGTATAATTAAATGAACTATATATCTCATTCCTTAAGTTCTTGGTTTATTTTAAAAACGTCCTTAGAAGAAAATAGAGCTATGAAAAATATCCACATTTGTAAGGGGTCACTTTTGACTGATTTATTTAATTGATAGACAAGCAAATCAAAAATTCTCTTGCATAAAACGGTTGTCTACATCAATAGTTTTGAAACGAACCAATGAAAATGATTTTAAATTGCAATTTGTCACTCTCTAGATAACTTTAGAGGCTCGTCAGTATCTTTACTTGCTCTCTTCGCTCGTCTTCTTCATCTAGACGAAATGGCAATAGAAAACCTTTTACCAATGCGAAGTTAGTCTAAAGTGGTCGCTGGAGCAGTGGGAACAAACGTACTTAGTTACCTATATACACATACGCAAATATACCCTACTCATGCGTGACGTCACCTGCCTTTTCAAAGACTGGCCGGGTGTCTGCTGCCATGCTGAGGTGTCGTCGATTTATGGAAGAAAACATGTTTTTTTCTTATAATTTTTGACCCTCGACGCAAACAGACAGGGTGTTATAAGTTTGACTTGTCTGTGTGTGTGTGTGTGTGTGTGTCTGCCTGTGGCAACGTACCTCCCGAACGGATGAACCGTTTTTGATTATCATTTTTTTGTTTGAAAGTTCAATTAGTCGGACCTTAATTCATTAATTTCCTATTGTTAAGTTAGCTAGCAGAAGCACTGCACCTAGCAGAAGATACGTGTTTAATTCTTATACACATGGTTAATTAACTCAGAGTTCAAATGTTATAAATGTCACTCTAACATTGTATTCACTCAAGGTTAGCTTCTAATTCTTGGTGGCCTAAGACGATTTATCTCAAAAATGTATAACTGAATAGGCTAATGGTGACCACAATCCCTGTGGGGAGGGCGCTGTACGCCGAAACACAGGCGTAAAGCCTAGCTCGGCAACAGTAAACTTAAACCTAAAGTCATTAAGCTAGCCTTAATATTATACAAGATTAGTTGTACACTTTTTAAGAAATCAATATTATTATTTTAAGATATTTATTTTTCTTCATAATTTATAAGTTTTTTACAATAAATGAATATAAAAACAAATACTATAAAAACTTAAAAACAAGGGTGCCGCCGGCAGCGGGGCGAGGCCCAAGCTACCGGTGGTTAGGGCTGCAGCGTGAGGAACCTCCTGACGATACGGCACGTGTCTAGGATCACTGCCTTTTGTATCTGGCTCTTGATCCAACCGTCTAACGAGAGCCTCTTAAGATGTTGGTCGAGGCTTTTCGCTATGAGACCGTTTACCGTGACGACTATCGGGACAATGATCGCCGAGTCAACATCCCATACTATTATTATTATTACTTATTTTAGCTTGTCGGGATTGTAAATTTTAATATTTACTTGTGGGTAAATGCTCTACGACGTAACTACCAATTGCTTATCATATTTTTGTTATTTGCTTGTATGCTATGTTGAGGAGAAAAGAAGAGAAGAAGAAGGATAAATGGGACTAACCCGCTGTCCCTAAGCTGTACAGTTAAGTTGTTAAACAAATGGACGCCGTCCAAATTGTCTATGGTCGGTAATTTCCTGAAAATCACGCTCGGTTACAGGCGGCTAATATCCGGCAATTTGGTAAGCTGAGGTCATAGCCATTATACGCAGAATAGTCCAATACAATACGTGCTGTACGCGGATTTTCAGTTGTCATAGACACTGAACAAAATGTGTTAATCAGCAATTTTTTCGCGATTTCAGTTTTGGCTCCATAGTAAAAATCGTCTGGGTGTCTTCAAGGCTTGAGTGAATCGGTTTCTTCTAGATATGCGTGCTCCATCGTAAGGCGTATCACTGCTTATCATCAGGCATGTTGGCGGCCAAACGCAAGCCTATTGTGCAATAAAAACTTCTATCCCTAACTTCCTAATCATAACTGATGTTATAAGTATATGACGGAGCGTGACATTATTAGATAAAGAAAATCAGTTTATTTTGAGAGTTGTTAATCGATGGTATTATTGTTTTGTTATATTTAAGATTTATGGTTCTTTAGAGCGGTTAACGCCGAATGGAGTTGCGTTTAAGATGGCGGGCGAACATCATGTCAGTGATTGATTCACTTCGTTGAAGGCAATTTCATTGTCAATTGTCATTCGCAAACCCATTAAATCTAAATCACTAATTATTATTGTAATCCTTCACTAATTAAGTAATCTAAGTGTCTGTATAATTAAAATAATGAAAAGTCAACACTGCAGTCCTCTTATTTTACCGTTCCATGTCTAACGCACACCATAGATGCCCGTGATGACGAGTTCACGGATCAGAAATAAGATACGACACCTCACCCTTCCTGACTTTCCCCGTCATAAATGTGAAAGTGAGTAAGTTTAATTGTGTATTTGTGTGTATGATACGCTTTCACGCCAAATCCACTCAACCGATCATAAAATAACTGTTGTCAGAGGTACAGAAAAGGATATAGGATAGGTACCTTTCATCCCGAAAAAATTAGCAGCTCGCGGGTGAAACCGCGGGGCATAGCTAGTCTAATCTATAAATCTATTCAATAACTATGTAACAACTGAACCTATACTCAAATCCTCTAATATTTACCACAAACCAACTTCACTATTACACAATTTGATCTCGGCTTCGTAACTTTCTACAACCAACCAACTTATATAGATATGAGGGCGCCACCATCGAATTTTGCCAAGAAAACTATCACAAATCGTAAGTTTCATCATTTGTCCAACTGCACGTATAATTTGGGTTACAAGCAAACTTACTAGTTATGACCTATTTACTCTGAAACAATCTAGTTGAAAGCTATTTAATATTGTTGCTTGTATAAGTTTTGTGGGTAAGTTTCCCTTGAAGTTCGCTCAGGCTTCATGGCATGTGAAGTTTGGAGAACTAATATGCTATTGTTGTCGATAGACGCGTAGAGAAACAGTGTTTTAGGATGATGGATGCTTGTGGCAGTTCAATACTCACACTGCTCCGCGCTACGCAATGGAGCTTGAAACGGGTTTTTTAACGTCGTACAGTATCACAGTTTGTGTTGAAAACGCGCTGCACAACATAATTGCCGGCAGGCCTAGCACGCGCAACGCTACAAAGTGTGCCGACTCTTTTCATCGAGTATGTTAACGTATAGCCTTGTCACGTTCTCACATGACAAAAAGTGACGAGAAGAATTTTGTCGCGCGCGCTTGCTAGTGGTGCAAGGATCGGAATACTCACTTTTCGAACAAAATTATACATATCGTCACGCCTTTCCCCCGAGAGGGCTGGCAGAGGTGTGATACAACACCCACACTTCACCGGACGATATTCAGTCCCAAATGTGACAGGGGGCGAGCCTGTCGCCATTTACCGGGCTCCAGTCATATACATAACTACAACCTAGGTATCTTCAAGGCCAGAGTGAATAAGTACTTGCTAGGTCTTCGTGCTTCATCTTAGGCCACAATGTCGTTTCACATCAGGCGAGTTGGTGGTCAAATGTTGACATGTACTCGTATTCTTCATTAAAAAAAAGTCATAAAGCAGATGACACACAAACAAAATTATAGAGAGTTAAAATGGATCGTTAGTGAACTCTCACGTCAATAATAAATAATTGGACAAAATTAAGTGCTTTTTAACTAGGGAAGTATATTCATTAAGTCCTTTTAATAATTTCATAGTACTTATTTGTAATTAACACGCTTCATTACAGCCCCGCTTAATTTCAAACAGGTCTACCTATTATGACTCCATTAATTATTTTTGTTCGGCACCAAATGTTCAATGTCCCGGTTTCCCAGAGCTTTACGATTCCCAGAGCTTTCCACGATCGATTATTGTGGATTTTTGTGAGAAGGTTCGATAACTATGCAGTTTTTTTGACGATCACTTTTTTCAATATTTTAATTTTTGCTTGGTATGATTTTGAACCTACTCACAAAATTTCAAGAATGTGACCTGTGGAGGAAGACAGAGATCCGGACAGAAATCCAGACAGAATTCGGACATACGAAAGCATTTTATCGAAGTTCATGCATAGACGCTTTGTTCGCTAACGCTTGCTCGGTCGATTAAGAAGTAGGATTTTATTTGTCTGTATAAAGTGACATATACAAAATTACTGAGGCGAGGTTTACGTTCGGTCTGATAATTTCATCTCACTTTATTGTGATTATTTTTTACTTTTCTGAATAGGGTTGTCAGAACTTTTTACTTCTTTTAAAGTTCTACTACACAAGCACAGGGCTGTTAATAGCTTATAGAAGGGATGACAACCTAGTTGAAAAAAGGTTTGCCTCTAAAGCCAGAGGGTGCGGATTCGATCCTAGCCAGCACGCATCGCATAAATTTGTTTATTTGTAAACATTATGTGCGATTCATTTGCTATAATGAGATCGATGTATGGAGGCAGGCTCGCCCCCTGTCATATTTAGGGCTGAGTATCGTTTGGTGAAGTGTGGATGTTGTAATACACCAATGTCAACACCTTCGGAAAAGGCGTGACGATAATGACGATATATACTCGTATGACATTTCGTAATGTCTGAGCAGGTAGGCAGGTAGGCATGTATGTGACATCGTATACACACGGAAGAATCAATTTTGATTCCGTTTTTTCAGAGCCTATAACTGTACAAAACTGCTAAATTCCAATTACATTTTGGCACCTAAAATCCGCCATTTTTTAATCATAATTTTGAAAATGTAACTCACTTATATACTTGTATACTTACTCAGTAACAAATTTAACCACAAAGTAGGTATTATGATTAATCAAAATTGGTGTCAAACGCATAACCCTCCTTTTTTGCCTTGACCACAGTCGGGACAAAATAAACCATTGCATAAGGCGACTGGTGAGATTATTGTTTGTATTATCTGTCTGTCGTTTTTCGTTTGAAAAGTCAATTGATTGATAATATTCTTATACAGGGTTACTGGTAATCAATTAGCATCCTTCTAAAAGCATAATCTGTTCATTAAAACAAACAACTATTGTGCAACAGCTTTTCCTAAAACTTAACAAGATTCCATTTTTTTTTAAGTTTTTGTGTTTCTCTCTAACATTCCATAACTCTTTATAGCATCCGAGCCGCTGCCCGCTTATCGGATTGGTGCCTCGAAGCGCGTATCGCCATTTTTTACGTAGATTTAATTACACTTAGACCGTTATTTTTTTTTTTAATTTCAATATGGAAGAAATAAATACGATTTTTTAAAAGTCGCAGAGCAATAGATATTTCTTTTAATTTACTGAATATGCCCTAAAAAGGCCTAAAGAGGCCCTAATTGATTACCAGTACCTCTGTATGACTATAGGTCAAGCAGAATAGTCACAGAATACCGACAAACTTACGTACATAACCCGAAGACCATTACCCTCCTTTCAGGCAGTCAGGTGAAATCTGCTTATAAATTAAAGCTAAAAAGCAGAACGCTCCTGTTTGTTTTACCTTGTCACCTTAAAAGCTATTTACAGTGGTTTGAAACAAGAATAAAATGCTTTATGGTTTCAGGGAGCGGTAAAATTTCAGCTGAAAAAGTGACATTTACTTGAAAAATTAAAAAATAATATTTTGAAGCTGTTTGAGGCAAGCCGATAGGTCTTTGTCTCTCTCATTAAAAAAGTCATGAGAGTAAAAGTGATGAAGATGATTTTGTATGCGCAAGCTGGCTTTTGCCTTGTGATAGGAATAATAATAAATAAAAAATAATTAATAAGCCCAAAAGTTTTAGCTCTTGGTTATTATAATACATTTATTACGTCACGCTTTTCCCCCAAAAGGGCAAGCAGAGGTGTAATACAACCCCCACATTCGCCGGACGATATTCAGTCCCAAAAATATACATACACCTGGCTCCAGTCATGTAGCAGATACATTATCATATTGTGTATCCTTAACCACATAAAAGTCTTAAAAATACATTTTTTGACTATTGCATAGCGTGCATTGGATACCTCTCCTCCCGCTCCTAGATCTATTAATATCCTTAGCATAAATTTTATACAAAACACGTACGTAATAGCAGGTGTAAAAAAATTACTGGACATAAATTAGACAGGTCCTATCGAGCTTGGTAAAATAAAATACTCCGCCAGGTATAGTATTCCTAGTAAAACATGGTCACATAAGGAACACGTAGTGACGTCAATCGATGCTTAAGCAAGACCGAAATAAGTCATTTACAAATAGTTCGAAACACAGCATATTAAATAAGTAAGTCTGATAAAATAAATCAAAAATCCAACTTGTAACTGCCCTATACCCTGGCCGAAAAATTTATGTAAAATAATTTACTTTACGGAGCAATTACCTACACTTTCAACTCAAGAGCTTTGTATCTAATAATGTATATAAATCGATGGATGCACATGTCAACATAACTGAGCGGTTTTCCCGGATTTGAAACCAATAAATTTGGTTAATTTATTACACTCGGGCGCTGGACAGTCGGGGTCATTATTTTTTCTTCCTAAAGGGTCCTACAACATGTGCGTACAAAATACAAAAGGCTTGAGATTTTCTAAAGTGTTTCATATTCGTGGGAACCAAAACTGTCCGTTCTAAGAACAATTATGAAGTGATAAAAAACAAATAGGAAAAAAAAGGAGAAACGCCTGAAGAAAGCAAACCAAGCAAAATAGACCAATAGCAAAACCCGAAACACGTTGGGCGTGGAGTTTGGCTTTGCAACGGGGGTTGGGGGTGGAAGGATTAGTCCTGAACTTGAAAGCTTGTATCGGTCAGTTCCGTACGCGGCGCGCGCGCAAATTAATATTCAAGCTCCGAAGACTTGAAGTAAGAATAATTAAGTCTTAAAGTGTGTGGGTGTGTGATTAAATTGTATAATATTAAATATGATATTTATTGTGACATCAAAATCAGTGAGTGGTTAAGAGCGAGTCTACAAGCTGAGATTAAAGCTAAGTATTTATGCTTGGTGCTGAGTTTTATAAAAGAAGTTCCCCATGTTTTCATGCAATTAAATGATTGAGTTATGAAAAGTTCACGAGCAGAACATAACTTCGAGGAGTAAATTTACTCATTAATTAAATTTTATCCAGAATAATCGAAGAATTACCACGTTTACTTTTTGCTGATAAAGGATATTTTTCGGGACATTTTATGGTGGAAATCTTTTATGGTGTTAACAAATAACGCATGAGAAGGTTTTATGTAATTTTTATTATTACCTAGCAATAATGCTTAATTTGATAACTCATCGAGGAATGCAACGCTGGTCCTGAGTTGACTAAAATAATGTTATCCAAGTACGAGTTATATACTCGAAACGAAAACTATGCAAAGTTGCAATTCATGGAAAAGAAAAGCTGAAAGAACACAAACGATTCCAGTTGATGAGAGGGGAGTGTGTTTAGGGAGCAGATTATGTCTGTTTTGCAGTTAGATACACCAATAGTGGCGGAAGTATTTTTTTTTATTTATTTTTGGGTTTCTTCCCACTGGATAGCGGATTTATTTTTTTTTATTTATTTTTGTGTTTTATCCTATCCGTGTTCTAACCTGCGCTGGGTGGGGATTTTGTTGCTAATATTAATGAAAATTATGTGAAACTTGTCATGCATAATGTTTAAGGCGTAAATGCTTGCAAAACTAACATAAATTTGCTTCATTAGGCATTAAGAATTGTTTATGTCATAAGGGTGCAAACAGCGTAGACTTTTGTCTAGACAAAAGGAGTAACCAGGCGATAAAAGATTTCCGTGTACTACTTGACTATTACTTCTGTAATGACCTAAAAGGACTACATAGATTTATTTGAATAAATCATTGCATTTTTTATTTATGTTAAGGAAGGGGATTTCGAATTATAGAACCGGTAGCATTGTATTATACTTTTCAACAGGACTCCGAGCTGAGAGAGTTAGTGAGTTCCCAACCCAGTCGACCGGGTGAGTTGCATGTTTCCTTATCGGTGCCTCTGCTACTCTGACTCCGAACTACCAAACTTCAATTAAAATGACCTTAAATGTGATAACCTTTCAGAGTGATTTATTAATTACAACCGAATGTTATTTAATTATTCATAAAAACATTTGTTAAAACCAACAATAAGTTAAACCTAGACGATCACAGATTAACATAATAAGATGGCCAAATTAATCACACATTTATTCGAAAAGTATTTAAGTTTATTTTAGAGAGAATTTATTTAAAATTCTTTGGACCCCCCTCGGGAAGTCACATCTGTTGCTCGATGACCAGGATTTCGTCATTAAATGTAATAATTTATTATTACAACGAAATAAAAGAACTTGGATTACTACAAATCATACACAACGTAAGGGTATTTAAATTAAATAATTAGTTAGTGAAGAAACGAGTACAAAAATCATAAAGTAAAAACACAACATTGGGTTTTATGATTTTACAATTCAGGTCATTTAGATATATCTTTTGTGCTGGTTAGTTAGCGCGCTTTCGGGAACATGTGCGTGCATTGTTATCTTTAACTTGGAGCCAATTTGAGAGAGTCAGAAAAATATAACAATTACAACCATAAAATCTTTTAACTTCTCCATAAAAATATTTTCTAAAGTTCAGATGTTTTATTTGTAAGATAAAAACATAAAACATGTGCACAGTGCACAAAGCATTAGAATATCCGTGAACAAAGTAAATCTAAGACAATAGTCGGGCCATATGCAGTTGTCGGAAGAGGCTATCTCTAAATAGTTTGCAATAGTTTATGACACTTTTTACGCCTTTTATTCCATTGTTGATCGAAGCCTTTTATATTACACGGTCATTTTTTGAAATGGTTCGGAGTTTTAGGGAGGAGGCATTGTGGAAACATGTGGTTTACTGGACTCACATTTAGGAAACTGATTAAAATGTTGTATAATAGTCTACTGTACTGTTGGTGTAAGTTTAAAAAGCCACTGATTTGATTTTTTATTTATTTATAATAAGACGTTGTGGTAGATTGGATGATTAACACCTGAGTTTGAATATGGATGTATGAAAAAAAATGTTTATGTATTGTATGTTTGTTGGTATCGTTGTTGTTATCACTCGTAGGACTTTGTGTTGCCGTGCGATCTTGTAAATTTTAATGTTTAGAATTTCTTAGGGCTTTGCTAATCACAAGAATCTGTAATTAGCTTTTAGATGTATGTAATTAATTAATCATAAGTTATTATAGCTGTTGCTTAAAAATAAATAAATAATAATATCACACAAAAAAGAAATAAACTCTACTCTACTCAAATAGTGGGACGATTTAAAATATGTTTAAGGTTATAAATATTTCTAAGATAATTTTGAGAGCTGTTGGATGTAACTTAAACTTGAGAGAATGGTTTGGTTTGGCTTGGAGAACACAATTTCTTAAATAGATCCAAGAGAAAGAACAAACATAATAATTCATCTACGAATCGAAAAAAAACTGGGATGTTAATATCTTTGACTCATTTGGAGAGCACCGATACAGAAACTGAATCTCTGACCTATTCGGAAACAAACCTGAACGAGAAAATGTAAAAACAAGATAAAATAAATAATGGTTCAAGTACTAACTAGTACAGTTTCAAATGTAAGACGACGACGATGAAATCCGAAGACGATAAGAAAGTGAATCAAGTATGGATTGAATATCAGTTGATACAATTAAATCCTCAAACGTGTTTATCATGGAATTGGTTATGGAGTTGCATGAGGAGTAGAGTCGACTTTGAAAATGTCAAAAGTGGAGTTGTTATACAAGCAGAAAAAAAAAACACTCGTGTGTAATGGGAATCACGACAACAAGACAACCAAACGAGCCAAAATAATGCGTTAGCGAATCAGGAAACCTAATTCTGGTTGATTATTATAATAATAGGCCTTTGTGATCAAGTAATAATGCATAGCATAATTATAGCATATTGTAATCATTAAGTATGCCAATAATGGGTAGGAGAGCAGCTCGGGGCTTGGGGCTGAATAGCACTGGACGTAGACATCCGATACTTGCAGAGGTAAATTTCTTATTAGGTACTAACGTGAGAATCTAACAAGACTAGAGAAAATGTCAACGTATTGATTTACTAAATTCTGCTTAGTTTCCTTTAAATATTACAAAGGCGAAAGTTTTGTGTGTGTATCTGAGAGGGTGTGTGATGTGTATGTGTTTGTTCGTTTCTTATTTCTTTAGGCTCAAACAAATAGACAGTTTGGAAGAAATTTGAGTGGAGGAAGTTTATACCCTGGATTAACACAAGTTATTATTAAACGCGGGTAACTTGAAGACGTCCTAAAGAAAGGCCAGATCAAGACTACCCGTAACCGACGAGAGTGTATGAAAAGACTCAAGAAAGTGGAAGAAGCGAAAGATGTATGCCAGGATCGTAGCAAGTGGAGAAGAGAAGTGATCTTTGCCTAACCCCTATGGGAAAGAGGCGTGATTATATATGTATGTACACATATATGTATGTATGTAACATCGCAAGGCACAGCTAGTAGAAAATTAGCGAGAAATAAGCTTCAATGTAAAAGGTTTAAAACAATACTCTTACAATCTCGTCGTGACATTGATCTCTTTGTTTTACCACTCTATTTATTGTTAGTATCTGTATCATTATTGAGGTTACCATTTTCTATCACACTAAAACACTTACTTAATTAAAAAAAAAAAAAAAAAAAATGCTTAAGTTTGGATGGATGTTTGTTACTCAATCACACAGAACAACTGAACGGATCTGTATGAAATTTGACGTGATCATTTGAATGGACACAAAGATTTATTATAGTCTGGATGGAAAAGCATTTTAAAACCGCAGGTGAAACCGCGGAGCGCAACTAGCGGTTTTATAAAACAAGAAGCAGTACTCACGTACTTATGAGCTAGTTACTTCACCAATAGGTTGTCTTTATGGTGGAAAGGAAAGAAACAGGAATTTTGTTTATTAATAAAACCAGAGTAGCCGTACCAACACAAGCTTCGTGATTCATCATCAGATGAGCTCCGTGGTATCAAATCACGCTAATATTATAAAATCGAAAGTAACTCTGTTCGTCTGTTTGTTTGTAGGCTTTTCACGGCTAATCGCCTGAATGGATCTTGATGTAATTTGATAGTTAGTTACAGTATACAACAAGAAAGGGTTTTGGATATTGTGTTCTGATTAAAAACGAAACGAAGTCGCGGGTAACAGCTAGTGCATAATAAAATTAATTAATAGAAAGAGAGGTTCAATAAATTTTTTTTGCTCTGGAGTAGTATAAGAATACAAAGGATGCTGTTAAACAATGCAGTACAAGCATGTTTTGTCTGTAAATCGCGATAAAGTAGAGTATAAAGAAGAACAGTCACCGACACCGTTACTTGTACTACCGGAAGTAGATATTGTTATAAGCAATGTAACTGTGAAACGGTAATTGATTGGGGTAGTCAAATAAAGTGCATCTGGAATACTTTTACAAGGATAATTATATTGAAACAAACTGGGGAACTGAACGACATACCTATTTCTGCAATATTCAAATCTATTTAAATACAAAGAACAGGAGGTGAGAAAAGCGAAGAGATGGATAACATGTGTTTGGTGACTCTATGGACTAGTGGAGTTGTTCTAAATATCCCAAGCTCAGTCATGAAGAAATTCTCAAAGGCAATGATTTTGGAGCTCTAAACTGATCTTTCGAGGAATCAGACCTTATTAGTGGAACAACTGGGAGAGAGGAAAAAAAAAAAACCCCAGGGTCCTACCACATGTGTGAGAGGGGGAACCTAACTTTAATAGTTAAGAAGGCGAAAACGAAAAAAAAAATAAAACCATTTCCCAATGATTTTGGGTTTTGATTGAATAGAAAGAGTTAAAGTACTAAATTAATTTCTTGAGAAAGAAGACTACCGATGCAACAACTGAGAAACCAATAAGAAAATCGGGACCCAACCAAAGGTGTGAGAGGGGGGACTATCCTTAATAGTTGTGAAGCCGACATAACTGTCGAGATTTGGATATTACGATCTAAGAAAAGAGAGAGGAGTAGCGGATATATATTAACGTAAAATGAAATGGCTAACTAATTTACTTATTGTGGAGAGGAGCTATCATGTACATGTATGTGCCCGTAAATGTTGAGAACCATTAACGATCACATCCAGAGAGGGGACTGTAACTGCCCTATACCCTGGCCGAAAAATTTATGTAAAATAATTTACTTTACGGAGCAATTACCTACACTTTCAACTCAAGAGCTTTGTATCTAATAATGTATATAAATCGATGGATGCACATGTCAACATAACTGAGCGGTTTTCCCGGATTTGAAACCAATAAATTTGGTTAATTTATTACACTCGGGCGCTGGACAGTCGGGGTCATTATTTTTTCTTCCTAAAGGGTCCTACAACATGTGCGTACAAAATACAAAAGGCTTGAGATTTTCTAAAGTGTTTCATATTCGTGGGAACCAAAACTGTCCGTTCTAAGAACAATTATGAAGTGATAAAAAACAAATAGGAAAAAAAAGGAGAAACGCCTGAAGAAAGCAAACCAAGCAAAATAGACCAATAGCAAAACCCGAAACACGTTGGGCGTGGAGTTTGGCTTTGCAACGGGGGTTGGGGGTGGAAGGATTAGTCCTGAACTTGAAAGCTTGTATCGGTCAGTTCCGTACGCGGCGCGCGCGCAAATTAATATTCAAGCTCCGAAGACTTGAAGTAAGAATAATTAAGTCTTAAAGTGTGTGGGTGTGTGATTAAATTGTATAATATTAAATATGATATTTATTGTGACATCAAAATCAGTGAGTGGTTAAGAGCGAGTCTACAAGCTGAGATTAAAGCTAAGTATTTATGCTTGGTGCTGAGTTTTATAAAAGAAGTTCCCCATGTTTTCATGCAATTAAATGATTGAGTTATGAAAAGTTCACGAGCAGAACATAACTTCGAGGAGTAAATTTACTCATTAATTAAATTTTATCCAGAATAATCGAAGAATTACCACGTTTACTTTTTGCTGATAAAGGATATTTTTCGGGACATTTTATGGTGGAAATCTTTTATGGTGTTAACAAATAACGCATGAGAAGGTTTTATGTAATTTTTATTATTACCTAGCAATAATGCTTAATTTGATAACTCATCGAGGAATGCAACGCTGGTCCTGAGTTGACTAAAATAATGTTATCCAAGTACGAGTTATATACTCGAAACGAAAACTATGCAAAGTTGCAATTCATGGAAAAGAAAAGCTGAAAGAACACAAACGATTCCAGTTGATGAGAGGGGAGTGTGTTTAGGGAGCAGATTATGTCTGTTTTGCAGTTAGATACACCAATAGTGGCGGAAGTATTTTTTTTTATTTATTTTTGGGTTTCTTCCCACTGGATAGCGGATTTATTTTTTTTTATTTATTTTTGTGTTTTATCCTATCCGTGTTCTAACCTGCGCTGGGTGGGGATTTTGTTGCTAATATTAATGAAAATTATGTGAAACTTGTCATGCATAATGTTTAAGGCGTAAATGCTTGCAAAACTAACATAAATTTGCTTCATTAGGCATTAAGAATTGTTTATGTCATAAGGGTGCAAACAGCGTAGACTTTTGTCTAGACAAAAGGAGTAACCAGGCGATAAAAGATTTCCGTGTACTACTTGACTATTACTTCTGTAATGACCTAAAAGGACTACATAGATTTATTTGAATAAATCATTGCATTTTTTATTTATGTTAAGGAAGGGGATTTCGAATTATAGAACCGGTAGCATTGTATTATACTTTTCAACAGGACTCCGAGCTGAGAGAGTTAGTGAGTTCCCAACCCAGTCGACCGGGTGAGTTGCATGTTTCCTTATCGGTGCCTCTGCTACTCTGACTCCGAACTACCAAACTTCAATTAAAATGACCTTAAATGTGATAACCTTTCAGAGTGATTTATTAATTACAACCGAATGTTATTTAATTATTCATAAAAACATTTGTTAAAACCAACAATAAGTTAAACCTAGACGATCACAGATTAACATAATAAGATGGCCAAATTAATCACACATTTATTCGAAAAGTATTTAAGTTTATTTTAGAGAGAATTTATTTAAAATTCTTTGGACCCCCCTCGGGAAGTCACAAACTACCACCTATATTCGGACACTTGGATATTTATGGCAAATACAACGATACCTTAACTATCAAAATCTATGTTAGCTATTTGGAAAATACGAAGTAATAAATAAATTTACAAACATACATGATATATATGCTCGAACAAGAAATCATTTTGATAAGGTAAACAAAAAACCCAACTGTTTAAATTTAATGTAGTTCGACATTCCGCATAGTTACCCTATGTCACTTCCACTATCAAAACGATTCCAATGACACCTCACATGTCGAAATCCATCAAGCTGTTAAGGCTGTAGGGCGTGCCAGAGAAACTTCATACATACATACACTCGAAAAACATAACCCTCCTTTTTGAGCAGTCGGGTAAAAACATAACTCTTCCTGGCAGTCGGGTATAAAAGCGTTTTTAAAAACTTAAAGCTTTTTCTCGCTGTGCTATGACATCATTCTATAATCTAGGTAACTCAGCCATTCCTAGTTTAAATCCATTTATCTTTGGCCCATTTTGAAAAATTGCTGCTTTTAGCATTCTGACTGCTATAAAGTAGTAACTGAAGGAGATTAAGCTGGCAGAAAGCAATCAATTCTAGGAAAATTGCTAAATATCGCTTGAAAATCTCTAAGTGTTGTCTTGTGAGATTTGCCTTGACCTACCCATACATCTACATATTTGTTAGGTTTTATAAAGTAAAGTACTATTGTCTGGATGAATTATTTAAATGATAAAATATCTAGTTGGGAGAAGCTCCGCCTCTTAAGCCAGAGGGAGCGGGTTCGAACCCAGCCGACGGCACGCACCAATTTGTTCATTGTGTGAGTGAGCTAATGTGCGTATTGTATCTCATCTGCTACATGACTGGAGCCCGGTGTATGGCGACAGGCTCGCCCGGTGTATGGCGACAGGCTGTCACATTTGGGACTGAATATCGTCCTGCGAAGTGTGGGTGTTGTATTACACCTCTGCCAGTCCCCTCGGGGGAAAAGCTTGACGATATGTTTAGTATGTTAGATGTAAAAAATCTATTATAATATGAAAACTTTTAAAAGTATGCTTACTTATACATACTTATACAATCCGAATATTTATGGTTTGTTACTAATGAAAGCACCAAACTGTAAAACAGTAACAGTACGTTAAAACTAATAGTCATAATGGAGTCTGGTCTGGGTTTTTTTTTTTTTTTTTTATGTAGAATAGGTCGGCGTTTGACCACCAACTCGCCTGATGTTAAGCGACGTTGCGGTCTAAGATGGAGCACGACAACCTATAAGGTACTTATTCACTCTAGCCTTAAAGTTTACTAGAGTGAAGAAGTACAAAGACGGCAGTTGAGTGAGGCGCTACAAGCGCGCTACTGCTCAGACCCGTCTTCGGAACGGTTACACCGGACTACATCCCGAAACACGACTAGGTCATTTCACGGCATGGCGTGGTAACTAGCCACGGCCGAAGCCTCCCACCAGAGTTTGCTACCCGGTTAGCACTACCCGGGGACCACGTGTAGGGAACCAGAATAGAGTACACTCCGACGGACGTGGGTAGCTCAGCCCCCAAACTGGTCTTACGTAAACGTCCCACTTACTAATCAACGTTGTATAGTGTCGGAATAGTTATGCAGTGTTTTGTCTTTTTTTTCTTTAAAATGTTTAAGTCGATCAAAAAAGATAAAACACTGCTTAACTATTTAGAGGCTATTATAGTAAGGGTGATTTTGTTTAAACTGACCATGTTGTATGCAAATAAATGATCTTTATTTTGACTGCCTCGGTGGCTCAGTTGGTAGTGAGCCACCGAGGCAGTGTAGCCTTCTGAGCTAGGTGGCGTGGATTCGATTTCCACCTAGGGCAAACATTCATATGATGAACATTTGTGTTAGTTTCATGTCTAGGAGTCAATTTTCAATTTAAGTATGTATTTAAAAATAAATATGTTATGTCTCTGTCCGCCATAGTACAAGCCTTGCTTAGTTTGGGATCAGACGACCGTGTGTGCAAGTGTCCCGAACTTTATTTATTTTATATTTATCTAGAAAGAAAAGTACAATCAAAAACGGTCTGGTGTTTGTTAAAATTAAAAAAAACCATGGCATTAACCTAAGACCTAACATTTTTAATTCACTTATAACATTTCTTAGCTTGAGGACTTCCAAATAAAGACATCATAAAAAATTACGTACTCAGAAACATTATTAGTCAGCTAAAGTAAGCGCACGAAGGTTCCGTACCATCCCAACTAATACAAATGTGAAAGTGAGTTTGTTCGTTTGTAACGCTTTCACTAATCAACCTATCATAATGAAATGTTGCATACACGTTGTCGGGGGTAGGAAAAGGTCATAAGATACTTTTATCCCATTAAAATTAACAGTTCCCGTGGGACGGCGAGTGATACCGCGAAGCGCAGCTAGTCTTACTAATATTATAAACGCGAAAGTTTGTAAGAATGGATGGATGTTTGTTACTCTTTCACGCCAGAACGGCTGAACAGATCTGGATGAAATTTTGCACTGAGATAGATTATAGTCTAGAATAGCACATAGGATACTTTTTAACCGCAGGTAACACAACAAGGCGCAGCTAGTGTTTCATAAAATTGACACCACTGTCCTCACTGCACTAACATACAACTTTGGCGACGTGACCAAAGTACTCAAAGATAATCGATACTTCAACGCTTTTGGCTTACACCCAAGTCACTTATTCTGTACTAGTTATGTCACAAGTTGTAACACACATTTGGTTTGAATGCACACTTACCGTTGTTATTTACCTACTTAGTGATAAACAGAATTAAGGGTCCGACGAACACTTTAAACTAACTTAGCTCCCGAACGGCTAAACAGATTTTGATTTTGATTTTTTCGTTTGTAAGGTGAATAAGTCTGGAGTGTTCTTAGCAATGTGTGGTGAAAATCGGTATCGAAGTTTTTTTTTTTTCGTTTGTTTTGTGACTCCAACGTCATTGACAAACGTTGTGAACGCGACCGACAACGAAAATAGCGTTTTTTTAATGTATTCATATTCATATTTGTTCATAAAATGTAATTTTACATGTCAATTTAAATAATAATACATTCAATGTATAATAAAATAATACAGCAAAAATGACAAATTCAAAACTTACACAACACAAGAACACATAACTAAAATAAAAATATTAAGTTATTTAAATTATTAATAAAATCACATGTCCGAGTTTACAAATTCCTCCTACAAATTTATCCCGCACGTTCTCTCTTGACCATGAACCCTGATTGTGATCTGTTTGTTGATGAATGGAAGGGTATTCTGTCGGCGTGTCTCAGGTACTGTGAGAAGAGGGCTTGCAAGGTAAGTGAGGAAGAGGATGACTTATAACTGTTCGATTTTACAGTATAATTTTATTTTTTATACTTAATTTTATTGATTTTTATTAATTTAATATTAATTGATATTAATTGATTTTTATTAATTTAATAATTTATTTTGACATTTAATCTATTTTGATTGACATTTAACCTATCAACTTATTTTTTATTTTTATTTATTATCATAATATCATTATTGACATGTTATGTTATTTTACAATTCAATGTTGAATTATTGTTATTGATTATTGAGACTTATTACTATTGACTTGTTGTGATATTCACTTATTTTAAATTAACTGATGTAATTGGCATGTTGCCGTTTTAGTTATTAAACAATTAAATTCATGAAAATCATAGAAAGCTTGCTCAATGAGCCATTTTTTCGTCTTATTTTAAAAGATTGCAAGCTAATAGCTGCAGTAACATCGTCTGGCAGGTTGTTGTAGACAGTTGGGGCCATGACATGCGATTTACATAGTAATTTACATTTACATGATGTAAAATAGGTCTACGTTTCACCACCAACTCGCCTGACGTTAAGCGACGTTGTGGTCTAAGATGGAGCACGACGACCTAGAAGGTACTTATTCACTCTAGCCTTGAAGACACAGAGGTTGTAGTTAGTCGGAAATACAGATGATGGCAAGGTGTTCCATTCTCTAGCGGTTCGTATCAGGAAGGTGGATGCAAACGCGGTGAAGACGCGGTGCAGACGAGCTTAAAAAAGTTGTCATGAGCTGCCTCCTTAACATATAAAGCTTATTATCCAAATAATAAAGTATTCTTTTTCAAGAGTTCATTCTAAAGTCAGATAAAACGATTTTTTTTTCTCTCAAACTCTGAAGTATAAAAAGTTTCATGTTGAAACAAGGTAAACCTTTTTCCACTTATCTCCCTTTTTTATTAAAAGGGTCTCTAATGCGCTTTGCTTTAACGCTTCAGGAGTGTTTTGGCCCCTAGGTGGAAAGTTTTAACTTTCCTCACTTACGTCCACAAAAACAAAAAAAAAAACTCTACTACGTTTTTGAACTTTGCAGGCCGTAAAACGACTGAAAAGGCTCAGTGGTAGCACATTTGCCTTTGGAGCTAGGAGATTTCGGGTTCGATTTCCTGCCTGCCAGGTATTTAATAATAATGTCAATAGTAATAATATTCGGCACACTTACAAACATGGTCGTCTGACCTCAAACTAAGCAAAGCTTGTACTATGGCGGCCAGAGACTGATATAGATACATATTATATTTTTAAAATACATACTTAAATAGACAACTAACACCCAGACATAGAACACAAATATTCATCACATGAATGTTTGCCCTAGGTGGGAATCGAACCCATGTCAACAAGCTCAGAAGGCAGAATCACTACCGATTGAGCCACCGAGGCAGTCAATTTATAAGGCGAATTTGAAATATTTGCTTACATAGCGTAATTTTTAATAACTTAAAAGGAAATTGGCAATTGGCTTGGGAATTGCGAGAGACACTCGCAGGCAATTTTCCATCAAAATCGAGTTTAAGATCACTTTTTTTTTTTACTTTTTTAAATGAGATGGTTTTTCCCTAAATAATTTCTATAAATAAATAAATCGAAGAAAACTTTGTAATTTAGTTTTTAATAACTCTGCATATGTAAATCATGTACATACATAACGTTACAATTTGTCATATTACATATCCAGGAAAAAATATTCTCCAGAGCTAACATTACGATAATGAATGAAAAACATCCAGATGTGAATGAAAAAACATGCCCTTGGCTCTGTATTTGCTTATCAAATGAAGCTCTGCGGTTGTTGTTTAAGAATCGCGACTTTGTCAGTATAATATCTGTTTTTAATTTGGCAAAAACGCTGTGGCTGTTGTTTTTAGGATGGGCTGGTTCTGAGTTATGTGCGCTGAACTTTTTACCCGACTGCGTAAGTAGGAGGGTTATGCTTTTCGAGTGAATGTATAACCATACAGGGTTATTTGTACCTAATCAAAAACCTCTTAAGGGCTCGATAAATTTAAATTGAACTGTGACTATCATAATAATAACTCTAGAAATAAGGATAGGATAGCTGTACCGAGATTTAGACTGACTAAAGTCAAATAAGTCATTTTTAGGCAACTGCGTTCGTTTTCACAATAAAATCCCGAGGAATATAACAGGGCTCACTGAGGGAAAATTCAAATCACATGTACATTAATGAAAAAAGGGTATTTTTTTTTTTTTTAATGTAGAAAAGGTCGGCGTTTGACCACCAACTCGCCTGATGTTAAGCGACGTTGTGGTCTAAGATGGAGCACGACAACCTGTAAGATACTTATTCACTCTAGCTGGAGTTTTGTAGCGTGAACAAGTACAAAGACGGCAGTTGAGTGAGGCGCTACAAGTGCGCTGCTGCTCAGACCCGTCTTCGGAACGGTTACACCGGACTACATCCCGAAACACAACTAGGTCATTTCACGGCATGGCTTGGTCCGGTGGGTGGTAACTAGCCACGGCCGAAGCCTTCCACCAGAGTTTGCTACCCGGTTAGCACTACCCGGGGACCACGTGTAGGGAATCAGAATAGAGTACACTCTTACGGACGTGGGTAGCTCAGCCCCCAAAGGTATTTTAAGGTTTAGACTTATTTAGAAGACAAAGATGTCTGAAGCCTTCCAATTCCCCCAAGTAGCCACTAGTATGTATAGATATTACATAGTTGTAAGCCAAAATTTGTGAGACAATAATTTATTTATTCTTTGGAAAAAATAATGCCCTCAGTTTCTTGCCTGTTCTTCTGAGTAGAGGTCCTTATAACAAGTCCGAATAAATTTACGGTTCCTGTGAAGCTATTAGTTTTATTTAGTTTAAAAAAAAACATTTAGACCGCGCGGCAGGTCACCTAAGCGATGGACCGGACAGGTCAAGTATGCTGTGGGCGGTCCCGTGCATGAGTGGACCAGAATGACCTCGAGCAGAGAGACAAGGTGAGATATTGTGAGGCGCATTACATCAGCACCTGCCAATAATAATACTGCATGACGACCACGACCGCTCTGTCAAGGCAGTAGCGACGAAGAAGAGGAATAAAAACACACAGACGAAATGAGAACCTCCTCCGTTTTGGAAGTCTTTTTTTTTTTTATTACATAATAGGCTTGCGTTTGGCCGCCAACATGCCTGATGATAAGCAGTGATGCGGCCTACGATGGAGCACGCTTGCCTAGAAGAAACCGATTCACTCGAGACTTGAAGACACCCAGATTATAAGTGTCAGGGAACACACAGTCTGGCAGAGTATTCCACACTCTAGCGGTCTGTATGAGAAATGAGGAACCAAAGCGTTTCGTGCGTGTTGTAGGTATGTCAACCATAAAACGATGCCGCTTTTTTGTACTCTTGGTAGTTTTATAGAAGAACGGGCTAGGGAGAATAAGGTCATGCAAACCAGATGCACACTCCCCGAAATGTATCCGATAAAAAACCGATAGACTAGCAACCTTGCGCCGATGATCCAAACTTTGAAGTTTGGCCTGGACAAGGGAGTCGTTGCCAATGAGTTTCTTCGCACGTTTCTCGATGGACTCCAACGCCTCGAGCTGGTACTAAGTCGGTTAATAAAGATAATAATTATAAAAACCAAAGTTAAAAACCGACTTCCAGAGAAGCCGTCATCCATGTAAACCAATGTTGTTGATATTTTACAAACTGCTTGACCAATTTCGATTTAAATTTAAATGGGACCACCTCTTATGTATGATCTACCAAACAAAAAACTAATCATTAAAATCAATTCACAGTTGGCGGAGTAACCCCGTAAGATCAAACAAAAAAAACCATGCAGTCGAATTGAGAACCTCCTCTTTTTTGGAAGTCGGTTAAAAAAGAAACAAATCCACCCACGATCAATATTAATTATTTTCAAACAAATATTCAAGTTCATTCGAAAAATTTCGTTGTATCATTTTTCAATGCCAGTTTAATAAGATCATTATTTTTATCTGCGAATGTCTCTCGCTATTAATTTAGCCAATAAAAACTGGATTTGTTTCGTAAATGCTTTGTACAATGTGATATTTTAGCACAAATTGGTAGACAACATCGTGTTTTGCTATCCTAAAATAAAAATAAAAAATTCAGAATTTTTTTTTTTTTTGTATAATAGGTCGGCGTTTGACCACCAACTCGCCTGATGTTAAGCGACATTGTGGTCTAAGATGAAGCACGACGACCTATACGGTACTTATTCACTCCATAAAGCCTTGAAGTTTACTAGAGTGAAGAAGTACAAAGACGGCAGTTGAGTGAAGCGCTACAAGTGCGCTACTGCTCAGACCCGTCTTCGGAACGGTTACACCGGACTACATCCCGAAACACGACTAGGTCATTTCACGGCACGGTTTGAAAAGTATAAAGGTTGGTCAAGCTTATACTCCAGCTTGGTCGTCTTGTAGTGTTTTCTTCTAATAATAAAGAGGATGTACCTACATACTACACACACACACATACACATCGTCACGCCTTTCTCCCGAGGGGGCTGGCAGAGGTGTAATATAACACCCACACTGCGCCGGACGATATTCAATCCCAAATGTGATAGACAGCCTGTTGCCATACACCGGGCTCCAGTCACGTAGCATATGACATACAATTCGCACATAATATGTTTACACAATGAACAAATTGGTGCGTGCCGTCGGCTGGGTTCGAACCCACTCTTTCTGGCTTGAGAGGCAGGCCTTCTCAAACTAGGCCATCTTGGTTTTTTTATTCAAAGATTTTCATTCATAGATGACGTGGTGTAAAGAGTGATTAAGTTAAAATTAGGGTTAGGATAAATCAAATTACGTTTAAACAATTAAACGCATGAAACAACGCTTTAAAGTACTAATTTTAAAACTACATAGTTTGATCAAACAATCAAAATGGCAATTCAGAAACTGTGCTGAAATAAGAGCAAGAATTGGGAATTCCAATCGCAACGTTCTTGAAGGCAATTTAGAACGAGTATTGTTCAAATGCGATTTGTTAATGGACTAACACAATTCGAGGCTTCGTTTTGGAGTTTCTCTACAAAGAATGGAATTAAGGCTAGACATTAAGCTCTTATGAACCACGGGCTGTGCTACGCGGTATTCTAAATTTATTTATCAACTAGCTGCGCCCTGCGGTTTCACCCGCGGCTAAAAAATCCTATGTGCTATTCTACACTTTAATCTATCTCTGTGCCAAATTTCATCCAGATCTGTTCAGCCGTTCTGGCGTGAAAGAGTAACAAACATCCATCCATCCATCCATCCATTCGTACAAACTTTCGCGTTTTTAATATTTGTAGGATCATATTACAAATTTCTAATGTAACATTACAAAATAACAAAAAAATAAAACTAACAATAATTACAATAACAACTGAAACTCTTTACATTGAAATTATAAAAATAGCCTAAGTGTTTATACAGAGATTAAATTTGTGAAATCCGTTCCAAATTTCACTCAAATCTGCTGAGCCGTTTCATCTTAAAGAAGTAACAAGCATATACATACTTTCAAATTCATTAGTGTGACTATTCAATACTCATGCAAGAAGTGTTACTTACTTTACGATGTTCTATTCACTCGATAGTAAAATAAATCAATAAATTCTGGACACTTCCACACACGGTCGCCTGACCCCAAACTAAGCAAAGCTTGTACTATGGCAGCCAGAGACTGATAAACATACTTAAACATTTTAAAATGCATACTTAAATAGATAAATCACAAAAAAAAGAAAGAAAGGTTGCACGAAATTTAAAACAAAAGACGGTGATTGGTGTAACATATCTTCGCAGTTCCTTTTTATTGCATCGCAGAAGGTGTGAAAAGTAGTGTTCGCCTCTGGGATAAAGCAGTGTCTTTGTTAAGACAAAGACACTGTTCAGCCGAAGCTGTTCACTGTTCAAGGGTTCAAGCCGCCCTTAGGTGGCTCGCTTCACTCAGGGCTCTTAATCGCTCGGGCCTTATATTATCACTCCCGAGCACACCCTCGTTACGCTCAGGGTTTAATAAGCCGCCGGACACGTAAGACACTGCTTTGTCCCCTCGGTGCATAATCTACTATTGTATTTCCCAGAGATCACTGAAATGCATTTTCTTTAAGACAAAATATAATAATGTCTTTTGCGGTGTATCTGTGTTGACTTTAGGGTCTAATAGCAATTAATTGGTCCAAAATTTCAAAGCAAATCGAAAGTTCAGCCCTGATCCAATACAAACTTACAATACACTTCGTAAATACCATTTTCAAACCTAAATCACTTGTCATAAGGTTTACGAAAGACGTTTGGCTTGATAAATAGCTTTGTTAAGGTTTTGCGAGGTGGATTCAAACTAACATCTGCCTGCGATCTATTTTAGATAAAAACAGACGGCCTATCGTTAATCAAGTTAGTGGTATTGTTAAATAGTTAAGCTTTATTTAGTACCTGGGTTACCAAACATTTGTTTAGGTTTATCATCATCATCAAAATATAAAGTTTTGTGCAAAATGGAAATCGTAATATCGTAATCGTGGAATCGAATTTTATGCAAATCGTGAAAGTAGAAATTGTAAAACTTATTTAGATACGTAATCAGAAAATAATGTATTATTTGATTAAGTAGATTGCAAAAAAAATATACGGACAAAATGGAAACAATAATATTATAATAAAAAGGAAAGCTTAAAAAACCGACTTTCCGTTATCCATGTAAACGATTTTTAGACTTTTGTTGATAATTTAAAAACTGCTTGACCAATATCGATAAAACTTATATGGACCACCTCTGAAGTATGATCTACCAAACGAAACAAAAAACAAAAATTAAATAAAATTGATTCACAATTGGCGGAGTCATCGCGTAATCAAAATACAAAAAAAAAACATACAGTCGGATTGAGAACCTCCTCCTTTTTCGAAGTTGGTTAAAAATGGTTTACACCTTACCCTCTTACTAATTAATGTTGTATATCCTCGAAATACCTACTTACTCGGAATAAATTAGTTTCAAATAAGTAAAATATAAAAGAAAAAAAAAAGACAAAACACAATCCCTCTAAGCAATAAACGTTGTCGGAATAGTTAAATAGTGTTTGGTTTTTTCTTTCCTTACATTTTTTGAACTTCATCATAAATGATAAAACATCGTTTAACTATTCCGGGGCTATACAACGCTTATTGCTGAGGTGAACTACTCCGAGGCAAAACAACATTTATCCGTTGGAAACAGCAATGGCATTTGAACCCAAACTCATCACAAATTCTTAGAAATCTTTACGGATGATTAAATCAGTTTCAGTCAGCAGTTTGTGGAGCATATGCTCATGGCTGGATAAGCCAATGGGATCCGCATTCAAAAATGCGGATTCCCAAACATTTCCACGAACACTTTGGTGAACAAGAAATTTGTGAGAAATCGTGCGAAGCGCTGAGATATTTGCTCTGTCATGCCTGCGTGTACGTTTTTGAACTAACAGTAAAACCTTCATCTAAGCTCCGCCGTGAATTTCAAATCTGTCTGCTTTCTTAGATCAACCTAAACGATAAGATGGCGCACGGCGTATGATTTAGGTAAAGCCAAAAACCATCCAAAAACTACGCTACTGTCGTATAGGTACACAACACTTACACATTGACGCAAAAAAACTACGCTACTCGCTTGGTCATTCTTACTTCGACATTATGTGCATTGGTTTGTGGTATAATTTTGTGTACATAAATTTACTCGTGCATTATAAAAGTGTGGCCAGGACTACATTTTGAGGTTCTTTTTAAAAACTGTGCAGTTTTCTTAAGTCAATTTTTAAAAAGCCGTAACATTATACTCTTACAAATATGTGCAGTTTTAGAATACTAAATCTACGAGTACTAAGGTTGTACATATATTAGAACGGAAATGGCTAACGTAGAGTTTGGGAATTAATATTAGTTTTCAAGCAATTGTAAATGTTTTCATGGCAATATTACCACGCACACAAGTTTAATGAAGAAGTGGCTTCAGCGAGATATAACGCAGTGTTTCATTTTTTCCTCTAGGTTTATCTGAGTCTGCAGTAAGCTTCGATCATATAATAATAATTAGGGAAATACGGTACAAAAACCTAAAAATGGACCGCTTATATTAGGTGCTGCACACAATTCACCGTAGTCACAAACAAACGCAACCAGTCGCAACAGTGATAATTATTGTCGTCTCGTTCTCGCTATAGTCTCTTGTACGTCTCTCTATCTTTGTTATTGATACACGTAATATACTACTTTCAACGGAGCTGTGTAGTGTCCGTTTGCTTGTAGTTTTATTGGGTCCACGCGCTGTATACCAGAAATTAGACTCGTGCCGCTTCTTCCCCTTATTATTTCGATGGCAGTAAGCAAGCTACGACTGAGTGGCTAGCCCTGACGTCTATATCAATTTCTAGGCCACCCGAAGGCCTACGAATGGTATTATGATTGTTGTTATTGAACAAACAACCGGGGCCTACAATTTAACATGTCATCCGAGCCACGGTAGCGCTCAGTTATAAATGCCATTCTCGGTCACCCGTCCTAGGACTGACTGTGTCGTCCACTGCTTAACAATAGATAGATAGATAGATAAACTCTTTATTGTTCACACCACAAGTAACAAAAAACAAGAAAATTTATAATAATTCTTATTCTATACTATAACAACTGGCGGCCTTATCACTAAAAGCGAACAATGTAAGTGATCGCTTACGAATACCAATGATAAGCAATGATGCAGTCTTTTTTTAAAAACGTTGGCCTCTATCTTTTTGCACGATTTTCCTGATGGAAAAACTCAAATGTATTTTGGTATTTAATATTTAGTTTTACTCCAACTAGGTAAACCGAGATCACACCTACCGTATCATTATCATTTGGTTTTAATTAATATTTAATTATCAAGCACAACGACCGTTCATTCATTCTCTCCAATGTTGCTTAATACACACTACACACATATACAAATTAATTTTACTCAGCCTTCGCTAATTTTGAAACCATTATTTATTTAATACAAATTAATTAACTGATTGTCTGAGGTTAATTATAACTACGGCCCGTGGCGTTGCTCACATTTTGGCTTGACTAATCAAAAAATACAAAAATATCAGCTATTGGTAAAATCGCGTGTCAAGCCCTTCGCCTGCGGCTTTATTTTGTAAGCGTAATGAGAATGGTCATAGTGCACGAGCATACGCATACGATGCATGCTCGTATGCATACGAGCAAACGTGAGGGCCCACGACCACAAAAGAAATACTACCCACGACGACCATTGCTATTACGCTTACAAAATAAGACCCGATTGGCAAGACCGTTCAGAGTCATAATGACACATACATCATCATCATCATCATCAGCCCGTAATCACCCACTGCTGGGCATAGGCCTCTCTTCTCGTACGCCACTCTTCCCGGTCCTGTGCCAATCTTGTCCAGGGACCCTATTCGGAGATTTGAGATTTTCATCTCATCTTTTTCGTCCTTGTTGCTCTCGTTTGAAACGTCATAGGTATGAGAGTGACCAAGATAAAATCTCATCTCATCTCACGCGCAGGAATAGACCCCCAGGTTCGACCTACGATATTTTAAAATACAATAAAGAAAGAGGTCAATTAGACAGCTGAGAGGTGAAGAAGGCGGTTGACAATGATAAATTAAATTGCATTAAAGTTATAATACAAATTTTATTATTCCTAATCCTAAATCTTATTCTATATTATAAATGCGAAAGTGAGTTTGTTCGTTTGCTTATTTATTTGTTTGATTGTTACGCTTTCACGCCTCAACTTCAACCTCAACACAACTCAACTACGTTTAGTCCCACCTAATTCCTACCTATCTAAATTCCTAACGAGCTCTATTACGTCGTGATTACAGCTATGTGCCCGTGTATGTGATTACAGACGTGATTACAGACGTGATTACAGTGTGATTACAGATTGATCACAGGCACCTACACTCGTACAAGGAGCTCCTACTTTCGATTACAGTGGTGAGGGATGAAATGAAACAGCGATTACAGAAATACTCAAGTTTATTTGTAATTTTTAATCTAGCTGAGGGGTTCTACTAGATACAAAATAACATAATACGGAATAGCATAAAAATAGAATATCCATGGTGTTTAATTATTTTTCTGGTCATTAAAAGGATTACCGTTAGCATTATTAGGTGATTTATTTTCTTTAATCACAATGTTTGGATTTGGGTCTGTGATAGTTAAGGTATTAAAGAAACCGAAAACTACTCAAATAATTTCATTGTTGTCTATCCATGAAGTAGTGCTAATTTAGTACAGACAGTGAAAACCGTAGGGTAACCTTTCAACTTTTAAAAGAGATTTTGAACTTTTATTTTGTAACCTTAAAAGTTACTAGCAAGAAGAGAAGAGCACTAAGAATAACATTTTTACTGTAAACACTGGTTCGCTTTTAACTGTTTAACACGTAGCCATTCGTAGCTAGTAGAGGAGCTACGTTAACTTGAGTGCTACGAATGCTACGAGCTACGGCTTACTTAAGTGCTACAGTGTGTTTCGATTATAAAAACACATTGTGTCTTCAATAGATAAAAGTTTTTAAGGTTGACAATGACAAGACGATTTTTGAAGGAGAAAATTTAACCCCTTTAGCAATAAACGTTGCATAGCCTCGGAATAGTTGTACTCTGTTTTGTCTTTTTCTTTCTATTAAATTTTAGGACTCGATCGAAAAAGACAAAACACTGTAATTTTTTTTTTTTTTTATGTGGTCGGCATTTGACCACCAACTCGCCTGATGTTAAGCGACGTTGTGGTCTAAGATGGAGCACGACGACCTTGATGGTACTTATTCACTCTAGCTGGAGTTTTGTAGCGTGAACAAGTACAAAGACGGCAGTTGAGTGAGGCGCTACAAGTGCGCTGCTGCTCAGACCCGTCTTCGGAACAGTTACACCGAACTACATCCCGAAATACGATTAGATCATTTCACGGCATGCCTTGGTCCGGTGGGTGGTAACTAGCCACGGCCGAAGCCTCCCACCAGAGTTTGCTACCCGGTTAGCACTACCCGGGGACCACGTGTCTATACAACGTTTATTGCTAAGGAAGTAAGGATTGAATTTGTCAGTATGTTTGAAGATGGTAAGTAAGCCTGGAATGGAAATTGGCTGTCAAATAAGTTTAAATTGAAACTGTTATCTGCTCAAAGACTGATTTTCAATTTAGAGTAGGAGATAGACAATCGAGTACCAGAATGTGCCCTACAACAGAACTATGATATATAATTTTTTTACGTTTTTTTTTTCGGCGATTTTTGCTTGTTTTCCTACATCGGCAGTTCAAACTAATTGTTGGGATTTAAATCCACGTCCTAGGAAAAATGATTCAAATGCGTTAACCATTGATCTATCTATCTATCTCCGTATGAAAGCTGTTTGAAAATGTAAAAGAAAAATTGATTTAGCATAAACCATCTACACATATAACAGAGATACCAGAAATACATTAAGGACTTAAGAATAATGTTTATCGACGTATTAATAAAATTTATTAAAACGACGAATTAGGCAAAGCCTGCATCGCAGGAATCTGATACGCATTTTCTATGGATTTAAACCTCAACTTAACAATAAAATACTACTAATATTATGAACGCAGAAGTTTGTAAGAATGGATGGATGGATGGATGGATGGATGGATGGATGGATGGATGTTTGTAACTCTTTCACGCAAGAACAGCTGAAAAGATCTAGATGAAATTTGGTACAGAATTACACACAGAATAGTCTAGAAGAGCACATAGGATACTTCTTAACCGCGGGTGAAACTGCGGGACGCAGCTAGTTTATAGATAGTATAAATCAGTATCTTTTTTTTTGTGTCTCTATCTAAGTAAGTATGTATCTTAGTTTAAAAATACTTAGTTTAAACTGCTATTTTCTCTTGAAAATTCGCAACATGTTGGAACGAAACTGTAATTTAATTAAACACCCGCTGGGGAATATCTAGGCCGTCCTATAACCGTTTAACATTCGCCTACGCAGTGTGTGGGTTAAAAAGCTTAGCTTTATAATGGATAGCGACCTAAAATAAGGAATTTTGTTGAGTCTTATGAAAATTTGTGATCACACTAATACTATAAAATGTAAGTGTTTGGATGGACGTTTGTTACTGAATCACGGCAGAACATCTGAACGGACGCACGAAATTTATAGCAACAGAAATATTACAGTCTGAAATAGCACTTAGGATTAATTTTTAACCGCGGGTGGAACAGCGGGGCGCAGCTAGTTTAAGTAAAGTATGATTTTTGTGCTTTATTATGTGACGTTTTTTTTACGTTATTTTTTTCAGGATAAAAGGTACCTTATGTCTTTTTTGGTACCCCTGACAACGTGTATGCAAAATATCATAATGATCGGTTGAGTAGCTAAGGCGTAAAAGTGTAACAAGCTAACAAACGAACAAACTCACTTTCGCATTTATAATATTAGTTAGGCCAAAAATAGGGGTCAGGTTCCCCTATTTTTGGTGCGTGCGATGTTTTCTGGATATTTTCTCTTTCGTTTGAATGTCATAGGAGTGAGAGTGATCAAGATAACATCTCTCAGCCTCAGAATTGATAGCCTCGGTGGCTCAGTTGTTAGTGAATCTGCCTTCTGAGCCTGGGGCGTGGGTTCGATTCCCACCTAGAGCAAACATTTATGTGATGAACATTTGGATTTGTTCTATGTCTGGGTGTTAATATCTATTTAAGTATGTGTTTAAATATTTTGAATATAATTATCAGTCTCTGGCAGCCATAGTACAAGATTTGCTTAGTTTGGGGTCAGACGAACATATTAAAAAAAAAAAATGAGGGCCTGTCGTGCCTATTTGTCTATCTCTCATTACACTACGTTACATATTAGATAGTCAGACTACAGATCGCATGGTGTGAAAAGCTAGAACCCCTTCACTCTTCCCCCTCTCCACTCTTCTTGCTTAACGTGCTTTGAAGCACCGCGGAAGTTTTCACTCCATGCGTTCTTCTTTCAAAACTGCCACAAACGTTGTCCTTATCTGATTAGTACTCAAGCTTTACTATACGACTGATTAAACGACACCGTTATTCAAATATAAAAAGCTTGTTAGTTTTTTTGTTTGTCACCGATCATAATACAATTTTGCATAGACGCGGTCAGGGGTACAGAAATGGGCAAAGACTACTTTTCATGCCGAAAAAAACCTACTTCTGTAGGACCGCGGGTAAAACCGCGGGACGTAGCTAGTCGATAATAGTCGATCAACTAGACACGACTTATTGAAATCGGTTTTATTCTTATTCCCATTTCATTAATTTATTTCATTCATTCTTATTATTCTTATATATACAGGGTCATGACTACGCGACGCTCGCTGCGTATCCTTAGAATACGAGTTTGAATGAAAAGACCTAGTTTCTAAAATCTCGACCATTTATTTTTATTCAATACTAGCTGCGCCACGCGGTTTCACCCGCGGTTAAAAAGTATCCTATGTGCTATTCTAGATATATCCTAGATATCTATCTCTGTGCCAGATCTATTCAGCAGTTCTGAAGTGAAAGAGTAACAAACATCCATCCATCCATCCATTCTTACAAACTTTCGCGTCCTGCGATTGCAATGTAAGCGGAAAAATTGATAATTAACGACATCACATTAGAAACCTCAAAAATAACAGTATTTCTGCATTATTTAATGGATGTTATTATACATACAAACTTTCCTTTGAATTACTCTATCTATTAAAAAAAACCGCATCAAAATCCGTTGCGCAGTTTTAAAGATTTAAGCATACAAAGGGACATAGGGACAGAGAAAGCGACTTTGTTTCATACTATGTAGTGAATAGGCTGGAGATTATTCTCGACATTTCTGGAAAATTCTCGAACATTCTCGAAAACAGCCTGACGTAAGCTGAACAAATTTAGCAGCGGTTTAATTAAGAGTTTTTCTTGTTTTGCCTTTTCTGGTGACGGGCTTTAATTTCGCTGTGATTGATGGGCAGATGGTAATGTGTTTAGAATTCATTGGTCTTGTGGACAAAGCGCGAGGAAGTTTTGTTAGGCAATAACTGAGATGTTTCTAGACTTCGTGTCCGAAAGATATAGCTACATATAAGAGTTACTCGTTTCGCTTAATGCACGAAATTTAGACAGTTTTTTTTCTTTAATGTACTTTTTTTGCTAGAGGCCGGTGTATGTACACACTTTGTTAGTGTACAGGCTTGCCTTCCATCAAATTTGGGACTGATTATCGTCTGGCGAAGTGTGGGTGTTATAATACACATCTGCCAGTTCTTTAGAGGGAAAAGCGTAATAATATGAAATGCTATGTATTTTTTTGTTTTTCGAGCTAGAAAAGGTACGTCTATTGTATAAATGGAATTTACAATTACCTTAGACTATTCATATTGACATTATTTGACAGATCCGTTTAAGAGGTATGATAAACTATGATACCGTATGATGTGTAAGTAGTTTATTCGAGAACTAGTTGTCTAGTTAAACCTAATATAGGTTTTAAGACAACTATTTAACTATAATTGAATTGTTATATGTATAATTAAATAAATAAAATAAATAAATAATAAGGCTTGGGAGCTGTCTCGCTCGGTCACGACACTATTTTATTAGATTAACAATTACTCTATATAGTAGATTGTATTATAGTAGAATATTTAGTAGAATGTATTTTTGATAAGTTTTCCTGTTTTGATGACTTGAAAACAGTGTTACAAAGTATTTAGAATAATTTTCATGTTAGTATTTATAGCTTTTCACTTAGAAAAACGTAAACACGTAAAAAATACGTATTTACGTTTCTCTGAGCACCCATTATAAGCATCAACATGAAAATTGTTCTGAATATATTGTAGTAAACTTTTAAAGTCATCATACAAGAAAATTGACCAAAAATACATTATTTAATTTTAAAATATAATATAAGTGTCGCGAGACAGCTGCTAAACCTTACCATGCCCCTTAACAAACACGCACCTGATTACTGGAATAGGAGAATAAAAACTTCAGTCTATCTATCTATAAGTAGTTATCCACAGATAAAATAGGTATTATTGCATCTTTATCGTTTTTACCCGACTGCACAAGGAGGGTTATGTTTTTCTAGTGTACGTATGTACGTATGTGTGTAGGTTTGTATTTTTAAGGTTTCTTTGGCACGCCTTACAGCCTTTAAACAGCTTGATAGATTTTGACATGTAAGGCGTCATTTTAATTTATTGGTCTTCAAGTGACATAGGAAACAACATTCTGCAGCCGGACTTTTGTTTTTCTTATAATAATTTTACTTGTTGACGGCCTTTATTAACAAAATACAATTTAGTCAAAACAAATTGTGACGTGGACTGAAGGCTTTACTGACTGTTTGAACTGTATCCTAGGACTATGATCTGAGCTTAACGTGCTGACTAACAAAAGGTAGCTTCAAATGAACCTGAAGTTTGTTAAACGAGCTGTTTTGTTTTGTTGACTACAAAGCTAATACCCGTGTTTTCACTCGTGAATTTGGATTGCTTTGCGCAATTTCATGTTGTGCTTTTAATATACCTTATAGGTGAATAGCTATCAGTCAGTGTTGTATCCTAGTTTGGTTTGTAGTGGGGTTCTGAATGAGACAGTTAGACCCTAAAGTTAAAAGTCCCTAGTTCTTCATTCGGTGGTGACAGATCGTCTTGGCCAGGTTTTTTGGGTTCAATTTTCGGCTGAACTTATAATATTGTGTCTTGAGATAGTTGATTGAATCAGGCATTACTTTGAAGATGTTTATCTTTAAAACTGTTTCTTGAACCTTCTTGAAATCTTTAATCTTTATTTATTTTTATCTATATTGGTTCAAGAAACAACAACAACAACAACTCTTTATTACAAATTAAAATTACTCTATTATTAAAAACATAAAATAATTACAATAGTACATAGATAAGGCTTAACTAAGTTTTTAATGGGCGGCCTTATCGCTCAAAGTCGAAGGCTTTATCGCCTTATAAAAACAGTTTTGAATATTGTGTCTGTTTGATAAATCTGTTTTATGTCTGGGGGTAATTAGACTGTGTAAATGTATGTGTGTTCCACGAAATTCTGGATGCAGAGCTTAGTAATTCGTCTATCTCAAACATCTGTACTTCGCTCATGGAGACCAAAAGCTTTCAAAGAAAATCTTAGCCTTAAAACATAGTTTACCTCATCCATCCATCTCTTTCGCACTATTTTTAAATTACTTATTTGGTCTTGCTTAAGCATCGATTGACGTCACTACGTGTTGCCCACGTGACCGGAATGCCTTACCTGGCGGAGTATTTTACTAAACCATGGTTTACCTGAATTTACCCCTAGCCCCTTCCCTGAATGCGACCACGCGATTCAATCACATTACAAATGCATGAATTATTATACGGGTTGTTCCTCTGCCACTCACAAATTCATCCATCTACTCGTATCTTAAGGTTTACTTATATGAAATAGTAGATAGGTACATTTGTCATTAGCTGAATTAAGTCTCTTGAAATAATAAATTAAAAGTAGACGAGGTAAATTAAGAAATAAATATCCTGTCAAAATTGAAATACTAGACCGCACCCCGTGGTTTCTACCGCAGTCCTACAGGAACCGTTAATTTTAAGACGTGAAAACGTAACAAATAAATAAGCTAGTAGCTCTCCGAGCTTAAAACCTCGTGAGTCCCATTTCTCCTTCATTTTTGCCGCCGAGCCTAGGGGGAGAGCCTAGAATTCCCATACAAGAGGACAGCCAGACATTCGGACATCCAGACATCCGGACAAACAGACAACGAGACGTCAGAAATACGAATGTATTTTTGCCAAAACTAAAACAGAGACGCTTCGGGCTCGCTCGATCATCAAACAAACTCAGTTTGGCATCTAAATTACATTATACTTTTTCATTATCATAATTATGATGATTAAAAAATCGTTACATTTGCAAATCATTAATCTTTAGCTACGTAAAGGTCGATTTACACCAAACGAGCGAATGCTCATTCTATCCCCACTACATCAAATTCTTCAAGTGTAAACAGGCGTAGAGCATTCTTTCGTTGTTCTTAGTGCGTTCGCAAAGATTCTATAGAATATTCTAAGAATGCTCGCTCGCTCGATGTAAACGGCGCAAGAGCAAAAGAACAGTTGCTTAGAGCATTTTAGCGTGTTCGAACGTGCTCGCGCCACTGAGTGGTCTCATCAAAGCGTTCTTGAGTTCTAGTGATTGCTCTAGCTCTAGCTCTGTGTTTGTTTGATGTAAATGGATACGTCTAGCTTTCCTTTACACTAAAAGATTACGAAAGAATGCTCTTGTTCTAGCTCTAGCTCTATGTTCGTTTGATGTAAATCGACCTTGATGTAAATGGATACGTCTAGCTTTCGGTTACACTAAAAGATTACGAAAGAATGCTCTTGTTCTAACTCTAGGTCTATGTTCGTTTGATGTAAATTGACCTTAATATTCAATCTTATGTTCTTAGAACCTTTGGCCTAATGTCAATAAATGTAGAGTTGGAATTCTAAAATAAAGAAAAAAAAATGGTTTCCGGGCGGACGGGCATTCCGTCAAACTGACTGATAACATCAGAATCGGCTGTATTTTGATACTTGGAGCATACTCATTTTATTCTCCGACTGGTACTTATAGCATTCGGGTCACGTGGTTAACACGCAGTGACGTCAATCTATGCTTGAGCAAGACCGAAACAGGTATAAAATATAGTGCGAAAGAGACGATGATATGACGTGTGACGTCATCACGTGTTAGCTCTCAGAATGTTACCTTGTTTTTTTGGATAGAGCTTATTAAAAATGTAAAAATGAAGCAGATTCCAAATATAAGACAGGCCTACTTGCTGAAGAGACGAAGTTAAATGAATAATTATAAAAAACATAGAATGAATTAACTCCGTTAAAATGTTACTAATACCACTCTAGCCGACAATAAAGCGCGGATAAGGAAATTAGAATAGAATTATATTTAAATAAATAAAGTTGTTTCATTCACCTACCTTGATTGTCACATCTCTTTATTTCCTTAATCCTACACGTTCCCGAGGGTTCTTAACTTTGGAACAGACTGTTCCGCTTCTGTCATGGATTATTATAGATATGGACATGATTTACAAAGATAAAGTTGTTTTATAATTGTATTACATGCTTAATTTTTTTTTTAGAAAAAAACAGGTGCAACCTTGCAAACAATTTCTTGTCTGTCTTCTCTGAGTAGTGTTTTTTTTTCGAACAAAATATACAAAATGTTAGACAAAATTTAAACGTCAAAGTTTTATAATATACCTACTCAACTGTGGAGTCTTTTATAAAACTTTGACTTTGTATATTTTAAATAACATTTTGTATTTGACTTTGATTTATTAAATAACGGAAAGATTCTAAGATATTATTTTACTATCACTATGACCAATTTTTACAATGGGGCCAATGCTGAAATAAATGTTCAAAAAGATGAGTAGGTACAAGTACCCCTTTTCGGCTTAGTACACTATTTCCCGATAACCCTGTATACAGAAGATAATCACGTAAATACTACTAGGGGGCTTACCTAATTAGGGCTTATCGAGTTTTGATAGTTAGAACGAAAAAAGGCTTCGTAACTATTAAAACTCGTGGTGAGCTGCCCGAAACCATTTTTTTTTACCACTTGCTTTAAGGTGCCCCTAGACAGGCCATCATACTAATATTTTAAACGCGAAAGTTTGTAAGAATGGATGGATGGATGGATGTTTGTTACTCTTTCACGCCCGAACGGCTGAACAGATCTGAATGAAATTTGGCACAGAGATAGATTATAGTCTAGAACAGCACATAGGATACTTTTTAAAGGCGGGTGCAGCTAGTATATAATATTACTGCAATCTGTTCCTGCAATACTATCGTCCATAGCCAAGCCATCATCAGCCATGACAGAAATGTTAGACAATATGTCTAGGTCACACTTGTCAATAAAAAGTATTGTCGTAATATTACCAGCAACAGTATTGCAGCCACACATTGCAGTAAAAATATGGCCCGTTTATGAGCACTAGTTATATTTGCTCAGGCCTCAGTGTGTTTCTTACTGGCTCGATTCCAATCTAGCTTACATGCCATCGTAGCATTCATGTATAGTTTTTTTTTTAGATCAATTTACCTAAACAATTAGGTACACACTTGTAAGACAAACTAAAATATACACAACTTTTAGCATTAACTCTATGGAAGGACTAACTCCCAAAAATTAGTTTCTCACACCCAGTTTGGCTTTTAGTGACAACAATAACATACTGTACTTTTCATAAATAAATTAGTTTCAATTTTGTTTTAATTTTTTTGAATTTGCCAATGCTTTGGCAACTTTACCTACCTGTAGCTACCTACGTTCTTCTACATAAATCACTTCGATTTTTTTTTGAAGTCTTTGAAATCACTCCCAAATCGTTAGTGTGATAGAACTCTGAGTACGTAAATGCGAATCTTAAAACATCTAATGTCTGTATATTACGCTGTGAATAAACTCTACATCTACTAGCTTTCAGATTTGAGACAGATAGACTTTTAAGGTCGATTTAAACTCTGGATAAGTTAGTAGAGAAACTAATTAAGCATAAAATTGTAAATAAAGTTTAATTAATAAATTCTATGGCAGATATTTCAGTTCGATAGCGAGTTATGGGCTGAATAGTAAAGTTAATGAAATAAACGCTGAGCAAAAACTTAGAATTTTCAACTGAAACCAAGTTAAGGCGTGAGTAGATAAGATAAGGTAAAGTAATTACAATTTAGTGTGTGTACTAGGAGTATTCTTTACTAGCTGAGGCCCGTGTATTCACCTACGCCACGGTCCCACGAAAACCGTTAATTTTTCAGCATTAAAAGTATCTTATACCTGTATCCTGTACTCTTGGCAACGTTTATGAAAAATTTCAAGCAATAATAGCAAGCAAAATTGAAAATGTAACTTAATTAACAAAAAAACTAACTGACTTTTGCATTTATTATCGACCAAGCTTTCGAATGTCCGATTTCTGTCCGGATCTCCGTCTGGATCTCTGTCCAGATCTCTGTCTGGATCTTTGTCTTCCTGTACAAGTCGTATGTCCTTGAAATATTGTGAGTAGGTTCGATTATCAAATAGATTGTTTTTGCCAAGTCAGTTTTTGTTTTTTTTTCAAAATTGCGGAAATTTGTTGTTTTTTAAATTCTGTAAAGTTATCGAACTTGCTCCCAAAATTTCACGAAAATCGGTTCAGGAATGCAACCTGAAGACGAATGCAAACGTCAGCCATGAGGCCTACAGTTCACAGAGGTAGTAGTTCTAATGATGTATTTCTGTTGCCGCTGTAACAATAAATATTAAAAAACAGAATAAAATAAATATTTAAGGGGGATTTTAATGATTTTTAAGACCATTATTCAACAACAACAACAACAAGTGCGCGTCAGACTCGCGCACGAATGGTTCTGTACCATTATTTATTAAAAACTGTGTTTAGGACACAGTTTTTAATAAATAATGGTACAGAACCATTCGTGCGCGAGTCTGACGCGCACTTGGCCGATTTTTTGATTTTTGATAAACACGGTTATTTTTGGAACAATAAGCAACGCTAGGGGTGCAAGCATGGACATTTAAACTGACGTATCAACTCAAGCGACGATAGCCTAGCCGGAGAAGGCCGGGCTTCAAGCCAGAAAGAGCGGGTTCGGATCTAGCCGAAGGCACGAACCAGTTTGTTGGTTGTGTGAATATAAATGTGCGAATTGTATTTCATCTGCTACATGACTGGAGCCCGGCGAATGGCGACAGGCTCGCCCCTGTCACATTAGCGACTGAATATCGTCCGGAGAAGTGTGGGTGTTGTACACCTCTGCCAGCACCCTCGGGCGAAAGGCGTGACAACTTTGTATGGAAATTACAGATTTGGTCGATTTGAAACGTCAGTTTAAATGGCCTTGCTCGCCAGGCTCAAGTGTCAGATCATTTGGTATGGCAGAGCCTTCAATATAATCCATGCCACGTTGTAAGAGTGTGCAAGCACCTTCATTATTTCGATGCTACATGTTCAAAGTTGAAAACAACAATTGAATTAGCTAAGTTGAAATGAAGGTGGATAGTTTTCAGAAATTCAATTTAGAACTTCTGAATACTTTAAATTGAATTCTAATAGGTACCTACTAGCTACCTACTTGAGCAACGACTTTATGCTCAGACAATGGTCACATGACTGCTTTCCTTAGTATCTCGCTATCTCGCTCACACATTCGGACATTTTTAAAGGATAAGACTAGTCCGAAAAATGTTCGTACTTAAAAAAGGTTTCATGTCCATTTTTCTAAAAACTTGTTTGACATTTTTTTTTTTATTTATTGATTGGAAAACAAACAGTTGTTAACAATAAACTACTTTTCTGAATCTTTGTAATGTAATATAATCATAGCAACCATTTTTCAATAGAGATACTTAAAAAAATGTTGAAATGTGTTGGCGGGTCTGTCTGACCCAATTTTTATCAAATTTTTTGACAATCCAAAACGTGACACAAGCACGTCGCCAATAATTACAAACAAAGCAATGCGCCGGAAGCCTTCGATGGCTGGCATGTGAAAAGGCCGGAAAATTGGCTCGTGGGTTACTCAAGTGTGGAATCACGAATTTGTGACGCGTCTCTTGCGGTACCCACAAAGGGCCTGCGATACCCCCAACGATTAGCGAGAAGCGAGTGTCAAAAACTGGACTAATAGGTATCGATATGAGTCTATTTTAGGGTTGACATGGCCCGGAACTGTATCCTAACTAATATTATAAATGCGAAAGTGTGTTGGTTCGTTCGTTTGTTTGTAACGCTTTCACGTCTCAACTACTCAACCAATCGCTTTGAAATTTTGCATACATGTTGTCTGGGGTACAGAAAAGGACTTAGGGTACTTTATATCCCGAAAAAATAAACGGTTCCCGTGGGACCGCGGGTGAAACTGCGAGGCACAGCTAGTTAGACAATAAATTAAACTTGATCTTATGTACTTAAAGTTGGACTTATTCTGGTAGCGCTAGGCCTCATGCTAGGTAAATTTAAATACCTGTATCTTGGGGATTTAGTCCTTCCAGTTATTACAACTAAATAAGTGCACTACAATGAGATAAAATAGACAAGAAACAAGATGTCTGAACAAAATGTTTTAATACATGCAGTATATAATACTTCAGTGCCCAATTGTTCCCACGCCATTTCCCTTCATTGAATTGAATTGATCTATGATTAATTAAGTAATGCGGCCGTTACACTGTCCAATTTCCAGTATGCTAACGTAGCATGGCTAAACCTGTCCAATAGAAAAAAAATGGATTACTAACTGTCTAACAGCCGTTACACTATCCAATTTTAGCACGCTAGCTCAGTTATTGTACTGAAAATTGGATAATATTATAATGACCGCCTAAGCCTCGACTCTCTAGCCTAATACAAATTGCAAGTCACTATTAATTGTATGACAGGTACATAAAACGTAAAATATTAGGTAAATACGCCAAATGCAATGGGTACCTACTACCTAAAATCGATAAAATCATAACCTAACATAATAGTCACGCCATTCTCCCGAAGGGGCTGATAGAGGTGTATTACAACACTCACACTTCGCCGGACGATATTCAGTTCCAAACAGACATATATACAGTCCTTTACACCAGAACTACCAGCAGAAATAACACCAGAACTATTATTATTTTGTATGATAATAGCCATACATAATATTTAATTATTTTTACTAAACTTAACTGTTTAATGACATTAATGATTTATTTTTATATCCTACAAATATTATACACGCGAAAGTTTGTAAGAATGGATGGATGGATGGATGGATGTTTGTGACTCTTTCACGCCAGAACGGCTGAACAGATCTGGATGAAATTTAGCACAAAGATAGATTATAGTCTAGAATAGCATATTATAGATATTTTTTTAACAGCGGGTGAAACCGCGGGGCGCAGCTAGTTTGACATAATTATCAAATATTGTTGTTCTGACATTCGTTTTTAATTATAAATATTCAACTGTGACCTGTAACTATAAGAGTTATCATTTAATTCTAATTTCTGAAATGCAAGCTCCTGTCAGATGACATTAAATACGCACATAGGTTTACACAATGAACAAATTGGTGCGTGCCTTTCGCTGGGATAGAACCAGCTTTCTGGCTTAAGAGGCGAGCCTTCTCCAATTAGGTTATAACTTGATGAAAATTGGTTGTTCCAAATCGAATATTGCCCCGATAGTGAGGTACATCATTAAAATTTAGTGCCTCGCGCTTGAATACAAATTTTATTAACAGACTGTTTCAAATCTGGAATAGAAATTTTAGCTTTAAATATGCCACCTATTTTGGCTCAGTCTTTCCTCGAGCAGCAGGAATTGAGTATTGATTTTGAAGCTGGATTTTAAACGAGTAGGTTGATAGTGTACCCGTCACTAGCAAGCGTCGACATGACATGATCGAGCGGCAAACTGGTAGAATGAATTCTCAGGGGCTTTTCAATTCTACTATACAGGGCTACCTATCAGGAAATGTTGGACTAAACTGAAAGAGGGCCATCTCTAAGAGGGGTACTCATCTTTATGAACTTTTACTACAGGCCATCGAGAAAAGTAAACAGCTGTTAAATTTTTTCGACAATTAATGAATTTTTTATAATAATTTGGAAGAGCCGACTTCAGGGTTGGCTACATTGTAAAACTTGTTCAAAATGATTACAATGAACTCTTTCAAAGTTAAAATGTTTTTATTCAATTGGGTACCTATCAAAGATACACTTATGAACGTCAAAGTTTTATAATAGACTCGACCGCCTTGCTCGGAAAAAGAGCCACTACTCAGAAGAACAGGCAAGAAACTAATATGCATTTTATTTTCAAACAAATAAATAAATTACTGTCTCACAAAGTTTTGCTAACAACTAGGTAGTAATATCTATTTATGTACTTAGTGACTACTTGGCGGAAGTGGACGGCTCCAGACATCTTTGTCTTCAAAATAATTGTTGACTTTATAATCTCCTATTTTCATTAATGTAGCTTTTACATGTGATTTGAATTTTCCTTCAGTGAGCCCTGTTATATTTTTCGGGATTTTATTTTGAAAACAAATGCAGAGCCTTTCGGTTTACCACACCCTTTCCTGATTTCCCTATGAACTAAAATTAATTTGAAAGATTCTATGTATGGACGCTGTTACTCAATAATTCAAAAACTGCCTTAACGGATTTGGATGGAGGTAGCTTTTTTTAGCTTTTTTTTAGCTTTACTCTGGATTAACACACTACATACTTTTTGTCCTATAAATTTAAAGTCCTAAAAAAAGCTGATGAAATTGCAAGGTGCAGCTAGTTGTAAAGAACACCTTGTTAAACTTTGACGTTCTGTACCTTAGAATAACTACCTATGTACTACCAAGTAGACTCGCGAAATGTAAGCCGTTAAATTTGTGCCGGAAATAGCACCGTTCCTTGGTACATTTCAGCATATCTTTACTTTTAAATTAGGTAATGGAACAGATTCTACCAATTAACCAATTGTCCTACTTTTAGGGGAAAGCGTTTTGTCTTAAGCGTCTGTCTGGTTCTCTGTTTAGATCTTGGTCTTCGTCTGCTGGTACAGGTCGCATTTCTTATTTAACTTATTCTCGTGAAGTTTTGTGAGCAGGTTTGATAATTATACCTACAGGAGCCAGAACTCGGCAAAGTCGGTTTTTAGAAATTTTTCAAAGCGACCTGTATACGAAGACGAAAATCCAGACAGAATTCGGACATCCGAAAGCAATTATGTTGAAGCTGAAGCATAGACGCTTCTCTCACTTACGCTCACTCAGTCAATTATTTACATCTGTGTGCGTGACAAGGCAAGTAAACACAGCACACGTAGCAAATTTCTTGCTTGCGGTTTGAAAAGGTGTTGTTCGGAAACATACCTTCTATAGAGCTCTCTTTTCTTCTTTTATTCTAAGCGTTCTACTTTATCCATCTCATTTAAGATCCCAGATTTATACAGAATCATTTTAATTAATTAAAATCCTCGAAGGCAGCTTCCTCATAATACTTAACAATCTTTAGTTTAATGAGTGATGTTGAAAAGCTGCCGGCGAGAGGTTTCTGATTGATGAGGGTTTTCCGACAAGCCTTATAAAAGGTGGCAACGCTGTGATGTGAGGTCCAATAAATAGTAAAAACAAAAACTTAAAATTCAGAACATACATTTTTTTTAATTACACTCCACGGACTCCGGGGACCATGACATTTGTTAACAAAATCTAAATTATTATTTAAAAGGAATACAGGTAGAGGGGGGTTTGTTATTAAGTCTTAATCTAAGGTTAGGTTAAAGGTTATCAGATTTACTTTTTACATTGTGAGTACACCACGAGGAGACCAGCGACCCGCAAGCAACACCCGATCAGGAGTATGACGCATGTGCCAGACAACCGTTTCAGTACAATTTGACAAAAAAATTGCACGTTAAAATTAGCAAGAGTTATGACCGGTTTAAGAACGCAAGAAAAAAAGGAAATTTTACAAAAATGTTAAGAAATCTGTATCATAATTATGTTCGCAGCTTTTATTCGAAGAAAGTAGCGACACAACGCAAATAGTTTACAAACGAAATCGCGCGACGCAATTAGCCGGCTTTCGCGCTTTTAGGATGGCGGAGCGCGATGTGTGTTGAAAATTTTTAGAGACAGTATATAATTTAAACTAGCATAATTGCATTCTTAGGGTACAGGACAACAGGGTTTTTGTAACTCCCTGTATATACATAATCGCTTACTCGCCAACAAAGATAAGGATACCAGTTACGTACGCGATATACTGACATCGTACGTACGTATATGTACGTATAAAGTACGTAAAAGTAATGCGTTTTTTAACGACTTCGAGGAAGGAAAAAGCCCTGTTTGTAAATCGATTTGCGGTTCCTTTTTATTGGTAAAGCACTCATAGATTCAGTAATCATGTTATATAGCGGGTTTATTTTTATTGTACAAATACCTAATCTTGTAAATTTCTACCCAGCTTTGATAAAATAAATGAAATTTCCAGATGGACTGAAAAAACGTTGCACGGGCCAAAAGAAATAATAATAATAAATAATAATAATAATAAATTTTTATTTCAAAAAGTACATGATAAAGATAAAAACTATCAGATGCAAACATTTTTTAGAAACAATAAAATAATTTTGCCTGAACTAGGTAGTCCTGTTTGTCAGGCGATAAATACGGCAAAAAATTAACTTAATATAATCATTGCATACTCACATATTCTAATTCACTAAAATTCTAATTAATTTTAAACTATAAAATAAACTTACTGTAAATTTAAAATTAAACATACAAATTAAACACAAACAAATAACAACTTCTCTGTATCTTCGTAGGACATATTTTGGAGTGCTTCTTTAACAGTTTGCTTACATTTTGTATAAGTAAGGGAAAATAATTGCCCGAGAGAATTGAGTCTATTGTAAAGAAGCGGACCTAAAAACATGAAAAATTTTCTTGTAAAAGCATGATTTGTTGCTTTTTGAGGGCACACAATATCTTTCCGTCTTTTGTTAGTAATGTCAGCGTTGTAAGGAGTAGCTGCGTGCTGCTTTAGCACTATGTTCATTATGAAAAGCTGGCGAACGGTTAATACTTCACAAGATTTGTAGAGAAGGTTAGTAGGAAATAGGAAGGGACGGAAAGTTGACACCTTGAGGATCGCACGTTGAGCTCTCTCGATGGTTAGTAACAATGTTTTCCCTGCTCCACCCCATGCAGTTATACAATAAGATAATATTGATTGACAAAGAGCTAAATAAACCTGTCTGATTAATTTTGGATTTGAAATACTGCGTAGCTTTTTAAATACAAATATCATCTTACGAATCCTGTTGCATACCATTTCGATGTGTGGTTTAAACGATAGAGTTTCATCTAATATTATGCCCAAGTATTTTATTTTATTCGTAATTTTAATGACAGGGCAGTTACATTGTATGACACCGGAACCTCTACAATAGTGCGCTAATACTTTAGTGCTAGTTTGAGTTGATGCTGGTTTTCGCATTGAAAATTTAATGAATTTTGTCTTGTCAGCGTTTAGTGTTAGTAGGTTATGTTGAAGACAGCGATTAATAGCGTTGAAGCCGTTTTGAGCATGCTTGTAAACTTCCTCTTCTGAGTCAGCCGAAAAAAGTAGAGCAGTGTCGTCAGCGTATGATATGACTATGCCATGATCCAAATTTACATTGCAGAGGTCGTTGATATAAATTAAAAAAAAGGGTAGGCCCTAATATGCTTCCTTGGGGGATACCGTAGGAAGTGTTTTTCACATCCGCGCTGAAAACACTGTCAATCTTAACGCATTGAGTACGCTCTTCCAAGTAGCTTGCAAAAAGTTTTAACTGGGTACCTCGTACCCCCAGGTTTTCAAGCTTACGCAAAAGGATTGGGATGGATACCGTGTCAAAAGCCTTTGCGAGGTCCAGGAAAATTCCTATAGTGTGGTTACCTTTATCGAGCTCATGAGCTAAGTAGTCGGTTAGATGATGAACAGCATCTGCTGTTGAAATTCCGGGTCTAAATCCAAACTGCTTATCAGATAATATCGATTTATCCTGTAAGTAGCCGAGTAACCTATTATTTATAATTTTTTCTAATATTTTAGAAAAAGAGGGCAGTAAGGAAATAGGCCTGTAATTTGTCACTTGATCTTTCCTACCCGATTTGTGTATAGGAATAATAACGGCTTTTTTGAGACAGTTGGGGAAAATACCCACGGTTAAACATTTTCGGAAGATGTGAGTCAATGGTGGTACTAATAGGTGCTTATATTGTTTTATAATTTTACAAGGAATATTATCCCAGCCAACTGCACAGTTATCTCTTAAGCCCATGATTATCCTTTCTACCTCAGTTTCGTCAGTATTTAACAATGCAAGGGATGTTAAGGAAGTGCAAACGGGAGCGGGGGTTGTAAGAGGATTTAATTGATTTAGTACTTTTTCTGCCAGAGACTTGCCTGCATTGACAAAGAAATTATTTGCTATGTTAGCAGATGCAGACTGTGACGGGTGTGCATTCAATAAACTTGAAGATGACTCATTTTGTTTTGAGGAATAAGTTACATTTTTAATATGTTTCCAAATCATTTTATTATTCGTACCCGCTCAGCTTCACTTCAGCTTTACTTTTCTTAAGAGATCATTACAAAAGTTTCGGTATCTTTTGTAGGATAATTGTAATACTAAGTTGGTTGGATTTGATTTAGCTTTCATGTGCAGTTTATCTCTATGTCTCATACAGCGAATAAGGCCAGGCGTAATCCACGGCTTTATATTGCAAAGTTTGTTACTTACGCGAATTTTCTTCGTATTTTTCTGAATTGCAAATTGTAATTTTTCTATTAGGTATAACATACAAAAGTGCGGGTCAGCAGAATTATAAACCGGGTTAAAGTCAATGTCGCGAATATCATTTTCAAGTTTAATTTTGTTTAATTTGGTGATTGTGCGAATTTTGTCTGTTTTAGGTAATGCGGTGTTACAGGTTAGTAGGACAGTTTTGTGATCTGTTATTGACGTGTTGATAATAAGTGCAAGAGATGGCAAGGTTGACTTAAGCATGATGTGGTCCAAGCACGAGCCACTTTGATGAGTAGGCAGCGTGTGTGCAGGGAACAAACCGTGAAAGCATAAGCATAGGTTGAGATATTCCTGAGCAACTGCATCTGCATTTTCTGAGAGAATATTAATGTTAATATCCCCGACCAAGTAAATGTTTTTAAATTGTGACAACTTCTGTAAAGTATCATTAAGGGTGTTAATAAAATTTGTCGTATTTTTAAAAGAGGGGGGTCTATATAAAGCTAGTATTGCAAAATCCGAACCAACTTTTATTATCAGTCTATTACAGTCTTGCATATCTGGTTCTTCTACAGTGACTTTGAGTTCATTTTTTACATAAATTATCACCCCATCATTCTGATTGTAGTTTATATTACTGTTGTACATACTATACCCTTGAATCAGAGGAACGTTATACTGTTTGTTCAGCCAGCACTCTGTCAACACGAAAATATCACAATCAATATTAAGCCTATGGTGAAGTACAGAAAAGTTGTCAAAATTTTTGTAAATGCTGCGTATATTCTGCGATAGAATGGTTAGAGAATTTTTATTTAAAGACAATAATTCGTTGCAATTTTCCACTTCACAAACGATTGGTTCTGATACAGCAAAGTTATCTAAATCATCTATGAAACTATTAGTCATAATGTATAATAAAAATACTAGAAAAAAAATAAACAATTAAAAAAGAATGTATAAATAAAAATATATAAATAAAGTTTATAAAGATGGGCAGAAAAATAAAAATTAAGTAACGGCGCTCTAGGCGCCTCCATAGTCGATAGAGTTTATATATCTTCTTTCCGCCATTAGTTTTGCCGGACACTCCGCATCGCCTGTTTTATGTTGACACGGCTTTTTAAAACGCAAACAAGTAGCGCATTTCGGATCTTCGGTCTTTTTTGTGCACTCCTTTATTGAGTGACCCAGATCGTCGCAGTGACCGCACGTGTAAGTTTGTTCTCGGCATGACTTGGCCGCGTGACCGTACTGCTGACATTTGAAGCACCTTGTGACCAAGGTGAAGTCTCTAACAGGGCAAGAAGACCAATTCACGAATACCCTTTCCTTAGTCATCAGGGCTTTACGTACAGTTGCAGGAACTTCCAAAATAAAATTACAGGTCTCAGCATCTTTCTTTCCTGATTTGTGGCTTAGTTTAATTGTGCTTAAAAATGTTTCCAGAGTGGAGTTCGGAAGGTTCTCAGTTAAATTTTGGTGGTAAAGGCAGCTAAAAAGCTCCTTTTCCTGCATTGAAGTAGGAACGCCAATAATTACTACTCTGGGCTTCCTTTTAGTAGGTTCATCCACCGTAAGGCCCGAGTTTGTCAGCTGCACCGATTGTTTAAGTTTAGTTATGTCGTCTTTGGTGTCAGTGCTGATTATGACACCCCCATTTCTGGTCTTGTGTACGCTTCTAACATGAAGTTTCATTTCTTCTGGACAAATAATTTTTTGGACTAAAGATTTAGTCTCTTCACTAATCTTTAATTTGTCATTCGGATATATGGCCACTGAACGAATATTTGTCGGCTGTATAAATTTACCGGCACCTCTTTTCACCATGTCAGCAAAAGTTCTGGTTTCGGTTGGCTTCCGCGACTCTTCGACACACTGCTTTAAGTCTGTTAAACGCTGAGTAATCTCGACTTGGCTTTGGAGGGTCGTGATTGAGCCGTAGGCTTTGGCAATTTGGGTCTTCAGGGACTGGTATTGGACTGCCATCTGAGAGGTACCGTGACCCACTCTCCGACATAAATTGCTGATTCGCATTTTTTGGTCCGAGTTCAATTTCCCGTCTGACGCAATCTGACGTACCTCATTCAGGGCCTGTTCTATGGCTGACATCCATTTCTGAATTTCCTCTGTGGACACAACCTCACTAACCAGATCTTGGGTCGGTGGCGGCGCATCAGGTACGGCGCGGGGCGGGGGCGTGAGCGGGGGCGGAGAGCGCGCTGTTCTGGAGCTCCGGTTGAAGGGACTACCTTCCATCTTTTTATTAATCTTTTTCTAGATCTTTGTCATAGTACGAAACCACACACACAACACATACTATAAACACACACAGTTAATGTTGCTACCGATCAACGGTAAAAACGAGGTCACGATTATGCAAATGATTACTTATTTATATTGATAAATATGCGGCACGTCTGCTCTCAATGAGTGATCGAATTAATGATCAAAAAATAAAAGATCGAATTAATGATGAAATAACAGCCAACTGTTAGGTTCTACATAATATCGTCACGCCTTTCCCCCGAAGGGGCTGGCAGAGGTGTACAACACCCACACTTCGCAGGACGATATTCGATATTACGATTAGGACGATATTCAGTCCCTAATGTGATAGGGGCGAGCCTGTCGCCATACACCAGGCTCTAGTTTTGTAGCAGATGACATACAATACGCACATATGTTCACACAACAAACAAATTGGTGCGTGCCTTCGGCTGGGTCCGAACCAGCTCCTTCTGGCTTGAGAAGCGGGCCTTCTCCGGCTAGGCTATCATTGCTTCTACTGTTAGGAACTACTAAACTGTTTGATTCTAAATGAACAAAATGTATGACGATGTACTCGTACCTACTATATTCTATACTAGATGCGCCCTGCAGTTTCACCCGCGGTTAAAAAGTATCCTATGAGCCGCGAGGTATCCAGCTCACAGAGCCACTTACAGATCTGGGAGGTATCTCACCTCTTTTCTCTCTTGTGGAGTTTACATTTCGATATCTCTATCTTCTCTGTTCCACACTTCGTTGGTCTTTTGCGAAGGAAAAGAATCTTAGATCTGTGCCACCAGAGCTTTAGTATGGATTACTAGCTGCGCCCGCGGTTTCACCCGCGGTTAAAAAATATCCTACGTGCTATTCTAGACTATAATCTATCTCTGTGCCAAATTTCATCCATATCTGTTCAGCCGTTCTGGCGTTAAAGAGTAACAAACATCAATCCATCCATCCATCCATTTTTACAAGCTTTCACGTTTATAATATTAGAAGGATAGTAGGAAGAATACTATACATAGGATAGGTACGAATATAGTATATAGTAGGTATAAACCTAGCTATATAGTAGTAGTATAGCTAAACATATAGTAGGTATATACTAGTAGGTATATACCTATATAGTAGGTATATAATAAAATAAAAAAAATAAAATAAATTCGGGACATTTTGCACACACGGTCATCTGACCCCAAACTAAGCAAAACTTGTACTATGGCTGCCAGAAACTGATAAACATACTTAGAAATTTTTAAATACATACTTAGATAGATAATTAACACCCAGACATAGAGCAAACACAAATGTTCATCACATGGGGGCTGAGCTACCCACGTCCGTAGGAGTGTACTCTATTCTGATTCCCTACACGTGGTCCCCGGGTAGTGCTAACCGGGTAGCAAACTCTGGTGGAAGGCTTCGGCCGTGGCTAGTTACCACCCACCGGACCAAGCCATGCCGTGAAATGACCTAGTCGTGTTTCGGGATGTAGTCCGGTGTAACCGTTCCGAAGACGGGTCTGAGCAGTGGCGCACTTGTAGCGCCTCACTCAACTGCCGTCTTTGTACTTCTTCACTCTAGTAAACTTCAAGGCTAGAGTGAATAAGTACCTTCTAGGTCGTCGTGCTCCATCTTAGACCACAACGTCGCTTAACATCAGGCGAGTTAGTGGTCAAACGCCGACCTATTATACATAAAAAAAAAAAAAAAAAAACATGAATGTTTGCTCTAGGTGGGAATCGAACCCACGCCTCCAAGCTCAGAAAGCAGGGTCACTACCAACTGAGCCACCGAGGCAGTAGGTATACTAGTAGGTATATACCTATTAGGTAGCTATGAGCTGGTAGGTATTATATTGCGGAAGTCTTCTATTGTTGGCGAAGCTGTGATGTGTGACAATAGGAACAAGATAAGGTTTTATCTAATTATCTAATTGGTTAATTGAACCGAGTGACTGCTTCGTTTCCGCTTAACTGCAGATGTAGCTGCTATTATCAGGAGGCCTACCATGACATCATGATCCAAAATACAAGGTCTAGCATTCAGCAAACACGTAATGACGTCATCGTCATCCATCTCATTCGAACTTGTTGTAAATGACTTGTTTCGGTCTTGCTTACGCATCAATTGACGTCACTACGTGTTGCCACCATGACCGAATTGCTATACCTGGCGGAGTATATTATTATACCATGGTCTTCCTATACAGGCCGCTTTCCTCAACAGATTCTCGTAAAATTGTGTGATCAGGTTCATTAAATAGATTATTTGTCGAGGGAGTTTTTGAAAATTGTTCGGTTAAGAAAAGCGACCTGTAGAAGATCCGGACAGAGGGCCACACAGAATACGGACATACGAAAGCATTTTTGTCAAAGCCGAAGCAGAGACGCTTCGCTCGCTGACGCTGGCTCGGTCGATCACTTGTTTTACTTTTCTATATTCATCCTTCCAAGAATGAATAATACCGGAAAGAAAACATGAATCAGATACCCACTGCCAGCTTACTTTCCGATTTGACATGTTGCCAATTAGAGGCTGCCAAGACGGTTTTCCTATTTGTAGCTATTCAGAGGCTTGCATTGTGAATGTAATCTTCCAATTCGCTGTACCAGAAATTTCTTAAAAAAAACGCCTTTTCTGAAATCTGGAGATCGTTTTAATACATCAAACAACTTACTATGACTTTTTTTTTTGTTATAACCTACTAGCTGCGCCCCGCGGTGTCACCCGCGATTAAAAAGTGTCTTATGTGCTATTCTAGACTATACCTAATCTATTTTTGTGCCAAATTTCTTCCAGATCTGTTAAACCAGGCTGGCGTGAAAGAGTAACAAACATCCATCCATCCATCCATCCTTTTTACAAACTTTTGCGTTTTTAATATTACTTAGCTTTGTAATTTGTTTTTGTGTTTTTGCGTTTGTTATTCTATTTTTGTTAGAACTTTGTGTTATCGTGCGTTCACATTAAAGTTCATAACTATACTTAGTTGCTAATGCTGTCACTAATCGTGAAAATCTATAATTAGCTCTCTGATGCTATAAGTTATTAGTAAGGTGTTTCAGCTGTTGATTTTCCTTAATATAAATAAAAAAATAAGTAAATAATATAAGTAAGATAGTAGGAAGTATGATACTAATATTAGAGGCTCTGTGAGCTGGAGACCTCACGGCCCATGTCTGTCCTCCTCTACAGGTTGCATTCCTAAACCGATACTTGTGAAATTTTGAATAAAATTCTATTTAATTATTGAAACTACTCACCAAAATTCAAAAGAATCGATCAAGAAAGGCGACATGTAGAGGCAAACAAGAGAACCAGACAATTCGGACATACGAAAGCGGTTTTGTCGAAGCTGAAGTATGGACGCTTTGCCCGCTAACGCTCGCCATAAGTATATCCACAATATTATTATTATTTTCACATACCAATAGGTTGAAACATGGCTTAGCTACTTCTTCAAACCCTTTGTAATATTTGTGGGGGCGCTGAGTTGCTGTTCGGTATAGAGAAGCGGAGCTGGCGTCGAATGTCGGCGGACACCCGCGCCCGCTCGCTTCCTCGCGTGTGGAGGATGACCGCGGGTGCAACCCGCGGTCACATCCTCCACACGCCGCACCGAATGTAACATTACTTGGAGGATTAAATATACTCTACAATCGTACTTCTGCTGTATTCATTTAACCCGCTAAAGTTAACGGAGTTAGGTATAGACATTTACCGGAACCCATAGGTACCGACATCTAGTCCCTACGGTGATAATAGGGCTTCGACAATATTTACTCATGTTTTCCTTTAAATGATTTGATTTGAATGTTTACTTATAACCCCCGACGCAAAAACGACGGGGTGTTATCAGGCGTTACTTTGCGGAAGTTCATCTTCAAAATTGTTACTTGAACTAATATCTAGTGTAATTCCGCTTTAACGTGTCGACGAAGTGCTCGGAGAATAGGGATTTTTTATTTTTTATTTTATTGCTTTTTTATTGTATCATTTTATAATTATTGTATTAATTTTTCGATAAAATTTTGTTGTAAATTTCATAACATTATTTCTGTTAAATTTCTTAGTGAATTGGCTTCATGTATATCAAATTGTATTTAGTAGATTTCATTAAATTAGGTCTGTTAAATTCGTTAGTTGAAATATCAAATTGTATAACGTTTAAATTAGATTCCAATATCAATTTGTATAAAGTTTTCTAGTAAATGTCATTAAATTAATTTAAAAAAAAAATCTAAATTAAGAATAGAATAGAAAAATCATATTCCTTGATGTACTTAATGCGACGTTAAAGCGGAATTACACTAGATAGTTCAAGTAACAATTTTGGGTGTTATAAGTTTGATCTGTGGTGTGTTTGGGTGTGTGAGTGTGTGTCTGTCTGTCAGTGGCATCCCGACTGGCTCCGACTGGCTCTGGCTCCCGAACGCATGACTCCTCACGCAACCGATTCTGTTTTTTTTTTTGTTTGTAAGGCGAATTAGTCGGGACCTATGTTTGATGAAAATCTGTGTTGATGAAAATCAGTGTCGACTTTCGGGGGTTTTCCAAATTTTTAATTTATGCTTGTTGAAAAAAGATTTAAGAAAAGTACTTGAGTATAAAAACAAAACGCCTTTTCCCCAAAGGGGCTGGCAGAGGTGTAATACAACACCAACACTTCACTGGACGATATACAGTGTCAAATGTGACAGGGGGCGAGCCTGTCGCCATACACCGGGCTCAAGTCATGTAGCAGATGACATACAATACGCACATATGTTCACACAATGAACAAATTGGTGCGTGCCGTCGGCCCGCTCCCTTTTTTTACCCGAATTCAAAACGGAGATTCTATTTTCTTCTGCATCTACCTATTTTTTATTTCTTTATCTTTTTTAAGTCTGTCGCGTCCCTTTTCAAATTTTACTGTACATTTTTCTTGGATCGTTTTCTTTGATCGTCTGTTACGACCCTTATAAATTTCTCTCAGTAAATATCGTTGGATTCCTAAAATAGGTGAGCAAATACGTCTAGATAAGAACTGGCCGAGACAGTGATGGAACAGCATTTCCTCTTTGCTAAAGTCTTATTTTCAACCGTCCTTAGAAAAAATGAGGAATTTTTTGTTCCAGATGAAGGGGTCTGTTTATTTTTAGTTTTGTTAAATTATCGCCGGACTGAATATCGTCCGACGAAGTGTGGGTGTTGTGTTACACCTCTGCCAGCCCCCTCGGGGGAAAGGCGTGACGATATAATGTAAATTTATTTATTTATTAATATGAACGTTTTTAAGCAATTATACATTTCAAAATTATAGAATTAGAATCAGATTTCACACATAAGTAAGTTTAGTTAGAAAAGGCTCGGTTTTCAAGCCAGTGGGAGTGTGTTCGATCCCAGTAGACGCCACGCAACAATTTGTTTATTATGTGAACATATAATTGTGCGTATTTAATGTCATTTGATACATATAACTGGAGCCCGGTGGATGGAGCAAGCTCGCCTCCTTTCACATTTGGGACTGAATATTGTCCAGCGAAGTGTGGATGTTGTAACACATCTCTGCCAGCTCCTTCGGGGAAACGGCCTGACAAAATGTTATGTATGTATGTGTTACGGTAACTATGTATGAACTCCCTAAGTACCCATAACTACTTAAAGTAAATAATAAAAATTATAAATACTTTCGGGAAATTTTCACACACGGTCGGCTGACCCCAAACTAAGCAAAGCTTGTACTATGGCTGCCAAAAATACTGATGTGATACATACATATAGTTTTTTTAAATTCAAGTTTAAATAGATATTAACACCCCAGACATAGAGCAAACATAAATGTTTATCAAATAAACGTTTGCCCTAGGTGGGAATCGAACCCACGCCCCCAAGCTCAGAAGGTTCAGTACCAACTGAGCCACCGAGGCAGTCAAAATCCGTCAGTTATCAATCTTTTATTCGTTTTTGTAATGTACCTACCTAAATATTGAGACTATCAAGTCGTTTGGCTAATGTACGCTTGCCTATTTAAATTTAAATTATTGTAGACTGTCCAACTCTAAAGAATTAAATTTAAATTATTGTAGACTGTCCAAATTTGAAGAATTAAATTTAAATTATTGTAGACTGTCAACTTTAAAGAAATCAAAAACTGTGTCACATAACTAATAAATTTTATATCAAGACATTTCAGCAAATAGAATATAAAGGGTCCTTGTTTTACTACGGGTACGGAACCCTAAAAAGGGAAACTACGCCAATAAAAATGAAAGTCGCGAAAATGAGGCCTTCCCCGTACTTGTTAAATAAATAGCTGACATTACCATATCCAAGGCAAAAATGGGAAGTTTCTTTGAAAGTTTCATGAGAGGACGTAAAAAACTTTGTAGTTTCGTGAAGATTTGGGAGAAAAATTACTGATCATTTGGTTTCGCGTCCCAAGACATGTTAGACTGTGTTACGAGTAAGTACCTCAATTTATAAATTTGTTTTATATTTTTCAGGTTGTTTTTTCTGATTTTGTGTTCAAGCCTAATTTATATTGCTGATCGAGGAATATTTAACGACAATGTACCTATTTAGTAAAATGTGCTTTACATCACGACAAAATCGGAGATAGCACACGATATGCACGCAAAATTTGATTTTGAGTTCTTCTCCATTCACCGGCAAGGCCATATAAATTAGGCCTTAACTTTTCTTTAAAAAAAAAAAGACGTTTAAAAAAAGCTATTCGAGCCATTTTTCATGTGGTTGTTCGATACTGAGTCTAAACACACTTTGCTAGCACGACTACTCTAAACCTTATCGCTTTACCTTTGTCATCTACGCTGGTTTGAGTCGATTCGATTCGACATGGATACTATGCATGGTGATAAAGAGTTCAGATGTAACATCTTGCTTTGTTCATAACTTGTAAATAAAATCAGCACATATACCCATTTGCATACTTTTTGGTTTACGTATATTTATAAATCCACCGTCACTCACTCACTCACTCACACACACACACACACACACACACACACACACTCGCCCGCTCACATACACACGTATTCTTTTGTATAAACTTAATAGTACTTAGTCCTCTTCACTCATTCATTATGGAATCTGCTACAGTCCCGAGATACATATAGGCTGGCCCTAGTGCGGGGACTATTGCTAAACTTTATGTTGTATATTGTGTGATGAGGTTAATAAATATTTTTGTATTTTTGTAAATAATTAATAGGGCATGGAATTTAGCGGACAGGAAAAATTCCTCTCTGGGTAGCAATGCATTGCCAGCACAGCACTAGCACTGCTGTGTTGTAAATGTTCATAGGCGGCGCTTACCGTTTACGATCAGGCGAGTACTCTGCTTGCTTGCCTCTCTGTTTTTAAAGGGGGTAATTTATCAGAATATGAAATATTTATTGGCCTTTTAACATTAAATGTTACTGGCAAGACTGTAGGCATACATACGCATACACATAATAACACAATATAGATACTTATTTATTTTCATAAAATAATATATAGTTTATCATTTATACAATACAATAATTTTACATATATATGCAACATACAGACAACTTGACACAATTTAATAAATATTTAAGTACATAATTATTTCATAGCATTTATCGGCAAATTGCCGGCTGGTTGGGTGTCGCTATCGACTACGTCCCATCCCTAGCCGCACGGTGCGCATCTACGTCACCCATTGTTCGGCCTGACGAGTGACGACCGGCCGGCGCACGCGCAGTGTTGGATTGGATGATTTGGATGGAATGTCCAACCAGTCTCGATTCTCTCGCGACGCCGAGCGCACGCTTCATTGTTTAACTATTATATTTACTAGCGTAGTATTCCAGATTAAAGTCCTTGCTTGTGTTGAAGAACATCGTTATTTATTGAGTGATCGACTACCCATAAGACTTTTTTATAAAAATATCTTAAACTTAGGCAAAAAACATACACACACACTCACACGTCTGCAAATAATAACATAATTAACATAAATAAATAAAATATAAAACATAAGTAAATAAAATTAGTTCTAATTTTATTATTCGAAACTCATTAACAATAATAATATTATATTATACTCGTATGTGTCAAAACATTGAATGAAATACAATGTACTTTAGTCATCATAATTAATATTCTATAACTTGCTCTAGGATTAAGAAACAGCAAAGTAATTTATGTTAAAACTTTAGCTTTTGTCAAATTTAAATATCACATTTTATTCTTATTCTTTCTTTATGAGTTAGCACAAAGTAAGAAAGTATTGTAACTGATACTGGCTCCATATACCTAGTAAAAATTGTTTATTATAATGAGTACACAGACCTTTTGAATAGTACCTACACCTTAAACTGATTACCCTGTATTATAAGTATGTCTATAGTTTTTCCTGCCAGTTTTAAACTATGCACAATAAAGAGTTGATTATCTATCTACCTACTAAAAGTCAATATATTACGACTCCTCCTACTAAAAGTCAATATTACCTCCTCCTTCCCTGTTTTTCCGTAACGTCGTAAGATCATTGCCCCAGCCGCCATCGGCATCACTGCCCGCTGATCTCCAAATGGCAGCCCTACAGAAACCTCGCCAGAAATATAAGTCTCCCGTCTCCCCGATCATAAGTCCTAGCAAATCTTCAAAGACATCATTATGACAGATGGATATTCTTCAATCGGAATAATTCTATAAATGCTTCTGCTATAAATCGTTTCTAAGAGGATTTTATAAAATTCCCCGCTCCTTTATGAGTTCCTGCAATTTTAATAATGGTTAGATTTGAAAGATTTATAAGACTATCGCAAGCAATAAAATACAAATCAATTTTGTAAAATAAGTAATTGTATTAGGTATATCTACATAAATACTTATTTAATAGTTTATTTAGTGACCAAAATTGGTTCCAAAATCCTGGAAATTTAACTAAAATTTAAAAAAAGTGAAAGGTTTTTTTCTTTATCTAAGTAGGTATGGTGTACGTAATTTATTTTATGAGTTGTTTTTTATTCTCTTCAAATTTTCAACATAATTTGTCATGCCTTTCTCCCGAGGGAGCTGGCAGAGATGTAATACAACACCCACACTTCACCGGGAGATATTCAGCCCCAAATGTGACAGAGGGCGAGCCTGTCGCCATATACCGGGCTCAAGACATGTAGCAGATGATATACAATACGCACATATGTTCACACAATTAACAAATTGGTGCGTGCCGTCGGCTGGGTTTGAACCCGCTCCCTCTGGCTTGAGAGGCCTTCTCCAACAAGGCTACTATCGCAATATTTTTAAACTGTAAAGATACCGTACACTGTTATTACAGTCATAATGACGGCAGGCAAGTAATTAATGCACAGGCAGGGCTCAAGTTCCTGAGTTATTCCTGGATGAATAAGTACTTACTCAGGTAATATTTTCACGTTATAGTGGAGTTAACGAAAGCTTTGTTTATTTTTATATTACCTAATGATTTTCAGCAATTTTTTTTTAAAAGAAAAATCAAAACAAAAACCCGACTGCATTATATTATGCCCATGTCAAATCCACTATCAAGACGATTCATAAGACACCTCACATGTCATGACATCCATCAAGCTGTTTAGGCTGTAGAGCGTGCCAAAGAAACCTCATACATACATATACGAGTACACACATTCATACAATCTAAAAACATAAATCTTCCTCCTCCTCCTTCTTGCGCAGTCAGGTAGTAAAATAATTGCAATTTCCATATTATCTTAGTATAAGGCTTTCGGTCAGCAGCAAAGCATCTCGCTAGTTTATGGCTCATGGGTCAATGGCTCAATGGTCGCGTTGTTTTGTCTTAGTCTTTCAGCCTAGTTTTCCAAGTATTTTCTAAGATAAATTTTCATTATCTCTTGCTCGTTATCTCTTGCTTGCTCGTCTTGCTCGTTAATAACCCTGTTAGTAGTAATAGCTTCCGAATATTATACGGTGTTTTGTCCTTTTTAATCGAGGTAATTTAAAAGCAAGAATAAATTATTATACTTTTAAAGAAAATAAAATTGTTAAACGGTTAAATTGTTAAATCTTTACTAATCTTATTAAAGAGATAACATTTGTAAGTTTGTTTGTCAAGGTTCCGAAACTACTGAACCGATTTTAAAAATTATTTCACTTATTGAAAGCTACTACATTATATTTACCTCAATCAATGACTATTATCTGTGCTCATGGGTCACCTCTGGGTAAGATAGTTTATTTTTTTAATCCCGTGATGGTAACTGGCAAACGTATTAATTGATAAACGAATTGGATGTCATTTCTACACTGACTCCCGCGCTCATTTTAATGTTTGTGAATACGATACTCAATCTTTATATTTCCTAATTCCTACTAATATTATAAACGCGAAAGTTTGTAAGAATGGATGGATGGATGGGTGTTTGTTACTCTTTCACGCCAGAACGGCTGAATAGATCTGGATGAAATTTGGCATAGAGATATAAATTATGGTCTAGAATAGCACATAGGATACTTTTTAACCGCGGGTGAGACCGCGGGGCGCAGCTAGTAATAAGTAAATTTGGGATACACGGTCATATTTTTTACATAATTTATAATCATACATACACACTCTCGAAAAATGCAACCCTCCTTGCAAAGTCGGGTAAAAATTAAGCCTGACGACAATACGGACACATCAGAAAGACAAATCTCGCAATCAAGAATCCTTGAAACAATTTATTTCATGAGGTCACAAAACAATCTTTGTATCCAAAAAATTCGGAATAACAGTTAGGTAGCTATTTTTACTACAAGTTAAACTTAGATCTAAGTAAAACTTCGTAATAAAACTACTTTTAAACAGAGTACCTACCTATACCTACTACTTTCATTGTAGCAAACGACATGTTTATTCAAAGTTTCATAATTATCAATTGGTTGGTTGAGTAGTTATAAAAACTGTCGCAAGATTTTAAACAAAGAGACTTCACCATCCTGCTTGCAGTCCGCCGTGCAGGACTGCCGTTTCATGCAGGATGGTGAATGTTGTCGCAGGCTGCATCGCGTCCAGCAACGACTGCAAGGTGTTCGTGCAGGATGCTAGGCATTAGGCAGGATGGTGTGTAAGCTTCGCACGCAAGTCAGGTTCAAATGGTACCCTTTTTACTATGTAAGTATGTATTTTCATAGGATGATGAAACGGGTGACATTACACAAATCGTTCCTTTTCACCCTTGAAAATTGCCGCGATATACAAACAATACGGATTCATCACACCGGTACAAAAATCGATTTGTAGTTTTATCAATAGTTTCGTTCAGAAATGTTTAACCACCGACGCAAAAACGACGAGGTGTTATAAGTTTGACGTGTCTGTGTGTTTTTGTATGTGTGAGTGAGTCTGTGGCATCGTAGCTCCCGAACGGATTGACCGATTTTGATTTTGTTTGAAAGGTGAATTGGTCGGAAGTGTTCTTAGTATTATTTTGTTCTATGTTTGATGAAAATGGGTGTCGGGTTTAAAAAAAAATATACTTGTCTAAGATTTTTTTTAACAGACTACTTACTACTTCCCTTCATACATTCTTTCAATGAGGTTTTACTGCATTTTACTCGTAAAACTTAACTTGAGTCGTTAACGGTAATTCAAACTAACGACCGAACTGAACTACTTTTTTTAATTTTTACTCCTGCCCAGCGTGTGGCCACATAATAGGAGCTATTATCAAGAAATATGGCGGTAGAGGTGTTATGGCTTGTTATTTAATTAAAACTTTTTATTAGTTATAAAATATTAACTGCTTTGTTTTGGTTGGGAAGTAAAGTTTTGACGTAGAACTTGCCAGGCAAGCTTTAGAGATCCTGCTAACTTATGACGTTACTAATTTAACTTCTATTCTTTTTCATTCTTCTCGAGTCGTACTCCTCACTGCTGAGCGTCGTGATGATCGCGACCGATAATTTTCCGGAGAATATGTCGCCATTTACGTCGATTAGCGGCCTCATGAATGGCGTTACAAATTTTGGTGTCAAGCTGCTTAGATACCTGTTCCGACCATCGTTGAAGGCTTCGACCTCTACTTGTTTTTCTTTCCACTTTCCCTGTTATTATGAGCTTTTCCGGATTGTCCGGAAACTGGTCAAGCGAAGTGTGGGTGTTGTGTTACAGCTCTGCCAGCCCCCTCGGGGGAAAGGCGTGACGATATGTCCTGTTTATATGTTTGGTTCAAATTTAATAATTGGAACTTTACCTCCTTCCTGACGCTAGAATGATAAGAAGATTGGTCGATCTGGTAGCTAGGCTAGGATTTTTTAGCTTTTAGTACATAACCCACAATCTTTTTTGTTGTAATATAATGTAGTAGCTTTCAATGAGTGAAAGAATTATTAAAATCGGTTTGTAGTTTCGGAGATTAACCTAGACAAACAAACTTACAAATGTTACCTCTTCATAAGATCAGTATAGATAAAGCCGTTTAACAATTTTATTTTATTTCATAAGTATAATTTATTCTTGCTTTTAAATTACCTCGATTGAAAACGACAAAACACCGTATAATATTCGGAAGCTATTACTAATAACAGGGTTATTAACGAGCAAGACGATGAGAGATAACGAGCAAGAGATAATGAATATTGATCTTAGAAAATACTTGGAAAACTAGGCTGAAAGATTAAAGCCTGGTTCACACTTTGATTAGTGCGAGTGCAAGTGATTAGTGCAGGTGCTTAGTGACTAGGTGTGGACAGCGACTGATTAGTGCAAGTGGATAGTTGGCTGTGTAGTAAAGTGAATAGAAGCGAGTTCTAATTTTTTGCGAGTGGACTGCGAGTAGCCACGTCCCGCGCGCCCTCCCTTCCCCCTCACTCGCAGCGTGCCTGCCACTAAACACGTCTTGGACAGAAACAGTGAATTGGACACTACTCGCACTACACACCTACACTCGCACTAATCACCTGCACTCGCAGTGAATTGGCCATTACTCGCACTCGCACTAATCAAAGTGTAAACCAGGCTTAAGACAAAACAACGCGACCATTGTTGAGTGTTTCAGGAAATATTACAAAATTTTCAAAAGATATATGAGTTTAGTTTCAGAAATAATAAAATACGAAGTAAAAGAAAACTCTCAATTTTATGACTCGGTTGAACATCGGATTTTACATAAGGGAAAAGCGTGCCGTCGCGCGGGATAGTCACACTTCACAGTAATCCTAATCCTAACTAAGTTTATAAATGAGAAAGTGAGTTTGTTTGATGTAACGCATTCACGTCTCAACTACTCAACCGACGACGTCTTGAAATTTTGCATACACGTTACGTACGTCTGGAGTACAGAAAATAACATAGCGTACTTTTTTTTATATTATCGGTGAAACCGCGGGGCGCAGCTAGTATTGTATAAGTGAAAGTTTGAATGGATGCGGATGGATGTATGTATGATCCAAAAAAAAAACAAAGTCTAGCATTCAGCAAACAGGTATTGACATCATTGCCATCCGTCTCTTTCGAACTAGTTGTAAATTACTTATTTAGGTCTTGCTTAAGGAGCGATTATTGTACCATGGATGTATGTTTGTTACTCAATGAATAACGGATCCGGATGACATTTGGCACAGAGATAGGTTATAGTCTGGGGCCCTAATCTTACAAGCACAGATATTTTTCGTCCTTGTCTCTCTCGTTTGAAAAGTCATAGGAGTAAGAGTGACCAAGATTACATTTTACGTGTTGATAGAAGGCCTAAAATAGCGGATTTGCTATTTTTAACCGCGGGATATCCCGTGAAAGGCAAACATACATCCATATTTACAAAATAAAAACAACTATAAAGAAAAAATTAAATATCATTCGGCAGTAAAAGGGCGGCTTAACGCCTGAAGCGATTTCTTCCAGGCAAACTTTGGATGGACAGGACAGAACGAAATATGAAAAACGGTCGGTGGCATACATAAATACAATAATCAACAATAAAATATAGTTAAATATACACTCATACCTAAGTGTGTTTGTAGATATTTTATGCCTATTTATGAGAGAGTTGTTTTTCGCACTGCGCAACGCGACGCTGCACGCGCCGCTCAACGCCCCGCGTCTCCTTAAACGAGGCCTAATACATTTAGCTGCAGAAAATTTGGCATAAGAAAAGAGCATGGAATGAAATAGTGGACTGGGAAGACTGGGAATCACTGTAGTACAGAGGGTATATTCTGGCGCGTGCGATATTACATCGGTCACTTTCAGTGTCTTGACTTTTCTTAGAGGGACAGCGACCAAGAGAATATCGTACGTGCCAGAATAAGGCTTAAGCTTTGCAGCCTTCCAACTTGGCATAATGCCGCCGAATATAAAAGGATATCATAACAATTATTAATACTTATCTGTTTGCAATTGGTTATTTGGATTTTATTGTTATTTCTTATTTTTACCCGACTGCGCAAGGAGGGTTATGTTGTTCGAGTGGATATTTATGTACGAGGTTTCTTTGGCACGGCCTACAGCCTAAACAGCTTGATGGATTTCGACATGTGAGGTGTCATTTGAATCGTCTTGATAGTGGAAGTGACATAGGATACAACATTTTGCAGTTGGGTTTTTCGTTTTTTATTTAACAATGTTACTTGTCCGTAGATATTTTATCTACTTTTAGTTCTGACTTATTTATGAAAGCAAAAATGTTTGTGTTTGTTTGTTATTTTTTTACGCTCAAACAAATAGACGGATCTTGATAAAATTTAGGATAGAGGTTTTTTTTATTACTTAATAGGCTTGCGTTTGGCCGCCAACATGCCTGATGATAAGCAGTGATGCGGCCTACGATGGAGCACGCTTGCCTAGAAGAAACCGATTCACTCGAGACTTGAAGACACCCAGATTCTAAGTGTCAGGAAACACACACTCTGGCAGAGTATTCCACACTCTAGCGGTCCGTATGAGAAATGAGGAACCAAAGCGTTTCGTGCGTGTTGTAGGTATGTCGACCATAAAACGATGCCGCTTTTTTGTACTCTTGGTTGTTTTATAGAAGAACGGGCTAGGGGGAATAAGGTCATGCAAACCAGATGCACACTCCCCGAAATGTATCCGATAAAACACCGATAGACCAGCAACCTTGCGCCGATGAACCAAACTTTGAAGTTTGGTCTGGACAAGGGAGTCGTTGCCAATGAGTTTCTTCGCACGTTTCTTATATTCTGCAGTATAAAGTAGCATAAGTTAATCACTTATGCTACTTTTTAACCGCAGGTATCACCGCTAGGCGCAGTTGGTTGTAAAAGTAACAGGCTGAAGCATGGACAAGATTGGTACAGGATTGGGATCAGTGGCGTATATCTAAGATAGTCATAAAACGCACTAAGCGTTTCAATTCAACTTTTCTTGTAAGAACAGCAGAGGTGTGGAACTCGTTACCTGTGTCTGTCTTTCCACCTAAATACAATCCGGGGGTGTTTAAGAGTAAAGTGAATAGGTATCTACTAGGTCAAACGCATGCGTAGTCTGTTGTAAAAAAAAAAAAAAAACATCATAATTATGCTCAGTAGTTGACGGTTATGGGCTAATGACGATGATTATTTAAATAAATTTAAATTAAGTTATCTTTTAAAATTAAAGCGTTTGCTCGTTCAACAGTGAATCAGCCAGCCAATGTTGTCGCAATCTGCATCGCGTCCGGCAACGACGCCTCCATCCTGCCTGTCATCCTGCACGTACATAGGTACCTACATGTGGAATGCTAGGCAGGATGGTGTGTGAGCTACATCCTGCTTCGTAGTACTGCTTGCAGGATGTAAGGCAGGATGGCGAATAGTACCTCTAAGTATATCTATCTACTAACTTCAAAGATATCTTCTTTTCAAACTTTTATCCTTCTTTGACCCAAAAAATTATGCTAAATTTGTAGGTATGTTGCAAACCTTTGAAACTTTTTTATTAAACATTTTTGCCATAACTCGTTGCTTGCGATTAATAATAATTGTTTTTAGAACTTCAAATTGAAAAAGGATATTTTAATGTTTGTATATTATTGTAAGTGAGCAGGTACCTAAGTAAGTAGATACTTAGAACCTTAGGAGGATATTTAGGAAGATTTGAAGCTTATAACTATAGAAGTTAGTTAATTAACTACTTAAAAGATTTATACCTACCTACATAAACCCGTATATTGCGAGCATGGCTACTTCACGGGATATTTAGATAGGTGTACGTAGGTTTAGTACGTTTTAATTTAAGATAATAATTTGTGTCAAAGAAAGTTAGGTTTCTGCAGAATTTTAAAAATCGTTTTAAGTATTCTAACTTCCATTTGTCGTGTTCACGTGGACTTAGGTAATAATGTAAGAGCCTAGCTAAAACAAGTGCCTATAGAGCGTAGTGCTGTAGCGATAGCAATGTGATGCGTTTTTTCGCAAAAAAACATTCTTCTTATCAACAGAAATGCAATTTTATTATGGAAACTGACTGTTTTTATTTTATTTTTTATTTTATTTATTAAACAACATTCACAGCCCTTAAAAAACAAAATACAGCAGTAACAAACTAAACTTACAGCCAATAAAGAATGTAGGTATATTATATTAATGAATTAAATAATATGTGCAGTCGTGTGTCTGTGTGTGTGTGTGAGAGAGAGAGAGAGAGAGAGAGAGAGAGAGAGAGAGAGTGGATGTGTAAAAGTGTGAGAGTGTATGAATATGATTATAATCATAATTACACACATCATGATTTATGAAACGGGAATTACTCACGTACGATTTAGCCGATTATTATATTGAGTATATTATTATAATAGTTTATTATATTATAGTAGGTATATTATAGATAAAGACCGCCGAATACGGTTGAAACTTTAGTCGGAATAATCGACTAAATCGTATGTGAGTCGGTAATACCCGTTTCATAAATCATAAAACAATGCAATTTTTAAAAATGAGATGTAGAAAAATTACCAAATCGGTTTTTATACAACTAAATGACGGAGTTATTAGGCGCTTACAAACATTAGACTCTATGTGTTGAAGATCTCGTGGCCGGCGTTTGTCAGGCTGTCCTTCTACAGGTAGCATAGACGGAAATAGCCGGACAAACTGACAAACAGACATCGGACATACGTAAGCATTTTTGCCAAAACTGAAGCATAGATACATCGCTCGCCAGCGCTTGCTCGGTTCAAAAACCATCAGAATTGACAACCTTTGTAAAGTCAGTTAAAAATGACCGAATTTTCAAAGCTTTTGCACCTAGAGACTTCAATGAAAATAAGAGGTCACCTCGCGAAGCGGAAATTAAAATGTCTAAAGCAACGCTGGCGATCGGGACAAGTTTCAGTTTTGACGTTTTCAGAGCAGTTCCACTGTGTTTTACTGTCACTCACCAGGCTTCGTTCTGCGCAAACTGTGAACGGCTGACACTACACTTTCTTTTACTTTTATGCATTTTTTTATTTTATTTTGTAAGATATTTTTACCCTTCATAGGAGCCCAAACCAATTTTTATACGGGGCCCCACCGAGGCCCGCCACGCCACAACACGTACATAGGTAGCTGGCACGGTTGTGAGACATTATCTAAGTAGGTACTTAGTGATACGTGTACCTATAGTGAGGCGTTGTACGTCCGTCGCAACTTCAACGGCATCATCGCCATGATGCTGATGATGCATCGCTGAATAGCTCTCAGTCAAATGGCTGCCAAACGCAAGCCTTATCGACCCGACCGAGAGAGCGACTTCAACGACTTCAAAGTTTGGATCATCGGCGCAAGGTTGCTAGTCTATCGGTTGTTTATCTGATTCATTTCGGGGTGTGTGCATCTGGTTTGCATGACCTTATTCTCGCTAGCCCGTTATTCTATAAAACATTCAAGAGTACAAAAAAGCGGCATCGTTTTATGGTCGACATACCCACAACACGCACGAAACGCTTTGGTTCCTCATTTCTCATACGGACTGCTAAAGTGTGGAATATTCTGCCAGAGTGTGTGTTCCCTGACACTTATAATCTGTGGCCCTATTCGGAGATTTGAGATTTTCATCTCACTCTTTTTCGTGTTTGTTGCTCTCGTTTGAAATGTCGTAGGTGTGAGAGTGACCAAGATAAAATCTCATCTCATCTCACGCGCAGGAATAGCCCCCCTGGGTGTCTTCAAGTCTCGAGTGAATCGGTTTCTTCTAGGCAAGCGTGTTCCATCGTAGGCCGCATCACTGCTTATCATCAGGCATGCTGGCGGCCAAACGCACGTTATAAAAAAAAAAAAAACTAATCGTCCATGCGTCAGCTTCGACAAAAATGATTTCTGGGGGGCTATTCCTGCGCGTGAGATGAGATGAGAATTTATCTTGGTCACTCTCACACCTATGACGTTTCAAACGAGAGCAACAAAGACGAAAAAAAGTGAGATGAAAATCTTAAATCTCCGAATAGGGCCCCAGATGTCCGAATTCGATCCATATCTCTGTCACCCTCTACAGGCCGCATTTCTTAACCGATTGAATTTTTGTGAGTAGGATAAGTAGTAGGACTAGTAGGTAAATGCGGAGATATTATTTTTGCCCAGAAAATACCTAATCATATCTCCACCACTTTGAAAAAATTCCACAAACTGACTCTACAAAAACATTTTGTATAATTATCGAAGCTGCTCACAAAATGTCACGAAAATGATCTGTAGAGGAGGACAGACGTCGGCCGCGAGGTCTACAGCGTACAGAGCCAAATATAAGAATTGTCAACTAAAAAAAGAGTGTGTGTACTTATGTACACGCGTTACAAGTTATACTTCTTAACCTCAAATCTATAAATGCACTCAAAACAGTTTATTCAAATCAGTTTTATCACTAATATTCAATATAGATTTACTAATAAATAATAAATTATTAGTAGGTACACTGTCGTATAAGAAATTGATTTAATAAAAACACCAAAATAATATTTTTTTATTTACTGTTGTATTGTACTCTTACGAAACTCGTGTTTTTCTAAATATAAGCTTGAACATATTTATCAACTTTCTTGCCACCTAGAACTAACTTCACGATGTAGAATTTAGGTGTCGCGCGCATCGTAAAAATTCACTCTCATCATTTTTCTCTATCGCGCCAAAAGAAGTGCAATTTCAAAAACGTTGGCGTCTTATGTAGATTTACTTATGTCATCCGTATGATCCGTATTCGCGTATTACATTTTTAAAAGAAAAACAGTCTTTGAAAACCTCAACGACTTCCTGAGTCATCAAGCTTCTAATTGGTTTCTCGTTACCCTCGCGATTCGCCGCGTCATCGCCGCGTAATCGAGAATGATGAATTGATATATTCGGCGGACAAAGACATTCAGCGCTTTGACAACGATTATCATTGTGATTTTTTTATTTTATGTACATAACTGCATCTCTAATTTTATTCTCTACATGATATAAAACAAAGTGCCTTTTTACCCTACTGCGCATGAAGGAGGGTTGTTTTTCGAGCGTTTGTAAGTATGAGGTTTCTTTGACACGCCCTACAGTACAAACAGCTTGATGTATTTCGACATGTGAGGTGTCATTTGAATCGTCTTGATAGTGGAAGTGACATAGAGTACAATATTTAGCAACCAACTTTTTTATTTTACTTTTAATAATGTTACTTGTTGTTGTTGTTGCTTTTAATAATTTTAATGTTGACTTGTTGCGTCCGTCTTGTAGGTAAGTGAGTATATCCGCTATCTCCTTTTAAATCATTCAACAGATTTTGATGCGGTTTTCGGCATTATTTAGATTTACAAAACTATTTTTATTTTCATTACACTCGCGCTAACCCGCTAAGTGCTAAGCTGCATTATAATCTACTAGCTGCTACCCGCTACTTCGTTAGCGTTATTTAGAAAATAAGGGCAACCTCCGTTCAGCCGCATAGCCTTGAAAAGCCTACAAAAAAAAAGACAGAGAGTTACTTTCGAGTCTGAACGGAACACTAAATAAATATAAGTACCTACGTAAGTAAGTCGATGTCTATAGGGACATAGTAGGTCCATTTTAAATTAAAAATATTTCTATCCGCGTTTCTCTATAAAAAAAAAAGAAAAGCAAGCCAACACAACTCTGGAGCACTCTCGAGTCATCTCGAGTTTAGTTTTGTTTAGAACGTGGTTCATTAAAATTGACAACAATAAAGTACTGACCCGAACTAGGTCGTACTTAGTTGATATCTACTAGTTGATGTAAGTAAATACCTACGAGACAACAGGATAATTAACCTTAAAATTTAATTATACCTACTCTTAGACATAAGTAGAAACGATAAACCTATTATCGAACTAGCATATTCAAACGTAGGTAGGCAGGTATATAGCCAGACCAGAGACAAATGAGCATACTTACCGTGTTAATTCCCAAAATTCCCACTAACACCTTAGTGAAGATTTCGGGAATAGTCAAGCATAACTGTCCTTTTAAGTGCCCTTACTCTGAGCTCGGTACTCACAACCCTACTCCTCTCACATCAGAGTTGCTCAACAGCTTTTGTTCGCGCTGGTATTCATTATTTTCTCAGATAATAATTAAAAGCTCACGGCCACTGGCCATCATAATTGTCGGACTGATCGCGCCAATGAACGCCGATTATCTCCCATCCGCAACTGAGATTGAAAATAATTGCTCTACTGAGCTTTTCTTTCATGAAATATAACGCTGAGTACCTACTTAAGTTATTTGAACTCATTTTCAGAATCAAATTAAATGTTTGAAATAAAACATTTAATTTGATTAGTAGAGTAGCTAGGTACCTACTCTTAATTTTTAACGCTCTCACCCCAGACAATGGATGACAGAACACTTGAGATGTTTTTCAAATTTTTAGGGGTTTAGAAAGAAACATAACTAACCTAGCTACTAGTATGTTCAATATCATAACGCAGAGGTGCGTTTATGCCAAATCTTATTAGGTAGGTAGGTAGGTAGAAATACATTATTTAAATGTGAAAGTTTTAAGCTTACCTACATGATCAAGTGTAGAGGCGGCGGTGGCGTCGGGACGGGAGCGCTCGTAGCTCCCGAACGGATGTAATACCGATTTCGTTTTATTTACTTATTTGAAAGGTGAATTAGTCGGGGGTGTGTGAGAAGGAAGCATAGACGTCTCGACTCCAGTGAGCACAATCGCAAACTTGGACGTCACCGCAACGCCGCCATCGCCGCCACGATGTTCCTGAATGACCTATGCGCAGGGCCGAATTTAGGGAAGGGCAAGCTGGGCTACAGCCCAGGGGCCTCCACGAGAGAGAGGACCCCACAATAATGATTTAAAAAAAGAATCAAAAATGTTAACAGAGTCGGGTGTTTGACCCTGAGGGTCGTGTTCTGTTTCCATCCTGTTCTTTACAGATTAAATATTACTAAGAGAAGAGTATCGAGGCCGGTTAAAGAGTGCTGGGTGGAATACTTGTTGGACAAGTATTTTTGGGTGTGTGTTTGTTCTTTAGGTTCCTTCATTTGGTTTCCACGAGGCCGATTAGGAGGAGTTAGGACCGATCTAAAATGTCGCTCACCGGGTGACGCCCATTCCCGTGAGAAGGCGAAAATCAACGATGTTTGTCAGGTCCATCGAGGTTGGCGCTTTAGACTGAGTACCCTTCAGCCATACATCCTATTGGCGCGTTGCCCACCGTAGGATTGGGGTGATTATTTTAAAGAGGTTTTCTTCCTCATGACTCGGGCGATGAAGCCGAAGCCACCGGTCCTGCAATACTTAACCCCAGGGTTGCGGTTTGTGTTGGTCATTTCCTACCGCCAGTGCTACCACGTCTTGCGTACCAGCTAGATCAGGTTAGATGGCCGCCGCCTGAGACTCGGCGAAATCACTCATTTAGCGCCACCCGGGGAGCACGTGTAGGGTAACAAAGGGCGATTTGCTACGGATGCGAGTGACAGTACCCCCCAGGTACTATCACTCCCACCACAACGTATCCGTTTTTTTTTTTTTTACTTTTAATATTAACGTGTATACACATCTAATATGATTAGTTAAAAATTAAATGATTTCTTGCAATGAATAAAATTGCACTATGTACATTTTTAAATTTTATTTGAGATATAATTAGAGGTTTCCACTCTTTTGTTGCACTAAAGCCTCCACACCTCTAAATATACCCTGCCTATGGCCCTAGGTAAAATTCAAATAATAAAATTTTCACATTTTACTTAAGTAAACTCTTAAATTGCTAAAAGATGTTGATACAAGCTGGATACCCCTTGATGACCGCTAAAAAGGATTACCAACTATTTGTACAAACTTGAGCAAGAACACTTTACGCTCGTTAAATTTAAATCTGAGCTAGGTAGGTACAAAAGATTAAAATAAAATTCAAGAATTCTTTTTGAGATGTTCTCGTCTAAGTGTTAGAATTTAAATCTACTTTGTCAAGACCCAGACATCTAATTTAATTTGTAAGAAAGGTTTCTTGAAACTATGAGTTTCAAGAAACCTTTCTTACAAATTAAATATTATACATAACAATATATAGGTATTATGTATAGTATAGGTTATCAGGAAAGGGTGCTCATTTTTTGGACTTATAATTATAAGAAGCGATGGCAGCCTAGTTGGGAGATGGTCCGCCTCTCAAGCCAGAGGGAGCGGATTCGAACCCAGCCGACGGCACGTACCAATTTGTTCATTGTGTGATCATAATTATATGCGTGTCTCATCTGCTACATGACTGGAGCCCGGTGTATGGCGACAGGCTCGCCCCCTGTCACATTTGGGACTGAATATCGTCCGGTGAAGTGTGGGTGTTGTATTACACCTCTGCGAGCCCCCTCGGAGGAAAGGCGTGACGATATGTTATATGCAGTTAAATTGGTAACGTCATTAATAGGCTAATTTTTACCGAAGGATTCAGAACGAACAAAGAAATGAAGTCAATGGTATAACATCGATTTTTGCAACACTTCAAGACTTAAACGGCATTTACACCATCAAATTTGCAGTATGCTAACATCCGTGTAATCATGTCATAATAAAAAAAAAATTATTTGCCAGAAGGTTACAAGCATCTTTCTTGTAACCCCTGCACTAGGAGAATCCTGTATCGCAAGGGCCATGTCTAGTACGATTACAAGTGTTTAGATAAAATAGATAGATGGTAAATAAAAAAAAAATGGATTCCTAACTGTCTAACAACCATTACACTAGCATTCTAGCTAAAGTTAGTTTAGTTATTAGTTAGTTTGCTAAAGCAAGTTAGCGTACTGCAAATTGTATAGTATAATGGCCGATTAAGTCTTGAAATGTTGCAAAAATCGATGTTCTAAAGATTTTAATCATTATTGTTTACAATACGATTAAATACAAAAAATACCTTTCCTTATATGTACTTAGAGATTTAAATTTTAGCAATAAAAATATATTTTAAGAAACAATTGTTATGTAATTATTAAATAACTCTTTTTAGATACATTTTTCTATACATACTTACATCTGTACATGATTTAACTAAAATAAAATAATATTATTACCTTCATTTTATGATGTCACATTAGTATCAAGTACTTAGGTAAAATTTATAAAGTAGATTGGTCTTGTCTGCTATATTTTACTTGATATAGCGGACTGATCCAACCTTGATGAATTTCTGCAAATATGTAGTGTTACAGAATATTATTGTACATACCAGAAAGTACATGAAAGAGATATGTATAGATTTACAAATACATACATTGATGTTGGGATAAATACAGGTTTGGCTACTTTTAGCATTTTAGCTGATTTATTTAATTATAATTTAAACTTATAATTTAAATAGTTTATGTAGCAGTGATAGCCTAGTAGGAGAAGGCTCGCCTCTTAAGCCAGAGGGAACAGGTTCGAACCCAGCCAAAGGCCAATTTGTTCATTGTGTGATCATCAATGAGTGTATTTATGATCTGCTATGTAGGTAACAGGAAGCTCGACCGCTGTCACATTCTCACACCTGAGGTAACACACCTCTGCCAGCCCCTTTGAGGATAAGGCATGACAATATGTTACGTTATGACTTAGTCTTTACACAACTAAAGTTCCTAAATAATAATTATTCAGTAAGCACTGCCATAGCCATTTCTTTTGATATACTTTCCGACATACTATTTCTCTTTTCAACTTCCTGTTCGTCACTAGACCACCAGCTCTCATCATCGTCATGAATAAAGCATAGAAACAAATCATCTTCATAAGTAGAAAAATAATACTCTGGCTGGTCCCAACTTTCTTTACGTAACACCCAATGCTTAGTTTCAACTAAATGCTTCTCTAAGTTTTTCACGTCTTCAAACTTCAATTCACAGGAAAAGCACTGCTTTAGATGCATCTGTCTACGGATATAGTTGACAAATTTAACTTTATGGTAGAAATTTAAACCAGCCGTAGCATTCGTGAATGAAAATTCATGTTTACGTTCCATGTGGTCTAATAAGTTTTCGAATTCAGAGTCCGTATGGTCACAGATAAGGCAAGTGATTTGGGGACCGTTTTCTTCTGTCCAATCAGACCAATCAGGATCACTGTCCACATTAGAATCATGATCATGATCTTGATTTTGGTTTCTATTCCTGTTGACATATGATTTTGTATGCTTCGGCTTGCTTTTATCACCAATGTAGTTCACTAAAAAGTATTTATCATACTCTTTATTGTCCGGGTTAATTCTTTTGTGTCCCTTTTTACGCATGTGTTCTTTCAGTATAGTTCGGTCTTTGAAAAGTCCTTCACAGTAAATACACTGCAGTTTATCTAACTTTTGTGAGACTAAATTGACTAGTTCATCGATGAAGATTAAGTTGTCCGGCTTAGCTATATGGAAGTTGTGTTTTTCATATAAATGATTTAGGTAGCTTGCCCGTGTCGTTGTTGACATGTAGCGGCAAAATAGGCATTCTCGGACATATGTTTTATCTTCTCTCTCAAATTGATGTCTCTCTAATAGATTTTCTAGCTTAGTCTGTTGTAGGTTTGATCGTATCTCTTTATCTTCAGGTAATACATCACTTAGTAAGTAGTATTCTTCATCTTTAGACTTTGTGCCATCTGGTTTACTGTCAAGTAGCATGGTTGAGCAGAAGAATGGTAGATTTTTGTCTGTAAATTGAAAATAAAATATTAAATTTGATTCTTAGACTAATATAACAAATAACAGTGATATCTCAATCTCTCTCTTTTATAATAGTTGTGGTGGTTTATAAAGAGACATTGATTGTATGTATAAACATGACACTAATATTATAACTGCATAAGTTAAAATGGATGCATGAATGGACCGGGACTGTCCAGGACTTTTAAACTGTTCTACTTATTTCTACTTGGCACTTAATAAATAACTCAGTTTTCCATGAAAATATATTGGACAATTCTAAAACTAACCTTTAAATCTCAGGCGCCAGTAACGCAAATAACCGGCAATATCAGCTACTTGGTTCACGTCTGCTATTACTAGACGATGCTTCATGAACAAATGCGTGAGAAAACTCTGCTCAGACTCTGGTAAAATGAATAAATCGTCGCACAAAACACATAAACATTGTTGAGGTTCGTCGCTCTTGAAAATCGTAGGTTTCTCTTCTTTCTGATGGAGTGTCAGCGGGCCGAAAAATTCCTTTTCATTTGTATTCATTTTTTAATCTTTTATCTATTAAATGTAGCTGTGCAATTCGCTTTTCTAAATTACTAAAAAACTTGAAAAATACATGTCAAATTAGTCAACAGAATAACATTTTTTCGGCTAGTGATGTAAAATCTGATAGATATTGAATCGATAACTAGACGTACGCACCAAAGCGAAGGATCATGATCCGAACTATCAGACCGATCGAATTCGCTAGTTTGGAAAATCGTTACATTGTTGAGCAGAGAAAACATGATATGTAACACAAATGATGTATGATAAACGTTTTGAACAAAAACAAATACAATTTTGGATCCATTCTAAAACATCGTTAAAAGCCCATGCGTACCAAACATAGCGTGATCGAAAAACAGTAACACATCGGATGTGCCTCGCTCATCCCTATGAAAAAGGAACAGGTTTCTTGACTTTGACAGTAAGATGGAATTGTCAAATTGAAATGTCAAACATGTTTTTTTTTAGCTTAGTGGGTCAAACTAAAGCTTTCAGTTCATAAAGCCCTTATACTTTTTGATAATACATAGCTTATTAGTTGAAAAAATGATGTTCTAGCTTTTAGTTTGATTTCTTATACAATAAAATATATGTACCCACATAGAGCAGAGTAGCCTGAAGGCTGAAGACTTGGTATGGATAAAATTGTATTATTAAGTAGGTACCTAAACTACATACTTACTATATAAGTAAACCTAACCTATCTCACAGCCTATATTAATATGGGCTGTGTTAGAGATTATTTTAATAATTATAGGCACAGTGTAATGTGCCTAAATTTAAAAAATAACAAAAATAACTAGTGGATACATTCAAACATTTTATTTCCAATTGGTATTTTAATTTACAATCTATTTACCTTAGCCTAGGTAAAACTTAATACCTATACAACTTAAAAATACCTATTAATTTTCTTTTTTATTTCTGTAAATAATAATAGTACCTACTTATTATAATTAGGTAGATATTTACATTTTTTAGGAACTATTGTTAGGGAGTCTAGGAAAACAAGATACCATGATTAATGAATGCCGCTTAATTTCGTTTGAAATAAAGCCACCGACATCAAGTCAGGCACCAATCACCATACAACTAGTAGCTCTATGAGCTGGAGACCTCGCGGCCGACGTCTGTCCTCCTATGCAGGTCGCATTTCTCAACCGATTAAGTGAAATTTTATGGGAAGGTTCGAAAATTAAACAGATGTTTTTGCCCAGGCGCTTTTTAAAAAATCTTCAAAATAGCTTCGAATATATTTTAAAATTTCCAAAAACTGATTTAAAAAAAAAAAAACTATAATTATAGAACCTACTCACAAATTTTTAAGAGAACTGCGGTGCTATTCACAATCATTCGGAAACGTTTCCGATCGGACCCCAGAAATTTCAAACTCAAATTGTTCAAATCTCAGTCTACTTATAAACATTTTGGCCTATGAATCAAGTAGGTATTAATCAGATCGGAAGAATTAATCACGTTTAGAAACTTATGAATTTATAGACTGAGATTCGAATAATTTTGGATTTTTTTTTTTGAAATCCGAACAGAAACGTTTCCGAATGGTTGTGAATAGCCCTGCCAGTTAAGAAATGCGACAGATAGAGGAAGACAGAGATTCGGAGAGAATCCTGTCATACGAAACATTTTTGTCAAAGCTGAAGCACAGACGCTTCGCTCGATATGCTATGGGCGACTGGTGTGTAGACTCCCTCGCTCGTATACAATGAACAGCGACAAACCAACAAATGAAGGGTGTACAGGATTACACAGAATGGCTATGTGAATCCGATAACGTGTAACTTATAAATTGTAAAGAGTAGCTGATTGGTTTAGCCCTAAAAAGGATAATGCTATTAGTACTTATGTTCCTAATTAGGCCTAACCTGTTTGTTGTTAAAATAATAATAATAATAAATTGGGGACATTTCCTCACACGGTCGCCTGACCCCAAACTAAGCAAAGCTTGTACTATGGCTGCCAGAGACTGATATACTTACATATAATTTAAAATAGGTACATAACTACTTATTGATGTTAAATCTTTAAATAAATCATAATTTACAGATTTAAGGATGTATTGTACAGTGTCCCGTTGATTGCACTAACTACTAACCTTAATTAAAATGTAATAAAAATAAGTTACTTTGCAAATTCAAATTTAAATGCCACTGTTTTTCAGTTACAGCTCGGGATAAAAACATCAGTTTAATAATTTTTACATAAATGTTTATGTAATCCTATTAATATTATAAACGCGAAAGTTTGTGGAATGGATGGATGGATGGATGTTTGTTACTCTTTCACGCCAGAACGGCTGAACAGATCTAGATGAAATTTGGCTCAGAGATAGATTATAGTCTAGAACAGCACATAGGACTTTTTAACCGCGGGTGAAACCGCGGGGCGCAGCTAGTACCTAAATTTGTCTACGTAGCTAATAATTTGTTGTACATAATGTGACAAGTGACAACACATTATTTAAATAGCGTAATTTTCCCACTTCATTTGAACGCTTCTTGTTTTTGTTATAACTATTTATTTATGTATTAAAAGTAATTAACATTACTTATAAAGAACCGTATACTTACATTATATTATACTTACATGAAAAGTTAAGTTTCTATTTTTAATACTGCAGTACACAAAATACAAAATTGGTCACAAAAAATGTATTTTTCAAACGGTTTTATTTAGGTTCTCTCGTATACTTAATTTTGTTTATTTTTTATTTCGTTTAAATCTTAGGACAGATTTTTGACTACTTCCGGTGAACCGATTCTTAGAAAACTTTGTACACACACATTTTAGTTCCCATGACAATACCGTTCCCAGTTTGCTTAGTTAGGACAAAGCTTTAGCGTAGTGGCGATGGTTAATTGTGCCATCTAGCTCACTCGTATGGCACTAACGAGATTAATGTACTAGGTACTAGATATGAGGAAATCATCCAAATAAAAAAATGTCACGCAACTTAATAAAGTGGAGGTCCTGCCCACCGTGGGCTGACCGCAGGTTTACCTTTGCTGCAGAGTTGACTACTGAATTGCTCATTTACATCCGTCCAGGTTCACGCTTTGATTCCATATAATTAGCGCTGCTCCGTACACAACCACACTGCAAGCGTTTCGGGATCATACTAATGCAAGGTGCAAGGATTTCAGTGCACTGGATTGGACGAAAGTTTGTGCTCGGATGTAGAAATCTAGTACGTAGTACATAAATATCAATATATGGCACTGCGCACGAGGAACATCGGAACCACGTCAAGCCTCATTTATCTTATTTAATACGTAAGTACCTAGTATTGTTAATATGCTTCTTCTTTATTGCACGAAACGTTGGTATCGACGTATAAAGTGTTGTAAGGTACACTGCTGCCTTTGTTGGAAGCCCTCACTTGAATAGCGTATTTCCTTCCAGGCTTCAATCCGGTAATCTTTTGTACTATCACTTTTAGGCTGAAAACAGAAAAAAATAAAATTGTGGATTGAGTGACTAAAAGCCCTGCTACATTTCGTGATTTCTCGCACCCTGCCCTCAGGCTCAGGGCAGTGTAATAGGAACAGGGAGTCAGGGTCCTTAAATCGGATGACCAAGCGGTTACGATGAGTGCTTAAGGCAGGCAGACGGTAGACAGGACCCGAGAAATGGCGTAATGTGACAGGCACATTGATCGTCCGGCAGAGAGGGCAAGAGTAAGAGCAAGATTGGTTAATCGATGATATACAAATCGATCGAGGATAATGGCTAACCGGGGCAGATGAGTCTGTGGGGAAATTGCGTCTTTCGAGAATTACTGACAAAACCTTGTGAAGGGTTTGTCAACTAACGGCATCTTGTACAGATGATTACAGGTAAAGATAGAAAAGAGATGTAGGTGGTGGTGGCAAGTGGTAAGTTGTAGTAAGTAAGTGGGTTTGTCAATAATTTTCGAACGACGCAATTGCCCGACAGACGCATTTGCCGCTGTTGACTTTAGATAAAGAGAGGTCTATAAACTCAGCAGTAAAATAGAGAAGCCGTAGATGATGAGGACGAGGTGCCCATCGTGATGAGTTAACCACCGTCCTTCTATAAAAAATGATTGTTTCGACACTATGTAATGGATAGTTGTGTAGGTACTCACGGGTCCTGCGCCTGCGCATGGTTGACGCACTGCGTCCGGACTCCTGGTTTTCTCGATGAGCACGCGTACTGATCATTGGCAGTCTCTCGCGCTGTTACACAGTATCTGCAAAGAAAAAAATAAGTTATACCTACACACAACCATCAGGTATTAAACGAAACTTTGAGTTTAGCGTTCCTTGAATTGCTTCTGCTTTGACCCCCTCACACTATTACATGATGTATGACCGTGTTTTCCATTGGATTGTCAAATAAAAACTCCCGGTTCTGCTTTGGTGGATAGATCCTCTCCAAGGTGGACTGACGATCTGGTAGAAGAAAGCCGTTCGATGCTGCCAACGCAAGAAAGGCCATTATGGAGATCATTGGGGGAAGTCTTAATCAAGCAGTGGACGTCTTTTGACGATGAAGATTTACCTGATAACATCAGTAGCGTTATGCACCGCGGGTAGGAAGGCGATCTGCGTGGACCTACAGGAGCGTCGCTGGCGCAGCTCCCGGACCGTGGCACCGTCACCCAGCAGCTCGGGGGTGTTCATCCCCCAACGAGATGTTGACGCTGTTATCTGAAATTAACAGAAGAACCAATTAATCACGGATTCCCGGAGACCTGTAAAATAACATACAGGCAGACGTAGAGAGCCCATACAGACAACGTTGCCTGCGTCAAGATTTTCGCGGACCTGTCCCGTGTTTTATCCCAAAATTAAATGCCCCGCGTGGGACAGACTCGGTCTTGCTAATAAAAACCTGGCGACCACGTAAGATTTTTTAATTAGGTTCCGCTTTTTCCCTGATTTGGATGTAAGTATCCAACTTTGCACTCGAAAGGTTTCAAAATCTTGATCGCCCGAAATAAGTCTGGCAACGCTGCCTCAAGACCATGCGAGAAACTTTATAAAAAAGAGCAGAAGCATATTGTGTAAGGAACAACAACCACAGACTTCCTGTGTGTTGATATTTTATTTTAATGTCTGCTTCTCTAGCACATATGGCATTTAAAAAAAAAACTGAAAACAGTGGTTACTATGGTCTAGTTTACAGAGTCATCCCACCAAGAACGTGCCATTACTTGTTATTTTTTTCTCAATCGCCATACCACCAACATGATTAAGTAAGAAAGAGCGAACCTACATAACATTTCTCTCTAATCGTTGTGTATAAAAAGCGTAGATAGCTACGTAGTAAGACCAAAGTACAACTTACCTCGACGCTAATAGCACTACTCCAGTCCCACCGACTGGGAGCTATCTTGATGACGTATCTCACTTTGGACTCCTCGGAGCTGGAGTCGAACTGTACGGAACCTTCGTCGCTGGTCTCTTGGATGGAGGACGCCAGCTTTGGCGCGGGCACGAAGATCTTCGCGTGAGGATCTGAGACAGAGAACATTGGCATTATACAAAAAAATCAAAGATTCCGACGTATTGATAACTACGTCCTAAAAGTGACGAGTGGCTACCCCTGGTATCAGAGTTTTCAGGCCGTCGGAAGGCCTCTGACATGGCTTTAAGACATTTTATAATAAACCCACACATTACACTTCTACGCCTAACTAGATCCTTCGCTAAATAAATTTTGATCCAATGCAGTCACCTGGAAGTTTTTTTTGTGAATGACTAATGCTGTTGGCTACTGAGGCCTCTTATCTACCATCCACTACAGCGTGGGCGTTAGATAAGCACCGGTGGCGCAGGTGTTACTTAAGTTCGCTATTATCAGCCACTATTCATTCAATGATGAGTAGGGCTTGCCTAATGTATTTACGCAAATTTGACCTTTCTGTATTCGTTTTAAGGGTCCCGCGACGCTCTGAAATTTCCATACAAACGCGCCTGTCAAATGTACAATTAAATGAACTATATATTTGCCTCTATGTTCTCGGTTTTTTTAAAAAACGTCCTCAAGATAAAATAGAGCTATGAAAAATATCCGCATTTTAATCCGGTCACTTTTGACTGATTTATTCAATAGGTAGACAAAGCAAATCAAAAATCTCTTTACATAGGAAGGTTGTCCACATCATTAGCTGTTAAATGAATCAATAATACAATTGAAATTCTTAGTTATTTAAGAATTACTGCAGAAGTGCAAAAGTCATAAAAAAAAATTGAAATTGCACTACAAAAGTCACTCTGTAGGTAACTTTAGAGGCTCGTCAGTATCATTACTCGCTCTCTTCGCTCGTCTTCTTCTTCTAGACGAAATGGCTATTGAATACCTTAAGCCAACGCGAAGTTAGTCTAAAGTGGTCGCCGGACTCTAACTCGTCTTCATCAAATCAACAATAATACTCGTATTACCACCACATCACTTACCAATATTTTTCGCAACGTAAAGTCGTTTCCCTCTGACTAAAACCTCGACATCAACGGCTCCCCCACAAGTCGTGATGGTAAACCAAGCTCCGTCGGTCATTCCACTGGAAGTCTACAAAAAAAAAGTGCAAGCATTTTGAAGAAGAAAAAGAGTAGTAGAGTACTCATCAATTTAACATCTACTCGTACCTATCCTCCATATTGGTCGTTAAAATTTTGTTTTTTAATCCTTTTTTTTACGTCTACGGTCTCCTTGAGGAAAAACTTGAGGAACGTTTCAAACTATTATTTTACGTACAAGTCTATGATTAGATAGTATTAGATGCAAAGAGAGAAAGTTTCGTACTAATTAAAAATGAAAAGTGACAGAACTCTTTCATATCGTTGTGTGTGCGTGACAGGAACATTTTGCACTACCGTTGCGTCATACGTTTTTTACATTTAGAGGCTAACGATTCGCCGCTATTTTTATGGCCCGTGCAATGTTTTTTCAGTCCATCTAGACATTATCTTTTATAAAAAATAATAATATGTCAAATGGAATAACATACCCACCTGACCACCCGACCCCACTGGAGTGGGTTAAGGGTAGGCTTACCTTAAAATAATAAACGCTTCGTCCTTTAATATCAGACTTGGCAGGCGAGTTTTCCCGCAGCCGTTTCCCCGTCGACGTCCTGGCGCGCACGCTGCCGGTCGCCAGCAAGGAGCCCGAGCGACGGTCCCGGGATACACCGAACACACTCACAAAGTATGTCTGGAAGAGAAAGTGAGAATTACCATGCTATCTGACTTGAATAAAGAAACACCTCGTACATCATAACTCAATAGTAGTCTCAGCTGCCTCCCTCGCTCGTATCTTAACTGGACTGGATCCGAAATAAATGATTTTTAATTTAATTTTAATTTAAGTATAACCCCCGTTTTCTGATTTCTCAGTGCGCTTGATTTCACACGGCACAGAAAATGTATGGCATCTGTCATGTTTACTAAGAAATGTCGCGCTTAGCGCAGTTTAATTTCAAGTAGTTTTGTTTGTCAATACGGGGGTGAGTATTGGATGTTCTCAGTTCTATGGTAAATTTGACAGAGAAGTGGTTTTTTATATCACAAACAACAAACCACAACCAACAGCGACGTTAAATGGTCTACGAAGACCTAGAAAGTACTTATTCACTCCGACCTTGAAAATAACCTGGTTGAAGGTTGAAAACAAAGACGGTAGAAAGTGATCTACTAGGTATTTATTTTAAAAACTACATCCCTGTCATTCGCTAACATTGCTTTTGCCGCGAAGACGTCAAAAGTTAGCAAACATATGAGTTACTTTCGTATCTTCAGTAATACCAGATTACTGCCACGAACGCCCGCGAAAGCGTTGATACGCGTTCTTTCATGGGCGTTCGCGGTAATAGCCTGGTTACGGGCTTTAGTATTGTAGGTAGTGTAAAAACACAAATAAATATTGTTAATGCACTCACTCTGCTTGGATCCAAGTTTTCAATCAGATGGTGTGTTCTCTCACCGACGCAGGCTACAACAGGATCTTTGTCCGTCACTTTTGTACTTCGTCCTAAAACAAATTGTCAAGTTAATCTTTAGAATGCCTCCGGTAACATTACCACACGTCCAAACTCTGTTCTTATGTCGTCATAGATAAACAGATAAAGCCTCTCCCGAGGGCAAATTTCGAGTTTAATAGGAGGCAGCCTTGCCGGAAATCAGTCCCAGTTTGCTGAGGTAGCTTGCCAAGGCAATGCAAGCATTTAATTGAAAACGGAAACGGAAAGTTGCCTCCCGCGACACGTGGTAAAAGTAGAAAAAAATATCAGTAGGTAACTGCAGTAAGTACTCGTAAATATTCGAAGAAACTAGAACAGATCCATCTACGATTTTTTTATTCAGTCCCTCCTAAAGACTTTCCTACATAATGAATACTAAAAGGGGAAATTCTCACCAATTTTCTTCCGTCTGAACACATTCTGGAAGCTCTCCTCGTACATGCTAAAACTGTCAGTCTCCACGTCAATTTTATTATCCACTTCAGTAGAGCTCTCTGAGGCATCCAATCGAACCGGCTTCGACCGATCCAGCGGTATGAAACGATCCATCGATACTTCTTCTTCGGGTCGATCGATTTTTTGATCGATTTTCTCGTATCGAGTTAACCGCACGTCGTTTTGGGCAGCGCAGAGTGAGGTGTAGTTCCTACGATGGGATGCCACCACACAGTACCTCGTTTCTTGCGGATCTATCGGACTGAAAGAGAAGATTCAAATTTCAACTTATTACGCAGGTTCATAAAACGTTTCTGTTAGAAACGTTAGTGATTATCATCAAAATCGATATCTAACTTCTATAAGAAATGATTATACTCGTAGTATCGTAGCGTCGGATTGAATATGACGAGCAAAGAGAGCCAGTAATAACACTGAAGAGCCTCTAAAGTCATCTGCAGAGTGACAAAGTGCAATTTCAATATTTTTTAAAACTTTTGCACTTCTCTAATCATTCTTAAAAAACTAAAAATTTCCCTTGTATTATGGATTAATTTAAAAGCTAATAAGGTAGACAACCTCCCTATGTAAAGGGATTTTTTATTTGCATTGTCTATCTATTAAATGAATTAGACAAAAGTGACCCCTTCCAAATGCGGATATTTTTCATAGCTCTATTTTCTCTTGAGGGTAAAAAACATAAGGGTGGAGAATACCTAGTACTTATATTTTATTGTACCTACATGCCAAATTTCATCATAGTCTGACGAATGGTTTTCAAGAAATTTGACAAGCGCATTTTATGGAAAATTCAGTGCGTCACAAAACTTTTAAATAAACCGATACAGAAAAACGCGATTTTTGTTACTGTTTTTTAAAATGTATTTAGACAGACTTAAGTGACTAACTTAAATTACCTCATTAGGTTTTGATAGCTTAGATTTGAGTAGAACATATTTTCAACAATTTTTGTTTCCTAGAAATACCTTGTCCCGCACGGGAATCGAATCTACAGCTATCATAATTTCTAATTTATTAATTCCCAACTCTCCAAGCGCCTGATTGAAATCCAAATGCAAGAAGTGGTGTCAAACGTTCGTGGATGCGCACACGCAGGTTTACAAATTTGAGGTTTATGTTAACTGTTGTATAATTCGCGGGTTTTAAACAGTACTTAGTTACGTTGCTTGTAAATGAGCTACAAACATGTTTCCGTAACTTTAAATGGGATGTTTTGACCATTTTTAACCTTTTACGCAAAACAAGTGTGGTTTTTTAGGTATTGTTACTCCTATTCTGATAAACCGATTTTGATTTTTTTTTTCAAAGTCAAAGTCAAAATGTTTTTATTCAATTGGGTATTTTTTTTTTGGTCCCCCATCGAGGGGAATTTGGCGTCGCACGTCTCGTGCATTTCTCATTGTCAAGTTTATATTTTTATAAATTATGGAGTGATGATGATAAGGTGATGATGACGATGATGAATCCTTCCCCTATCCCGTCCTATATATCGTAAAACGATGGATACTGAAACTTTGCGTAAAATTTTGTAGAGAACACGAAAAGTCACAGTTTTGCACAGTCTGTATCATTTGCCCACACTCGTGCACGTTAACGAAACGTAATAGTTTAATAATAATAATAATCCTTCATTATTACACTTTAACACTCGAAGAATCACAAGATTTAGAAAATAATACAAAATTACGACAACACCTTTTCGGTTCCCGCCAAAAATTCAATTGGGTATCAAAGGAACGTCAAAGTTTTAAAATAGACTCGACCGCCTTGTTCGGAAAAAGCCAGTACTCGGAAAAACAGGCAAGAATCTGTGGACCATTTTTTTTTTCAAAAAATAAATTACTCTCTTATAAATTTTGGCCTGCCACGAGTAGGTACTTACTAGGTAATATCATATTTTATCTATGTACAAGTGGCTACTTCGTGGAAGTGGAAGGCTCCAAATGTTTGTTTTCTAAATATTTATTTAATATTCTCTTTTCATTTTTAATGTAGTTTTTACATGTGATTTGAATTTTCCTTCGGTAAGCCCTGTTATATGCTTCGGGATTTTATTATAAAAACGAAAAAAGGACTTATTTGGCGAAAATCAAGGTAGGTACAGCTATCCTATCCTTGTTTCTAGCAATGATAGTCACAGTTTAATTTAAATGTATGTAGATTTTTACGAACGTAGGTACAAAATATTTTCAAAGATATTCGAAAAAGGTAAAGTGAATATTTTTATTTCTATAAATAAATCTCTCAAAGATTCACGGGGACCCATCTCGTAGATAGCGCGGACCGCTCGCTTTTGTAAAATTACAAATGGACTCGACATCATTTAATATAATTAATATAAGTGATCATTAAGTAAAATATTTTTGTCGGAAAGGCGACAAGATGGACAGTGTTCTATGACTGTCACATTTTTTAAATTGTATGATGTACACTTGGTGAAAACTAGTTTCGAAATTATATTTTAGCTATAAAATATACAATTATGTAATAAATAGCGCAATAGCGTATTTCAGCTACTTTAGTCTGTGAGCTACTAACTTCAATTTTTTTTTTAATATGCTAGGGAAATGGCGACGCCTCAATGTTTAACTTGAACTCCATTTACTACATATCAAACAATAACAATAATGGATACTCAAATTACATTTTTTGGTTCAAGCAACAGAATATTATTTAATTTTATTTTTAGACATCTTATATCTATTACAAATTATAGGAAAACATATACGTGACCTACTTCTTGCTAAAATATTCCGGTGCAAAATAATTCAACGAAAAGTAAACTTGGGTAAAGACGGTAAGGGATACCGGTGAGGGTGAAATTGCCATTTTAAATTAAGGGCACAAATGTCATGAAGGGCCAGAGTGCTGTCAAAATAAGATAATAATTTTGTTTCAGGTAGATACGAGTATTATGAAATTACTGTTTTAAGTATTTGTTTACTAACCTTAAGGCCTTAAAAGGGAGTATGACGATTGGGATAGAAATTTATAAAAATTACCATCAGTACCAATTGCTTAAAACATCCATAAGCTAGGTATCTACCGAAAGTACATAGTTTTTCAATAGTAATAAAATATAATCTACCAATTCTGGCACACCTTGCAGAACCCTTACACCTTCCCGCTTTTATTACGAACTAACTACGTACCGCGGTTTCACCGATCCTACAGGTTTAGGTAACATTTTTTTTTGCAATAAAAAGCTAAATTCTATTAATACAAGTTGTAAACTATTTCCATACCAAATTTCATACAAATCTGTCTATCTGTTTGAGCGTGAACAAGTAATAAACTACCATTTTGCCCCCCAGTTTCTTGCCTGTTCTTCTGAATAGAGGCTCTTTATCCGAACAAGGCGGTCAAGTCTATTTAAATAACTTTGACGTTCATAAGTGTATCTTTGATACCTAAATTGAATAAAAACATTTTGATTTTGACTTTGACTTTACCACACAAAATTTCAAATTTAAAACATCATAGGGTTTTAGGGAATCATAGGGAAAAAGTTTACATGTGAAGTTTCTTGCAATCCTATTGTCGCTAAGAGTTCTATCACACGGGCGATTTGAGAGCGAGGCGATCTCGCTGCAATTTTACAAGATCCTGTGAAGTAGTAGTTGTTTAGTAATCTGTGGCTGTGCGACCGCAATTATTTAGTTACACACGTTAAAATCGTCTAATCTCAGATGATTAGACGCTTCGGATGTAAATTCTATGTATGTATGTATGTGTATTTCTACATTTATTCTGTGTATGGATAGCGCGAGGTGATCACACCGTGATGATTAAAATAATCGCGGTGTGACCACCGCGCTTTCTCCTCGCTTTGAATTCGCTCGCAAATCGCCAGTGTGATCGAGCTCAGAGTCAATTAAAGAAGCTACCTTGGACTTATCTTTGGATTGGGATGGAACGTTTTGAAAAATCCCATTGAATTACTTTAATGGTAGGATGGGATGACGAACTTGGAGGCGACGCAAAAAGGTGGTTTCATAGTAAGTGGGATACTATTCTGGAGGCATAGATACCAAAATTGTTTGTTTTTAGTTTTTTATAATATATTGTCACGCCTTTCCCCCGAGGGGGCTGGCAGAGGTGTAATACAACACCCACACTTCTCCGGACGATATTCAGTCCCAAATGTGAAAGGGGCGAGCCTGTCGCCATACACCGGGCTCCAGTCATGTAGCAGATGACATGCAATACGCACATTTGTTCACACAATGAACAAATTGGTGCGTGCCGTCGGCTGGGTTTGAATCCGGCGCTCCCTCTGGCTTGAGAGGCGGGCCTTCTCCGACTAGGCTATTATCGCCTTTTAAGTTTTCTCTTTACAATACATTGCAATTGACAGAGTGACCGTTAGAGAGCGAAGTATCTATGCTTCAGTTTCGACAAAAATGCTTTCGTGTGTCAGAATTCTGTCTGGATTTCTGTCAATCTCTGTCTTTCTCTACGGGCCTCTAAATCTCACTATCTCACTAATATTACAAATGCAAAAGATTGGATAGATGTCTGGCTGTATGGATGTTTGTTACTCAATCACGCCAGAACGGCTGTACGGATTTAAATAAAATTTAGCATAGAGATAGATTATAGTCTGGAATAGCACATAGGCTACTTTTTAAGCATGGCAATACCGCGTAGTTCTGTATAATTTTCAAATCTGGTCACAAAACTTCACGAGAATCGGTTGAGTAATGCGACTTATAGAGGAGGACAGACGTCGGCCGCGAGATCTACCGCTCACAAAGCCATTAGTTAAGTAGTCGAAGTAAGTACTTTGTACTATTTGTTAATTTGGATCAGAATGGGTTCAATTAATAATTCTGTTTGTTACTTTTACAGAATACAGAATACTTTATTGTGACAATGTACATAGGCAGACAGAAGAGGAAGACACATAATAGACACACAAAATACACAAGTACATTGTCACAGAACCGGCCCCAACTCAGCGTGTTGCAACTTACTTACTTCCCAAGTTGTTACTTAAGTGTTGTTAATACCCAAGTTTAAAAAAAAAGATTTTTAATTATTAACGACAGTTTGGCCAATTTTGGGTCGTGAGATGTCAAAAGGTTTGCCTTTGAATCAAAATTATCATAGACAGTCAAAGTCATATCGTGAACCAACACACAGTCAGATCTTTTGTTTTTCTTTTAACATTTCTCCCTTATCTGATCTTTAGATATTTTAATGAGGGACATGTTTAACTATAGACTTTTGAACCGAATAATTCATTCGAGATTCGCAGTGATCAAATAACTCAAACACGTAACATTATTGAAAGAAACACAAAACCGACTGCACAATGTTGGACCCTATGTTAATTCTACTATCAAGACAATTTCAATGAAACCTCACATGTCGAAATCCATCAAGCTGCTTAGGCTGTAGGGCGTGCCAAAGAAACCTCATACATACATACATACATACCCACCTACACACATACATATACTAAGATACTGAGATTGATGTCCTATGCAAGCCGTCTTAATTTATAAATATTGTGACATTTGGTGTTTTTTTTTTAATGTCTTATTAAATTTAATGATGTTCTATTGTACCCAATTTTAATGGAAAAATAAATAAATACTCGAAAAACATTACCCTCCTTCTTGCGCAGTCGGGTAAAAGTAAAAAGCTCACAGAATACTCACTCAGTCAATACCACTTAACTAAATGGTTAAGTTATCACGCGTATTCAATGTGTGCTACGATGGCATGCATTCGATTACAGCTTCTTGATATAATTAATTCTAACAATCCATATACATACTCACTTTGCAAAGGTCTATCTGTGATCGTAGCTAGAATGCGGTGTAGAGCAGTTGTGGAGGTACATCTTCACTGTAATAGCTTAGGGCGAGACTCACAGACCGCACTTTGATGGAAAGTTCAACTTTTCAAGCGAGATTCTTGAACTTTGCATCAAAATACGACTTTACTTAGTACGGGCTTTAGAAAAAAGTAATAGAAGGTTTATTGGTATTTTTGGAGGATAAAGTCCCATCGTAAATGTAGTATTATTTACATATTTATATTGTCTCTATGTAGTTTGATTTATATTGACATTAGATACTGACTTCAATCAATACGGAGTCAAATTCTCTGATAATTATAAACGTTTCAATCTATGATGAGAACTGTTTTACTAATGATCTCATTAGGCATTCCAAAACGTAGGATGAAATAAAATACCAACTAACGAAGATTAGAAATCTACTCCAGATTTATCATTATAACTTCAAGTAATAATTCAAACATCAAACAAAACGAATTTGAAATAAAATCGGAAAAATAAATGGGCACCAATTAGTTGAAAGTAACTGATACACATAAAATAATGCTTTACATCCTACTAATATTATAAACGCGAAAGTTTGTAAGAATGGATGGATGGATTGATGGATGTTGGTTTGTTACTCTTTCACGTCAGAACGGCTGAACAGATCTGGATGAAATTTGGCACAGAGATAGATTATACTCTAGAATAGCACATAGGATACTTTTTAACCGCGGGTGAAACCGCGGGGTGCATCTAGTATTTTATATCTCTAACTACTGCTCGGGAATTATGTCAAAAACTGAATACAAAGACATGAATAACTTTACTCATAGCCACACCCAAAGACTCCGGCGGGGAATCGAACCCGCAGGACCTCCTACTCACAGACGCACTACCAACTAAGCCGGGAGGGTTGCCACTTTTTTTGGTAGCCAATTTTAGTCACGTTTATGACAGATGCATTATGTAATCAGTCAGCCAGGAGGTTCGTAATTTTTGTTTATTAGCCAATTTAGCACTTACTACAAAACTGACAACTTCTTTGTTAGGAACAGTTTGACGTTTTACAATTTACTACCTGATAGCTCAAAGGAAAAAAAACCATTATCTATAATAACGTGTGTTTTTTTTTTTTGGAACATTTTTATGTCGACAGAGGATCATTATATGTATATAAACTTTTTGCTAACAGGATTCCTCGACACAGGCTTTGCCTAGTGAAGAAACTGTTGTTAATTTACCTCTTTTTTAAAAAAAACTCCTCTGCATGTTATATTACCTACTACCAAGTTTTATAATTTATGTGTATTTTTCTTATGTGTAGTATGTAAAAAAAAATCGAAAAAAAAAACACACGTTTATTGAATAGGAGTCTCCAAGTAGGTATTTATTTTATTCTGTGTTTTAGTATTTGTTGTTATAGCGGCAACAGAAATATGTACATCATCTGTGAATATTTCAACTGTCTAACTATCACGGTTCGTGAGATACAGCCTGGTGAAATGGTAATAGACGGACAGACAGCGGAGTCTTAGTAATAGGGCCCCGTTTTACACTTTGGGTACGGAAACCTAATAAAAATGAGACATTCAAATTTCAAATTCAAAAATTCAATAAATAAAGACTTAAAAAGCACTAATTTACTAATGAAATAGCTTCAATTTTTCCAATTTTTTTTCCAATTTGATTTTACATGTTCCATAATTAAATTTATTTTTATTGACCTTTTTTTAATTTTAGTTAATTCTATTAAATCTTTTATTTTTAATAATGATGTCAGATTTTGTTATTTGACACTATTTTGACCAATTTAAATATAAAATATTTGAATTTGCTCATTTCTTTCAATATTTACAATACAATACAATACAATACAATATATCTTTATTGCACACCAAAAACTACATGAAAAACTTAAAAACTAAAATACATTTTTCGGCAGTACAAGGGCGACCTTATCGCCTAAAGCGATTTCTTCCAGGTAACCTTTGGATGCAGATTTTTTAGCAGATGATTAAAAGATTTCTATCTTAACAGCCTGTGGGATCCTAAAATTAATACTTAAGTGGATTATAATGTAACCTACATACTATAAGTGTACTCGTACCTACTGCCGAATGATTTTGCCGAAGTTATATAGGCGTGCAAAATAACTATATTGTACTGTATTGAAATAGGTACTTTAAGCCACAGATCTAGGATGTAAAAGATCGACAGTGACAATTCGATAGTGATACAAAAAAACAGTTGCGCATGCGTGAGTAAATTAGTGTTGTGAAAAGTACTTATTAATTTATCGATTGACCAAAAATGGTCCTCCGGGTGCTTGTCGATAAATATAATCTTTCGCATACCAATTGAGTTGTTTTTTGTTCCAAGTATAACACCGCTGCTGAGCTAAAATGAATATTAATCACTAAACGGGTGTTAAGCTAGGCGGAAGAGTTAGATATCAGTGTCACCATGTATCTAAATTAACCTAAGAAAAGTAAATAATAAGATCAACATAATACTATCCTAGTAATTCGCTTCGAATTGTGACCCTTGACCAAATTTACTCGTATACGGATTAGGATAAGTAATAATACTTATCTCATTGGTTTTGTACATTTATTTATAATTTACATATATATTATTTAATTTAATTAAAAATAATTAAATTAGACTTGGATGTAAGACACCCAAAATGTGTAAATTGAATTAAAAATGATGATCAGAAATTGAAGGTACATACTTATAAATAATACAAAAATGTTTTACGCCTCATCATTCAGTACAAACTCGGAAGAATGTCAATTTACTTTTGATGGCATTGATTCAAAAATGTATGCTTTGTTTATGTATTGCACCCATCGCCTACCTAATGAACTTTGATAAAAACTATCGATAATAATGACGTCATTTTTTTATCCATCTCTAGTGAAAATCGAGCGTAAACTAACTAATATTTTAATGCTGAATTTCATCACCAATTCTGCTTTCATCTAGGAAATATAGATGTTACGAAGAAACGACAACAACATACCGCTGGTAAATCGGTTTTTGGAACCAATTTATGTTGTGTTTTAGACAAAATTTAGACAAAAACATCACAATGGAATTTTCATATTTACCCATGAAACGACAAATTTTGTGGGTTACATCTTGGATTCACATCACAATTGCTAAACTCACAAGATGACATAACTGCATTTAGTTACAATTGCTCTCTTTTGAGTCTATTTATAATTATTTTAGTAAAAATATAAATCATAGGAATTTTCGCGTGTTCCCAGGTGGCGCGCTGTCATTATTGACAAAAGAAAAATTGACTAACATTTTATTTGTAGGCGACCTCTTTCTCTCTTGTGGAGTTTACATTTCGATGGAGACTTCTCTGTCCCACGCTTCGTTGGTCTTTTGCGAAGCAAAAAAAATCTTAGGTCTGTGCTTTAAGCACATGCTATAAGGTCTTTGTACATAATATCTAAACCTACCTATATCTCAGGCCCACTTGCTATATGAAGTTAAGGGTCCGGCGAACACTTTAGACTAAATTCCTATTGGCTAATAATTTTCTATTGCTATTTCGTCTAGAAGGAGACGACAAGCGAAGAGAGCAAGTACTAAAAGTACTGATGAGCCTCTATAATGAACTACTTCTCAGATCGTTTTTAAATAACTAAGAATTTCCCTTGTTTTATGGATTAATTTAAAAGCTAATGATTTAAAAAACCTCCATATGTAAAGGGATTTTTGATTTGATTTGTCTATCAATTGAATAAATCAGTTAAAAGTGACCCGTTAACAAATGCGGATATTTTTCATAGCTCTATTTTCTCTTGAGGACATGTTTTAAGAAAAAACAAAAAACTTGTGTTTTGAAACATCATGTGTACTGTACGGCTTATGGCAATAAATAATCTGAATCTGAATCTGAAAAACAGGCACGGAGATATTGTTCATTTAATTGTACATGCAAAATTCCATCACCTTCTGACAGTTCATTTCCAAGAAATTTAACAAGCGCGTTTGTATGGAAAATCAGAGCCTTGCGGAACCCTTAAATTCTTAAACGCAAGGCTATATAATTAAATGTTATAAATACCACTCTAGTATTGTGTTAACTTTAAAGTTAGCTTCTAACTCTAGATGGCGCAAGACGATAAACCTCTGGTGAGAGATTAATTCCGAGTCAAAAAGATAATTTGAGCTTTGGCAAGTGACCCTAAATCCAGTTCCAGAACGCGGTATTTTCTAAAATAGTTCTTATTAGCGGTTAGTTTTGAATACAATCGATATTTCTTTGAAATGCCGTAGAAAGCAAGACGTAGGAATGAAGTTTGCCTTTACTTTTTTTACTCTATTTACGTCAGAGCCATCTTTAGAAGATATAGTATTGAGATTGGATTGGCTAGCATTGGTATCGTAAACTGTCCGACAAGGTTTAAAAAATTAATGTTGTTATTTAAAATTGTATCTACAAAGTTAGGGTCCTATGGGTTTACGACGTTTTGGTGTATGAGATTTTTTTTATAACTAAACAGGCTTGCGTTTGGCCGCCAACATGCCTGATAAGCGATGATGCGGCTTACGATGGAGCACGCTTGCCTAGAAGAAACCGATTCACTCGAGACTTGAAGACACCCAGATTATAACACACACTCTGGCAGAGTATTCCACAGATAAGAGAAGATCAGTAAATTAAAATTAATGGAGCAGATTCATTGCCAATTGGCAGGCTTAGTTTATCAGTAAACGTGTATGTTTTTACACGTTGTACTAGTGAAGCCATGCAATATGTTTGAATTTAATATTTTTTTTTTGAAAACATCCGAGAATATAAAAAAATTAACGCCCATCATTTGTCACTGCGAAAATGTCATCTATAAGAACTCTAAACACAAAGTTAGTTCATGACGTTTTCAGCTAAACGTTTTGTAACAGCCCTACCTACGTACAGCGACCAATTCTCGTCGTCACTACTGCAATAAGGAATGTCGGTACAGTGGCTCACCATTTATCCATGATCTTATACAATTAAAACGCATTGGAACGCCAGCTTGTAATACATTGTTGTGTGTGTAATTCTCTGACGTTGTATTTTATAGGGTTGCCATGTAGGCTTTGTTTGGTATCGGGAGTATACAATCGCTCTAGGCGATGTAGTCGTCCTTAACCTGAGTAATTATGAATACTTTGTTATTTACTAATGCTCTCAATACTCAATCCATACTGACCGACTGCCTCGGTGGCTCAGTCGGTAGTGAACCTGCCTCCTGGGCTAGAGGGCGTGGGTTCGATTCCCACCTAGGGCAAACATTCATGTGATGAACATTTGTGTTTGTTTTATGTCTGAGTGTTAATTATCTATTAATGTGTATTTAAAAATATATATATGTATGTATATCAGTCTCTGGCCGCCGTAGCAGAAGCTTTGCTTAGTTTGGGGTCAGACGACCGAGTGTGCAAGTGTCCCGAATATTAATATACTTCCATAACAGCGGCAGCCAATCCAGTAAATAACAGTAATACAGTACAATCCCATGCATGGGCACCGAACTACAATACGTTGAGGGTGATTGAGCCGTTGTCCATCACGCTGGCTTAGTGCGGGTTGGTGGATGTCACATGTCCGAGAATTATTCTTATTAGGACATGTTGGTTTCCTGCCAATGTTTTCCATTACCGTAAGAGCATGTGTCAAATTTATATACACATATACTTTTCGTGCATGACCAATGCCTAGTTGAAGAAGGCCCGCCTCTCAAGCCAGAGGGAGATAGATAGATAGATAGATAGATAGATATATAAACTCTTTATTGTTCACACCACAGATAACAAAACAACAAGAGAAAAATAATGATAAAACTTATTAAACAGTGTAACAACTGGCGGGTTCAAACCCAGCCGACTATTGTATACCTATTGCATGTCATCTGCTACATGACTGGAGACCGGTGTATGGCGGCTGGCTTGCCCTTCGACACATTTGTGGACTGAATATCGTTCGGCGAAGTGTGGGTGTTGTATTACACCTCTGCCAGCCCCTTCGGGGGAAAGGCGTGACGATAAGTATGTAAAAACTTTTCTACGAGTGAAAGTTCATTGGTGCATATTTCCGGATCGGAAGACGCGGTCCATCCCACTCGGCCAACACGTCTCCACCTTCTTTTAACCGACTTCCAAAAAAGAGGAGGTTTTCAATGCGACTGTGTGTTTTTTTTGTTTGCATGTTACGCGATTACTCCACCAATTGCGAATCGACTTTAACGATTATTTTTTTGTTTGGTAGATCGTGCTTTAGAGGTGGTCCCATATAAATTTTATCGAAATCGGTCAAGCAGGTTTTACAATATTAATAAAAATCTATAAATTGATTACATTGATGACGGTTTGCCGAAAAGTCGGTTTTTTAAGCTTTGCTTTTCATATTATATCTTTTCAATACCTATTCTCAATTAAGAATAATATATTTATCTACTCACCTATCTTCAATTTCTAATTATTAAAAAAATTAGGTCGGCATCCACAAACGATCACACCTTACACGGATGTGTTAAGAACCAGAGTTCTGAGACTCGATTCTCGCGCAATCGACATTTTCACTGTCATACTCACTCACATGACTTTCCTGACGGGTAAGACAGTGACAGGAGACACGCAAGCTAGAATAGGGCTTCTGGATTTTGATTACTATCGTGGAAAGTTGTCTCATGGCTGTGTTGGATTTTATAGCCTTAAGGTGTGTTCACACTTGCCTTCTTACTAAATATTTTATACTAATGGCCCGCCCCGGCTTCGCACGGGTTGACATTTATTTTTTAAACATTTTGGCACATAAAATCAGAGGAAAGATATTTTATGTTTAATTTATATTTTAGATACTTATTAGAAAAATGCATAACACTGTTTTTTTTTATTACTTTATAGGTTTGCGTTTGGCCGCCAACATGCCTGATGATAAGCAGTGATGTGGCCTACGATGGAGCACACTTGCCTAGAAGAAACCAATCCACTCGAGACTTGAACACACCCAGATTATAAGTGTCAGGGAACACACACTCTGGCAGAGTATTCCACACTCTATTTCACTGTTTATCTATTCCGAGCCTATACAACGTTTATTAGTAAGGAGGTAGGTTTTTCACTCAATATGAAACTTAATATTTACGTACACACAAACCACAGTTCTTTGCCACAATACAATACCTAAGTCCATTTTTAGTTCCGTAATATGTAGGTAATAAAAAGTAAACTTTAAATACCTCTAACATACCTATGTTCAAAGTTTACTTTTTACTTTACAAAGTAAAGACATGTTTAAATTTTAAAATAAAGTTGTTTTTATCAGTACTCAGTTTTCAGGTTTTAAGCTTACTTAGTTTTTATCAGTTCTCAGTTTCAGGTTTTAAGCCTACTAAGTTTTTATCAGTTCTCAGTTTTCAGGTGCTAAGCCTACTTAGTTTTATCAGTTCTTAGTTTTCAAATGCTAAGCCTACTTAGTTTTTATCAGTTCTCAGTTTTCAAGTCCTAAGCCTATTTAGTTTTTATCAGTTCTCAGTTTTCAGGTGCTAAGCCTACTTAGTTCTTATCAGTTCTCAGTTTTCAGGTGCTAAGCCTACTTAGTGCTTAAGTCCGATAGTACATCAAGTAAGTATAAAATTTTAAAATCATTACGTGCGGCATTTTCACAATGCAAAAGATCACTTTAGAAATATTTAAGTATAGTACGAGTAAGTAGGTAAGATCAACTTGGGCAAATGCGTCTAATAAAATATTGCGTCTTACGAGAATTACTAACAAACCCTTCATAAATTAGGCGCCACCTACATCTTTTTTCTATCTTTAGTTGCAATAATCTGTTCAAAATTCAAAATCATTAATTGTCAGCTGTGTAGTTACAGGTCACATTGAATATAATAGGTTTCAACAGCTACCCTATTAGGCATACAATATTCTGAGAGATCAGTCAAGAATTTATTAAAGTAAAGATACAATTAATGTCAATTTCATTTAGTTTTTTCTTTGTTTGGAATGTCAAAGGTTTTATCATCAATATTCATTTGCCAATTAGTAGTTTCGTTAGATTTATATTTAAATTTTCTAACGTCATGACTTTAATTATGTCTGGTAAATGATTAAATAATCTGTACGAGATAGCATTAGCTGCCTAATTTATGAAGGGTTTTTCAGTAATTCTCGCAAGACGCAATTGCCCCACAGACGAATTTGCCCCGGTTGACTCTACTGCATTAAAAAAAAAGACAAAATACTTATTTTGTCTTTTTTTCAGACAGGATTCTGAGTAAGTTGGTTAGACCTTTAGTAACTTTACTATAGGTCTAACCAACTTACTCAGAATCCTGTTCAATATTTACTATCTTAAAGCAACACCTTTAACCGACTTCTCAGAAAAGAAAAAGCCGTAATTTCTCGAAACACCGTAAACGCAGCCCACTATCATATCGGCCATACAAGGCGACGTATCATAAATTCATCCATACACGTTTGTGTGACGTACTGACAGATTGGATTTATGTTTAGTTGTTTCATGGAATCAGTATGGCTGGTTGGTATGGCAACATCCGTGCAAAGTATACATTGTAGCTTGTGTAAGTAAACAGTACCTGGATGGCCGAGCTTGGCTCGGTTTTTTTTTTAAATTGTGTTTTTGGAAAATAAACAATTTATTGATTTTAGTCTAACCTCAAAGCAAACACTCATTGACTTCGTGTTACTTAACAACGCCATCTGCTGTTGTGTCGTTAAAGGAATTAGTTGCTCACAAAAAATAGTATTATTATTCGCCAATAGATGTCAGGAAGAGTCATATTTTTCAGTTGAGACTACTCAAACGCCTCCTTTTTGTTATTTTTCTTCCAAGTTTATGTTTAAGTTGATTATCGATAAAACACGAATAAAATGACATTTTCTAAAAATGATTCCTAGCTAGATCGATTTATCGCCCCCGAAACGCCCTATATACTAAATTGTATGAAAATCGTTGGAGCCGATTCCGAGATTCCAATTATATATATATATATATATACAAGAATTGCTCATTTAAAGATATAAGATAAGATAAGATAAGATAAGATAAGATAAGCGATGATAGCCTAGTTGGAGAAGGCATGCCGCTCAAGCCAGAGGGAGCGGGTTCAAACCCAGCCGAAGGCACGCGCCAATTTGTTCATTGTGTGAACAAATGTGTGTATCTATTGTATGTATGTCATCTGCTACGTGATTGGAGCCCGGTGTATGGCGAAAGGCTTGCCCCCTTTCACATTTGGGGCTGAATATCGTCTGACCCAGTGTGGGTGATGTAGCCACCTGCTAGCCACTCTGCTAGCCACCTCGAAGAAAGGGCGTGACAATATATATGTATGTAGCTTGTGTAGGAATGAGCAAGCGTTTTGAACGAAAAAGGTCACGCTAGAAGGCGGATGAACGAGCATGACCCAAAGTACAAAAAAGGCTCAAGCTACGCTGCATTTCCGCGGTCCCACAGGAACAGTTATTTTTCGGGATAAAGAGTACCATATGTATGCCAAATTTCATTATGATCGGTTGATTAGTTAGGGCGTGAAAGCGATACAAACAAACAAACAAAAGAACAAACTCACTTTCACATTTATAAAATTAGTTAGGATAAACAAAACACCCGGCTGCAAAATATTGTACCCTATGTCACTTCCACTATCAAGATGATTCAAATGACACCTCACATGTCTAAATCCATCAAGCTGTTAAGACTGTAGGGCGTGTCAAAGAAACCTCATACATACAAACCACAACAGACACACATACATCCATAAATACTTACATACACTCGAAAAACATAACCCTCCTTCTTGCGCAGTCGGGTAAAACTAGTTTTAAATCGATATTCATGACTCAGCGTCGTTTTAGAATGCGGCCCTTAGACTTAGCGACATTTTGACTATCCAGTGGCATCCTAAAAGTTAAGGAGAGCTGAATCCATACTACAGATTCTTACTACAGATTATACAGATTCTTGCTACAGATTCATAATTATTTATTAGTTGCTGTCCGAAACACGAAAAAGAGGATGAGGGTTAGATTTTTTTGTATGTAGGTATGTTACGCGATTATTCTGCCAATTGTGAATCGATTTTAATCATTCTTTATTTGTTTGATAGATCGGATATCAAATCGGATATCGGATAACAAAAGTTTCGGTTTCGGTTCCGGGTTCTTCTCCCTCCCTTTATGGGGGAGTAAGAGTTAGCGGCCACGAGGATCGACCTCTTTACCGCGGCTGGGCGCTGGGGGACGTAGCCCCCAGAGAATTTGGTGAGCGCGAGCACCGGGCCCGGCTTGCGCCGCGTCGCACTGACGGTGACGTAATGCACGACAACAAAAGTCTAAAAACTGTTAACACGGATGACGAGAAGTCGTTTTTAGCATTTTTTACAAAATTCAATTCAGTTGACGGTTTAAGTCGGTTTTATTTTGCAGCTTTCCATACTGCAGAAGCAAGCCATAGCTACACTTAAAAGTCTTATAGAAACCGTAGCTATAGTTAACGGTACACCAATGCCGAGTTTTTTTTGAGATGTCCTAGTGTCATTGCTGTGATTTAGAGTCCGACAAGACTAGAAAGATGTCGAAGCTGCTTCAAATGGCTTGGCTTTTAAATGTTACGCAGAGCTTTTTGTTTTCTATCTTATGGGAATTTAAGGAGATTTTCAGTGTCTTTGTTATGGGAATGTTTGTTTCCCATTTTTCTAGCAATTATTTTCAATTTTTTTTTTTTTTATGTAGAATAGGTCGGCGTTTGACCACCAACTCGCCTGATGTTAAGCGACGTTGTGGTCTAAGATGGAGCACGACGACCTATAAGGTACTTATTCACTCTAGCCTTGAAGTTTTGTAGAGTGAAGAAGTACAAAGACGGCAGTTGGGTGAGGCGCTACAAGTGCGCTACTGCTCAGACCCGTCTTCGGAACGTTAATTATATTCACTAAGTACTTTTTTTCCGCAGGCGTACCAAAGTAACCGATATAGCCCGAAAAATTGTCAATTTGAAGTGGCTGTGGGTAGGGCACATCGCTCGTAGGGCCGACGGATGAGGCAGATTCTCGGCTACCATGAACTGGAACGCAGCGTGGGAAGGCCTCCGTAAGGTGGACTGACGATCTAGTGAGGGTCGCGAGAAGCCGCTGGATGCGGGTCGCGAGAAGCCGCTGGATGCGGGTCGCGAGAAGCCGCTGGATGCGGGTAGGGTAAGACCGGTCGTTGTGGAGATTATGGGGAAGGCCTTTGTCCAGCAGTGGTCGTCTTACGGGCTGACATGATGATGATGATTTTCACTAATTTTTATTTAGCTAATTTGTGAACCTTTATTGTGTGGATATTTTTTCATGTCATTTGCTATATAACTGTAGCCCAGTGTATGGGGATAGGCTCGCCCCTTATCACATTTGGAACTGATTATCGTCCAGAGAAGTGGGTATTGTAATGCACCTTTGCCAGCCCCTTTGAGGGTAAGGCGTGGGAGTAATATTATGTTTTGTTTCACAAACTTTGTAACACTTACAAGTTAAATGCAAAAAAAAAGTGTGTGTAATGATTGATTGATTGATTATGTGATTGATTAAATCATTTTTTACCCGATTGCGCAAGAAGGAGGTATGTATGTATGTATGTATGAAGTTTGTTTGGCACGCCCTACAGCCTATAAACAGCTTGATTGATTTTGACATGTGAGGTGTCATTTGAATCGTCTTTATGTGGAAGTGACATAGGGTACAACATTTTGCAGCCGGGCTTTTGTTTTTCTTAATAGTGTTACTTGTTTTCCACCGACTTCTGGCAGCTTTAGCTTTGCGTTGTCCTATGCAGTTAAACTTAGTTACTTGCCTGCTGAATAGATTAATTTTTAATTTTAAACTTTTGTTTTGGAGAGCCACTAACACTAACTTAACAACTATCACTAACTTAACAAGTTATCTTTTGTCTGTCAGATTTTATCGTGTGTGGTGTTTAACTAACTTGAAAGAAGGAGGAGGTCCTTGAGGACCTCCTCCTTTTTTCAATTACAAAAAAACACAGTCGTGTTGACACGACTGTGTTTTTTTGTAATTATTAATCGATTTTAATGATTATTTTTTTGTTTGGTAGATCATACTTTAAAGGTTGTCACACATACATTTTATCAAAATCGGTCAAGCAGTTTTGAAAATATCAACAAAAGTCTAAACATTGCTTACATGGACGACGGGAAGTCGGTATTTTTGCTTTGCTTTTTATGTTATATTTGACTAGACTATTTTAATTACTTTTGGTGCTAGACTTTAGTAAGCGTTTGAGTTGTTGTAGGAATTTAGGCGTTGGATTTATCTAGAAAACCCTTATCTACTCGTAATATACCTGCTTTCATATAATCTATTTTCTCCTTGTAATCTTACCTAGGATCCCAGTTAGCAGCAAGTCTTCTCCGGGAGCGCACGCGGAGTCGAAGCCGCACCTGCCTGGCCGGCTCCCCGCGGACGCTCACAACCGCTGCGCCACCACGTAGTGATGATAGCTGATAAGATAGAAATAGATATAGTACCACATAAGACTATGTTATGGGGTTGAAATCATTTAGGGTCAACTGGGGTAAATGCGTCTCTGGGGCAATTGCGTCTTTCGAGAATTACTGACAAACCCTTCAAAAATCCTTTCTGAAAAATGATTTCCAAGACGTACTAAACGGTTTGCCTCCACCTTTCTAATACGAACCGCTAGGGTATGGAACACCTTGCCATCGTCTGTATTCCCGACTAAGTATAACCTGGGTATCTTCAAGGCTAGAGTGAATAAGTATCTTCTAGGTCGTCGTGCTCCATCTTAGACCACAATGTCGCTGAACATCAGGCGAGTTGGTTACATCAGACGAGTTGGTGAAACGCCGACCTATTCTACATAAAAAAAAAAGTTAGCCCAAAGGGTAATTATTTAAAATTTACCTGCAACAAGTATTGGTCGTGTTGGGATATCAATAGCGAGAATGTAGCCATCTCTCCGCTACCGTCGTCTCTGTTTAGGCTGAGATGACCTGAAATCACATAATTTATGTCATAATACGTTTAAGTACGTCCTTTAAAACCGACTTCCAAAAATAAGGAGGTTCTCAATTCGACTGTATTTTTTTCGTATGTTTGTTACGCGATTACACCGCCTTGTGAATCGATGTAAATGATTTTTTTTTTCGTTTGGTAGATCATTAATTTAAAAAAAAAAAAAAACAAAAAAAAAGTTTACATGGATGACGAATTACAGGATGGGAAGTCATTTTTTCAGTCAAGGGAACGGTTTTTAAGCTTTTCTTTTTATATTATTATGAAATATTTTATCATTTTCCCAATGAAATTAATTTACATAAATAAAATTCATTTACTAGTTTAGTAAGGGCGCTCCTAGACGGGACATATTTTTACTACAATACTGGAAATATTGCCGACTTTAGCCCGGCCATCGACAGCCATGCTAGAAATGCACCTATGACCATATGGCCGGGCCACACTCAAAATATTGTCGTTGTATTGCCGGCCCAGTATTGCCGAGCTAGTATTGCCGCAAAGCAAATTTGGCCCGTTTAGGAGCGCCGAAACATTAACACTTCAACAGTATGATCAGTTCACCAGTTATTAAAATGAAGTAATAAGTAAATTATATAACAAATTAAAAAAAAAATGAATCAAAAGTTTCTTCTCTTAACTAGTTGGAAACTGCATTTTTCACCCGACTGCGCAAGAAGGTGGGTTATGTTTAGAATTTTAAAAGTTTGGTTTTATTGTTTTTTGTGTGTTTGTTGGAGTAGGTATAAGTACTCAACCTATTAATACTACCACCTGACTAATAATGTTTTATAGCCTCGGAATTTATAGTTATACAGTGTTTTGTCTTTTTTGATTAAATTAATAATTTTAAAGAAAGAAAAAGACTAAACATTGTATAGATAACTATTCCGAGGCTATATACAACGTGTATTAGGTAAGTGCCGTTATTATTTAATAACCTGTGTTTGAAATAAATTACTTTATATAGAGTCAACTGGGGCAAATGCGTCTGTGGGGCAATTGCGTCTTTCGAGAATTACTGACAAACTCTTCACAAGTTAATAATAATAAAAGATAATATTCGGGACACTTGCACACACGGCCGTCTGACCCCAAACTAAGCAAAACTTGTACTATGGCAGCCAGAGACTTATATACATAAATACATTACATAATATATATTTTAAAATAAACGCTTAAACAGAAAATTAACACCCAGACATAGAACAAACACAAATGTTCATCACATGAATGTTTGCCCTAGGTGGGAATCGAACCCTCACCTTCTTGCTCAGAAGGCAGGTTTACTACCGACTGAGGCAGTATACTTACGCAACCAACAACTAACTAGTTAGTCAACTAACGCCATTTCGTACAGATTATTGCAACTAAAGACAGAAAAAAGATGTAGGTGGCGCCTAATTTGTGAAAAGTTTGTCAGTAATTCTCGAAAGACGCAATTGCCCTATAAACGCATTTGCCCCAGTTGACCCTATCATTACAAATCTCACCATTAGAATTTCCCGCTTTCCCGTAGTACAGAGCCCAGTGGAAGTCTCTGGTACAAGGGCTGATGGTGATGAAGACTGTCGCTTGTTTGATTGACGATGTGTTGAGCTCGAGGCTGGGAAGAGGAAGCTGTTCATGATATCGATAATTTGTAGCTACTTAATTATTACATAATTGTTTACATGTTATGTTAATTACTTATGATAACTTGTAAACGTTCTGTGTGGGAAGTTTTTGTGGAGACGTTTGTCCAGTAGGCCTAGTATGCGCAACGGCGACAACGGTTTGTCGAATCTTTTAATCGAGACAAACGTATGTTTACACATAGCCTTGTCACGTTCTCGCACGACAAAAAGTGACGAGTTGAATTTTGTCGCGCGCGCATGTTAGGCTTGCAGGAGTGAGGAGTAAGTTAACGTTATAAAGACTTGTCAAAAGTCTTACGTCCATATCTTCGTTTTTGTTTTTGGTTATATTTTTTAAAAATCTGTAATTTTTTTTTGTTGAAGTTTGTTCATATTTTAGTTTTTAGAAGAAGATTACTGACTGACCTTCTTTTCTCGCCTTCCCCCAACCGGTACAGAGTCTGGTTGTCTGTTGGCAGCCACTCCGCTGCGACCCTCGCTATTGGCTTCGTGATCAGCACAGTCGGAGACGCCAGACCAGCTCCAGCAGCGTGCAGCACCAGCAGTGTCGCCAGCCTTGTTGTGAGGTTGTTGAGTTTTCTGTTGATCAAATCAAATCAAATCAAATCATTTATTTCGCAAAACATGGGTAAATTTTACAAATTTAAAAAAAATAAATATTCAAAGTAGCTGAGCCATGTCTTAACCTATCGGCATGCGAAAATAACATTGTCAATGTCTAGAGAATATGAATAGTTTGAGTTTTATTATGTGAGTTGGCAAGAAGACATGTGATAATTAATTGTATAATTGTGTAATAATTGTAAAATAATGTTGTAATTTGTAATGTTGTAAATAGCAACTTCCCGCACATTTATTGACACGTCTTACGTGTGCTAATTCTGTGAATATTACACAAAGTATTTAAACAAACTTGCAACAAACTTACGAGTTACAACATTTTGCCTGCAAATTAGTTCAATATTTTTAAGCTTATTGAACTTTTTTAAAAGACAATGGGAAAAAATAAAGGGACGTTGGTCCAAAAACCGCAGGGTTGACACTGTAGCCAATTTGTAGGTAAGGTTTAGGTATAGGTTTTCGCACAATAAATCACGCTGAATTCGAACCCACAGTTTTGGAGATATTTTGTATTGTTGTTGTAATTTAATTAAATAAATTTAATAAACCTTGTGAAAGGAAAAATAAAAGAAAAATTAAAGCCATTAAAAATAATATACTCCCACCCAGCCACTGCACCCCCCATGCAGTTCACATCATGGTGATTCGCGACGTCACCATGGAGGTTTTGCTTAACATTTCTGATTACCTAAATATACTTGACTATTCTTAAAAGTAAAATATATCGATTTCTGTAGGTTGAATTTTACTGGTGTCGTACTTTTTTTGTAATGCATAAAAATAATCTACCGACTGCGCTATGTACCAACCCTGCGGGCAAACTTATATATATTTCAAAGTCAAAGTCAAAATGTTTTTATTCAATTATTTTTGGACCAATTTAACAATTGTCTTTTAATATTAAGATTTTTTTAGGTACTCGACTGCAAACTGAAGCTATTCAATTTCAAATTTCTTTATTTCAGGTTTTATTTATCAAATTTCATTGTAATTAAAACTAGTTAATTAAAATCAATAATAATTAAATTAGGTAAGTACATTAAAACAACATTACAAATATGTAAGTACTTACACTAAAATAAAAGATTATAATCATTGATTGCAGGTTAAAATAGATAAAATTTGAATTACAATGTCAATATTAATACTATTTGGAAAAAAAATAATTCACAAGCACCTAAGTATACTTACTTGTAAGTAGTTTTAATACAAAATCCGAAAAGGGGATGAAAATTAAATATTCCCAGTTTTCCTTATCCGAAATGTTGATTTTTCTAAATCCAAATAGCTCAAACGAAACTGTAAACACGTGTACAGGATGTAGCTGATTTGTATGTAAATATTGTAAATATTTCCTCTACTGGATCAAATTAGCAATACTTGGAAAGGATTTAGGGAATCAGGGATAAAGAGAAAGGCTTCCTTTGAAGCTAGCTTTTAGTTGCTCTGTACTTTCAATGTAAAAGGGACAGGATTCACTGCCAAGCCACGGCCGTCACAAAACCACATTACTAAAATAGAAGTCCGATTTTAACCGACTTCAAAAAAGGGAGATTCTCTATTCGTCTGTGTGTTTATTTTGTAACTGAATTAAAAAAGGAGGAGGTCCTCAATTTGTCTGTATGTTTTTTGTAACTGACTTTTAAAAAGGAGGAGGTTCTCAATTCGTCTGTTTTTTATTTTATTTTATTTTAATTATTATTGTATGTTATTACTCCGCCAATTATATTATATCAGTTTTAATGAAAATATTTCTTTTTAGCAATCATACTTTTAAAATGATCCCAAATATTTTTTACCGAAATCAGTCGAGGAGTTTTTAAAATAACTAGTGTATATTTACTTAATTGTACACTTACTCAATTTCTAGTAATACTTCCCAGAACAGATATACCTACCACATTTAAATATTTATACTTAGAAACTAGCGACCCGCCCCGGCTTACAATGCTGATACTAAATACACTACAGAAAAACTGTAAACGTTGCATATAAAAACAACGGCCCGCTCTGGCTTAGCACGGGTATAGCCTATGTCACTCACTGAAAACATGACATCACACTATAAACCTCAAAAATAACAGTATTTCTCCACTATTTAATGGATGTTATTATATGTATTAACCTTCCTCTTGAATCATTCTATCTATTTAAAAAAACTGCATCAAAATCCGTTGCTTAATTTAAAGATTTGAGCATACAAAGGGACATAGGGACAGAGAAAGCGACTTTGTTTTATACTATGTAGTGATAAGCAATTTATTATGCCCAAATTCAGTAGTGGACTGAAATGATGATTGAAAATGAAAATTATGTTCAAGCTAAAATCATTGAAATACATTCTCAAAATACATTTTTTCTTTTTGGCACTGTATTGAACAGTTAAAGTGTGAAAATGAAAGCCATGCATGAAACTCGCATCGCATTCTACACCCAATAAATTCGTCAAATTCTTGACAGTCCGAAAATGTGTTTCTAACTTCAATTTTAATAAATCAATCCTGAAAGACTGGTGTCAAGCTAAAATACTCGGCAATATATTAATTACGTCTCGATGGGTGTCGCGAAATCAATCTATAAATACCGTCAGTCTGCCGGAGTGTCTGTCCGACGTACGTTTTGTATTTCCCTCTGCGTTTTGATGTATTTTGTAGGCAAGGAGCGTACAGTTATCTTAAGAAAGGTATAAGATTTGTGGGTACAGACCCAGCTGATGACTTTGAAATTCCGATATCTCTGCCATTTTGAAAAAAATCCAAGAACTGTATCGACCAAATTATTTTTAAGTAATTATTATCGAACCAATAAAAAAAAAAACAAACACGAGAATCGGTTGAGAATTGCGACCAGTGGCCCTATTCGGAGATTTGAAATTTTCATCTCACCTTTTTTCGTCCTTGTTGCTCTCGTTTGAAACGTCATAAGTGTGAAAGTGACCAAGATAAAATCTCATCTCATCTCACGCGTAGGAATAGCCCCACTGAGAAGAGAACAGCTGGACAACCAGACGCCGGAAATACGAAAGCATTTTACCCAAGCTGAAACGGAGGCGCTTCTCTCGCGCTTTTCGCTCGCTCGGTCAATTAGTAGTAGATGGGTAATAGTGCAAGATGTAGATATAGTATAGGTACATATAACTAGTTATAAAGGTGTAAAAATAGTAGTGCCAGGTAGGCAGGATATTGTCAATACTTATCTGCTATAACATATTTTATTTAAATTTTTCATAATTTACGATTCGTGGTTTGCTTGGCTGATTGTGGCTTTGCGTAATGATTTCAAGTTACTTAAAGCCGTATTTCACTTATTTCTTGACTAATAAAATTTAATTAAAATTTATATTATGATGGTGATGTACAACTGAGAAATATAAATATTCAGACTAACCGGTGCTACGCAATAGGTGAGGTCTAAGATAGAGCACGTTTAACAAGAAGGAAGATGTAGACGTAGATTTCATATTTATTTCCCGTTTTCACATTAATTATAATGTTTGAAAAATAATAAATGTAAAACTGAGGATTTTAGTGCGCACCTACATAGAGATAGCCTAGATATAGGCCTCTAATTATATAAATGTTCCTGTCCATTCAGGTTGCCTGGAAGAGATCGCTTTGAGCGATAAGGCCGCCCATTAAAAACTTAGTTAAGCCTTATTTAAGTACTATTGTAATTATTATATGTTTTTAATAAAGAGTTGTTGTTGTTGTTGATAGCTGGAGCTTACACTTAGTAATTCATATTCTTAAAAGAGTCGTTACCTCAATCATACATGATTGAAAATGTTCATAAATATCGAAAGCGCATGTTTTAATAAGTAGTGATTATTTAAATTGTTTTTTATTTATAAGCGATATTTTTTTATGTTTTATCGACATAAAAGTATATTTGGTTGTACTATAACCTAGCTGTAAGTTAACTAAACTTTATAAAATAAAATGAAGTAAATAATAATAAATATTGTCACATTTCCCCTTACTAATTAACGTTGTATAGCTTCGGAATAGATACGCGTATATAGTGTTTTGTCTTTTTCTTTCTTTTACATTTTTAACTCTATCAAAAAGGACAAAACACTACTCCGAGGCTATTTAACGTTAATTAGTAACACTTTTTTTGCCAGTAATTAGTATCAACTACCAACCTAAAATTGGTTGTCTGTAAAGTCGGTTTTCGGACCATAGTTTAACGTGACAACGTCATAACAAAACATTGATGAAAACTTCTCCTCGGACGCATAAGCCAATCGAGTGGAAGAGAGATAGATGCGGCGCAAGCTGAACGCTCAAGCCGATCGTGCTTTTTACTGGCTCGTGTAGCGTTCAAACTCTAGCGAGCGTAACGGGACAACGATTCATCCTTTTTCGTGCAATTTATTATACGTTGTCACGTCAAAAATGGTCATTTTAAACAGTACCTCTCATGACAAAGACAGGTCCAAAGCACCTTAGACTCCTCGCCATCAAGCTCTCCCATTTTACTTTAAACTCGGATTCGAGTCGTCTGCGTACGTTATATTTAGTACCAAGTGCCAAGGTTTAAGACTTAGTTCCGAATGAATGGTGATTCTCTTTGTACCGGGCGCTGTTTTTTACTTTTAGGTCAGTGTTATGACTGACTTTGGTTTATTTAAGGAATTTTAAACAATGGAGCAAGTTTTATGTTGAAATTGTTGAATGTTTGGTGTGACTTTGCCCTTATATAGTACCTACATACGTAGAATACGAGAAAGCGTTTGCCTCTTCAGGGTTTTTTAACGTTTTTATTTTCGTCGTATTTATTTGTTTGTCTTTTTTTCAAATCTTGCGTCATATTTGAGGGTTCCGTACCCAAAGGGTAGAACGGGGCACTATTACTAAGACCACGCTGTCCGTCCGTCTGTCTGTCTGTCCGTCTGTCACCAGGTTGTATATCATGAACAGTGATAGTTGGACAGTTGAAATTTTCACAGATAATGTATTTCTGTTACCGCTATAACAAAAAATACTAAACAACAGAATAAAATGAATATTTTAGTGGGCTCCCATACAATAAACGTGTCTTTTTTTGTCGTTTTTATTGATAATAGTACGAAACCCCTTGTGCGCGAGTCCCGCTCGCACTTCAATTTTTCTTTAACTAGGTGACTATAATTATATTTAACCTTCAACCTCGAATTAATCTATTCATAAGAAATTTTGCACAAACATTGAGATCTTATGTCCCAATAAACCATTTTAACAACCGTTTGTGCATCAAAGTATTTTAATCATCACAGCATAAGTTGGCTCAAACGTGTGTGTCAATAATATCGTCACACCTTTCCACACGGCAGAGGTGTATAACACCCACACTTCGCCAGACGATATTCAGTCCCAAATGTGACAGGAGGTGAGCCTGTCGCCATACACCGGGCTCCAGTTGTAGCAGATGACATTAAATACGCACACATGTTCGCACAATGAACAAATTGGTCTGCCATCGGCTAGGTCCGAACCCGCTCCCTCTGGCTTGAGAGGCGAGAGGTTTCTCCGACTAGGCTATCATCTCTAACATTCTAATTCTGAGCTAATTAGTCCTGCGCTTAAGAATTTACCTTCGTAAGTATCTCCAGCAAATGCGCCTAAAGCTGAGTTGCACCAACTAACTTTAACCATAACCAAAGCTTAACTGACCCTAAATCACTGGATTACCAAAGATTCTACGACTAGTTAAAATAAAACAGCGTCACGTTGAGTAGAAAAAGTATCGACTGACTTTTTATTTAAAAAAAAACAAACAGAATGAACATAGCCACTTATAGATGGCAGCACTTGTCTTACATTGTAGATAATTATGATTTCAACACCAGTTTCTCTTTGGTACGCTTTGGTAGCGTTTTTTAAGATAATCAAATTGTAAAAGTAACATGATAAGCCGTAAAATCTCACGTGAAAAAGAGATTGTAGGGCCGGTTAAGGTTTGATTTTAGTTAAAGTTAGTTGGTGCAACTCAGCCTAAGTGGGATAAATAAGGGTAGGAAAGTGACATTGACGACGGCAACTAAGAATGCTGTTTAATAGTAACTATTATGGCAAGCTTGTCACTGACACATCAATGTACTTTTAATGGTCCAATGAAAAAATATTTATCACCTCTGATTAGATAATAGTACGTCGCATAAATTCCTGCACGCGTCATCGAAGCTCGCGGGCTTTGGACCTAATATAGTGACGGAATTTTAGGCTGCGATCACACGAGGCAAGTCCTAGGAAGCTTAAAAACAATTTACCTACTTTGAGGTATCTACCTTTCATATTTATGGGCTCCGCGTGACACTTAGGCTTACAAGAGTATTCATGTTAATGATCTATAAAAAAACTATTTACAAATTAAATCTCTTTTGACAAATAAAATATTGCATCCAATTAAATTCGTTTTTTGACAGTTAAATCATGGTTTTTGGAGATTTTGGTAGTCTAGGTCGTACACCAGATCGTATATCAAAGAAAACATTAAAAGCTTACAATAATAAACTTTATTCGTAAACAGAAATATTATATTACTTGCTAGTGAGTCTCTAACCCCCACTTACACCTACCAAATTATAGCTAGGTAAGGTCAACTGGTACTAATGCGTCTGTAGGGGCAATTGCGTCTTTCTACTACTAACGCCATCTAGGTAGTACTTACAGATAGTAGTTACTATAATCTGTACTAGATGGCGTTCGTTGCTTTATTTGGTTTGTCAGTAATTCTCGAATGATGCAATTGCAGACGCATTTGTATCACGAGCTTTGATAGATAACAAAACTTTTTCGTTTTCAGTTGGCTCCATTTAGCCTAGTTCCTTAACGTCTCCGCCAAGAGCACTTCATTGAAATCTAAAGAGTCAAACGAAAACGAAAAAGTTTTCGAAACGACAAAACTCGTGGTAAACCATCTGTTGACAGGTTACAGTAGAGTTCACGCGCTCATGTACCCCCGACTTAACCAAACGTACGGTACTGTTTCTTCAGAAAAAGCCCGAGGTGGTCCTACGTATGGCTATTTTACAGCCTATTTACGTCCTATTAAAGGCTTATTACCCAAATAAAAACGTAATTAGTGTAATTCAAGCAATTTACTATCATTGATTAGAGGTACTAGGACATTACCAAGCCCGATTGCATTTGAGATAAGCTAAAGCTGTTTTGAGTATGTGCTTAAAAGTGGTTATGGGTGTAATATAGTGTTAATTAATATTTGAATGAAATATTGAAATATTTACCTAACAGCGTTAGCATAATTATAATATATTTTTATTTATTTGAAGCTAATTAGAACTGTTTATGCTAAGTTACGCTGCTAAGATCTAGATAGTTACCTACCTATCGAATAAAATGACTTAATTTAAAAACTGATTTCTTAAAAATAAAATGATTAAAAATGACATTTATTTGAGATTTGTGGTCTAATTATATATTTAATTAAGTAAAATATTATATTATGTTATAATTTTTTTATGCGTGTTTATTATTATATGAATATAAGTAAGTAATATTTTTTTAACTTATTTTAATTTTCCCGGTTGACCTTCATACTTTGCGTTAAGCTCATCACCGAGTTGGAGTTAAGAAATTATTTAAAAAAACTACTCATTAAATTTTTAACATTTTTATTTAAGTAACTCTAGATTATAAATCCATTGCGTATTATTTATGGTAAACGTCATGAACACAAATGTCAATATCGCAATTTGTCAGAAACTCAAAAAGTCAATTCAGAAATTACGAAAGCTCCTTTTACTCACAAAAGGCAGTAAAAAATTCAAAGGACCAACTAAACCAAAGGATCATTACATTAAGCGAGATTTATAATGTAACCAACGTTTACGGTCTTAAAACAATAACATTTTGTCGAGGTATTGAGTTATGCGATTATTATATTATCCAATTTGCAGTACGATAACTGAGCTAGCGTGCTAAAATTGGGATAGTGGAAAATGATATGAGTGATGATAGCCTAGTTGGAGAAGACCCGCCTCTCAAGCCAGAGGGAACGGGTTCGAACCCAGCCGACGGCACGCACCAATTTGTTCATAGTGTAAACATAATTATGTGCGTAATATTGTATCTCATCTGCAACATGACTGGAGCCCGGTGTAAGGCGACTGGCTCGCCCCCTGTCACATTTTGGGACTAAATATCGTCCGGCGAAGAATGGGTGTTGCCACCTCACCCAGTCCCCTCGGGGGAAAGGCGTGACGATATGTTATGTTATGTAAAATGACTTTAGACAGTTAGCAAATACATTTTTAGGGTTCCGTACCCAAAGGATAAAACGAGACCCTATTACTAAGACTCCACTGTCAATCCGTCTGTCTGTCCGTCTGTCACCAGGCTGTATTTCATGAACCGTTATAGCTATTATAAACGCGAAAGTTTGTATGTATGGATGGATGTTTTTTACTCTTTCACGCCAGAACGGCTGAACAGATCTGGATGAAATTTGGCACAGAGATAAATTATACTCTAGAATAGCACATAGAATAACCGCGGGTGAAACCGCGGGGCGCAGCTAGTACCCTATAAAGCCCCCTACACACTTTCGCGAGAATTCGCCCAGAACACGACATAGTTGACCATGTTAACCATTTAAAAAAATATGAAATAAGTAAAGCAGGTAGCATACCATTGCCGCGAATATCCACTAAAGCGCCGATACGCGGCCGTTCTTATTACCTAGTCAAAAAACTATACAACAACAATAGGAACACTATATTGGCTTAATAAAATTCCACGTAATTTCAAATTTGACCCCGCGAAGAGAAGCCTCAGCGTCTACTCTACATATATTTTCTCTCTTTCACAGTCTAACTCAGTATTAGGTAGCTACTAATATTATAAACGCGAAAGTTTGTAAGAATGGATGGATGGATGGATAGATGTTTGTTACTCTTTCACGCCAGAACGGCTGTCCAGATCTCTTTTTTTTTTTATGTAGAATAGGTCGTCGTTTGACCACCAACTCGCCTGATGTTAAGCGACGTTGTGGTCTAAGATGGAGCACGACGACCTATAAAGTCCTTATTCACTCTAGCCTTGAAGTTTTGTTGAGTGAAGAAGTACAAAGACGGCAGTTGAGTGAGGCGCTACAAGTGCGCTACTGCTCAGACCCGTCTTCGGAACGGTTACAAACAAAGATCCATTCTTACAAACGTGAAAGTTTGTAAGAATGGATGGATGAATGGATGGATGGATGTTTGTTCCTTTTTCACGCCAGAACGGCTGAACAGATCTGGATGAAATTTGGCACAGAGATAGATTATAGTCTAGAATAGCACATAGGGTACTTTTTAACCGCGGGTCAAACCGCGGGGCGCAGCTAGAGTGTTTAAATATTTTTGTCAGGCGATAACTTCAGTTCTGTTGATTTAATGTAAAAGAAATCTTGCAAGACAAGTGTTAATGCAAATACATAATTATTTTAACTTGATACATACGAGTAGCTAACATCTAACGAGAGGTTGTAGAGATATATTATAGTAAGGGCTGCATCGTCTGCTCGAGATGAATACTAGTAACTATTACTACACTAGTACTACAATACACTAGTACACTAGTAGTACTAATACTACTACTGATAGTAGTAGTAGCAGTAGTAATGTTACTAGTAAGGTAGTGGTTTGCGTAACTCCTAAAGTACCTCCCTACTCGAAATTTATACTTGAATTTTCATAATAGTATTTTTCTAGAAGTTTGCAAATAATTTTAGAGTATTTAAAGGGAATTAGACTTAGGGAGCAACTTACATATAAGCAAGTTGACGTCTCCGAAAAAGTAGGGGTCGACTCAACCAGCATCTGAGCTTTTAGTGGTGAGTTGACTACTCCACTAGCTCGGTAAGGGTTGAGTCACCCAGTTTTTTTTTTTACTATTTGTACAACACTGCTTGATTTGCGTGTATCTGGTTACGAAAGAGCCCAATGCATAATTATCGATTTGTGGTTGGTTCAATAATTGAACTATTGAAATAATTATTGATTGAAATTATAATTATTGCCTCATAATTGCATATTTACGTTGTCTAACATGTAGTTAAATCAAAAGATCACAAGAATACATTTTGATTAGCATAGGATTGCAGTTAGTTGGAGAATATAATATTCAAGCATATTAGAATATTGTTATTAGGTACAATTTAGTGTCTACTAAACTTCGTTTGTAGTAGAATATAAAAATTTAATTAGGTAAGTAAGTAGGTATATTTAATATTAATGTTTTTTTAGTCATTAATTGAAATTAATAATATTGAAATTGAAATTAACAAGTTTGTGGAGCAAATACTTCCTAAAAATTTAATTATAAAAAGAGGAATAATAATAAAGATTTTTATTTAGGTTCTTTAATTTAGATTTTTTATACAAATACATATTCAATACTTCGCTTATAATTTTAAAATAGTGTAAAATATTTTAGTCGACTCAACGTAGAACTTTGAGTGTGTACGTAGCGTATTTTTGCCATATATGTATTACTAGCTACACCCCGCGGTTTCACCCGCGGTTAAAAAGTATGCTATGTGCTATTATAGATTATAATCTATCTCTGTGCCAAATTTCATGCAGATCTGTTCAGCTGTCCTGGCGTGAAAGAGTAACAAACTTCCATCCATCCATTCATCCATTCTTACAAACTTTCACGTTTATAATATTAGTAGGATTATAAATCTACCTAAGCGATGATAGCCTAGTCGGAGAAGATTCGCCTGTTAGGCCAGAGGGAGCGGGTTCGGACCCAGCCGACGGCACGCACCAATTTGTTCATTGTGTGAACATGTGTGTATTATATGTCATCTGCTATGTAACTAGAGCCCGGTGTATGGCGAAAGGCTCACTCCCTGTCACATTAGGGACTGAATATCATCCGGCGAAGTGAGAGTATTGTACACCTCTGCCAGCCCCTGAGGAAATGCGTGGCGATATTTATGTGTATGTATGTCTGTATGTATACACACCTGTTACTAATCAAATGTTCTGGCTCACATTGGTCACAACTTTGGGACCAAGATTGGCTATAATTTTAAATGGCCAATTGTGAATCTTATTACTGCGTGGGATTATTGCCTACGATATTTGTGTCAAAAACATGATGCTTAGATTAGTGTCTTGAAACCAAGACCTAGATTGTTGCAAATTTGACCAACTAGCTGCGCCCCGCAGTTTCACTTGCAGTTAAAAAGTATCTTAGTGCTATTCCAGAGCAACCAGTTGATAGATTAGTTTAGACCATCCAGTCATCCAGATTTGTTCAGTCGTTCTGGCGCGATTAAGTAACAAATATTCGTCCAAACATCCATCCAAACTTTATCATTCATAATACTAATAATCCATACCTAATAGTGGCGCTGTAAGCTGTACCTAGACCTTGCGGCTGGCATTTGTATTCCTGTACATGTCGCATTCCTGAACCGATTCTCGTGAAATTTTGTGAGCAGGTTTGATAATTATACAATTTTTTTCAGTCTCAAAATTTCAGGAGAATCGAATTCCTCTATAATATAATAAATATAATATATTGAATAGAATTCCGCTACAGATCCAGGGATCTGTAGCCACATCACATCATGTAGATCAAAACAAACAAGATCTACGACAAAGATCCGGACAGAGATTCAGATCCGGATAGAAATCGGACTTGTGTTAGCAACACATGCAAAAAAAATGCAGGAAATGCTCTGCTGTGTAACGTTTTCCGAGCGAACTGTCAAAGGAGTGTCAGTGGGGTAGCGCCTGAGTCGCCCGCCCTGCCAACCGGCACTTTGCGCTGGAGCACGGAAAAGGACGGATCTCGTATTGTTTTTTCTTTAACGTCTTTCTGTCGTATTGATCTTGGTGTCCATTCGATTCATACTGAAATTACCCACATATTGTACATGGTTTGGATTATTAAAAGTATTAATGGTTTACATTTACAATAAGTATGTTTTAAATACCCTCCTTTCAGAAATAGTTTACACTTATAAGCATCAAAACAGTCTGAAGTAGCAACTGTTACCATTTTCCAAACAAAACACAATTATTTTCAACTCTCATTTTGTTTTACAAAGTTTTAATTTTGAAATTCGTTAATTGCCACTTAGGGTACGTTAAGGGCTGCCAAAAGCAGCTGTACACATGTATCATGTAACACAAAATACGTGCTTAACTTTTTAATAAACAAATAGAAAAATTCGCTCCCTCTGGCTTGAGAGGCAGGCCTTCTCCAACTAGGCTGTCATCGCTTCTTCGAGATGTCAGTTCTAGTGGAAACATTAATTTTGATGATTTACTGTTTCGTTGTTGTTTTAACGGGGTGTTATAAGTTTGACTTGTCTGTGTGTGTGTCCTATTCAACTACAAACCAATCACATCAACTTTCTATTTTTGTCTGTTTCTGTGGCTCAGTTGGTGGTGAACCTGCCTGCTAAGCTTGGGGCGTGGGTTAGATTCCCTCGTAGGGCAAACATTTCTGTGAAGAACATTTGTGTTTGTTCTATGTCTGGGTGCTAATATCTATTTACGTATGCATTAAAAAAATATAATCATGTATCAGTCTCTGACAGCCATAGAAGTACAAGCGTTGCTAAATTTAGGGGCAGGCAGTGTGTGAAAAGATCCCGAATTAATTATTTATTAATTTTAAAGCCCCGACATAAAAACAACGAGGTGTTATAAATTTGACATGAGACATGTCAAAAAAAATTGGTGATGGTGGTTTTTTTAATTTGTTCATTTTCATTTCCAACATTGTACAAAATTAAATGTAATCTTATCCACCTAGGGGTGAAAGTCACAATAAAAACATCGTATTACATGACACCATGATTGTTAACCAGGGCTTCACACGTCGTCGTATTACAAAGGGTTAATATTGATCAATGTAAGGGTGCGAACCCTTAAAATTTATAATGTTACATGCTGTAACACGAGTTGTGTTGGGTTAACTAACATAATCACGTGTAGGTAACCGAAAGCGATGGCAGACTAGTTGAGAGAAGGCCCGCCACTCAAACCAGAAGAAGCGAGCTCGAACACAGCGGACGGCACGCACCAATTTGTTCATTGTATGAGCATATTATTTAATTTTTAACCATTGAATTCTATAATTTTACTAGGTACTTATTTGTAATTATTATTCTTAATTGCTATAACTATGTAAATTGATTTAATTATTTTTTATTTATTTAATCATTAGCTCGTCACATGCCTTGGCGTTGCTGTTAGTGTGATAAGTATTTTTCAATCACAGAATATGCTCTATTACAATGTTTTCAATACTGAAATGAAATGTTAGACTGACTGTTTGACTGCTTCGGTGGCTCAGTTGGTAGTGAACCTGCCTTCCCACCTATCGCAAACATTTATAACATTTGTGTTTGTTCTATGTCTGGGTGTTAATATCTATTTAAGTATGTATTTAAAAATATCTAAGTATCATCAGTTTCTGGCAACCATTGTACAAGCTTTGCCTATTTTGAAGTCAGGCGACCGTGTGTGGAAGTGTCCCAAATTTATTTTTTTATTTATGTCAGAAGCTGTCAAGCGGTACCAGGGCTAAACACTCGGCTTATTATTTGGAAAGTGAGCTAAGTTTTTGGCATATCTTTTCTATTTAGCTGACTGCGCAAGAAGGAGGGTTATGTTTTTCGAGTATAGGTATGTACGTGGGTATGTATGTATATGAGGTTTCTTTGGCTCGCCCTACAGCCTAAACAGCTTGATGGATTTCGACATGTGAGGTGTCATTTGAATCGTCTTGATAGTAGATGTGACGTAGGGTACAACATTTTGCAGCCGGGTTTTTTGTTAATGTCACTTGTTTTACAAAGGACAAAACAAGTCGATCAGTCAGTCGATTTCTGCGGTTGTCTGTCTCTCTGTTTGTATGTACACTAGCTCCTCCTAAACTATGCAAAAGATTTTAATGCGGTTTTCACCATCAGTTTGATAATTGTTCTCGGAAGGTTTGTAGGTACCGTACAAAGCCGGGGCGAGTCACTGGCTTGTGAGAAAGCTTAAAGTTTTTCTGCATGAAACCTATAAGTCGATTCTGGTGCTCTCGTAAACCTTCCGATCAGGAGGGCTATTCGTATGCGTGAGATGAGATGAGATTTTATCCTGGTCACTCTCACACCTATGACGTTTCAAACGAGAGCTACAAGGACGAAAAAAGGTGAGATGAATATCTCAAATCTTCGAATAGGGCCCCAAAAGGGTTATTCTTACGGAGTGAGATTCAATCTCAACATTTTTCGTCCTTGTTGCTCTCGGTAAATGCGTCTTTCATACTAAAATGATTAGAAAGTTTATGTTTATTTGTTTTATTTAATTTTATTTTATTACACTTAAGTGGTCCTAACCAATTGCATCATCATGTCATTGTACATACTGTTCCATTTCATGAATTAGCTTACGTCATTTTATTACAGCATGAACTAATTTTGTGTATCGAATTCCAGATTGGCAAATGCACAAGACGTGCAAAGCCGAATTCCCATAGATGGGGGGAGGAAAAAAAATGCAGATAAAATTCGAAATTTAAAATACTGAATCATGACGTTACGTTCTACTGCTAATTCGCCAAAAGATTCTAACATAAATACTGTTTTTGACCCTGCAGAAGCCGTTTAGTGCAAAATTCGTTCAAAAATAGAATCGATGGGATTATGTATCACGGCAATGTAAATGTTGCCATGAAATTTAAATATTCTGCATTCTGAATCTGGGAAACATGTTATTTGAATCCTATGACGTCAAGTGTCAATTCAGGAAATATAGCATAGGATTTAATTTGTGTTCTTTGTAATTCTGATAGCTCTAGGCTATCTAGCTTTAAGTATGTCGAAATCTCAGATCAACCTATAGGAAAAGATGGAATACTGCGCTATATCTCGCTGACGCCACTTTTTAAACTTGTGTGCGTGGTAATGTTGCCATGAAAAACATTTACAGTTGCACGAAAACTAATATGAATTCCCAAACTCTACGTTGGCCATTTCCGTTCCAATATACAACCTTAGTAGATTTAATATTCTAAAACTGCACATATTTGTAAGTTTAATGTTACGGCTTCTTCAAAATTGACTTGAAAAAAAACGGCACAGTTTTTAAAAGAACCTCAAAATGTAGTCCGTGCCACACTTTTATAATGTCAAAAGTCAAAGTCAAAGTCAAAATGTTTTTATTCAATTTAGGTATCAAAGATACACTTATGAACGTCAAAGTTATTTAAATAGACTCGACCGCCTTGTTCGGATAAAAAGCCTCTACTCAGAAGAACAGGCAAGGCAATGCACTATGTATATTTCTGTACACGAAATTCTACCATAAAGCAACGCACATAATGTCGAGGTAAGATGACCAAGCGAGTAGCGTAGTTCTTTTGCGTCAATGTGTGCGTGTTGTATACATATGCGACAGTAGCATAGTTTTTGGATGGTTTTTGGCTTCACCTAAATCATACGCCGTGCGCCATCTTATTCTCTAGGTTGATCTAAGGTCGAAATAGGCCGACTGGGAGGTGCTATTAATCGTATTTTGTACTAGTTTTGGCCTGTGACTTAGCTCAGGCTCCATAGCTTAATGACGTGTGACCACCGGTGTCATTAAATGCCACTATGTCACTAATTTTATGAATGAGCGCTACCGTGGCTCTTCTCTTCTTAGTTGTGCACACTTGGCAGAGTGGTCGTGGTTGTGCAAATGGTACAAGGCTCCTCGCTGTCTTCTTCCCTTCCCAGGGCTGCGGCTCTTCTCGCAATTCCTCTCCATATCCGGCGGTTGGCTGCATTGCGAGCACACTGCACCATGGTGGTCTGCGTGGCCTTTTTACCGTGGCTCTTATGACACGCTAAATTGTAGGCTTCGGTTGTTTTTTTCCATAACAAGAATCGTCAAGCCATGTCAGAGGCCTTTTAGTGGCCTAAAGCCTTTGACATTTGGGCTAGTCACTCGGCTTATACGAACTTACTTGCTTTTAGTAATTAGTTAATCGACCGAGTGAGTGAACCGTCTATACTTCAGCTTAGACCAAAATGCTTTTGTAGATCCAATTTTTGTCGGGATCGCTGTCCGGATTTCTATTCAGATTTCGTCCGAGTTATTGTTTTCCTCTACATTGGGGCTATTCCTACACGTGAGATGAGATGAGATTTTATCTTGGTCACTCTCACACCTACGACGTTTCAAACGAGAGCAACAAGAACGAAAAATGGTGAGATGAAAATCACAAATCTCCGAATAGGGCCCCAGGTCGCATTCCTTACCGATTAAAAAAAAACATACTTATCTCCATCATTTTGCAAAATTTCTAAAAACTGCCTCGACATAAAACTATATAATAATCGAACCTACTCACAAAATTTCACGAGAAATCGTTCAAGAATATGACTTGTAGAGGAAGACAAAAGTCGGCCGCCAGGTCTACAGCTCACAGAGCTACTAGTTTAGTTTTAGCTAAAGGTGGGTACACACACACACACAGTGGTAAACAACCACTGTGTGTGTACCCACCAGCTTTTTTAGCTGTGCGATATTACCCGCAGTAAAAAAGTAGCCAATTTTTTAAAGCTACCCGCCATATCAAATTTTATCCAAATCCGTCCATTCGTTTGAGCGTGTGTGAGTAAAAAGCAACACACAAATTTTCGCTTTTATAATATACAGTAAGAATAGCAAAAAATACTTCAAAATTGGAACAATATTTCCCTTTAAATCTGTAGGTACCTATCAAAATCTTACAAACTAGATATATATTTTAATTATTCCATGTCGATTTCAATTCTACGGTTGTATTTTTATTTCAAAGATTTTTCTGATTTCAGCAAATACTTTGACCAAATACTTCTTACCCCGAATAACTGCACGGAGATAATTATGCCATCAAAATAAAACATCAATTGACAACGTCAAAAATTAATTAAAAAATAGATTTTTGAAAATGATCAATGGACAAAGGTGAGTTTGTATCTAAAATTGTAAGCAGAGCAACTTTACTGGTTTTCTAATTGTTATTATTAGTTTGACTTGTGGCAATCCCTAAAATCAAAGTTAAAAATCTTAACAGTCTTACGATACTTCCAGATATTTTAATTTTAAAAAAGCAATATTTATCGAAACTATTGCTTGTCCATCACTCAAAATATGCCCTGTATAGATACAGTTTTATAAGACATGGTGATGACATCGAATAGTTTAGGAGTTAAACCCCATTTTAGCTGAAAAAAAAATCAAGTCTTTTTATAGCAGACTAGCTGCGCCCCGCGGTCCCACAGGAACCGTTTATTTTTTCCGGATAAAAAGTACCCTATGTCCTTCTCTGTGCCCCAGACAACATGTATGCAAAATTTCAAGACGATTGGTTGAGTAGTTGAGACGTGAAAGCGTTACAAACAAACAAATGAAAAAACTCACTTTCGCATTTATAAAATTAGGATCACAGGTAAATTGACTATTGTAGTGAGGAAATTTAAGGTGACAAGTATCCACCAAAAACGTATGTAACGAATTAAAAAATGCTTAGCATAATGTAGGTAGTGGTAATAAAATTGTCTGTGAGTGAGAGAAAATACATAATTCGCAAAGACTAGTCGCCTCACTAATACACGTTGTAAATAGCCTCGAAATAATTATCAAGTGTTTTTTTTTTTTCAATTTTTGTACTCGATCTAAAAGACAAAACAGTGTGTAAATAATTCGAGGCCATACAACGTTTATTACTAAGGGAGTGGTGGTTTAAGAATTAAGATAGGTAATATCATAGTAAACTTACCCCATAACCATTTTTTTCTCGATGTCCTCTACACACAACACCTTCCAGCAACATACAACAGGATATGGCCGGAAAAATAAAAACACCAACGTTTATAAGCTAATATTTGAAATTCAATGCGCTCGTGAAAAATGGGTTCCCATTTGAAACCGAAATCAGGAACGTGTATTTAAATTATGCACTCAGTCAACAAGTGGAAGGTTGCATTAGTTTATAAAAAAAAATATGCGGAAAAACCGCAACTGACGTTAGACGTCAATCACTTTTTAACACAATACACTACACGTGAGAAGCCGGGATCGAAAAAAAAAAACTAACAACGCGAAATACTGAAATCAAAACTTCAGTAAAATTCAAATTAGGAACGTTGTTAATTTAGAATTGTAAAACGTAGTTCACTATTTAAAATTGACGATTCCAATTTGTAAAGGCGAGGTCACACTGATCGATACGGAAATCGCGCGGGATCTATCGGGGAGCAAACTCGTTGCAATGTGCGTGACGCACGCGTCTCGCGGCGACTGCAACGGGCACGCGTGTGCGGCGGCAGCTAGCGATGCATCCGCACTCATGTGCAAACAGTATTGCAGCTTGCGATTTTTGGTTGCCCTTTTCTACTATTATTACCTACTAGTATTGATAGTACTTATTATTTATTCTGTGGTCAGAGATAGTAGATGCGATTTTTGGTTGCCCTTTTCTATTATTATTACCTACAGTAGCATTGGCAGTACTTATTATTTATTCTGTGGTCGGAGATAGTAGATGCGATTTTTGGTTGCCCTTTTCTATTATTATTATTGTTAGTAAGTGTTATTAATTGTTTGTGGTACTGGTGCGAGATATTTAGACGCAAAAAAACAAAGATTGCCCATTGAGATTGAGTTAACAAAAATAGACTATTATCTATGCAAATAACCTACACTGCGATAGATTTGAGTGACGTAAACAGATTAGTGGATTTCAACAGGTTTGGACACTTAATTTTTAAAAGGTTATTTTATGAATGGAAAATACTATAAATCTTGGTTAGGAATTATGAACGACTGTTTAATTGTTTAGTTTGAAACTATTTGCTGTGATAACAAACAATTGCCCCCAAATTTATTAATCTAATTAGATAATGTTGTGGATAATTCTTATTTAAATCAAACATGTACCAACATTATGAACCTTGTATTTAGATAATCTATCCAGCTCAGTACAAGAAAGTAACATAATTTTAGAAATCGGAATTAATTGATAACCCTAATAGTTACATGTCACAATTATATAAATGTCAAACAATAAAAACGCATGTCAAATAAGAAATAAATAATTAATTGTACTAAAGTTGCTGCACCTGAGGTGTCAATCACGACTAAAAAGTACTCTTATGCACCTTTTTTTTACCCCTGACAATCATGATGTACGGTTGAGAAGTTGTGGCGTGAAAACTTATTAGACAAAGAGACTTACGCATGTATAATGTTAAATTAAAATTAGTATAACAGCGATAAAAAGTTTTAGGTTCCAAAAAAGTATTACTAAAATTGCAGCTGATTTGTAAACTCGATAACTGTTTTACACGAGACGCATCGGCGCTATGAAATAAACAAAAACTGAGCGGTGTACGCAAGCTTGGGCGCGCGCTCAAAGCACGAAATGTTAATTTTACTGCCGTATACGCGTGATAATGGATCGCGCGGAATTGCACTGGTTATGCTTCTGTTTCAGCGGATGTTGAGCTTTCTGCATTCTCAGAAACTTTGGTAAAGCCCGAAGATTAATGGGAACTATGAATTTTTAGGCCTGATGAGAAGGAAACCACTTTTCTTTGAACACAAAGATTTGGAAGGTACGTCACTCTTATCTTGAAGGTAGCCGGTTAGAAACTGTACTTGGTTGAAGATGAGACATGCTGGGTTCTGTTTGGTTCTCAAGTAAGGTATTATCAAAAAAATTAATATCCAGAGGTGATTGTAAGTGGATTTTTGAATAGAGTGTAGTAACTAGCAAAGTGAGCTCACAAATGTGCCAAACCACTACGCTTCAATTCTTTCATAATAATTACTTTTGCTGAAATCAAAGTTGAAAACTCATTGTTGGGATTTCAACTTGCATCTGTGGTGCTGCATGACGGTAGTAACTACTGAAACTGAGCTATCATCTGTGTTTAAGCAAAAACTGAGTTTAAGTAATTTTTAAATAAACCGGGTATTGTTGAAGTTATATTGTTTACATGTGTGGACTCCACAATTGTGTGGAGATAATGATCTTGTAACAATCGATAGTTTCTTTGTTATAAGGGTCCATATTACTGACGCTGTTAAAATGCAAGATGATTGTAAAGTTAACCGAGAATTAAGACTTAAATCCAGCAAAGATAATGTGTTCGATATAAAAAATGAATCAAACAAAATCTCGCATAGCACCATTATCCGAGAATAAAAGAAAATAGCCGACAATAAATAACTTTTACTGCAACAGCCCTAACTACTTAACGATATCACGTATCCAATCGTCCACTATATGTGCCATTTAATTAATCGTTCCCTAGCAGGTAAGAGAATAAAAAATGTTGTGCGCACGAGCAAAATTCAAGGAGCATTCAGCATCGCATTCAGTTTTAAATATAACCGGCCAGTGACAATGGACACTTCGTCAGTGATCTAAAACAAGGATCTTTGAACTACACGTGTATTTGCTGATTGATTGAGAATAAAACATGTGTTTTTTACTGCGCTGCAAGAAACAGAACTGATAAAGATTCAATGACACCAATTGAAATTCAATAGAAACATGTAAAAGAAGCCATTCATATTGAAATGATTACAGCGAAATGTTTTGCGTAAGAATTAATTTACTCGAGCTGTAGTGCTAGCTTTTGAGAGCCGTAATTTATTTAAAGAACTCAAACGATAATTGATTTAGTATACAGTTAACTAGGTCTATATATATCACAGCGCCGGAGTTTCGCCATTGGATAAAAAAAGACATTTTCTGAACCATTTGTCATTGGATAAGCTATTTTAATCCGGCATGTAGTGAACAAAACACGTTAAACTAAGATTTTATTGGAAACCGGTGCTTTGCAAAGCGTATAAATTTAAATAAATTTACGTGGGTTGATTCAATGGCGGAGTAAAGTTGCGCGGTTTGATTCCTGCAAGCAAGAAGAAATGAGTAGGTAAGGCACGGGACAAAGAAGTCGTTAGCTGCATGATATACTGTCAGTACGGTCAGTTTTACGACTCGGCTTGACCTACGGCTTGACGGCGGAAAATGCTTTTAGGTCAAAGTCAATAAGTATTCATAAATTTTGAATAATTACTATAAAACGCTTTGTCACTGGCTGCAAGAAACAGCCATTTATAACATTGTTGAGCACCAGAATGCTGGATAATACAAAGTGTTTGGTTAGCATTATGCTGGGACTGGCTGCACAGCGCGGTATTACTCGTTATTACTCCGGTTAAAAAGTAGCCTATGTGCTATGTGTGCTTCCAGACTATAATCTATTTCTTTGCCAAATTTTCTCTAGATCCGTTTAGCCGTTCTAACGTGAATAGGTAACATAGATTTACCCAAATATTCGCATTCATAATGTTAATGTGATAATGTGATCTATAATTACATAGTTTCTTAACGTTAATGTATGGAAATGAATATGTGGTATCTGTGTAGGTACATATTTAAATTATGTGCTTGACAAAATATTTATTTAAAAAAACTTTCCCACAATCTAACTATACGTAATTAAATACATTTATTACGTTACATACATCAATTAGGTAAATCTTAAAAAAACATAATACTTAATAGTAAATTTTTCGAGTAAAAAACAAATTTCGGGCACAAAAAAAAAATGGTTCTATAAAAACTCACGTTTAAAGATAAATTATATTAAAAGCGTGAAACAGTTAGCAAGACGCGTAAAATCATTCAAACACCGAATATACCAAAACGTGCAGCCAAATTTCAAGCCAACGTGTCATCCCATCAGCATAAATTCACCACATCCTTCAAAAAAGACAAGACTTCAGAATCATTTACTCGAACCAGTCACTTACACGCCTTCACAGAAACGATTAATTTATTATCTTAAAGCATCCCTTTTCGCACATCCAATTTAAAATTTGACGTCTTAAACAGTCTTAAATTACATGCCAAATTATTTCATTAGTCCCTGAGCACCCGTGAGGCCAACTCTGCCATAATCGGTACCCAGTTTTCGGTACCAGAGATGTAATCAACACGTCAATGTGGACACGCCCTTAGCTCTTCGCGTTAATAGCCAGATCGCAATATAGGCTCATTCAGCAAATCGGGCAAACTTTTCTTTGCCATTTTTGAGGAAACAAATTTACGAATTACACCTCTATTATTGCTTAGTTAAGATGTAGGTTAGAGTTTTTTGCTTGTCAAAGGAAGTGGCGAAGTTTATAAGTTTAGTTAGTGTTTATGATGTTGTGTATGTTTTGTTTGTTTAAACACTTCTGTTTACTGGCGCTATAATGCCGTGGCGTGGTTAGTTGCAAATTTGAACCGACTTCGAAACTCCGTTGAAGAAAAGTGTTCTGCGCACACACCATAATTGTACAGAATAGGAATTTCAAACAATAGCCCGTTCTTACCTGTCGTTAGAAGTAAGTTTATGTAAAACTCACAAAACTAATTCGTTGGTTAGTACAAGTAACAAGGTTCTACAGAGTGAACTGTTGAACGTAATAACTAGAGATCCAATTTGAAGTGACTAAGGGCCTTACCACACGCTGCGTTTTGAGTATACCTTTTACCTGTTCCATTAAAATACTAGTACCTCTGTGAGATGTAGACCTCGCGGCCGACGTCTGCGCTCCTCTACAGATCACATTCCTCAAGAGATTCTTCAAAATTGCAGAGAAATGTTTTTTTTTAATTCAAAAACTGACTCGACAAAAAGAACCACAAAATTCCAAGAGAATCGGTTAAGAAATGCGACCTGTAGAGGAAGACAGAGATCTGGATAGAGATCCGGATAGAATTTGGACGTACGAAAGCATTTTTGTCGAAGCAGAATCATAACCCTTCGTTCGCTAACGGTCGGTCGGTCGATAAGTACTACGTACTAAAGAATCTGTTCCAATCAAAAAAACGTCAAACAAATTGATGACAAGGGGGCCTGCCCACGTGGACTGGCTGCAGTTTTGCTGCAGCGCTAAAGCATTCGCTATATCGTGCAACCAAACCATTAAAAACATTCAGCGCTAGATCGCAGTTTTCTCGCTCCGTACACAACCACACTGCGTGGGTGTTGAAGCAACACTAATGTAAGGTGTACGGATTGCAATACAGTGCAGTGGACGAAAGTCAATGTTCTAATGGTGAAGTCTAGTACGTACCTGGTACATATTTTAAATTGATGACATTTTCGTCGTCTCTATTATTATTATTATTTAACTTAACAGGCTTGTGTTTGGCCGCCAACATGCCTGATGATAAGCAGTGATGCGGCCTACGATGGAGCACGCTTGTCCAGAAGAAACCGATTCACTCGAGACTTGAAGACACCCAGATTATAAGTGTCAGGGAACACACACTCTGGTACAGTATTCCACACTCTAACGGTCTGTATAATAAATGACAGTCAATATTATCTTAATTCACTCTCTTCTCATGTATGTCGTCTTTCACGTACTTCATACGTACATAAGTCACCAGGGATCTCATTACTTTGACCTCCATGGGTCCTGCTGTGTCTTGGTGGGTCTTTCCCTTAGTCCCACTCTACTAGAGACTCCATTCATCTTACTCAACTGGCAATTTTAGTGGATGTGGATCCACTAAAATTGCCAGTTGATCATTTTCAAGGCGATTGTCTTGTGCTTTTCTAAGTCTAATTCTATAGAACATTATACATTCACCGCATTGCGTGTAAGAATTTTTCATCGGAGTCTAATCAGCATTAAAGTCATCATTATGTATTTTAATTTAATTTATTTCATTTGCAATCAGAAGCTAAGTAAAGATAGGCCGTTATTAGGAACGCAGTAGTAAAGTTCGTAATTAAATAAATAAATTCGGGACACTTGCACACACAGTCGCCTGACCCCAAACTAAGCAAAGCTTGTACTATGGCTGGTTATTTATTATTTTTAGCTTTAAGTGACTTAAATATTTTTAAATAAATACATCCATAAATAGATAATGAACACCCAGATACCCACCCATTAATAGAACAAACACAAATGTTCATCACATGAATGTTTGCCCTAGGCGGGAATCGAACCCAAGCCCCCAAGCTCAGAAGGCAGGTTCACTACTGACTGAGCCACCTGAGCCACGCATTAAATTTTGCTTGCCTATTTGAATGCCTCATTCAAATAGGCAAGCAAAATTTAATGCGGGTGCAGAGTATTATTTTAGTGGTAAACAAATATGATGATGATATATTACTTCTTTAATAAACTTTGAACACACATTTATTTTAATTCACAATTTCAATTCAAACTAAAAAAAGGGTTGCTATATTCCACCCGAATAAACATAGTTACATACATGCATTGCATGCATACATACATACACACACTTACATTGAAATACATAAACATACAAACATTACTAGTTAAATAATAGCTTGTAAAAATTTAGCTCTCCTTCTTGCGCAGTCGGGTAAAATGAGGAAAATAAAGATAGAGACTGCATTTATCTTCCTTTTCTTTTTAACCGACGACGACCAAACGAAGGAGGTTTACAAATCGATGCGGATACTTTTAGTTCCTTCACTCATTATTTTATTTTTAGTTAGTAGATAATACATTTAATATTTAATGTTGAAATAATTTGATGGATGCAAATCTGGAAAATAAACAGTTTCATTTTATTTTCATTTAAGTATCTCTTTTTTGTTTCTTTATTTATATTCTTTCTAGTAAATCTAAAAGCAGTTTTTTGATTTCCCCTCTTTGCTAGTTAACTTACCTTCATGGTACTTGTCAAACTTCATAGGCCGGCCAAAAGACTGACATTATGGGTAACGTAGAGGAACATTGGTATTATAAGGGTAGATATACACTTGTTTATAAGCCGCAAGCGACCTCAATTTGCGGTTAGGAGTTGCGAAAGTGTGTGCTTACCCTTAAATATGAAGAGACGTGTTGGTACAATAACGATTTTTATGTAACCATAATAGGTTCATTCTCCAGCCTAAAAGAACTTTATTAACTTTTGATACGTTTTGAAATTATCTGACCCCTATTTTGACAAACATTAGTATGAGCGCTCGTACGCACAGGATATAGAAAATGTATGGCAGCTGTCATGTCAATGTACTAAGAAAAGTCGTACTAAACATTTACTTACTTAAGTAATGTTTGTGCTTACGAGGTTAGACACCGCGTAAAAAAATTTAAGGTGAGTACAATAAACATTTATGTAGGTACATTTAAAACATATCATGGTCGCCACACACCGGGCTCCAGTGATGTAGCAGATGACATACAATACGCACATATGTTCACACAAAGAACAAATTGGTGCGTGCCGTCGGTTGGGTTCGAACCCGCTCCCTCTGGCTTGAGAGGCGGGCCTTCTCCCAACTAGGCTGCCATCAAAGACAAACAAAACGAACTTATATACAATATCATATTTAGGTGCCTTATTATATTATAATACCTTATGCCTTAGTTCAATTTTTTTTAATGACTCTATGCTGTTGGCCACTGAGGCCTCGACAGCGTACCGAGCATTAGGCAAGCGCAGATGGCGCAGGGCCTCAAATATGCTTACGACAATGGGCGACGAGCGCAAGGGCACCTCTGAGGTACGGCCTCGGCTTGGGCTGTCGCCGAGGGAGGGGCGTCGAATTGCCCTGGCAGCCCAGAAGGGGCTTGCTGCCTTAGTTCTAATTTTCTGTAGATACTTAAATTAACGTTTAGTGATGTGAATAACAAAAGAAAAGTTGTATTTTTTTCAACAGGTAAAGTAGTTTGATACTTCGGGCCGCATGCTAAAACAATGCTCAGACTTGAATCTCGATTTAAAACTGATTTTACCTTACTTAAAATCAGTTTTAAAACGAGATTCATGACTGAGCATCGATTAAGATTAGATTTCCTTAGATTTTTTAAAATTCCGTTTTAGGATGAATAGCTCAATACGCTGTTTTGAACAAAGCCACTGACCAGTCTTATTAGACCCGTGCTTTCTTCAAATTCATCTTTAACTTCTAATAGGTAATAATCTCTTATAATTAATAAGAAAACGGCTTTTCGTCATCCGAATTGGATTTTGTGAACAATTTTCAGATTTCTGTATATTAGTATGACTTTATGGAACGGGAATTAATTTTGTCTTTTTAGTATTTTAATTAATTTAGTTGTTTATTTTGACTATAGTTTTGACCGCATTCGGTGGTCGTTATCAAGGCGAGTGCGCGCGCACTCGCCTTGTGAAAACCACTTCAGTTTCCATAATTAAATTTCTGTATATTCTTGTAAAAACTCCTGCAATATTTATTTAATGGATAACATTTATTTTTCTTCGACAAAATCTGAATGGGACAATTTATTGGGAAATTAAAAAAAAAAATTCTTCCCAGGTGGGAAAAAAAGAAGAATTTAAAAAATATAATATACTAGCTGCGCCCCGCGGTTTCACCCGCGGTTAAAAAGTATCCTATGTGCTATTCTGGACTATAATCTATCTCTGTGCCAAATTTCATCCAGATCTATTCAGCCGTTCTGGCGTGAAAGAGTAACAAACATCCATCCATCCATCCATTCATCCATCCATACAAACAAACTTTCGCGTTTATAATATTAGTAGGATTCCAGTTTCTAAGGTTACGGCGTTTTTTTTTGGGGTTTTGAGAAATCAAGGACCATATTGCATAAAAAATAAGATTCCGACGAATTCAGAAAATCCTCCTCAAGTCGGTTAATAAGGGCGGTTTTAAAGTGTCGAAGTAAGTTGGTTCAGTGTTATTGTAGATTGTAAAACTGAAATGACTGCTCTCGCAAATTGGTCTTTAGAGTTTCGGGACGTAAAATAGAAATATGGGGCAGTTAAAAGTTAAACTACAGACTGCAGTGGCACATTGCTACAGGGATCTTTTAGCACTTATACAACGTGTTGCTTTGCATTCCCGCGGAATTTGTAGAGGTAGTTATACTCTACTAGCAAAGCACGAATGAACTTTGGGGCAACCTTGAAATCGAGAAAAAAACAGCTGTTCCTTTCAAAAAAATCGTTGATCGTCGACAAAATGTATGGAACAGCTGTTGTTTTCTTGTATCATTTCGAGGTTACCTACCCCATGGTTTGTTAGTGCTCTGCTAGAGAAGTACAACTGGCTCTCCAAATTCTGCAGGAATGCAAAACAGCACGTTGTAGAATATTTCTCTAAATGACTGACATATTCTTAATCATTTTGACCAACTTTTATTAAGGGATCAACTCTGATATTGCGAAAAAAAAAACAGCCGTTCCACAAAAAAGTTCATTGGTATAAATGATTCTGAATGTATGGAACAGCTCATTATTTTTTTCGCCATTTCAGGGTTGTTCCTAATAAAAGTTGGTCATAATGACGAGTACATCGATGACAAACTAATATTTTAAGGTGAAAGTTTGTTACTTCTTCATGTTGAAACGGATGGGCGGGTTCTGATGAAATGAAGTAGGTATGGAAGTACGAGTATCTTATATCCTGGACCGCGATAAAAAACGCGGGGCGCAGCTAGTGCTGAAATAATTATGTCAGTCGTTTAAAGAAACACCCCATATAAGTGAGGGCGCCTGCCGGTGTCGTTTTAAATAAAACAAAATAAAATCGGGCCTCTTGCACACACGGTCGCCTGACCCCAAACTAAGCAAAGCTTGTACTATGGCTGCCATATAGACTGATACATACTTAGATATTTTTATATACATACCTAAATAGACATTAACACACAGACATAGAACAAACACTAATGTTTATCACATGAAAGTTTGCCCTAGGTGGGAATCAAACCCACGCCTCCATGCTCAAAAACTCACACCTACGCACTCTCGGAGCGAAAAGATGTGAATCGCGTTACCTACCCTATACCTAAAGCCTTGTTCATACTTACGAAGTTGCTTGTGTAGTAATATAACCGCTAACCTGTGATTTTATTACACTTTTATTGATGGTGTAAAAATAATTGGACAATTTAAATTTTTACTCGTTTCACCATCCACTCGAATATTTTAAAATACTTACCTATAATTTGATAATAATTTAGTCGTCACTTAGCTGGTTATCTTGAGCAGTTTACAAATTGATACAACAACTATATTAAACAAAATAATTTGGGGTGCCACAAGGAAGCGTGTTGGGGTCAATACTCTTTGGAATATACGAAAGAGGTAAGTAATAACCAAATTTTTAAAATTGCGAACAATGCATTGCTAGAGCTCTATAATGTTATAGGATGCTAATAAATTTTGATGCCTTGAAAAAGGAGGATAATTTTTTGCATTGAATTAAGCATGTATATTTTTTTCCAAACTTTAGTAATAATTTCATCTTAAATAATAATCTTAATAATCTTGTAACAATTCAGTATATTTCTACTAGTGTAATATATAAATCCGTGAGCCAATAATTCAACAGAGAACTGCAGTGATTTATACTCGTAGGTATATCACAGTAAAATATTGCACTTTCACAATTCAAGAAATTATTATTTTATTTCGTATATATAACCTATTATAAAAATTATGCATCCCCATTTTGCCTTAAATATTAAGATAGAACGTTTAAAATAATTACAGGACAATTTTGTATAGGCAAAGTTTCATTGATGCGACAACGCATTAGTGAAAATTATCGTAAACTAGTCGTCGTCTTATAATTGCATTACGCAAATAAAAATTCATATCTATTTTGTTTAATATTAACCAGTGTCTGAACAACAAATACATTAACTTACTTACCTTTAAAAACTACATATATGTAGAGTCATTGAGGAAAAGAATCAGAGTTTTTAGCGCGAACACATTTTGTCAAACGGCTATTTTCATGAGTTTCGCGCATACAAATTTGCACAGGGACTTAAATCTAAATATTTATTAGTGTTAATTAGCTGCAATACGCAATTTTACCTACTTTTTAATAGGAATCGTTATTTTTAACATATATAAAGCAACCTATGTGCTAATTCAGGTTATAAGCTGCTTTTGCTCATTGCGTGAGCATACGAGTATGACTAGAGCCCGGTGTATGGCGACAGGCTCTCCCCCTGTCACATTTGGGACTGATTTGGGACATTCCTCGGGGGAAAGGCGTGACGATATGTTATACCAAATTTCATTCAAATCTGATCAACGTTTCAGTGTGAATTAACATACATCATAAATATCACATTCACTCAAAAACTTTCGCGTTAATAATACTAGTGCAATACTGTGATGCTATTACTTAAAGTATCACAATTTTACCACAAGATCATCTACCAAACGCATCAAGGAAACCGCACCTTAAAGTTACAAGGCGTGCAAAAATTGCGCTTGCGACGGGTGCCGGTGGAATGTCATTAAATTTTACGACCGTTCGAGAGGCGCAAAACGATATTAAAATTAGCCTTTGCATGCATGCTCTAGTTTTTAGACGAGTCTAAGATAAGGGTGTGGTCAACTGAAGCTAGATTCACACGGCATTGCACTTCTTTATTTTTTTATTATTATTTCGTTTATTAACACCATGGAACTAATAACAGTTTGCATAATTCCTAAAACAGTGAATAAAAAAATAAAAATACACACTATACCACCTACATTTCAAAAATAAACACAATTAATACTATTTATTCAACAAAAACAAGTTAACAATATTTTAAATTAATTTAAACATCGATACATAAATAATACAATGTCTGGACAGCCAGAAATTACTTGACACAAACAAAAATACCAATATACAAATAATCAAAACACTGATGCTTTGAACGCAGAAGTTGCGTTCTGGGTGCAGCTCCGGGCCTATCCCACGAACGCAACCCTGTCGCGCTGTTTTGCACTTACCGTAACGTGGTAAAATGCCATGTGAACATAGCCTAACATTTTGCACTGCAGATTGAGTATGGTACGTTCTCAAATCGTGAATAAATAGCGTATAACAAGCGTTTAACATCCATTTAACTATTATACTTCGTGGCAAAGGGATTGAGATAAAATAATTAATAATATTCGGGACATTTGCGGTCGTCTGACCCCAAACTAAGCTTGGACTATGGCGGCCAGAGACTGACATACATACATATATATTTGTAAATACATACTTAAATTATAAAATTAGCACCCAGTTAAAAAGTTCACAAACGTTATTTTTAGGTACTTACCGATTTTGAAATAATTCGTAATAAACTGATTAACATCAAATTAAATTCTCGAATCGATTTAGATGCGGTTTTCACCATCAGGTACCTTATACCTAGTAGATTATCAATTTTGCATTACCTACATATTTTTTTACCTTTGAAGTATAATAATTACCGTTCACCGTTCTTTTATAATTATGTACCAGGCGGTCCAGTAAGAGACACCCTCTTATGTAAATTCCGCTAAAACGCACTAAGCGTTTCAAGTCAAGTTTTCTTGTAAGAACTGCAGAAGTGTGGAACTCTTTGCCTGCGTCTGTCTTTCCACGTAAATACAATCCGGTAAAGTGAATAGATATCTCCTAGGCAAGCGTTTTACACCTTCGATCACGTCGACGCTTCCCATCAGGCCATTCAGTGGTCAAACGCATGCCTAGATTGATGTAAAAAAAACCTATATCTTTAAAAGTAAGATGCTTAGTAAAAGAAAGTAAATTACTTACTAAATTATGTGCTAAGCATATTTTTTTCTCCACGACGGAATATTTTAAAAACATAATGTACCTACTTGCTTACCTTATTATTTATCACTAGGAACCGGTCCCGGCTTCGTACGGTACCTAGAATAAAGAACCTAGAAGTAGTGAAGAAAGTGATTACTTAAACTCTTATGGACGATGATAGCCTAGTTGGAAAAGGTACACCTCTCAAGACAGAGGGAGCGGGTTCGAACCCAGACGGCACGCACCAGTAGGTTCATTGTGTGAACATAATATGTGCGTATTGTATGTCATCTGCTACATGACTGGAGCCCGGTGTGTGGCGACAGGCTCGCCCTCTGTCACATTTGGGACTGAATATCGTCCGGCGAAGTGTGGGCGTTGTATTACACCTCTGCCAGCTCTCTCGGGGGAAAGGCGTGACGGCCTTGTTACGTAGATTTTTAAAGCCAATATTACATTTTTTTTTTCATAAAACCTTTGATATTTTTATAAATTACTGTGTCCGATGTTCTATCCTCCTCATTAAATTTTTAATAGTTCAATAACTTACAAACATGACGACCACTAAAGCAACATTTAAAACGCAATCATTCACTAAACAACATTAAAATTAATGTGAACTCGTTAATAAATAATTTATAATAAATACTGCTATAACTTGATCTATTAAAGAAACTAATAATAAAGATCAGAGCAATAGATGTCGTCTCGCTTGCACAATCACACAATGTTGCTAATGCGAGTGAGAGGACATGATTAGCGCTGTTGTCTTTCGATTTATTTCTTTATTGGCGCGGCTTATAAGGGAATTCAATTAAAGTCGAATTTATTAAGGAGTTTATTGGAATATAATGTTAATACAACTGCACTAGTTTTACCTGAGGTCCCATAGAAACCGTTATTTTTTCGAGATGAAACGAACCCTATGTATACTTTTCTGTATTTCCACTAATAATGTGTATGCAAATCATTGATTGATTGACGATCGATCAAGTGGCTGCATAAAAGCTACGCAACCAATCATCGAAAACTTTTGCATTCACCTTGCCAAGATGAGGGAATTAAATACCTAAGCAATAAACGTTGTGGAGCCTCGGAATAGTTAAACAGTGTTTTGTCTTTTTTTTCAAGCTCTAAAATTAACTTAACATAACACATACTCACGCCTTTCCCCTGAAGGGGCTGGCAGAGGTGTAATACAACACCCACACTTCACCGGACGATATTCAGTCCCAAATGTGACAAGGGGCGAGCATGTCGCCAAACGCCGGGATCCAGGATTGTTTGTTTGTTTAGCGGGGCATTTTCCGCACTCAGCACTTGATTGGGCCATTGTGCGTGAACTCTTCCTCTCTTCCTTTCCCCTCACTCCAACCAGCCCAGGTGCTCCCAGAAGGTTAGCAGCCTTTTCAGGCTGCCACAAGCCTCCGGGAGCGACGATGGGGCTCCAGGCATGTAGCAGATGACACACAAAATTGATAAGAACGAAAAAGGCAAAACACTTACTATGTTCAACGGTTATTGCTAACAGGGTATCAGTGCTAAATCATGGGCTGAAGTATGTCACCTGCGTACACCTACAAGCTCCAACCAAAACTCTTTCAACCTGCTTTCTTTTCTAAAACATACCAAAAACACTGTTTCTAGCTCTCTCCTTGTAACACGAATACATTATCCAGACCCCAATACATCGCTTACAAGAAGTTACATCTAGAATCTAGACCACTGTCACGAGGAGTGTCTCTTTAACAAATGGTTGTACGAAAAATTCAAATATCTGGAATAATAAAGTAATAATATGAACACGTTGAACTACACTTGATCGTTCTTCAGGTGGACTAGAAATTTCTGCGGGTAAACCGTTATTGTATGAGTAAAAGGAGAGTTAGTAATTGAACGTATACCTCAGTAAATTACCTCAGAGTAGTGTGTAAGTAAGCACAGAGCTGTAAGTTTCTTAAATTCTAAGTATAAATTCTAATAGTATTTGGATCGCAAAGGTATTGGTTGCTTTATGGAGTCTGCTACACTTGATCGTTCTTCAGGTGGACTAGAAACTTCTGCGGGTAAACTTTTCTTGTATGATGAAAATAAGGAGAGTTAGTAAATTAACGTATAGCTCAGTAAGTTACCTCAGTAGTGTGTAAGTAAGCACAGAGCTGTAAGTTTCTTAAATTCTAAGTAAAAGTAGTATTTGGATCGCAAAGGTATTGGTTGCTTTATGGAGTCTGCTACACTTGATCGTTCTTCAGGTGGACTAGAAACTTCTGCGGGTAAGCTGTTCTTGTATGAATGAAAATAAGGAGAGTTAGTAATTGAACGTATAGCTCAGTAAGTTACCTCAGTAGTATGTAAATAAGCATAGAGTGGTAAGTTTGTGAAGTTCTAAATAAAAGTAGTTTTTGGCTTGAAAAAGTATTGGTTGCTTTATGGAATTTTCACACCAAAGTCGCACCACCTATATGTGTGCGCGACTTCATAACCTTCGAAATATGGCCGCTGGCTTGAAACACAGCCACCGGCATCAAGTAGGCGGAAGTCGCCGACTTTGGTGTGTAGACCCCCTTATACTTACTTACAAGTAATGCTTGCCTCTACACATGACAAATCTGATGTGTACTAGTTAGCATCCTTCAGGCCCAGAAAGTTGAATTTTGAATTTTTAATGTTGAATTCTTAAAAGGTTGAAAACATCAAAATGTTCATTCCTAATAAACCACAGCAGTGCTAATAATATAATTTTAAAAATCAAGAGAAAGGTAGGGAAATTTTACGTTTCACTTAATATTAGGTTTCAAGAACAACCGTTTGTCAGAACTTTTCCGGTAGCCGTTTTCCGGTAATTCTTCAGTTTGACTGAAGAATCATTTTTATTGGTCGTTAGGGACCGCATTCTGGGTGCGGGTTCTTGCATGCCATATTCGCATGCGAGATCCATTTTCACTAGTTAAAGATGTTCTGTTCTCGCATGCCATTGGTCATTGCGGGAAATACCCGCAAGCTGTATATCGTCTAAGGTGTAAATGACGAACTGTCATTAGTCACTACCCCGCATGGAATTGCCTGAATGCGGGCTAACGACAGAATAATCGACTAATGAAATTAAGCATGGATAGCTTCATGCTTTCCCAATCAAATAAAACTATAGTAAAATTAAAAGTCAAAGTCAAAATATTTTTTCCCTTAAATATGGTAAGTTACATACAGTTCTTCAATCTATAATTTGGTTCTGTCTATATTTTGTCAGATAACCTGACATGTGAATTAATTAAATTTAAAATCATTAATTACAATTAAAATTTTACTCCATTAATGTTATTTAAGTTATGTCAAAAAGTCAAGACAATTTAATCTAAAACTTAAAAAAATATCTAAATTTAGTAATTTCAGTGATTTCGTTTATCTATAGTATTTTAATTATAGGTGTTAGGTCGTAGGTAGATAATTGTTTAATCAAAATAGCAAATGGTTGGTGGATGCGTCAGGTGATCAGAATGCTGGCATTTTTTTCGGCCAGAAACTGAGCATTGCCATCCAACGTGGCAATGCTGCTAGCATTCTCGGAACCTTTGCCTCTGCCAACGGCCTTTTAGATTAAAATATAACTGAATTGTAACATGCAAATATAACATTAAATTTTATAAAAGTATTTTAAAAAAGAAACAATTCAACGACGTTCGAAGTTTCAAACAAAGTGTGATGTAATGATTAAATAGCAAATTATGAAACAGTTCCCTAGTTCCAGTTCTACAGAACTAACCTGAATACCAAATTGACATATAATTTAATAAAATTATTGATAACGGGCCAAATGGGACGTGGCCGACCGCATAATAATTAATGAAATACACGTTCATAAATAGAGAGACATACTTAAGCAGATGAATGAATAGATTGGGTAAAAATTGTATTTTAATTATACGGGAATAGCTTACGGTTTATTCCCGTATGATTAAAGAAAAAAGGTGTCAAAACTATGTCAGTTCTCATGGCCAAAAAGTTTGGTTCTCCAGATAGTATTATAATTATGCAAAAGTTCTTACTAAACTGATGACTTGGTACTGAGGAAAAATAAGAACAAAGTATGTAGGTATCAACTGAATGGGTAAAGAATAAGTGCATACTTTTCACTCTGGAAAGTATGGAAATCGGAAAATAGAAGTGTAAACGTAAAAAGAACAAAACTGAAATTAAACTTTATTTTTAAAAAATACATTAAATGTGGGATATTTTTTTAGAAGTACGAGTAGCTTCATAATTGTTTAATTAGAATTTCTTTTTTGTGCTTTTATACTGACGTTGTTGAGATATGTAGTATAAAATAGTTTTAATGGCTCATTGAGTAGCGTTATATAAGTTGAGTCATATGCAATGATTTGTGCGAAATAGTTACGTAAGGCTGCAGCCATCTTCTCTGTTATCATATTACCTTTAAGTACCTGGATGGCCGAGCTTTGCTCGGTATTTTTTTTTATTTTTTAATTGTGTTTTTTGGATAATAAACAATTGATTTTAGTCTAACCTCAAAGCAAACACTCATTGACTTCGTGTTACTTAACAACGCCATCTGCTGTTGTGTCGTTAAAGCAATTACTCGTAGTTGCTTACAAAAAATTGTATTATTGTTCGCCAATAGATGTCAGGAAGAGTCATATTTTTCAGTTGAGATTGATTATCGATAAAACACGAATAAAATTACATTTTCTAAAAATGATTCCTAGCTAGATCGATTTATCGCCCCCGAAACCCCCTATATACTAAATTGTATGAAAATCGTTGGAGCCGATTCCGAGATTCCAATTATGTATATATATATATACAAGAATTGCTCATTTAAAGATATAAGATAAATAAAAGAATTATAAGTAATTATCGATTATCGATTTCACAGCAAAAATTTCACATCTGCATCATTCTACAGTTAGCGGGAATCGGCAAACTCAAACGAATCCAAAATCTTGCAGCTAATATAATATACGGGATTCACCTGCCAATAAAGTTCTTTGTTCAGTAGTCGACGAAGAAAAAGTCCACTTTACATCGATTCATCGAATTCAAGACATAAAAATAACAAACTTAACTTTACCGTCGAAATCTCTCGTGCTCTACAAACACATCACTTATTGTTTAGACTTAAGATGCTGTGTTTCTTGTCGAAGGTGAAAACGTATGATGGCTTGAAGGTAACATTGATGAATCTCCAACCGTTTTAGGACTGGCCAAAATCTGACATAAAATGAATTAAAATTTCAAATAGCTTGACTTTGTTGTCAACCGCACGGCAAGAAATGACGAAAGTCAACCTGTTCCGAAAGCTGTAATTTGGATTCTATGGGGAATACAGAAATACATTATGCCAAATGAAAAAACATTTTGAACCCGAACGGTCCGTGTCTTCATGTTTATCTGATTGTGTTTCTGAATAAATAAATTTAAATGTAAGGATTTATTGGTTGTTTTATTTGTAAAAGGATTTTAGACAAAATAATAAGTGCACACTATGGGAATTGTTTGTAATTATTGTATATTAAGCATTGAAATTTATGATTATTGACAGGAGATTATTAAGACACACTTGTAAGGTTTTTTCCGTGTGAGCACAGATCTGTGGGGCTATTCCTACGCGTGAGATGAGATGTGATTTTATCTTGGTCACTTTCACACCTATGACGTTTCAAACGAGAGCAACAAGGACGAAAAAGGGTGAGATGAAAATCTCAAATCTCCGAATAGTGTCCCTGGATTTTTTAGTGATTCATTAGGTATTTCAAAAAGCGTTATTTGATCAATTAATCATGCACCAAACATTTATATTGTTAAAAATATGAAAGTTAGCCGTTCATCTTTGTCGATTGCCTAGTTGCTTGAAAAAAATGTGCGATCAATTCAAATTTAATCAAACTCATAATAAGAACATAAACACAGATAAATGATTGACTTGATGATGACTTACTCGTATATGCTAGGGGTCTTACTCAAGGTTAAACTGGACAGTCTAACTGATTGTCTAACAAAAAAAAAACCTTGTGGTCAAATTATCTTCTTTTACTATGGTACAGTCATCAAAACAATACATTTAAAAGTGTGTGTGTAGTCTTAACTACAGAATCAGAATAGGGTAACTTTGAGATAGGGCAGACTTAAAAAAAAGTGGCGAAATATAAAATCTACGAGTATAAAACCGATGAACTCAGCTATTTCGTGTAAAATATTGACTGGAACCATATATTTTTCGTAGGCCTGCATAAAGATGCGATTCTAGAAACATTTACTTTAAATCTCATGCATCTTGAATCGCGAGTTATTTTTTTCAGTATTTTCTGTTCTAGCACGTCAATGAACAAAAAAGTGTGCCGCATCTCTTTAAAATGGTAATTTTCGCCTAAAAGTGTTTTGTTTGATGATTACTTCCTTTTTGTTTTATTGATAGGCTTTTTGTTTTGACCTCAGGATTGTTGCTCGATGTCTTCCTGTTATGCGCCTGTTTTTTTTAAGCTGTTTGTTATAGACTAGTTGTTAACGTGCTTGTCGAGTTTCTTACGATGATAGTCTAGTTGAAGAAGACCCGACTCTCAAGTCAGAGGGAGCGGGTTCAAACTAGCCGACGGCACGCACCAATTTGGTCATGGTAGGAACGTATGGCGTATTGTATGTCATCTGCTACATGACTGGAGTCCGATGTATGGAGATAGGCTCGCCCCTTGTCACATTTGGGACTGAATATTGTCCGATAAAGTGTGGGTGTTAAACAACTCTGCCAGCACTACGAGACGGACCAGCCCCAGCGGAAAGACGTGATGTATGTGTATGTATGTGATATATGACGATGTGGTATGGACTATTTTATTATGGAAACTGACGTGGTTTTCACACATTATTACAGTGTGCTATGCCTTGATGAAGAGCATCGAATGCGATTGAAACTGTAGTCGGAATAATCGACTAAATCGTACGCGAGTAATTCCCGTTTCATAAATCTCAGTTGTTAAGGGTCTTTTAGATTTGAAATTTCCACACAATCGCACTTGACGAATTTTTTTGAAACATTGTAATAAAATATAGTATATACGATTAAATGAACTGTATCTGCTTCCGCAATGTCTTAGTCCATATTTTTTTAGACACGCTCAAATCAAAATTAAGCTTTAAAAATATCAAAATTTGTAAACACTTTAGACTGTTTTATTCGCTGTCCCACAGGATCCGTTTTTTTTTTTTATAAACCTCTGACAACGTGTATCTAAATTTTTATGATGAATAGCCCTAAAATCATACAGACACACAAACTTATTACCTATATTAGAAAGGATTAGAATATTTTTTATATAATGGCTAGGTAACTACGTAGTTAAAGTGCAAAGTTGAAAAGTTACACAATAAGCATGCAGCAGGTGTTTCCACACGTGCTACCGAGTTCGTAGTGTCATAATGAATGTACAGCAAGCACAGTGGGTGTGTGATGCACAATTGACATTGTCCCATATTACCCGTCCTTCCCCCTGACATTGTAACACATTTGCGTACGCCTGCAAAGTTATTGGTGCAGTTGGACCAACAGGGAAGCTGTTGTTTATGATTCAAAAATAATATTTGCTTACTTATTTAAAAAAAGAATTGTGGATTTTTGACCATTTTTATGTTTCATGGTTGTATGAAAAAAAAATTATTTATCTTCTTTTTGGTTTTTTTTTTGAGCAAAAGCGTGAATAAAAAAGTTTCTGTGAAAATGTTTGGACCAAAAAAAAAACTTACTTACACAAAATAATGAACAGCCTTGCTTTACTATAGACTTTTTAACCGCCTGCTAAAAAGGAGAAGGTTCGAAAATATGTTCGAAATTCGAAAATTCAAAAATATGTTTTTTTTTTGTAAATAATGTTACGCGATTACGCCGCCAATTGCAAATCGATTTGAAAATTGTATTTTGTTTGGTAGATTGATAGTTTATAGTCCCATATAAATTTAATCGAAATTGGTCAAGCAGCTTTTAAAATATCAACAAAAGTCTAAAAATTGTTTACATGGATGACGAATTAAGGGATGGGAAATTGGTTTTTAAGGTTTTCTTTTTTGTTTTTTTGGTCTTGACAGCAATATTATATCAGAAGATAATACGAGTAGGTATAAACATAAAAAATTAAAGGCAAAAAAATAAAATTGCAGGACAATATAATAATTTACGTTTCTGACATAAGCTTCTTTGTAAAAGATATTATCTAGAACCACTGAACCGATTTTGTAAATTCATTCTAGACAGTCAATGTTATGTTTACAATGCAGGCAAAGCTGCAGGCGAAAGCCAGTCAATTAAGATTAATCCAATCAAAATCAAATCATAATCAAAATTGTTTTATTTAAGACACAAAGATCCACACATAAATTAAGAAGTACCTGGATGGCCGAGCTTTGCTCGGTATTTTTTTTTTTAATTGTGTTTTTTGGAAAATAAACAATTGATTTTAGTCTAACCTCAAAGCAAACACTCATTGACTTCGTGTTACTTAACAACGCCATCTGCTGTTGTGTCGTTAAAGCAATTAGTTGCTCACAAAAAATAGTATTATTATTCGCCAATAGATGTCAGGAAGAGTCATACTTTTCAGTTGAGACTACTCACACGCCTCCTTTTTGTTATTTTTCTTCCAAGTTTATGTTTAAGTTGATTATCGATAAAACACGAATAAAATGACATTTTCTAAAAATGATTCCTAGCTAGATCGATTTATCGCCCCCGAAACCCCCTATATACTAAATTGTATGAAAATCGTTGGAGCCGATTCCGAGATTCCAATTATATATATATATGTATATATATACAAGAATTGCTCATTTAAAGATATAAGATAAGCTTATTGTGATAAATTATTACTATTATTATTATTGTTAAAATCATGTCACAAGTTCATTTCCAATGTCAAATTACTATTTCAGTAGGAGTCTGATGTGATGGTCCAATCCGATCCTAATCAATTTAGTATTTTATCTAATATTTAAATAATGTTTTAGTAATAAGTTCAAAATTTGGAGGTAAGTATTTTGTTTATTTTGGAGAAGCCACTGGCTCCAGGCCAGTCTCTGACTAGTTTGGAAGCCTCTGAATTCAAATTTGAAATTGTCACATGTTTGTTATACCCAAATAAATTATTTTGTATTTGTATAATTCTAAAATTTTCCAATCCTCACTTTGTAATCCTTACGTCCTATAGTGACGACGTCCTATAATATTATAGTATATATTATAGTATATACAAGTGAACTTGTTCGCTTGTTAGTTTGTACGCTTTCACGCTTCAGTTACTCAACTGGTTATCATTATTTTAGCATACATGTTGTAAGGGATAGGTACAGAAAATGACAAAGGGACCTTTCATACACACACATACTTATATATCGTCACGCCTTTACCTCGAAGGGGCTAGAAGACGTGTATTACAACACTAACACTTCGCCGGACAATACACACATATCACACACAAGTTGATCGTTCTGTCCCACATGTGACAGAACGGTCAAATTGTGAGTCGGTTGATATCAAACCAGCTCCCTCTGGCTTGAGAGGCGAGCCTTCTAAAACTAGGCTAGCACTACCCCGATAACCTTTCATCCCGAAAGAAATATCAGTTCATGTGGGATCGTGATTGAAAACGCAGAGCGCAGCTAGTAAACCACTAAATAAACAACAGCAGCGCCAGTCACCACAACCGCAAACATAATTTTGTCAAAGTGCATAATACAATTAAATTCGGATCGCGCTTGACATTGACGACCACACATTGTTAGATAACTCCTTGTTGAACACTGGACAATCACCTTCAGAGCTCGCTGCAGTTTTCTTATTTGGTAGGATTAGCAGGTGATTGATGCATATTGGTAGATGAAACACCCAATATGGAAGTACTTAAATCTTATACGTAGGTATAATGGCGCAATTTGACTATAGTTTTACAGTTACAATACAATACAATACAATATATCTTTATTGCACACCAAAAACTACATGAAAATCTTAAAAACTAAAATACATTTTTCGGCAGTACAAGGGCGACCTTATCGCCTAAAGCGATTTCTTCCAGGTAACCTTTGGATGGACAGGAACTTACAGAAATACGAAAAGGGTAGGTGGTGTACATAAAACTAAATTAAAATTTAAAAGATATTAATAAGTAATATTAATAATAAGTACCTACTTAAATAAATAACCAAAAATAAATATAATATATATGAATAATTATAAATATTATTAATAAATTTAATAAAATATCAATACATATATTAGGTCCTTACGTATGAAATTGGCGTTTTGTCGTACTGATCAATTCGATCTGGAATATCTCCTCTTTGGTTAAGAATTCAAAATTCAAATTAATAAATTCATTTAGCTGGTTTTTTTTTCTTTGGAATACAGTCATTCATTTGTTATTTTCCTCATTATTTTTTCTTTGGCGTCGCTTATTACCGCGCAATGGAAAACATGAAATATCGGTATATTTACGAGTACGAGTTCTACCGTGGCACCAGTGCTGCAGAAACAGCTCGAAGAATTAATGATGTGTACGGCGCTGGTGTCGCTAAAGACAGCATGGTACGTTTTTGGTTTCAACGTTTTCGTTCTGGAAATTTCGACCTTAAGAACCAACCCCGTGGACGGCCGGAGATCAAAGTGAAAAACGAAGAATTAAAGGCTATTGTGGAAGCGGATCCATCACAAAGCACTTCAGAGATAGCAGCAGTCTTCGGGGTAAGTGACAAAACTGTATTAATCCACTTGAAGCAAATCGGGAAAGTAAAAAAACTCAAACGATGGGTACCTCATGAATTGAGTGAATCGAACTTGCAAACACGGGTCGCCTGCTGTGTTACTTTGCTCAACCGACACAATAATGAAGGGATTTTAAATCGAATCATTACTTGTGATGAAAAGTGGATATTGTACGATAATCGAAAGCGCTCATCGCAATGGCTGAACCCTGGAGACCCAGCCAAATCCTGCCCTAAACGAAAATTGACTCAGAAAAAGTTACTTGTAAGTGTTTGGTGGACTAGCGCCGGTGTCGTTCACTACAGCTTTCTTAAATCTGGCCAAACGATTACGGCAGATATCTATTGTCAGCAACTGCAAACCATGAAGGAAGAACTAGCTGTTAAACAACCGAGATTGGTCAATCGCTCTAGGCCACTGTTGCTTCACGACAACGCAAGACCACACACTGCACAACAAACAACCACTAAGTTAGCTGAGCTACAATTGGAATGTCTGCGACATCCACCGTACTCCCCGGACCTTGCTCCAACAGATTACCATTTCTTCCGGAATTTGGACAACTTCTTACAAGGAAAAAAATTCCACTCCGATGCAGCAGTCCAAACCGCCTTCAAAGAGTTTATTGATTCTCGCCCCCATGGTTTTTATAGTAAAGGGATCAATGAACTACCCATAAGATGACAAAAGTGCATAGATAACAACGGTGCATACTTTGATTAATTAAATATATTTTACAAAAAAAAATCGACTTTTTATTCCTCCCGTACAAAACGCCAATTTCATACGTAAGGACCTAATATATAAATTAGTATTATGCGTACCGAATTAGCAAAGAGCTAAATAATAGTTAAAAACGAGATTTTTAAAAATGGGCAGTGATTGGGCCTGTCTTATGCCAACAGGCAGCTCATTCCATAGCTTGACAGCTTGCACAGTAAACCCATTACTATAAGATAGATTGATGTGGGATGATGTGTGGAGCTTAAGTTTAAGGTGACGAGAAGATCTCAAAGAACCACAAACAGTTATTGTTTGCTAAGAAGGGAGTTTAGAGCAAGTGTTCAGGTAAAGTAATGTTGAAGCACTGCTATGTGCCAAGAGAACTGTATTATTAAAAGCTATGGAAAATAAAAAAATAGCCAATAATAGTAAAATTAAAGAATGGTGGAGACCAAATGAGAACCTACTAACGAATTAAAAAAATAGTGACCTATGTGCTAAGCGCGAGGTTGGTGCATACCCTGGTTTTCTCAATCTTCGTTAATTGCGCCAAATCGTGGATGATAGAGCAGAAAGAAATAGTGAAAATAGACGCTATCGAAATGTGGTGTTGGAGGCGTATGTAACAAATTCCATGTACCGCATGCCGAAGCAACGCTTCCATTCATAAGGAGATCGAAATATCCACAAGAGTTTCCGCTATCTGCTTCCAACGCATATTACAATGATTTGGACACATCCCTCCTACAAAACCTGATAGCCTAGAAAAGATGATGTTAGTTGGCCAGCAGGCCTATGATGTACAACACGACAACGGTATGTCGACTCTTTATATCGAGACAGACGTATGTATGCACATAGCATAGCCTTGTCACGTTCTCACAAGACAAAAATTGACGAGAAAAATTTTGTCGCGCGCGCATACTAGGCCTGCAGCTTGACGGGAAAAGACCACACGGTCGCACACCTACCCGTTGGTTGGACCTTACAAGAACACTTTCGGGCCAGTCAATACCTTAAGCTATTAAGACCGCTGAAGAGAGGAAAGGTGCGGAAGAGAATGGTGCTTAGAGTAATTAACACCACCACGTCAAACTAGACATGAACTACAGCAATGAAGATGCCGACTAAGAGGAAGAGATGTCATATTCACACCACATTCGTACTACGTAAGGTCAACTGGGACAAATGCGTCTGTTCTCTATTAGACTCTTAAAAATACTAATTCTCTAAAGACGCAAATGCCCCCATTGCGTCTTTAGAAAATTAATGTCCCTTTACAAATTAGGCAATTAACGCTATCTTGTACAGATTATTGCAACTAAAGATAGAAAAAAGATGTAGATGGAAATATTAGGCGCAATTTGTGAAGGGTTTGTCAGTAATTCTCGAAAGACCCAATTGCTTCACAGACGCATTTGCCCCAGTTGACCCCATATCAAAGTTTCAAAATAACGACTCATACATTTTTTATAATGTTCATCAAAATTTTTATTTCACAAAATATTGAAACCCACGTGTACTTTTAACATTCCATTATTATTGTCTTCATCAAATCGAGCAAGCAAGGAAACGATTAACCGCCGAAAAAGATTATCAAAATGCAAATTTTTATTACAAAAAAGACAATGATTCAAATTTAACGATCCGCCACCATACAGAGTTAATTGTCAAAAGCGATGGCCGCAAATTTTTGTAGTTTAACGATTTTTTCAAGTACTTCTGTCCGATATTTGTAGGTGAAGGTTAAATTTCCTTGGACTCAATTGACTCTTTCCTAAATTTGGGAATGTACTTGACTTACTTATAAATTTGTGCTCTTAAGCCGATTTATTTTTATTTATTGTAACACTGACTCATAAAGGAGATTGTGAAGAATGGAATGCGACCTTATTTTATCTCATTTTTTAAAGAAAATGTAAACAATTGAGTCGCAGTCGCATTGCGAAAAAACGTAATTGCTTGTTGCAATTATGTGAAGTAGTTAACATCGTAATATGGCATGTTTATCTATGATACTTGTAGTTTAAAATGTTCTTACAATTTCTTTTATGTACTTATGTTACATATAAGAAATATGTACTTATGTTACATATTTTGTCCTTGTATGACTATACATTTTACTTGTATTGTTGTATGTTATAGTGTCAAATCAAGCTGATGTTCTGTTTCGACTTTTTTTGTAATTTGCCAAATTCGAACTGCTAAGAACTGAATACAGGTCTTAGTAGCCAACCGCTATCAAATTTTTTCTGTTTTTTGCTATTTCTAATACTCTTTTGTTATGCTCCTATTCAATTACAGAAATAGTACCTTTAAATTATGGTTAAGTGTACCTACCTAGTTTTGGGAAGGCACTGGTGCTTGCAACGCAGCTCACGCTACGGCAGCAGATAGGGTCCTAATTTAACATTGTGTAAATGTATTGAAAAAATATATATTTGTATTTTGTATTTGACTGCGTTAAAGCTTTCTTAGACCGGCCATATTTTTACTGCAATTCTGGCCGGGCAATACTGGCAATATTGCCGACTGTAGCCCAGCCATCATCAGCCATGCTAGAAATATATGATTAAGCAAATGGATGGGCCACTTTCAAAGTATTGCAGTGAAAATATGACTCGTAAAGGAGCACCCACTAGGCCCACTTGCCGAAGTGAAATTAATAGTAAATTAAAATATTAATTATACTCAAAAGTTAAAATGTCATAAATGTCATTCTAGTATTGTGTTAACTCAAAGTTAGCTTCTAAGTCTTGGTGGCGCAAGAAGCTATCATTTTTTTCCTCTGATGAGCCGATTGACGCACTCGGAATTAAATATATAACCCAAGCCCTCTGCAAGTGCCTTTAACTAGATTTCCGGTACCTCTAAAATTGTTATATGTCTATATGTCATCTTCTACATGACTGGAGCCCGGTGTATGGCGATAGGCTAGCTCCCTGTCACATTTGGGACTGAATATCGTCCGGCAAACACGTGTGGGTGTTGTACACCTCTGCCAGCCCCCTCAGGGGAAAGGCGTGACGATATAAATGCTAATTTTTTTATTAAGTAACAGTTAAATTAAGTTCTTAATTTTATTTTTATTAACTTCTACATACTATCTACTTAGGCACTACTACACAATTACAGTTTTAAAAAAAGAATGTAAAAGGTTCCTAATTCATGCCTAACCTATCTAAAATCAATCATTTCATTACATTCCTCATCAATAGCCAGTTTTCCTAAGTTTCCCCCATAGTTCGCGATACCTAGCCATCGAAAAGAATGATTCAGGCCGCGTATGCGGGCGCGACCAGACTGCTAACAGACTGCCTTGACGCGACCTCTGCATTATCTACATGGAAGTATTCCTAATGCACTTCCGTGAGATACCGCTTTGGGCAATGGCCTTTATGTTTTCTGGCTATTTTTGGGTGTTGTTTTGTGATGGGTAGTGATTGTTTGTTGTGAGAACAAGGTTGATTGTTACATGTGCGTTTTGTTTTTTGAGCAATTTAATATTTTTTTGTATTATCGTGATATAGGTTTAAAGCGAACGAAGCGACTTGCACACGCTCGCCACGCGCATGGTGGGCGTCTTACGAAAAACCTAACAATTGTTGTTTGTAAGACCAAGGTTAATTGCTACATGTGCTAATTGTTTTTTGGAAGAGTTTAATTTAGTTTTTTCTATTTTTAATGGTATCATAGATTTAAAGCGACTTGCACACGCTCGCTACGCGCAAAGTCAGCACACGCATCGCGCTCATCTTGCGACGCTCTTTGCAACTAGTGCAATGCAGTGTGCGGGGTGAATGCGGGGCTGGCGCGAAGCGGGTATGTGGCGGGAGCGAGACGTGTGCGGTTTGACTTCCGGGAATGCAATTTGAGAGCTATTGATGTGCTTAAGGGGTTAAGATGCGCCAATGACATTTGGCATTCGGCGCTCAGCTGGTTTTAGCGCCTCTAGTGATCAACGCTCGAAGCTTTTGAACATTGAGCTAGCATTTCTCAAAGACAAACAAATTCAGACGAAACACCGTGAAAAAAATATTTTTGCCTAAAAATGAAAGCCCTCTGTGATGTTATGCTTTATTGTAATGTTTTTTTACTAAATTATTTGAAGCCAACGGCGTTTTAAAGTTGAGCCTTATAAGCAGCATGAGCGCGGTAGTTTGTTTATAAGTATAGGTAGATTAAGTATGTACTCACAAATATCCCGCATCTAAAGGTTTTGATTCCCTTTGGTCGTGCGTGTAAAATCTAAAAAAAACAATCGTAGACCACGGACTCTCTGAAGTGTGAGATATTATCTTGGTCCCTCTCACTTTTATGATTTTTCAAACGAGAGAGACATTGACCAAAAAATATCTCGTGCGTAGGAATAGGGGAAATAATATAATATCGTAAGAATGGCCCTGGAGGGCTATTCTTGACGCGTGAGATGTTTCTTGGTCACTCTCACTATGATTTTTAAAACGAGAGAGACATTGATCAGAAAATATCTTTCGTAAGAATAGGGCTCCTGATGGGCATCCTAAGAACTCCGGTACCAGGGATAAATTACTCAACCTATCCTAAACCAATGCTTACAACATTTCAAAAATCTCATAACAAAAAACATATTTACTAGGACTAGCAGAGCTGTTCAATCGACGGCCCGCTTAAAAAATGTATTCTACGAGTTGGTAGTACTAATCTGTTTTACATAATCAGCAGGTAGTATAAAAATGACTAAAATGATTCAAAACATAGTGGACCTAGAACTTACAACCTCATTATTATCTCGATAGTTTCTTGCCTGATTTTGCTGATAATTATGTTCCTACTCGAAGTTAAAAACGCGTTTGTGTTTAATATCTTTTTCATCACTCTCACTCGTAAAAAGGACTTTATTACATCAGTTTTAGCTCATAATCCGAGCTATTAAGCACGTGTGCTGTTACTTTACCATTATCGCACTAGTAACTAAACTAGACTTTTTTTAAAATAAATCAACAAGAGTTTTTTTTTACTTTTCTTAAATTCTTGATTTAAAGTATCATAACTACGTAATAACAGTAAATAAACATTATTTTTTTTATCAAATGTAAACTATTTCTGAAGAGACGGTATTCAAAACCACCTTAACGTAAATGTAAACAACTAATACTTCTAATAATCCAAACCATGTACAATATGTAGGTAATTCCACTATGAATCTAATGGACACCAAGATCAATACTACAGAAAGACACCCAAGTAAAACACTACTAGGTCCGTCCTCTTCCGTGCCCCAGCGAGAAGTGCCGGTTGGACGGGGCGGGCGACTCAGGCGCTACTCCTTCATTCCTTACGCTACATTCATTCATTCATTCAATACATTCCTTTGACAGTTCGCTCGCAAAACGTCACACAGCAGACCATAGACTGCATTCTTTTGTATGTGTTGCTAACACAAAATATTGACAATTAATTAGGTATGATAATTTAAACAAAGTACTCGCTTTATTATTATGCCTAGTAAAATTTTGATAAGTGGAAAAGCAGCAAAATGCGCATACATTTTCAGAAAAATGTATTGACTAATGCAAGTCTGTGTTTTTTCCCCTCGCATGTGTGATGAAAAACGTCACATGAAACGCGTGTGCGTTAATAATTTACACTATTGGCTCCATTAGTGTGCTCGCATACGGCTCGCGCTATAATACCGCCTCGAGTGTAATGATCTTAGCACAAAAGTGTCATAATTTACGATATAAAAAACTACACTTTGACTTAATTTTGTTTACTTAATTATTTTTAGTAAACTGATTTTCAATAAAAGTCAAGTTAGAAGATGTTTTAAGTGATCATTGTAACAAAATTAAAGCGACTTCCAAACCACAAATAAGCACTAATATTAATTAATATAATTATTATAAGCGCTACCCATCTATTTGAAGTCGGTGCCAGCCAAGTCTTATAGGTAGAAGAAGAAGGATACTACTTACAAGTATCTACCTAATTACTACATATACATAGTATCTATATACTACCTACTTGGCTTGGCTGGTTCCGAGTAGTAGGTAATTCCTACTAAACATTCAGACTGAAATATTTGGCATAGTACGAGTAACTCCTAGTACTTCTACCTATTACCAACAAGTATATAACCTACTTACTACACAAATTGTAACTATCTACTCCATATTAGACTTGGCTACCTATTAGATTTAGCTTGGAGGCCGAGTTAACGGCTTACCTACCCGCTACCCTTGCCATAGACACCTGTCTGAGCGTGACGTTTTAATCGGTCAGTGCCAGCCAAACCCAGTATAAAGACAATTGCCAATGCCAACTAGATAACTGTTGCCCGTACCATGGTCTGGCAATATGATGATGGTAGAGAGAAGGGTGCAGGTTCGAAGTGGGACCTGTGAATGACAAATACAAGAAACTAACGGAACGAGCTTTTTTTTATCTACGCGTACGAAATCGTGAGCAACAGCTAGTAGTTAATATAGTAAAAAAATCCTCTCTAGCTGGACTAAAGGGGTCTTAGATTGGATATTGAAAAACCTTTTGTAGCTGAAATACATGTATAGTGCTTAGATTTTAGCAAACACCAAAAAAATAATCAAAATAAACCGAGAATCAAAAAATATCAATAAATCAAATGCTTTGAAGGCAGTAATCGCTCAGATTAACACATCCTTAATCTGAATGAATCTAAACACATGAAAATCAAATGTTGGTTTTATAGATGAAACATAAATTCGAGCGAAGCTTGCAGTTGGGAGTTTCCAAGCAAAGAGATTAACATTGAATGAAAACTCAAAATAAGCACTGTAAGAAGAGTTTATTTGAAAATTGAACTAGCTACCAAGAAAAAAATACGAGCACGTGCTCCACGAGCTGCACGAAATTTAAAATAAAAGACTGTACCTTACTAGTACCTTTTTATTAGTTATGAGAGAGTATAATATTAGACAGTATTTTTAGAAGAGGATTCGCTTCTAGGATAAAGCAGTGTTTTTGTCTTGGGCGGCTTGAACCCCTCGCTGCCCTCAGGACTCATCTTCCCTTGCTGCGCTCGGGAGTTAACTCTAGATTCCCTCGTTACGCTCAAGGTACAATAAGCCGCCCGCGACGTAAAGCACTGCTTTGTGCCCTCGGTACATAATTTACTATTGTTACTCTTTATTCACGAAAAGGTGAATTTAGAAGCAAGACCTGTTTGCTTTTCTCCAATCAAGTCTATCGATTGTTTGGCGCAACCAAATCCATTGTGTCTTGATATTTCCTTAAATTTTACGAAGAAGAAGCTAATTTATAATACGAGAGAATTTATAATACGCCAATAACTTTTGTCTTTCTGTTCTTGTTCTGCTTCTTCTTCGACGATGAGATTCGGCAATGAAGACTGATATTGTTGTTCCTAAAAACAATATTAAATAATAATTAATTTGCAACCATACTAAGTCCCAACGCTCGTATCAATAATTTATTTATGTACATTGTGTACACAAAAAAAAATGATTACCAGTTTATTCGAAGGTGAAAAAGTCCCTGTTCCTCGGATGCTCTGATAACCTTCGGATGATTTTGAACTAGGCATCTGTAGATAAAAATATAGGATAAGTTTTTAGTACTGAAACGGAAGTTCTTCACTCGCGCTTCGCGCTCGCTAAGTGAATGTCACGCATGCCCATAGCAGTTCAGCGCCACTCTGATTATAAGTAGTGGCTCTATGAGCAACGTCTCACAAATTACATATCTCCGCTATTTTAAATAAAACCTAAATTTACAAAATTTCACAAATATCGGTTGAGAAATGCGATCTGTAGAGGAAAACAATCGGACATCCGTGCAATCAGACGCTGGACGCCGGACATACGATAACTTTAGCAATAGCATTTCCACTTGGCATAGCTCTGACTATGCACTATGCTTGTCACCCTAATAATATAAGATGTTAAATGTCTTTTAACTCACCTTAGTTCAGTACTCGCATTTTTTGTTGGCTGAACGCTTGTGTTTAAACTTTGATAATTTCGTTGATCTCTGTTTCTGAAAAAATGAAATAGAGCAATTTAAAGATATTAATTACACAATATTCATATTACTCAAAGCGTCTCGTTTGTCTCTTTCCATGATACCATAAAATATAAAACAATTACCAATTTATAATCCCAATTTAAAATATATTACTATTCTAGTCTTCATGCAATAGAGACTAGATTAAAATAACTATTAAGACTAGATGCAGTTTGGTATCAGTTACCAAAGAAATTGTTGTATTTAATAAATATAAATAAATAACAATACATACAATAGTGACTCTTTGAGCTGGAGATCTCGTGACCGATGTCTGTCCGATTTGAAATTGTCACATGTATTTTATACCCAAATAAATTATTTGTATTTGTATTTGTCCTCCTCTACAGGTCACACTCCTCAACCGATTCTCGTGAAATTTTGTGAGCAGGTTTGACAATTATATCAATTTTTGTTTTGACTCGGATCAAAAAGTTTTTTGGAAATTTTCCAATTATGCAGATATATCCTTTTTTAAATCACATCTCTGCCATATTGAAAAATTTCCAATAACCGCCTAGGCAAGAAAATTCTTTTTAAATATCGGACTTACTCACAAAGTTTCAAGAGAATAGGTTAAGAAATGCGACCTGTAGATTAAGACAGGTCTGGGCAAAGATCCGGACAGAAATCCAGACGGAATTCGGAAATACGAAAGCATTTTCGTCGAATCTGAAGCATAGACGCTACGCTCGCTAACGATCTCTCGCTCGGTTATTGTTGTAAGAAAATGTAATAACTTTTCTTTCGAATTCAATGGCCATAACTCGGAACACTACTTTCTGAATGCAAATGCTTGAATTTTTGTATTAAATACTATTTTTTACAAAAAAATACTTTATTCAAAGTGACTGATCAGAGTGTTAGTAAGCATATTCTTTCAAATAAAAAATAAATGACGAAGTTATGCTGCAACAAACATTTAGTAAAATTTATACAATGTAATAATTGAGTGCGTCCTAATTTTTGAAGTCGGTTAACAAACCAGGATAAGTTAGAAAAATATGCTCACTACACTGCTAAAAATAATAATGTATTGCGGACCGTGGTTGGTCAGCTATAACATAAAAATGTGATTGTTTCTAGTTTAGGTAGGTTAGTTTAGGAAATGTGCTATACCAAAAACAAAAAATAGTATTAGTCATTTACACCGTTCGCACGCAACGACCGCTTTCTGATATTGACATCGTAAGTACACATAATAATTATCATTATTTTATTTTTACCCGATTGTTCAAGAAGGATTATTTATTATTATTAACTATAGAATACTCCCCATTTCCATGTTATTAACTAGGTGTTGGGGCATCAGCAAGTATGCCACAGCTTCAATTTGAAATGGCTTAGGTATATTGACCTTAGTATAATTTTTGTGAATAATTGAATCAAATGAAATCACGAGAAAAAAAACAGCTGTTTCATACAAAAAGCTCATCGATCGTCGACAAAATGTAAGCAGATGCTTTTTTCCCCGATTTAATTTACAAATAAAAAAGTTTAAAAAGTAATCGTTGTTTATAATGAAGAGTACAATGACCCCCGTTTGGCTTAGTACACCCTATACCGATAACCCTGTGCAATGTACTAATATGACACATATAGGTACATTTGTATATAACAAGAAAAAAAACACAGTTCTGACAAGTCTTGCACTTGGATAATTATCATGAGCAACATGTACAATGGGGCCCGTGCCGTGGCGTGATGATTGTAGTACAGCACGACGCTGCGCGACCGCGGCTCGTATCACAGCAAAATAAGGTTCATGGTCGCACAGCGTCGGCGGCTAAATCCAACAATCATCGCAATAAGGTGTAATGGACGGTGAAGCCCTGAGAGTTAACATAGGTCGGAGGACACGTCTGTAGTTTTCTATTAAGTATTTTTATCAGGAAAACAAACGTCAGACCGAATCATATGCCACTAAAAACTCAGACACTAGGGTTAGTCACTTCAGTCTACACAATAAGAACAAACGGGTAAAAATATTTATGTGGTAATTAAATATTAATAGGTAGGTAGGTACTTACCACTTAGCTACCTAGTTGGAGTCCAATTTTTTTGTTACGCCTAGCTGCCTTGGTGACATCTCCCATTTTCATCGGATCAACCTTCTGTACCCTCTACTCACAACGCGATCAATTATTGTCCAAATATTTTCACTAGTAGTAAAGTCACTAAAAACTTATCAAATGTCTTGAAAAACTACTTTTTTTGATTGGCTCTGGATAATTAAGCACTGTTTAATTGATGATTTACGTACAAATAGAAAAAAAATGCGAAAATATTTTTCGGCAAGGCGAGTACGTCCTTCCTTCGTGAGGCGCTGGCGCCGACTGGCCCGTCCCCCGCAAAGGAGCTCGCGGGTGTCAGTGGTCACGTGATCTGACGAAATACTTCAAAATAACACAAAATATTACTAAACTAACTCAATTTTAGCTCTAAAAATATGGTAAAAGAACGATCAATCATATTTTTAATTTCCTATCCGAAGGTGTAAAAATATATAGTAACGTAATCTCCGTAAGCACGGTATTGCACGCCATGAGAACGAAAACAACGTTCATTTAATATTTTTTTACTCGCAATCTAGTAAGTAATATAATATTTTAATTAGACTAATTAATAGGTAACAGAATGATCTTATTGGTGATATTTTTTTCATATCGGTAGGGTCCGTAGCTTCTTCACTATTACGAGTTGAATAGACGCATTTGGCGAATATTCAAGGCTTAAGACTAATATATCAAAGCTGGTTAGACGCGTGGCGAGCGTGTAACGAGCGCGTGACGTCTTTTTTAAAATTTAATTTAATTTATTTATTTAGCACACAAAACAAATTACAATCTATGAGGATCAATTTATGGATCCAAATGGACCGCCAGAAACACAGATTAGATCTGGATTGTATCTCTGACCATGTGTACGATATAGGTAATGGACTCAAGGTTACAAAACATATTTTAAGTACTTAGTAGTAGTACTTAGTTAGAATCCTACTAATATTTTAAACGCGAATTTTTTTAAGAATGTATGGATAGATGGGATGGGTGTTTGTTACCTTTTCACGCCAGAACAGCTAAATACAATGTAGGAAAAATACTATACGTCTAATACTAAAAAGGTAGTAAGTGATGATGATAAGATAATATCACTGCACACTAATTAAATAATTAACCAACATTCCCAACCACACCTGCGTAAATCTTGGATCAATAATAATAAATTACAATGGATCTGACATAGTCTCAAGACTAACATCCTTAATATAAGACTAACTTCCTTAATATTTTAAAATCAAATAAAAAAAATTGTCCAGAATTGTCTGAAACTTCTGTAATAAATACATAGCTTCAAAAAATTCATGAAAGTTAAGCAAGTCAATCATTGTAGTCGCAGTTAAAAAAATCGATAGTGTACAAGGTTAATGTCAAATTAGGAGTCGTAAGTTTTTCGTCGCTTATCACCGCGTGGCACTTTTCCGCTTCCGCGAGATAACAGATATTTGCCCATTAAGATAGCTCAGGTAATGTAATTTATGAGGGCAAACGGTTTTCCTGCTTTTTATTGGTACAAACTGCAATAAAACTATGTTAAACAGACTATCTGTTTCGTAATGGGTTGTATTTTTTCTTGTTTTTTGTAAGTTTAGGTTTTCAAATTGGTGACTAAGAAACTATGGTAGTAGGGCACTTAACAGTGCACTCTAAGACTCTGTGACACAGACCAATACTGGCTACAATCAACAGTGGTCAGCAACAGGGTCATAAAGTTTTTCAAACATTTGAAGGCAAATGTCATACACGTGTGGCCGGTGTCCACTTCCTAAAGCGTTGACCACTATACGTGATTTGTGGACGCTAATTGATGGCTTTTTTATTTTAGCCTCCTTAGAAATAAACGTTGTATAGTTCGGTATAGTTATGTAGTGTTTTGTCTTTTTCGATCGAGTTCAATAATCTAAAAGAATGAAAAAGACAAAACACAGTGTAACTATTCCGAGGCTATAACGTTACAACGTTTATTGGACTTCACACACACATTTCGCTCAATCTCCCACACCCACGATTCACACAAACACTCACCCACACACATCACATACATATCTTCACACAAATACACATTTACTTAAATTTAGAAATACTCGTAGCTAAATATTATAGTTTGTGAATAATTGTATTAAGTTCATAAAACCTGTTAGTATTTAGTAACCATAAATTTCTATGGAAAGTAGATTTGGAAGAGCCTAGCCTGAACATAATTAATCTAAGTATATCTACGTGGGTAGCATCCCTACGAGAACTGTAGACAAGCTAAATATATAGATAAGCTAAATATAAACCTACGAGAACTGTAGATAACCAATAAAATATTACCTTACTCAAAGCTTTGATAAATTTCCATTATTTAAACATGACGTGTAACTAATACGCCAATCAGTGCTATCTTGTATGCAGTCCATGCGTTCTCGTGCTACTTTAGTGCACTTGACCAACTGATGATGGATTAGTCATGTGTGCGGTGACCATGACTCGAGGTGGATAGGTACGTACGTCTAAGGGACACAGAGGGCTATTGAGTGAAGTTTTCCTTTATTTACTGCATCGGTGGCTTAGTTGGTAGTGAACCTGCCTTCTGAGCTTGGGGGCGTGGGTTCGATTCCCACCTAGGGCAAACATTTATGTGGAGAACATTTGTGTTTGTTCTATGTCTGGGTGTTCAATATCTATTTATGTATGTATTTTAAAATGATTATTTAAGTATGTCGGGGAAACATAGAGAAATAGGAAGCCGAGCCTTCACAACTGATGTCGGAGAAACAGAGGAATGGCCGCCGCGCTGTGACCTTCCTCTTTTGGTGACGGGGAAAATCTAGTAGGCCGAGGTGTTGTATCTGATTTCTGACCCGTGAACTCGCTATCACGGGCATCTATGGTTGGCGTCAAACTTCAGGAACGTTGAAATAAGGGGACAGCAATGTAGGCTTTTCACTATTTTAATTATACAGTCACTCAGACTACTTAGTTAATGAATGATCACAAAGATAATTGGCGATTTAGAGTAATGGGTTTACGAATGACCATTGCGTGCGACCGCTTTCAGCCTAGTCCTGTCAACCACTGACTGACAGACATGACGTTCGCCCGAAATCCCAAACGCAACTCCATTCGGTGTTAACCGCTCTAAATGACCATAAACAAATCGATTAATCGTCAACAATAACAGAACAATAATACTATCGATTAACAACTCTCAAAATAAACTGATTTTCTTTATCGAATGATATTACGCGCCGTCAAGTATATCAGTCTCTGGCAGCCATAGTACAAGCATTGCTTAGTTTGTGGTCAGGCGACCGTATGTGGTAAAGTCCCGAATGTATTATTATTTATTTTGAATAAGCAGAATTTGATTTTTAACTTACTTTAACCCGAATGTTGAAGAAGAAGATGAAGATGGAGACAATATTTTACGTTCGTACGTATTTGAATAAATATTAAGCTATGGCAGGACATAGGAACAGTCAATCGTTCCTGTGTTCTCTGGCCTGTGTTCTCTGTGTGTTATGGCCTGGTTTTGAAGATCAAGCATGTTATATTATTGGATTCATTATTTAGGCGGATTAAAAAGAAACATTTTTTAAGTTAGTGTGTTTATTGTGATACCTTAATTATAAAAATTTCTACTTAAGATCACATTTCGTCACGCCTTTCCCTTGAAGATAAGAAATAGAGAAAGAAAAAAGTTAATTATTGGCATAAATTTACAGAAGGGGCTGGCAGAGGGGTAATACAACACCCCCATTTAGACAGCCGATTATTATCAGTCCCAAATGTGACAGGGGGCGAGCCTGTCGCCATAAACCGGGTTCCAGTCATGTAGCAGATGACATACAATAGGCTTAAAATTATGTTCACACAATTAACAAATAGGTACGTGGCGCCGCCTGGGATCGAACCCGGGCCCTCTAGCTTGAGAGGCGAGCCTTCTCCCAACTAAGCTATCGTCGCTTTTTAATACCCACTTACCTATAAGTTTAATTAATAAGGCTTAGCTTTTCTATGCCTCATTGAGAGAGATTATATGGTATTTAGGACACGATTCCTCGATTTCCATCTGAACTACCGCAAGAAATGTCCGACAGCTGTCCGACAGCAGTTCGCAAGTGCAAGTGCTGTTGCGACAGTAGAACGGCTGTAGAACAGACTGTCGGATATTTTTCGAAGGACAATATTTAGAAAACTAAGTTGATTTATTAATTTTAAGTTATGGACGGGGTCCATATACATAACGATGTTATTAGTAAATATTTCGATATACCCATGTAAGTACATCTAAGACCATCCTGCGGCTAATGACAATCGTTTCCGCGAGTCTAATCGCTCCTTATCGGCCGAGGTTGTACCGCGAACCTGACAATGAAAACAGTATAGGGATGTGCTTGGCAAAATATCGATAATATGCTGTCGATGCTGTCGATATTTTCAAATATTCAACATGGATTGGTATTTACTATCGATATTTTAATATTTTTTCTGATAATACATTATATTGTTTTATAACTATTTATTGTCATTATCATAGTCTTAATCTTTCACTCGTTATTATGCTACTTGTAAGTCGAGAACATCTTGAAACAATTATGACAAACAATGAAGTGCGGCCATGGTCACTTAACTGATAATGTAATTAGATTATTAGCACTGCCACTAGTAGTATTTACTCCAAATTATTTACCTCATTTAAATGGTTATTAAGAACATGTTACAGTACATTTATTTGGATTTTTACCATGTTAAAAAAATATCGTCGCACCAGATTAAGCAACACGTGCATAATATTTAAAAGTTGTCATAAGCACAATTTTCTGTAAATAAGTAACTTTGCTACTAATTGAAAATTTACTTTGAATTTTATTTTATCGACACATAAAGTTTTTTTGGCATTTCCTGTGTCTTCCCTCTTGTTTGCGCTGCAAATTATTTATCAAAACTTTTTCAATAATTATCGTGAATAATTCACAAACGGACAGAGTGACAAACACAGTGGCCGAAGAACATTGTCACTTTTACATTTAAACTTAAACCAGTGCTCGTCTAATATTATGTTTTCGCCAATGTTGTTGAACCACTTTCGCATATTATCGATACCAACTTTATCGATAAGCGCGCATCTCTGAAATAACTTATAGGGGTCAGGCCTTCGAACAAACGAAGGAGGGTCGTATCAATACAAATCATAGAATACATATATCCTTATGAATTTCACGAAACGGATCAGTAAGTGAACACACTTTGACACAAAAACTCGTACAGCTGTTTAATTTACGTATTTATTTATTCATCCTAGACCTATATTGTTAAGGAAACAAAGTGTTGAGAAGTGTGATCTTCAGATAATTATTCGTTGCCTTCACAATGTGTCGTGTTGTTGTGTGTCTTATTGTGTTGTGGCTGGATTTTGGATTGTGCTATGTTAATTGTAAGTTTATGGGAAAAAAAAATTGTAGAATTTTGACATTTTTAAATGTCTGCAAAAAATTTTAAAACGCTATTATGATGTGGTATTCTATTTTTACTAGCTGTTTTTCCCGCGGCTTCGCTCACTTAGCCTATGTCAATCAGGAAGAATGTAGCTTTCTAATGGTTAAAGAATTTTTGAAATCGGACCAGTAGTTTTTGAGTTAATTAATTACAAACATACTTACATACAAATCTGTCCTCTTTATAATGTTAGTAGATTTAGATTACAAATAGAAGTATATTTTAACTCTAAAATAGTTAAATAGCAGAGCAGTACCAATTAGATAACAAATAGTTTTTATTGCATTTCTGGCCCTAGACGAGTACATACCCCATAAAATAACTAGCCCGCGACTTCCGCGACTAATTTTCAAATTTTATCCAGATCCGTTATGCCGTTTAGCCGTGAAAAGCCTACGAACAGACAGACATACAGACAAAGTTATTTGCGATTTTATAATATTAGTATGGATAAACCTCAGCAATCTCTAATTCATTTCATTTCATTTCATTTATTAACAATTACTTAACACACTTACAGCAACGCCAAGGCGTTATTAAACGTTTTCATAAATTCTTAACACTCAAAATCTCAATGTTTTGTTAAATCTAAATGTGTAAAAAAATGGGTCATCAGATCTAGTTGCTCGGCAAACTTGCTTCAAAGAAAAATCTTTACCTACCTTCTATACTCTCCAAGACATTTAAATGATTTTATACTCGTAATCAATAGACAATATACAAATATTTATTTGTAGCAAAAACATACAAAAACAAAATACAAATTACACAGTTATAAAAAAAAAAACAACGTTTTTGCCACAAACCGGTCCCAACTCAGCATAATGCCGGCTGCTGTAGACAACCGGCGCTGGGACCCTATTCGGAGATTTGAGATTTTCATCTCACCTTTTCTCGTCCTTGTTGCTCTCGTTTGAAACGACATAGGTGTGAGAGTGACCAAGATAAAATCTCATCTCATCTCACGCACAGGAATAGCCCCCCTGGTCTTCTATGTGGATAGTACTATGTGGATAGTTTATGTGGATGGTACGGTGGTCTGGTCTCTCTGTTTAATCAGGTCTAGGTTAGGTCATAACATTAACCAATCAACTAATTCATACTCAATAATTACATACTAAAAAATATCTTCTTACATTCAAGACTATGCAATAAGTGCATAATTTTAAATCACCTAGGTCTAGGCTAGGTCATAGTAATTTTTAATCGTCAATCAACACTGGCATTTGCCTAGAAAATAAGCCTAAGATTCAATAGGAAATAACGAACTCCCAAAACAGTACAAGTCCACCTTGAACTGCAGTTTAACGGAATGTAAACAAAGATAGCCCTGACCTAGCGACTGAACCTGCACCCACGCTGAATACGTCACCAAGGTTACCAGAGAGACCAATTTACCTGCAACAGTTGGCCAAATAATGGAACTAAAAATACAAACGAGAAGCCAACGAGATTTGTTCAGAAATACAATAGTAGCTCCCTCATTCATCTCCACAGATAATATGGTCACTCTATCTGAAAGCAGAACCAATACAGCTAATAATGCCTTGAGGCGTTTCATTCATTAAGTAATGGTTACGCAATTATTTGGACAGAGTGAGTCAGTTTTAAATAAAAGGCACAGTTTTTGACGACATCTTGGGCATTGATTGAATTATTTCCAGGAAGTTGGCAATGAATGAAACAATAATGATTATGCGTGCTCGTATACGAAAATGAAAGCGTGTAGTAAGGCGACAGAAGGTCATTATGAGCACTCATAATTACAAACTTTTACCATGGGACCTGGAATATTTTCAACAATTTATTTCTCATCACCAAATATACACGTTTGCTTTATATACAATTTTCTAGTTTTCCCACATCTTTCGTTCCAAAAAGTTGTTTGTATCTTTTCTCATGATGGCTCTACATTTTTGCCAAAAATAATAATATCAAGGCTAACACTTTATTCTATTATAATGTAATTTTAGAGCCATATCCGTAATTTAATTTCTGTACGATGATAACCTAGTCGGAGAAGGCTCGCATCTCGAGCCAGAGGAAGCGGGTTCGGACCCAGCCCAAGGCACGCACCAATTTATTCATTGTGTGAACATACATATGTGCGTTTTTAACGTCATGTGCTACATAACTGGAGTCTGATGTATGGCGACAGGCTCGCCCCTGTCTCATTTAGGACTGAATATCGACCAGCAAAGGTGTTGTGCACCTCTGCCAGCCCCTTCGAGGGAAAGACGTAACGATATGTTAAGATTTCCGTACGAACAGATATACCACCCCATTCAATTCTTCCATTATTTCAGTGGCGGACGTCGAATGCGGCCTGAACACGGGCAGGAGTGCCCGCATCGTCGGCGGTGAAGACAGCCTGCCCGGCGAGTTTCCATGGACAGCCAGCGTGTGGCGCCAAGGAGCGCACCAGTGTGGAGCCACGGTGCTGAATGACAGGTGGCTGATGACGGCTGGACATTGCGTTTGCAGGTGAGAAGAAGCAAGTGCAAGAATCCACATGTTCACTGCTGCTGATAGCGACGTTACTCATCGTTTCTAGGAGGAAATTGCGTCAGAAAGGTCTAATAGCAATATTACTAACAGTTACTGTTAAATGAAAGGGTCAAAAAGGTCTGGTAATTTTGGACTTGCGGCGTAAGCCTAGCCAAGTCAGCTAAGCAGTAACATTCGATTACTTTACAACTTTTTCTTCCTTACTGAAACCTCAGGAGTTTACCTAATACTAAGACTCAACTGTATAGAAGAAGATCATATTGTATTCTTTATGTTCTGTTTGTCGTATCACTTTAACCGCGGTGCCATGTGAGAAGACCATCAAGAGAATGAAACCAAGACTCAGTTTAAATAAAATTATATATTTTCGTTGTTTTGGGTTCATCATCAACCATTTTTCCATTAATCGGTGAGTGTAAGTCTTCTTTTCGTTTCGCTTTTATGATCATCATCATCCACAGCTTTTTCTATGTCACTATTAGTTATAGACCTCTCTTTTACTATATCAGATATGATTTTCGAGTGTAAGTATATGTGAAAAAGCGATGACAGCCTAGTTGGAAAAGGCCTGCCTCTCAAGCCAGAGGGAGCGGGTTCGAACCCAGTCGACGGCACGCACCAATTTGTTCATTATATGAACATATGTGCGTGTTGTATGTCATCTGCTACATGAATTGAGCCCGGTGTATGGCGACCGGCTCGCCCCCTGTCACATTTAGGACTGAATATCGTCCGGCGAAGTGTGGGTGTTGTATAACACCTCTGCCAGCCCCCTCGGGGGAAAGGCGTGACGATATGTTATGTAAGGACATAAATGTATGTATGTGGGTATGTTTGTATGAGGTTTCTTTAGCAAGCCATACTGCCTTAAAAGCTTAATGTATTTCGTTATGTGAGGTGTCATTTGAATCGTATTGATAGGGGAAGTGACATAGGTTGCAACATTTTGCAGCCGCGTTTTTTGTTTTTTTTTTTTTAACGATGTTACTTGTTTTCTAGTGTCTTTGATGACTTCTACTTATCGAAGCAGCTGTCAGTGGTCGTGGGCAACACAGACATCTCGTTGAGAGAGGAAGCTGAGCCTGTATCGCAAATTATACCCCACCCTGAATACAGGTAAGTATTGTACTGAGAAAAGGGAATCACAATTTTGAACTGACACTGTTGAAACTGTTGACAATATGGTCAAAAGAAGAAGTACTTACACAAAGACCAGCAGTTATCCTCTTCTTCTTCTTCAGAAGTTGACACAAATCAAGCTGGATTGAAACTGGAGGCTCTGGTTAGGCTATACCCATTTGCTACAACGACAGTTAAGCATGTGAGAGTTGCACTTTTTTAAGCTTCCCACTTCTCAGAAAATTTCTCAAGATGAAGGGCCTGTAGAATGTTTTTCAGAATGTCCTAATGTTTGTGATGATATTATAAGTCGTAATTATTACGACATTTTTAACAGCGGATTTCTTAGTATGTTGCACAGAGTTTAGAGCTTGGAACTGCATTTGACAGTCTGAGTATTGGGTGACGCTGAGTGGATGGGTCTGAATAATTTTCTGGCTATGAACTGATTATCAGGTGGCCAACTTGATTGTTTTAGTTAAATATTAACCATCTGTACATTCTCCAGTCTCCACACCAAATTTCTTACTGAAAAAAGCAAAATACTCGTAGCTCCATATTTTCCATGTTACAGATGAGAACAAGAATAATGTAAAATTCTTAACAAAATATTTTTTAAAACAGACAAATAGAATTAAACTATCAAACAGAAAGTTACGGGTACATTGAACTTTAAAATCGAGTTATATTAGAGTGATTCCAAACTGTCTAACAACCAATTTATTGGAAATGAAAGTAATTTTCACGAATGGTTTCTTTTCTTTTCAAGAATCAAATAAATTCAAGTTAATAATTTCACGTTTTGTTGAATATTTATTTAAGTTGTTTCTTGATGAGATTGACTGCAAAATAAAATATGTAGTAGTGGTACTTCAAAGAAATTTAAGGTCAACAAACTTTTTAACGATATGACTTATATTATGAGTACAAAATTTTCGATGTTGTTTACTACGAATACGTTTTATATAGTAGTTATTTACTGGTTTTGCAATACGATTTTCTTTTATTTGTTGGGTTCTCGATAATTCAGATTATCCGCAATCCACATAGCCATTATCCAGGATCCATAAACACCATCAATTATAAAAACTTAATAATTCTAGAAAATTGTAATCTATCTCGTGAGTTTAATTTGTTCATCTAGGCTAATAAGCCTCGACTCGTAAAAACATATAGTTTACTCATAACAAAATTTGATTGACATCATTTTGATGACTGATAATAATTTATGAGACAAAGAATCGTAGACGGAGCAAAGATTACTCCATTTATCTCTGAAAAAGACGGCAAGAATGGAATTCAAAATAAAGAAATTTAGAAACTGTGCAGCTGGTATAAATTTTCATAAAAGTAATATTTATTTTCCCAACTACATTTTGCCTCTTATTTTATTACAACAGATGCAGCAGAAAACCCAACGATGTAGCTCTCCTGAAAACTGCAAGACAACTTAAGTGGTCTCAGAATCTTCGACCAGCCTGTCTTCCGAAGTACTTATCAGAAGACTTCAGTGGGATACCCGCTACTGTTGCGGGCTGGGGCTTCACGAATGAAGATAGAGAGATAGGTAAGTATATTTACTGCACATATAGAATTAAATCTTGTAATATAGACTGGTCCTACTGGCTTGACCTTATAAACCCTATATTCTAAATCTTTCCACAGACGCTGTTTAATTTCTATAACAAATGTTAGGGCTTGTTTTAGATACATAAACATAATTTATAAACTGAGATCATGATGATCAATTCCATCACCATCAGTCCGTAAAAATCCACTGGCAGACTCTTCCACTCTCTTATTTTATGATAGTGTTTAAAATAACACTCAGCGCATACCCAAACATATTTTAAAGCCCTTTACCCATTAAAACTTTATCAAATAAGTATGTAAAGATAATGTAAATATTTTTTCAGGCATAAGACCAAACGTGCTCCAGAAAACAGAAGTAACAGTAGTTACCAATGAAGAATGTAGTCAATGGTACCATTCCCAAGGGAGCAAAGTAAAGATCCTCACGACTCAGATGTGCGCTGGATACGAAGACGGAGGCAGAGACTCTTGCTGGGTAGGTCCTAAAAAAAAAAGTAGATTAAGCTTCAAGGACTGCACATAAGGTATATTCTTTGTCTTTTTAGCACAGTTAAACTTAAATTACAAAGGATTTTGTAAATAAAAAAAAAATTAAAACATAATAATAAATGAAACCAAAGATTAGATACTCGTATATTAAAAAAAAAATTAGTCAATCAATATTTTAAACGGAAGTACGCAACTTAAATGAAGTAGTGGGGAAAATATGGCTACAAAATGTTCAACATTTCCACTATAGGACACTAGGTGGTACAGGTGGATGTACTCCAAAAGGGAAGCACATTATCAAATTAAATAAAAAAATCACATACTTTAATTCATTAATTAAATTGTTTTTCATTCCAGGCTGACAGCGGTGGACCCCTGATGGTGAGAGATAAGCGTCACGTTATGGTTATTGGGGTGGTGTCCACTGGCAGTGGATGTGCCAGACCCAGGATGCCTGGAGTCTACACGAGGGTCTCCAGATACACAGATTGGATAGCGCAAAACGTTAACGGTGACCAGGCTAGGTCTGGACTGAGCTGGTATCCACGATTTGGATAAAGCTGTTGAAAAAGTAATTTGGTAATGCCTGCTAGTCTCTTGTATAAGCATGGTGGTGATGATATTATTGTGGCGTTTCGTTTGCTCGTCTGACGTAAGTTGGCGAAAGCGATATGCCACGCGATGAGCATTGTCTTTACGCTTACCTAAGTAGGTCCTTGATATCAAATTATGATATCATGGTAGTGATGATTGAAGATCACCACCATCATAGTGGGGATCTTAAATGTAGTAGAAACAAGCGCTCAATGCCTGGACATAGCCAGAGGTAATAAAGTTCGTAAGATTGCGTGTCGGGGGTCATTTTCGGAACTACTAAATCGATTTAAAAAAATATTTTTTCTAATAGAAAAGCTACACAATCACTGATTGCTAATGCAAACAAAGTCGTGGGCAAATAAGCTAAGGTATACTGAAGAAGAAAACAAAATTGTTGTTTGTACTACTAAGGCTTGATTTTATTTTCTAACCTTTAACGTGGACATTTTTGACACTACATTTACAGGAACTTAAAAATATCTGTGATTTGACAAACGCATAGAATAATTTATTATGTACGACTAGAAAGGTACCTACTGTTACTTGATTATGTTTTAAACTTGTAATTATAACCTAACAAAAAGCTGTGATATTCTATTTAAGATAATAATATTAAATTTATTGGATGTTAATTTTCTTTTCTTTACACAACCTTTTGAAAATATTTTTGCTCTCTCTAATAACTGAAAACAGCTTTTTACCAGATGTTTCTTCTGTATCGTCTTTCAGTGCTGTTAAGGCTTGTTCTATAGCTTCTTTTGCTTCAGTCAAAAGTGGTTCTATTTCTTTAGCAGATCTTGGGGAACCATCACTATTAGCTATTTTAGATTTCATTACTAATGCTGAGTGTAATTCGTGATACAAAACGGCACTATATAAACTCAGTCTTGCATTTCCTGGATCCAAAGTATTCGTTACTTCTATAAGATCTTTACACATTTTGATTTTCTTATTCAGAACATCTTGAGAAATGTACCCTGGTTGTCTTCCATACAACTGCACTAGTGAATGCTTAATAGAGTAGAGATGATAATGGTTCGTATGTAAAAACGTTGATAGCCTGCACAATAGGTTTTCTAATATTGTCACAGATCCCCCCATCGCTTGAACATTTTCCACTTCTTCTCCCATCTGGGATATGACCATGTTTACTTGAGAGTTTCCAACTTTGACTGAGCATTGGTTGCAAGCCCAGTCCGTCTCATCGTCTAAAGGATCTTCAGGTAGGTGTATTCCATCGCAGGGCTTGTTTCCATCTCCAAGACATTTCATCGCACTGAGATAGGTTCCTAACTCAGTTGGATCTCTGCATCTTTGGCATTTACAGGAGAAGAATTTAGTGTCTTTCAAATGTTGTCTCCGTGCTTGAGTGCCCCACAACGCATGGCTGTACATTGTAGATAAATGTTCGCCTTTTGCTACAGGAACTACGACTTTAATTCTAATGTTGTAGATTTCATTTTTGTCCTTATTACTTAGAGTGAATGTATGTTTGGTATTAGGTACACAGCTGTGTTCCATCAAACAAGTGTTGGCGTACAAAGCAAATAGTTCAGCACCTTCAGTGAGGCGTATTTCTAAAGCATTCGTATCGATGATACCACAAATTCGGTGCAGCAACTCTACTGATACTTCTGGTAAATGCTTGGCCTTGGTTTGTGCATCTAGGTTCCGTATGAAATTGTTCATTAGATATTCCACAATGAATTCGTTTGCTTCACTGAAAAAAAATAAACAAAAATACGATTACAAAAGCAATCTTTGCTCCTTAGCTTACATCTATTTACTATAATTTCAAAGGCAAATTACTAAACCGATTTCGATAAAATAAAATATCACAAATAAAGTTAATTTTAAGATTGTGTCTTTGTCTTGAAGACGAATTAATTTTTATTTTTTTAATAAAACGGTAGAGACAAATAGGAAATAGAATACAGTGAATGAACATAATTATGAGAGCCATTTATTAACATTTATTCTAAACAGAGTTTTAGTACTTACTCGTAAGCCTCCGTGCCTGGTATTCTGCTCTCCATATGTGACTGCATTTCTAGTAATTTCTTCCAACTTTCTGAATCACTTTTTTGGAGAAGAACACACCGTAGCGGCAATAGAGCATCGTGTCTGAAAAACAAAACTCTTTTTAAAGAACTCTTTACATTCATTATCCAGGAAGTATTTTATTTACACACAATATACAGGATTATCAGAAAACGGTGGGTATACTAAGCCGAGAGGGAGTCTTGTACCTTTATGAACCAGTTTTACTACGGAGCTAACCCTGAAATCGTGTAAAAGAATTAACTGTTCCATTTAAAAAGTTCAACGACCGTGTTTATAGCAACTGTTCATAATGTTCTTCATAATTACCAAATTATTTAGCAACAAGAGATATGTTAAGACTTCTGCTATCATTTCATCCATTTCAAATTGCCAAACAAATGGTTTGAAACAATAACCATTTATTAAATATCGCCAAATCGATATAATTGTGTAATGTGTAACAACCCGTAATCAGACGATCAAAGGGTCAATGAACTTTTCCCTCAATCCATATATGGCGGGAAGGATAGCGTTTTCATCTCCATTCTAACGGTGCTCGTAGACGGAAAATATTTTTACTGCAATACTGGCCCGTAAATAATACGACACTAATATTATAAACGCGAAAGTTTGTAAGAATGGATGGATGGATGTTTGTTACTCTTTCACGCTAGAACGGCTAAACAGATCTGAATTAAATTTGGCACAGAGATAGATTATAGTCTAGAATAGCACATAGGATATTTTTTTAACGCGAGTGAAACCGCGGGGCGCAGCTAGTACGACAATATTTTGAGTGTTGTCCGGCCACATGGTCATACATTCTTAGCATGATGGCTAATGATGGCCGGGGTATAGCCGGCAACATTGCCAGTATAAATTGTCGGGCCAGTATTGTAGTAAAAATATGACCCCTTAGATATTTGAGCAGCTAAGCTTACTTATGTGCTTACTTTTAGTGTAAACTTTAAATAAGGTTTAGTAATTATTATAATGTCTACCTACAGCTCAGCCAAACTAAATAGCCAAGATGGGAAAGGACTGAGTTCCACAGCACAGGACCTCCTAGTGTGGGACTCAGGGCTCACATTTAAGCTCTGTATCATTGTTTTGCTCAAATAAAGATATTATATTAAAAAGCTTCCAAGTAGTTAACGAAAAATTGCTTACCTACCCCTAAGAGGTAATTAACCTACCTATAGTAGTCAGCCATGTTGTTCAAAACACATTCAGGTCTGGCGCTGAGAATGGCGCACTCCAAACCATGATGGCGAGGGTCCTTAAGCCCTACGCAGTTTCCCGAGCAGACTGGCCAACCGCAGCTTAAATAAAAAAAAATTAAAAAACTGAAGTACCTACCTACTTGGGAACCTAGTTTTTTAATCTTTATATTTACCGGTAGTAAATATAAAGATTGTGTAAATATAAAGATATTGGGGGCTGAGCTACCCACGTCCGTAGGAGTGTACTATATTCTGATTCCCTACACGTGGTCCCCGGGTAGTGCTAATCGGGTAGCAAACTCTGGTGGGAGGCTTTGGCCTTGGCTAGTTACCACCCACCGGTCCAAGCCATGCCGTGAAATGCCCTAGTTGTGTTTCGGGATGTAGTCCGGTGTAAGCTACTAGTATTTAAATTCTGATTACTAAGAGATACGTTCTACTGCTGCCCGTTGTATCAAGTGTTTCTGAATTACCATTTTTTTTTAAATTAGAATAAGTCGGCGTTTGACCACCAACTCGCCTGATGTTAAGCGACGTTGTGGTCTAACATGGAGCACAACGACCTATAAGGTCTAGGCTTGAAGTTTCGTAGAGCGAAAAAGTACAAAGACGCCAGTTGAGTGAGGCGCTACAAGTGCGCTACTGCTCAGACTCGTCTTTGGAACGGTTACACTGGACTACATCCCGAAACACGACTAGGTCATTTCACGGCATGGCTTGGTCCAGTCGGTGGTAACTAGCCACGGCCGAAGCCTCCCACCAGAGTTTGCTACCCAGTTAGCACTACCCGGGGACCACGTGTAGGGAATCAGAATATAGTACACTCCTACGGACGTGGGTAGCTCAGCCCCCCAAATTATAGAAATAGAAGCCTTTATAGAAATCTACTATGATTTTATTTTAACTTTCCTACCTCGCACATCGTTCCCCAGCTTCGGTAAAAACAGGCTTGTAGCACCCAACACAAGGCATCATGGCTTCAGGATCGGCCATCGCTTTAGGGCCGAAGACCAGAGGCCTCTCGGTCAGCACCAGGTCTCCAGGTGTTAAGTCTCTCGATGCTATGATGTAGCGGCCTAGCTCTTCTGAACTGCGAACCTGGAAAAAATTAAAATATATATTACCTATTCTTAACATCGTAAAGCTTATGTTACACAAGACAAATTTCTCTCCTTTTGTTTAAATTATTTTTTTCCGTTTTTATTTTTTATTTGAAATCGTTGAGATTTCAAAGAAAAAAATCCGCAAATTTTAAAGAAAGAAATCGCATGCACCAATTTGTTATTTGTGTGAACAATTGAACAAATGTGCGTATATTTTAATGTTAACATACATTACTACTACTACATACTACATTACTGCTACATGACTGGAGCCCGGTATATGTTGACAGGCTCGCCCCCTGTCACATTTAGGGCTGAATATCGTCCGGCGAAGTGTGAGTGTTGTATTACACCTCTGCCAGCCCCTTCGGAGGAAAGGCGTGACGATTTGTATGTTATTTTCTTCTCTAAGTGCAGTGTAACACGGTAAATACCACGTTGTTATTTTAGGTAGACTGCTAGATTCTTAAAGGCTGGTGGTCTTATTTTCAAGAAATTATCTGCTAATTCCAATAACATTGTAAGCTACTCGTATCTTGCTTACCTACATCGTTGATACTAGGCAGAGGTACCTGTATAATTTAAAGCTCGTTCTACCGTAATTTTGAAATCCTGATTATAGTCATCACAGTAGATAAGGACCTATGATATCAACATCTAATCATCTTAATCTAGATTGTAGGAGGTAGGTCTTCCTTACTCATTAACGTTGTTTAACCTCGTAATAGTTAAAAGTAAGTACAATATTTTGTCTTTTTCTTTCTTTTACATTTTTAACTCGCTTGAAAAAGACAAAACTCTGTAAAACAAAGTCATGCTAAGTTTATAAGGGGTCGAATGTTTGTTGTTCAGTTTCTACTAGCGCCATCTACCGAAGTGAGTCGTCAACAACGTGCTACTGCAAATCGGTATTCGCAAGAACTCATGGAACTTTCAGTTTGCTGAACCTTCAGCTGACTAAATAGTTACGCTGTAAAATGGTAGATGGCGCTGTTGCAAAAATGTGTCGTTTGTTTACCTCGTAAGCTTTTTCAGCAGTTCCTTTTTCGGGTCCCATGTTTCTGAAAACAAGTGAAAATATTTTTGTAATTATGGAGGCCTCGTATATGATTTTTAATAGGGTAGTTTGTAAGTAGAAATTAAGTACATATCTACCTATGATTAATCAGTCCACAATGATTAGGTACCTACTAGGTATCTACTGATAGGTATTAACTTACATGTAATTGTGTACTTACCTATCCTGTTTAAGGTTAACAAGCAGATTGGCTAGCCCTGGGGGGCTATTCTTACTCGTGAGATGAGATGAGATTTTATCTTGGTCACTCTCACACCTATGACGTTTCAAACGAGAGCAACAAGGACGAAAAAAGGTGAGATGAAAATTTCAAATCTCCGAATAGGGCTATTCTTACCGAGTGAGATTCAATATTCGACTGCCTCGGTGGCTCAGTTGGTAGTGAACCTGCCTTCTGAGCTTGGGGGCGTGGGTTCGATTCCCACCTAGGGCAAACATTAATATGATGAACATTTGTGTTTGTTCTATGTCTGGGTGTAAATATCCATTTAAGTATGTATTTAAAAACATCTAAGTACTTATGTATATCAGTCTCTGGCCGCCATAGAACAAGCTTTGCTTAGTTTGGGGTCAGGCGACCGTGTGTGGAAGTGTCCCAAATTTATTATTATTATTATTATTAATATCACCATTTTTCGTCTTTGTTGCTCTCGTTTGGATAATCATAAGTCTGAGAGTGGCGAAGATAAAATCTCATCACATCTCACGCGTAAGAATAGCCCCCTGTGGGCCTACCATGACATTGTAGAGCCATGCTGGTTACATTTTGTTTTCGACGCTGAGCGACCGCGAGTTGTATTGCCGCGCAAAAAGGTCTATAGTAGCGCGGCGTCGAAAACTGTCTTGGTAGGCCCCAGAGTTTTTTGGCCGCCTGAAGGTTAGTCAGTCTTCGGATGAAATGGAATAGGTGACCGCAGGTGGCATTTACAACGGAGTGCTGTTGGATGATGAACAGAACAGAATGATCTTATTGGTGATATTTTATTCATATCGGTAGAGTCCGTAGCTTCTTCACTAAGACGAGCACGACGAGACGGGTGCGAAAATAACGATCTCGATGACAAAGTCTAAAACGTCAAAAAGTATCACTAGACGGGTCAGAAACCACTTAGAAAAGTTACAAAAGTGTTGCAGAAGTCCATAGGCAGCGGTTACCGTTTACCATCAGGCGGGCCCTTTGGTTGTTTTCTAATTTTATTAAAAAAAATCCTAACTTACGAGTACAATAAAAATGCGAAAGTGAGTTTGTTTGTTTGTTTGTTTGTTACGCTTTCACGATCTAACCACTCAACCGATCATCATAAAATTTTGCATACAGGTTGTTAGGGGTACAGAAAAGGACATAGGGTACTTGTTATCCCGAAAAAATAACAGTTCCCGTGCGACCGCGGGTGAAACCACGGGGCGTAGCTAGTAAAAAATAAATACAATTTTGAAATCGGTTTACAATAAAATTGACGAGAGTTTTAACAAGCACACATTAAAAACACCCGATACACAAACATAGAACACCCATCTGTTTTGAAGTCAAATTAAAAAGATCACGTGATTGACGGACGACCCTCAGATTCACCTATAAATAGGTACCAACAAGATATATAATATTGGCAGCTTTGCTACACTCGACCATGTCAAGGTTGATATATAAGATGGATAGTTTAGTTCTATCTCCATCGTCTGTTGAACATCAAATGACGTCATAGGTTTTGATCTTGCGATCCACGAAATCCCGGATGGATTTAATATAAACGTTGGATTCAAAGATCAGTAAAGCAGTCATTATACTAGCATTAAGCACGGTAGATGCCATTACGAAATTTTGAGTTTATGAATTTTCCAAACTTTGAGACTAAATAAAATTAAAACAATTTAATTTAATTTTAAATGATTATTGAATCATTTTTTTTTACATTTAAAAATTATACTCCACGAACTTCGGGGATCACGGGCCCCAAAGTCTGTGGAGTATAATTTCAACAAAAATCTAAATTATTATTTAAGGGGAATACAGGTAGAGGGGGGTTAGTTATTAAGTCTTAGTCTAAGGTTAGGTCAAAGGTTATTAGATTTACATTTTGCATTGTGAGTACACCACGAGCAGACCAGCGACCCGCAAGCAGCACCCGATCACGAATATGACGCGGGAAAGGGATGAGAAGATGAAGGGAAGATGAAGATATGAAGGGAAGAAAATGACCCGACGCACGACGCCGCCGCAAGAAGGTGCTTTCGATAGTAAGCATGAATACTCGATATGACTGTATCCACAATTTCTATAAAACGCGAAATTATTACAATTCTAACTGTCATAACATTATGGCCTCCTCCCGATCCAGAGCCTCCATCACCACCGCGTTCCGATCTCTGATGGTCTATTCATTGAAAGCTTCGATTGCAGAGGAAAAAAGTGAAGAGAGCGTCATAAAACTGTGTTGCCGTGTCTAGGATTCAAAAAAATCTTCTCACCTAGCGTACTGCTAATTAGATAGTGTATATTAGGTTTAGTTGTAGCCTATGTGTTTTCCATGGCATCCCCAATAGGTCTGAAGTATACAGGCCGGACGTAAAGCAAGGATTCGAGGTGGAAAATGTTAAGGTACCGTGCCTAAACATTATCCGCTCAAGACTTCAAAACTTTTTTATTGTATGAAAGCGGCGTGTTTTTAATTAAACACAAGCAATGCGGAAGACAGGCGCTGTCGCTTTATAGTTTTCACACCTGCAAGCCTTATATGACCTGCAAACCTAGCATGCGCAACGCGACAACCATGTGTTGACTCTTTTTATCGAGACAGACGTATTTATAGGTACATATAGCTTTGTCACGTTCTCACACGGAAAAAAGTTACGAGAAGAATTTTGTCGCGCGCGCAATCTAGGCTTGTTGGCCTAGCAAGACAAAATCACCTAGTCATTTTTGTCGTGTAAGAACGTGACAAGGCTACGTGTACATCTCTCGTGTCTGTCTCGATAAAAGAGTCCCACAAAATTTTGCCGACATGCTTGGCCTGCTGGCATAAGATACGTAAGATATTTCTTGGTCATTCTTACTCCTATAATATCTCGGCTGGTAGGAATAGGTTCGTGAATTGCGCGCCATATTCTCACCTTGCGTCCGGCCTGTATGTTTTAGGCCTTACAGGGAAACCATGGTGGAGAGCTGTATTGCAGTGAAACATTCATCTACAAATACTAATGACTTATTTGGCTGAGATTTTAGGAAACGTTTAGAAATAGATAAAGCTACAAGCTTGTTTAGAATTTCTTTGAACAGCCACGGTAAGCACTGAACAACGTTATGGCGTCATTTTCATCACCTTGTTCTTTATTGAAAGAGCATGAAATGTTCTGAATCTGAGCGTAAAGCGAGTTTTTGTAAAATAAACTTGCTGAATGCATGTAACACGTATGTAACATGTATGCCAATTAAATACTTGTTTGCCTAAACTATGCGCAAATGTTTGGACTTTTGAGGCAATTACTCAACCCACCGTCATAAAATTTTGCATCCATAAATGTTTCGAGCCCCAAGATACAAGCCTCTAGCTTAGTTTAGGACTCACTGCCAACCTCTATAGTTAAGTACTACTCGTAGTTTGTAAGGTGGATCCTATTTTAAGTTAACCTTTGTCTTTATCTCTACGTACTTTTCTCTTTTTACGAATAAATAAATTAAGATTTAAATATTTGTTGTCAGGAGGACAGAAAATCCCTAGGAAAAACCGGTTCCTATACACCCATGCGTCTGAAACCGTAGAGCGCAGCTAGTAAAAGATAACTGCTACCTCAGAAAACTAGGATAAGGGCATCATGTCTGGCATGGCCCCAAACGATTAATTTTGCCAGCGCAGTGTAAAATGCGTTGATGAGTTGAATGATCTTACCACCTCATACTTTTAAATAGCGACAGTTTGGTTTACTAATGCAATCGTCACTGTGATACAGGATGTTTCGAAAGGTGATGGTACTGCACAGTGGAACAACGTCTTGAGCCACAGCGTTAAGCCCGCATGCTAAAACCACACTCAATCTCGATTTAAAACTGGTTTAAAGTCGATTTAAAACTCGATTTAAAGCTAATATCTCGATTTAAAACAGGTTTAGAAAAAAAACAGTTATAAAGTGAGATTCATGACCACCATTCTGGAGGCCCTTAGAGTGCTCGGTAACGTAAATTACTATCATTTCCACACGTAGAGACTGTTTTTTTTCGAATACATACTGCTACAGGATACATACATACTACTCAGGATATATACTGCTACAGCCTCCCTCCCCCACAATAATCTAAGCTGTACTGCGATTATATTCCTACTGGGTTATTTAGATTAGAGATCAGAATCCCAAATCTTGCCCCATATAAAAATCTTGCCCCACATAAAATACCTTTTATGTTTGCTTTACCAACCGGCAGAGCATAGCAAAAACGTATTTGAAAACCCCATTTTTACCCGACTGCGCAAGAAGGAGGGCTATGTTTTACGACTGTATGTATGTATTAGCTGCGCCCCGCGGTTTCACCCGCGGTTAGAAACTATCCTATGTGCTATTCTAGACTATAATCTATCTCTGCGCCAAATTTCATCCAGATCTGTTCAGCCGTTCTGGCGTGAAAGAGTAACAAACATCCATCCATTCTCACAAACTTTCGCGTTTAGTAGGATGTAGGATTAGGACTAATATTAGTAGGATTTACGAGTATGTAAGTACCTAATGTATAATAATATTATGTGGGTATGTTTGTGGTTTCTTTGGCACGGCCTACAGCCTAAACAGCTTGATGGATTTTGACATGTGAGGTGTCATTTGAATCGTCTTGATAGTGAAAGTGACTTATGGTACAACATTTTGCAGCCGGTTGTTGGTTTTTCTTCAAATGTTACTTGTTGTTCTCTAACTGTTGGGTATGGCCTCTCTCTGTGCTTTATTCATAGGCCAAGGCCAAAGGCGTCTGACATGTGGTTTGGCAGTTGTTGTCATAAGAATCATAAAATAAACAACTGACGCCAATTAATTTTAGGGTTCCGCACCCAACGGGTAAAACGGGACTCTATTACTAAGACTCCGCTGTCTGTCTAAACGCATGCAGGATAGACAGTTGAAATTTTCACAAATGGTGAAAATGGTGGACCAAGCCATGCCGTGAAACGACCTAGTCGTGTTTCAGGATGTAGTCCGGTGTAACCGTTCCGAAGACGGGTCTGAACAGTAGCGCACTTGTAGCGCCTCACTCAACTGCCGTCTTTGTACTTCTTCACTCTACAAAACTTCAAGGCTAGAGTGAATAAGTACCTTATAGGTCGTCGTGCTCCATCTTAGACCACAACGTCGCTTAACATCAAGCGAGTTGGTGGTCAAATGCCGATCTATTCTACATAAAAAAAAAAATTGTTGAAATAGAAAAAAGCGAATATTTAAGGAAAATCCCATAAGTACCTACATCAGACATGTTGTTTTGCCGAACCATTTTTTCGGGATAAAAAGTACTTTATGTCTTTTTCTGTAATTTAGACAACATGTATACAAAATTTCATGATGATCGGTTGAGTAGTTAGGGCGTGAAAGCGTTACAAACAAACAAACGAACAACCTCACTTTCGCAATTACAATATTAGTTAGGATGGTACGGAGCCCATCGTGCGCGAATCCAACTCGCACTCGGCCGGTTTTTTAGAAGCAGCTATCCAAACTGTTGGGTCTCTGATACAAAAAAGCTCTACTCTTCTCCGACTTGAGCAAGGTCATGCAAAGAATATACTACTGATGTTGCTGTTATTTGTTTACTATAAAAGTTACATAAGTTTAATGGCAAACTCTAAATTTGACACATTTACGATACTCCAAGAAACTATAACACGATATCGAAACTAGGTTATAGAATCTATTCTCGGGTTACTATTCGCATGGAGTAATCGTTTTCACGTCGTATGTTTACTAGCTGGTTATCGCGGTTTTTCCTGCTATGCTGCAGAAACCATTTTTTTTTCGAGGTACACAAAAAGTAATGTAAAGAATTCTATAATATATTATGTTAATCCAAGGTTGTAGTTATCTCCATACAAAGTTTCATCTAAACATTTTTCAGTGTAAAGATGTACTTACCTCAACTACTTGAAGTCAGTTAATAGATAATTTTAATGAGATACTTACCTACTGATTATAGTAGGTATTTATTGTACCTAGTAGTTTGTTAAGGTTAATAATTTATAAATGTTAATAGTTGTACGATTAGAAAGTTTCTAAGGTAGGTACTTAGTTTCATTTAGTATTTTAATGTTTGCTTAAAGTAATGTGTCAGTGTTTGCAGCGATAAGAGTTTTGGTACAAACTGGTATAATTTTTCAGTACTTTGTGTTTTTCAAACTTAGATAATATTTAAGACAAAAAAAAAATCTTTAAAAAATTAGGTTCCTTTCAAATAAAAATACTAATCTCTATTAAAACTCTTTTAAAGACATAGATAGGCATTAGCAGACATTACTCGGCATTGGTAGAGATTCTAGAAGAGACTACACGATTAGAGGAAAATAAAACTAGAAAATAAGAAAGAGGTTAGGTTTGAATTGGCTTTGAACATCAAAATTGCCCACAGTTATTTAATATACTTTCTCTAGACTTTTGTTGTACGAGTAGCTAAGTAGTTCCTACACGATTTGGGCTACAATTTTACAATATTCGGCTCAGATTCACCATGCGATTTCCGGCTGCCCATATTCTTAATAAATATAAATTACGTGTCACGTTGTTTGTCCACTATAGACTCCTAAACTACTTAACCGATTTCAATCAAATTTGCACACCGTGTGCAGTTCGATCTAACTTAACAGATAGGATAGCTCACATATATATATATATATATATATATATATAAATAATAAACGCGAACGAAGTCGCGGGGTGACAGCTAGTAACTTATATATCTCTATGCTCATCTAAATAATAAATATTGAACAGCTAATTATTTCGTACTTGAATCTACCTGTGTCCGATCATTGATTGGACTTTGAAACGGATTCAAAGACTATTAATGCAACTGATTCATTGATTAATATTAGACGAGCAGCCACTCTAAAAAAAGAATAAAGCATTTCTTATTTTTTTTTCATTCTAAAAACCACCGATACAAGTAAAGATTTAAGGATTTTAGCATAGGTACTTAATGCAGATTTTTAATTAAAACATCCTTTAAAAAATACTTACAATAAAAGTGAAAATCCTCGTCAATGAACACGAAATACACGCACAAAACTTGAAATCGATGGAAAATAAATTACTGTATATTTTTTTTGGAAGACGATATGCGCACGAGCTCACGCGACGCTCACTGGTATTGCTATAGGAAATAGATTTCCAGTTGCGTAACAAGAAAGCCTGAACCGATTTGGGAATGCCCTAGTTTTTACACACATTGTGATGTGGTCGTTAGCAAGCATTGGTATTTTAAAAAGAAAACACAGACTGCAAATTTGCCTTTGAGAATCCGGGTATATACAGACAGGAGTACCAGGAAAGGGTTTGCCAACTCGTTAGGGGACAATTGTACTCGTCATTATGAACAACTTTTGCTATGGGGCCAGCCCTGAATCGAGAAAAACACAGCTGTTCCATATATTTTGTCGACGATCATTTACCTTTTTTTATACATTTTTTTCGTAGAAGTAGTGAAAACTTGAAATGAGAGTAAATATCTGCCTACAAACTGATACGCAGTTTGGCAAAGTTGTACAATAATTATGTTATTATCACTTGAATAATATAAAAAAAAATATAAAAAAATCTAAGTAATAATAATATTTAGAAAGGCTGATTTTTGGCGGTCGAGCTTGGCAGTAGTAAAAATTGTTCTTGATGAGTATAACGAGCCCCTTAAGACTTAGTATACCCTATCCCGATAACCCTTTACAAAGCGAATTTAACGACACCTCTCAATCTAAAATTGGTTAAGCTGGCTTGGCTGATAGGCGTGCCAAAGAAACCTCACACACACATAAATACATACGCTCGAAAAAGGTAAGTCTCTTTTATGCGTAGTCGGGTAAAAGACATCAAAGTCAAACTCAAAATGTTTTTATTAAATTCGGTATCAAAATACACTTATGAACGCTAAGGTTTTTCAACTCAACCGTCTTGTTCGGAAAAAGAGTGACTAGGTACTTAGAAAAACAGCAAGAACTGAAAAAATATTAAGCTAAGTGACTGCTGAGTGATTGATTTCAATCCACGGTTACCAATCCGCCGGATTTGTCGCTGGCGACTAATCCCGCCATTTGTCTCTGGCCGTGAACAATCTACGTGTGAATCTTATCGGCTCGCGGTTCGCGGACCAATCCGCTGCTCACGGACGGTCGAAGACGTGAGCGCCGCGCCGAGCCCTCCCCGCTTAGCGCGCCCGAGCGCTCGTGTACAGTGTACGGGAGGTAACGGATTTGTACACCGATTTATACGGTGCGGCGTACAGCTCGTGGGTCGCCTAATGAATGGCGGGCTTTAAAATCAAACGCTAAACGGTCAACCATAATATAATACAAACATAAGGTCAACCAGTAATGTCTAAAATAAACGCTGGAGTCGGTACGAAGCCCGTTTCGCTCGCAGCTGAAGGCGTGCATCTGTTGTCATTTTTCTTCAAAACGGCTCGACCAATTATAACGCAGTTTCGTTTAATATTTGAAAGTAAATTTTATTGGTGTTAAAATTTCAGAAAAAACAATTTGCACTAAATATTATTTTGAATACAGCACTTACATTATTTAGACAAATTATTATGCCGGATTTTTATTAGTGAAATGTCTCTTCGTTCAAAAAACTATCAAAATAAATAATTAACCAGTGGATAAAAATACCTAATGTATTTTATAATCACACTGTAACAATTCTTGAAATATTTTACGAAACAATAAAATTTTATGATGTCTTTCTTAGCCAACAAAAGCATTCCTTTTCCTTGCAATAATTTACATAAAGTTTTAACACTTCTACCAACAAATCAACCAAAGAATGTATTAATCCATACGTCACTAGCTACTAGTCAAACCAGACATCGATAACAGCGTTAATTATTATTTGCTAAAACAAAAGGTATTCTACGTTTCATTTCCTTGGCAAAGTTCCCAACGACTGCAGTAATTATACTAGGCTATTTAAAACGAGTATTGTGTTCGGAACGGGCCGAGTAGGGCGTGCCGTGAGCCCCGAAATATATTTTCATATGTAAAATGGATTACCACAAACGAGAAATGCCCACATGTGAAGTCTGCCAGAAACCAGCCAATCAAACCTGCGGCGGTTGCAAGCTGGTCTACTACTGCACAAAGGCACATCAGAAGCTAGGATGGAGGGAAGGTCACAAGTTCAAGTGCTGTGCCTTCAAGGTCCAGTTCACAGACACTTTAGGACGCCACATGGTAGCCACGAGGGACATCAAGCAAGGTGAAATGATTTTAAAAGAAAAACCTGCCATTTTAGGACCAAGGATCAGCTGCCCAGCTCTGTGTTTAGCGTGTGGAAAAAACTTGGAACCGCAAAAGATTGGGAATAGCTTCGACTTCTACAAATGTTCAAAGTGTAACTGGCCTATGTGTGGACCGGATTGTGAACAGGCTGATGTCCATAAACCAGAATGTAAAGTAATGACGGAAAGGAAGTATAAATGTAACGTGAAATATGAAAATCCTGATAAAGTGGAAGCAGCGTACTGCGTCATATCACCATTGAGAGTCTTACTGATGAAGCAGACGAATCCGATGCAGTATGAAAACATTTTGAACCTAGAGTCTCATCTTGAAGATAGGATTAACACACCACTATACGTAGTGCTGAAGGCTAATTTAGTGACGTTTGTTATTCAAGTTCTTGCGTTGCCGTTTGATGAAGAAACAATACTGAAGGTAGCTTCTATATTTGATACCAACTCATTTGATGTAAGGACTCCAGACGGGACGAAAAGGATGAGAGGTATTTATTGTACTGCATCAATGATGAACCACAGTTGCAAGCCCAATACACGACACGTATTCTTAGGAGATGAACATCATATGGCAGTTGTTGCAACAGTTCCAATTGCCAAAGGGGAGCTCATTACTGCAACATACACTCAATGTTTATGGGGCACGTTGGAAAGAAGAAGACATTTGAAAACATACAAATGTTTTGACTGTGAATGTGACAGATGTAAGGACCCAACTGAATTTGGAACTCATTTAGGTAATATTTACTGCTCAGTTTGCAATGGAATGGGAAGTTCAATTGCAAATCAAGGATCTATGTTGCTATCAACAAATCCTCTTGACGAGACAGCTCCATGGAAATGTGAGACATGCGATCATTTCATACAAAGTAGACAGATGTTCTGGGGAAACAACGCTCTGAAACAAGATCTAAAAAAGCTAAACAAGACTAATCCACGAGATTTTGAAGACTTCATTCAGAAATACAGTCAAACGCTGCATCCAAGCAACCATCTAGTGGTGCAAGCCAAATTGGCACTGATACAAATATATGGCAACTGCAAGGGATACGTATTATCAGGTAGGTCAATGTTATGATATTTTTAGACTAATTATTAATATTTAAATTGAAAAAATGTATTAAGATAATTTAGATCGTATTAATTGTAATGATTGTTGTCATAATTGTATATTAATAAAGTTCTTCGTCCTAGTTTAGAAGTAAGTAAACAAAACACTAATTTTAATATAAATTTATTATTTTCTTCTAGAATTATCAAACAGTGATCTGAAGCGTAAGATCGACTTGTGCCATGAGTTGTTAGAGATATCAGACCAGCTAGAGCCAGGCTGGTCAAAGTTCCGCGGGACGCTGCTGCTAGACCTGCAGGCTGCCATGTCTATGCTCACCAAGAAGGAGTTCGAAAATGGGAAACTGACGAAGGCTGGAGCCCAGGTAAAATAAAATAATATTTAACAGTTTAATGAGATACCTTATATATGTAAAAGTTAATTAAAACCCTAGCAAGTAAAGTAAAGCTTCTTCAAGCTTTTCGCAAGCTTTTGCCATGATGGTTACATTTTGTTTTCGACGCTGCGCGACCATGGACCTTATTGCGCGGCGATAGAATTCGCGGTCGCACAGCATCGGAAACAATACGTAACCATCATGGGAATCATGGTAGGTCCCCAAGAGATAAAATATGATGGTGATTAAGTACGTACAAAAGGAAAGAAACATGATAACAGTGAAAACTTTTTTTAAGTTCAATTAATGTAATATTTTAATTAAATTTAAATCAATTTTAGGTATTTTGTATTTTATCATCGTCATCAACCATATCACCTCCAGGGCCGTGCCATTTTTTTCGGGCTTCTGCCAGTCCTAGTCACGGTTTTTACAATGGTGTTGTTTGCGATTTTGTATTCATTATTCTTCCATTTTTTTAATAGGTTAATGATAAATGGATCAATTACCAAGTATAACTAAAATTTATTATTGGTAAACGTTTTTTTTTTTATTTCAGGATTCTCTTATGGAGAGCATGACACTACTTCAAGAGGCAACCAACATTCTGCGCATAGAACCTCACATGAGAGAAATCCTTGAAAGGAAGATACAAGAACTATCTAACCAGCTAGAATTGACTCAAGCAGAGCTAGCTTAGGTATCAATAGGATTAACGATATTGAGGCCTTATTGTCTAAGTAACTGGTAATCAAAATCGGCTTAATTTGGATATTGAAAGCTTGATGAATTAAATTAATATCAGTTAAACATTAATATCTAGCGTCAAAAACGTTAATATTGTTTAACAAACATACTTAAAATTGTTAAACTAAATAAACTTTATTAAGTTTTTTATGGTATTTACCGAAATAAAGAAAGGTAAAAGTGATTTTCTGAACAAATATAAAATGTATTCGAAATCACTGCAATTTGACCCTCTGTTTTATTATCTTACCATATTGGTAATTGGAAGCGGCTTTACATAAAGTATACTTTCCCAGCTGTCAAAATGAGGCTGATTTTAAATGATTACCAGTTGTAGAATGAAGGTGCTGGTTCAATCTCGCTATAGGCCATTTTTTTTTGTTAATGTCTAAACCTTTTGGCTACTGAGGCCTCTACAGCATACCGGGGGTTGGGCAAGTGCAGATGGCGCAACGCCTTAAGATTACTTAAAATGAGTGAAATGAGCTATTAGTGACTAGTACAAGGGCAGGGTCAGACTGGCCATACAGTCAGGGTGGCATTTGCCAGCTGGGCCTCAGACGGAGTGGGCCCGCTTCGAAACTCGGGCCCAACCTACTTACCTTGTTTCTGGTTTGCAGGACTTGCCATAAGTAGGTTGGGGGCTACACCCCGTCTCGGGCTTGAAGGGAGCCACCCGTGCCCATCCAGCTCAGTCTGACCCTGTGTATGGGCACCTCTGTGGTACGAACCTTGGTTTGGGCTGTCGCTAATGAAAGGTGGTTGAATCTGCACCCAGAAGTGGTAGCTTGGGCCCTATGTTGAACTGGTTGGCTTTATAGTCACGAACTTCTGTAAGCACCTAGATTTCACTACTCATAATTTCTTTACTATACGATATGTTTAATTAAAGACAGTGAACTGAGTTTAGTTTTGTTTATTTAAAATTGGGAGATCACATTAAATTCGACTTGGAATCTTATGATGAACTTCCTTTACATGGCGGAAATTAATCATTAATTAATTTTATTTTATTATAATGAGATAAAACAATGCTGGATCAATGTGTACCCCTTATGTACTCCTACCCCTTTTATACATTTTCTAGGAAATGATAGATTACAAAATCATCTTCAAATAATCCCCAATTGGCATTGGGAGAACTATTGTCCGTATTATATGTATAAACAGTTATTCTGATTCTTCTATGGTAATCGGTAGGTAGTATAATATTTTCAAACATAAACACTACTGTTTAATCTAAATAACAATTAAAGCTCGTCAGAGTAAGCTATTGAATTCATCATCATCATCAGTATGTCGGTTGAGTAATCCTGGCGTCTTCTGCCAGTTTTTTTACCTGTAGTTTTTGTACATTACTTCTGTCTTCTCTTTTATCATCTTTTCTTAACATAGTATCGGTAAGTAACACAAAGTCACATTCTGCATCTGTTTCTCTGTCTGTATATCCACTAACTCTTGCTAAACCACGTACATAACTGATTTTTATGCGGTTTTAAACATCAGTTGACGATTTTTCATGGAAGGTTTTTATGTATCGTGCGAAGCCGGAACGAGTTGTTAGTGTGCTATAATTATATGGACCCTTTCGTTTTAAACGTTTTCAGTTTTTATAGGTGTAACTTTAGTTGGTTTTCCGGTTGTTTCGTCATTTTTCACACTTAAATCTAAGGTATCTTTGTTTATGTGTAGAATGTTCTGGAAGGCCCTCTTCAGCTTGTTGTTTGGTCGTGGAGAGTTCTCAATCACGAAGATTCTCTCTGTGTTCTTGTCATCTGCTTCGAGGTGAATTTGTTTCTTGTTGCTCTGGAAATGCGATTTTGAATTGATTAATACTTAGGTAAACTTTAAAGTTTAAACTTTTTGTTGTTTTGTTGACCAGTAACTTATAAAATAATTGGAAAGGTCAAAATCTGCATAGGGTCACATATGCGGCCAATATGGGATTGAAAATTTACAATACAATACAATACAAAAACTCTTTATTGACACCAAATACAAAATAAATCTAAACTAAACATTCAAAAATATAGGCGCAATGGGCGGTCTTATCGCTTAAGAGTGATCTCTTCCAGACAACCTTTGGATGGAATAAAAACATTAGATTAAGCATGGACGGTGGTGTGTGCTAAAGAAAATAAATAAATAATAATAATTAAGCAATGTACTTACAAATTTTAGAATTTTAATAAACATACATACTAATACCTACACAAATAATTACTAAATATACAAATAAACTACCCTAAATATAGTCATAAACATACACAAGTACCTACATCAATAAATATACTAATATATATATATATATAAATAATAATATATATGACAGATAGTAAAAAGGAATCGAGTCTACCTTTAATGAGCCAGTTTGGAAAAGTAGAATACTTTGACCTGCGTTTTAAAACTATGAAGTGATTGAGCACATCTAATGGTAACTGGGAGTGAATTCCATAGTCGCACGGCTTCAGTAGTGAAAGATGATGCGTAGAAACCAGTACTATGGACCGGATACATAAGTAGTCTGTTTTCTGATGACCTAAGAGAAAGGGAATGGGAGGAGTGCAAGTACTGGAAACGTTCTTTTAGATAATTGGGAGTGGCAGGGTTAAACAAAATAGTAAAGAGAAACGAAAGGATGCGGCTATCCCGACGCAGACGAATGGGAAGCCATTTAAGCTTAGAGCGGTATTCAGAGACGTGATCAAATTTTCGGAGACCAAAGATAAATCGAATGCCGAAGTTCTGAAGACGCTCAAGCTTATTGAGCTGTTCCTCCGTGAGATCTAAGTAGCTGGCATCGGCATAATCAAGGATGGGATGCAGGAGTGATTGAACAAGCGCAACTTTGGTAGCAGTGGGTAAGAAGTTACGCAATCTTCTGAGAGAAAACGCAGAGGCAAACATTTTGCGACTCACAGCTTGCAGCTGCGGACCCCAGGATAAGCTATTGTCGATGATAACGCCAAGGTTTTTCACCTGTTTACTAAAAGGTACAACGACTCCATCAGGAACTACAGCAGGGAGAGTAGTAAAATCCAATTTAGAAATTAGTCGAGAGCTTCCGACAATGATGGTTTGCGTCTTAATGGGGTTAACTGTGAGACCATAAGATTTACTCCAATTGGAAATGCGACACAAGTCATCATTAGTTGTCTTGATAGCTCTAGACAGCTGATCTACCGGAGCTTGAGTGTATATTTGGAGATCGTCTGCATAGAGATTTTAAAATTTGTAGATCTAATTTAATTCATTAAAATAGAGTAGGTACCTATATTTTTTAATGTTTGAAGACCGACCTTAGATTATCAACAAAATTAACCGCGATGGTCTTTTTTTCTAGTAAGTGTAGCAAACAAGCAGATGGCTTGACTTATGAAACCGTAACCATCGCCCATAGACACCTGCAACAGCGTTACTGTCTGCAAAACTATAGGTACTAATAATATGGAACAATAAACTGCAAAATGTCCCAGATTTTCGACTAGCCGAGATTTTAGATTAAATTTACGATTTCGACTAGTTTATACTTTGTATTAAATACTTACAGTAAAACAAACGCAGCACCAAGATCCAAACTTGCACCAAGCAACAGGCATGGTCTTGTCCATGGCTTTCCTGAACCGGGCGTTGCTGAAGCCGTAGATGAGAGGGTTGATGGCACAGTTCAGGTACAGAAGGTAGTTGGCTGCGAACCACATTTTGGCAAAACTGCCGTCTACCTGAAAAGTTACACATTTTTTGTTATTGATAACGCTTAAGCCGCCTGAGACTGAGTTGTCGATGATTTTCGAGCTGGTTCACCTGGGTATTGAAAATCTCGGTCGGATTAACTCGTCCCAGGCGGTCAATGACTTATGTGAAACACTGTTATAACATTGAAGAAACTAAAGAAAAGTCAAACGACATCATTAGAATCATTATCAAAGAACAAGGTCTAACGTTCCAGGAGTTGACATCCGACTGCGTCACTCGGCATCGTCGTCGTCTCTTTTGAACTTGTTGTAAATGACTCATTTCGGTCTTGATTGACGTCATTGTGTGTTACCCACGTGACCTTTTTTTATTCGGAAAGCTATACTTGGCGGAGTATATTATTATACGTATACATACATATCGTCACGACTTTCCCCCGAAGGGACTGGCAGAGGTGTAATACAACACCCACACTTCGCCGGACGATATTCAGTCCTAAATGTGATAGGGGGCGAGCCTGTCGCCATACACCGGGCTCCAATCATGTAGAATATTATTATATCATGATTAAAATTAAGCACAATAGATTCACCGCATTAATGACTGTTGGCAAGTTATTTCTCCAGTAAATCAACGCAGTATACGGCACGCGGCAGACCACGCCAGCAATCAGCACACAAGCTGTGATCCTTAGAGCTCGTCCCTTGGCCTTTGCAATGACGCGCCCACCACCCCTGGACGAGAGGTCGCGGACACTGCACTCTAGGCGCCATATTATAGCTCCATACTGAAATAAACAAGAAAGTAATATTCTTAATAGAAACTAACAAGAGTGTACCAAATTTTGCTCGGTCTAAATGGGTCCAATGTGGGAGGCTTGACTGATTTTCACATGTTTTTTACATAATACGGCATAAGACCAGCTATTGTGAGCCTTGTCCAGCAGTGGACATTGGACAATAGACATCTACGGACTGAGATGATGATGGGGGCATTTCTAATTGTGAAAATGGCGGTGAAGAATAAAAAACAAAGCAAACTGATCATGCAGGTGATAGTAGGAAATTCTCTTAAATTTTTAATTATTCATTAAATGGCTCGAATAGCCTTCAGGAAATCGGACGACATTGTGAAGGCAGTAAGAGAGATGTACATAGATGACACTGTCATAGATCCTCAAGATGAGACTTCATGCTCAACATTGGGTGAAAAATATAACCTAAACCTAAATTCCCTACACGTGGTCCCCGGGTAGTGCTAACTGGGTAGCAAACTCTGGTGGGAGGCTTCGGCCGTGGCTAGTTACCACCCACCGGACCAAGCCATGCCGTGAAATGACCTAGTCGTGTTTCGGGATGTAGTCCGGTGTAACCGTTCCGAAGACGGGTCTGAGCAGTGGCGCACTTGTAGCGCCTCAGTCAACTGCCGTCTTTGTACTTCTTCACTCTAGTAAACTTCAAGGCTAGAGTGAATAAGTACCTTCTAGGTCGTCGTGCTCCCTCTTAGACCACAACGTCGCTTAACATCAGGCGAGTTGGTGGTCAAACGCCGACCTATTATACATAAAAAAAAAACTATCCTTACTGTTAACACCATGACTCCGAGTGGAATCCATACCAGCAGTGTCAGCATTAAGTGCCAGTAGATACCCATGAAACTGACATCTTCCATGCAGTACTTCTCAAGAAAATCTAACCATTGCCGCTCCTATAACAAAACATAAAACAATTGTTTCTTTTAATAATTCACGCTAATCACTACATAGTATAAAACAAAGTCGCTTTCTCTGTCCCTATGTCCCTTTGAATGCTTAAATCTTTAAAACTACGCAACGGATTTTGATGCGGTTTTTTTAAATAGATAGAGTGATTCAAGATGAAGGTTTATAATTATGTATAATATATGGCACTGAAACGTGGGCTCTTACTGAAACTCTTACTATGGGCCTTATTAATAAGCTCCTAGTAGCCCAACGAGCTATGGAGAGGGCTATGCTCGGAGTCTCTCGGCGAGATCGAATCAGGAATGAGAAGATCCGTAGACGAACCAAAGTTACCGACATAGCCCAGCGGATTGGCAAGTTGAAATGGCAGTGGGCAGGGCACATAGCACGAAGGACTGATGACCGATGGGGTCGAAAGGTCCTCGAATGGAGACCACGTTCCGGCAAGCGCAGCGTAGGACGTCCACCCACAAGGTGGACAGATGACCTTGTGAAGACCGCAGGATCGCGCTGGATGCAGGCCGCTACCAACCGGTCTTATTGGAGATCTATTGGGGAGGCCTATGTCCAGCAGTGGACGTCCCATGGCTGATGGATGGATGATGGATGATTAAATAGTAGAGAAATACTGTTATTTTTGAGGTTTTTAATGTGATGTTAGTATGCTATATATGTTATACCCGTGCGAAGCCAGAGCGGGCTGCCATGTTTTTATATACAACGTTCACTGTTTTTCTGTAGTGTATTTAGTATCAGCATTGCACCCGTGCGAAGCCGGGGCGGGTCGCTAGTATTTTATAAAACCACTCGCTGTTTTGCCCACGGCTTTGCTCACGGTTTATAGCGTCAATCAGGAATGATATAGGTAGCTTTATAGCTAATGGTGAAAGATTTTTTAAAATAGGACCAGTAGTTTTTGAGTTAATTCGTTAGAAACATACTTACATACAAATTATTCCGCTTTTTATTATTAGTATAGATCTACGAGTAGGTATAATAGTAATATCAGTGCTATGATAAGAACCTGTTTATTTTTATTTTAATAATCTACATTCTACACTATCTAAACAAATATTATTTGACAGATAAAGTACGTTAGTTTGTAATTAATGATAAGAAAGAAAGAAAGAACAGAAAAAAAGAAAGAAGAAAAGTTGGTAGTGAACCTGCCTCCTGAGCGTGGGGGCGTGGGTTCGATTCCCACCTAGGGCAAACATTCATGTGATGAACATTTGTGTTTGTTCTATGTCTGGGTGTTAATATCTATTTAAGTATGTATTTAAAAAATATCTAAGTATGTATATCAGTCTCTGGCAGCCATAGTACAAGCTTTGCTTACTTTGGTGTCAGGCGACCGTGTGTGGAAGTGTCCCGAATTTATTTATTTATTTAAGAAAAAAATAAATTTATTCTGAAACACATACATACAATTAATTATTTAAACGATAAATAAAAGCAAAGTAGAGACTTTTATATATAATAAACAATAATTACAATTATGTATATGTTTCAAAAAAGGCTCCACCTCAGCGTATGCTGTTTAATCTACAGCGCTTATTAATAGACATGCCCAAGAGTAAATAATTAAAGACATGTGGACCTCCACCAACCCGCACTGAACCAGCGAGATGAACAACAGCTCAAAGACCCTCGATGTAGGGGTAGGTCAGTGTCCCTGCAGTGTGACATAAAAGACTGGAATGATGATGACGATTGTGGATACAGTAATCTGAAGATCATAAAAGCAATTATTAAAAAATTGAGAGAATTTGGATTCTCTAAGTTTTTTTAGAATTGATTTTATGATTTGTTTCCTTTTTTAAAGTTCTTTATTTAATACTTTGTCTAAACAAAGTATATTTTTATTAAAGTTATTGTATTTTTATTAAAGTTCTTTATTTAGACAAAGAACTTTAATAAAAATACTGTGACTACTGTTGATGACGGAGCCTCACTTAAAAATTAGGATAGACTGATTCAAACTTAATGTCAGCTGTGAAGTGCGCCGCAAGCGAGACTTTTTTTTTATTACACTCCACGGACTCCGGGGACCGTGATCTTTGTTAACATAAATATTAATTATTATTTAAGGGGAATACAGGTAAAGGAGGGTTAGTTATTAAGTCTTGGGAAGAGCTTATATAGTTTATAGATCCTATGAAGTAAGGTCTTCGACAAGCTTCTTTTTCAAGCGAGACTTTGCGGTGTCTTACCTCTCTGACGCCTGCGCATACTTTTGTTTTCGCTACTGCGCAGCGTTTTGCGCCTAGCTTCACAACCGCTATTAAGTTTGAATTTTCCTGTAATAGTTCTAGTGCAATATAAGACCGAGAAAGATAGCACAGTAAAAGAGATACCTATACCTAGTGAGATAAAGTAGTTTTGAGATGATGTTGAAGAAAGAGTAGGTTAGGTACACAATTTTTTTTTTTTATTTAAACACAAAACAGAGTAAGTACAGCTATATTAACAGCTATCTAACTACAGTAACAGAGTATAGCTATTTTAACAGCTATCTAACTTTAAAGCGCTTAAATTTGATTACGATTTGAAAGTTATATTTTCACTAGCTACGCCTCGCGGTTTCACCCGCGGTCCCACGGGAACCGTTAATTGTTTCGGGATAAAAAGTACCCTATGCCCTTTTCTGTGACTCAGACGTGTCTGCAAAATTTTATGAAGATCGGTTGAGCAAATAGAGCGTGAAAGCGTTACAAACAAACTAACAAACTCACTTTCGCATTTATAATATTAGTTAGGATTAGGATTACCAGATAATTTCTCTTGATAGTCCAAGGCAAGGCCATAGCAGCTGACACCACCCAAATGATGCCAATTAGTTTGGGAGCTGCGCTTTTTGTGACCCTCGCGTCGGCAGTCAACGCAGCTGCAGCAAGTCTGTCGTAGGAGACCAGCATCACTGCACCCACACTCGCCAGAAGTAAGGAAGCTGGAAGATTTCAAAGAAAAACGTCAAATAGTTCAAAATCATAGTAAAAACAAAAAAGTAAGAAAAATAATGTCAAGTGCGTTTCGTTAGCGATAGTCACTTAATTTACATTTTTTTTTTTTTTTTTACATTAGTGTAACAGTTTTTAAGTCGTACAAACACAAATCCCTCTGGCATAGCTTGACTTGTTAAAAGTAAAATGACACTTTACTATAAAAAATATATTCAACTGAGGCAAATGCGTCTGTGGGGTAATTGCGTCTTTCGAGAATTACTGATGAACCCTTCACAAATTACGCGCCACGGACATCTTTTTTTTTCTTTAGTCAGTTTTAGTTAGTCCTTAGTTAGGCAGTGTTAGTTCTTTTCCTTAGTGTTTAGTTTGCCCAGTTGACCCTACCTACTTAAGACAATGTTTTTGCATTGCAAAGCTTGTAATTATTCTACCTACGTGCATTCTAAATTTTAAGAAGAAAGCAAAATATCTTGGTATCATTGTAAAGCACATTCTAAATGCGTATGCGCAGCTATAATGCAAGTACAAGAAGTCATAAATTTTAATTCATTATCATCAATTTATACTATTTGGATCATCTTTAATTGTTTACTCTCTGACATGGATGGTAATGATGATCTGACAACGTATGGCTGAGTAGTAGCCTACCCAGGTATCTATTGTAGAATAATTATTTGAAATGATATTGGTAATAGGTACTTAAATAAATAGGGTCTTAGAAAAATAAGAGCAATCGCGACTAATGGAATATAGTCGCTTCGAGGCGAATGGTATTTGTCTAGACAACCTGTCTTTAAGCCTCTTTGGACAATTCTTCCATTCATGATAACATGAAGGTACTTCATTCTCTGCTTCGGTAGCTGCCGTCCGGTTAGTAAACCAAAACATTATAAAATTAGTAGATCAAAATATAATTAAATGTAACCAAGACATTCAAGCAGCAAGATTTCTTCAGATAGTTTTAGTTCCTTGCAATATTAATTCAAACTCACCTTGCATGAATCCTTCGAAGCGGCATCCAAAGTTCTTCAGCACATAGTTCTGGTAAAAATCTCTGACCAACATGAACCATGGACAGAACAGCAACGTTATGAAGTCGGCCATGGCCAGGTTTGCTATGAGGTAGTTCGTTGCGCACCAAAGCCATTTGTTCTTGAAAATTATGAGGAGGATGACGAAGTTGAAGAATAAGCCACTGACGCTGACGATGAGCATAATGGTTGTTTTGTAAGCTATTTCTTGGGCAGGCTTGACATGCCATAGTGTGTTGGGAAAAGGGAACTGTGATGTGTCAAACTGAAAAAGAACATTTAAAACTGTAACTTCGAGTCTTGCGGTTATTGGCTCTTGCTTGTGACAAGTAATAGTCTGGTAGATAACTGCCTCGGTGACTCAGTTGGTGGTGAATCTGCCTTCTGAGCTTGGGGGTGTGGGTTCGATTCCCACCTAGGGCAAACATTTATGTTTATTCTGTCTGGGTGTTAATATCTATATAAGTATGTATTTAAAAATATCTAAGTATGTATATCAGTCTCTGGCAGCCATAGTACAAGCTTTGCTTAGTTTGGGGTCAGGCGACCGTGTGTGGAAGTGTCTCGAATTTATTTATTTATTATTTAACGAGTTTATTTTTATTAAATAACGGATTTAATAAAAATTAAATTAATTTAATTTATTTAACTAATATGTAAATTTTAGAATTATTGTTTGTCCGGTGAATATGGTTTGCGGAGGTGGTGGTAGACATTTGTCCCAATGCCAATTCCAATCGAGATAAAAGGATCAATTGACAATCACATAAATGCGAAAGTGTGGGTGGATGAAAGTTTATTAGGTTTAAAGACATTTATACTCTACTAAAGATTATTTTATAACTTTCATGAGAATACATCGTATTAAGTAAATTAGGTAGTTCGTCGTCGCACAAAAAATATTAGGTAATTTAAACTTAGCTTGTGACATACTAGTAATTACGCCAGAACAGCTGATCGGATCTGGATGAAATTTGGCATAGAGATATATTATAGACTGGAATAGCACATAAGATACTTGTGAACCGCGAGCAAACCCGCGGGGCGCAACTTGTTATAAATAGTCAAAAACCAGTTTTCTTAGAAACAGCTTTTTTGTTTCGAAGTTCCTAATGTAGTGATATTTTTTGGATTAGTTTGTGAACCTATTTTTCATGTAGGTGGAAGCGTTTGTTGACACAAAAAAGTATGAGGTGTTTCTATAAACGACGGGCATATTCTAGGATATCATTATTATAACCAACTTTTATTGTGGGACCAACAATGATCCAAAAAAAACAAGGTCTACAGCAACACATAATGACGTCACCATCATCCATCTCTTTCGAACGTGTTTTAAATGACTTATTTCGGTTTTGCTTAAGCATCGATTGACGTCACTACGTGTTTCTGAATGCTATACTTGGTGGAGTATATTATTATACCACGGAACCAACAATGAAATCGCAAAAAAAAACAGCTGTTCCATAGAAAAATTCAATCTAGGTATAGTTGTAATGTTGATGAAATACTTAATATTAAAAGTAAGCTTTAAGCAACTAATTATTACGTGTATGTATAATTTGGCAAAACGCTCTTATCTAAGTTCCTGAAGATACTGATATTCATACAGACTTTTAGATCCTACTATAAACACAACTTGTTATGACTCGGCTAATTTTGCTATGTTTATTACGAAACGTTTCATAATATTTACTAAGGTTGTGAAACTCAAGCAGAGCATGACACTTGAAGACAATTTGAGCTTGATACTAAGGGGTCAGCTTAAACCATCCAGGTGGAGGACGATAATAATCCTTGCCAAAAGCTTTTTTTAATATTAATTATACGAATTGCAATTAGAACTTAAAGATTTGTATAATATTATAAATAAGTAGCAATAAAAACGCATACTTAAAAAAGATTGATTCAGTCTCAAACACTTTCGCATTTAATATTTAACTAAACATGATACACAACATATTTACTGGCTCGGTGGCGCAGTTGGTAGTGAACCTGCCTTCTAAGCTTGGTTGCGTGGGTTCCATTCCCGCCCAGGGCAAGCATTCATGTGATAAACATTTGTGTTTGTTCTATGTCTGGGTGCTAATATCTATGCAAGTAAACAATAAAAAAATATTATTCAGTCTCTGGTAGCCATAGTATTAACTGCTTAGTTTGGGGTCAGACGACCGTGTGCAAGTATCCCGAATATTTATTTATTATTCCAGTTTTATAAAATTATTGTACAAAAAAATAATCAAATAACTCATCTAAAATTATATGTGCATATTTATATCGACAGAGTTTTGTAAAAAACACTTTATTACAAATACTGCAAGTCATGATGATAAGGATAACGTAGATATTCTACTTTAGGAAAATATTTATAAAGTTGGGTGTTAAAACGGAGTATCTCCAGTCAGAACTGTGTAGTAAGAGAGACAACACGACCATGGCACCAGAAGTTAAATATACTAAAGTATGTAATTTAATTCACTTAACTTTAATTGTTATTTTTTGTTTTTGAATGTTACAGATGTAAATATAAAATATTTGTAGTTTTATTTTTGGAATAAAATCGTTTTCTCTTAACACCAATTCAATTTAATACTATTATTTAGGTATTTTTTTTATAATATATAAATCATCATCATCATTTTCAGTGCTTAACTGTGTAATCTTGTTTTGGTGGCTAAGTAATCAGTAAATAATTTTAGAATCCTTTTTTTCCTCGAGTCACAGTGAAATTGGAATTGTAAATTTTCTTTCAAATAAATTAAAGTCTAACTCCAATTTATTGTTTTATGAAATATGTTTTCAGCTATTTATTGACAACGAGTGGGTGGATGCCAAGAGTGGCAAGACCTTCGCAGCGTACAGCCCTCACGATGGATCTTTGATCGCCAGAGTAGCGGAGGGTGGCAAGGTAATTATCACACAAAAATTTCCGTATAGATTATACTTTTTTTGTACACGTACGTTTTATAGACACAGGGATATAGGGAAACGTTATTATAACTTGCCATCAGCTAACTATGTTAGCTAGAGGCGCCAGTAGCGCTCCCCGAACGCTTCAACTATTTTTTTAAATTAAAAATTACATGCAACGATTCATACAGAGTTTAAAATCGCGCTCACCCGATGTTACATATCTCTGAAATAAAATTTAAATCTAAATGGGTTCGTTGGCAGGCGTGAACTGCTGAACCAATTTGTCTTTCGAGGCAGAAACCTCGAATATTTAACATTTAATAACGACCCTCGGTTCATAGGCCCAAACATATAGGTTAAAGGCGGTCCAGCACCGCACTGGGTACAAAGTTTCAGGCATTAGCTAGCTAGATAATAAATGTACAAAATAGATTGAAAAATTAAAATCGTTCTTTTTAAACAGGCTGACATTGACGCGGCAGTGAATGCCGCTAAACGTGCCTTCCATCGCAATTCGGAATGGCGATTAATGGACGCTTCTCAGCGAGGGAGGCTGCTGAACAAATTAGCTGACTTGGTGGAAAGAGATTACGAGTACTTAGCTGATTTAGAGTCTGCTAACAATGGAATGCTGCTCGCTCCTGGAAAACAACGCATGAAGAACATTGGAGACAGTGTAAGATACTTTGCTAGCCTGGCTGACAAAATACAAGGAGACACTATTCCAACAGGTAAGACAATGAAAATTACATAAAATTTGCACCGGGACCAAATATAGCTGAAAAAGATTTTCTAATTTTTTATCGCTTTTTTTTGTTTAGTGTATTATTTTTGCTGTTACAGATGGAGATGTCTTTACGTATACATTAAAACAGCCTGTAGGAGTTTGCGGAATTATATTACCTTGGAATGGGCCGATTGGTATATTTCTATCAAAAGTCAGCACATGTTTGGCTGCAGGTTAGTGAGTTTTGCTTTTAAGTATTATAAAATATTTATATTTATTAGTTCTCTTTTTCTCATACGATAATGGCATGTTATATTCATAAAACCGTACGTGGCTATTTGCAGGGTGTACCGCAGTTGTCAAGCCTGCAGAACAGACACCACTGACAGCATTGGTTTTGGGCGCCTTGATAAAGGAGGCCGGCTTCCCGCCAGGAGTTGTAAATATAGTGAATGGCTTCGGAGAAGATGCTGGAGTTGCCCTAACACACCATCCTGATGTCGCAAAGATTTCTTTTACTGGTTCTGTTGAAGTAAGTAGTAGAATGACGTTTTAAAATGGCGTTAGTGGATTCAGCTGTATCGTAAAAAGGTGATACATAAGTTATAATTTTTAGGTTGGCAAGCTGATACAGCAAGCTGCTGGAGTTAATAATCTAAAACGTGTCACGCTGGAACTTGGAGGCAAGAGTCCGCTTATCATCATGAATGATGCCAATCGTGAGTATTAAAAAAATTGTATTCGTAAAATATTGAACCCATTGTGCAGGTTCATAATTTTTTGTAAACTTGAAAGATGCCATCATGATACGATACGGTACCGGTTTCTTTTAGAAGCACTGTAACTGTTACCTCACTCGCAATTCAAAACTCAAACATAGAAGTTTAAAAATAATGTATTTTGTCAATACTCATTTTTGACATATTATGTTCGGAGAGATTATTCCTGCAAAGGCACCCCCAGTTCATATCCCTTGGGACTAGAGGTACATGGTTATCTTTGTTTTCAGTTGACCTAGCGGTACCAACAGCAGCTATAGGAGCTTTTGGCCACCAAGGGCAAATATGCGTCGCTGCTTCTCGCTTGTTCGTACAATCTGATATCTATGACAAGTTCGTTGAGGCTGCAATTAAGTATGCAAAGTCTATTAAAATTGGGAATCCTGCTGACCCCAGCACTCAACATGGACCACAGGTACTTATTATCCGACTACTATATTTAATAGCAAAAATGTATAAATTGTTGTCCTAATATCAAATTCAAATGACAATTTAAGGTTTATAAAACGTAAGCAAGTAAAATTTTCTTGTTTAGGTCGATGAAATACAGATGAAAAGAATTTTGGGATACATAGAATTGGGCAAGAAGGAAGGAGCTAAGTTGATGACAGGTGGCAAGCGCGTTGGGACTACTGGATATTACATTGAACCAACCGTGTTTGCCGACGTCACTGATGACATGACCATAGCTAAGGAGGAGGTAAGACCTGTTTTGTAAGAGAAACTGCCTGAACTGCCTGGTCTGAACTGCAAGGAAGTATTTCCTTGCAGTTCAGACCATTACTTTATGATATATTTTTCAAATCTACGGTCGGCGCGCAGTTTTATCATTCTTACCTTTTCTTGACAAAAACTAACTAATGACTAAATTTCCAGATCTTTGGTCCCGTGCAGAGCATTATTAAGTTTGATACTCTGGATGAAGTGGTGGACCGCGCTAACGCCACCAGTTACGGGCTTGCGGCTGGCATCTTCACCAGCAACGTCAACAACGCACTTCAGTTCAGCAAACTCGTTGAGGCTGGTATCGTATGGTAAGTAAAAATAATTCTCTTTTTACCCGACTGCGCAAGAAGGAGGGTTATGTTTTTCGAGTGTATGTATATAAGCATGTATGTATGGATCTTTGTGGGTATGTATGTATGAATGAGGTTTCTTTGACACGCTTACAGTCTAAACAGCTTGATAGATTTCGACATGTGAGATGTCATCTGAGTCGTCTTGATAGTGGAAGTGACATTGGGTACAACATTTCATACCGAAATACCAACCCGAATAGGAAATCTATGATGGTGACAATTACTTAATTCCAATTTAGCTTCGGAACACATGCGTTACATGCACTAACAAGTAACATTATTAAAAGAAAACAAGCGAGAGTCTTGTCGTCGAACCGTCGTTGTCTTGACAGTGAAAGTGACATTGGGCACAACATTTTGGCTACCAAGACTATCAAGACGACGACGGTTCGACGACAAGACAGTTTCTTGTTTTCTTTTAACACTGTTACTTGTGAGTGCATGTAAAGCATGTGTACCGAAGCTAAATTGGAAGGAAGTAATTGTCACCATCATAGGACCAGCTCTTAGCGTTATAGTTGTTTTTACGGTTTGTCTAGGATGATTTTTGTTTGACTTCTCCTAAATATTTACTAGCTTATAAAAAATTCGCTTCACCTTTCGTGGAACTCAATTCTTTTATTATTGAGTGTTCGATTTCGTTCCATTAATACGCTGCCGTTGCTGATTGTTTTTTTTCATTTATTTTTTTCAGGGTTAACACCTATCTAGCCATCAGCCATAAAGCTCCATTTGGCGGTTTCAAGGAATCTGGCATCGGTCGGGAAAAGTAAGTACACGTCACTACGAGATACTATTACTTCGTCATGTTCAAATGGATCTACGAAATTTAGTATGGATATAGCTTATGCCCTAGCTCGAATAACACATAATAACTGCAAGTAACATCTTTCAGTTATAATGTAACATAAAAAAATTAAGACAGCTAGTTTTATTATTATTTTCTTGCAATTTGAGATTATGTGGTGCAATAAAACTGATTTTTAAAGCGGTTCTATGATATTATTATTTTAATAAATTTATTTTATAAATATTAAATAATAATTATTAAATATATTTATTTTTGTTATGATTGAATATCAGATAACATTGATAATGTGGTTCATAATTATGAAATCTCAAGCAATAAAATTAATAAATAAGACGCCCGCACTAAAAGAAACTTTGTAATTTCTCAATTTCCAAATTGAGAAATTGGCTATTATTAAAAGAACAATTTTCTTCTTCAAATTTCTGACAAATTTAAATTCTTTATCAAATTTTATAAATTTTAATGTCACTTTAGTATTAATCATGCTTAGCTTGTAACTCTTGATGGCACAAGACAATAAAAATTATCAGGGTACACTCTAATTAACAGTTAACTTCGAGTTAAAAAAACAGAACCCAAGATTCTGAAAATGCCCTATAAATATCATGGTAACCAGTTTTTTTTTGTTTTAGCGGCTTGCACTGTGTTGACGAATACCTGGAAGTGAAGACTGTTACTATGGCTCTACCAAAGAAATTGTAAATTATTCTTATATTTTAAATAATGTAATTAATAGTCCAAACTTTTGTTTTGTTTCATTGTAGTTTTTCTTTAATTCATTAGTAACTAATAAATGCTATTCTGATAGTACTATTACTAGCTATTTTTTTAACACATAATGTGCTTAAAAACTCCGATAATAAGTATTTACTTGAACATTAGTGTCTAAGTCTAGTGTCATAAAACTTTTGTAATAGATATTTACAGTGATATAAACTTTTGTTAAAACAAAGCTATTTTTTTTTTCGAAACGTTTCATTATAATTATTTACTATGGTTGTGAAACTCAAGCAGAGCATGTCACTTGAAAACAATTTGTGATTGATGCTAAGGGGTAAGCGTATCTACACTATGCAGGTTGAGGACGATAAGGTAATCCCCGCCAAAAGCTATTTAAAAAATCGCTGTCCCCTGAGAACAAAATGACAATTGCAAAAAGTGTACTTTTCAGGAAAAATAAAAAACTGAATTTTGTTATTTGCTTCTGAATCACTGGACTAACAGGGAGATAGTTCAGATAAAAGTCAATTTTTTAAGTATTCTTTTCATTTTAGTAGATGATTAATGAGATTAAAAATTAAATAGATACTAACAAAATAAGATAATACGCAAAAATTAATCAGCGTCAATAGTTACTTGTCCCTTATCCTTTTATTCTCGGTTTGTCCAAGCGCGGAATAAAAATTGTAACATTACCTTAAAACATTCTTCTATGTAAGGTCTCAAGTAATGAAAATTATGGTAACTTATCATTATATTCTGGTAAATATTCAATATTGTTTGTATGATAATAAAACTTTAGACTGCTATTCCTGCTTTCAAATAAAATTACAATATACATTACGCTATTTAACAGACTTCTTCGAACGGGAATATTATGGCAAATGATTTTACCATTTTGAAAATTGTTGAGAAATGTTGACCACATAGTCTGGTAATTTTGTTCGTGTAATTTTACGTGTTATAAAAAACTTCGAATATTATTACATTGTTTTACAACTTCACAAGTAACCGCAAGAAAAATATGAAAAAAATTCTAAAGATGTATTAAGCTTCACAAAAGTCAAATATGGCATAATATTAAAAACAAGACAATAGCGATTGTCATTTTGTTCTCCGGGGACAGCGAAATAATAATATGCGAATTACACTTAGAACTTAAAGATTCGTATATAATAGACAAGCTGCGCCCCGAGGTTTCACCCGCGGTTAAAAAGTATCCTTTGTGCTATTCTAGACTATAATCTATCTGTTCAGTCTTGCCATAAAATAAAATAAACAAGAGCAACTTTGGCTATGACCGTCGATTTCCGTTCTGCCAATAATAAGTAGCGGGAAGACCCGCCATCTTTCTTCCGTTTTTGAGTCGTCAACTGTCTGTCGTCGTGTTCGCATTGCTCAAGCGCAACACGCATTATTTTTCGTTTCTTTTTTTGAAAGTACAACTCGGACCGACCAATCGACCCTTTTTCGCGCCGTTAATACGTCTAATCGTAGTAGACAGGACTTTAGTGGTTTAGTGCACGGCGGTGAATACGCTTTCGTGCAAAGGCCGGTCAGGCCGCTACACCGTGACCGGGTGGTGGAGAACTGGGCCCAGCAACCTTCGCCTCCTGTGTCCAAGGCCAGCAGCAGCGCTCCCGGCAGGTAAGCAAACCATCTAAGTCCTGGCTCTTAAAGCAAATTTTTCGTGTCGCCATTAAAACCTACATACAGTCCACTCAATTATCGAACATTTTTGGTCATTCGAACCGGATTGTTAATGAAACAGTCCTAATTTGCATTATTTTCGTAATATCTGTCGATTTGTCGGTCGAAAATTACTTTTTGTCGTATTAAATTGCATTAATTTTCGTTATTTCGTCATACATTCTTTCGTTTTGTAATTTACATTAGACAATATGGCCGATTTGGTCTGACGAAATATCGTGGTCGTAGAAATAATATTTAATTTTGCAAATCAAAGTTACATATTTATCTACCTACATTTTAAAGTTAAAATACCTTTTCGTTTAAAAACTTATTTTAAATATTTTTGTCTTTGGTCAATTTTAAGTTTCGTTCGGGAATATTAAATAGTTAGCTCTGTGGGAAATAAATTATTTTTTGTCTATGGTCGATTTTATTTTTTCGTTTGTTTGAATTGGTGCTCGTTCTTGGCTGTCATTGTCAGGTGCCTTAGTGTCAGTTGTCAATACTCATTCAAATACCGGCTTTTTCGGTGAAAAGTTTTCGTGAATAACAATTTAATTAGTGATTGCAAAATGAGTGTTGAAAGTGCTAGTGAATTTGTAGAACAAGAACCAGACATGGATAGGACTGCCCGGGATTATGCAGTATTGCGATTAGAATACCTGGAGCAGAGTGATTTCGTGTGTTTAACGGATGTGTCTGAAATTCAATCCCAGTTTCATGACGCACAAATTAAGTTGTTATCGAGACTTAAGGGCAAAGCACAACAGAAACACGAACTCGAAGTTACTTATCACTTCGAGGATGTGGTCCGCCAGATAAAGAAGAGGCTGGCACAGGGCGAGACCAACTCAAATAGTAAACAAACTGCGACAGAATCCTTAGTGCAAGCGCGTTTACCTAAAATTGAAATAGGTAAGTTCGATGGGACGTTGGAACAGTGGGTCGCGTTTAAAGGATTGTTTGATTCCTTGATACACCAGCGTAATATAAGCAACGTAGAAAAGCTTCACTATCTGTTGTCAAGTGTCACGGGTCGGGCTTATGAACTCATAAAGAATTTCCCAATAACAGACGCGAATTATACCGACGCGTACAACTTGTTGCATAAACATTTCGATAATAAACGGTATATTGCCACACATTATTATGATAAGCTTGTACATTGTGCACCTTTGAAGAGCAAATCAGCTAAGGAACTTGAAAAATTACACAGGACCTTTTCTGAAAACATATCAGTGCTGGAAAAATATGCCTTGCCTGATAAAGACTTTATGATGTTTAGTTTATTATGGTCGAAGCTCGATAAAGCCACTAGGGAAGCTTTTCAACTAGATGTGAATAATGATGATATACCCAAGTTTTCTGATGTTCACAATTTCATTGAAAAGCATTACAAAGCTCTTCAAATGTCCGACATTACAGGACAAAAGGTTATTGCAAACCCGACTCAACACACTGGTGGATCAAGGAACAATAACAATAATAATAATAATCAATGGAAATCAAAACCTGCTTTAATAGTATCGAATAACTTGTGCACATATTGCTCAAAACAACACTGTCTTACTGCCTGTGAGGATTTCTTGAGTTTGGACCCAGGTGCACGCTTTAATTTTATTAAACAAAAGGGGCTCTGTGTACTCTGCTTGTCGAGTGGTCATAGATTAAAAGATTGTTGTGACTCTGCGCGCTGTAGTCAATGTGGTTTTTCGCATCACTCTCTACTACACTTCACCAATACCACACAGCGTGTGCCTCAACAGGTAGCAGGGCCAACTAGTAATACTAACAAGAATACTGCGTTAACTTCAATGAGTGGAAATGGTACCGTGCTTTTCGCCACTGCCAAGGTCTTGGTTCGTGATCAGTTTGGTAATTTCCAATCAGTGCGTGCTTTATTAGATTCAGCGAGTGCTTGTAACTTCATTTCGGAGAAGTGTGTGAAGCGGTTGGGACTGAGGACTTGGCGAAATAGGCAAACAGTGAGTGGCATTGGGCATGCCGTTGCTGAACCTCTTGGCTCACTCTCGTGTCGAATAAAGTCAGGTAGGCCAGGCTCATTATTGCATTTTGACTTGGAAGCATTTGTCTTGCCCTCCATTTGCGCCGATCAACCCTCTTGTCTTGTTGATACATCCCAATGGCCACATCTGAATGGTTTAACATTAGCTGATCCAGAATTTGCAATCCCAGGTCCCGTTGAGATGTTGCTTGATGCAAATATTTTTGCATCATGCTTACTACCTGAGGTGAAGCAAGGTCAACCGGGGCAACCTATGGCATTGAATACCACTCTTGGATGGATTTTGATGGGCGCTTGTACTGAACCCAGCTTGCCACAAATTTCTCGTTGTCGTACTAATACTAAAAATTGTCTTTTCGTTTCCAATATTAATTTGGATAATTCTATAAAAAGGTTCTGGGAGATTGAAGAAGTGAAACTCACCTCCAAATTATTGTCGAAGGAGGATCAAATGTGTGAAAAATACTTTGTCGCTAATCACCGTAGGGTCGAGAAAGAAAGGTTTGTTGTACCACTTCCCTTTGTCGATATACACAACAAGCCTACCTTTAAAAATTCTCGTGAAATCGCTTTAAAGAGGTTTGCCTCAACTGAACGCAAACTACAAATGAATCCAGCATTCAGAAAGGCATATGTTGCATTTATGGAGGACTATGAGGCCTGCCATCATATGGAGGAAGTAGAGCCCCCCACTACTAATGAGGGTGCCTTTTATTACATACCTCATCATGGCATATTGAGGCCGGACTCTATAAGCACACCTTTGCGGGTTGTCTTTGATGCTGGAGCTCTAGATGCTCAAGGTAAATCGCTGAATAGTACTCTCTACCCTGGCCCGAAGCTGCAGACTAGCATCTTCGATTTACTCCTACGTTTTCGCTGGCATGTTGTCGTTTTCAGCTCTGACGTGCAGAAGATGTATCGACAGATTTTGGTACCGGTCGAGGATGCAGATTACCAGCGGATCGTATGGCGTACCTCTCCGCTTGACCCTATTCGCGATTTTAGACTCCGAACGGTCACCTATGGTGTCTCTGCTGCTCCATTTCAGGCTCTCCGCAGCATAGCTCAACTATCTGTCGAAGCAGCTGAAGAATACCCAGCTGCCTCTACCGTATTGGGTAGAGATATTTATGTTGATGATGTTGTCTCTGGTGCTGATTCGCTTTCGAATGCTCTACAGCTCAAGTCAGACTTGATCCAGATTTTGTCGTCGGGTGGCTTCCACTTGAGAAAGTGGACTTCCAATTGCCCTGCATTTCTAGAGGGTGTTGCTTCGTCAGATCTTTATGACGAAAGCTTCAAGAGCTTTGATGAGGCGACGGACCTCTCTCTGAAAATATTAGGTCTGCAGTGGCGACCGACGTCAGATACTTTCGGTTTCAAGGTTTCCGATCAGGGTGACCTGCGTTGCACAAAGCGGACAATACTCTCGGAAATAGCTCGAATCTATGACCCGGTAGGATTCCTGGGCCCCGTGATATTCCTTGCTAAATACCTCATGCAGCTGCTCTGGGCAAAGGGAGTCGCGTGGGACGAGGAGGTACCTGAGGAAATCTCTTCGCAATGGTCACTTTATAAAAATCAGCTACCGTTACTTTCGTCAATTGCAATTCCGCGTCGATTTATCGATACTTTTGTCGCGCTACAACTTCATGGTTTTTGCGACGCATCGGAGCGTGGCTACTGTGCCGTCATTTATTTTCGGGTCATCAACGCCGCAGGTGCTTGCTCTGTGCACTTTTGTTGCGCAAAAACCAAAGTAGCTCCACTTCGAAAGCTCTCTATTCCCAGAATGGAGCTTCAGGCAGCTGTATTACTGGCTGACCTTATCAAATCTGTCGTTCAAGCGCTGGAACCTTTCCACCGCTTTGAAAACATTTTCGCTTGGTCCGACTCTACTGTCGCTCTGTCGTGGATCAAATCATGTCCATCGAAATGGAAAACTTTTGTCGCTAACCGCGTTAGCCACATCCAGGAAATTGTGTCTCCTGATTGTTGGGGACACACCAGTACTTTGTCGATGCCTGCTGATGTTGGATCACGTGGTATGCTTCCTGCTGACCTCGTGCGCTGCGACTTGTGGTGGAAAGGTCCCGCGTGGCTCGCAGAGCCTGAGGCTCACTGGAACACCTTTTTCGCGGAATTGTCGTCCGTTCCAGATGCTGATGTGCAGGAAGAGCAACGCATCTTCAGCCTCCTGACCGCTGTTGACGTCAATGTTGTCGATCTTCTAATAGAAAAAATATCATCGTTTTCTAAATTAAAGCGAATATTGTCGTACTGTCGTCGTTTTTCCCGTAATGCAAGATTACCGTTTCAAAAAATTGACGGCCCTCTAGAGGTAACGGAGACTCAGAGCAGCTTTGATTTTTTAATCAAGCATGCTCAGCAGGTTTCTTTCGCTTCGGAAATCGAGAAGGTAAAGAAGGGCTCTCTCAATTCACTTCCCAAAAGCTTGCGCAAGCTTTCTCCTTTCGTCGATGAGGCGGGTTTTCTGAGGGTGGGCGGTCGCTTAGCGAACGCCAAGGTAGAGTTTGCCGTCAAACATCCTTTGCTTTTGTCGCGTGATCACCGGTTAACTCACCTAATCATCCAAAATTACCATGATCGCTTCATGCACCCTGGTACTCAAACTCTCCATAATTTGCTAGCGCAAGATTTTTGGATCCTTTCGCCTAAACGAGCCATTCGTGCTGTCGTGTCGGGATGCATTCGATGCTTCCGAGCTAATCCAAAACCCACTCCTGCACCTTTCATGGGCAACTTACCTTCCTATCGAGTTAACCAGCTCAAAGCCTTTTCTTCGTCAGCCGTAGACTACGGTGGCCCCTACGACATTTGTTTGGGACGCGGTCGCGGTGTAAAAACTTTTAAAGCGTGGATTTGTGTTTTCGTCTGTACCAGCACTCATTGTGTCCATATTGAGCTGGCATCTGAGCTTTCCACTAACGCTTTTCTCGCCGCGTTGAAAAGATTTGTCGCACGTCGTGGTCGGTGTCATCAGCTCGTGTCCGACCAAGGCCGGAATTTTGTCGGAGCCAGTAACTACTTGAACTCTCTCATGCAGAGCGCTGCGTCTTCTCAGGACATTAAATTCTCTTTCAATCCTCCAGGAAGTCCCCATTTCTCTGGATTGGCAGAGGCAGGAATTAAATCTGTTAAGACTCATCTGACTCGTGTGATTGGGACTCAACGACTCACATATGAAGAGTTCTCCACTGTGCTCTCCCAAATCGAGGCTATGCTAAATTCTCGTCCTCTTACTCCATTGAGCTGTGATCCAAATGATCTGACGGCTCTGACTCCTGGTCATTTTCTCACCACTGAGCCTTTAACCGGGGTCCCTGAGGAAAATTTTGTAGAGCAAAAAATTAGTGTTCTTCATCGTTGGAAATTAATCCAAAAAATGCACCAAGACTTCTGGCAGAGGTGGCAAAAAGAGTACTTGCACACCCTGCAACAACGCCACAAATGGAACCACACTCACGACAACCTCACAGTCGGTAGCTTAGTCCTCATTATTAACGAGCAAACAGCTTCACTTAATTGGAATTTAGGTAGAATCGTTGCTCTACATCCTGGAGCTGACTCTATTTGTAGGGTGGCTACAGTAAAGACCGCACTGGGGAGTACAAAAGATCTGTCGTTAAGCTTTGCCCATTACCCTATCAAATTAACCAATAAAATTCGACCATATACTTAAAATATTTTTTATTATCGAACCATAGAATTAGTTATCGCTATCGTTACCATTATAATAAATAAGTAAATTCAATTTTCTCGTTTTAAATACGTTGCATTTAGGTGGGCGGAATGTTCAGTCTTGCCATAAAATAAAATAAACAAGAGCAACTTTGGCTATGACCGTCGATTTCCGTTCTGCCAATAATAAGTAGCGGGAAGACCCGCCATCTTTCTTCCGTTTTTGAGTCGTCAACTGTCTGTCGTCGTGTTCGCATTGCTCAAGCGCAACACGCATTATTTTTCGTTTCTTTTTTTGAAAGTACAACTCGGACCGACCAATCGACCCTTTTTCGCGCCGTTAATACGTCTAATCGTAGTAGACAGGACTTTAGTGGTTTAGTGCACGGCGGTGAATACGCTTTCGTGCAAAGGCCGGTCAGGCCGCTACACCGTGACCGGGTGGTGGAGAACTGGGCCCAGCAACCTTCGCCTCCTGTGTCCAAGGCCAGCAGCAGCGCTCCCGGCAGGTAAGCAAACCATCTAAGTCCTGGCTCTTAAAGCAAATTTTTCGTGTCGCCATTAAAACCTACATACAGTCCACTCAATTATCGAACACTATCTCTGTGCCAAATTTCATCCAGATCTGTTCAGCCGTTCTGGTGTGAAAGAGTAACAAACATCCATCTATCCATCCATCCATTCTTACAAACTTTCGCGTTTATAATATTAGTAGAATAAGTAGCAACAAAAATTAAAATTACAAAAAATAGGATTCATTCAATTCAAACAATTTCGTAATTTAAAATTAACATGAACCAAACAATTTGGATTGGTCAATATTTTTGGTATTGTTTTGTTTGGCTATTGTTTGGTGGCTCAGTTTAAAGTGAGCTTAGGGCGTGGGTCAATTTCCATCTAGGGGCAAACATTCATGGGATGAACATTTGTGTGTGTTCTATGTCTGGGTGCTAATATCTATTAAGAGGGCCGCGACGTTCTGAAATTTCCATTTAAACGCGCTAAACAAATTTCTAGAAAACCGATTGTCAGATTATGATGAAATTTAGCATGTAGGTACCTACAATTAAATTAACAATATCTTCGCCCCTATGTTCTTGGTTTTTTTTAAAACGTTCTCAAGCGAAAATAGAGCTATGAAAAATATCCGCATTTTAAGGGGTCATTTTTGACTGATTTATTCAATAGGTAGACAAAGCAAATCAAAAATTCCATTACATGGGGAGGTTGTCTACATCATTAGCTGTTAAATAAATCAATAATACAAGGGAAATTCTTAGTTACTTAAGAATGATTACGATAGTGCAAAAGTCATAAAGAAAATTGAAATTGCACTTTGTCACTCTGTAGGTAAGTTTAGAGGCTCGTCAGTATCATTACTCGCTCTCTTCACTCGTCTTCTTCTTCTAGACGAAATGGCGATAGAATACCATAAGCCAATGCGAAGTTAGTCTAGGTCGCCTAGGTCGAAATTAGTTAGGTCGCCGGACTCTTAAGGAAACATTAAAAAATATTTTTCAGTCTCTGGTAGCCATAGTACTAGCTGCTTAGTTTAGGGTCAGACCGTTTTTTTTTGGTACAATAAGTGCAAAAATAAGTTTATTAAATAAATAAATAAGTTTATTATTCCAATTAAACAAAATTATTGTAAAAAAATCAAATCTTATCCAAAATTGTACGTACATAAAATATTTCTATCGACAGAGTTTTGTAAAAACAATTTTATAACGAATACTGCAAGTAATTGTGATAAGGATAACATAGATATTCCACTTCAGGGAAATATTTGTAAATTTGGGTGTTTAAACGGATTAGGTCCAGTTAGAACTGTGTCGTAAGAGAGACAACACGACCATGGCACCAGAAGTTAAATACACTAAAGTATGTAATTTGATTCACATAACTTCAATTGTCATTTTTTGTTTTTGAATGTAACAAATTGTTAACAGATGTAGAAATAAAATATACTTAGTTTTTTTTTTGCAAAAAAATCGTTTTCTATAAATACCTAGTTTCAATTTAATACTTTTACGAAAATTATATTTTTTACAATGTACTCGTATAAATCATCATCATTATCAGTATTTTACAGTGTAATCCCGTCTTGGCGGCTAGGTAATCAGTAAATAATTTTAGAATACTTTTTTTATCACGACTCAATATCAATTTGAATTGTAAATTATCTTTGAAAGAAATAAAAGTCTTATTCCAATATATCGATTCATGAAATATGTTTTCAGCTATTTATTGACAACGAGTGGGTGGATTCCAAGAGTGGCAAGATCTTCGGAGCGTACAATCCTCACGATGGATCCTTGATCGCCAGAGTAGCGGAGGGTGGCAAGGTATCACTCAAAAAATATCCGTATAGATTATACTTTTGTGTATGTGTACGGTGTATAGACACGGAGTTCTGGGGACACGTTATATATATTATACGATAAATTACGACACGATATATTTTAACTTATCCAAGTTATAATGTATCGTGAAATAAGAACTCTGTCTGAACTGCGACTGACGCAACGCACTAACACAGTTTGCTAGTCGCGTCAAACAAGTTCCCCGAACGCTTCTATGCAAAAAAATGACATGCAACGAATTATACTGAGCCTAAATCTTGCTCGCTCGATTTTGAATCATTGAAATGAAATTTAAATGGGTTCGTTGGTAGGCGCGAACGGCTGAACCGATTTCTATAATTTATTAGATATGCAAGGCAGATGACCGAGGGTCGGTTCTTAGGCCCAAACCTTCAAAGGCCGAGGTACGAAGTTGCAGGCATGAACTAGCTAGAAAAATGTATAAAAACATTATAATTTTAAACAGGCTGACATTGACGCGGCAGTGAGTACAGCTAAACGTGCCTTCCATCGCAATTCGGAATGGCGATTAATGGACGCTTCTCAGCGAGGGAGGCTGCTGAACAAATTAGCTGACTTGGTGGAAAGAGATTACGAGTACTTAGCTGATTTAGAGTCTGCTAACAATGGAATGCTGCTCGCTGCAGGAAAACAACGCGTGAAGGCCGGTGCAGACAGTCTAAGATACATTGCTAGCTTGGCTGACAAAATACAAGGAGACACTATTCCAACAGGTAAAGACATTGTTAACATAGAATGTGCCTTAGTACCAAATAAAGCTAAACAAGCTATTTTTTATTTTGTAGGTTTATTGTCTAGTGTTTTATTTTTGCTGTTACAGATGGAGATGTCTTTACGTTTACATTAAAACAACCAGTAGGAGTTTGTGGACTTATATTACCTTGGAATGTGCCCATTGGTATGTTTCTATCAAAAGTCAGCACATGTTTAGCTGCAGGTTAGTGATTTTTGCTTTTAAGTATTATAAAATATTTATTAGTTCTTTTATTCGTTTCCGAAAACGACATGTCACATACGTTGCTATTTGTAGGGTGTACTGCTGTTGTCAAGCCTGCAGAACAGACACCACTGACAGCACTGGTTTTGGGCGCCTTGATAAAGGAGGCTGGCTTCCCGCCAGGAGTTGTAAATATAGTTAATGGCTTCGGAGAAGATGCTGGAGTTGCCCTAACACACCATCCGGATGTTGCAAAGATTTCTTTTACTGGTTCTGTTGAAGTAAGTAGTAGAATGACATTTGAAAATGGCGTTAGTAGAGTCAGCTTTATTGCGGAAAGGTTACATAAGCTGTAATTTTTAGGTCGGCAAACTGATACAGCAAGCTGCTGGAGTTAACAATCTGAAACGTGTCACCCTGGAACTTGGAGGCAAGAGTCCGCTTATCATCATGAATGATGCCAATCGTGAGTGTTTTATTATCGTTTTCTTCCACCCTTTTCTTGACATAGTATTTGGAAATTTACACTTTCTGTTAACTTTTTAAAGTTTAACATGTCTTACTATTTCACCATGTCTGAAGTTTGCTTTAGAATCTTCTATTGGCTCAGTTCTCCACGTAGTTTAGGGTCGTCTCTTTATGTAACCATACAGCTTCTTTCCCTTGTAATGGTGGCCCTAGCTTACTTACACGTAGTCGTTGTGGGTTTTGTTTAGCTTAGAGATTCATTTCGCGAACTTGGACGGTGGCGCCATAATGACGATGTATCTCTTTTAAAATAACTATAATAATTTTTGCATTGTTTTACATCACATTTGTTTGACCACATTCTCGAACATAGAAGACGACTTAATACGTCGGTAGTGTTTATTGACGGGGAGATTCTTCCTGCAAAGGATCCACCAGTTGGTATCCCTTGGGACCTTAGATACATGTTTGTGCCTCCTGTGATAAGTGATTTAAGTCGAGTTATACCCCTTTTGTGATTTTTACATAGAAATACCCTTTTTTTTGAGTTTTACATAGAAATGATCAGAAAAAAGTTACAATTTCTTGGTCCAACTCACGTTCTTCTATCTGCTATAGTTTGGAGATCATTTTGTGCAAAATGATATAACTGTAAGGATTTTGGCAAAAAATCGTGACTATGGAAATATTGTGTGAAGTTGTAACCATACATTGTTTTTCGCGCTTCGTAGTATAAGAGTGATTATATAGCGATTATATTCGTTTTCACAATTTATTTTTCAGTATATCTATCTTAAATATTGATAAATGTATTTAGAGTTATATCACATTAAACTGATTTTACTCAATAATGATTGAGATATAATTCAACACGTACCTACAAATACGAATCTTAATGTATCCCTTATCAGTAATAACTAATACATCTCGACTTATATTATCCTACACAAATCAATTTTGATGTGTAAATGAATTATAAACTGAATGTTATTTTTATTTTCAGTTGACATAGCCGTACCAACAGCAGCTATGGGAGTGTTTGCCAATCAAGGGCAAATATGCGTGGCTGCTTCTCGCTTGTTCGTACAATCTGATATCTATGACAAGTTCGTTGAGGCTGCAATTAAGTATGCAAAGACTATTAAAATTGGAAATTCTGCTGACCCCAGCACTCAACATGGACCACAGGTACAACTACGATATAATTTTAAATACAAATGTTAAATCAGTTGTCCTAATATCAAATTCAAACGCTGTAAGTTTTATAAAACGTAAGCAAATAAATTTTTCTTTTTCAGCTCGACGAAACACAGATGAACAGAATTTTGGGATACATTGAATTGGGCAAGAAAGAAGGAGCTAAGTTGATGACAGGTGGCAAGCGTGTTGGGACTACTGGATATTATATTGAACCAACCGTGTTTATCGACGTCACTGATGACATGACTATAGCTAAGGAAGAGGTAAGACCTGTTTTGTAAGAGAAACTGTGGCGTACTGCAAGGAAGTATGTTCAGACCATTACTTTATTGTATATTTTTCAAATCTACGGTCGGCACGCAGATTTATCATTCTTACTTTTTCTTGACAAAAACTAACTAATGACTAAATTTCCAGATCTTTGGTCCCGTACAGAGCATTATTAAGTTTGATACTCTGGATGAAGTGGTGGACCGCGCTAACGCCACCAGTTACGGGCTTGCGGCTGGCATCTTCACCAGTAACGTCAACAATGCACTTCAGTTCAGCAAACTCGTTGAGGCTGGTATCGTTTGGTAGGTTAAAATAATTATCTTTTTAGTGCATGCAACGCATGTGTTCCAAAACTAAAAATTGGAAGGAAGTAATTATCGCTATCATATTATGCCGATCATTTTGCGTATTAGGTGTTTTTACGGTTTTATGGAACGATTTTTGTTTTACATCTCCTAAATTATTGACTAGCCTGTCAAAATTGTCATTTTGCCGTTTATAGAACGATATATGCTGCCATTGCTGATTGATTTTTCTTTATGCAATTTGTTTTTTAGGGTTAACACCTATCTAGCGTTCAGTCATAAAGCTCCATTTGGCGGTTTCAAGGAATCTGGCATCGGTCGGGAAAAGTAAGTAAACGTAACTACGAGAGACTATTACTTCGTTACGTTCAAATAGATTGAGGAATTTTAATAAAATTTAGTATGGATATAGCTTATGCCCTAGCTTGAATAACACATAAACTATACTTTATAACTGCAAGTAACACCATGAAGGCAGCTAGTTTTATTATTTTTTCTAGCCATTTGAGATTATGTGGCGCAAAGAAACTGCTTTTTTAAGCGGTGCCAAATGAGGTTAAATAATTTATTTTAGTTTTAATTGATTAACTAAATTAAATGTGATTCATAATTACGTAATCTCAAGTAATTAAACAATATAAGTTGCCTGCACTAAAAGTAACTTGGTCCAAATAAAGAAATTGGCTATTAGTCTGGCTATTGCATAAGATACGGATTTAAATTTTTAAACACAGGGTTTATTAACTAAGAATTAAAATTGTACAATTTTTAATGTCACTTTAGTATTATGTTTAATTATGGTTAGCTTGTACCTCTTGGTGGCACAAGACAATTTACCAGGGTACACTCTAATTAGCAGTTAACTTCGAGTTAAAAAGAGAACCCAAGATTCTGAAAATGCCCTAGAAATATTATGGTAACCAGTTTTTTTTTGTTTTAGCGGCTTGCACTGTGTTGACGAATACCTGGAAGTGAAGACTGTTACTATGGCTCTACCAAAGAAGTTGTAAAATATTTTTTTTTTGTTTTATTAAGTAATTAATAGAGCAAACTTCTGTTTGTATCATTCTAGTTTTTTGTTAATTTATTAGTAATTAATTAATGATGTTCTAATGTGCTACAAAATCATGTGAGTAAGTATTTACTTGAACATTAGTGTCTTAGTCTAGTGTCATAAACTTTTGCAATAGATATTTACAATGACATAAACTTTTGATTAAAAAAATGCTATTTTATTATTAAGTACTATTCATGATCTTCGTAGCATAAAAATATTCCAGTAAAAATATACAAAGAAAAACGGTGTTTTTGGAAGTCGGTAAAGAGATAATAGATGGGTTTTGGAGCTAAGATGCGGTCTAACGATAAAATATGCAATTAACAATAATAAAAAAGCCAGAATCACTTTTTTTTTGTTTTGCCTGTGGGGTAGGCTAAAGCCAACATGGCTATACCGCCTTGTCATCCGTATGACTTTTTCGTACATGAGTTGATAAATCTAAGATGAAGATGATAGAGGAGAGGGTGATGAAAAGTGAGATGAATCCCTCCCCTTTTCCCATTTTAGTAAATCCGTGGATTGAAAATTTATGTCGAGTTTTGTAGAGAACACGAAAAGTAGCATTTCCTAATGTTTGTAACATTTGCCCACCCTCGTGCAGATTAACGAACCGGTAGACGTTAATAATCCCCACTTTAACACTCGAAGAATCACAAGTTTTAGAAAATAATACAAAATCACGACACCATATTTTCGGTTCCCGCCAAAAAACTCTTAGAAAATGACACAAAATTACGATTGCACCTTTTCGCTTCCCGCCGAAAACTCCCGACGTCATTATTAAGAACTGTCAATTTATTATTTTATTTTCTAACTTGTTTCCAAAAAGGTGCAATAGAATCGACCTCTTTGTGTTGATGTAGGTAGACATCTTTAATATGACTGATAATTGTAATTATATTTATTCTGTAATGTTTGTAACATTACAGAAAATTTAACTTTTACAAAAATTATAAATAAGTAAGTACTAAATAAACTTATGATTGTTTCATTTAAAAATGTAAGACATTTTTACAATTTTTAAAGTAATTTATTTTAGGAGTTGGTCCAATATAACCTAATCTGTGTATGTTAAGATAAGCTTGTATTTATTTTACTGATAAACATTATCTATTTTTGTTCAGTCAGCCCGTCAGTATTTTGGGTAATAATACCTATTTACATTCATATGCCTATTTTAAAAACTGACAAATCTTTCTGACGTGTTAATTTTTATCTTCCTACTGATAATGATTGTTTTTATTTATTCAATAACATGTAATACACACATAAATAAATGACGCTTTATCAACATTTATTATGACAGGGCTCAGTTGCACCAACTAACTTTAACGATAACCAAAAATCTAAAGTTAACCTAACCTAACCTAACCAGGGGTGCGAGCATGGACTTTAGTCGATTTGAAACGTCAGTTTAAACGTTTACCGATTTAAAATCGGTAAACTCATTACAAATTTGTCGACTTAGACGATTTGAAACGTCAGTTTAAATCTCCATCCATGCTCGCACTCCATGCTCGCACCCCTGGTTGCTGTTCGGTTATCGTAACAAGTATAAATTCAAAATTAAAAAAAACCCTTGACCGATTTTCATCAACACCAATTTTCATTAAACACAGCTAAGAATACTCCCGACTAATTACTATTTCAAACAAAAAAATAACAAAATCGGTTCATCCGTTCGGGAGCTACGATGCCACAGACAGACACACTGACACGTCAAACTTATAACATCCCCTCGTTTTTGCGTCGAGGGTAAAAAATAATACCAAAGCGTAGGTACTAAATCAGCCCATAGATTTTACAGATTTTCATTTTTAGTAATCGTTAAAGTTAGTTAGTGAAACTCAGTCTTGGTATAAATAAATACCGATATATTCTAGTGTTGACTTAAACTTTCGCTGTAAATGGATAAATAAACTCTTTTTTGTTAGTTACCAAAAATTATAAAACAAAACTTTAAAACTAGTGTAATTCTTATCGCTAAGAGCAATCTCTTCCTGGCAATCTCAAATATGAGTTTTACTTTTCTCAGGTTCCTTCGTTTGTCTTACTTCCTACTAATATTATAAACGCGAAAGTTTGTAAGAATGGATGGATGGATGGATGTTTGTTACTCTTTCACGCCAGAACGGCTGAACAGATCTGGATGAAATTTGGCACAGAGATAGATTATAGTCTAGAATAGCACATAGGATACTTTTTAACCGCGGGTGAAACTGCGGGGCGCAGCTAGTAAGTAATAATTAACTTACATCACCGTCATATTCAGAATGATTACTCCAGTTCCCACTACCCTCACTTAAATCCTCTTCTTCCATAATTCACTACACTTTTTTGACACCAATACTTTCTTCACTATTTCACCTTGTTAACTATTTTGGTACGAATATCTGTTTTACTAAAATATTTTTAACATGCGCTTTGTTCATGGCTTTGTTTCGCGTGTGTGACTAAATTGAGGATACTATGGTTTTAGATGTAAAAATAACAGTAAATACAGTAAGGGTTGCCTGCAAATTTTTTGGTGGATTCTACTCCCACATATTTATTTTTATTTTATGGCTGCAAATATCTATTATAAAATATAGGAAGATTTTTGTAATATAAAGAGTGACATTAAGTGTAAGTATATTTAGATTAAAACAGTTTCATCTTGACAAAGCTTACTATACTATTGACGAATATAAAATTTAAATTTAATGTAAATCTTAACTTTGTAAAATAATTTTCATTGTTTTGGTAGTACCTAAATTTAATGTGATTTTGACTACTCTATTTGTATTAGGTTAATCCTGTAAGAATAGGTGTAATGAGAAACAAATAAATAAAATAAATGGATACATATAAAAAATAATAATAAATAAAATATTTAAATTAAATCTATACAATTTAATTTTAGAAACATTAATATATTATAATGACTACGATGACAATAATAATAAAATTTCAATGTTTATTAACCATCCTCCTCTCTTTTTTTGAACAAAAGAATGGAGTACTTTGAAAATAAGCCCTCTCTTCTAAGTTGCTGTGCCCGACGGGGTCCGTTGAACTATGTACCTAATGCAATATTGTGTTTTGAAACATAATGTGTACTGTACGGCTTATGGCAATAAATAATCTGAATCTGATTTACTCTACCGCTGCTGTGTTCTGCTGTTAGAATTTGCTTTAACTGAATTGATCTGACTTTACTGAGTATATTTGCAAATAAGAATGCTTACTAAGTAAAGTATATTATGTATACTTAGTAAAGTCAGTACTTAGAAGTAGACTTGACTTTACTTTTTAAACTTATTAAAGTCAGAATAGCAAATACTGACAGCAGACCACCGACCACGTCAACACTACAGTTACTAGAGTTGACTCGTAATTATTTCTAAGACTGTTTTTCTATCTTTAGAATAATAATATTTAAATTACGTATTTTTTTAACCAGAACGTAGTTTTATAATTATCCTATTTTTTATATTATACTTAAATAACTGAGATTGTTTTTGATTATGTTTATTTGTTATACATGTTCACGCTTAAACACATTTGGACTAAAGTTTAGAACAGAAATAGCTTACTCTAGCCTAAGGATTAACACGTTAGGTACAGGTAGGTAATAAAAATTGATTAATTTACTTACCTTTTGCTTTGACCAGTAAAAAGCTTTTCTTTCTTAGTCATCTGTCTTATGTTCAAAGCTCTACGAATGTGTGTAGACGCCATACTGTCTAATCATATAGGTAATGTCCATATCAGGAGGTATCTTCCTCAACACTCGAGATAAGAGTCCAGTTGCAGTAGTCCATTTAGCTGAAAGCTTTTTTATCATGTTTGATTGATAGTGTCAAATAAACCTATGACTCGTCTGAAGGTCATTGTTTTGGAGTAATCGGTTGAGGTGTTATGTTATTTTATTAGTAACAAATAGGAGATCTAGCTTATCGTATGGCCAGAAATACGTATTACGTATTTCTTCTTGAATGAAGAAGTATGCAAAATTCACTTTCGCTTACGTGCAAGCGCAACGCTATTTCATTTTTAATTATGCGGTGCTATCCTATTTGATTTACGGAAGAAAACATACTATTATTATTACGCCTATATAAGATTAAAAAGGAAAAAAATACTAAGTTACTACTAAGAAATAGAAACTACGAGTAATATTACCAGACTGTGCTATTTTCTGAAATGACGTAATTTTTATTTTCACGACATCTAGCGGAATTTCCCTACACTAACTTTGCTCTACGTATTACAAAATTCAGAACAGTTCGGTTCAAAAACGATTTTCCTGTTTAGGTTCTAGGTTTTTGTATAGTTATACCACTTCTCGCTAGATGGCGCTGTAGTTAAATTAAATTAAATGTTATAAATAGCCTTTACTGTGATTTTTTCTTTCTTGTGTCCAGAAAATCATAAAAGATGAATAAGTATTTTGTATTAATTGCTTTGAAAAATTGAAAATGCACTTACATAATTAAAAATGGGTAAGTATTATTTTAGCTGTTATTACAGTATAGTTACCTACTCAGATAAAGGACAATAACTCACATTAATTACCACCATTTATATAGCCTACGTACTCACGAGAATTTTATGCTGATAATAGGTAATAATGGTAAGCATTACTTATAGATACCGAGAAATTATTACGTAGGTACCTATACCGTCAACATGTTTAAGCAACCCGTAAGTGTATTTTAATGAAGCATTTATTATACGTCATACAATTTCATTGTCTCTGTTTTCACATGATTTGATCCGCTTACCAAATGTTGTTTTGATGTGAATGGACACTTATACGACATTGAGATTGTTTGGATATTACTTGACAGTGGCGTATCCAGGATTATGTTGAGGGGGGGGGGGGATTGGGCTTGATAGAGTAAGCTCTATTATGGTAGGTAAGAGAGGGGGTGTTTTTAGCTAAGGATAACCTGTGTCATGATTTTACCAAGATTTTTTGAGTTGAACACAAAGCATTAAAAAACCGGCCAAGTGTGACTCGGACTCACGCTTGTAGGGTTTCGTACCATTATTTGTAAAATCGAATAAAAATTAATTGTATATTAATTATTATTTAAAAAGTTTGTTGTATGGGAGCCCCCTTCAATATTTATTTTATTCTGTTTTTTAGTCAGTTTTTGTTGTTATTGCGGCAACAGAATTGCATTATTCATTTCGACTATCTAACTATCACGGTTCATGAGATACAGCTTGGTGACAGACAGACATACGGACGGACAACGAAATCTTAGTAATAAGGTCCCGTTTTAGCCTTTCGGTACGTAACCCTAAAAACTAACGTATGTACATTTATGTACATTTACATCGTAGAGTGTGAATGATATATTTGGGGCTGTATATCGTCCGGCGAAGTGTGGGTGTTGTATTACACCTCTGCCAGCCCTCTCGGGGGCGTGACGATATGGATTATAAACTTTGAAGGGGGGGATTGGGCCCCTTAGCCGTCCCCTTCTCCTAGATACGCTAGTGTTACTTGATATCATACTAATGTTAGTTTAAACATGTTTAAGTTAGTGATGTATATCTTAAACGCGTATAACATGCATTGACGTAAGTTAGAGAGGAAAACTTTATTTTATTAAGTAGGTCCAAAAAACGTTGGCTAAGTCGACCGAACGAGCGTTAGCGAACGAAGCGTCTGTGCTTCAGGTTCGACAAAAATGCTTTTTTAATGTCCGAACTCTGTCTGTCATGTATGTATGTATGTACTATGTATGTATGAGGTTTCTTTGGCACGCCTTACAGCCTAAACAGCTTGATGGATTTCTAAATGTGAGGTGTCTTTTGAATCGTCTTGCTAGTGGAAATGACATAGGTTACAACATTTTGCTTTGTGTTTCTTTTAATAATGTTACTTGTTAATTATACACAAGTGATGCGGCGCAGGCACGCCGCTTTACGGTTTTCAGGACTAAACCCTATCAACGCCGCATCCTCACGTCCGTCCTGTATAATTTTCGCCTTAGAAGTACCAAACTAGTCCAATGTAGAAAAGACGAAGAAAAGTTTGATGAGTTTTAAGACTTCAGTACCAATTTCATATTGCACGAAATCAATGGGTCGACTGAAATACTTTTATGTAGAACTAGCTGCACCTCGAGGTTTCACCCGCGGTTAAAAAGTATCTTACGTGTTATTCTGGCGTGAAAGAGTAACAAACATCCATCCATCCATCCATCCATTTCGTGTTTAAGTAGGATTTAGTTAAGAATACCGCTAAATATTTGGTTGGGAACATTGTATTTAGGATTGTAGTTAACTCACTAAAAACCTCTTAAGGGTTCATTGTACTCATCAATATGGACAACTTTTACTATGAACCCAATCCTGAAATCGCGAAAAAAAACAGCTGTTCCATAAAAACAGTTTATTGGCCTGAAACAAAATGTATGGAACAGCTGTTTATTTTCGCGATTTCAGTGTTTTCCTCATAATAAAAGTTGTTTAAATTGATGAGTACAATGAACCCTTAAGAGGTTTCTGGTAAGTTACATATAACCATGTATAATTAGAAGTTGTTTAAGAAAAAAAAATATTCTTAGTATCATCTTTAGCAGGTTAAACCTACTACCTACTAGCTACTACTTACTAAGTTTAATTGGATTATTTCAAATTTTCAAAACATTTTTACTTAGTGCAAAATTAGGTTCGATAAATCTACCACTCTTACTCTCAACGCAATCCCGATGCAATCCAAAACTTTTCTACGCTTATTCAAATAAAATACACTAAGACAAAAGCAATAAGAAATCGTTCCTTCGAGTCCCGCAGACTGTGTGAAATCTAATAAACTCTGTCTGATAAAAATTCACTGAGACATACGCGATTGAAGAATTAACCGTAATGGGAAGAAATGACGCGGCTATTGCAAAGGGTGTTTCACCCACGTTCCACCCTCGGGGAGACGAATATGTGGATTGATTTGTACACAAATCAAGGTTAAGGGTGACTGGTTTTAGGCAGAGTATCTTCTTACTCTGATTGAGAAGTTTGGCTTCTGATTGTAGCTCATCGGATACATAATAAATGACGGTGTGAAGGCAGATGACATAATTTAAAACAGGAACTGACTTTCGTTGACATTTGTACGAATGTGTGTGCAACTGTTCATGTTTTTCATTTCTACCCGACTGCGCAAGAAGGGTTATGTTTTTCGAGTGTCTGTATGTAAGTATGTAGGTATGTATGAGGTTTCTTTGGCACGCCTAACAGCGTAAACAGTTTGATATATTTCGTAATGTCATTTGAATCGTCTTGATAGTGAAAGTGATATAAGGTACAACGTTTTGCAGCCTGGTTTTTGTTTTTCTTTTAATAATGTTACTTGTCAGATTGTAAACTAGTCCTTTGCCTGAGTGCTTAGTGTGAGTTTTTCTTGCTTTTCGATCGCGTAAAAGTAACTCCAATTTGTATGAAAATTAAAAAGCGCCACCTAGTGGGAGTAATGAGAAACCGCAATCGTGAATGCGAGTTTTTTGTTTACTGCCGACATTGACATGAAAAATTTACTTTTTCACGGTGAATTTACGTGAATAGAGTGACAAGCTCGATTGGCATTCACACTCGCTCGTTTTCGATTGTCGATCCGTGTGACGTAAACTCGTTTACGCTGTAGTAAAGTTATTAGATTTACTTTGAGCAACTCACACTAAGCACTCTGATAAGCGTGACGATTTCCCGTAGAAGTAATACGAGGTATAGCCTACGGAATGTACCTACACTGTAAGACGCCTAGCATAACTTGTGTAGAAAAAAAAAATTAAGCAAATTGTTGTAAGCATGTATGAAGAATTGTGGACAGTGACAGGAAAATAAGTGGCAGGTAAGAGTGCTAAGGGCCACTCAAATGTTCTTAACATCGATAAGGTGGAAGGTACTTGATAATTTGGATGTCTTCAATTCTCGAGTGAGTCGCTTTCTTCTAAGTAGGTAAGCGTGTTCCGTCGTAGAATTCGTATGCTGCTGCATCACTGCTTATCATCTGGCGAAATAGCGACTGAATCTAGTAATTAGTAGGTAATATCTATAGCTATAAGACAAATAGGAGATACTCTTAATCTTTGTTTATCGTATGAGTTACATTGTATTTGCGCCACATACTCGTATATCATGGACATGGAAGTAAGAGACTAGATTTCGCGACAGGTGCGCCTAGTGCGAAATCTAGGGTACTCTAGATATTTTCTCCTTTTTAACTGACTTCCAAAAAGGAGGTTTCTCAATTCAACTGTATAATTTTTAATGGGCATGTTACGCGATCACGCGTGAATCGATTTTAATCATTCTTTTCTGGTTTGTTAGATTAGAGGTGAGCATAGAGTTTGGTAGTTTTAGATATATAAATATATTTATTTATTTATAAAAATACGCCAACAGTGATCATATTACACTTTCAAAATTAAATTACTAAACACATGGAGCTGATAGGAACACCCTTTATAGGCGTATACAGCATTTGCATTAAACAATGGTAAAAAACAACAACAATTATTTAAAGATTAAAAATAAAAATACTTAATACATAGAAACAAAAGTAAAAGAAAGTTAAACAAAACAAATGCGAATATGTATATTATCCATATACATTTTACCGAAACGGTCAAGCAGTTTGTTTAACCAATAGTCTAAAATTGTTTACATGGCTGACGAATTACAGGGTGGAAAGTCGGTTTTTTAAGCTTTGCTTCTAATAATATACTTAAATTTCTTTATTTAGACATAAAGGTAGGATCAACTGGGGCAAATGCGTCTTTGGGGACAATTTGGTTTTTCGAGAATTAGATAGATAGATAGATAAACACTTTAATGTTCACACCAGAAAAAATAAAACAACAGAACAGGAAAACCTAAACTGTAAGAACTGTGTAACAACTGGCGGCCTTATCACTAAGAGCGATATCTTCCAGGCAACCTTAGGATGGAGAATCACTGACAGTCCCTTTAACTTTAACTTTAACAAATTAGGCAACTAACGCCATCTTGTACAGATTATTGCAACTAAAGACAGAAAAAAAGATGTAGGTCGCACCTAATTTGTGAAGGATTTGTCAGTAATTCTCGAAAGACGCAATTGCCCCACAGACGCATTTACCCCAGTTGACCCTACATTTTATTTTTTCTATGTCTGTTTTATGAATAAAATAAATATTACATTCCCTACTTTTATCTACAGAGGATCTCTCCTCACAAACAGACTCTACTCACAGGTGAAGGAACTGAAATAACATAACCGAGGCGCATAATTACCGCGTACCCTAATTACAAAACACAATTTTCTTTGTGTCGCAAAACTTCAATGTCTAGAGTCTAGACGTGTCATTTCGAATGCATCACGTTTTATATTACTTTATTATTACATGGCATTTATTGCAATGTGATAAGGTTCGAAATGGGTTAGTAAATGTGTGAAGTGCTGAGATGTGTAGACATCATTTTGTGTGCAATTAGGTGCAATGCGCTTTTGCGGTTTTAAGAGGGAGAAATGTTATTGTAACTTTAGATTTTGTTTAACTGCGCATGTTTTGAACTGAGTAAGTAAAGTGTATGTTTTCAAACGATATTAATGTACTTAATTGGATTTTAATTGGGAGCACTGATGTACTTAGTACAATACTTGTTTCCATAACACGGGAATTGCTCACGATTGATTGAAGTCCGTTTTTTATGCAAAATACTTTTTTGAGATGGTAACCTATATCAATACATAACTAGACAATCACGTCGGTTTTTGACTGTAAAAGTTTTAATCTTTAGCGCCTTATTTTTATCAGTGAAATTACTGATTATTGCAGAGCAAAAATCGCTAAGTGTTCCCCACCGTATTCAAAATTTGCTTTGTACCTAATGATGTTCCTAAATTAAAGTTCCTGTTAACTAAATTCCTTTATAAAAGTTTGTCCTAAATACTGCAGGAAAAATTTAGAAGTAAGTACCTACCTAGTGTTTAATTTAAGATTCCGACTGAAGGGCATGTATCCATGGTCATGAATAAATTATTTAAAAAAAATATTAGACTCAACTTACAGATAGCACACAGAATCATTAAAAAATCATGATATATGAAACAACAACAATAGTCTTCCTCGTTTAAAAGATCACCAAAGACGAGCAGAAAAAGACAAAATAATGAACTTACTTTTAATTATTTCCGATCCAAGGTTATTATATCAAGGGGTATATATGAGTACATACAGGGTTATCGGTATAGGATGTACTAAGCGTAAAGAGGGTCATTGTACTCATCATTATAAATAACTTTTACTATCGAGCCAACCCAACACATCGTAAAAATCATATCAGCTGTTCCATACAAAAAGTTCATTGATCATCGACAAAATGTCAGAACAGCTGTTTTTTTCCATGATTACAATGACCCCCCTTCGGCTTAGTACATCCTTTCCTGATAACCCTGTTTGTACAATGTATGACATACAGGCTGACCCACACCCACATAATACAACAAAGAAAGGAGTCTTTATAAAGGAGTCTAGAAAAAAGAAAGGCTTTTCAAAGGAGTCACTACCAATTCTATGACCTTTTAGCAAACATTAGTCCCAGACAGACTCGAGTTCTGAATAACTGTATAATGTGTGCACTTCTTATCGTGCGACATGCAGTCTCCCTAACGTACGGTTCGCAAAACAACGTGAGACACTTTAATTGTCTACTATTATAATTTTTTTTTTAATTCGGGTCACTTCCACATACGGTCGCCTGACCCCAAACTAAGCAAAGCTTGTACTATGGCTGCCAGGGACTGATATACATACTTAGATATTTTTAAATACATATTAACACCCAGACATAGAACAAACACAAATGTTCATCACATAAATGTTTGCCCTAGGTGGGAATCGAACCCACGCCCCCAAGCTCAGAAGGCAGGTTCAATACCAACTGAGCCACCGAGGCAGTCTATTGTCTATTTCAAATCACCTATGACACCTATGACAGGTAGGATCAACTGGGGCAAAGGCGTCTATGGGGCAATTGCGTCTTTCGAGAATTACTGACAAACCCTACACAAATTAGGCACCTCCTAAAGTACGCAGTTTGCAATGTATCGGTTGCTGAGTCATTTAGTGAGCGGCGACTCGCATTTTTTTTGCTACACGCTTACTGAGCTTGCCAAATACGAGACTGAGAGTCAGCCAGCGGAGTCAGACGCTTATAGTTTATTAGTCGGGACGAAGACTAACTACATTGTATTTACGGCTAAGGTATAAGTAGGTGGTACATAATATACATACACACATATCGTCACGCCTTTCCCCCGAGGGGGCTGGCAGAGGTGTAATACAACACCCACACTTCGCCGGACGATATTCGGCCCCAAATGTGACAGGTAGCTGGCAGAGGTGTAATACAACACCCACACTTCACCGGACGATACTCGGTCCCAAACATGAGCCTGTATGATGTAGCCTGTCGCCATACACTGGGCTCCAGTCATGTACGAGTAGCATATGACATACAATACATACATATATTCACATAATGACAAATTGGTGAATACCGTTGGCAGGGTTTGAACTCGCTTCCTCTGGCATAAGAGGCGGGCCTGCTCCAACTAAGCTATCATCGCTCGTTACATATGCAATACAATAGCCATTTCGTCCGAATATTTTGGGTTTTAGCATATTTGCAATAATTTTCTTCTTGTATTTCAAATAATGTCCCTCATTTCGGAGTCCCTTTTGGCATACGCCTCCTCCAATTGTCTCCATTCTGTCAGTCCAATTGTCAGTTCTGTCATTTGCCACTCCCGTCCAGTATGGCCCCAGAGTCAGACGAATGTCGTCATCTCATATTCTTGTTGGACGTACCTGTCTTCTTGTGCTGTCTTGGGTACCATATAGTGACTAGCCTACTCTCTTTGTTTAGCTTGCAAACCAGCATGTGTCCTTTTCTAAAGGCCCTGCGCCCTCCGCACTTGCCTTACTTTCGGTACGCTTTAGAGGCTTCAGTTGCCAACAGCAGTAGTCATTCACAAAAAAGAAAAAAAGCTTGTGTCCTGTCCATCCCCCTTTTTGATGATCAATACGAGCACAGTGTTGCATTGCACTGATTAATCTGAAATCTGAAACACACACACACACACGCTCTTGTACTATTTTTGCTAAAAGTGAGGTTTCTTTTTTCATTTTTGTATTATATTTTAATTTAACCTTCTGGAGCTGACGTGGTAGTATGACAGACACCGCATAATCGAAAAACATCTCCAGCATCGGTATTTTTCAAAAGGGGAACCCCGCACTCACAGTACCTTCCTGTCGCGGTCTCGTGCGTGCATTAGTGAGCCGGGTGCTGTCGCAGCACGCCCACGCATCGTGTACCGAGGGAGAGTGTCTACGAGTCAACCACGTCAGCGTTAAGGTATGTGTCTACTAAACAACCACGTCAGTTTAATTGTTATACATTCATAGTGTTTCCTAAACAACATATCAGTAACTATGTTTATTTTAGTTTAGTTTGTTTTTTGTGTTTTAGATGGCTCACTCAAGTTATAACCAAGAGGCATGTAGCTCTAAAAGATCGTCGTCTGGAGTTTTTAGAAGTCACGACGAGCAAATCTTACAGTGGTTAGAAGAGGAAAGCGAGCATGAGCTCAACGATGTAGACAATGTTGGCGATGACCCGGATTTTATACCTACCAGAAGTTCAGCACATCGAAGATGATGAAATCAATCAAATCAGTTGAGGCAGAGGATCTAGAAGAACCATGTGCAGAAGAGCAACTTGTTACAGACCGGTCTGAATACCATAAAGGTAAAAATGGGTTTATTTGGAATAAACAAGAGTGCCCCAGAACATCACGAATTGCAGCTCACAATATTATAAATTGCCAGGCCGCCAAAATGCTTAGAATTTTTAAGGCTATTTCGAATTTTGGTCCAAGCTTATTGACGATTCATTGTTGGAAGGTTTAGTGGCATACACAAATCAAAAACTCAATACATATCGAACCCGGTTCAAACAAAATACTAAGGTGGAACTTTTGGATAAAGATGTTACTGAAATGAAAGCGATTATAGGCCTTCTCTACTACTCGTCGGTATTCAAGTGTAATGACTCCGATCTGCGCATAATATTTGCCACTGATGGTACTGGCCATGAAATATCGATCTGTTCCTCCGAGTGGAAGGATTGTGAAGCTGTGTTCAGTCTGTCCACCAAAAATAAAAAGAGTATCAAAATATCGTTGCTGTGATTGTTCGAAGCCGATTTGCCTACAATGCTCCAAGCCACTTTGTGAAGATTGCCAAAAAAAAGTGTGATTTTGAAGATGTGATTATTTTTTATTGAACCAATGAATGTTTTTCAATTTAAGGAGTCTAATTAGTATAAGCGTTAACTACAATTTAAGTATAGCATTTATAAAAAAAAAGTCAATGTTAATTATTTTTTTCACTTTAGAGTATAGATATCTGATTTTAAAGGCTAATTCTAGTAATATGAATAAAAATTATTTAAATCTACGTGCACTTTAATTTTGGTATTCTATTACTTTTAAGATACAAGATAAACCGTCAATAAATAGGTAATAATTAATACTATAGGCCTTGTCTTCAAAATAAAAAAGATATAGGCTGTCAAAATGGTGTCTGGTAGACTACCACGTCAGTGGAATTGTAAAAACTAGCGCACGTCAGTCGCAGAGGGTTAAATTTATAAAATGTTTAACTAATCACGGCACCGTATCTAAACACTTTGTAACTCGTACCAGAAGTGACCCCTGCGATACAGAATTCTACTAGTGCAGGGGTTACAAGAAAGATGCTTGTAAGCTTTTGGCAAATAAATAATTTATTATTATTATGATTATTATTATTAATCTTGTTTCTGACCCATCAACGTTTTTTTTTTGTTTTCTGACCGTACTTAGAGCAAATATTCGCCTTTCTATCGGCACATCGGGCACATTTGAAATATTCATACGTTAACAAGAACGCATTAATGTTCAATGGAGCTTTATCAAATCTTTGCTCTACGTCTGCGATTTCTGCACTGATAAATGGTATTGTTGGATTTTTAGAACTGAATAAACAATTATTAAATTATGTAGAGTTATGAATACATAAACAATTCGGGACATTTTTTTACACACGGTCGCTTGACCCCAAGCTAAGCAAAGCTTGTACTAAGGCTGCTAGAGACTGAATTGTACATTTGTATTTTTTATTTTTGACGTGACAACGTCTTATAAATTGGTTTGCCGGGTGACACTTCAAGAAACTGCGTTACGCTCCGCTCACGTTATGCGCTCACAATGAGAGCGAGTGAGAGGCACGCCCGCGAGGTTAGCCCGCCTAAGAGCGAGAGAGACAGACATAAAAAGTCGTTGTCACGTAAAACTTTCGCCCGTATACCGACTTTACAGGCAACCAATTTTTTTATTTAATAAAGCTTCACGTTTACAGCTACATTCATAAAAATACTCTATTAATAGTAAGCTAAATGTGCTGTCTGTTAAAGGAAGCACAGCATGCTAAACTTAGTTGATTGAATCAGGCGTTACTTTGCGGAAGTTCATCTTCAAACTTGTTACTTGGACAATATCTAGTGTAATTCCGTTTTAACAAATTAAAGTTAAAGCGGAATGACACTAGATATTGTCCAAGTAACAAGTTATGCTAAACTTATTCTAAATGAATTTTAATATTAAAAAAAAAAAAATAAGTTTCTTAACAAAATACAATATTTCCGCTACTTTTTTCTTTTCTAGATGAAAATCAAATCTGGCAACATTTATTTCCCCACACTCAGCTTTGTTTAGCCCTACCTCCATAATTAACAACTCATTCATACATAGCGCGAACGCGAAACGCGTCGGAAGCGCGAATCGCGTCTAAAGCTTAGTCCTCATTAAGCAAGCAGTGAACGGCTGACTGTCTACTAACTGGCTCTAAGTGATGAGCCAAGCAAACTCAATGTCGAGTTAACAGAAAAATATGGCAAATTCGCCACGTAGCTTGCGCGAACTCTTGGCAAGAAGGCAAACTTGGTTACTGTCAGTGCACTGAGATAGGTTACTTTGCAGTCTTAGCGAGCGTACTGACTGCCTCAGTAGCTCAGTTAGTAGTGAACCTGCCTTCTGAGCGTGGGGGTGTGGGTTCGATTCCCACCTAGGGCAAACATTCATGTGATGAACATTATTGTTTGTTCTGTGTCTGGGTGTTAATATCTATTTAAGTATGTATTTAAAAAAAAAATCTAAGTATGTATATCAGTCTCTGGCAGCCATAGTACAAGCTTTGCTTAGTTTGGTGTCAGGCGACCAAGTGTGAAAGTGTCCCGAATTTATTATTATTATTATTACTCCACCACTGACTGGAGCAAATTACGCTCGTAATTTTGCTGCCAATCGGCCGCTAACCGACTGTAAGCGATACGCTGCAAGCTGCGTACAGTACGCGCTGTAAATACACTTTAAGCCAAGTATAGGCAAATAAAGACACTTTATTCTAAGTATAGCAAACTGAAGGCCAACAAATACAAATAATTTATTTGCGTTTAAAAAACATGTGACAATTACAAATTTGATTCCAGAGGCTCCCAAACTAGTCAGAGACTGTGTGTCGGGAGCCAGAGAGAACAATCAGCCGCTCACAGTTTGCTAAGTGAGGACGAACCCTAAAACCCGAATTCGCGTCGGGAACGCTCATAAATAAATTAAAGGAATAAGCTTAGTCATTCGTTCGTATTCATTAATTAAGATCACATGCGGCGGCTTAAACCAATCTGTGGAACAATTGGCTTCGTACTTGAGATTAGGATGACTATACGAATGCGTAAAATTTGGGACAAAATCGTAAGTTTTGTTTGACGTTCATAAGTGTATCTTTGATACCCAAATTGAATGAAAGCATTTTGACTTTTGACTTTTAAGGAACATTTTTGTGTCTTGTTTTGCGACTGGTTTGCCATGCGTGAAACAGACACTCAATTGATAATAAGAGTAGACTATCGGCTTTTTTATCGGCTATTATCGACTTTTGGGGGCTGAGCTACCCACGTCCGTAGGAGTGTACTCTATTCTGATTCCCTACACGTGGTCCCCGGGTAGTGCTAACCGGGTAGCAAACTCTGGTGGGAGGCTTCGGCCGTGGCTAGTTACCACCCACCGGACCAAGCCATGCCGTGAAATGACCTAGTCGTGTTTCGGGATGTAGTCCGGTGTAACCGTTCCGAAGACGGGTCTGAGCAGTGGCGCACTTGTAGCGCCTCACTCAACTGCCGTCTTTGTACTTCTTCACTCTACAAAACTTCAAGGCTAGAGTGAATAAGTACCTTATAGGTCGTCGTGCTCCATCTTAGACCACAACGTCGCTTAACATCAGGCGAGTTGGTGGTCAAACGCCGACTTATTGTCCATAAAAAAAAAAATCGGCAAAACAATTTCAAATATTATACTTACTTATTACTTACAATTATTTTAAACTAGCTGCGCCCCGCGGTTTCACCCGCAGTTAAAAAGTATCCTATGTGCTATTCTAGACTATAATCTATCTTCTGTGCCAAATTTCATCCAGATCTGTTCAGCCGTTCTAGCGTGAAAGAGTAACAAACATCCATCCATCCATCCATCCATCCATACATACAAACTTTCGCGTTTATAATATTAGTAGGATGTTTAACAAGCTTATTTATTGAATATATAACATGTCAATTAGTTTCTGTGCCCTTTACGCTTACCCTTAAAATATGATATGTCTAGTTAGACTGAAAAACATAGCGGCGAATCGCTAGCCCTTAGCTAGGCTTAGGGGGTACCTACGGCTACACTCGCGTTACGTCATACTTACATAGCGTCCGTCTTGATTATTTGAAATGAACAAACAGACGCAACGATAGTGTAAGACTAAACTATTAGTTTTCGTTCATATTTTATGTATTCATAGCCCTTATAGGTAGCATTCACTATCCTGCCTTGCAGTCCGCCGTGCAGGACTGCGAAGCAGGCTGTAGCTCACACACTGACATCGTGTCTAGCATCCTGCACGTAGTTGCCGGATGCGATGCAGGCTGCGACAATATTCTCTATCCTGCATGAAGCAGCAGTCCTTCATGGCAGACTGCAAAGCAGGTTGGTGAAAGTTGGTGAAACCTTTACCATGAATTTTGATAGTTACGTGAACTTTTTTTGTTTTTGTTTGACTCTGCACATTAGTAAAGTACCCCTGGCGAAAACGTTTAACGTTAAGGTTAAATAACGAAAAAGTTTAAGTTAACTCTCAAAACTCATGGTTAGGGTACGAAACGGAACGGGTACGGTGTAATGCTTCGAAAGTACAGTCACCCTAATCAAGACAACAAGATGTGTATTACTCTTATTCAAACTTTTGTATAGAATTCGCGAGGGTGGCAGGTGGGGTGCAAGGGGTGGGGGGTGCTAATGATAACACACACAGTTTCTTTTGTTTTCAACACTCCGAGATACGTCTGCTGAGTAAATTGGGTGTACCTTCTGCTGAAAGTTTGTTTTGACTGAAAAATTAAATTATTTTAGTAAAAAGCTACTTTAAGCGCTTATCTTTGTAACTTAGCCGTATTTTTTTTATCAGAGGCTGGTGTTCTTACGAAGTTAAAAAGGAAGGAAAAACGCCCTTTTTGCAAGGTCTAGTATCAGGGTAATTAATTATTTTAGACGTAGACTTATTAAAACATATGTGAACAAATGTGTGTGTTGTATGTCATCTGCTACATGAGTGGAGCCCGGTGTATGACGACAGGCTCACCCCTGTCACATTTGGGACTGAATATCGTCCGGCGAAGTGTGGGTGTTGTATTACACCTCTGCCAGCCCCCTCGGGGAAAAGCTGTGACGATATGTTATGCTATGTTATTAAGCAGTAACATTTAAGTTTTAGGTTAGTTTATAGGTAAATAGGTTTGTATGCAAATAACAACTTATAATCATCAATATATAATGAATGATAAATTTAATGATGACTATTTCTTCATCCGAACACAAACTTTCGTCCACTCGAGTGCGCTGAAATCCTTGCACCTTGCAATAAGCCTTACCTTAATAACCTACTCATTCAGTTTTTTACTATTATAAAATCAACCCTTTTCTCAGACCAAATCAAACATAAGTGAAATAGATAAATTACTTTGATTTCACAGCGATGCGGCGAACCGCGATAACGTAGCAATACTTAAACAGACAGAGATGCAGTCATAGAGAAATTACTGGCAGATAGAGCAAGATGCAACACTGATGTCACTACTTAGATAAAAAAAATATCGCCTTAAATAAAAAGTCTTTCATATCTACTCTGCAAATCTGAACAGCAAAAAAAAACACGCTGAAATACTATTCTCAGTTGCCAGTACAAAAAAAAAACTTAAAAAGTTTCTTACAAAAATAATCCCCCATTTCCCAACACCCAGTCTCCACACAATGCTTAATAATGGTTTTGCGAATTTTGCAATACGTTCATTACGGGCTTTTGTTCCGCAAATACATTTTGGGGGTAGGCAGTAGGCAAAAATTATAACATACAGTGGCATTGTGCAGGAGGCGGCGCGGAATAAGTGCCTAAATCACGTAGGGCTGGCACGCGTACTTTTTAGTAGGCAGGTATTTTTCAATTTTCTCACGTATAATAATGAAGAATGCTGGAGTAGCTATATTAATGAAAATAATACTTTTTGAATATGAGTAAAATAATAAATTATGGTTTTAATAGCTACACAGCAGACGAGATAGTGGTCAAACGGTCAAACGCATGGTATAATAATATACTCTGCCAGGTACTGGCTACTACCTAGTGGCTGGCTACTACCTACCTACTAGGTGCTACTCTATAGCACTCCGGTCACGTGGGCAACACGTAGTGACGTCAATCGATGCATAAGCAAGACCGAAATAAGTCATTTACAAATAGTTCGAAAGAGAAGGATGACGATGACGCGTGACGTTATTAGGTACGTGTTTGTGCCCGGAATGACCTAGACCTAGACCTTTTTTTTTTGGATCATGGTCAAACGATGATTGTTCTGAGTCAAACGCATGCTTAATCCGTTAAAAAAAATATCTGTGAGAGGGCGTTTGATTGCGAGAATTTTTTATTTTTTTTGTTTAGGTAATTATTTGCCACACTTCACTATTTTACTACCAAAGCATACTTTTTTATTCTAAATAGAAGTACTGTGTAGATGAAAATACATCTTGACAAAACTTGCTTACGTAGGCACTTACATCCTGAAACTATTAACGTCACCCTAATTTTAAGGTTTTTATACTGAATCCTTATTGTTTAATTTTTTAATCTAGCTGTTACCAGCGATTTCGTTCTCGTTTAATCAGAAAATAGTATCAAAAAACTTTCCTCGAAAAATACTGTACCCAATTATTAAATTTCATCAAGATCCATTCAGCCGTTTAACCGAAGAAAACCAACAAACAGACAGACAGAGTTACTTTCTTAGTTATTATTGGCTTTTGCAAACAAACAAAACTGGGGCGAATGCGACTATGCGGCAATTGCATCTTTCGAGAATTACTGACAAACCCTTCACAAATTAGGCGCCACCTACATCTTTTTTCTTTAGTTGCAATAATCTGTACAAGATGGCGTTAGTTGTCTAATTTGTGAAGGTTTTGTCAGTAATTCTCGTAAGACGCAATTGCTACACGGACGCATTTACCCTATAAGAAAAAAAACCTAAATCTTTTAGTAAATTTACTTTTTAAAGTAACGTGGCAACCCTATCATACGTAGTCGCGAGATTTAAACCTCGCGTTAACGTTAAGAAAACACCCATCTAGAGGGTGCTTTAAATTCATTCCGCAACACAAATAAATAAAATTGTACCGAGATTTCTTCTCATTTGTCGGGAGTTGTTTGTGGTCTCTGATGATGTAGGAGTTGTAGTCCTCTGGTGTGTGGAAAATTGGGTTTGAATAACTGTGTTGCATATTTTCAAAAAGAAATAACAATAGGTTTTTCTCGCAATTTTGCGGATTTTTTTCTGGCAGTCTGGTCCCCGTCATAATGTCCTTAAGGTTTTTTTTAGTGGTTAAGACTATATCGAGCAAACACGGCGCGCGCCAATTAGGTATTTACTGCGGCTCGCTAGGTTCCTTCGCTAGTGTGCGTCGACACGCACACTACGATGAACTACGTTTGAACTTGTGAAAAAAAGTAAGTAACTTAGAATTTGAAAAAATCAAGGATTTTTTATTATCTTGCAAAAACTTAAAGGCTTATTTTTTAATTGAATTCCTATTAAAATTAATGTCGATACCTGTTGATAATTTAAATAAGGAATGTTAAATCAATTAAAATATTCATATTAACAAACAGCTCAGAAACAAAAACCTGAGAATGTTGGAGTATAAGTGAGAGTATTTAACTATCCAACTTTAATATTATTGGAACTGCAAAATATTCACATGATAATAATCTATCACAAATACCGTTTTTATGGTCTTTGTTATATTTTTTCCCCGTATTGTTTCAATAATATAGGTGGGTTCCCTGATTTCCATTTGCCTGTCCTATCTTGAGTCTAAAATTTCAGGCAATCAAAGTAAAATTTCTTTAATTTATTTACCATGCCTAGCCAACATTGCTCAACTGCTTCTATGTACATACTCATACTTCATGTCCACTTCGGTACAAACTGCTAAAATGCATTTTTCGTTTTGTGATGTATAACTGTCCCTGAATCTGGTAATACCAATCATGTTTTTTATTTTTTCTACATTACCACATTTGTCTATTTTCTAGAAAATTATTTTTTTAGCTTTTATTCCGTCGTCTACGCTCATGTTTCTCACCGAGTATGGCTGTAGCCTATGTTTACTGTGGCACCTGATAAAGCATTATAATTTTTCCTATACAATCTCTTAGACCAGCAACCATTGAAAATAGCTAAATCTTTCTCTTCTTTAGCTTTATTTGACATACTAGGAATATTAAGGGAAGCTGAAACTAGGTCTAAGCCAGAAAATCCAGCCCCTATAGACAAAAAACTGCTAACAACAAAATAATTTAGGTTGAAATCCAAAATCAAATCCAAAAGTCAAAATCAAATGAAATCCAAATTCATTCATCCAAATCATTATTTAATTCTAATTTCTTTTTACAAATTCTGCAAGTGAAGTAAAATTTTGATAGGAATCCTTTTTTAACTTTCTTAGTCATGTTTAAATTACTCAAGTTACAACCAAGAGGCGAGTTGTGACTCGCAATATCACGGAGTTGTTCAAATATATATTCAAAATCCACTATTCTGTTTCCTTCTACTATAAGTTCTTCTTCGTCTTGAGCTTCTTCCTCTATTAAAAAGTTTGAATCTTCATCATCGCTAGTTTTTTTCTTGAGTTCATAATTATTTGACAATACCTATAAACAAAAGTAATACTTTGAAAATAACATACTTAAAACAATTTCAATGTGTTTTGTAGTTTTGGCTAAAAACAAATATTTTAATATATTGACAAAAAATTATTTGATCTTGTGAAGTACTAGACAAACAAATACCAGCAACAACATGAATAGACAAAAAATATTAATAAAATTGATAAGTTGACAACTTACGCAACTGTTTCTTTCAATTTCGCTATGTTCTTTTGTAGCAGTACCTATTGTGAGTTTGTCATCTGCAGTATTTTTAGGTGTAGGGTCTACATTGTTTGGTGATTTCTACAAACGAGAATATTTTAGTTAATCAAAATATTTTAGCATAATTGATAAAATTGTTCATTTAATATTTTAAGACACTAAATTTTTGGTATCATGAACTACTGAACCAAAGAACTTACTCGTACACAATACATTTTTTCAATTTCATTTTGCTGACTTGCAGAAGTTGCGGAAAAAGCCAATCTATAAATAATGTATTATTAAAACGAACAAAAAGTTACTTCTACTAGGTATTTCTTTCGTGGTTTGGGTAGAGTTCATGTATTGCATTTACATAATATGCGAAATTACATAATTTAAATCGCATATTATGTGTATAAATTATTACGTCAATTTTGAAATCATACTCATATCGGGTATGTTTATGATAATAAGTTACATGCACCTTACAATACAAAATTAATGAAAACGCAACCCTCTCATTTTTAACTACAATAGGTAAAATAAATTAATAATTCAAATACTCATGGGTTTTATTTATTTTTTCGATTTTTATTCCGAAAAAAAAAACACCACCTTTTCTTTTTGTAATTATTTTCCTTCCGCTCTCCCATTATCACTAAAACATAAATGAAATAAAATTATAAGTATTATTTTAACACAAGAAATATAAACAACTTACACAAAAAAAGTAAAAATCACAAAACTGAACTTACCTCATTTATGCGTTTGCAACTGATCATGCGTACACAATAGATCGCGAACGAGTGTTCTTAGCGCGTCGCTCCGCAAATCGACGTGACCTCGCTCTGAGCTCCGGTGGTCGACTGATTTTCCGAGCGCATACGTCGCGTATATATTCAACATCGCGCGTCCATAGAAATAATGTATGGAGAATTTGAGACGAGTTTTTAGGAAATTCATAATTAAATTATCAGACGTTATTTTGGAAATGTAAAAAATACATACAAAACTTACAATATTAGAGATTAATATTAATTTAAGTTTGGATTGAAATTCGACTGTTTCTAGTACAAATTCATTTAAACGACACCATGCCATTTTAGGGTTTTTGACGTAAATTTACAATTTTTTTTAAATGAAGTGGTACACTATTATTTGTTTGTGTTACATAAAAACGGTAAACTGATTCTTCGTTGTGTTTGTCATATTTTTTGTATGTCAATTATTTTATTAGTACAGATGGTATCGTTAAAACTACGACTACAGTTTTTATTGATTTTACTCGATAGAGTCTTAAGTACAATGTCGAAGCTAGTCTCCCACGTGATGGTAAATGATGGATAGCATCTCAATAATAACGAAGCTGACACAGCTTCGATGTAAAGTAACTTTTTATTTTAAAACAAAAATACTTATCAAAATTTAAATCACTACATATTATAAAACAAAGTCGCTTTCTCTGTCCCTATGTTCCTTTGTATGCTTAAATCTTTAAAACTACGAAAGGATTTTGATGTGGTTTTTTAATAGATAGAGTAATTCAAGAGGAAGGTTTATAATTATGTATAATAATATCAATTAAATAGTGGAGAAATACTGTTATTTTTGAGGTATCTAATGTGATGTCGTTAATTATCATTATTTCCTGTTTACATTGCAAACGCAGGCTGAACCCTACGAGATTTATCAAAATAATGTACCAATTATTTGTGCACATTGAAAAGATCTACAGAAAACTCCGCGATGGTATATGTCTATCTCTTATGGATATCCCACAATAGCATTGTTTTGTTTATACCCGTGCGAAGCCAGAGCGGGCCGCTATGTTTTTATATAGGTACAACGTTCACAGTTTTTCTGTAAGTAGTGTATTTAGTATCAGCATTGCACCCGTGCGAAGCCGGGGCGGGTCGTTAGTTAAAATTAAAAACAAAGCACCGACACCGATTTTCATCAACACCAATTTCATCAAACATAGATAAGAACACTCCCGACTAATTCACCTTTCAAATAAATAAAAAAATCAAAATCGGTTCATCCGTTCGGAAGCAGACACAGACATACGCACACACACACACACACACACACATACACACGCGCGCGCGCACACACACACACACACACACACACACACACACACATGTGAAACTTGTAACACCCCGTCGTTATTGCGTAGGGGCTTGAAAACAAGCATGAAAGAAGTGCACATCTGACTAATAATGAACTTAGTTTTATGTACCAAAACGTGAGATGATCAAAATGAAAACCCGAAACACGACCAGTCTACTATTAACTATCGAGGAGTTCCTATGTCCCCCTTCCGACTCCATCGTCAGACCAGCACCATTGTAAGTACTAAGTATATTATTGTACTAGCTGCACCCCGAGGTTTCACCCGCGTTCCATCAGGAACCGTTACTTTTTTCGGGATAAAAAGTATACCCTATGTCCTTTTCTGTACCCCAGACAACGTGTATGCAAAATTTTAAGACTGTCGGTTTGAGTAGTTGAGGCGTGAAAGCGTTACAAAGAAACAAACGAACAAACTCACTTTCGTACATATATTATTAGTTAGGATTAGCATTATCACCAAATAACACCCACGATTACTTGTGCCAAATTTGAGACCAATCGAACGGCAGCAAGTAGGTCTAATTTAGGTTCCAATATAAATAAAATAAGACTAACTAGAAGCTTGTAATAAGTGTCTTTTTTTAAACATTTATTATTAGGCTCGTGTGTTGTATAAAAGCACCCAAAAGTTGTGAAGAAAATTAAAGGTTGGTTTATTGGTCGCGAGTAGTTCGGCTACTCGTCCATAGATGGCGATAGTAGGCTCATTTTTAACCACTGACTTCATTGTCTGCTCGCGAGCTATACCTTTCAAAATATGAAAATGTTTAGTAAAATTATATTTAATGTTCTAGACACAATTCTAATATACCTTACTACGATAATTATGCTTTACAAAGTGTCATGTAGGTACGTAGTACGTAGTAGGTAGATAAGTAGGATGTAGCTATTTTTGGTTTCCTAATTGGACGTAGTTTCTGAAAAACGTTCCAACCCACAAACCAGTCAAAATTGAGTTAAATATGCCAATCTTCTCATGTCATTCATATTTATTACCTCATAAAATATGGCAACCCTCTCCTCATTCTAAATATGAAATCAAGACATAGTAGCCCAACCCACATGTATGAAACGCGCAAATATTTATAAAGCAAAAACAGCCCAAGTATCTTGAAACGTTTTCCCTTATTTATTTACATTACTAAAACACTCAAAATTAAAATCACTAAAATGATCCAATCCACTTGGAACGTTTTCATTAAATAAAAATCTCTTATTGGAGGAATATGACATACCTATTATCTAAAACGTTTCAAGCCACTTGAATCGTTTTTAATTTATTAATTATGAACCAATATCTCTTTCTCTAAATCGTTCCAAACAACCTGAATCCTATTATTTTTTTTAAATTAGTTTTATAAAGAATTTAACTCGTTTCTATAAAACGTTCCAAGTTGCTGGATTGTTTTTTTTATACTCTTTTTACTTGAAACGTTTTAGTGAATCTTACATTTTTACTATGCCATGTGTATAGCAATTTCTCAAAAACGTTCCAAAGAAATTAATTTAGTTTTATCAAAAAAACTACCTAGGTTGTAAAATTAAAGCAAACATTAATTTAAAGTGTGTTACGATATGTTTCGATAATTAAAGTTAAATATTAGATAATTACACGTTTACGCTGAGTAATACCGGATTGAACTTTAAACGCGATTTCCCAAAAACTTAACCCATGTGGATTGGAACGTTTTTCAGAAACTACGTCCAATTATAACTAAAATTAAATTTAAGATAATTGACATTCTAACTACTTATGTAGGTACCCACATTTATTTTATCCACACTACTAATTTTATAAAATCGAAAAGAACTCTGTCCGTCTGTTTGTAGGCTTTCTACGGCTAAACGGCTGAACGGATCCTGATGAAATTTGATAATTAGTTATAGTATATCACGAAGAAGGTTTTTGGGTACTATTTCCTAAAAAAACACTTTGATCACCAATGTTAAGCAACGGACGACACGGTCAGTCTTTGGATGGGTGACCGCGGGTGGCATTTACAACTGTAGGCTATCGTGGCTCGGATGACACGGTAAATTGTAGGTCCCGGTTCTTTGTATCTAACAACAATCGTTGAGCCATGTCAGAGGCCTTCGGGCGGCCTAGAAACTCAGAGAACAGGGCTAGCTACTCGGCCTATACGAACTTGTTTTTTATCAACACTATAGAACTTAAGTATTACCTAAGTCTGAGTCCATTGGGGCGCTTTTTACCCGACTGCGCAAGAAGGAGTTTATAAATTTCTAGTGTATATTTATGTATGTACATACGAGTATGTATGAGCTTTCTTTGACACGCCCTACAGCCTAACCAGCTTGATGTATTTCGACATGTGAGGTGTCATTTGAATCGTCTTGATAGTAGAAGTGACATAAGGTACAACATTTTGCAGCCGGGTTTTCTGTTTTCCTTTTAATAATAATAATATTCGGGACATTGTCACACACGGTCGCCTGACCCCAAACTAAGCAAAGCTTGTACTATGGCTGCCAGAGACTGATATATAGTTACATACTTAGATACTTTTAAATACATACTTAATTACATATTAACACCCGGACATAGAACAAACACTAATGTTCATCACATAAATGTTTGCCCTAGGTGGGAATCGAACCCACGCCCCTCAAGTTCAGAAGGCAGGTTCACTATCAACTGAGCCACCGAGGCATCAATTTAGGCATTTAATAATGTTACTTGCTTTTTTTATGGCGCGGGGATTGCCACGATAAGTTAGCATACTGCAAATTTAATCGAGTAATGGCCATTTTAGTCTAAAGCCTAACCTTAAGAGGGCCGCGACGTTCTGATATTTCCATACAAACGCGCTACTAAAATTACTTGAAAACCGTTTGTCAGATTATGATGAAATTTAGCATGTACAATTAAATTAACAATATCTTCGCCCCTATGTTCTTGGTTTTTTTTTTAGAAACGTTCTCAAGCGAAAATAGAGGTATGAAAAATATCCGCATTTTTAAGGGGTCACTTTTGACTGATTTATTCAATAGGTAGACAAAGCAAATCTAAAATTCCATTACATAGGGAGGTTGTCTACATCATTAGCTGTTAAATGAATCAATAATACAAGGGAAATTCTTAGTTACTTAAGAATGATAACAGTAGTGCAAAAGTCATAAAAAAATTGAAATTGCACTTTGTCACTCTGTAGGTAAGTTTAGAGGCTCGTCAGTATCATTACTCACTCTCTTCACTCGTCTTCTTCTCCTAGACGAAATGGCGATAGAATACATTAAGCCAATGCGAAGTTAGTCTAGGTCGCCTAGGTCGAAATTAGTTAGGTCGCCGGACTCTAAAGTCTAACCCTAAGCGTGTGTAGAACGGTAACGGCTTTTAAACGCAACATTCAGGTTAATTAAAGCCATTTAATTTGATTATCCGTAAGTTTATTTAAACCTAATTGTGATTGCACGGCTAGTTTGTGCGAGTCAGCTTTTGTCGGTAGAACCGATAGTGGTTTTATTTTACTTACGTCTCTAGTCTAGTTTAAAGTCAAGTTTTAAACTAGACTAGAGACGCGCTTAGAAATGTTTTGAAATCAGAATAACATTGTAAACAGTTCAATTAAAATATGTAGCACTAGATTCTCTCCGCGGTTTCACCTGCGGTTAAAAAGTGCTATTCAATACTATAATCTATCTCTGTGCCAAATTTCAGCCAGATCTGTTCAGCCGTTCTGGCGTGAAAGAGTAACAAACATCCATACATCCATTCTTACAAACTTTCGCGTTTATAATATTAGTAGGATGCATAATTAAGTAAGTAGTAAGTATCCTATTTATAGGGCTTGAAACAAAATTAAGATTTAAATTAAAAACAGAGTTATTCTTATTTTATCCAATCAAAATGCTCCAATCTTCTCTATATTTAAACTTAGGAGAAAACCAAACGTCGACGTCGTCTACGTCCAAAATGGCTGTAATATTTTAAATTCAGAACGATATCTTCAAACCGCGTGATTCTAAATTTAAAATCAAGCAGATGGAAGCTCATTAAAGAGGTCACAGATCAGTCACAGCTCGTGATACTGGCCGAATGCAAATCCGCTACCGAGATACGCAAGCCCCTGTGCAGGGCTGAATAACTTTATTTCCTTTGCCAAAATAACGAAGGAAAGTAAAAGCTACAATTGTGGCGGGAAATTGAAGATGTTGATGGAATATTTTTCAAAATATTATGGTTTTTCGTGAAAAAGTAGGTAGTGTTTTAATAGTATTACTTACTGAAATTTTAATTTTATACTATTCATAATTATCTGAAAGTTTGTGTCTTTGCTTGTTCATGCTTAAATGGATGGAAACTAAATTTGGATGAAATTTGGCGTAGAGGTCGCTTATGTTGTAGATTATCATACTTATCTTTTTAACCACGGGAAAAACCACCAGGCAGGACGCACCTAGTAAAAAATAAGACGTAAGGCATCACTTGCCTTAACCCGTGTGCCCATAAACAGTACTAATTTACAGAAGTTTGCTTCTACGTCGCGCGCTATAATGTTACTAAATAAGATCTCTGTAAATATAGATATTTTTAAGTGTAATCTGGCAGAATTCACGGTGGTTGCTCACAGACTCTGTGAATACAATGTTTAAATAAGTAGCTATACTTAGATAAAACTATCAATATTTGTAACTAACATTTAATAAATAATAATAATATCTTTATTTGAGCAAAAACAGGTACAGAGCTCAAATGTGAACTACTAGGAGGTCCTGTGCTGTGGAACTCAGTCCTTTCCCATCTTGGCTATTTAGTTTAGCTGAGCTGTAGGTAGACATTATTTAATAATTACTAAACCTTATTTGAAGTTTACACTAAAAGTAAGCACATAAATAAAGATATAAAATGTGTGTGTGTGTGTGTGTGTGTAAGTGTGTGTGCGCGTATTTAATTATTTATTATGTAGGTATGTTCCTATGGCACCGCCTTGGTCTTTGGACTGTTAGGGTGCTGTATTCAATTTCGAATAAATAAAAAAAAAACCTTACGGCTGAACCGATTTAGTTAAATCTTTCTGCCCAAGGATACCAGCACTGCACTAGGTAAGTCCGAAATCCTGGTCATCAGCTAGAAAAAAAATCATGATAAATTGAAACGCGTTTTTATATTTTTCAAAAACCAAACTAGCTTCAAAGGTTGTATACCTCTGAAAGATAAACGGAGCACTTAAAAACGTAATTATACACACCGATGCGCATGATTCACGAAATATTAGAATACTGTATTGCACACATTCTTAACTACCAAAACGACATAAAGAACTTCTAAAACCAACCAAAAATCACCTTTAATCCACCACCACAAGACATAAATTACAATTAGAAGTAAATGCAACGCGAGTTTTAAAATTTCGATTCACTTTAGCATGCTTTTGCTTAGCGCATCTCTATGGCTTAGTTTTTTAAGCAATTTTGAATCTTGTTTGTAAACGTGTTACGGTTGGTTTTCGTTTAAGAATTAGTTGTATACGAATGACGAGCCGTGGGAATGTTCGATTTGGATAGTTTCTGAGGAATACGAGCGAACTGATCAGAGTAAAGATATTAAATAGGGCGAAACTTAGTTTAGCTCTGAGAATACAAACTACAGTTTTGAAAAAAAATACGACACTAAAGTTTGACACAAGCGCAAAATCATTGTAGATAAAATGGTTCATAAATGGCTCTAAACAAAGTTCACTTTTGTAAAGCAAAAGAAACACCAGTTTTTTTATTGTACCATGGTAATGGTTATTTGTTATGCCAGGTTGCAAAATGTTTTTTTTTGGCGCAAATACTTGTATTGGAACCATAGTAATACACAACTTTTCACCTCGCTACAGCGAGGAAAATTATATTTTCACCTCACAAGCTCGGAAAGGTTCTGTTTATCATTCGAAATGAGTGCAAAAGTGCATTTTATCACCTGGAGTGGAAAGAGTTTTTAAAATTCGAACCTTTCTCTTCAATAACTTTCTAAGCTGCCAGTCTTCTGAAAATGCATTTTATGTCACTGTGCCAACCTTATTTTTAGAATAATCGTACTGCCCAGCATGACTGCATTAAAAAACTTTTTAACCTTTTAAAATTATTTCTGAGACCTAGGATTTTCCTCGCTGTAGTGAGGTGAAATTCTGCGTCTCGTACCTTTGAAACCCTCACTACGCTTATAATACGCAAAAATAATTTTTCAACCTCGCGTAACAAATAACTATTATTATCTTATATCTTTAAATGTGCAATTCTTGTAAATATATTTATATATATATATAATTATATATATATATATTTATATAATATTTATATATATATATTTATATAATATTTATATATATATATATAATTGGAATCTCGGAATCGGCTCCAACGATTTTCATACAATTTAGTATATAGGGGGTTTCGGGGGCGATAAATCGATCTAGCTAGGAATCATTTTTAGAAAATGTCATTTTATTCGTGTTTTATCGATAATCAACTTAAACTTAAACTTGGAAGAAAAAAACAAAAAGGAGGCGTTTAAGTAGTCTCAACTGAAAAATATGACTCTTCCTGACATCTATTGGCGAATAATAATACTATTTTTTGTGAGCAACTAATTGCTTTAACGACACAACAGCAGATGGCGTTGTTAGGGAACACGAAGTCAATGAGTGTTTGCTTTGAGGTTAGACTAAAATCAATTGTTTATTTTCCAAAAAACACAATTAAAAAAAAAAATACCGAGCAAAGCTCGGCCATCCAGGTACTATTATTATTATTTAAAGAAAAACATAATCGACAAAATGGTTGCAAATTGGCGAACCCGTTTAATCAGTAGGCTATCATGGGGTCACATATGTATATAGGTACATAATTTACACTTGAAATATCAACGACCCAGAAGATCAAAAGTAGACGACCCAGAAGGATAGTAAAAGTCGTAGCACACATCAACTCGGAAAGGGATCGTCACTGCGTCGCTTTGCTTTGCCAAGGTAAGGCGATTACGTTACGATTCCGATTAGTAAGGGAGGGAAAGGAGTATCATAAAAAGAATACTGCACGGCTCGATTTGGTACGGCGACGATCCCTCTCCGAGTTGATATGTGTGATACGACCTTAAGGAACCCTCTTTCTGGGTCGTTAGGTAAAAACAAACGGTTACGTACAAAATGGTGCTTTGCTAAAAGAGCCATGATTTGTCGCTCAGTTAGAGTCCGGCCTTTAACACGAAATACAGTCCCATACGGCAGAAAGCTTTGTTGACATGGATGTAGCCTTCGAGCTTTCGTGTGCTTCAATTCCGAAGTAGTGAAACGCTTAGAAAAGATTCCCTCCTGTTTTTAACCGATTTCAAAATACCTAATAATTCGATTTTAAAATTAGAATTAAAATGTACCTAATAATTAGTTTATAAGGTCAATAATTTATAGATGTTAGTAGTTGTAAGGTTAGGAAGTTTTTAAGGTAGTTTAGTTTGCATTAAGCATTGTAGCGTGTAGCGATAAGGGCATTGATACAAACTGTACAGCTTTTCAATACTTTGTGTTTTAAAATGTATATATTTTACGAAATGAATATATTAAAAAAAAAAGAAGAAAGTTCTCAATAAGACCATATACTCGTATTTGCTTTTTTATGTTTGTTCATGGATAACGTCGTCGTTTATGAAGCGATTTTGATGATTCTTTTTTTGTTTGGTAGATCATACTTTATAGGTGGTATTTTATACCAAACAAATTTTATCGAATTCGGTCAAGTAGTTTTTAAAATATCAACAAAAGTTTAAAACTTGTTTACATGGATGACGAATTACAGGATGGGAAGTCGATTTTTTAAGCTTTACTTTATGTATTCAAAACTACGGTTTTCTAAGATTTTCAAGAAAACTGTTCTGGCTAAAATCACTGAAATTTTGGTTTCATTTTGTTACCTGCGATCAATCAAATCACTTGCGATTAAAATTAAAGGCGTATACACACAAACGAGCAAGACGAGATACATCGGCGTGCAGAGTGACGCATAGTTGGCGCGTTCGCAGGGAAATGCGGAGATAAGCCGATCGGAGCGGACTTTGTGATGTCTACTGTCCGCGCGTCTCCGATTGTTGTGCGCTAGTGTGGATACGACCTTATTATAATTTATTAGTATGATATTATTGTGACTCGTTTTATTTATCATTACATAGATTTCCCCGAAAAAATGCATACTTTCTTGAAGCCGAACCTATAGAGTACTGAGTATTGAGTACGTATCGTTATGTACGTATCGTTTGTGCTTGTTTAGCGCTAGTTCAGACACGGCGGGAACCACACGGTAGTAGTATTGTTGTGCTTGTTATTACTGCGCGTTAGACAAGGACAACAATACTACTAGACTAACGGAAACCACGCGGTTTGACGGTTCCATGGTTCTTATTTCCTTGACGATCTGTTCAAGAAAATAAGAACCGAAGAGAAGAGAGAAGAACCGAAGATTCGTAATAGCTGTGACACAATCGCGCGGTTGACTAACGAACAGCGAGTGTGTTACAAAGGATACGCGAAAAAGCCGACAGGTTCGCAAGCAGGGAGCGGTTAGGCTCGTTGAACTTTAAGTATTTATATTATTACATAATATGGCATATTTAAGCTAAATAAGGATGAGAACTGTTTGTCCTAGACAAACCGCATTGGTTTTATGGGCATGTTTAGTTTAAGCTGTAGTTGTATTTAAGTTAACAATATAATAAAAAAAAAAAAAAAAAACTGATACTACGAATTAAAACGCGAACACGATACGTTATCAGTCAGTTTCCACCCTAACATAATTATTTCAACACCATAATTAAAACCTCCCCTACTTATATGGCTAGGCTAGGCTAGTCAACATCGTAGATCCAAATCATGTTGCCTAGCTATTTGATTGAATGGCAAAACATCACCACGATGCTGGTTGAACGGCGCCGTTTATTAAAAAGGCTAGGTTGTTAATTGAAAGGCTAACGGCTAATTAAAAGGCTAGTTGGCTGCGACATCTACACAATATTTTCCTTGCTGTTCATTGAAAGGCTAACGGCTAATTAAAAGGCTAGTTGGCTGCGACATCTACACAATATTTTCTTTGCTGTTAATTGAAAGGCAAACGGCTAATTAAAAGGCTAGTTGGCTGCGACATCTACACAGTATTTTCCTTGCTGTTTATTGAAAGGATAACAGCTAATTAAACGGCTAGTTCGCTGTGTTATCTACACAATATTTTCCTTGCTATTTATTGAAAGGCTAACGGCTAGTTAAAAGGCTATTTGGCTGCGAAATCTACACAATATTTCCTTGCTGTTCATTGAAAGGCTATCGACTAATTGAACGGCTAGTTGGCTGCGACATTTTTCCATTATATCTTGGTATCTTAAGCTCATAAACACCGTACATGTAAAAGTTAACTATTAAAAAATATATTTATTCAGACAGAATGTCCACAGTAATCCAACGTCCACCTACAAGCAAATCGGAGCAGCCCAGCACCGCATTGTTGCACTGATTTAGAACGGCAGACATCTCCAAACTAACTCCGCCAGTTCCCACGTATTAATATATTCTATTCGATTCTAATTCCGACCGATGTATCGATTAGTAGACGATTATCGAGTTGGAATCGAGTTGGAGTTTCGAGCTCTCATGTCGGATGAGTTTGAGATGAAACTTCATAATGAGGGAGAGCTTGTGAAATTATAGCTCTATTTTATTTACAGGGTGAGTAATTTTGGCTGGCTTCTAAAAGGAGGTTGTTTGTTTGTATGTTTTTTTTTATGTACCTTAAGTATGTTCATCGCCTTCCTAGTAAATATCAAATACTAGCCACGCACCGTGGTTTCACTCGCGGTTAAAAAGTATTATATATGTTATACACAGACTATACTAAAACTATCTCTGCAAAATTTGAAATTTAAAAAACCCTTTAAACATACATATGTAGATAAGAAAACTCCTGACTAACTCACCTTTCAAAAAAAACGGTTCATCCGTTCGGGAGCTACGATGTCACAGACACACACACGCACAGACAGACAGACACACACACACACACAGAGTGAGAGAGAGAGAGAGAGAGAGAGACGTCAAACTTAAAACACCTCGTCATACTCATGCGTTATTATAGAATCGGGTGCTGCTTGCGGGTCGCTGGTCTGCTCGTGCTGTACTCACAATGTAGCAATGAGTAACTTTTAATCTAAGCTTAGATTAGGACTCAACAACTAACCCCCTGTATTCCCCTTGTATTCCCCTTAAATAATACCTTGGACTGCCTCGGTGGCTCAGTTGGTAGTGAACCTGCCTTCTGAGCTTGGGGGCGTGGGTTCGATTCCCACCTAGGGCAAACATTTATGTGGTGAACATTTGTGTTTGTTCTATGGCTGGGTGTTAATATCTATTTAAGTATGTATTGAAAAATTTCTAAGTATGTATATCAGTCTCTGGCAGCCATAGTACAAGCTTTGCTTAGTTTGGGGTCAGGCGACCGTGTGTGGAAGTGTCCCGAATTTATTTATTATTATTATTATTTATTATAATAATAATTTAGATACCAGTAAACAAAAGTCACGGTGCCAAGTCAAGAGTTTTTTTGCGTCGGGGACTAAAAGATCTTTCAGATCCTTTCAGCTGCGTGATTGAGTACATCCATACATCCAGACAAATTTTTGCAGTTGTATTTATTTATTATTACATTAACTTACAAAAACTAACAGTTGGCACCAAATCGTTTTTGTGTCAAACTTAAAAATAAAAACACACATCTAGTAAGTGTCTAACGCAATTTAGCAACATAATACGGTTTCCCGAGAAGAACAAATAGAGATCAGGGACCCTATTCGGAGATTTGAGATTCTCATCTCACCATTTTGCGTCCTTGTTGCTCTAGTTTAAATTGTCATAGGTGTGAGAGTGACCAAGATAAAATCTCATCTCATCTCACGCGCAGGAATAGCCCCCCTGGCTGGCGGGCAAGCAGGTCATTGAGTAGTGTGAGTGCGTGGTGAGTAGGTAATATTAGGTGTGATTTTATAAAACAAAATCGTTTTCCACGTCTGTCTGTCTCTCTGTTCGTATATCTACTAGCTCCTCCTAAACCACGCAGTAGTTTGCACGCGGGTTTCACCGTCAGTCAGATTTTTTTACGGAAGGTTTACGCATAATAAAACCTAGAAAATTTTATCTTCTCTATAATAGTTTGGGACTCACTGTCAACCTTTAGTTCAGTACTAGTTGATTTAGTTAATCATATTTTAGATTAACCTGTCTGTATGTACTTTTCTTGTTAAATATTTTTTTTTTTTTTTTCATCTTATTCACTGTAACCTGGCGATCTGTGAGAACACAATGAGCCATTATATTGTTGCTTGTTTATATTGTCTTTATGTAGGAGTTACTCATTCGAGTCACTTTCCTATACTGTTGTTAAATAAATAAATTTGAAATTTGATTTGAAATTTATACTACATCTGTGCAAAGCCGGGGCGAGTTAGTATTTTAATATATTTACAATACCAAGGATTTGGCGGTTTTCTTCAAGTTAAGCAGCTAAACACAATAAATTATCTATGCAAACATTATTTACACTAATAAAGATAATTTGTTAACGAAAGAAACTTACACAGGAACTTATATACTATATAATACATGGGATAGCAAACAATAATGACTATGTAAGACACGGAATTGCTGTGACGGTGAGCCTTAAACTAAGCTCGAGGTTTGTAACTTGGGGCTCTAAATAATAATATATGTGTATATTTTTACTTTCTTCTTAAGAACTAACTCTACTAACTCCTTAAACAAACTGGTCGAATTTTTCCGACTTTGACCTGTTCAACACATCCCTGAACTTTTTTTTTTTTTATGGACAATAAGTCGGCGTTTGACCACCAACTCGCCTGATGTTAAGCGACGTTGTGGTCTAAGATGGAGCACGACGACCTATAAGGTACTTATTCACTCTAGCCTTGAAGTTTTGTAGAGTGAAGAAGTACAAAGACGGCAGTTGAGTGAGGCGCTACAAGTGCGCCACTGCTCAGACCCGTCTTCGGAACGGAATTAGAACTCAATTAGACAAAAGATAGCTAAAAACTGGTTTTGTGTGTCTCCTTGACTGTCGTATATTTTTAGTGTAATAATAATAACGTTTCGCTACTCTCATGAGCATAACAAAAAAAAATTGTTTCAATATGCGAAAACAGATAAATGGTGTCTAACTATTTAATTTATTAGTAATCTTGGTACATAACACTGTATGTTTTCCGAATAAAATGAAATAAAATAAATAAATATTTTTCGAATAAAACTAGAGTGACTTCGAAACCACACAAAGGTACTGAAAAGCGACAAATAACTTAAAAAAAGAAATAAACTTACAAATGCTACCCACTTTTGAAGTCAGTACTAACTGCCAAGCTACGTAGGTAAGTAGACAGTACATAGTATGTGGGTAGTAAGTAGGTATATGTAGCTATGTAGGTAGCACTTATCCTAAACTAACTAGCCAAACGAACCTATAGTTTATGCATTGAATATATTATAACATTCATCTATAGTCCAACCCAATCTCAACTAACAATAGCAATTCCAAATTCGAAATGTATGTCGCCACTCCACGTACTTCCGGTCAAGTTTGAATATCCGTCCGAGTTGAACTTCCGGCGGAAGCGGCCGAGGCAACATGGCCGTCTTTATCTGAAGAATTAACTAGCGATAGTTATTCAAATGTGTAAGCTTTGAGGAGGTAAAGGGTGGTGATAAGAGAGTCTGATAAGGGAAGGGTATTTAATTTTAAAGGGATATAATGTGTGGAGTTTATTAGTTTTCTTTTTTCCAACGGAATTGGTGTTAGGCTACGTCCTAACTGAGCAAACTGTGTGCAGCTGACTGAATGGCTCCTGGGGTCCTACCATAATATCTAATTGCTATTATGGTTACGTTTTGTTTTCGACGCTGCGCGAACGTGAATTGTATCGCTGCGCAATAAGGTTCATGATCGCGCAGCGTCGAAAACTAAACGATCGGGCCAATAAGGTGTCAGGGTAGGCCCCCAACTAACAACATTTTTTTTAAAAACGTTCTCAAGCGCAATATCCGCATTTTTAAGGGGTCACTTTTGACTGATTTATTCAATAGGTAGACAAAGCAAATCAAAAATTCCATTACATAGGGAGATTGTCTGCATCATTAGCTGTTAAATGAATCCATAATACAAGGGAAATTCTTATCAAATTTACTTAAGAATGATTACAGAAGTGCAAAAGTCATAAAAAAAATTGAAATTGCGCTTTGTCACTCTGTAGATAGCTTTATAGGCTCGTCAGTATCATTATTCGCTCTCTTCGCTCGTCTTCTTCTTCTAGACGAAATGGCGATAGAATACCTTAAGCCAATGCGAAGTTAGTCTAGGTCGCCTAGGTCGAAGTTAGTTAGGTCGCCGGACTCTTAATCAATCAATCAATCAATCAATCAATAATTTATTTATTTGACATAAAAACAAATTTTACAACAATATTAATAACTCGCGTTTTTAGTTTGCTGCGTGTCGCTTGCTGGCCAGTGGCTGATTCGCATCGTGTTTGCTGCTGCTTAACATGGAGTTAGCCCAATACGTCACTCAGAGTCAGCCAGCGGACAGACCACCGTTTACAGCTTACTTAATCAGGCCGTAGCCTAAGTCAAGAATTATAATAAAACTTACATAAAAGTTTCTTTTTCATGAAGTGTGGCCTAAAATGAAGCACGCACCAAGAATACATTTTCATGGGCGACAGGCTCGCCCCCTTTCGGACTTGGGACTTTGGGACTGAATATCGTCCGGCGAAGTGTGGGTGTTATATTAAACCTCTGCCAGCCAATTTGGGGGAAATGAGTGACAATATGTATGTATTTTAATTGACCAGACATACCGACGGTCCTATTTAAGTGTACTGGGACAAGAAAGAAGAAAGATACATTTATTCTGACACACAAGACACTACAAAGACGGTGACAATACTTAATACCAATACACAAATTAACAAAAACAGTGCTGTCACTGTAGTGTCCAGTACGTCAAAAAAGGTCAATGCTCAGCTATAATGCTGAAAATTTCTTCCCAGCGCTGATTTTCAGCATTGACCTTATTGGCCTGACAACTCAGCATCTGTTTGTAAGTAATAATATACTTGTAGCTCTGTGAGCTGGAGATCTCGCGGCCGACGTCTGTCTCCTCTGCAGGTCGCATTCTTCAACCTATTCTCGTAAAATTATGTGAGCAGGTTCAATAATTATACAGAACAAAATTTCAAGAGAATTGGTCAAGAAATGTGACCTGTAGAGGTAGACAGGATCCGACCAGATCCGGACAGAAATACATACAGAATACATACGAAAGCATTTTTGACGAAGCTGAAGCCTTAGGATAGACATTTGTTCAGCTTTTTGGTCAATTGGTTAATAAGATTGTTAGGAATGCATCTTAGAAGCACAATCGAAATAGGCTAACATGCTGTAACAAAACAATGGGTCGGAAATAGCTCCGGCCTCGGAGGTCCGAGACGATAAATCCAAGGATCGCCACCGCCCTTCAAGCCCAGATAATGTATTTCTGTTCGGACGTTACACTTACTTTGGCAATTTGCGGAAACCTTTGTGCCCCTAAGATATCTCGTCAGACAATTGTAAAGGGGTACTCCTTGTGGGGGATTTCTACAGAGTTGCTGCAACGTATTCTTTTGTACTTAAGTAGAAATTTGACTTTTTCTCGAACATCTTAAAAAAGTCTACTATAAATATTACTTTCTTGTTTTGTTTATATTTTCGATATAACTTCTTGAAAATTGTTTAGAAATTGCGGTAAATTGATCATGTAGGTTAGCCAAGGCTAGTTGGGTATTTAAAATATTTGAGTTATCTTAGAAGTCATTTTACAAACGATCACTAGTCTCTGCTAATATAATAATTAGTAAACCATTAAAATTTTAAATATTTAAAATCCTTAACCGACACGAAAATAACCTTGTTTTTTGTCAATTTAGATCCATCAACTTCCAACTTCGTATCGAAATGTTATGCATTTAGGATAATGTCACATCAAATCGATGTAAAAAAAGTATCTATTGTGCCATTTGGACAGACAGACAAAAATGGTAAAACAGTAAGTGTTCACTTTAAAATTTGGATTCATATTTATTTATTTATTATTTATTTATTTTGCTGGTAACATCAGCTCTACACAAATCCCTAAACAAAGTTATCTTACGGCTACGTGATATATCCCATCTTCAGGAAGGGCCGAGGTCCGAACCCATTTACAAATCACAAACACTGACCACCCCACCCCCCTTCGAATTATATAACCCTTTCTAACTCACCTTGCGTTTTGATATATAGGTGGATTTGGACGACTATAATTGTGTCAGGAGTCTGGCTTGGAGGAGGCTTTGGCGAGCGGCTTTGGGGTTAAGACGTATTGCTTTGCTATATAAAAACCTATATAGGTAGGTGCCTACTTACTATTTGGTCTGTTAAAACTTAGACTTTCTGTCTAAGGTTAAGAATTATGAGATGTAGTCAAATTAATTGTATTAAGGGTTCCGCGAACCCTCTGAATCTCCCATACAAACGCGCTTATCAAATGTCTTGGAAACTTTTTGTCCGATTATGATGGAATTTGGCATGTACAGTTAAATGAAATACATCTCCGTTCCTATGTTCTTGGATTTTTTTTAAAAACGTTCTCAAGCGAAAATAGAACTATGAAAAATATCTACATTTGTAAGGGGTCACTTTTGACTGATTTAGTCAATAGATAGACAAAGCAAATCAAAAATCCCTTTACATATGGAGGTTGTCTACATCATTAGCTTTTAAATTAATCCATAATACAAGGGAAATTCTTAGTTACTTAAGAATGATTAAAGAAGTGCAAAAGTCATAAAAAAAATTGAAATTGCACTTTGTCACTCTGTAGGTAACTTTAGAGGCTCGTCAGTATCATTCTCGCTCTCTTCGCTCGCCTTCTTCTTCTAGACGAAATGGCTATAGAATACCTTAAGCCAATGCGAAGTTAGTTAAGGTCGCCTAGGTCGAAGTTAGTTAGGTCACCGGACTCTTAACATGTCCTGCTATTTGACCATTAGTAGGAGTAAAAACTCATGGCGCGGTTTTCGCACGCGCCCGCCGCAGCTGCGGGATCGCTGTTTTTAACCCCCGACGTAAAAACGACGGGTAGTTATAAGTTTGACGTGTCTCTGTGTGTGTGTTTGTGTCTGTGGCATCGTAGCTCCCGAACGGATGAACCGATTTTGATTGTTTTTGTTTGAAAGGTGAATTAGTCGGGAGTGTTCTTAGCTATTTAAGATGAAAATATAAGTATATATTATTACTAGCGACCCGCCCCGGCTTCGCACGGGTGCAATGCTGACACTAAATACACTACAGAAAAACTGTGAACGTTGTATATAAAAACATAGCGGCCCACTCTGGCTTCGCACGGGTATAAACAAAATAATGTTATTGTGGGATATCCATAAGAGATAGACATATACCATTGCGGAGTTTTCTGTAGACCTTTTCAATGTGTACAAATAATTAGTACATTATTTTGATATAAACCTTCCTCTTGAATCACTCTATCTATTAAAAAAAAAACGCATCAAAATCCGTTGCGTAGTTTTAAAGATTTAAGCATGCAAAGGGACATAGAAACAGAGAAAGCGACTTTGTTTTATACTATGTAGTGATAGTTAAATCCTTGTAATTTGTTGTAGTAATCATGTTTTTCTAGTTTAGTTGTTGTTAATTGGATTTTATTAATATTATTTTTATGTCATGTTTTTGTATTCTATCGTCTATTTTGAATATTTGTTGTTGTTCTGTTTTTTATGTTTATGTATGTATGTGTGCGCACGAAAACCAGCGCTGGTTGTGTACAACCAGCTGAGTTGGGGCCGGTTCTGTGACAATGTACTTGTATTTATATTTTGTGTATTAAATATTTGTCTTCCTCTTCTAAGTACATTGTCACAATAAAAGTATTCTGTATTCTGAAAATCGGTGTCAGAGTTTTTAATTTTTTTTTTATACTGGGATTTCAAAGCAATTTATAGCACGACGTTGCAGATTTTTGCGGTACCGGTGCGGTTATTTGGGATCCCCTTACTTTCTTGCGCCAAGTCATAAAAATAGTCATAGCCATGAAAATAGTGAAAAAAATTTAAACAGAATAACTTTTAAGTATCTTAAAAGTTTTTGTTTCAATTTTTTTAGGGTCAGTTTCAATTATTTTGTCACGGCAACTATACTGAATTGTATGAAACTTTGGATACACATGCAAAGTTGGATAAAAATCGACTTAGTTTAAGAACTAGTTAAAAATCTGTTGTAAGATTTGAAAGAAATAAAAATTACCAAACGGTAAACGAGTGCTATTTTTTTTAAACAATCCGCTGTGTGTTAAGTTATACAACTTTTGACTTTTAAGAGAATAACATTTCAAGAGTTGAAAAGTTACGGGTTGCCTAAACCGTTTTATTTTTAAGATGATTGCCATCTCGCTTGATTTTATACAACATTTTTGAGGGTTTCTTCTCAATCTTGTTAATAATATGTAGCGCAGTGTTAGTAGCTGGGTCGCTAGGACTTATAGGTATCTTTCCAGTATTTGTTTGTATTTTTTACCAGTTTGTTCAAACGTTTCTTGCACAGTGTTCATCTTGACTTGAGAACTATGTAGTTAGCATTAAATTAGAGCTGTACATCAGGCTAGTAAAACCCCATGTAAACCAGAGTTCGTTAAAGTAATCTCTCTGTGCCCGATCCAGATCCAATTCGCTCATCCCGGCGCGCGCGCACTCGCTCACCCGCTCGTGACTCGCGCCGACATTTTATTACCATAATTTAAAACAAATATCTGATTGTGTGTACCCGGCATTAAAGTGTTAAACTTGTAGGGATGGGAGTTTTTGAAATTTAATTTTTAATAAATAGGTAAGCTTTTGTGCTTTTTTAGGTCAGGTCAGGTTAAATAAGAAACGGAAATATCGTTATGAACATCTGAAAAATGCAAAAAAAAAAAACCTAATGCAGAAAATTTCAACAGACTTTCTAAAGATACAGTCAGCTTCAAAATAACAAAAACTAATATTCACTATCATTATCTGATCATTGACAATCGCTGAAGCACATAACTTTCGTTTTTTTCTTACTCCCCCATCATCCCTGCCCCCCAATACTACTAACCAATTGTTTCAAAATTATCAATGAATGGTCTCAAATTGACACTTTTTGTATGCCAGAAGTGACAAAAACAATTTTAAAATAATTGCTTAGTAGAATCGAGGCCCTGTTTTAATCCGGTCTTGTTTGAAATTTCCCCAAAATATTAAATTTACAGCAAACGAGGTGGACCAGCTCGTTGAGACGACGATATTGTAAAAATCGCGAGTCGAGCTGGCCTACCATGCACGCTGCGACTAAATGTTGTCGACTCTTTTATAGAGACAGAAGTATATTTACAGGTAGGCCTGGTAATGTTTCTTACACGACAAAAATTTTGAGAAGATTTGTTCAAGGCGCGCATACTAGGCCAGCTGGACGAGATTGGCAAGAAGAGAGGTCTCAGCAGTGGGTGATTCATCACCAACATCATCATATCAACCCGTAAGACGTCTACTGTTGAACAAGGCCACCCCCAATGATCTCCACAACGACTGGTCCTGTGCTGCCCGCATCCAGCGGCATCCCGCGACGCTCAGCAGATCGTCAATTTACCTTGTGGGAGGCCTTCCCACGCTGCGTCTTCCGGTTCGTGGTCGCCACTTGAGAATTTTTGTGCTACATCGGCCTGCGGTTCTACGAGCGATATGCCTTGCCCACTGCCACTTCAGTTTGGCAATTCTTCGGGCTATGTCGGTCATTGTCGGTTTCTTTGATTCTCCTGCGGATTTCTTCAATACTGATTCGATTTCGCAAGGAACCTCCGAGAATAGCCCTCTCCATTGCTCTTTGGGTGACCTGGAGTCTTCTTATGAGGCTCATCGTAAGCGACCACTTCACAGTTCTATTCTCAGTAGGTGATTAGTATTACCTAGTATTATATTAATATTAATATATTAATATTACCTAGTAGATTATGATGACTTTAAACAAAAAAATATAGAAAAAAGGGCACAGCCCTGGCCCAATAAACATTCCAGCAGGGAGTCACGCTGCATCATGGTACTCACACACGGCTAGTCACATGTAATCGCACACTTGCATACGTGTGTACAATAAAGTTGTAGGCTAAGAGCTAGTAAACTTTCAAAATAGATTTTTTATCACATTGGTAACTACGTTGTCCAAAGAATTAGTATTGTAATTCAACGCAACGATGTATGGCGAGTATTTTGCATGCAATGCCTGCTGATGGTGGTGTACTCGTATAAGATTCAATTTTATTTATAATTATTTTAATTTAGTTCGGTTTTAGTCTTTTGTTCGATATAGTTCTACTTATTTCTAAACAAGGTCAGGGCAAGCCAAGCTCTCTCTCTCTCTTACTCTCTCTCGCGTCTACTGTTTTGTAGCAACTACGCTTTGTGATATCTGACATTATTTGCGGCTTAAGCTCAGGATACACTGCGAAATTATACACTAGATACTCAGTACAGTATAACATATCTGTCATCGAGTGTGTACACGACTCTGTCCACTCTCGCGACACTAGTTCACATGTGGCGCTGTCGCTCGACATTAGTCTTGAGTGTCAATGATGTCGGTTATCTTAACTATTAAAAATGCGCAGAGAGTAAAGTCTGCTTCGTAAATGCTTGAATACTTTGTTCACCTACCTCCTAACCCACATTAGGCCGCGTCGCCATCGTACGGCGCGTCGTGCGCTGCGCCCGGGGTGCATCGCAGACGCGATCTTTATAAGGTGGTAAAACATATATTTAATGCTAAACGCCCGACACGAAACAGCCTGTTTTGTGAGAAACTTGAACGCTAGTGTGATCCTCACTTTATCTAGTACTTGGATATATTGGTATTGTTGGCAAGAATGCGAAATTACTAAACTTCCTACAAGGCTTTTGCATCTTGCAATTTTTAAAGTAGGTTTTTAACTCGTGGGTTTTTTTCTCATTACATTGTTAGCATTCTTCTCTTTTCATATGCTCCTTTATTTTATCTCCAATAGATCGTGTAATGTTGCTGTTGTATTATGTAAAAAAGATTATTTATTTTTTGGAAAGAATTCTTCCCAAAACACATTCATATACATATCGACACGCCTTCCCCCTGAGGGGGCTGGCAGAGGTGTAATACAACACCCAAACTTCGCCGAACGACATTCTGACCCAAAATGTGACAGGGGGGCAGCCTGTTGCCATTCACCGGGCTCCAGTCATGTAGCAGATGACATACAATAATACACACATAATATGTTGACAAAATTAACAAATTGGTGCGTGCCATCGGCTGGGTTCGAACCCGCTCCCTCTGGCTTAAGAGGCAGGCCTTCTCCAACTAGGCTATCATCACTTACCTTACCTATAACCTTACCTAAGCCATTAAAAACGAATAAAATCATTGGATTTAAAATGTTTTGTTGAATAGGAATACATCGCATTGTCATAAACTTTGATAAAGTTCAATTTGCTAGATTTCTATCAAAATACTTACATCTAAGTTATTAAGCAAAATGCACACAATATGTTAACTCTTCAAACTCCAAAGAATTTTTTTTAACTGCAATCTTTACATATAAATAAAACCAACACTACAGAAAAAAATACTAGTAATGTAAACCTTGCGGCCGACGTCTGTCTTCCTCCACAGGTTGCATTCCTCAACCGATTCTGGTGAAATTTTGTGAACAAGTTCGATAATTATACACAACTAGCTGCGCCCCGCGGTTTCACCCACGGTCCCACAGGAACCGTTTATTTTTTCGGGATATGAAGTACCCTATGTCCCTTTCTGTACCCAGACAACGTGTATGCAAAATTGCATGATGATCAGTTGATTAATTAGGGCGTGAAAGCGTTACAAACAAACAAACGAACAAACTCACTTTCGCTTCTATAATATTAGTTAGAATTTTGGCAGAAAAATATCTGTATAATTATAAGAATTATACGAAATTTCAAGAGAATCAATTATGATTTGGGATCTGTAAAAGAAGACAGAGACCGGAATAGAAGAGAACCGAATAGAATTTATACATACGCATATATACAAAAGCATATTGTCGAAGCTGAAGCACTAACGCATATACATAAGCATATTGTCGAAGCTGAAGCATTAACGCATATACATAAGCATATTGTCGAAGCTGAAGCATTAACGCATATACATAAGCATATAGTCGAACCTGAAGCATTAATGCATATATGTACATACATAAGCATATTGTCGAAGCTGAAGCATTAACGCATATACATAAGCATATTGTCGAAGCTGAAGCATTAACGCTACGCTCATTAACGCTCGCTCGAGCTAAAACCAAAATAATAAAACTGAAATCAAGATCTGCAGCTCGTCTGTTCATATTTCAATATTACGTTATGTAAGAGTTCTGACCCTAAGCCCACCACGCTCGGTCAAGTAAGCCCTCTAATTAGAGATATCTTAATTGGAAGCCAATAGTTTACACTGCGCCAGCGAACCGAAAACGGATGTATTAATGTTCGAATTTACTTCAAATATGAAATTGATTTGTTGAAATTGGAGTTTGAAGAGTTAACATATTGTGTGCATTTTGCTTAATAACTTAGATGTAAGTATTTTGATAGAAATCTAGCAAATTGAACTTTATCAAAGTTTATGACAATGCGATGTATTCCTATTCAACAAAACATTTTAAATCCAATGATTTTATTCGTTTTTAATGGCTTAGGTAAGGATATAGGTAAGGTAAGTGATGATAGCCTAGTTGGAGAAGGCCTGCCTCTCAAGCCAGAGGGAGCGGGTTCAAACCCAGCCGACGGCACGCAGCAATTTGTTCGTTGTGTGAACATATTATGTTAGTATTGTATGTCATCTGCTACAATACTAGAGCCCGGTGTATGGCGACAGGCTCGCCCTCTGTCACATTTGGGACTGAATATCGTCCGGCGAAGTGTGGATTTTGTATTACACCTCTGCCTGATCCCTCGAGGGAAAGGCGTGACGATATGTCGATATGTTTAATGGCTTAGGCCGTTCTAATGAATACGTGCTGGACACTCCATTTCAAATGGATAGAGTAGGAAAACAATCTGTTGCCCACATTTCTTAGTTAAGACAAAAGTTATACAGTGGACTGACAATAATGCTGACATAAGCTGACATGCTCACATAAGCTGACAATAATGATAATGACAATAAATTATTACGTAGGTACGTAATCCAATTACTAACAAAATCCTAATACTATTCCTCTTCCTTATCCCACTCCTTACTCAAAAGACCAAATAAAACAAGAGAATCTCCATAATTATTCCATCCAAATCTACAAGTTTAGTATGAGCTCTCTATTTCAAAGAAAATGAAGTAAACTATGCAAACTTACAATACCACATTTCAAATCAAAGGCAAGGCAAAGGCATCCAATCAATTATTCGCCGAGGCATTCATACAAGTCAAGACTTGGTCAGTACCCACTGCCCACAGCTGGCCAGGGGTCAAGATATGGTCGAATTAATATTCATACGACGGACTCAGGTGCACGTCACAATCTGAGAAGGGTGGACTTTGAAATGGTCAGTAGGTAAAGAGTGTGGAGTGGAAACAGAAGGGTAGCGTTGTAGTTGCCTAATAGCGTTGTGCTTCTGTGAGGGCGTTCATTATGATTGAAGCAGAAAGGTGGTTTATTAGCTAGTTGCCTGACAGCTAATGTTCTGCTTCAGTAAGAGCCTATTAATATGGTCCTCACAGAATCAGAGTGACACTGTGCTTGTATTTTTTTCCTGTCGATGTTCAGGATAAATGAAACGATAAAAATGTCTATAGTTATCTTAACTACAATATAACGGAACCACTTAAGATAGTCCTCGCCCATGCGGTTAAAGGACCCGGGGTAAAGCGTGAAAGGCGAACAAGTTAGGTGCAGGTGGCAGGGCTTACCGTGCTCCTTTATGCGTTACAACTACAACTTCAATATTTTTATGCTATATGGCCCCTTTGTTTGTTATTTTGTATTTACATTCATCACAATGGTCGTATGTTGTCGTGGTGTGATATACCTTCGCATACGCATAAGAATATCGATGGTTTCCAGCCAAAAGGTGATAAGCGACATTTTTTGGCAAATGGACTTATATATATGGTTGGAATCGTCTTTTTTTTCTGCGTCGAATGGTCTAGGTGACATGTCTCTACGAGCAATTTTGATGTCGCTTAGGCGGTAGAAAAATCAGCGATTTTAGCAATTTTTTTCGTTATAAACGCCAGAAATTTTACAGTTTTCCTTTTTTGGGGGTTACACAAACATTTTTTTTTAAGAAAAGGAACTTACGCTTTTAGAGCTTTCTGTTACGTTTTATTGTTTGTACCTTAACTAATTTTAGCTGGAAGTAAATATTCACAAATTTGCGTTTACGTTTATTAGCCTCTCAATAATTTGTTTTATTAATCCGTTTAGTGCTTTTTGCCTGTTATTTCGAAGACTATATTTTGTCGTTTATAGCTATTAGGCCGCATTTTTAAGCCTTCATTTGGTGTTTAGGGTGTCATTCCCCGATAATAAATAATTAGCCAATTGGCGGTTACTACTTATTGCACCTACAAATATTTCTCAATAGTTTGTCGCTTATCCCTTTTTTCCCTCCCGATACTTAAATAATTTTGGCGCTTAGATAAAAAAGTAGGTCTAAAAGGTATCGGCATTTGTCGTTTACCTATTCAAAAATAATTGAAAATGTCGGGTACCTACATCGGTTTTATGGAACTACGTGAGCAAGCGCCACGCGCTCTCGCGAGCCATTTTGACGCGTGATTTTTTTTTTGTTTTATGATAGATTTCTCATCAGGTAAGTGAAGTTAATGTTTTTTACAAATTTTTACTAAAGTTAATTCCATCGAAGTACAATCTAAAACTAAACTGTCTCCACCGGCATGTTATAAATTCAGCTACCTACGAGTAGGTATGTCTAAAGCAAAACACGATGATTTACTTAAACTTTGTCGAACTAATGTGATTCCTCCTATTTTTCATAACGAATGTAACAGTCTTACGGGTTCCAACAATGTTAAAGATACACTTCCTGAGAAAAAAAAATGTATTTTTTTTTCATTTTAACTTGCTTGTACTTTTGTAAGCTTACATTTTACAAAGTAGATCGATGAACATTTGTACTCAATTTGACATTTCAAAATGTTGTACGCTGTTCTATGCTAATTCGATCTCTGTAACTGTACGTTATAATTTATAGTAATTAATAGTAATAAGAGATTTTATTACGAATGTTTTTTTTAGTAAGTAATTAATATATTACATTTTATTAACATGTGCTAAACGTCAATTAATACAGACTGATTCGATTCCTACAAGTCTGTTGTTTTAATATTTAATTACTCCGAGACAAACCTGAAATCGTTTCAACACGTAATTAAATTAAGGAAGAATGAGCACATTGAAAATACACTGCAGACAAACTATTCTCAATCAAAATTGAACTTAATTCAATTTTGCACTTTGTCAATTTTTATTCAATAGTTGGTTGTCCCATATTTCTCCAATTTTATTTCTCAAAAACTTAAACTTATGCCATTTTTCTTCAATTTAAATGATACATGAAATGCAGTTACGCAAGTTTTGCTGGAAATGCCTGATCATGTATATAGATTTACGAAATTTTGGCTGTTTGTAAAATTAAGACCTACTGGGATAAGCGACAATAAATAATGTTTGCAGGCTGAATTTCAAAAAAGTAATGATGCCATTCAATAGAAACATTAAATACTATAATATAGCTACATTTCCAGCTTTTCGGAAGCTATACTACGTTTTTTATGGCCATTTTAAATTATTTTTTAACTTTAAATCACTCTCCTGTAAAGTTTGTATAGTGGCGCTTATCACCTTTTGGCTGGAAACCATCGATATCATAGCCACACCACACACCAAAAGCTCCCAAGCCCGTGACCCATCTGCGTTGCCTACTCTACTCAAGGGTGGCCAAGACAAGGGAGGCACGGATACGGCCCTTGTCTTATCTCCCACGCCCGAGGACCGGCCTGATGGATTAACTACATTGTTCCACCGTTGCCGGGTGACGAGGAATTTATAATTATGCTGCTAGTAATTGCGGTGCTCACTTTCTTGGAAGGCGTATTTTTCTGTTTGTTACGTTGCTTCGCGGAACGAGACGGTGCGCGTCATGAGCCTAATCCTTTCCGCATGGAGAGGTATTGTGAGTGTGGTACTGGCCTGGTGGTACTGGTCAAGCACGGGCTTATATTCATCGTGAGATACTTTGGTACAACTTAAATGTGGTCTCGTGCACCATAGCGTTAATCAAAGAGAAAATCGCCTAAACCTTGTGCAGAAAGTATTTATTCTTCCTACTAATATTATGAGCGCGGAAGCTTGTATAATGGATGGATGGATGGATGGATGGATGGATGTTACTCTTTCACGCCAGAACGGCTGAACAGATCTGGATGAAATTTGGCACAGAGATAGATTTTAGTCTAGAATAGCACATAGAATACTCTTTTACCGCGGGTGAGACCGCGGGGCGCAGCTAGTTATGAATAAAAAAAAATGTCCAAGTGCGAGTCGGACTCGTGCACGAAAGGTTCCGTAACATAAGTATTTGTTGTTATTGCGGCAACCGAAATACATCATCGGTGAACATTTTAACTGTCTAACGATCGCGGTTTACAAGATACAGCCTGGTGACAAACGGATAGACAGACAGACAGACGGATGGGCAGCGGAGTCTTAGTAATAGGGTCCCATTTTACCCTTTGGGGACGGAACCCTAAAAATGTGTATTTTTCACTTTAGTAAAAATTTCAAGAATTGAGCTGAAGCCAGCTGAAATCTGACATCGTCTGATAATGATCAGTTATCCACAAAACTGATTTACCTGTTTCAGTCCAAAACTAAACTATCGTCACGACTTTCCCCCGAGGGGGCTGGCAGAGGTGTAACACAACACCCACACTTCGCCGAACGATATTCGGTCCCAAATGTGATAGGGGGCAAGCCTGTCGCCATACGCCGAGCTCCAGTCATGTAGCAGATGACATACAATGCGCACATTATGTTCACACTATGAACAAATTGGTGCGTGCCTTCGGCTGGGTTTGAACCCGCTCTCTCTGGCTTGGCTGGCCCACTAGGCTCCCAACTAGGCTGCCATCGCTTTTATATAAATATGATAAACTATCAACCCTTAATAAACACCTTACAGTCCATAATTTCTACATTTCGACTTCCAATATTTGTCTTAACTCCAACCTATAAGTACCTGAAGGATATACTCGAGGGTCAGACCCTTATCAAGACAAACTGAGTTAACTGCTCGAAACATCTTGACCAAGTTATTGTTAGCCACTGGACCGGACTGGATTTGAAAAACAAACGTCGGGAGAGAACGGACGTATGTAAATACGGTCAAGCCAATTAAGGAGGGCGTTGGTGAAGGTGGCAAGATTGTCTTTTGGACTTGGGGCTGTGGGGAGTAGGACAGGGTGGATTTTAGCGTGTGTTATGGAAAGTTGATAATTGATGGAGGAGGTTCTCCAATTCATCGGAATCTTTTTTTTTTTTTGTGTAAATAGTATACACTTCTATATACTGTCTTTCACTTCTGTCTTCGAGTAATCATATCTTTAATCTTCGAGTAATAATTATCTTTTCTTAATCGGTTTAGACGTCTTAGAGTAATCAGGGAGTATACTGTATACTCTCCGATTACTCGAAGACGTCTAAACTGATTCAGAAAAGATAATTCTTTTTTTTCGAAATTTTGCTTCCCGGGTAGTCCGATTTGAATGTTATTGTAATCGGTGGAGTGGTTTTTAAACAACGAGCAAAAATGAAAAATTGTTTATAAAATTCACTTCAGATGACGGGAAGTCGGTTTATAAATTTTTAAAGATTTTATTAATATACTAGCCTGCAAGAGATCGCTTTTAGTGATAAGGCCGCCAATTGTTACACTATTTAATAAGTTTTATCATTATTTTTCTCTTGTTGTTTTGTTATCTGTGGTGTGAACAATAAAGAGTTTATCTATCTATCTATCTAGCAACCCGCCCCGGCTTCGCACGGGTGCAATGCTGATACTAAATACACTACAGAAAAACAGTGAACGTTGTATATAAAAACATAGCGGCCCGCTCTGGCTTCGCACGGGTATAAACAAAAAAATGTTATTGTGGGATATCCATAAGAGATAGACATATACCATCGCGGAGTTTTCTGTAGACCTTTTCAATGTGTTCAAATAATTAGTACATTATTTTGATAAATCTTGTAGGGTTCAGCCTGCGTTTGCAATGTAAGCGGAACAAAATTGATAATTAACGACATCACATTAGAAACCTCAAAAATAACAGTATTTTTCCACTATTTCATGGATGTTATTTTACATATAAACCTTCCTCTTGAATCACTCTATCTATTAAAAAAACCGCATCAAAATCCGTTGCGTAGTTTTAAAAATTTAAGCATACAAAGGGACATAGGGACAGAGAAAGCGACTTTGTTTTATACTATGTAGTGACTATACACTTATATGTATATACTGTATACTAATGTAGTAATCGTTATAATATATATATTTTAAGTTCAACTAAAGTATAGATAGACTAGCTCACTTATGGCATTCAATCAGCTTGCCATTGGTATACGTATTTTCAAAATCTGTTCAGTCTACAGCTCACAAAGCCACTGGTAGTAGTATCTAAAACTCGGACGAGGTATTATTTTTCAAATACATTAAATAGGCTTTTCCTTAAACTCTTCGCAAAACTGAATAGCCTAGTAAACTCCAAGAAATACCTATCAATCAACCGCTGACTCGTAAAAACGCAGGGTCACTGCACATCCCGCTTGAGCTCTTGCAATTTCCTTCCAGAAACTTCTGTGTCATTCTCTACCCACATATCAAGACAGCAGTGGAAGAAAGGCATATCATCAACGAGAAGAACGATAGTTAAGACTTTTCTGAATTGACAGTGGGTGTGTCAACGAAAATGCGCTCCTAATGGGCTAAGAATAGGGGTTAAGCGGTTAAAATGCTTGTGGTTTTGGATACACGGGAAGATATTGTGACGAGCTGAATTCCAAAGCTTTTTTTTTAATGTAGAATAGGTCGGCGTTTGACCACCAACCCGCCTGATGTTAAGCGACGTTGTGGTCTAAGATGGAGCACGACGACCTATAAGGTACTAATTCACTCTATAGCCTTGAAGTTTTGTAGAGTGAAGAAGTACAAAGACGGCAGTTGAGTGACACAGTATTGACTGAGTGAGCTTGTATGGTTTTATGACATTCGTCAGAATGAAAGCACAAAAAAAGGATAAAAAATGAAAAGGAAAAAGGTACTTTTTCGCCAACAATGGGATAATAAAAGGAGCAATAACTAATTGATCTGCCTATAGTTAATTGTGATGATTATGATTTTGATAATGACTTTGAAATCACTTTTTTGGAGGTCAAAATTATCGGTAATCAGGATGTTACACCTGACATCTGACAGTTCAGTAGCTCGGCGCAGCGTAGTTTCTTCCCCTATATCCCCACCAAAAGGGTAGGGTGTGCTGTGGCATAAATGATCACCGACTAGCCTTGACGAAGACAAATGACACTCAACGTCGAACTTACACAGAGATAAGGTAGGCTCCTTAAATTAGGTGCGTTTTACTTGACGACTCGAGTGTATTTTTCACTGTCTTGGAAGGGTTAAGTGTTTAGCTTTGAAGGAGGTTTGATAGTGTGAAGTTTATGGTGGTTAATTAATTTTGGAGGACTAGGTTGTTGTATTGAGAAAATGCTGTATGTATGTACTTACCATGTTTGATCAGTAAGTTTTTACCCTATTTTGTACGAGGTTTGGTAGTCTATGACAGAGTAAGAAAAAGTTGGGGTTCGTAGAATTTTTATTTCAAATTTTTCGCTTAACCATAGAAACGATCATTTTTCTACTGGTCACTCTTTAGCTCTGTACGCGTTTCTGGTGCATCATCAGCTTCTTCCCTTACTCTGGTCGTGCACAATCTCTTTTTTGAAGATGAAATGGCAATGGAATACTTTTGCTAATTACCATCATCAGCTGCTAATACCATAATACTAATACCATTATACCATAATATACCATAATCAGCCAACTGCTGAACCTCTCTTCTCGTACGGCACTCATCCCGGTCCTGTGCCAATCTTGTCCTGGTTTGACCCACGACAGTTACAACATCGTCGACCCAACGTGCTGGAGGCTTGAATACTCCTCGAATATATAGAGATTTCTTTCATTGTTCCACGTGTTCAACTAAAGCTTTCTTAACACCTTTGACTGCTACAGTGGCTCAGTCGGTAGCAAACCTGCCTTCTGAGCTAGAGGGCGTGGGTTCGATTCCCACCTAGGGCAATCATTCATGTGATGAACATTTGTGTTTGTTATATGTGAGGATGTTAATTATCTATTCAAGTGTGTATTTAAAAATATATATGAATGTATATCAGTCTCTGGCCGGCTTAGTACAAGCTTTGCTTAATTTGGGGTCGGACGACTGTTTTATTTCTTTCCAACAAACTAGGCATGCGTTTGACCACTTACTCGTCTGATGGGAAGCTTCGACGTGATCGAAGGTGTAACGCTTGCCTAGGAGATATCTATTCACTTTACTCTTAAACACCCCCGGATTGTATTTAGGTCGAAAGACAGACGCAGGCAACGAGTTCCACACCTCTGCAGTTCTTACAAGAAAAGTTGACTTGAAACACTTGACATAACATAAGAGGGTGTCTCTTACTGGTGCGCATGGTACTGTGTGTGCAAGTGTAAAAAAAGGAACCTACTGTACTGTAAAATGTAATGAAAAAGCGTTGAGATGACGTCTTTCCTTTTCCAATTCACTTTGTAACTTCTACAAGGACTAACACAAACCTATGAGTAATCTGCTGAGCTGGATAACCCACTCTCTGTTTGAGTTACCGCTCGCCTGTGTTCTTGTACAGTTTCCGGTGCAAAACACAAGCGTAAGCGAGCATGGAACATGATTATTTAGCGACTTAGTTGAGCTATAAGGCCCAATGTCTAAATTTGTTACAACTATTGATGTCCTTGTCTAATAGGCAGCAGAAACAAGTATGTAGGTAATTAAAATAAAGGTAAGTTATTAAAAGAAAAACAAAATACTCGTCTGCAAAAATTTGTACCTTAAGTCACTTCTAATGTCAAGACGATTCAAATGACACCTCACATGTTGAAATCCATCAAACTGTTTAGGCTGTAGGGCGTGCCAAAGAAACGTGCCTCCTTCTTGCGCAGTCAGGTAACAAAGTCAACAATATTTTAGTAAGTATAGATTTGTCTACTAAATACTTAGGATTAGGATTGGGCCTGTTGTCACCTGCTAAAAAGTCTTTGGTTAGGTAGTTATTATGATTTTACGATACGGGAATTACTCCCGGACGATTAGCGAAACGAGATGCAGCCGCGCGCGCGCACTCGTCTTGAAAAAGACCGGATGCGGTTGAAACCGTAGTTTGAATAACCGACTTAATCGTACGTGAGTACGCATCATAAAATCATAGTGTGTGAAACCACGTCAGTTTTCATAATAGCCTTTGGTTAGCTGACAATTTGCTGCCTACTACCAGTTTTTAATTTTTTGGGCTGTGCTACGATTTACTATACCAATTGCGGCTACATACTTAGTACATTTTTTAGAAAACAAATTATCGATTTCATTATCTTCAGAAACTATCCTTACTAATATAACATATATGTTTTATAATAAAATAATTTGGCACAATATTTCACCAGGAAGATTTTTGGAGACCATTTTCTGAAAAAACGCGAACGAAGACGCGGGTAACAGCTAGTAGATTATTTAAAACTTAGAAAAGTATAAGTTAGCTACGTGTTTCAGAACATAGAGTAGGCATAGGTACTTACAATTTCGACATTTGGAACTACATAGATATTTTCTAGTTTTTTTTTCCCGCTTTTCGGTTACATTTTAAACCGAACATAAAACAAGATTATCTTAATGTATTTATATGCGGTCGTAGCTAATTTTCGGACAATTACTGTGGTCTTCCAGTTAGTTTATGATCTTTGTGTAGGCGAAAGATGATTAGACATATACATATATAACTCACTATACACACGATGGACTGCGACTTACTTATATGATGGACATACTCGTACTGTACGTACTTATTTCAACATCATTATGCACTTATGATATACTTACTAGCTACCCCCCGCGGTGTTACCCGCGGTTAAAAAGTAGCCTATGTGTTAATACTGGGTCTAAGCTACCTCTTTACTGAATTTCGTCAAAATTCGTCCACCCCTTTGAGCATGAAGAAGTAACAAACTTACATACTCACAAACTTTCGCCTTTATAATATTAGTGTGATAAATATTTGCCCATTTCTCTCTCATGGTGTTCTTTGTGTTTATATGCTTCCATTATTTTTTTAACTTACTTAGAAAAGAGGATTGTGTTAAGATAAAACGTTTACAAGACAGGCTAGAATCTAGCTAGTAGTCAAAGGACAAGCCTGTCATTTGAAAAAATGTAGTCAATCTTTTTTGAGTATTCCGTTTCGACCAATGGGCATTCGTGGATAATTTTAAAAGTCCATGATGCATGATAGTCCTTTTAAGATTGCTCAAAATCTCTTAAAATTTCAATGTGGAAAAGTAAGGACTACCTGTTTTATATTAGGTACGAGTATACCCGGTTTTTTAATGCTGTTACCCAAAGACCTCTCTTATTTTCTCTTGCTTCTCTACTACCATTGGCTAATTTCTTTGATACGCTTCTTTTACTTCAATCTTTCTGCTTTTACTATCAAAACACCACCATTTTAAGGTTCTAATTAGTCACATCTCGTTCATTTATTTTACCCTGCAATCACAAGCTGCATTTAGTTGTCTAAGTTATTTGCTAATCTAACCGAGTTACGTAAGATATTCGTTGCCAAGCAATCGGCTAGCGAATTTAGAATACTCTATGGTCCGAGCCATGGGTTCGGACTCGTAAATTCCTAACGTCTTCAAATTCAACTATGTCCAACTATTGGTCAGTTGGGAGGTAAAGTTTTTGGAAGTGGTTAGCGCAGTTTTGGAGCGAAGAATTGATTTATTTGGATTAGCTAGATATTCTTTTTTTTAAGTGCAATTTTTAATGCGACTTCCAACACAACCTTGTTAGAAGTCGCATTAGAAGTTTAACGCTACCATGGAGGGGGTATGAAAGCACTGTTGCGTTAAACGTTCAACGCGCCTGGGAAGGGAATAGAAAGAGACAGAGCGAGACCAAGCGTGACCCCTTAGAATTATTTTTAGATTAAATAGTACGGATAGTCTCAGAGAGATTTTTAGGACTAATGGTTTATTGACTGTTGCTGGAATATAGATTTACGAAACTTGTTCTTTTGTCAAAAATAATTTATATTTGTTTTGTAATAAGCAATCCAACCGCACTTATTTTATAAGTTCTAGACATAACCGTAATATCTGTATAACCCAACTCAATAATAGCATGTTTTCTAATGGTGTATTTGTAATGGCTCTTAAACTGGGTATCAAATTATTGGAAGGAAATAGATTCTTAAATCCTGGCTTATCCATAAAGTTTTTTTACACTACTAAAGAATATTTTGAGGACCGGAAATTAATGTCATTTAATTTATTAGATCTTTAAGTACTTGTATTAATAGGTAGAAACAATATTTCGAAAAACGACGAAAATTGTACGCACGAAAATTGGCAGGCTGTTGATACTAATTTACAACTTGGAACATCTTTTGTACACAGTTATACAATAAATCTGGTCTCATTCTTATTCTTAGTCTTATTCCCTTCTATTTTCATTTCTACATTAGGAAGTTTCACTTCTTCCGCGCGGAGGGACTACAAGTACTATTTTTTTTTTGCTTTCCCATCCACGGGTGTTTGGCGTCGCACGGCTTGTGCATTTGGCAGTGTCAAGTTAAGCCTTGAATATTCGCCAAACGCGTCTATTCAACTCGTAATTGTGAAGAAGCTACGGATCCTACCGATATGAAAAAAATATCACCAATAAGATCATTCTGTTACCTATTAATCAGATTGATTAAAATTTTATATTACTTACTAGATTGCGAGTAAAACAATATTAAATGAACCTTGTTTTCGTTCTCATGGCGTGCAATACCGTGTTTACGGAGATTACGTTAAGGTAAATGCAGCTATCAGCGATCCATTGAAAATCTGCAGGTTTTACCGATCCATGAAGTTGATTCGCAGTTTTGACAGCTCTGGGATAATTTAGCTACTTAGTATTGGAGTAGATACGCATATGTGTTCATTGAGTATCGTACTCACTTATGTTTGTGTGTGTAGCTGACTAGGAAAGTGATAAAAAACAGCAGTATCTTTGCCGACTGCGAGGAAACTGGCCGTGTCGTACTGGCGCTTGTTCCGTCAGGTAAGGACATAACAATATTTGCATAAGACTTTTTATTGATTTTAATTGTATGTTCTGTTATTTTTAGTGATAGTATTTATTCATTTTAGCATTAATCGTTGATTTCGCATCGCATTTCTTCAAATTTCAGTAAATTTTACGGGTAAAACATGAAATTTAGATAGAGCGGTATTAGGTTCACTGATTTTACTAGTGGCAGCTTTCACCGACCCATGGGTCGGTAATGGCCGAAATGCTATAATTAGTTATTTTATATTTCTTGTTGATCCATACCAATAAAAACAAATATTTCGTATACCATATTAATCTGCAACAATTAACCTTTTCAGAAATCTATTAGCGATATATTCTATTTCGGCTGGTTTACTTCTTAATTGGTTGTATCTTTCATTTTATTATTAAATGATTCAGAGATCGTTGTTGAAAATGAAACATTATTAAATTACCTTTTTTTGTGTAATGATGTACATTGATCTGATAATAGTTTTTGTTAAATCAACCAATTGCAGTATCTGTTATGGTATGGGAAGATAATTGAACAAATATCGCCTACTTTTTGAGAGTCGGTAAAACATCTTTAAACTTTGCAAGCAATACTTTATTACCGACCCATATAAGTCGGCAATAGCAACAATGTGAACCTATCACCGACTCTACTAAAATTGTGTAAATAAATCATTTATTTTTAGGGTTCCATAGACACTTAAGAAATTTTTAGGTTTGTTTATGAGAACAATCGGATCTGGGTTCGTGAAGTTATAGGCGGGTAGTATGTATATATATAGGAGGCTTATAGGAGGTCTCAGTATGGGACAGATGACTACTTAGTAAATAATAGTTTTTTGTCAATGGTTCTATTGTTTCTTACCGCCGCCGCCGATTAATAAACTCACAAACCATTGAATGAAACAATTTAATTCTCATTCAAAAACCCTAAAATTCTATGAACCGTTATATTAGTACTAGCAGCGCTCCGCGGTTTCAACCGCTGTCCTACAGGAACCATTTCTTCTTTCGGGATTAAAAGTAACCCTATGTGTTAATCCAGCTACCTCCATACCAAATCTTATCCAATAGGCTAGTAAAAATAGAAATTATTCTTGCACTAAATTTCCGAACCAATTTTTGTTTTTTATAAGATTAAGGGTCACGTACTGAGCATAAAATCACAAAATGCTCACAGATCCAGGTAGAGCTTCAAGCGCCGTCTTGAAAAAAAATTTATGACTGATATCTCGGAACCATGGACTTTTGGGCAAAAGTTGTTGAGACTATTATTGTAGAAAATGAAATTTCGCATCTTTTATTTCTCGTGAATTTTTTTGTTAAACTTATCGGCTACGATTTATCTCCCATTAAATTAACCGGTTTTTCTCTCTTAATAAGAGTTATTGGCCGATATAGAAAAACCGGTTCATTAAATGGATCATAAATAGTGAACGGTAATTTAAAAAAAAAGTTTGAAGAAAAAAAATGCAAAATTGTATTTTCTACACTAACGATCTCAATAACTTTTGCCCTAAAGTGCATAGTTTTCGGGATATCGGCCAACATTTTTTTTTCAAGATGGCGCTTGATGCTCCTCCTAGATCTGTCAGCATTTTGTGATTTTACGCTCAGTACGTAACTGCAAATTGTGGTGGATAGGATAAAGACTACGGAATGAGATGTAAACTTTTACTTTAGGGTAAATAAATTATATACTTATTCGACAATCAATTTAAAATATTGTTGTTTTCAGGTTAAATTAACACTTTTTTTATTCAGGTTGAATCAATTTTCAATTACAAATTATTTTTTTGTAAAATTTCACAGTAAAGTCTAAACGGAACCCTTAACAAAAATAATTGATTTCTTTATTCTTAATTTTTTATTTGTCGCCGGAACGGGTACAAAAATAGTTTAAGATTAATCATTTAAAATCAACTTAATTAAAAAAAAACTAAATTAAGAGTTATTTCTATATTAAATTAAAATATTCCATACGTAACCTGGATTAAAATTACCTAGGTAAGGTACAGTCGGTAATGGCTTCCTAAAAATCGGTATTAGCATCATAGCCTTCGCAATGGGTCGGTAATAGAAACAATTGACTTTGTTACTTTGTTACTTGTTTTTTATATGATACTCTTCTATTTAGAAGCATACACGACAGTAAAAATAAAGAATGAATACTATTCATTGATTTTGAATGAAAAAAATAAGTATATTAACAACCACTAGGTTAAATAATAGCCATCGTTTCAAAAACTCTCTTAACAGGGTCGGTGATAGCTGCACTTACCTTACTATATATTTTTACACCTTCGGATAGGAAATTTAAAAATATGATTGATCGTTCTTTTACCATATTTTTAGAGCTAAAATTGAGTTAGTTTAGTAATATTTTGTGTTATTTTGAAGTATTTAGTCAGATCACGTGACCACTGGCACCCGCGAGCTCCTTTGCGGGGGACGGGCCAGTCGGCGCCAGCGCCTCACGAAGGAGGGACGTACTCGCCTTGCCGAAAAATATTTTCGCATTTTTTTTCTATTTGTACGTAAATCATCAATTAAACAGTGCTTAATTATCCAGAGACAATCAAAAAAAGTAGTTTTTCGAGACATTTGATAAGTTTTTAGTGACTTTACTACTAGTGAAAATATTTGGACAATAATTGATCGCGTTGTGAGTAGAGGGTACAGAAGGTTGATCCGATGAAAATGGGAGATGTATGAATATTGTGTAATTAATATCTTTAAATTGCTCTATTTCATTTTTTCAGAAACAGTGATCAACGAAATTATCAAAATTTAAACACAAGCGTTCAGCCAACAACAAATGCGAGTACTGAACTAAGGTGAGTTAAAAGACATTTAACATCTTATATTATTAGGGTGACAAGCATAGTGCATAGTCAGAGCTATGCCAAATGAAAATGCTATTGCTGAAGTTGTCGTATGTCCGGCGTCCAGCGTCTGATTGCACGGATGTCCGATTGTTTTCCTCTACAGATCGCATTTCTCAACCGATATTTGTGAAATTTTGTAAATTTAGGTTTTATTTAAAATAGCGGATATATGTAATTTGTGAGACGTTGCTCATAGAGCCACTACTTGTAATCAGAGTGGCGCTGAACTGCTATGGGCATGCGTGACGCCAGTACAACCATTCACTCAGCGAGCGCGAAGCGCGAGTGAAGAACTTCCGTTTCAGTTAATAAAAATACTAAAAACTTATCCTATATTTTTATCTACAGATGCCTAGTTCAAAATCAGCCGAAGGGTATCAGAGCACCCGAGGAACAGGGACTTTTTCACCTTCGAATAAACTGGTAATCTTTTTTTATTTTTTTGTGTACACAATGTACATATTTACATTCATCATTACTGATACGAGCGTTGGGACTTAGTATGGTTGCAAATTAATTATCATTTAATATTGTTTTTAGGAACAACAATATCAGTCTTCATTGCCGAATCTCATCGTCGAAGAAGAAGCAGAACAAGAACAGAAAGACAAAAGTTATTGGCGTATTATAACATTAGCTTCTTCTTCGTAAAATTGAAGGAAATATCAAGACACAATGGATTTGGTTGCGACAAACAATCGATAGACTTGATTGGAGAAAAGCAAACAGGTCTTGCTTCTAAATTCACCTTTTTGTGAATAAAGAGTAACAATAGTAGATTATGTACCGAGTGCACAAAGCAGTGCCTTACGTCGCGGGCGGCTTATTGTACCCTGAGCGTAACGAGGGAATCTAGAGTTAACTCCCGAATGCAGCAAGGGAAGATGAGTCCTGAGGGCAGCGAGGGGTTCAAGCCGCCCAAGACAAAAACACTGCTTTATCCTAGAAGCGAATTCTCTACTAAAAATACTGTCTAATATTATACTCTCTCATAACTAATAAAAAGGTACTAGTAAGGTACAGTCTTTTATTTTAAATTTCGTGCAGCTCGTGGAGCACGTGCTCGTATTTTTTTCTTGGTAGCTAGTTCAATTTTCAAATAAACTCTTCTTACAGTGCTTATTCTGAGTTTTCATTCAATGTTAACCTCTTTGCTTGGAAACTCCCAACTACAAGCTTCGCTCGAATTTATGTTTCATCTATAAAACCAACATTTGAGTTTCATGTGTTAGATTAAGGATGTGTTAATCTGAGCGATTACTGCCTTCAAAGCATTTGATTTATTGATATTTTTTGAATCTCGGTTTATTTTGATTATTTTTTTGGTGTTTGCTAAAATCTAAGCACTATACCATGTATTTCAGCTACAAAAGGTTTTTCAATATCCAATCTAAGACCCCTTTAGTCCAGCTATAGAGGATTTTTTTTCTATATTAACTACTAGGTGTTGCTCACGATTTCGTACGCGTAGATAAAAAAAAGCTCGTTCCGTTAGTTTCTTGTATTTGTCATTCACTCGAGGAGGTATTATAGCGCGAGCCGTATGCGAGCCCACTAATGGAGCCAATAGTGTAATTATTAACGCACACGCGTTTCATGTGACGTTTTTCATCACACATGCGAGGGGAAAAAACACAGACTTGCATTAGTCAATACATTTTTCTGAAAATGTATGCGCATTTTGCTGCTTTTCCACCTATCAAAATTTTCCTAGGCAAAATAATAAAGCGAATACTTTGTTTAAATTATCATACCTAATTAATTGTCAATATTTTGATAAAAAAATAATGTTTATTTACTGTTATTACGTAGTTATGATACTTTAAATCAAGAATTTAAGAAAAGTAAAAAAAAAACTCTTGTTGATTTATTTTAAAAAAAGTCTAGTTTAGTTACTAGTGCGATAATGGTAAAGTAACAGCACACGTGCTTAATAGCTCGGATTATGACCTAAAACTGATGTAATAAAGTCCTTTTTACGAGCGAGAGTGATGAAAAAGATATTAAACACCAACGCGTTTTTAACTTCAAGTAGGAACATTTCAGCAAAATCAGGCAAGAAACTATCGAGAAAATAATGAGGTTGTAAGTTCTGGGTCCACTATATTTTCAACAATTTTAGTCATTTTTATACTACCTACTAATTATATAAAACAGATTAGTACTATCTCTACTATCAACTCGTAGAATACATTTTTAAAGCGGGCCGTCGATTGAACAGCTCTGCTAGTCCTAGTCAATATGTTTTTTGTTATGAGATTTTTGAAATGTTGTAAGCATTGGTTTAAGATAGGTTGAGTGATTTATCCCTGGTACCGGAGTTCTTAGAATGCCCACCAGGAGCCCTATTCTTGCTAAAAATATTTTCTGATCAATGTCTCTCTCGTTTTAAAAGTCATAGTGAGAGTGACCAAGAAACATCTCACGCGTCAAGAATAGCCCTCCAGAGCTATTCTTACGATAATAAGCATTATTCCCCCTATTCCTACGCACGAGATATGTTTTGGTCAATGTCTCTCTCGTTTGAAAAATCATAAAAGTGAGAGGGACCAAGATCCGATGAACCAAGATATCTCACACTTCAGAGAGTCCGTGGTCTACGATTGTTTTTTTAGATTTTACACGCACGACCAAAGGGAATCAAAACCTTTAGATGCGGGACATTTGTGAGTACATACTTAATCTACCTATACTTATAAACAAACTACCGCGCTCATGCTGCTTAAAAGGCTCAAGTCTTTAAAACGCCGTTGGCTTCAAATAATTTAGTCACAAAACATTACAATAAAGCATAACATCACAGAGGGCATTCATTTTTAGGCAAAAATATTTTTTTCACGGTGTTTCGTCTGAATTTGTTTAGTCTTTGAGAAATGCTAGCTCAATGTTCAAAAGCTTCGAGCGTTGATCACTAGAGGCGCTAAATCCAACTGAGCGTCGAATGCCATTGGCGCATCTTAACCTCTTAATGTATTTTTTTACAGATGACGATAAGGTGATGATGACGATGATGAATTCATCCCCATCCCTCATTTCAGTAAAGTGATGGACACTACTAAAACTCTACGTGGAGTTTTGTAGAGAACACGAAAAGTCACGTTTCGCAATATTTGTACCATTCGCTCACACTCGTGCACGTTAACGAACCGATAAAGATTAACAGCTCGTCATTATTACACTTTACCAATCGAAGAATCACAAGGGTTAAAAAATAATACAAAGTTACGACAACACCTTTTGAGTTCCCACCAAAAACTCACTAGATATTCAACGGTAGGTTTTGTAAATTTTTTTTTCGGCTAGAAGTGTCTTGCTGGGCTAGGTAAAGGTTTTATTTCCCTCCTTCCAGACCGTTGACGGTAGGTACTTTTAATAGTTTGAAGAAAGTTGTCCTACTAGCTAGTAGGACAACTTTTACATCCTATTTTTTGTACTGTACGAACTTGTATACAAAGAAAAAGAAAATGTTTAATTTTCTTTTCTTCTTTTAAAAAGTTTTTGTTTTCAATTTTTCCCAGATTTCTTTCTTCGTCACAACGGCAATTAAATATGGTAGTTATTTATTGTCTTATTTTGTCTTGATTTTGTATAAGTACTCCTTGATAACAAGTTTGATGGACCACATCTAGTATAACTAACTCTCCACGCGACCCAAGACTTGCTTTTACACGGGCAGCGTTATTATTGCGCCTCTGTCAACGGAATATGAAATGTATTGGAACCCGGGATGAGCTGGACTTGACCACCACCCGCCCACGCCCCTTGACCTCTGGGCGGCGGGTGGAAGGTGTGAGATCAGCCTGGTTTTAGATGCGGTAAAGGGGTTTGGATGTTTTTATTATTTTGTTTGTGATTTTCTAGGTGTATACGTGTTGTTAGATAGATAAAGCTCTTAATATCATTAGAATAGCCGCGGTGCTCTCCGCAGTTCAAAAGTAGTCTAGGTGTTTCTGGCTATTTTAAATAAATAAATAAATAAATTCGGGACACTTCCACACACGGTCGCCTGACCCCAAACTAAGCAAAGCTTGTACTATGGCTGCCAAAGACTGATATACATACTTGAATATTTTTAAATACATACTTAAATATATTATTATACTAATACCCAGACATAGAACAAACACAAATGTTCATCACATAAATGTTTGCCCTAGGTGGGAATCGAACCCACGCCCCCCAGCTCAGAAGGCAGGTTCACTACCAACTGAGCCACCGAGGCAGTCATATTATTTATATTATTTATATCTTTGCCAAATTTCATCCAAATTCAGACCATTTCAGCCATTCAGACGTGATTGAACTATCCAAACATCCTTCTAAACTTTTGCATTTATAATATTAGTGTGAAGTGTGATTTCAGAGCGTTGCGTTTGGTGGTGGAGTAATGTGGTCGATTGAGTGGCTTGATAGTCTTCTGTTGGTGTTTTTTACAATTCAATAAAACTTTATTGCACAAGAAAAGGCTACATGAAAATCTTAAAAATTAAAATACAGTTTTCGGCAGTACAAGGGCGACCTTATCGCCTAAAGCGATTTCTTCCAGGTAACCTTTGGATGGACAGGAACCTAAAGAAATACGAAAAGGGTAGGTGGTGTACGTAAAACTAAAATAATAGTAACTATAAATGTTTTTTTATGACTTGACGCCTCCTCGTTTATTTTGGTTTTGAAAAGGTCTCTTTGATATTTATTGTCCTTTTTTTCTTTGTATCTTTCCTACTATGACGATCACCAGTATATTTTTAGATTTTTTTTATGTGAAAGCAAATATGGCCTGGCTGTTATGGCACTCACCATACTCATTTACTCATCGGTACTCAACAGCGGTACTCACCATCTCACACCTGCAACAGTAGTGTGTTGTTGATGCGCTGCGAGCCCGGGAAAATTGGAGTCACCCTTTCTAAAATACTCCATGTTACCTCAGAGGAAAAACCTTAGTGAAGGTTTAGTATCGCACTTTTGGTATCACTAGTACCTATCTTCTCTATAATATAAAAATGAATCGCTTAATGTGTTGCTAAGCGCAAATCTCGAGAACAACTGAACAGATTTCGCTAATTCTTTTTTTAGGATATTCCTTGAAGTACGAGGATGGAGTAGTTGATTAGTTAGTTATTAGTTGTTAGGCGGTACGAAGTTCGCTGGGTCCACTGGTATGTATATTTAAATGAAGTATCATAAGTGATGACAGCCTAGTTAGAGAAGCCCTGCCACTCAAGCTAGAGGGAGCGGGTTTGAACCCAGTCGACGGCACGCACCAATTTGTTCATTGTGTGAACATATGTGCGTATCTGTCATCTGCTACATGACTGGAGCCCGGTGTATGGCGACAGGCTCGCCCATTGTCACATTTGGGACTGAATATCGTCCGGCGAAGTGTGGGTGTTGTATTACACCTCTGCCAGCCCACTCGGGGGCAAGGCGTGACGATATAAATGTATCATTAGATTCTAGCCATTTCCGTACCGCATGTAGGCTTCATCAGAAGACTGCTTTTGCAATCTATATTTTTAATTTTACAAATTTTATCGTTTTATCTAAGGTCGGTATGTTAAAACGACGGTCAGTCATGAATCTCGATTTAAAGCAGTTTTTAAATATGGTTAAACCAGTTTTTACCAGCGTCGTTTTAGCATGTATATAGGCCTAAGAAATTATACAGGTCGTGAAAATAGTTTCTTGGATGAAGAACACACACACACAAATGATGAAGTTCTACAGATATAATTACAGCACAAACAGACACACAAGTTATGAAGCTCGTGGAAACACTCCCTGAGTCCACAAACAGACACACACAGATGTAAGAAAGCTTTGTCCGTCTTATTACGGGTGGCCGCCGCGGTCAGACGTCTTGGCTACTCAGTAATTCAGTTATGCAAGTGTGTGATGAATTCTGATTTACATTTCAATTGGACGGAGTTATTCTGATCATTAATTTGATTTAGAACATTTTGATACAAAATATTTGGACGGGAAAAATTATTTATCACGTTGTAGGTACTTGTTTAAACCAGAAAACAATATCAAAAAATAAAGAGAAACATGTTCAATCCATTTCATCTTATGACATTCTTTCTACACATGTTGTCGGGAGTACAGAAAAGGTTAATTGACCAAACCAAAAAAAATAACGGTTTGTGAGACCTGCCGGCGAAACCACGGGTCACAGCTAATACAAAATAATCGAATGCACACCGAGCATTATCCTTAATGTAAGCTTAATTTTTGTATCCTATCTATAATTTCAACCCCTCCCAAAACTACCCCAGCTACCCCAGACTACCACTTCCGCGCCATTGAAATCTCTTCCAACTATCAGAACTGTATCAAAATCATTGTCCCGATAACGTCCAACTCCGAAATCCATTTCAATAGCCAAAATCGCCACTGTCTTCGGAATATGCACAGATAGATTTATTAATAACCAGGGGGTTTGGGGGCCAACTATGCCTTAGGGGTAAGGAGCCTCCTCTTACACCCGTGAGGGGGTAACTTGGCAAACGTAAGCCGTGTGCCGGACAGGAGTGGTCATAACTAAGATATTTTGACCGTCAAGCAATTTCTTGGACGTTGTGATACAGGGTGCTTCAACTTGTTGTTTGGATTTGAATTAATTTTGGAATACGATTAGTGTTTTGTTTAGTTTGGAGTTACCTGCTTGTTTGGGGTTGGTTTAGTGTGGGTAAGTAAGTACGTAGTACGATCGATGCTTGACTATGTCAAATTTTATTGGCAGGTAAGTAGGTACAGGACATGGTATAATAATATACTCCGGCAGGTATAGAATTCCGGTCACGTGGGCAACACGTAGTGACGTCAATCGAAGCTTAAAGCAAGACCGAAAAAAGTCATTTACAAGTAGTTCGAAAGAGACGGATGACGATGACGAGTGACGTCATTACGTGTCATTTAGATCATGGTACAGGCCTACTTAAAAAACTTTGAAAGATTGTGCTGTAATCTTCTGTTTTTTGATTGTGATGATCGATAAATCTATTTTTATTAATAAGCTACCACAGTCCCTTCATATAGTCTAAAGCGTGAAGAAGTGCAATAACTAAATATAAGTTTGGGATGTTTCCCAAATCCAGGTAAACACAATATTGTAAGCGAAAACCGATTTGCGATTACGGTTGCTCTTGACAGGTGTATGGCGACAGGCTCGTCCCTGTCACATTTGTGACCGAATGTCGTCCGGCAAAGTGTGGGTGTTGTACACCTCTGCCAGACCCTTCGGAGGAGAGGCGTGACGACATGTCATGTTGGCGAAACAGTAAAATATCGAAATTATATCGAAATTATGCGCTAAATTATGATGATACTAAATCGTACGTACGATTTAGTCAATTATTACGACTATTTATTATATGCTAAAGTTTCCAAACACCCTGTATACAAGGGATGAGCCACCAAAGAGCGCTGAATACGTTTGTAGCAGACGTCTATGTATGGGAGATATTAAATTCCGACTGACCGACACTCGCCGGTAATGTAATATGCTAATTCTAGCTTCCAGTTATGTTATTTGATATTACGATATTGCAATTAGACTATTTCTTTTGTAGAATTCAAGATATAAAAAACTCTTTGACACCAAATACAAAATAAATCTAAACAAACACTTAAAAATTTAGGCGCAATGGGCGGTCTTATCGCTTAAGAGCGTTTTCTTCCAGACAACCTTTGGATGGAATAAAAACATCACGATAAGGCGAAATCGATATGGCAGAAGGTTCGTGCTGAAGACCAGCGCTGCTAAGAAATTAGCAGCACCATTGCTGAGCACTAACCTTTTTTGTCGCATTGGACACTACAGCGACAACTAAAACTTTAATCACCTAAATATTTGTTTTTGTCTTAATGTAAGTATACTCGTAGAAGTTATTTTATTTTTGTCTGTTAATGTTTTATTGTGTATTTTGTTTGTCTTTGTTATAGTGTTTTGTGCGTTAAAATAAATTGTTTCTTTCTATGTTATGCTTCAAGATAAAATTCAAGATGTAATGCTTCTCTGTAGTAGTACTACCTAGCTCATATTTGAATTAAAAAATGTACTGATGATCCTGAAATACTGTGTGATAACTGGATCAAAGGAACTCTGAAGAGCTGAAATAACTAATGGCTAAGTTCTGCGACGCCCTGATTTTTCCATACAAACGCGCTTGTAAAATTTCTTCGAAACCATATGTCGATGAAATTTAGCATGTACAATTAAATGTACTATATCTCCGCCCCTTATGTTCTCGGTTATTACCGTGCCGTATTCGTGCCGTATTCATGCCGTATCCGTGCCGTATCCGTGCCGTGTCTGTGCCGTATCCGTGCCGTATTCGTGCCGTATCCGTGCCGTATCCGTACCCGTGTCGTATCCGTGCTGTATCCGTGCCGTTTCCGTGCCTTATCTGTACCGTATCCGTGGCGTATACGCGCCGTATCCGTGCCGTATACGTGCCTTATCTGTACCGTATCCTTGCCGTATACGCGCCGTATCTGTGCCGTATACGCACCGTATCCATGCCGTATCCGGCATGGATACGGTCTAAGGCTCAGTTAGCTGCTAAAAAGCTTGGTATCCTCTCGAAGGTGCGACGGTACTTCACGCCGGAACAGCAGCGGCCATTATACATATAAGGCACAGGTCCGGTCGTGCATGGAGATTTCGTGCATGCAAATACCTTTGGATTGGCCAAGTATCAGCTCGAGGCGTTGGAGTCCATCGAGAAACGTGCCATTCTTGGCACGTTTCTCGATGGACATCCCAATGAGCTTCTGCTCATTGGCAACGATTCCCTTGTCAGGCCAAACTTCAAAGTTTGGATCGTCGGCGCAAGGTTGCTAGCCTATCGGTGTTTTATCGGATACATTTCGGGGAGTGTGCATCTGGTTTGCATGACCTTATTCTTCCTATAGCCCGTTCTTCTATAAAACAACCAAGAGTACAAAAAAGCAGCATCGTTTTATGGTCGACATAAAACAACACGCACGAAACGCTTTGGTTCCTCATTTCTCATCCGGACCGCTAGAGTGTGGAATACTCTGCCAGAGTGTGTGTTCCCTGACACTTATAATGTGGGTTTCTTCAAGTCTCGGTTTCTTCTAGGCAAGCGTGCTCCATCGTAGACCGCCTCACTGCTTATCATCAGGCATATTGGCGGCCGAACGCAAGCCTATTTAGTAATAAAAAAAAATTTAAGAAAGAGTTTTTAAGGTTTATTTTGATTTTTAAATGATTTTCTAAAAATAACTAATTAACGAAACAAATAAATAGCTCTTTAACAAAAAAACGCGTTTTACTTCACTATTAGTAAGTAAAAAAAAAAAAATAGGATCATTTTTAAAATTTCCCGATTCCCGGGAATTCCCGGGAATCGGGAAACAATCCGGGAAAAACGAAACTCTAACACACACACACATAACGTCAAACTAATAACACCCCGTCGTTTATGCGTCGGAAGTTAAAAATAGTTTTGATAACTAGTAGGTTTACTAAACGTATAAGTACCAGCAAGTGGTTATTAAAGACAGTGATCGGTTACTGCTAACGAGGCTAGCACCTGAAGATCGAAGAGTCGTTAGCGAGAGGCCTACTCGAGGCCTCTCTATCCGTCTTTCTGGAACCTACGCTCATGTAGAGCTAAGAAGCGGTTTACACGACTTTAGAGCTCAAGTCGATCGCAAATCGCAATAGAACAGCTAAGTAATAGAAAACAAAGTTTGATTTGCAGTCAAAGCCCCTAAGCAATAAATGTTGTATAACTTTAGAACTAGCACAGTCTTTTGTCTTTTTCGGTCGAGTTCAAAAATTTAAAAGAAAGAAAAAGACAAAACACTGTAAAGCTATTCCGAGGCTAAACAACGTTTATTGCTTAGGGGTTCATATTGTAACTATCAAATTCGGAATTGGCTAATTAAAACTAGTGTAGGTACCTACTTAGTGAAAGAACTCGTTTGCAGAGTCCGCCTGCGGAAGTACAGGCTTACAGTGTGCCTATAAGACTGTTACAAAAATAGTCATAGCCACAGTATATCCTAACTATTATTTAAAATGCGAAAGTTTGTTTGTTTGTAACGCTTTCACGTCTTAACTACTCAACCGATCGTCTTGAAATGTAGAGTACATTAATATTCTAGAGTACAGAAAAGGTCATAGGGTACTTTTCATCCCGAAAAAATACATAGTTCCTGTGGGACCGCGGGTGATACCGCGGGGCGCAGCTAGTAATTTATAAATGCCAATCGAACGCCTCGTAAAAAGTTCTACATTAGGTCTACCGGACTACTGAGACTAACAAGATCCATTTAAAGCAAAATTAAGAAAAAATCTGATTGAAAGAAGCTATTACAATATTAATGACTTCCTAAATGACATGACAATATGATTTATTTATATTTTATGTTATTGACATTTTTTTATTTTTTTATTTGACATATATTTTTGTAACATTGTGACATTGTGAATTATTATTATTTAATTTTATTAATTATGATGACATTCAAGTAACTAGAAATTTTATATAAATGTAACCGTAAAGTTGCCATCTCCATAATTTTGCACGCCTCTTCAGGCATAACATTGCAGGACATATCTCAAATTGTATACCACCAAACGTATGCTATACCATTGTTATTGCAAATAAAAATATTTACAATAATGTAAAATAATCAATAATGTAAATGTATCAATAATGTAAATATTTACAATATTTAATAATGTAAATATTTACAATATTTACATTTAGTTAAAATGCTAAACAAACATTCATATAAAACGAAAATTTAAAACAAAAAAGTAGATCGAAATTGAGTGAATGAAAACTCAAAATTATGGAACAAACTAACATAGCTATAATTTCACTATTAACATTTTCCACCTCTAAAACTATCCGAGCTCTATGTGGCAACTCAAACGGTGTAGTAAGAATCTCCAAACTGTAGTTAAGTGTACAAATTACTTAATTTAAGGTTAAGTTCGCGTCGATCAGTCAAGTGTTCTAAATGCCCAGTTGAGTTCGACTTAACTCGGGTCTTTGGGCCCTTTCCTTACATAAGTTCTCCTACGCATCTACCGAAAATACTACTAGGCATGTTAAGGTATTATGGTAGTGATGTAAAGCAGTCATTACATTTTCCAATTTGCAGTACGCTAACTGAACTAGCGTGCTAAAATTGGATACTGTTATGGCTGTTAGATAGTTTACAAAATTTTTTTTCTAATGCCCGTGCATTCAACTCTAAGTTAGAATACTGCAAATATAGTTAGCGTACTGCAAATTGGAATATGTGATGACCGCTTTACGCTAACTTACTACCCAAGAATTGAACTATTTGCCTTCTTCCATAAGTTTCCTAAAAGTCGAATCTAAGATTTTTAAGGCTCGAGAAGATTTTTCGTAGAACAGTGTAAACAATTTTTGATGTGTGTGATTCTACTGATATAAATCTCTAAAACAATAATAACTATAACATTTACTAGGCAAAATGAAACTTAGTTATTTACACGCTTTATACCAAGGAATTTCAAACGCGTATGGCTAGTGCGTTTAGTAACGCAAGAAAGGGTAAAGGGTGTACTATTAGATGCCTGACCTCTTGCCTGGTTGAAGGTAATCATCATTATTCATACAATGTTTGAAATAGTTTACTCAATTGACCACATTTTGTATTCATATTAGTTCCATCAATTAGATATATGACGTACAATAACATCATTATGAGGACCAAATATGATTGCTCATTGTTTTCGTATGCGTAATTTGATAGTTTGAATGGATACAGTTATAATTAGGTCCTAATTTCATTTTGATTCTTGAGGTTTAGTGCTCCGTCATACATCAGTCGTGGTTACCCATCCAAAGAATGATTAATTCCATCCTACGTAAAAATTGAGTTATAATAAAATTATCAGCCCTAAAGCTAGGTATATAAAGTATAAATTGTTTTCGTATGCGTATTTTGATAATTCGGTTCTAATTTTATATCCTAATTTATGATATGTCATCTGCTACATGATTGGAGCCCGGTGTATGGCGACAGGCTCGCCCCCTGTCACATTTGGGACTGAATATCGTCCGGTGAAGCTTGGGTGTTGTATTACACCTCTGCCAGCCCCTTCGGGGGAAAGGCGTGACGATATGTTATGTTATATGCTAATTTTATTTTGATTCTTGAAATTTAGCGCCCGTCATACAACACTCGTGGTTCCTCATCCAAAAAATGATTTAACCCATTATACGTAAAAATTGAGTTATAATTATCAGCCCTAAAGCTAGGTAAATAAAGTACATAACATTGGTAAACAAATTCTATCGCAAAAATTCAGTTTCCCAGAATTGTGAATGTAAAATGGTTAATCAGTAATCGTAGTGCGATTACCGTAAATTGGTCCGTGGGGCACGGTTCTGTCACGTTCGAATATCAAACAGGCTTGGGCAACCACTTACTGGTCAATGCGTGATGTGCTTAGTATGTCTGAAGTAAGAACTGTGTAAGTCAAAATTGTACCAACATAAGTAGGTATAAAAGCTTTACTAGTTTTAATCAAATTTAAAACGAAGAAATTGTAATTTTTCATAATACTTTCAATAAGACAGAAACTATTTATTTTATAAGTTAATTGTACTCAACAATCAAGGATACTAATGATGGAGACTTACACAAAAACAAAAAGAAAGTACCTATTCTGAAAATGACCAAACCATAGAGCGCCTTAATAAAATGCCTGATGATGATTTTCAATGCAAACAATACTGTCAAGCATTATTCCATCTCCTTCACAATTAAAACTAACCCACGACAAGTAATGTTCTCTAATTCAAACCAGATTACCGATCGGAATCGAATCGACGAACAAACAAGACGAACGTGTAATCACACTCCGACCTCTAACCTCCTAAACTACCCGAGTCCTAACATCGCTACGGAATGTAAACATCGAGTCATCTCCTAAGGCGCCATCTATAATTTTCTAACAATGCACTCAACGCGTCCAGTATACTCTGATCTTTACTATCTTCTAACAAACCCCTCTTTCGTCCACTTTAGTTAGTAACAAGAAGGGCAGATAGCTCAACTTTGAGTGGTTTCAGAAACACGCTCAATCGATCTGGGATCTATCCTAGGATATTGCATATTTATCAACCTTTGACACGGGTAACTACGTGGAAGTAACATCTTCATGGGTAGAAGAACAAACATGTTTAGGGTGTTTGAACTTGATGGGAAGCGGTGAAGTTTCATATGAGAATGTATGAGGTAGTATGTTGCAGAAATCGATGTAAATTGGTATGGTGATTTTACGTCTATTTTATTTTGCAGTACTTACTCTTCACTGTGTCCAATCCAACTCTACAAAAAAAGAAGGATAAAAATTTACAATTTCCAAAATTACTTCTTCTTGTTCATCATCGTCATTTTACGAGTATTTAGATTCAAACTTTGGATGTATCTAGGCACGCTACTAAGTTAAATCCTCGATTTTTCTTGTTTCGTCTCTATCAATTATTTTCCGTCTATTGTCAATGCATCGACTCTCTATCTGTACGAGCCGTATGACGCCTTACGTTATTGACTGTTAAGTGTATCCACTCCTTACGTGTTAATAGACCCCTATCGGGATTCAGACATCGGACTTCAGAATTTTTTACGAATTTAATTGGACTTTTTCGGTTTGTTACAAATAAGTTACAATCGGTCACCCAACACGATTAGGCTGACCAATTCTTCCGCCGCTGATTTCCATTTCTTTAGTATTTGGTAAGGTAAGATCTATGGTGCGTACCTAGCTATCCCAATTATTTGATTGATTTAAAATTTGGCCTTACTTGGGCCTTACTTTGCCAATTACAAATACAAATACAAATACAAATAATTTATTTCAAAATTTGGGCCTTACTCTGAAATGCAACATAACTGAATAGACCCCTCGGCTGCCTAATCAAGGATTGAGTCAAACATGAAGTTCTGCAAAGTAGATCTAATATGCGAGACATAGGTTTACAACTTCTGACTAAGAGGCCAAGGAGCCAATGAAATTTAGTCTCAATTCACAACAAAACTCCTAATTGGCCACTGGCCACAAATAAATCCTACTTAATGTAGCCAAAGAGATGCAAATGTGACAAAGGCCAATAAACTTTCTTCTCAATCCTTTTGGCGCGAAGTATTAGTCGTGCCACTCCACGCTACATAGTAAACATTGTTCGTCCAGTTATTTAATACTGCACAATATTCTCACACGGCGCGATCTCGATACGAGGTCGTGATTCAGAGCAGGGCCCAAGGAATAGACGTCCATCGCGCTCGTGACGGCACTGGGAGAAATTGTACGTAATGATCGAACATGGGGTGCTCTTGACAAATACGAGTACTGCTTCGAATAGAGATTGGCGATTATTGGAAGTTACTAGGTTATTCGAGTGATGTTCGAATGTTGTGTGGTCTTGACAAATTTTAAATGTTGGGAATGGAAACTGGTGATTGTGATAGGTAATTTTTTTAAGTAATGAGCAAATATGGGGTGCTTTTGACAAATTTGAGTAAGTAGGTACAGATTTTTTGAATAGAGATAGGTGGTTTATTATGTTACTAGATTATTCGAGTGATGTTCGAATGTGGTTAAGCAATCGTGACGTCGTCTAAACGGTTTCGTTACTACATTGTTCGAAAAATAATCTCATACGGTGGGCTATAAGAAGGTACTTTTTTAGTTTAACCTTCTGGAGCTGACGTGGTAGTATGACAGACACCGCATAATCGAAAAACATCTCCAGCATCGGTATTTTTCAAAAGGGGAACCCCGCACTCACAGTACCTTCCTGTCGCGGTCTCGTGCGTGCATTAGTAAGCCGGGTGCTGTCGCAGCACGCCCACGCATCGAGTACCGAGGGAGAGTGTCTACGAGTCAACCACGTCAGCGTTAAGGTATGTGTCTACTAAACAACCACGTCAGTTTAATTGTTATACATTCATAGGGTTTCCTAAACAACATATCAGTAACTATGTTTATTTTAGTTTAGTTTGTTTTTTGTGTTTTAGATGGCTCACTCAAGTTATAACCAAGAGGCATGTAGCTCTAAAAGATCGTCGTCTTGAGTTTTTAGAAGTCACGACGAGCAAATCTTACAATGGTTAGAAGAGGAAAGCGAGCATGAGTTCAACGATGTAGACAATGTTGGCGATGACCCGGATTTTATACCTACCAGAAGTACAGCACATCGAAGATGATGAAATCAATCAAATCAGTTGAGGCAGAGGATCAAGAAGAACCATGTGCAGAAGAGCAACTTGTTACAGACCGGTCTGAATACCATAAAGGTAAAAATGGGTTTATTTGGAATAAACAAGAGTGCCCCAGAACATCACGAATTGCAGCTCACAATATTGTAAATTGCCAGGCCGGCAAAATGCTTAGAATTTTGAAGGCTATTTCGAATTTTGGTCCAAGCTTATTGACGATTCATTGTTGGAAGGTTTAGTGGCATACACAAATCAAAAACTCAATACATATCGAACCCGGTTCAAACAAAATACTAAGGTGGAACTTTTGGATAAAGATGTTACTGAAATGAAAGCAAGAGAGTAGAGAAAGCCTATAATATCTACAATACTGTCCACCAAAAATAAAAAGAGTATCAAAATATCGTTGCTGTGATTGTTCGAAGCCGATTTGCCTACAATGCTCCAAGCCACTTTGTGAAGATTGCCAAAAAAAAGTGTGATTTTGAAGATGTGATTATTTTTTATTGAACCAATGAATGTTTTTCAATTTAAGGAGTCTAATTAGCATAAGCGTTAACTACAATTTAAGTATAGCATTTATAAAAAAAAAGTCAATGTTGATTTTTTTTTTTCACTTTAGAGTAATAGATATCTGATTTTGAAGGTTGATTCTAGTAATATGAATAAAAATTATTTAAACCTACGTGCACTTTAATTTTGGTATTCTGTTACTTTTAAGATACAGGATAAACCGTCAATAAATAGGTAATAATTAATACTATAGGCCTTGTCTTCAAAATAAAAAAGATATAAAAGATATAGGCTGTCAAAATGGTGTCTGGTGGACTACCACGTCAGTGGAATTGTAAAAACTAGCGCACGTCAGTCGCAGAGGGTTAAATCACTCTATTATACCTGCAGCGTGGGAAGGCCTCCTGCAAGGTGGACTGATGATCTGGTGAGGGTCGCGGGAAGCCGCTGGATGCAGTGCAGGACCGGTCGTTGTGGAGATCTTTGGGGAGGCGATTGTTCAGCAGTGGGTGTCGTACGGGCTGATATGATGATTATAGATGTGAAGTTTTGCGAGTTTGCTTGTGTTAGTTTGTTACTTCTGCACACTTAAACGACAGATGAGATTGGATGCAGCTTGGTATGGAGGTAGATGTTAATTCAAGTAACTTTTTAGACAAGCCAAAAATTACAACAGACTCCTTTTTATACCGAAAATATGGAGTCTGTGGGACACCAGGTGAAACCAGCAGTTACAGCTAGTACTTAAATAAACTAAACAATCCAAGCTTCATTTCAAACACCAATTATTTAGTACAAAAATTATTCGAAAAGACTACAAAATCATTTTAGCCATCTCTACTTCAAAGCACAGTCTAAATAACTAACTTCAAGTGTGGTAAGATGGGTAATGCTTTATGTAAATATGGAATAGGAAATAGGCCGGGAGCTCTGATATGGAGTGTTGATAAAATTGAGTCATCTTTGTAAGCACTTCGAAGATATCTTGATAGCATACTTAGAGTAGTTGATCCGTCTTTGTATCGGTAATATTATTATCTTGAAGCAAGAGTTACAGAAAATAATAGTTTACCGTATAGGTGGAGACATCGTTTGCTATTTTGTCACCTTTCTCTCTCTCACTTTATCTCTTTTTCTATTATGTATCCCATTTGTAGAGCTGGCCCTCCTTTTTTACCTTGTTAAAATTATTAAATACTAGCTGTTTTGCCTGCGGCTTTGCTCACATTTTTCAATCAAGAATAAAGTAGCTTTCTAATGGTGAAAGATTTTTTGAAATCGGACCAGTAGCTTTTGAATGAATTTGCTACTAATATACTTACATAAAAATCTTTCCTCTTTATAATATTATATTAATATACATAGATTTGATTTTGTTTGTACAAACAAACAAATTTAAAATGTAACAAATTTGTACAAACAAAATTAAATCTATACTAATATAATATTATAAAGAGGAAAGATTTGTATGTAAGTATGTTTACTCGTATTACATCAACATACTAAATCAAACAAACTCTACTTGAACTTGGTTCCTCTGCCTCTCAGTTCTCGTATCTCTGTCTTTGTCTAATCATCACCTAACTCAGAATAGTTCACCAGCTTTTCCCCATCTAGTGGTGTGCGACTCTAACGAACATAACGAACATAACTCTTTAAATTTCAGCAAATCCACAAAAATTAAAACTTCACACGTTATGTCGTCTTTTTAAAATGACTATTATAACTTGCACCCTTTTCTACCGCACAGTCTGTATCATCCAATGCAGCATCAGCAGGTCGGAGCGCCACGATTTTGCGTGAATTAGAAGGAGATTAGAACAACAATAAATAAATTATCCGACTCGGTTCGCGGATGCAATTTACCATCTGCTGCACGTGTGAGAGTACTTTTTGTATTAAAGTGCTTGGAAATAAAATAAACGAAGAATTGGGTAAGAGCTAAGTTTACTCTGAGTCCTAGTTTGAGGTAGACTCGTGTTAGATAGATAGATAGATAGATAGATAAACACTTTATTGTTCACACCAGAAATAACAAAAACAAAGGAACAGAAAAATCTTAAACTGGCGGCCTTATCACTAAGAGTGATCTCTTCCAGGCAACCTTAGGATAATAAGTTAGCAATGAGACTTGGTCCCATTTCGGACATAAGTTTTACGGACACTGTGTCCGGAATGGGACGTAATGTCGTTGAAGATGAAGCACGTAGTCTTAGAAAATATATTACATACCTTTAGTATTTAATCTGACTTTAAAAACCATATAGGTAAACTGCTAATCTTGCTCTTAAAACCGACTACTTTTCACTAATATTAGCTATAAATACGAAAGTTTGGATCGATGGATGTTTAGATGTTTGTTACTCAAGCACGCCAGAAGGGCTAAAAAGATTTGAATGGAATTTGGCACAGGGATAGATTATAGTCTAGAGTAGGCAATGGATTTTTTTACCGCGGCTGAAACCATAATAAAAAAATTTAAAAAAGGCTTTTCGTGTATCCGTTGTAGATCTCTCTGCATAATTTTGCCAGCAGTCCTCTGCCGTATGGATGACTATTATATACTCGAAGCTCTAACGTCGTCACTTGCTACTAGTAGCTCTTTGAGCTGAAGACCTCGCGATGTCATAATATTTCCGGAGAATCGGTTAATAAATGCAACCTGTAGAGGAAGACAAGAAGAGAAAAGATCCGGACAGAGATCCAGACAGAGATCCGGACAGAGATCCGGGCAGAGATACGAACAGAGATCTGGACAGAAATACGGACAGAAATTCAGACAGCATTCGGACATCTAAAAGCATTTTCGTCCAAGCTTCGCAGAGACGCTTCGCTGTCCAACTCTCCAGCTCGAAAAATAATGAGATCAGACAATAAAATGATCTTGCACTAATCTGGCACGGAAAATCCAGAGACACCGCAAAAATCCCGTAATTATTACGTGCTCAAATGTCCCCTCGTTACGTAGTAAGAAGTGCTGCATTTTTACAAATTGATACAAATTATTTGAGCGAGCTCCCGCTTTGTTCCGACGACGCTTGTTACGGCTGTGGAACGGCATTTTATTATTATTTTAGGGTCAGCGTATGTTGAACATAAAAACCTATGGAACTTTAAAAGCGTTTTTTTTGATAACGGTATAGAATATTTTGAAGATAATGCTTTTGAGTAGTTTAAAACGATTTCATAGAGTATCTATAAGGTGAGTACTTAATTGAACGAGCGAGTTTTAACGAGCGAAGCGTCTATGCTTCAACTTTGACAAAAGTGCTTTTGTATTTCCGAATTCTGCCTGGATCTCTGTCTTCATCTACAGGTCGCATTCCTTAACCGATTCTTTTGAGATTTTGTGAGTAAGTTTTTTTTTTCGAGTCAGTGTTTGGAAATTTTTCAAAATAGAGGAGATATGTATTTTTATTGTGAAAATAAATTATATCTCCGCCATTTAAAAGAATTTTCAAAAACTGACTGGACAAAAAATTTGTGTATTTAATCATTGAACCTATCTACAAAATTTTACGAGAATCAATTGAGAAATGCTACCTGGGAAGACAGACGTCAGCCGCTTCGTTCCAGCCGTTCCGAAGATGGGCCTGGTCAGTAGCGTATTTGTAGCGCCTCACTCAACTGCCGTCTTTGTACTTGTTCACTACAAAACTTCAAGGCTAGAGTGAATAAATACCTTATAGGTCGTCGTGCTCCATCTTAGACCACAACGTCGCTTAACATCAGGCGAGTTGGTGGTCAAACGCCGACCTATTCTACATATTTTTTTTTATGTAAAAGCCGCGATGTCTCCAGCTCACAAAACCGCTAATTATTGGTTAAGGTGGCAAGAAGATAGTGAGACTAGCATAGGACCAGAAAAGACAGCGCACTAAAGAAAATAAGAAAATACCTATGAGTACTCAGCAGTGTACGATGTTTTTTTAAAAAAAAAGAGTTTCAAAAAATTCTACAGCGTATCCATCGCGTATTTTCTTACTGTAGCGTTTTACCGCGCTACAAAAGAACTGCTAAGCGTTTGTAGTCAACAATATGCGCCACGGATGCCCTCCCATTCCTTCGACCGAGTCCAAAACATCTTATTCGCGCCCTCATAAAAGTAACTGCTTTGGCTCGTTTTTATTTCTTCCTCTGTACCTGTACGGCCACAGTATTTTAATAAACCATCTAACCTCTAAACGACAACCGGCTTTATTTACGCCTGCTATAAAGTTTACTTTCCTTCGGCTGCAGGTAAATCATGTCTGGCTACTTATAACTAGGACGAGCCTTGTGAAGGACACAAGGAATTCCAATTACTTTATTATGTACTAATGTTTTATTTCAGAGACGCGCGAATTAGTACAGGTATGCGGACAAATGAAAATTGTGATGGTGAGGACGATTGCTTGACTTTTCTTTTTAGGATCGTCAAAATAACTTCAGTAGTACAAAATGGTAGAATAGTTAAAAATGGTACAACGCCTGTAAAGAAAATGGAGAAACGCTGGTGTAGAAGTTCTTATGTGTTAATCACTCGTGGCGACAAAATGTTTGTCTTTGTTTAGTTGCTAACTCTATGCGACAAAACGGCTGAACGGATATTGAAAAGCTTTGCTAGAAAAATAACGTCTAACTGGACCACAGAGCAATCTATTTTGTTACGTAAATGTGTCATTTAATTTTATCAACTTCCTTAAATTAATTAGATGTGGCAACTTTTATTAGGTGCTATCCTACAACTATATAATATGCTTTTCCTATAAAGAAACTAACACAGAACATTATACTCTTGTCAAATTGGTCTGGGTTTAGTAAACTGTAGAGCAGAATCGACACAATTATCTTTATTAATCCCAAAAAACAGTATGTGACTGAAATTAATGACTTTCCACAAATATAGCACTTAACCAGCAAAACTCCGCAAGGCGACTGTCGTCCATCCTTCCCACAGAATTCTTAAACGCAGCTCTCGGAATGGGATGATTACTTCATCAAAACACACTTTAAACGTGTTACGTAAATCTAGTACCGTACCCCTAGCCACCCCCTAAAGGGTGTCCAACCCCCCGGGGGAACAAACACCCCAGGAAACGGGGGGTAAGACGATATGGGCGAACGTGAGCGCCGTCAAGAAAACCTTGATTGCTTTTTTAATTAGTTTTTTTTCGTTCCCCCTTTTTCGCATCCCCACGCGAAATATGTATTTGATGTTTGTGTGTTATGTATTGATTGATGTGTTGAGTATCTCATTAAGGTTGGAATTTAAATTACAAAGACGTGCTATGAAGCTATATCTTTTTGTACTTAACAGGCTTCGTAGAGTTAGGTTTTTAATCCCAGATTAAGAAAACCAGGTTACAGTTTAAATACTGAAGCAATGTGCTCATTTGTAGACAGTGCTGAGTATTAGCATTGATTGCTCTGATCCAACCACTTTCCATACAGGTTGCCTGGAAAAGATAGCTTTGAGCGATAAGGCCGCCCATTAAAAACTTAGTGTAGCCTTATTTAAGTACTTAGTTATTTTATGTTTTTAATAAAGAGCTGTTGTTGTTGTTTTCTCTACTGGTACACGAAGTAGCAAGGCATATTTCGTTTTTCGGTGGTACTTAGGTACTTCTTAAAAATGCATTATCCTTGGAACCACTAATAAAGCCATGGACAAAATAATGTTCACTATCAATAGTCTTTGTCAGTATTTTATTTTTATGTTTATTGTTTATGGTACAAAAATAATTAACAAACCATACTTACAAATTTAAATAAAATAATTTTGAAAAAACATTGTAAATTTGGTATCAATGTGGTAGCGCCACTGTCTAAATATGGGCTATCAGTGACAGTTATACTTAGTTCTTTGTCTTTAGGTAAGCGCTGTAGGTTACCAATAAAATATGTATAGTGGGACTTAACTATAATCCAAACGTAGCCCACGCCAATTTAGCTCAACATATGTTGTTAAATTAATTATTAACAATCACAATCAAAAATCTTATAATTAACAAAACATGATATCGTTATTATATTATGGAAACTGACGTGGTTTTCACACATTATGATTTAAAACTATCATCATTAAAACTATTATCATTATGATTTAATTTTCAGTGCTATGCGAGACGCAGCCGCGCGCGCGCACTCGCCCTGATGAAGACCGCCGAATGCGGTTGAAACTATAGTCGGAATAATCGACTGAATCGTACGTGAGTAATTCCCGTGTTTTAAATCATAATGATATCGTTACTTTAGCCCGCAATTCCAAACTGATTGTTAAACGGCTTCTAAGAAGCAACGAACAAAACCGCGAAGCACTGCTAGTGAATAACCCAAAAAAGTATATAAGTAAGAGTCGTCTCAATTTAAAATTATTAAAACCCCCATCAAGTGCTAAAATCAAGTCGCAACGTCGAGGAATGTCCATTAGTCCTTCACAGCACGTTAATGAGGGGAGAGTGGGCAAATTGGGCCCCACCGACCAAAGCCGTGACGTCACGTACGAAGCTAAATTAAATGTCATTTTAAAATGTCAATTTAGACAAAAATATTGATGGGCATAGATTATACATCTATGTGTGGTTTTATTTGCGGTTACGTCTTTTTATATTCATAATCATAATCAAATCTCCGTTATGGTAACTCATTAAAAATAGGTTCATGATTTTGCTATAGATGTATGTTTTAGATAATGAAATGCGTGGTAATTTCCACCCCGCTAACTTTTTAAAACACATTTGCATTTAGTTGGACATCAGACGTTTACAGTTTTTTGTTTATAATTTTTTTTGCATAGAAATTAATAAAATATGGTTTGTTTACTTGATTACAGTTAAAAAACTTCAGGCAAGCCCAACTCAAGCCATACCATTTAGGACAGTACCTTCCACACGCACACTACGCACATCCATATTCCACACACAATATATACCTACAAGATGTCACGCACACAGCGATCGAGTTTTAACTCTCGAGGCGTCGGTCCCCACTAATTTATACGTTCTTTCGCTTTCATTATAATTATTATTCTTGGCAATTTATTTTCGCACACGAGGGGGCAGTTCCCCCCGGGGGTGTAAGGGGGTGTCTTACAAATTCCCGTTTTTCGGTGGAACTTAACGCACCCTTTTCTTGGCCCTTTTTGTTTTTCATTACATTAACTTTTGAGGGAATAATGTTTTGTCGGTATGTGTTTTTTGGGGTAATGAAAGGTCGCCTTTATGAGTGGCATTTTAGAAGTTTAGCTATCTCGTTTTATAGGCGACGAGTCATAAATTTCTGAAGGCCCATAAGGAAAGAATTTAAGAGAGTATGCATTGACCTAAATAATGATGGAATTCATGAAGCTGTATGCTGTATGATGTCTTCGATCATACAGTTATTAAGTTACAACCAAAATAAAACTGAGCTGATTCAAACATAATACAAAGAAAACAACTAGACATGTGGAATCAGTAAATCTAAAACTATGAAAGTATATTGTATCAAAATAAGCAAATGACTTATAAATTAAATTTAAAGTAAACTTAACTTATCACACATTTCATAATGTAAACATTTCACGACACGTAAACTTTTCCAACAGATTCCGAACACACTAAAAACTTAAACACATAACACCCTCTACTAGTTTCACTCCAGTCTCCACAATTTCACTCCAAACTTTTAAAGTACACAATTTACGTTCACATGCACCGGAACGACGCAGAACTTCCACGAAACAAAAGCGATTACTACAGACTTCGACTACTCGAAAACAAAACGCAATTTTCTCTTAAGAAAATGAGGGAACTCTTTCTCCCCATTGAAAAATCATCAACACCCACGGCGTATGTACCCCGGCCCACCCGAGGGGGGAAGATCTACGCCGTCGACTTGCGTACGCTTTAATTAAAAATAAAACATAAGAACGATGTAACTGGATGAGCCGAGGAGCGAAGGAAAAATGAAAGAGAAAGCCATCCGCCCCACTCCTTCTCTGGAAAGCCGAGGGGGAAACCGAAGTCAGTCGAGGAACGACCACCAGGGGGTGCGCACCTCCCTGTTCTGCTGTGTCACGGAGGAATGACATCACTTTTCTTGTCGCTAATGAAGAGAACGTCTTGGTTGCCTTTTTGCCCGCTAAAGGCTTTTATTTCATGCGTTCGTAGACTTTCCAGTCTTTGATCATTTATTTAATTAGCTTAATCACTGACAAATAAAGGAGTAACATAAAAATACCTTTCAAAATTTACAAGCACGAACTTTACTATAACGCTATATTACTAACTCTATATCACATAATCAAATCGAACTTAGGTACACCCATAAGCAAATGCCTAATAAATCTATGCCAATAGAAATTTTACTAGTGACCCAGTTCCTCAATAACTTACTCTATTTAGTACAGTACATCCAACATACATTTCATGTTTATTTCCACAGCATCAGTTAGTTCTGACTTCTTCCTACGTCTCAAGCACCGATTTAAAATTTATTCCCCAAGAAAATTTCAATTTCCATAATTCGTACGTCTTGCGACATACGAGCGTTGGAAACAAAACGTCAAAGATGCAGTCTAGACATTTTAATTTTCCAATCTTTTCGGGTTCTATTTTTGCCATGCAATTTTCTGAAGGCATTGATAGATCAGACTCTTTTCATTAGTCTTTCACATGTGGGGAAACGGGGGAAACGTAGCATCTTTGATGTCACCTCGTTAGTGTCGCTAAGAGCATTGGAAGTCGATGTGAAATAGTGTTATGCGACCTCATTATTTTTCCTATATTTCCTCTTCTACTAATGCATTGGCTGGAGCTTGTTAATGTGGTATCGATATTTGGAAATACAAATGGAGCAGTTAGTAGGTACATTTTTACTTGGGTGTACTATAAAGTAGATAAGTCAAATAAGCAATATGATTTCGCCTTTTACTTAAACATGTAATAGAATTTTGGATAGTAAACAAAATTATTACTTTATATTTTTTTAACCACTCATACAATTTACTGCTCAACGAATGCTTTAATTATGTTTTTTTTTATTTCTTGTCCCTTAAAATTGTTGTACAAAATAATATTTAGGTGTTGCACCAAAAAAACCAAATGGTTTGTCTTGGTGCTCACATTCACCACTCGCCTCAACTTAAAGAAAATACAAATCAAATAAAAGTGTTAAACACTAATTCCTAATACCTTGTTTAAAGTGTTTGATAAAAGGTAGCAACGTCTTTACTACTATTACACTACAATACAATGTAGACTATTGTACCCTGACATTTCCTGCTCTCCAATTAGAGAAAGCCACAGATAAAAAAAGTAAAACAGTAATACCAACAAAACAGACCGAACAAATTCAATAAAATCCAGATGTTTTCAAACTCTGCATATGCTCTCACACTAATTCAACGTAACCTGGTTGGGGCACAGGCTCATTCAATTTTCTAACCCATTTACGTCTCAGACGAACTCCTTGGAACAAAAAAAAGGAATAATTCTTCAACCGTAGATTTTCCACGGTATAATTTCATAAGCAGTCGGTGCTGTACGTGTGACGTGGAAGACAGTGACTGAAGTTGGTAAATACGAGTAGATAGCAGATTTACAAGGTTTTGCTTTAAAAAATATCATGTATGCCGCAGCAGTATATGAAAAATTATTACATCGTTTACGTTAAAATGACTATTTTTTTAGATCAATTTGTTCTTGTCTTACAATTTTTTTTTTGCAGGGACTAATTACTTATTACGCAAAAACTACCATGACATATCGTCACGCCTTTCCCCCGAGGGGGCTGGCAGAGGTGTATTACAACACCCACAATTTGCCGGACGATATTCAGTGCCAAATGTGACAGGGGGCGAGCCTGTCGCCATACACCAGGTTCCATTCATGTAGCAGATGACATACAATACGCACGTATGTTCACACAATGAACAAATAGGTGCGTGCCGTCGGCTGGGTTCGAACCTACTCCCTCTGGCTTGAGAGGCGGGCCTTCTCCAACTAGGCTATCATCGCTTCCCTCGCAAAAACTACCATACACAAAAATTGCGAAAGTTAAAGTTTCTAAAACAAGTCTGTTTTTCAAAATTAATAATTAACTATTGAAATCTTGTAAATCAGCTAATTTTAAGTACTGTCTCGCTCCATATACCGAATAAACGTGTGTTCGTTTTGCCCCGTATTCCCCTTTTGAATTGATTAGGTCGGTTCATATCGAGTTATGAATGGAGTTCAGATGGTTTTGCTTAGTTTTTTTTTTGCTGTGGATTTTCAGTATTTACGAATGGATTTAACAGTTCTGTGGAAAATGGGAATGTTTAACGATGGATTTATTATTTCGTTGAATAGGAAGGTTTTTGAATTAGATATGGTTATTTGATTTAAATTGCGAGGCACGTAAATGAGTTTCTTAAAAAAAATGGTACAAGGACACTTTAGAGATGTTGACGGAATTTGTAAGAAAATGATAATGCAAAAAAAATTGGAATAAGACATAATAAAACCCACACGAACCGCTTTCAGAACTCTTGCCTAATAAGAACTGCCAAGGAGTGGAACGCACTTCCTGCCTCGGTGTTTCCCAGCATAAATACAACGAATAGGCACCTCATGAGCAAGCGTGCTCCATCTTAGACCGCATCGTCACTTTCCATCAGGTGTGTTGTGGTCAAACGTGAGATCAGCCTACGTAAAAAAAAATCGAGAAATTTTAAGACAACCGCAGCGTATCTCAAGGTAAACCCTTCGCCACTCACACAAAAGCAATCCAACAAAATGGAACAAATCCAAAGATTTAAGTAAGTAAAATTCATAAGCCGAAGAAACCGTACCGCTAGGCCTGCTTAATGATCCAATTCCTGTCATGTTCAGGAAAGGGTTTACCCCCTAAAAAACTTGAAACAAACGCCGCAAAAACCGAAGACGTTCTAACACCCCACAGGGAGCGGCTTTCCACCCGTCTCCCTGTGAATAATTATAAAAGAAATAAGATAGACATTGACTTCGCGTCAGCTAGTAGATGAATAATAATGGTTCCTTGTTTACGTGTGGACTCACGTTTATGAGTCGTTATGGGGTTTATGACGTTGATTTTGTAGCGAGGCGGCAGATTTAAGGTTGCATTTGATAGGTTTTATGTAAAATTGCGTAATGTTTCTCAACGTTTTTTTGAGGTGAGTGGTGAATTTTTTAAACCCAATATTTTTATAGCCTACTAGCTGCACCCCGCAGTTTCACCCGCGGTCCAACAGGAACGGTTATTTTTTTTGGGATAAAAAGTACCAGTCCTTTTCTGTACCCTAGACAACGTGTATGCTGAATTCCAAGACGATCTGTTGAGTAGTTGAGACGTGAAAGCATTACAAACAAACAAATAACTTACTAGTTAGGATTATAAATCGTAGGTATAGAAACGCAGATAACAAAGGGTTATTAGCGCCAGCAAAAAAACATCTACTACCAATCGTGAAGTTTTCGCCACTTTTCTCCCTTTTTAAAAATAAATCTACACTTATTATCAAGCAATAAAAACTAATTTAGACTCTTAAAAACTCAACCACATTTGTCGCCTGCACCTCTGAGGGGAGGTAGGGGTAAAGTCGGCGCGCTAGGTAAATTGATTACGTATAAAACGGTTAGTCGATGGGCTCTACTACTTATATGCGCCTCGGAGCGAAGACGTTTAACCCGATTGAATTTACCCACGTCTGACGGTGTAAATTTTTTAAAGCGCTGGAAATGAAGTTGTTGAATGGTTTATTCAGAGGTTTATTTTATAAAGTAATGAAATTGATGTGTTTGTTTTTAATCGATGATAGCCCAGTTGGAGAAGGCCCACCTCTCAAGCCAGAGGGAGTGGGTTCGAACCCAGCCGACGACACGCACCAATTTGTTCATTGTATGAACATATGTATGTGCGTATTGTATGTCATCTGCTACATTACTGGAGCCCGGTGTATAGCGACAGGCTCGCCGCCTGTCACATTAAAAACAATTAAACAACAAACAAAAAAACTAAAATAATGTACAAAATTTATTTTTTTGTTAAGTTTTTATTTTTCAATTTAAAATAAGCACTTAGTACTTACTTAATTTATTGAACTAAATAACAAAGTCCTATACTTGAATATACTTACAAAATGATAACATAATATATCATCACGCCTTTCCCCTAAGGGGGCTGGCAGAGGTGTAATACAACATCCACACTTCTCCGGACGATATTCAGTCCCAATTGAGACAGGGGGAGAGCCTGTCGCCATACACCGGGCTCCAATCATGAAGCAGATGACATACAATACACACATATGCTCACACAAAATGATAACTTTACAAAATATACTAACCCTATTTTTCTGTTCACCAACAGATAATATTTATGCGCCGTTCCGTGATAACGCTGAGAATTAAATTAAAAAAACAATGTCTGGCTCACATGCATAAAGTATAATTAAAGAGCCAAAATGAATATTTAAACATTTCGTAGAGGGCTCACTCTCGGCGCACAATGACGTTTGGGGACGGATCCAGAAAGATACGTATTTTTGGAAGTCAAGTTCCGCCCAACGGCACACCGGGCTATTTTCCACCTGTTTTGAAGGGAAACTTGTTATGCGACTTTCAACAAGGTTGCGTTAAAAGTTTAACGCTCCTGGGGAGGGAGTATAGAAAAAGACAGAGCGAGAGTGATTTCGTGGCACTCGAAAGCATGCGTGTAGTAGGAAAGATACACAGAAGTGTCACTTCTTCTGCGCCAAGCGATTCCACGCACTAGTTTTGAAGTGAAACTTGTAATGCGACTTCCAACGAGGTTGCGTTAAACATTTAACGTTTCTGGGGAGGGGGAATAGAAAGACACAGAGCGAGACTGAATGCGTGGCACGCACTCCACGCACTACTTTTTGATAATAAATTTATTTAATTAAATAATAATTTATTAATAAAGCAGTTCATTGTGTGAACATAATTATGTGCGTATTTAATGTCATCTGCTATATAACTGGAGCCCGGTGTATGGCGACAGGCTCGCTCCCTGTCATAGTTGGGATTGAATATCGTCTGGTGAAGTGCGCGTGTAGTACATCTCTGCCAACCCCTTCGGGGGAAAGGCATGACGATTACGTACAATAGATTAATGTATTGTTAATGTAATAATTTAATGTAATAGTTTAACCTATATTGTTGAAAAATTTTAGGAATGTTAATATAGGTATGTAGCCTTGTTGACCAATGGGGCTATTCCTGCGCGTGAGATGAGATGAGATTTTATCTTGGTCACTCACACACCTATGACGTTTCAAACGAGAGCAACAAGGACGATAAAAGGTGAGATGAAAGTCTCAAATCTCCGAATAGGGCTACTGGTTCGTAAATATACAATTTATGCATTGAGAATCGTTAAGTTCCTAAATAATAATTCTTTCAACTACCGCTTTATAAACGAAAAATAGAGATGACAAGTTTCTTGGCTTGTAAAATACTCGTATTTCTGTTTTAATTGAAACAAAATTTTAATTGAAACATTGTTAACAAAAAAATAAAATTTTAAAAACCTCCGACACCGATTTTCATCAACACCAAATTTCATCAAACATAGCTAAGAACACTCAACTAATTCACCTTTCAAACAAAAATCGTTACATCTGTTCGGGAGCTACGATGCCGAATATAGACAGATGCACACACACACAAGCACGTCAAAAAATCTTAAAAAAAAGTTTTTTAGACAAGAGGAAACTAAACGAGTTATTTATTGAAGTCCACGTTCTCTCAGTGTACCTCGAGCGTCATTGCCGGCGGGACTCAAAGATACAGATACACGGGCGGGGTTGAAGAGTTTGCCAAAAATTATAATTTTAATTGCGAACCCCTTTACCCCACCCTCCCCAGGACATTGCATTCGAATAAATATGTAATAGACATTGTGCACCGCGAATTTTGAATTTTATCGCTTTGGTTATTATGGAAATAATAACAAGAGCAAGTAGGTAAAATCGAAAATATTATGAGTCTAACATTTTTTTTGAATGTAGAATAGGTTTGACCACCAACTTGCCTGATGTTAAGCGACGTTGTGGTCTAAGATGGTGCACGACGATCTAGAAGGTACTTATTCACTCTAGCCTTGAAGATACCCAGGTTGTAGTTAGTCGGGAATACAGACGATGGCAAGGTGTTCCATTCCCTAGCGGTTCGTATCAGAAAGATGGAGGCAAACCGTTTAGTACGAGTTGGTGGAATGTCGACTAAGTAGGGATGGTACGAGTATGTATGCGTTTTCCGACTTGTTTTGTTCTAAAAAGGGGAAGAGCGGATTATTATTATTATTACATTGCCTACATAAGCAACTTTAAATTGTGTTTTATAATGGATACTGACGTGGTTTTCACACATTATGATTTATGAAACGTGAAAAATTATATAAAATAAATTGTGTCTTATTAAAATACAGTTATGGTTACCATTACCTATATTACACAGATTAATTACTCACCTACATACTTGGTCAAAGGAACAATGGCTATTTTTATTACTTTTGTATGCATAGTAATATTATTGCAATACTAATAATTTCAGTTACATGAAAATAAATATTACTCCAACTAACAATCCTTATGCTTACTATTTTAATATTTTGAAATCGAAAGTAACTTTGTCTGTCTGTCTGTCTGTTTGTTTGTAGGCTTTTTACGGCTATACTGCTGAATGGATCTGAATGAAATTTGATAATTAGTTACAGTATATCACAAGAAAGGTTTTTGGAGACAATTTTTTATGTAAAAGGGAACAAATTCGCAGGTAGCAGTTAGTTTAAAAAAAACAACGCAACAAAAACTTAATGCTTGCATACCTCAAAATATTTAAAAGTCACAATAATTTTTACCTCAAAATCATCCCCCAAAAATCAACCCTTACCAAAAAGCAAACCTCTCATTTCCGCAGCTTAAAAAAATTAATGAGTCCCGTACACACACGGAGAAACAAAGGGGGTAGCCGAAAATACGTAAATAAAGTGCGCTAACAATTTCCTTTTACTCATTATCAGCGTAAATTAAGAAAAAGCTCAAAAACTTTAAGGCTCGGTCGTACCACGATTATCTACCCACGCTCACGTTTACTTAAGCCGCTTCATTTAGAGTTGAAAGTCGTTTATCATATTTGATGGTAAAATGAGAACGGTATAATTGGTATTAATCGTAACTAGAACACAAATAGGAATAAGTTACTCTGTTAAACTTTAAGTAACAATTCTGGCTATTATTAAATAAATTATTATTATTAAATTTTCAGCGTTTACAACACATTTTTTTTAAATTATTAAATTTAAAAAAAATGTGTTGTAAACGCTGAAAATTTAGAGAACTACGCTCAAACAAGTTTTTAAGATACTTTTTGTGATTTATTTTTCCAAAATAAGAAGGATTTTTAAAATTATATTTTGTTAAACTGATTTTGGTTGTTTTTCTACCAGCTGTATTTTTTTGCACCTGATCATTACAATTGTTCATATTAAACTAGGCGCAAACAAAATACTTGTTTTCGTTGATTTCGTGTAATACCGGGCCTTAATTTCGAGTTCACTTTGATAAAGATTCAATGGTTGTTGAACTAGTTTTTGGGGTCTAGAATCTTCTTAGTATAAAGCGATAATAGCCTAGTTGAAGAATGCTTGCCTCTCAGGCCAGAGGGAGCGGGCTTTCTATTTCATGCCAAAGTTTACTAAAAAAGGAATTGGATAAAATTAAAGTTGACCAAAAAAAAATCTTATTAGTAATTATTACAGTTTAGTTTATATTGTAGATATAATTACATCTATAGTAAAATAACGTGACCACAATGACGAAACTGACAAAATTCATGACGAAATCGAGCATTTCCTGAAAATTGTCACCTAAGTCTAGCACCCTACACTCCTTTTGTTTATTTGTATGGGAATTATACACAAGACACACTTGATACATACTTACACCCACACTATTCACCGCAGACTCATATCTATTACACTCACTTTCAACATTCACTCTCTCACACCCCACATACGAGTTGTTAAGACTATTTGCAATTATTACTGTATTAGCTGCGCCTCGCGGTTTCACCCGCAGTTAAAAGGTATCCTATGTGCTATTCTAGACTATAATCTATCTATGTGCCAAATTTCATACAGATCTGTTCAACCGTTCTAGCGTGAAAGAGTAACAAACATCCATCCATCCATTCTTACAAACTTTCGCGTTTATAATAATTATTAAAGTATGATAATCATTTTCATAAATCGCTCTATGTATCATTAACCACACCATATATCCAACTACATAGTCTAGCCATAAATATTGTTACAATACAAACTCCTTCGTTTATTTTTTTTTCTGCATTTAAATTTGGAATGCGTTTATTAAGTTGAAAACTACAATCAATTTCCCGCCATTTCACATATATTTTTCGTGATGATTACTAAATTTACAACATGGAATGGGGTGTCAAAGATAACAGGATTGCAGTGATTGCGTTGCACGAAAGGGGTATGGAACCGTCGGTCATTTTCAAGACTCTTCAAAATCTTGGTATCAGCTGTATGTTCGTATATCGTAGTATCGACGGATACACCGACTCTTCCTCTGTTGAAAACCATAAAAGATCGGGGCGGCCGTGTGCGATGAGGACTACTAAGGCTGTTAATGCTGTTAAAGCCAGAATTCCCAAAAAACCCAATGAGGAAACAAAAAATCTTATCGCGAGAAATGAAGCTAGGACTCTATCGCGTATAATAAAACAAGACCTGAAGCTTGGTGCTTATCATCGATATACAGGACATGCCCTTAATCAGTCGCTGCAGTTAAAGAGAGTGGATAGATCAAAACGTCATCTATCCCGTTACGCAGGTGAAAGTTACAGAAATATTATTTTTACCGACGAAAAAATTTTCACGATAGAAGAGCACTACAACAAGCAAAACGACAAAATGTACGCTCACAGCTCTAAAGAAGCTACGGAAGTGGTTGGAAAGGTACAGCGTGGTCATCATCCTGCGTCAGTCATGGTTTGGTAGAGGGTATCCTTTCACGGCGTCACAAAGCTTCATTTTTGTGAAAAAGGGGTGAAAACTTTAGCCAAACTGTATCAAGAGACCGTCTTAGATGGTGTTGTAAAACCCCTTAGCAATACACTTTTTAAAAATCCACCGTGGCGTTTCCAACAAGACTGCACCTGGTCACAAGGCGCGAACTACCCAAGCCTGGCTGGAAGCCAATGTTCCGGACTTTATAAGGGCTGAAGACTGGCCCTCTTCTAGCCCAGATCTAAACCCCCTGGACTACAAATTATGGTCAGTTTTAGAGGGCATGGTCTGCTCTAAACGACACGCCGACATAGAGTCACTTAAGAAATCTTTGAAGCAAGCAGTGGCTAAATTTCCCATGGAAACAGTCCGTACATCCATAGATTCTTGGCCAGACCGACTAAAGGCCTGTATCAAAGCCAAAGGTGGTAATTTTGAATAAAATAATAGTTATATTTTTGTTAAGACTTCAATACATGTGTACATATAATTTTTATTAACTTTACATTACTGTATAAAAAAATAAAATGCATTTTCATTTGTAACAGAACTTATGGCTAGACTAGGTATTTGCACATCATACATATAAAGCAGCCGTAGAGAGTCCTGCGATACAAGTACGCCTAGTGCAGTACTCTTAAGTACTCTGCTGACCTGATGCATACGCGCCCCTCCGTTGTATCGCCGCTAACTTGAGCCAATAATAAACGAGCTTCTCTCCGAAGTGCGTGTGTTTCATTTTACCTGTGCCCATACATATCAACTGGCGACGACGGATGTTTAACTACCCTCAGAGGAAAAAAAAAACATTTTACAGTTACTTACAACTAAAAACTATTAATTACATACTTTATACTATACTCGATACACATTATGAATACCGCTTATAGTCTATTTTCGTTTTGTCACGCTTGGGGCGTGAAGGCGTGAGAGAAGGCGACGCTTATTTAAAATCATTTTCAAAATGTAGCTATGAACCTACCTAGTTGTTAAGGTCACTTGTAATATTTTTGGTTAAATAAACTATTTTCGATTTCTTTTTCTATTTCAATGATTAGCCCATCCCTATTCGCTCTAGATCAATTTCTGTCTACATTTGAGTCACATATGTCATTAAACTTGTAATAGCTATTACTAATTATTGTTATCATAATTTGACGTGTACAAATACATTTTATTGGCTTGACGACATAAATGACTATGACAACTTCTGTCTAGACACAAATCTAACTACTTATATTACTTGAAATGAGACTCAAGACTACCTCTGCTAGACTTACTCATGTCACTCGAATCCATCTCTACCCTCTCTCTACTTATGAAAAATATCGGTAGAGTTAATCTGGAGCCAAGATGACTGCAGTACTAGAGTTAAATAGGTTTGGTTTCAACGCAAGCCGGCGGAGTAATGTGCTCGGAGATTATAGAGATGGGATGTAGAATATCGATAAAAATTTATAAGTTACTTGAAATGTAGTGATTTGCAAACTTTTCTTCAACTTGTAACACTTTTTTATCAACATTTTTGAAAAACATATACTCTACCAGTCTTGACTTTTACTGTCAATTATTTTCAAATCGCACACATTAGATGATTTCTAACCATTTAGTATTGTTCAATATTTTTGTAGTTAATGATCAATTATGATCTCAATATAAGGTCATCGACAAAGACCGCTAATTTCGATAAACTACGCATTACGGGAATAGGAAGTATTACAATTTGTATTTTTTACAAACTAATAGAAATAACAGCCATGACTGATGCCCGACGTATGGCGGCAGGTTCGCTCCCTGTCATAATTGGGATAGAATATCGTCCGGCGAAGTGTTGGTGTTGTATTACACCTCTGCTAGCCCCCTGGGGGACAGGCGAGACGACATACACAAAATAAACAAATCAAACATCGATAAGTCTCACCCCTAAAGAGGAGAGTGGGGTTGGGCGGCTACTCATGCAAAAATACCGTCTCAGGTAAAATGAAGTCACGAGAGCTAAGACACAGCGCAGGAAAAAGAATGTTACAAAACATGAACATTTTATTGTTTTTCCGTATAGGTACCTAGATTCTCCTACTTCCCCTTTTAACCCCCGACGCAAAAGCAACGGAGTGTTATTAGTTGACGTGTTTGTGAATGTGTGTGTGTGGTATTGTAGCCTCCGAACGGATGAACCGATTTTGATTCTGTTTTTTTTTTTGTTTGAAAGGTGAAGGCGAAGGCGGTCCGGCGAAGTGTGGGTGTTATATTACACCTCTGCCAGCCCCCTCGGAGAAAAGGCGTAATGATATGTTTGTATGTATTTATAAATGTTTGCCCTAGGTGGGAATCGAACCCACGCCCTCGAGCTCAGAAGGCAGGTTTACTACAAACTGAGCCACCGAGGCAGTCACCCTATACCGCTATGGCTCATAATACCGCTTCTACTATTTTAAGTTAGCTACAAATCTAATTCTAATTTTAATGTTTTCTAACTTTCTTGAAGCCACTTGAGATGGGCACGAGCTTGGACGAAGTCCGTGGTTCTTGAGACAAGTGAACAGCCCTCGTCTTTATGAGTCGGGTTACAACCTGCTGAATTTCGTTTGAGTATAATCTAAAAAGCAAACTTTAAAAAAACCGACTTCCCATCCTGTAATTCGTCATCCATGTTAACAATTTTTAGTCTTTTGTTAATATTTTAAAAACTGCTTGACCGATTTTGGTCAAATTTATATGGGACCACCGCTAAAGTATGATCTCACAAACAAAAAAAGAATGTTAGTAGCGTGTGCAAATGGTGAAAGGCTGAAAGGGGTCGGAAGTGGTACAGTGGTAAGTGGAAAACCTAATGTTACGATTAATGCTATGTATAAAAATCGAATCACCCAGTCAAAATTTATGAGGTAACAAACATAAAAAAAAACATACAGTTGAATTGAGAACCTCCTCTTTTTTTGAAGTCGGTTAAAAACAAATTGAAGTATCTGCAATTGAGTTTTGAGGAAGATTAGTAACACGCACTACACTACTTTCACTGAAAATTATGTAACTTTTTAAAGAAATAGAGAAATTTCTCCGCCGACATGAGAAATGTCAATATGAAGGAATAAAATGACACTAATAAAGGTTCTAAATTTCTACTCTTCTAATTTAAGATCCCATAGTTCTGCAATCCTACTAATTATTATAGTTTGTAAGAATGGATGAATGGATGTTTGTTCACTGGACACTTTCACGCCAGAACGGCTGAATAGATCTGGATGAAATTCGGCACAGAGATAGATTATAGTCTAGAATAGCACTTTTTAACCGCGTGTGAAACCGCGGGGTGCAGCTAGTACATCTATAGTCTTCAAAAACCTTTTTGAAGTCACTTTCGTGCGCTATGAGGCATGCCCTCGTTGAATAAAAAAGGCAGATTTCCACATTGTGCCTTTTTTACCCGACTGCGCAAGAAGGAGGGTTATGATTTTAGAGTATGTATGTGGGTATATATGTATTTATGTCTGTATGAGGTTTCTTTGGCACGTTCTACAGCCTAAACAGCTTGATGGATTTCGACATGTGAGGTGTCATTTGAATCGTCTTGATAGTGAAAGTGATCTAAGGTACAATATTTTGCAGACGGTTTTTTGTTTTTCTTTTAATAATGTTACTTGTTTTTTTTTCATTATTTTTTGTATTTGCCATATTAGCTGTTCTCGCTATTAAATTGCCAAATAAAACTGAAAAAACTTTGAAATTGTAGGTCCGTGGGGCCCAGCGACCCTATCTGTACAGGAACCTGGCTAAACGGTCGGTGTAGGCGTCAGGTGTTCAGAATGCTGGCATTTATTTCAGCCAGAAACTGAGCATTGCCATCCAGCGTGGCAATGCTGCTAGCATTCTGGGCACCTTTCCCTCTGCCAACCGGCTTTTAGATTAGAATTTAGTTGTAGGTTTATGCATGTAAAAATGTTTTTTAGATTTTGTCCATGTTTTTACGATGAGCTGCAAAATAAGGATTGAGTTGAAGTTTGTCCAATTGAGTGGAAAATTATACATACAAACATACATACATACATTTATAATCACGCCTCTTTCCCATAGGGGTAGGCAGAGACCACTTCTCTCCACTTGCTGCGATCTTGGCATACAACTTTCGCTTCTTCCACTTTCATGAGTTTTTTCATACACGCTCGTCGGTTACGGGTACTGTTGACCTGGCCTTCCTTGATGGTTGAATAAGATAAGTGGAAAATCAATTGCCAAAAATAAGTATACAAAACAAAGAAAGCCATCAAGCGAGGTGTGGCAAAAGTATTCCTAAGAATGGTTAATTCTAAAACATTTTGTTTGTCTAACAAACCGTATCGAAGTGTGCTATAAACTGAGGCGTAGCTGTCAGTGTGAAATAATAGTGCGTATTAGTTCGGTTTTGATATGTCTCTGAATGGACACTGGCACGCGACCAGGGTTTGTCAGAAATGGTACGATTTCATAGGGTACTCAGGCTCACCAATATAAAAAAATGAATGAAGTCACTTGGATCCTTCGGCAGATTTTGTTATGGAAGTTTGGTTTATATCTTAATATCGATACAAATGCCCAACTTTGGTATTTATTTCTTTATTACACAAAAAAAAATCAGTTAAGGTAAAAGTATACAAATTGGTTGTAAACTATTCTTATTTGTTTATTTTTTTTTACAAATTAATCACATTTCGCTAAAGATAGAAAGTTTATAAAGTGCCCACTAATTTCGTTGTATATAGACCTATAGGTTTCTTTTTTTGGCAATGTTGATAGTTACCTTGATTCCACTTTTATTGTGCAAATCGCTAGAGAGCTGCATTATACTCTGCATAATTATGTGATCTCCGATAGTTATAATCTGGGTATCTTCAGTCTTCACGTCACAAGTAAAAAAAAATAGCCGCGCGTGAATCAGTTTTTTCCTTTAGGTAAAGGTAAGGTAACCACAAACTTTTTTTGATAACAAAAACTTTTTTTTTTCAAAGTACCAAGTTGCTTTGAGCAGGGGTTCGTTTGTAAGTAGCCCGCGAGCGGCGCGGGCGTGGTTATAGTTTCCATTACACCTAACTAATATCGACAGCTCAGCTCATGGTGTGACTTCACGACTTACGGTTAGATTTATTTATACTATCTACATACCTATACACAATACTATCTCTGTCGCTACACAATACTATGTATACACAATACCTACTATGGTTGTCTGTCACTTTAAAGGTATGTAAAGTTGTGTCTGATTTTAATTTCGTTATTTTTAACCGCCGACGTAAAAACGACGGTGTTGTTTAAGTTTCACTTCTCTCTGTGTGTGGCTTTGCATGTGGCATCGTAGCTTCCGAACGGATGAACCAACATTAATTTTGTTTTTTTTTTGTTTGAAAGGTGAATTAGGCGGGACTGTTCTCAGTTAGTCGGTATTTTTTTTTAAATATAACAATATTTTTTTAATGTCAGAAATAAATCCAGAAACATAAAGAAGAGAAAAGAGAAGAGAAAAATAGCTGAAAAACTAAGTACTGCCTTGAAATTAGAAGTTAGCTACCTTTCCTAAGCCTCACCTTTCATCTGTTGTAAAGGGGAAAAACGTGGTAAAAAATAAAACAACACAATTTTCGTCACGACGAATTAATAACGTCGTTTGACAGATTTTACTAATGTTATGTTAAGAAAACACACAATGCTCAGCGTTAAGCTTAGAATCCACAAACTTACCAATTTTTTTTTACCGCAATCTAGTAAACGGTACAGCCATAAAAATGTCTCAAGATACTGAAATTACGCTCTCCACACAACGTTCAGCGGAGCGGAAGAGAAGTGGATAGAGAGAAACAATTCTGTAAGTGCACCCATACACGGCATTGTGACACACGTAGCGCAGGTCATGCGATGGGGGGTGCTACCTTCGCCACCATTCACAGCTGCGCTTATTCCGCTGCTGGGTATTAGGCCTCTCTCTTTCTGTGCTATTTATTGCGGTCCTGTTATCAATCATGATTATTATCAACATTTCAGCCAGAAGACGTCCAGTGCTGAACAAAGGTCTCCCTCATTGAACTTCACGACGCCCGGTCGTAAGCTGCCCGCATCCAGCCGCTTCCCGTGACACTCACTAGATTGTAGTTCTGTCTTGTGGAAGGCCTTCCCACGTTGTTTCTTCCGGTTCGTGGTCGGCTTTCGAGAAGTTTTCTGCCCTATCCGCCGTCAGTTCTATTAGCGATGTACTGCTATCAATGCTAGCTGTTCAAATCTTATTAACTAAGTAAAGCGAGAAATCTCAGTCTACAGAAACAAAGCGCTTTTAAGTTTGTTTTGTTTGTTATATTGCTCTGACGATAACTTTAGTACTATTGATCCTTAATTATGCAGGCAAATGGTTATACAATTTTTAACTTCCAAAATTTTTCAGTCAAATCAGTCAAGCCAAAGAGTTGTGGAAATATTAGCATCGCGAGATAGAAACTCGCAACCCTCGAAGAGAACTACTAGTTAGAGCTGACCTGAACGGTATCTATTCTCTTTAATCTAATACTATGGCTTGTTAACGAAATGTACAGTCCCGAGCGACAAATGACCTCAAACTTGGCATACAAGCTTTCGTATTTCGAGAGCTCAGAACACATCAGATGTAAATTGACGATGTGGTCCAAGATGCAGTACGCTTGCCCATCCTCATTGGCAAGCGTAATATTTCAAATAGGTGTTATATTTCCTGGAAAAGAGACCCGTAGTAGTCCCCAACACAGACGGCTACAAAACATCCATTGTGTCATGAATGGGGCGCTTTACACATTGTGCGCGGAAACAAATTTTTTTAAGAACGCGTTCCTTTTTCGTATTTTAAAAAATCTTGCGAATTTCATTCACATTGTTTCAGCGTTTAAGGTTCCGTACACATAAATAAAGTGTTTGTATTTTGTTTTGTAAGGTGCGTTTTGAATGTTGAGTTATTAATAAAGAATTTTGACAGAAAAGTCAATAATTAAACGGACGCGTTATTCGATTATTCGATTTGCAGAACTTAGTCTAGCAAAAAATAATATATATAATATGTATGGCAAATCTTCAATTTTCTTGACTATGACGTAGGTAAGTATGTGTACTTACTGACTTCCTTTTGTTTTTTAAATTATAATTTTTTTCTTGATTATTTTGTTTTGTGATAGAATGCAGCAAAGTTCAAAATCTTAATAGTACCGCTAAAGAATGATTGAGATTTTTTTTTGTGTTTTCCTATCTGACCAACACAAAATTATTTACCGTCACGGATCTCTAAATATAACATGTTCTGGTTCTGCGCAACATCGTGTGAACATAATATATTTAAGTGTATTTCCAGCGCGTGGTTTTCTTCATTCTTTTTTAATTTAGATAAAACGCATTGTATTGTTTAAGCCACAAAAAAAACTTTTGTCTTAATAAAACAAAACATTTATGACTTATTGCAGTTTTATTAATTCTGGAATTTTCTCATTAATAGTTACACCATTACATTGTTGTATTAAGTTGACTAAGAAGCAAGTTCTCAAATTAAAAAGTCGGCACTTTATTTACTTGTGTTGTGTTTTACCGCGACGTAAATTGACGGGGTGTAAGTGAATCTCAGCAGCGTACTACTCGCCATAAGCACAGACTCCTACCTTTAAAGCGAACACTTGCGAAATCCACTAAGTTGACTCATATCATGGGCACTAGTATTTACAATAGACTTCCCGGCTTCCAACCTAACTTTATTTAAGACCAAACTGAAAAGCTGGCTGATTAGTCAAGCGTTCTGTGACATTGAAAAAGAAATATCCTAGGATACCTAATTAATTAAATTGAATATTATTATTATTTTATGACATTTACTATATGAATTCAATTATTTTTTTATTATTACGATTGTAAATTAATTGATTTTTAACCTTTGACGTATACTAATCGTATAAATAAATGAGTATGAGTATGAGTATAATGCGTTTGACGTGATTGTGTGTGTGTGTTTGTTTGTCTGTCTGTCTGTCTCTCTCTCCCTCTCTCTCTCTCTCTCTCTCTCTCTCTCTCTGTGTGTGTGTGTGTGTGCATGTGTGTGTGTGTGTGTGTATGTGGCATCGTATCTCCCGAACGGATGAACCTTTTTTTTTAGCTGAAGTAATCGGGAGTGTTCTTGGCTTGTCAGGGATTTTTTTTATTTATTTTTTAATTTTGTACTATTATTTATTATTTAAAAGATTTCTTTGGCACGCTCTACAGCCTAAACAGCGTGATGAATTTCAACATGTGAGGGGTCATATGAATTGTCATGATAGTGGAAGTGTACATAAGTGGTACAACATTTTAATTATACCCAGAGTGTCAGACTACATTTGCAGTCGTTTTTTTTTTTTTAGTTAATCGTAACTAATATTATAAATGCGAAAGTGAGTTTGTTTATTTGTTTGTAACGCTTTCACGTCTCAACTACTCAACCGGTCGTCTTGAAATTTTGCATACATGTTCTCTGGGACAGAAAAGGACACAGTGTACTTTTTATCGCGAAAAAAATTAACGGTTCCTTTGGGACCGCCGATGAAACCGCGGGGCGCGGTAAGTAAGATAATTTTAATAATGTTACTCACTGCGCCTGATATTTTAATAATGTTACTTATTTCTCAAATTTTCCATACAAGTACCAAACGAGTCCGAATCAAAACAAAAGGCACTTACGTAGAAAAAAGCTCGGAAATGGGCAGGAAAAGCAGGCGTGTGATGGAAGGCATCAATATTTGTATTCGTGGAGCGAGGCGGGGCGCGACGGTGACGTGCTATCGTGTAATAATCGATGCAGGAAAATCGAGTTGATCAGCACTAAGTATGATCAACTCAGAACTGTGACATATTTACACACTACGGCATGTAAGTATGTCATAGTATGTCATTGTGACATACTTACATAAAAACAATGACATACTTACGGTATGTCATTGTTTCTATTCTATTATTTACTTCAATAATCGGTTTAACTCGATAAAGTTAATGTCAATAACGAAAACAATAGCCAAATTAAATAAATAAATAATATTCGGGACATTTACACACACGGTCGTCTGATCTCAAACTAAGCATAGCTTGTACTATGGCGGCCTGAGACTGATATAAATAAATACATGTATATTTTTAAATACGATATGATATATGATATTTGTTAATTATAATAATAATAATAATAATAATAATAATAATACGTTTATTATGGAACAAGCAACAATACATACTTAAACAGATAATTAAAACCCAGACATAGAACAAACACTAATGTTCATCACATGAATGTTTGTCCTAAGTGGGAATCGAACCCACGCCCTCTAGCTCAGAAGGCAGGTTAACTACCGACTGAGCCACCAAGACAGTATTTCTTAATCTAACCGACACTTTAATGTATTCTTAGTACATTAAGTGGGTACCTGGGATGTGAAAAATGCTAACACATTTATTTAGAATCAAATTTTCTCCAATATTTCCAAGCAAGGAGTTTTCATACTATCTTTTAAGTAAGATAGAATTTTCTATTGTTTTTCAATAACATCTTGACGCCTTTTCCCCGAAGAAGGCGCTGACAGAGGTGTGCAACCACACTTCACCGTACGAAATTCAGTCCCAAATATGACAGGGGGTGAATTTGTAACATTTGTGCCTGTTTGAGCCTGTGTTGTTTTTATGTAATATACCAAATATCACCACAGTACTGTAGGCCCTTGTCTTAAAATTGGAAAACTTTATAACTTATAGTAAAACTTATGACTGTTCACACGTAGAAGGGTGTAAACTCATTTCATAAAATGTTATGGTCTTGTTATTATGTGAAAACCTTTAGTTTTATGAAATTTCTTTTAGTTTTCCTTTGTTTTAATAGCCAAACTTAAAAAATAACATTTATTAAAGTGTATGCCAGATTTTTCTAAAAATATAATTTCATAATTAGGCGTTTAATCTGGCGTAGAGTCAAAATTTGAATGAAGAAACGTAGAATATACAAAAGTTGCAGATCAAATTAGTAAATTAGTAATTTATATTACTAAATCTTACCTCTACATAATAATTTATTAGGTATTGAAATTTTCTACCAATTTCTTTTCAAATATTATATTCTATCTTTAAAAAAATCAGTTGAGTTATCCTTATCCTTATTTTACTAGGCATTTACAAACTATATACCTACCTACGTAAATGTAGGTAAGTATAATAGCTTACAGAGTAGGGTAGTCAAGTATGAAATTAATGAGCGACATACTGGTTGAAAGACACTCTCTATTGCGGTTCACAGAAGTATTCCTGTTAATGTGCTGGCATTAGACACCTCACCACTTTTTATACCTCCTTTGCAATAAACGTTGCATAGCCTCTCAATAGTTAAGTGTTTTGTCTTTTTCGATCAAGCTCCTAAATTTAAAAGATAGAAAAAGACAAAACATTTGCTCAACAATAGCTGGTCTAAGAAAAAGCTTACTCTGCAGAAATTCTCGAAACATTTGAGTAACTGACTATTTCTACCACATAAACTAGTATATAATTATTAGATATTGCTATTTTTGACGTCAATATTTACCTACCTAGAGGGTTAGATTCCCACCTAGGGCAAACATTTGTGGGATGAACATTTGTGCTTGTTCCTTGTCTGGGTGTAAATATCTATTTAAAAATAATAATTATGTATTTATATCAGTCTCTGGCAGCCATAGTACAAGCTTTGCTTAGTTTGGGGTCAGACGACCGTGTGTGCAAGAGTCCTGATATATTAATTATTAATAATATTAAAATATTTATCCCAAAGCCATTCTTACGTTTAAAAGGCCAATGTTCAATACATAGTGAGTAACGCGTCTATACCGAATGCGTTAATTGGAGTACCACCATTAATGAAGGTGTTGATGAGATGACGTGTGTGACTGGAGAGAGGGTATCGAGTGAACTGAGACATTGAATCTGCTTTGAGAACGAAAACTTATTTACCCGACTGCCGCAAAGCCAAAAATGGAGTTTTATGAGTTTGACCTGCATGTTCTTTCATAACTAACCTACTAAACAACTAAACCGAATTTGATGAATGAAATATCGTTAAATTCATCTTTAGTCCGCAAAAATTTGCAATTTCGGAATTCGCAGCCAAGTTTTTTCCAAAGGGTTCCGTGACGCTCTGAATTTTACATATTAACGCGCTTGTCAAATTTCTTGGAAACCATTTACCAGATTATGATGCAATTGGCATGTACAATTAAATGAACTATATCTCTGCCTCTATGTTCCTGGTTTTGTAAAAATAAGTCCTCAAGAGTAAATAAAGCTATGAAAAATATTTGCATAGATATATAAGGGGTCACTTTTGACTGATTTATGTACTAGATAGACAAAGCAGTTCAAAAATCTCTTTACGTGAAGATTGTCTACATTATTAGCCTCCCACAATACAAATTTTGAGTTATTTAAGGATGACTCGAAATGTGCAAACGTCATAAAAAATATTGGAATTGCATTCTGTAGACAACTTAAAAGGCTCGTCAGTATCTTTACTTGCTCTCTTTGCTTGTCGTCTTCTTCTAGATGAAATGGCAACAGCCTTTAGCCATTGTGGGTGGATCTAGTAGGGTATGTGAATAGGTAGTATAGTTCTCATTAATGGAATTAGCCAGGTTTTCAAGTACGAATACCTACTTGTACCGCCAATGGGTTTACTTGGCTTTCTTTTTTTCTCCTACTTAATTACAATCTGAAAGTATATGAGTATTCTTCGTTAAGATAAATAGGACCAAATTCACGCAGACTCATCCAATTAAAAATCGTATTGACCTCTGAGCAGTAAGTGGCCAGTACCAAACTATAGGTCACGGGCGTGGCAGACATTATTCCTATCATAGATTGCTATTCTATTCGATATTTGAAACGTATTCTAAAATTGAAACAGCAGGCAACCGCTACCCGGAGCACGCATCTTAATACCATCTAGGTTAGAGATGATGATTGCAGTTTTGCCGGGTTATTTTATTGCCGGATGCCTGATGTAAATATTGTTTGGCTACTGGTTGAGTTAATGAAGTACTTTGCAGCCGTTTAACATCAATCAAGTTAAGAGCAAAGTGATAATGAAACTGAGAGTATGAACCGGTTACTTGAACAGAAGTTTTACAACTGTTTATAAAGAAATATCAAAAATAGTACTTAACTAATGCACGGATAATATTAGGTCCTTACGTATGAAATTGGCGTTTTGTACGGGAGGAATAAAAAGTCGATTTTTTTTTGTAAAATATATTTAATTAATCAAAGTATGCACTGTTGTTATCTATGCACTTTTGCCTTCTTATGGGTAGTTCATTGATCCCTTTACTATAAAAACCATGGGGGCGAGAATCAATAAACTCTTTGAAGGCGGTTTGGACTGCTGCATCGGAGTGGATTTTTTTTCCTTGTAAGAAGTTGTCCAAATTCCGGAAGAAATGGTAATCTGTTGGAGCAAGGTCCGGGGTGTACGGTGAATGTTGCAGACATTCCAATTGTAGCTCAGCTAACTTAGTGGTTGTTTGTTGTTCAGTGTGTGGTCTTGCGTTGTCGTGAAGCAGCAGTGGCCTAGAGCGATTGACCAATCTCGGTTGTTTAACAGCTAGTTCTTCCTTCATGGTTTGCAGTTGCTGACAATAGATATCTGCCGTAATCGTTTGGCCAGATTTAAGAAAGCTGTAGTGAACGACACCGGCGCTAGTCCACCAAACACTTACAAGTAACTTTTTCTGAGTCAATTTTCGTTTAGGGCAGGTTTTGGCTGGGTCTCCAGGGTTCAGCCATTGCAATGAGCGCTTTCGATTATCGTACAATATCCACTTTTCATCACAAGTAATGATTCGATTTAAAATCCCTTCATTATTGTGTCGGTTGAGCAAAGTAACACAGCAGGCGACCCGTGTTTGCAAGTTCGATTCACTCAATTCATGAGGTACCCATAGTTCGAGTTTTTTTACTTTCCCGATTTGCTTCAAGTGGATTAATACAGTTTTGTCACTTACCCCGAAGCCTGCTGCTATCTCTGAAGTGCTTTGTGATGGATCCGCTTCCACAATAGCCTTTAATTCTTCGTTTTTCACTTTGATCTCCGGCCGTCCACGGGGTTGGTTCTTAAGGTCGAAATTTCCAAAACGAAAACGTTGAAACCAAAAACGTACCGTGCTGTCTTTAGCGACACCAGCGCCGTACACATAATTAATTCTTCGAGCTGTTTCTGCAGCACTGGTGCCACGGTAGAACTCGTACTCGTAAATATACCGATATTTCATGTTTTCCATTGCGCGGTAATAAGCGACGTCAGAGAAAAATTAATGAGGAAAATAACAAATGAATGACTGTATTCCAAAGAAAAAAAAACCAGCTAAATGAATTTATTAATTTGAATTTCGAATTCTTAACCAAAGAGGAGACATTTCAGATCAAATTGATCAGTACGACAAAACGCTAATTTCATACGTAAGGACCTAATATTATTTACATTGCTTAAAACCTCAGTACGCAATTTTAAACCCCCGATCCTAAAACGACGGGTATTTTGTTGTTATAAGTTGTGGTTTCTGTTACTTTCGATGTTAGAAGTTTGACATGTCTGTCTGTGGCATCGTAGCTGCGGAACCGATGAACCGATTTTGTTTTTTTTTTTTTTGATTGATGGTGAATTTAGTCGTGAGTATTCTTAGCTATATTTGATGAAAATCGGCGTTGATGTAAATCGGTGTCGGAGGTTTTGTTATTTTTTAAATTTATATTTGTATCATAATTATTATTATGTACCTACTTAATCATTAGTCAGACTCTATAAGAAAGTGAGTACCCTAAGTATTTAAAATTCTGAAGTGGCCGGATAGTGACCGGACATAATCATCTCTAATATCTATTGTTGGCCTAGATATCGAATTAAATTATACGTGTGGGTTACGTAACTAGTGTTCTGATGAACATTGAACAATACCTTTGTCTAGTTCGCCCTTTCACTTTGTGTCATCGTTTTGTGAAATTTCTGACCGACTTACTGACCTCGACTCGAAGCCTACTCAACTTACTGCTGTGCTACATGTAAATCTACTTGAGATTAGAAATATAAGTAAGTTCTTACTTACATAGTAATAAAATTGCTTTTAGCATGTTTTTTAGGGAGAATTAACATCCTGATGATAATAAATTGGTGTATATAGCTACTGTACAAGGCCAATTTACCCGCCGAGTGCCATACGCACGACATGCGAAAAGCAACTCTATACGGCACACATAAGATAGATCGATTTTGATTTTTGAAATTCAAGATCATTTTCCGTACATGCAATAAGCAACGCTACATTGCGGAAGTGAAGGTCGATTTTTGACAACTCGATTTTCGCTGTGGTGCCTCTCTACGGGTTAAAAATACCCGCCAATAGGACTGAACTTAGAAAAAAACATAGCAGCATTATGCTGGGTAGGTATACCTAAGTAAGATTTTAAATTTAATTATACGTCAAGTTTGAAAATCGAAAAATTCTGCGGCTACGACAAGAGAGGGCCATGTTAAATTTTTCTGGATCGACACAAAAGAGCGTAACGACAACAGAGAGCCATAATCGATTTTTCTAGACCGACACGAGAGAGCGTAACGACAAGAGAGAGCATGTGCCTACGTTTGACTGCAACTCATGTGATGGAAAGTGACGATGCGGCCTAAGATGAAGCACCATCTGAGATGCCTATTCACCCTCAAAAATGAGACCACGCCAGAAATTATGAATAGCAACAAAAGAAAAAAGACACTATTGAAATAACTCCACTATTTTACAATCTTCGCAATATCGCGTAGCAATACAAAAAAATTACAAACTCATAATAAATAGAACCTCGTTTAAAAAAATCCATATGAAACTCTTTATTAACCACACTAATATTCTAAAAAAAAGTAACTCTGTCTGTTAGTCTGTTTGTAAGCTTTTCATGGCCAAACGGCTGAGTGATTCTTGATGAAAATTGATAATTAGTTATAGCATATCAAGAGCAAGGTTTTTGAATATTATTTTCTGAATACCGCGAATAAAATCGAGCATAGCATGTAGTAGTGTCAACTAGGGCAAATGCGTCGGTGGGGCAATTGCGTCTTTCGAGAATTACTGGCAAACCCTTCACAAATTAGGCAACTAACGCCATCTTGTACAGATCATTGCAACTAAAGATAGAAAAAAAGATGTAGGTGGCACCTGATTTGTGAAGGGTTTGTCAGTAATTCTAGAAAGACGCAATTGCCCTACAGACGCATTTGCCCCAGTCGACCCTATTTCATAAATAAAAAAATAAAAATTAGGTACAGATTACAATAAGTATCCTATAAGAACATTTCTCTGGCTAAATACGTTCGCTGACAAAGGTCGTAGCTGTAGACAGTTTGAAACCTAACACTAATTCTAAATGCAAGGGTGTGACTGCGTGAAACACAATCCGACTTGTGAATTCGCCAATATATTGGAGCGTGTATGGAATATCAACTCGAAACAGATTGTATTGACGGTTCTAGTAACTCAACATAATCTGTGGTTTCTTTAGTTTCTTTCATGATATAAAAAAAGGTTTAGCATTCCGGGAGCCAACACGCAATGACGTCATTCCTCATTGTCATTGTCTCTTTCGAACTATGTATAGCTTACATATTCCGTTCTTGCTTATGCATCGGTTGACGTCACTACGTGTTGCCCACGTAACTATTTTTGCTTGGCGGAGTATATTATTATACCATGGTTTGTTTTATACGAACACTAACTGAATCTGTGTCACTTTATTCTTTCTGTCGGGAAATGGGTGCGACGTCTTGATGCAATTACTAAAGAACTACATTTATTATAGAGTAACTAAACAAGTGTAACTGAATTAAAAATAAAACAAAAATCGAGTGGGTTCCAATCAACCTGTATACATTCAGGGTGACTAAAATCGACCTGGATTTCAGTCATATCCTCTGTCAGTCTGTATCCTTTCAAGGAGCGTTTCTACTCATCCTGGGGTACCATTAAATCGTTTACGTCTGGATTACAACCACCCTGTAGATGACACTTCGAATACAAAAAAGAAAATACACTTCGATATCAAAAATCGGTCAAGCAGGCTGTAGAAAATTAGACAAACATACAAAGCAATGCTTAAATATAAGAATGGCTTACGTTTTTGCTTAACTAGTTTAAGCTACTCCTATCTAAATTTTCATGCATGCATCTTTAGCCATATTTTAGGAGACTATTAACTTTATGTCGCCCGATAAGCAAATACTCAGCAATAATAAGCATAATACTATGTGTCATCTGCTACATGACTGGAGCCCGGTGCATGGTGACAGGTCCACACCCTGTCAGATGTGAGACTGAATATCGTCCGGCGAAGTGTGAGTTTTGAATTACACCTCTGCCAGCCCCTTCGGGGAAAGGCGTGACGATATGATAAACAAATTTTTCGCTAGGAGTAGTTTAAACTAGTTAAGAAAGGACTTAGAAAATACGTATATTCAGTGCAAGTAGGCATTAACTTTATTCATTTCATTGACTCTATTATTCAATCGCAAAGGAAAATACCTTTCACGAATGTTCGTGACCACCCTTTACCTACATGTTTGTAATTGTATGCAATTTCACGTTGATACATTAAGCGGTCTACACATGGGGTCTTTCAACGATGCATTATGGAAAGGCTGCTCGCGTGCGGACCGCGGGAACTCCAGTGTGTCGGCACGGGTAGAATAGTGTGAACGTACCTTTGTATTTTAAACATTTTTTTTTAACTCAACTCTTCTCTTTCTTTTTTAAAGACCGTCATTTATAGTCATCATCATTTGATGCTTCTCTAGTTAACCGTCATTGGAGACTATTGGACGGCATTTAACCTTAAGGTTAGCCGTCGATTTAGCGAACTTGTCTTTGTCTTGAAGCGGAAAATCTATTTGACGTTGAATATTCCGCCTCTAACTAAGCTTCTTCTCCTAACGCATAGTTTATTTATTGATCATTCTTTATTTTTGATAAATTTGACAGAAATAAGAAATTACAATAATCGTGTTCAAATTACAGTAAAGTTAATTTTGTAGAGAATGTCGATACAAGCAAGTTACCAACCCGATGTTGAGTGCCACACCAGCCAACTTCCTGCCTTGTCGAGTCTATTATAAAACTTTGACGTTCATAAGTGTATCTTTGAAACCGAATTGAATAAAAACATGTTGACTATGACTTTGACTTTGACTTCAACAACAGCTATCTTTTAATTGCTTTACATCAAAGTTTATTTGAAATTGTTAAGGAAATTATTTAAAAAAAAAAATTGTCTAACTAACAAAAGACAGAATAGTTTTGACCTCGCAAAAAACTAGAGAAAAATGAAAAATCCGACCAAGTTTTCGAATTTCCGTCACCTCCCCGTTTCTGTCACGTCTTATCCACACAATTCTCACGTCATATGACGGATGGCCCAGGCGAGCTATTCGTTATAGTTTCGTTTAACGACACTAACAATCAATTCGAGTTTCCATGCACTGCATATGATTTCGTACGATAATAACAGCGTCGTTATACTTGCAATTAGTGTAGGATAATTGCACCTTTGGCAGCATTTACTAGCAATTAGTGTAAGGTGAAGGATGGGTGATATAGAAATTGCAGGTGACTAAACTAATGTGTACTTACCTACGTTTATTTGAGGAATTTACAGGTAAATTGTTTTGGTATTCCCATTTCTTATAGCTTTTAACGTTAATTTGAAAGGGTTATCAGGAAAGGGGTGTCCTAAGCTGTAAGGGTTATTATTTACTAGCTGCGCCTCGCGGTTTCACCCGCGGTTAAAAAGTATCCTATGTGCTATTCTAGACTATAATCTATCTATGTGCCAAATTTCATCTAGATCTGTTCAGCCGTTCTGGCGTGAAAGAGTAACAAACATCCATCCATCCATACATACAAACTTTCGCGTTTATAATATTAGTAGGATAGGAAGTAGGATAATATGTATAAAGGGTCAGTTTATTGTACTTAACTTTATGAACTTTTTCTAAAAGTTTGAAAGTTCGTATTGGCGGAGTGGTTGGCCCTGAAAACTTTTACTATGAAGCCAACCCTTAATGGAAAAAAGCTCATTGATCGCGACTAAACGTAAGGAACAGCTGTTTTTTCTGGTTTGGTTTAGGCAAGCGGGCTCTATCGTAGGCCTGATCTTGCTTGACATGAAGTGAGATGGCATCCAAACGCAAGCCTATAATTTCTCTTTCCTCCTCTGTTAAGCCATTTAATGGATTTTGATGCGAAGTTCTCTTCTCTTCTCTATTAAGCCATTTAATGGATTTTGATGCGATTTTTACCATCAGTTAGATATTAGACCTCGTGACGCCGGGGGAGATCGCTAGTCACACTTATGGGACTAATATTACAAACGCGAAAGTTTGAATGGATGTTTGAATGGTTTGTTACGCAATCATGTCAGAACACCGATAAAATTTGGTACAGAGATATAGATAGGTATATACAGATACTTATAGTCTGGAATAAAACATAGGATGCTTTTTAACTGCGGTTGAAACCTACACACAGCTAGTTTAGAATAAAATAAATATTTTTGTAGGTACAACACACCACACAAATACTGTGAAATAAACGCGTGTTTCGCTACAAATAAACAGTTTATTGTGGTTTATTATGATATTTAAACACGTAAATTCCGCCACAACTCCTAATTCAAACACGCAAATCCCAACACACGGATGCGGGTAGACTCTAATTTATAAACCGCCGTGTCTAATCTCCCCGAGTGTGGTGTGTGACACGCACCCACGTTTTGCGGTTATTTGAGATAGGTATTCATTCTATTTGTATATATTATTTTCTAGATAAATGATTATTTAACATCTCTCTATTTTGGTCTTTATTGAACTAAGGAACCTTAGAATACTTATTACCTAACTTTTTACAATTTGTTGTATCTGTAATGTCTTCTTTTTTCAATACTTTGTTTTGTTTTGTCTTCTTTCTTTTATTTCTATCCCCCGACGCAAAAATGACGGGGTGTTATAATTTTGAATCTCTCTCTCTCTCTCTCTTTGTGTGTGTGTGTGTGTGTGTGTGTGTGTGTGTGTGTGTGCGTGTGTGTGCGTGTGTTTGTGGCATCGTAGCTGCCGGATTAACCGATTTTGTTTTTTTTTTGTTTGAAAGATGAATTAGTCGGTATTGTTTTTAGCCTTGTCGGGGGCTTTTAATTTTTTTTATTTATCTTGGTTCTATTTTTGTTATTTATCTTGTTTCTATTTTTGTTATTTATCTTGTTTCTATCTTACCTATGACAAAATTTGGTGACGAAAATGAAATTTCAATTTTAGCACTAAGTCTGATTTATCCCTTGTCAGTTAAAGATCTAATTAACAACGTTGGTCGCCCGTAACTTTTTCCATACATTTTTTCAGTAAGGGCACTTACAGACGACCCGACCACAGTAACGAGAACTAAAATGATGAAACAAAAAAACAAAACCAAATTTGGTTAAGCGGCACACAAGCCGAAACTGAAACGCTGGATTGCTCTTGAGATGGTTGGTGCGGGCTCAGAGTTGGGGCCATGGAATAAGCGGGATCACATGCCATTTTTATCATGGAAATAATGTCAATTAGTTTGGATCACGTTTTTTCTTTTTGGCAAATAAAAATGAAATGAAATCATTTATTACCAGATTTTCATCCTTACATTACTGTCGGTCGACGGTCGTCTGACCACAAACTAAGCAAAGCTTGTACTATGGCTGCCAGAGACTGATATACATACATGTATTGTGTATTCTTAAATACTTAGATAGGTATATTAACATCCAGACATAGAACAAACACAAATATCGCATTAACTTTGTCATAGGTGGGAATCGAACCCACGCCCCCAGGCTAAGAAGGCAGGTTCACTACCAACTGAGCCACCGAGTTCGAGGATAAACGGAATCGGAAGAGAGGCTATGTAGATGTGCTAGGATTCTGTTCAAGGCAAACTAATAGCTAGATTGTTTTTGGCCTGAAGTTTCCTACTGTTGGGCAAAGGTAAGTCTTCGGACTACACAATCACTGGCTCGGACAAGAGACTACTTATCTCCTGTTTCTCTGTCTGTATTGTGTTTAAAAAACCCGCTCGTTCCATGGCCCACAACTAACAAACGCTCCGACTGAACCAATCCTTTTTTTGCGCTCTCCTTCACTTGGAAATGACTTTCAGGCTCATAATCTCTCGCTATCTCATTAAAATTTCATATTTCGAAATTGTGAATAAATTAAAAATTTGCTATTAATAACCGAAATTATTATATTTGGTTTACCAGAAGCTTGGATTTTTACATCCAATGAGTTTGAAACATAAGGCTTGTACTAAATGTTGAGCTCAGAATACAGCAATATTTGTAGAGTTGTTAAGACAGGAGGTACATGTTGGTGCCGTTTGGGGTCAAGACTTTAGGACCGTGGGGGCCGGACGCTTTTGAACTATTATGTTTAGAGACAAGGGGCCCTATTCGGAGACTTGAGCTCACCTTTTTTCGTACTTGTTGCTCTCGTTTGAAACATCATAGGTGTGATCACAGATCTAGGATGTAAAAGATCGACAGTGACAATTCGATAGTGATACAAAAAAACATTTGCGCATGCGTGAGTAAATTAGTGTTGTGAAAAGTACTTATTAATTTATCGATTGACCAAAAATGGTCCTCCGGGTGCTTGTCGATAAATATAATCTTTCGCATACCAATTGAGTTGTTTTTTGTTCCAAGTAAAACCGCTGCTGAGCTAAAATGAATATTAATCACTAAACGGGTGTTAAGCTAGGCGGAAGAGTTAGATATCAGTTTCACCATGTATCTAAATTAACATAAGAAAAGTAAATAATATAGATCAATATAATACTATCCTAGTAATTCGCTTCGAACTGTGACCCTTGACCAATTTTACTCGTATACGGATTAGGATAAGTAATGATACTTATCTCATTGGTTTTGTACATTTATTTATAATTTACATATATATTATTTAATTAAATTAAATATAATTAAACTAGACTTGGATGTAAGACACTCAAAATGTGTAAATTGAATTAAAAACGATGATCAGAAATTGAAGGTACATACTTATATTTAATTCAAAAATGTTTTACGCCTCATCATTCAGTACAAACTCGGAAGAATGTCAATTTACGTTTGATGGCATTGATTAAAAAATGTATGCTTTGTTTATGTATTGCACCCATCGCCTACCTAATGAACTTTGATAAAAACTATCGATAATAATGACGTCATCTTTTTATCCATCTCTAGTGAAAATCGAGCATAAACTAACTAATAATTTTAATGCTGAATTTCATCACCAATTCTGCTTTCATCTAGGAAATATAGATGTTACGAAGAAACGACAACAACATACCGCTGGTACGAGTAAATCGGTTTTTGGAACCAATTTATGTTATCTTTTAGACAAAATTTAGACAAAAACATGACATAACTGCATTTAGTTACAATTGCTCTCTTTTGAGTCTATTTATAATTATTTTAGTAAAAATATAAATCATAGGAATTTTCGCGTGCTCCCAGGTGGCTCGCTGTCATTAATGACAAAAGAATTATTGACTAATATTTTATTTGTAGGCGACCTCTTTCTCTCTTGTGGAGTTTACATTTCGATGGAGACTTCTCTGTCCCACGCTTCGTTGGTCTTTTGCGAAGCAAAAAAAAATCTTAGGTCTGTGGGTGTGATAGTGACCAAGATAAAATCTCATGTCATCTCAAGCGTAGGAATAGCCCCACTGGCTAAACGTTTGGTGGATGCTACTTTTAAGACCAGAATGCTGACGCCAATGTTGGCCAAAAAATAGCACTGCCATCCAATGCTGCCAGTATTCCAAAGTATAGGCCAAATTTCTATCCACCATGGAGGTTTTAGATTAGTTTTATTAACACAAGTTTAGAATAAATAATTATATTAATTTTCGAGTACTTTTACGTTTTAGTTTATCTAAGTTATGGTTTACTAGCTGCGCCCCGCGGTTTCACTTGCGGTTAAAAAGTATCCCATGTGCTATTCTAGACTATAATCTATCTCTGTGCCAAATTTCATCCAGATCTGTTCAGCCGTTCTGGCGTGAAAGAGTAACAAACATCCATCCATCCATACATACAAACTTTCGCGTTTATAATATTAGTAGGATAGGATAATGTTTTCGTAATCATAATACAGTAAAGTCTGAGTTGTTGTTAAGTACAATTTCTATGATCTGGGGGGCGATTCAGTTAATCATAGCCGATGCTTAACTGAACCGTTGACGTTGCGTTTGTCAAAAAAAAGACGGCTGGTGAACGGCTCAGCATCATTAATGGTTCACAAGCGTGTGAGCTAGAGCTCGACCGCTGCTCCACCCGGTTAAAAACGACTGACGTCACTGCTACGTAGCTAGGATGTTACTGCGGGGCGTTTAACTGGGGCCACCTCAATTTCATAAAATTGTATCTAGCTCTTTGCATCTTCATACAATTGCAATATTACCTACACCAAAGACTTACTATTGTATGTGCTAATTATTTAGTATAAGGCTTTAAGCATACTGACGCAAATCGTGAATAGTTGCGTCTGTATTCGTCTTGTATTCTACGAACAGATTCGCAACAATTCCAGCATCTCGAGTCAATCTGTTTGAAGCTTAAATGATAAATTAGTAGGTTCAAGCATGTACTTAGTAAAAGTACTTACTTATTTTATTTGTATACTTACTGAAAAACTTATTTTCGCATTTTATATAATCATTAGGTATCATCAGCCTATCTAATGTTTGTCCATTCCACTTGACTGCATGCAGGGCGCCTCTAACCTAACCGTAGGGTTAGTAATTAACTTATTCTATGACTCGATGAGTATTTTAAAACCCTATGAACTGGCTTTACTGTGTTTTCGTTTCGGAATAAATAACAGTACAAGTAGGTAGGTACAGAAGAATCATGCTGACACAGTAAGTATGCGAATTTAAACCTACTCATAGCGTTTACCGATTCTCTTTCTAGAATCGCTAACGCTATAAGACTAGTTGTTGATTGGACGAGTTAACGTGACATTTTTAAAGCTCGTATTTCGTCCGATCACCAGCACCTCTAGCATGCGCGCGCTGCAAAATTCTTCTCGTCACTTTGTCATGTGAGAACGTGACAAGGCTATGTCTAAATATACGTCTGTCTTCGATAAAAAGAGTCAACTTACCGTTGTCGCGTTGCGCATGCTAGGTCTGCTGGTGACGTTAGAGCTTTACTGATTCTAGAAACCGAATCGCTTGGAAACGATTTCAACCTATCAAACATTTAGAAAACATTAGCAATGCCAGAAATTTAAATTATAAATGTTAAAGTTGTCTAGGGCCCTTTGTCACTCAAGTCTGTATTATCGGGTTAATATATTAAGTGAGTCTGTATTATCGAGTTGTGAGAAAGCAAAATATTATAGGTAGTAGAATGCCCTAAAGGTGTAGTGTATAAGTACGTTGTTGTTTAATATGGAGGTAAGTATAAACTAAGTACCTACTATTATTCTTTATTTCGTTTTTTTTTATGTATTTGTGCTATGCAGCACTTTTTCGCTTTTCCAGTGACTACTCTTTAATAAAAATCTGCAAAAGAATTACATTTCTACTAGCGTTAGCCCCGCGCCAGGTCCTACGCGCGAGTAACTCTTAGCTGAGTTCCATGCAGAGGGCAAACCTATATTATTGGCGCTGTGTACAACGCAGAGTGCGCTAGGCCTGGAGGGCTATTCCTGCGCGTGAGATGAGATGAAATTTTATTTTGGTCACTCTCACACCTATGACGTTTCAAACGAGAGCAACAAGGACGAAAAAAAGTGAGATGAAAATATCAAATCTCCGAATAGGGCCCCTGGTTTCAGGTCTGCGGATTAAAATGGCTTGATTCAACCACTATCTCAGACATTTTTATCTGAGTAAAAATAAAGCAGACTCATATTGCAGAGGAAGAGGCCCCCTACCCCTATCTTTACCTGAATACATCACTGATTTATTTGACACAAGAACTTCTTTCCCTTAGCGAAAGCGCACACTATGCAACAGCTTGACGACTAAACGCAATGATAGATTGCAGCCGACAACATTCTTACTTTTTGTTCAAAATTCTACGCAGTTGGCATTTGAGTCGCAGAGTGCCAAGAACAGAGTAGTTGGTCATCGGCCACGGACATGGTGCGTGGACATACGGTGCATTTGCGAAGACACGCGCATGCAAGACGATTAGATCCAAACGACAGCTATGCGTCTAGTCGCAGCGACAAGATACGTGCCCGCGCAAGCTGTGAATTTGCGCTGGCACTTATGTTATACCTACTTACTTTTCATTTCTAATGTCATTTTCAAGTATGCTGTCAATTTTGACTGATAAACCCGAAATTTTTCAAATTACATCGAAAGAGCTAAACGTTGCTCATGGATGGCACGTTCTTCTTGTGCAGCTACGGAACGGCATAGGTACACCATGCATGGTATAATAATACACTTCGCCAGATGCAAGACCGACATATGTTATTAACAAATAGTTCGAAAGAGATGGATGACGATGACGAGTGACGTCATTACGTGTTTGCTCCCGGAATGCTAGATCCATGATCCAAAAAAACAAGGTCTAGCATTCCAGGCGCAAACACGTATGACGTCACTCGTCATCGTCACCCGTCTCTTTCATACTATTTGTAAATTTCTTATTTCGGCATTGATTGACGTCACCACGACTGGAATGCTACCATGGCTAAATCTTGTTTTCTTTTTTGGATCACGACGTATACAAACTATGTAGAGTAGTTACTACTAAAAATTGATAGTATGCTTAAAATAAGTACGCTGCTTTTTTTCCATGTCAATAACAAATCTAACAGTGACATAAATATGTCTTTTAAGGCCTACCTACAAGTTTAATAAAATGCACAGTTATTTTAAAATTAAGTACGATAAGTATGTATATTTTATTATTAAATAGGTACGAGTAAGTATATTAAAAATTAAAATTTACACAATTAACTCACTAAACATACAGTCAAACTTATTAAAACATGTACCTAGCCATAAGTTTCGGAAATATGACCACTGCCAACCTCTTCGAGGAAAAGGCGTGACGTCCCCCTTCCTTATCAGAGGGCAGGGTGTGGCGATAAAACAGACCTATTTTTTTTCTGACGACATGTTACGTTCACAGATCTAGGATGTAAAAGCGAAGCAAAAAAAATCTTAGGTCTGTGGTTACGTTATCTCTTAGGCCACTTAGATCCACCCAGGCTCCGCCGGTAGAGCAAAAGCAATTTTTTCTGCAAACGTGAGTCTGTTAGAACATGAAGCAGTAGTTATTAGTTATTATTGCTTTAGTTATTATTCTGAGGGACTGGTCATTGATAAAGTCAATCAATCATGAAGTTTCAAAGAAGTTTAGCTATCAGGCTATTAGCACGCTATCCGCTATTGGAACCGGCAACGATAAATTATTGGGACGGCCGGTTGCGAAAAAATGCTTAGACCTAACCAAATGGGATGTCAATGTACTTAACAAATTAATATTACAGTAAAGTTGTACTGGTCACAGCTTAATTCTACTAGGTACTGGGCGCTCATAACTGATCACCGATTTTATACAACAGACGACATCGTGAGTTCGAATGGGTCGCAAGTGGCATTTACAACAGAGTGCTACTGTAGCTCAGACGTAGGTCTCGGCTGTTTGCTCTAGTAGACAAAGTAACAACAATAATAATAAAGCCATGTCAGAAGCCAATATTGCACCGGCTACGGCATTGCAACCACAGACTTTTAAACCGTAATTCAGGTATTTAAATATTTATGGAATCTATGTTGTCTATGACGTGAATGAAAAAGTAGAGTTTGAATGTTCCTCTTTTAACTTGATACTGGCAAATGCACAAGACGTGCGACGCCAAATTCCCCTATGCGGGAGAACAAAAAAAAACGCTACTCTAGTTTCTTTAAAAATAAAACCTACCCATAGATTCAAACGCTTCAGCAACGTGTCACTAACGTGTCACCAACGTGTCACTAACGTGTCACCAACGTGTCACCTACACCAACATTCAGAAATAAATCTAATATTCTCTCTCACTCTTAACCTCGCTCGTACCCATTATATGTCCTACTCCCTCATGGTGACGTCAGCCTAGTCTCCTATTCTTGACGCGTGAGATGAAATCTGGTCACCTTCACTCTCGACTTTTCAAGCGAGATAGACAAAGACCAGAAAATATCTCGAATGGTAGGAATAGGTACCCTGTATACTTACTTTTCTCCTTCACTTGGTTCTATCTTCGACATTGTCTTAAAACAATACCTACTAAAACAATAGTTTAATAGCTTTAAATAATGTCTAAAGTTTAATAAATAGCTCTACATCAACTTATGGTTTATTTGGAAAAACTATGTAAAAACCTATTTATGCTTCTTTCTTTTGCTCATTGTACGTTTCATATTTCTTGCTAAAAATAAAACTAGTACTTTATTTGTTTCTTCCTTTTCTGTTTTTTTCTCCTACATAACCTGAAAACCTGTAAAATAAATAGGTAATTAGAAATCTATTACTATTTTCCATGGACGTATGCTATTTTTCTAGGAACAAATTTTCCTTGCCTATTTGACATAAATCAAGTCAAATTGTTAAAATACATCATACCAAAGAGTATGTAATATAGATACATAATACCAACATGAAAGTTTAATTGATTTACCTATATCTTCTATGATATTGACAAAATGCAACAATATGAACGAAAGTAGATATGTGTTTAGCATAGAATAACGGAATGTAACAAGGAGAGATGAGAGTGGGCACTGGAACAGTTTCTTGGGAATAAACAGTCCTATTTTATATAATAATTTATCATTAGCATTCTCAAAGGTTTAGTGAGAGTAGGAACAAAGTATACTCAGTTGTGGCCCTAGTTAACGTACTATCTCTTTACCACTTTACCTTTACCATTCCATATACCTACGCGGCGCTAATTCGACCGGGCCGACTGATTATAACAAACTCTCTAGGCTGACACAATATGTGCACTTCAGTAATTTACTATAAAAAATTCTTTACTGGATTCACTGGATTACTTATCGGGTTCTGGACTTTTCGCGTCGATGTTTGTCCTCTTGTAGAGGACTTGTATTTTTGTTCAATGAGTCACTTGTTTCCTGCAGAAAAATTAGAAGACCACACATTCAACAAAATCACTACTTTGTTTGGCAAAAAAGTAAAAGTTGCGTTACTAATTTTGTATCAATTGCGGACAATCGTGCATTTTAACAAATCGATAAAGGTTATTACACCACCATTATTTTAGTTGAATACTCAAAGAAACACAGTTTAATAAAATAAACAAAAATTGCCTTTTTCTGATTCCCGGCAAAAATACTCAAGTTTTTTTTTTAAAAGCTTTCATGACCATGGAAACAAAATCCTTCAGTACTGTATATGGTGATGATGTAAATAAATTCCGGAGTATTGAAATTTTTGAAGTTCCTTTCAATAAATTATTTCCCGTATATTTGCGTCTCTCAACTGTATAGTGTCGCTTAGTTACTGTGGTTCATCGCGTTGCCGCGTCGCTCGGTCTGAAAATAAATCACGTCACTAGTTAACAATACAGAAAGAGGAAGGCTTTAAACTTAATAAAATTACACAGAATAATTTAAAATTTGGTTGTGAACTAGAAACAATAAAACAATACAATTAATGTATGTATGAATTTAATGTCTTTTTTGTTCTTACCTCTTATTATTACCCGACTGCGCAAGAAAGAGGGTTATGTTTTTTCTAAAGAGTATTGGGGATTACACTAAAAATTCAGAATTCAAACTAAACTTAACGTCTCCAATTCCTAGCAAACCTTTTTCGTTTGCAAATAAATGCTCATGAAAACAACAATTAATAAAATATTATGTTCAAATTTAAATTTATATTAATTTCTTAATCGCGCAGCAGATGGTGTTTTAAAACGCGCATAACTTTAATTTATAACATAAGACCGCAACTTGACAGACTGCAGTTTTCAGGGTTTTTTGGGTTCTGGATACAGTATACTTACACTACCTATCTATAATAGGTAATAGGGGTAATCCGCGATAATTAAATATAAAAAAACTTTTAGGGACCTTTAAGAAACTTTTAGCCAGATGGGAGTGGTTTCGATCCCAGCTTACAGCACGCATTAATTTGTTCATTGTGTGAATATTGTGTGCGTATTGTATGTCATCTGCTACATGACCGGAGCCCGTTGTATGGCCACAAGCTCACCCCTAGTCACATTCATAGGACTGAATATCGACCGACGAAGTGTGGGTGTTGTAATATACCTCTGCCATCTCCTTTGGGAGAAAGGTGTGGTGATAATATATGTTAAAAACTTACATTGAAACATTTTTTTTGTTATAAGTAAATAATAAAGCTCGAAATCCATATCATACTTTACTTATAATATTAAACGAAAGTAACTCTATCTGTATTTCTGTCTGTATGTTTGTAGGCTTTTCACGGCTAAAACGGCTGAACAGATCTTTATGAAATTTGAAAATTAGTAACAGTATTTTACGAGGAGGTTATTGGATACTATTTTCTGAATTCTGAAGTCGTGGGTCAGACTATAAAGTATTTGCAAATTGGTTTTCATTAAAAACTAGCTGTTAGCAGTAAATAGTATCCAATAACCTTCCTCGTCAAATGCTGTAACTAATTATCAAATTTCATCAAGATCAGTTTGGCCATTTAGCCGCGAAAAGCCTAAAAACTGGCAGAGCTACTATCGATTTTTTATTTATAATAATATTCGGGACACTTGCAGACACGGTGACACTTGTCGTCTGACCCCAAACTAAGCAAAGTTTGTACTATGGTGGCCAGAGACTGATATACATACATATATTTTTAAATACGCACTTAAATTAAAAATTAACACCCAGACATAGAAAAAAACACAAATGTTCATCTAACGAATGTTTGCCCTAGGTGGGAATCGAACTCGCGCCCCCTAGCTTAGAAGGCATGTTCACTACCGACTGATCCATCGAGACAGTGTATAATATCAGTAAGTATGGGCCGTTAGGATATATTTTTTGCAACACAACCCTTACTCATAAAATACCATGTTATTGGCTGTCCCACGTATCGAGATAGGGAGCAGATATTCTATGGTATCAAGCTATGTGTTTCAAACACTATTTTATCAAGCTATTGTGTTTCATACTAAGTATGGTGGAAAATTCATTATAATAAGTTGACAACACTGGGCTACAGAAGCTACTGATAAGTAATCACAATACTCATCAAAATCGCAAAAACCAGTTGTTGACATATTTGAAATTAAATTTTATATGTTTGTGAATGTTTGTATACAATTTTTGGGTTAATTTTTTATATAGTTATTGTTTGACATTTTTCTAAAATTTTTGTATTTTAATTGTGATTCTAATAGTACCGTAGTTTGATTTTTGACCATTTGATTGTTATACTATTTATTTTATTGTTGGACATTTTTTTTTTTTCTATAGTTATTTATTTTAATTTGATTTAATTTTTAAATAATGAATTCTATAATTTGACTAGGTACTTATATGTAATTATTATTTTTAATTGCTATGTGTAAATTGATTTAATTTTTTTTTATTTATTTTTATAATCATTAGCTCATCACATGCCTTGGCATTGCTGTTAGTGTGATAAGTATTTGTCAATAAATGAAATGAAATGAAATTAAATACTACACTATCACTACATAGTATAAAACAAAGTCGCTTTCTCTGTCCCTATCTCTGTCGCTTTGTATGCTTAAATCTTTAAAACTTCGCAACGGAATTTGATGCGGTTTATTTTTAATAGATAGAGTGATTCAAGAGGAAGGTTTATATGTAAAATAACATCCATTAAAAAGTGGATAAATACTGTTATTTTTGAGGTTTCTAATGTGATGTCGTTAATTATCAATTTTTTTTCCGCTTAAATTGCAAACGCAGGCTGAACCCTACGAGATTTATCAAAATAATGTACTCGTACTAATTATTTGTACACATTCAAAAGGTCTACAGAAAACTCCTCGATGGTATACATATGTCTATATCTTATGGATATCCCACAACAACGTTTTTTTTGTTTATAATACCCGTGCGAAGCCAGAGCGGGCCGCATGTTTTTATATACAACGTTCACAGTTTTTCTGTAGTGTATTTAGTATCAGCATTGCATCCGTGCGAAGCCGGGGCGGGTCGCTAGTAATATTATAAAATCGAAAGTTTGTGACTGTGTAAGTGTGTATGTTTGTTACATCTTCACGCTCTAACGGATGGACGCATTTTGATGAAACTTGATAATAAGGTAGCTCATACCCTGGATCACTTTTTAACCGCGAGTAACACCGCGGGGCGCGGCTAGTATTACATAATGTAGATGCAATGGAGTGGCAATATGATTCTGACACTATTTGCCTCGATCGGAGCGCACGTCGCACCATGGAATGACCATGGAATAACCACGGATGAGCGCACCTTTTTTTACTGTTAAGGAGTTTTTGGCGGGAACCGAAAAGATGGTGTCATGAATTTAAATTATTTACTAAAACTTGTGATTCTCCGAGGAATAATAATAGTGGATTATTAACCTTTACCGGTTTGCTATACCTAGTGCATGAGCGTGGGTAAATTAAACAAGCATTATTAAATACTACTTTGCGTGTTTCCTACAAAACTCGGCTTTTTTTTTTTTGTTTGTAGTGGCCTCTGCCCCTTAGGGTTTTGGGGCAATTTTGCCATCAACAGTGAGGGAGGCGATAGTAATTGATATAAAAAGAAAAGAAGAGAAATAATCCTGATGAGGTAGATAGTACTATAGAAGAAATGAAAGGAAAAAGAAAAAAAACTATAAGTAGACGAAATTTATTGGACTGAATAAAATTAGCTAATGAAAAAATGATTTTTTTGTTTGGGAATGAGAGCAGAGAAGAAATGTGTATTGGAAGCGGAACTTTACAATTAGTGATGGTAGAATAAAGGGATGATTTACTACGAAGTGGGCAGCTAAAAAATATATAATTTACCGAACCAATATCCAAACTACAAGAGCAATTAGGAGAGTCTGCAATTTTGAATTTAAATAATTGAACAGGACTATAGTTGGCCCTTACCTTGAGTTTTGATCGTTAAGAAAACTTTTTTTGTTTTCAGTTTTAGCTCTAAACATTTCAATAGAGCGCTACTGGCGGAAACGTTAAAGAACCACAGACATCCAATACAGTAGTATTTTGTAGACGAAGTCTGTATAAGGAACTAAGTTAAATGTATGGAGCCAAACGAAAACAAAAAAAGTTTTCGCCAACCATCAAAACTCGCGGAAAGCCCACAGCTTTTCTCAGCTGTCGAGATTTTTGTTTTGTATTTGAATGACAACTCATGACAACTGAAGAAAACACCAATAGATTTAATTACTTACAAAAATAATATTTATATATTTAATAGTTCAATAGTTCTTAATAAAGTTATTCCTAATCGTAGAATGTAGTACGTAATTATTTTACAGGGTGAAAGTAAGGAAAGTGACTGGCATCATTCGCACATCTACATGCATGACAGCTTGAATAGCTAAGTACAGACCAGAAACCAAAAAAAAAAGTGTGACACTTTGTTCCCACGAAGGGAACCACCGGAGATTTTCGAGGAAAAACTCCACCAAAATGATAAGTAACTATACATTTCTTCACCTACACCACTCATTCGCACCGCAAATTTTTAGCACATTTCTGCTGGATAGAAAACCTCCCCCTCGCTAGTTTGCCTTAGTTCTTGATGGAGGGTCCCGGCTTTTCCAGAGGAACTCATCAGACTCCTCAGCACCGCACGTCAACTTTTCCCGGGACAGCTACGTGATGTTGTGTTTAGTCAAATCGGACAAGGGTTGTGTGTGTTATGAAGTTACGTAAGATAAAAGATCTCAGTACGCAGCCAACTTCATTACATTGCTTAGCTTTTAAAAATATCAATTATGTAATGATATTATCATGACAATTATGAAAATGATAATATAATCTTTGCGACTTAAGGCGATTATAAAAGCGAAGTGAGGCAAAAGATATTTTTATGAAAAATAGGACTAAATGAGGCACTGGTGGCGGTACGAGTGCCTATATCAATAAAGTCAAAGTCACAATGTTTTTATTCAATTTGGGTATCAAAGATATACTTATGAACATCAAAGTTTTATAATAGACTCGACCGCCTTATTCGGAAAAAGAGCCACTACTCAGAAGAACAGGCAAGAAACTAAAGGGCAGTTTTTAAAAAAAATATAAATAGATAACTGTCTCACAAATATTGACTTACAACTAGGTAATACCATTTTATATTTATGTGCTAGTGGCTATTTGGTGGAAATGGAATGTAACTCCTCTGGAAGACAGGTTGGCCGAGATAATGGGCCATGCCATGACGTAGGTCCGTTACCATACGCGCGAATAAGCCAGCGTGGTCCAGGTGGATATTCCATTAATACTGCACGTGCTAATTGACCGAGCCAAGCGAGTTCTCAGAGGCAAGTATCTTGCTTAAATTTTTTTTTTTTTAGTTTGAACAAATTAAAAGTAAAAATACATTTTCAAAAACAAGCTTTTTATTTAATGCACTAAAAAGAAATTAATAATCTTTCTTTTCCTATAAAACTTTTACTAATAAAAATAGCTTAGAACGTCATTTCGTCATTAGCTTAGAACGAACACAATTTATATTCTATGTTGCTAGTAAAAGTTATAAGTAGTAGCAAAAGGTTGTTTTATTCTTTAAACGCATTTAAATAAAAGCTTGTTTTTTTTAAAAAAAAATATTTAATTTTTTTGCTGTTAGTTTTCACTCGACAGGTTTCTTAGTCTGTTTATCTCACTAAACGCAAAATTGTTGCAAGATTGTTTGCCGGTCACATTCAAATTTAACTCGCATTCGTATTCTCATTAAATTCTTTGATTTGATACCCATATTGTATGAAAGTTTCAAATGCTTAGTCCGCCAGCTTTAGAAGACCTACATATTGGATTTAGAGTGACGTCACTTTATTTTTCGAGTAATATTCAGCAAGCCCTTTCATTTTATACCCATGTTATTACAAGAGTGAAAGAGATGATAGCCTAGTTGGAGAAGGCCCGCTTCTCAACCCAGAGAGAGCGGGTTGGAACCCAGCCGACGGCACGCACCAATTTGTTCATTGTGTGAACAAATATGCGTATTGTATGTCATCTGCTACATGACTGAAGCCAGGTGTTTGGTTGCCACCAGCCCAGGCTTGCCACATTGGGACTGAATATCATCCGGCGAAATGTGGGTGTTGTATTACACCTCTGCTAGCCCTCTCGGGGGAAAGGCGTGACGATATGTATGTATGAATGTATGTATGTTATACGGGTGCATAGAAAATAACTTGTCCGCCATTGAGGGTGTTCCGCCATCTGGGATTTAGAATGACATCATAATTATAGCTAACCATGCATTTTCATCTAAACTAAACGTGTTTACAAAATTTCAGCTCAATCGATTCGAGATATCTGCTTCAAAATTGAGTTGCCAGATTCCACCCGAACAAACATAGTTACATACACATATACATACATACATGCATACATACATACATTGCAAATTAAATAAAAGCTTGTTATAATTACAATAAAAATGTAAACTATTAATATCACCCTCACCTGTAGTCTAGTTGGCCACGTTTTAGTACTCATAAACGTGGCCAACTAGACTACAGGTGACACGTGTGTGAAGCGCTAGTGGTACTGACCCGTTGCTCGTCCGATGATTAACTGAGCTGATGCTTAAATGGACCGTTGATGTGCCTATTATCATAAGAAGCAGACGGGCAACAGCTTGGTGCCATCAACGCTTCACAAACGTGTCATGTTTGTGAAGCATTGATGGTACCAAGCTGATACGTTTAAGAGACAGTGGTAATGAGCCGATCCTCGTCTTTTTTACGTTGATTGCTTGGTTCCATCAACGCTTCACAAACGTGTCATGTTTGTGAAGCATTGATGGTACCAAGCTGATACGTTTAGGAGACAGTGGTAATGAGCCGATCCTTGTCCTTTTTACGTCGATTGCTTGGTGCCATCAACGCTTCACAAACGTGTCATGTTTGTGAAGCATTGATGGTACCAAGCTGATACGTTTAAGAGACAGTGATACTGAGCCGATCATCGTCCTCTTTTTTATGGTTAATGCAACATCGATTGTTTGGTGCCATCAACGCTTCACAAACGTGTTATGTTTGTGAAGCATTGATGGTACCAAGCTGGTACGTTTATGAGACAGTGATATTGCCCCGAACCTAATTTTTTTTTAATGGACACTTAAACAAATGACTACTAAAATTGAAATACATACTTAAATAGATATTAACACCCAGACATAGAACAAACACAAAAGTTCATCACATAAATGGTTGCCCCAGCTGGGAATCGAACCCGCGCCCCCGAGCTCAGAAGGCAGGTCCACTACTGACTGAGCCACCGACGCAGTCAAATTCAACGTCGATGGCTCAGTTTAGTAGCGACTGATAGACGAGTTGCTCCCATGCTATGATGATCACTATTATTTGTTACGAGCTGCACCTTGCGGTATTACTTGCGCTCAAAAAGTGACCTATGTATACCTATGTTTAAACCATCTAGGGAACCAACTAAAAAATTATGTACATTTATGAACTAATCCATTTTTTTCTCATATTTCAGATGATCGTTTTCGTTTTATTTAAAATGAAATGATTAAGTACACGACTTTCACGAAAATTACCCTAGAAGTGATAACATACGGAGCGACTTCAATAAATACCATAGATTTCGATGTTATTAAAGCTTTTAAAGCAGACAAAACTGAATAAAAACGGAGCAGAAGCTATGAAAAAACGCTAAGGCTGTCGCTTAGGCATGCGAGTTCTGCTAAGCCTAGAGCACAACAATAGAGCGAGTACATAAAAAAAAGACTATAAGTGTGTTATCGATAATATAATGATTGATATTCCTTGCTGCACCTTGCGGTGTTCCTCACGGTTAAAAAGTAACCTATACTGTTAAATGAAAGCTTTATTCGGACTTTGTTATAGCTAGTGAGCTTTGTGATTTATTTATTTAATGTATTAAACAATTTAAAATGTAGATTTTTGGTGTGTGTTAATTTTGTAGGTAGGTGTCCAAATAATATATAGCCTTCTATATACCTTCTATATTCGTGTAAGTAGGTCCTAGGATCCTGAGATAGAAAAAGTAATATTTCCGTCTATTTATTGATCGAGCGAAAGCAAAAGTTGGCATTACCTGTTTGATCGATGACAACTTGAGTATGTCCCTTTGATCAATCCGATTTTTATATGAAATTTTGCAGGCAAGTAGTTCGTGCAAACAATTTTTAAGTTCGAATGTGAGACAAAATTGGTCCAGAGGTGCTATTCAGAATCAGATTCGAAAACTTTTCCGATCGGATCCCTACTTTTATACATTTTGGAATAGGGAATCGAGTATAAATGCGATCGGAAGAATGAATTGCGTTTAAAAACTTATGAAAACAGCTAAGATTCGAATAATTTGAGTTTAAAATTTTTGGTATTCAAACGGAAACGTTCCTGAATGATTGTGAATACCTATGCAGGAGTTACGATGAGACGAATTACTACTAGTAGTAGCTGATTCCTAGTCTGTCTAGATCTAGCCTATGTAGCTTAGAAAATTACTGGCACAGAAAACTATGTAGGTACGAGAGCCGTTTCGTTACCGCACATCTTAGCGGCACATGAACGGTCAGCGCTTTCGTTTCTTTTTTTGTTTTCGAAGAAGGAATTCGGTTTTGTCACTTAAAATTGACAGACACTTTGTTAATGACAAAGGAACCATATGAATGAATGACGTTGTGCTAAATAAATCAGTGGTGTATTTAGGTACAGTTAGGGGGAGAGGGCTTTTTCTCTATGAGATATAAGTAGGTTCTTGCTTCGTTCTCCATATCAATGTTGAGCTAATTAAATTACAGCACCGAAACGAAGACACTAACCAATAAAGCTAGTTCATAGGTTTAAAACACTGCGAGCATTGTTTTTTTTAAAGATAAAATCCAAAATGAGGTTATCCGTCGTAGAACTAAGACAATTAACCAACATAGCAAAGGTTTAGCAAGTTGAAGTGGCAAATATGAAAATGAAATGGTGGTGCTCGTAGAAAGACCGATATCCGTTATTATTTTAAGAGTGGATACCGAGAATCACCAGACGTAGATTGGAGCACCCTGCCATCGAGTAGAGCGACAAACTGCGCCAAACAGCTGCATAGGTGGACGCTTAAAGCAGAAGATCGTGTCATGTATCGTTCAGTAGAACGCTCACGCTCTGAAATGGATCAACATTAGATATGCCGATGCTCATGATGATACTAAATGTAAAAATAATAGGTTTTCACCACACTAATACCTTTATTAACTACCTACATCCTTGAGATTACTATCTTATAATTTAAACAGCAAATCATAATATAGTAAATCTTTGGTGTAGGTAATATTGCAATTGTAATAAGATGCATCCATCTAGATACAATTTTATGGAATTGAGGTGGCCCCATCTAAACGCCCCGCAGAAACATCCTAGCTACGTAACAGTGACGTCAGTCGTTTTCAGTCGGGTAGAGCAGCGGTCGAGCTCTAGCTCACACGCTTGTGAACCATTAGTGATGCTGAGCCGTTCACCAGCCGTTTTTTTTTTGACAAACGCAACGTCAACGGTTCAGTTAAGCATCGGCTATGATTAACTGAATCGCCCCCCAGGACGTGAATTTCTACTTAATTGACTTAACTAGACTTCACTGATTAACCGTCATGCTGATGTCATACTCTGCCAGAGCGTTCCCCGTGAATGCAATGGTGTTCTCCGATACCAATTCCGCACCAATTTGTTCATTGTGTGATCATTATGTGCGTATTGTATGTCATCTGCTACATGACTGGAGCCCGGTGTAATGGCGACAGGCTCGCCCCTTGTCACTTTTGGGACTGAATATCGTCCGGCGAAGTGTGGGTGTTGTATTACACCTCTGCCAGCCCACTCGGGGGAAAGGCGTGACGATATGTTATGTTACAATTAAGAGTCTCTTAACGAATAGCATAAGGTTCATGCAAAAAAAATGGTTAAGAGCTAGCTAAGAGTAGTTTAAAGTTTTAAACTATATAAGCAAAGAAGGACATAGGCAGTCCTTAAATTCAGTGCAAGTAGCCATAAGTATCCTTAAGTCTCGAGTGAATCGGGTAGCGTGCTCCATCCTAAACCGCAGTACCTTTTTTATCCTAAACCTTTTTTAGAAGATTTCATTAAATTAGGTCTGTTAAATTCATTAGTTGAAATATCAAATTGTATAACGTAAAATTAGATTCAAATATCAGTTTGTATAAAGTTTTCTAGTAAATTTCACTAAATTAAATTAAAATATTCAAAATAAAAAATGGAATAAAATTATAATGTTGTTTCTTTTTATCAATCTTATGTTTATTTTTGTTATTTTTGCACACCCTGTCCCATACTCATTTGTCGTATCCTCTCTATCCTAAGGTTGCCTGGAAGAGATCGCTTTTAGTGATAAGGCCGCCAGTTGTTACACTATTTAATAAGTTTTTTCATAATTTTTCTCTTGTTATTTTTGTTATCTGTGGTGTAAACACAATACAGAGTTTATCTATCTATCTATCTATAATTCTAAAAAATCATATTCCTTGATGTACTTAATGCGACGTTAAAGCGGAAATACACAAGGTAGATATTAGTTCAAGTAACAATTTTAAAGCCTAGCTCAATGGCCAGTCACCAAATAACCCATACATTGGCGAGAGCTCCAAACGAATCTCGTAGCATAAACTAAACGCGTTGAATAAAGAAAAGCTTTTTAAACCTGAATATTAGTTCATTTTTTTTTTTATGAAGAATAGGTCGGCGTTTGACCACCAACTCGCCTGATGTTAAGCGATGTTGGGGTCTAAGATGGAGCACGACGGCCTATAAGGTACTTGTTCACTCTAGCCTTAAAGTTTTGTAGAGTGAAAAAGTACAAAGACGGCAGTTGAGTGAGGCGCTACAAGTGCGCTACTGCTCAGACCCGTCTTCGGAACGGTTACTTCAATTAAATCAAAGCTTAGCTCAATGGCCAGTCACCAAATAACCCATACATTTGCGAGAGCTTCAAACGAATCTCGTAGCATAAACTAAACGCGCCGTCCGCGCGATTATCTCGCCTTTCTCACACACTGTCGCATACGCATTTGTTTAAATTGCATTTGCATGTGCATAGTTTAGTAAGGGTGATGTCCCAGTAATGGAGCTACGAGTACATTAGCCCGTGATAATTTGTATCGCGTTGTCGCGCGAAAGTCATCGTTAATCGGCGGCATCTTGTCTACATTATTTTGGGTAAGACATTTCATGTCTTTTGGGGGCTGATCTACCCACATCCGTAGGAGTGTACTTTATTCTGATTCTGACACGTGGTCCCCGGGTAGTGCTAACCGGGTAGCAAACTCTGGTGGGAGGCTTCAGCCGTGGCTAGTTACCACCCACCGGACCAAGCCATGCCGTGAAATGACCTAGTCGTGTTTCGGGATGTAGTCCGGTGTAACCGTTCCGAAGACGGGTCTGAGCAGTAGCGCACTTGTAGCGCCTCACTCAACTGCCGTCTTTGTACTTGTTCACTACAAAACTTCGAGGCTAGAGTAAATAAGTACCTCATAGGTCGTCGTGCTCTATCTTAGACCACAACGTCGCTTAACATCAGGCAAGTTGGTGGTCAAACGCCGACGTATTTATACATTAAAAAAAAAAACATTAGCGATCAATTCGTCGTCTTTCTGCTGAGTTGACGTAGGCGATGATTGGCCTCATACAATGCTGAGTGACTAACTAACGGACTACACTTGTCGCGATAGCCCGAATTATCGTCGAAAACCGCTAATGTAGCCGTAGCTTATGAAGCAGAAGTTACAGATTGGTACAAAGTGTATGACGCGCTATTTCCTTACTACGCATTTGTGTACAGGCTCCTCTAACGGCGTAGAAAACTTTACAATGTCATTGCTATTTTTATCAAATAAGCTGACTATGTTTATAAACATAACATTACGTACAAAATGGCTGGACTTTAACTAAAACTTTGTATTTGTTTACTTTGGCGAGAGCAAAGCTTTGGCTCTGAGGTACCTGGTACAAAAGCGTCTGCAAGTCAATCATAATAACTTTAAGCGTATAAATTATTTTGGACGTTAAATACATAACGCATTTACCCACAATATGTATTTGCCAAAAACCCTGGGATGGGGTCTTTTTTTTGTCGAAAAATCTGTTTTTATTTTCTGTCCCGACACTTTAATAAATGTCTATTTAGCCTTAGAATGAATATCGATAACATTATTTTACGTGAGATCAAGCCCACAGCTTCGCTTCCACAGGACGACACGCCTTACAGGCCGTGTAGAAGGAGTCACGCGTGGGCGCAAACTCGTGATGCGCGCACGCCGATTAAATTGCATTAACGCCGTATACTAACATACTTAGCCGGTACGGCGCTATCACACTAGAGACAGAGAACGTGGGCGGTTTGCAAACGTGAGGTGCAGTTGTTTTAGGATGTAGGTATAAATTAAAACAAGAATAAATTTAAAATTTTAAAAACCTCTGACTCCGATTTTCATCAAACATAGGTAAGAACACTCCCGACTAATTCACATTACAAAAAAAAAAAAAAAAAAAACAAAACAAAAAATCGGTTCATCCGTTCGGGAGCTACGATGCCACAGAGAGACACACACACACGTTGGGGGTTAAAAAGAAAAAAGATAATTTACATTAGTGTAAATTACCTTTTTTTTTCATCTTTTTTTTAGAGAAAGTGAGTAAGATAGCGAGAGATTAAGAATTAAACAATTTTTATCATCCGTATTGGATAAATATTTAGAGTCTGTACTGACATTACTGACTCTACAACGTGTTGTTTTGCATTCCCGCAGAATTTGTAGCGGTAGGTATACTCCACTAGCAGAACAGAAATAAACTATGGTGTACCTTTAAATTGAGAAAGAAAAGTAGCTGTCCCATACATTTTATCGACGAACAGCGAACTTTTTGTATGGAACAACTGTAATTTTTTTTTTTCGATTTCAAGGCTGCTCCTTAGTTTATTCGTACTTTGACAGTATATTTATTATTATTTCTGCCTCTACAAATTCCGTGGGGATGCAAAACAACACGTTGTATAAGTGGTCTTTCTTTTCTTCGATAAGTACGCTATTTATGTTTTTTTTTAATATTTTTTTTTAATCGTAATAAAATCGTCTTTTATCAATATAGTTATTGGACCACACCATTCGAAATTGATTTTCCATAAAACAAAAGCCTTACCCATATCCACGAGTTTTTTTTTTCTTTTTGCATATTGTTTTGCATTTTGCTCTTTTGCGAAAGCAAACCTCATGTCGACGACTAACTTGCGCAAGTGTGAAAATCTCAAAGCTCAGTACCGAGAGATATTTTGTTCGCAATAAACATTTTTAATAGTGGTGGCCTTTGTCAGCGAAGAATTTGCGATGTTTTCTTACAATGTTAGTTAGCGTTAGCACCCACTTATGTTGGTTTTATGAAGTAGTTGAAGTAAACTACGAGACAGGGTGTAGGGTTCATTTGTGGGGTAATCAGCTTTAATGTAGCTGAAGCTCACATAAACGTGGTCTTAATTTATACACACATTTACTTTCAAGTTATGTTGATTTCCAAATTTTTAACCCCCGTCGCAGGAACGACGGTTTAATAATACGGCTGTTTCAAAATTGACTTGTAAAAAAACTTCACAGTTTTTAAAAAGAACCTCAAAATGTAGTCCTGGCCACACTTTTATAATGCACTATGTAAATTTATGTACACGAAATTCTACCGTTAACCAATGCACATAACGTCGAGGTAAGAATGACCAAGCGAGTAGCGTAGTTTTATTGCGTCAATGTGTGCGCGTTGTGTACATATACGACAGTAGCGTAGTTTTTGGATGGCTTCACCTAAATTATACGCCGTGCGCCATTTTACTCTCTAAGTTGATCTGAGGTAGACACAAGTATGTTAGAACCCGGTGGTCACCCGTCTGGGACACGCAATCTATGCACAAATCGTCTAACATCCGCGGCGCAAACATCTTGCGACCATTGATTGGTACAGACTGCCTGTTTGATTTGTACACGACGTTTGTTTAGCTGTTTGATATCTATGAAGCTGTCAGCACCGCCTTAGTAAAAGTACTATAATTTTGTATTATTGTATTTTGTATTGTATATTAGTCACGCCTGTACCCCATAGGGTAAGCAGAGACCACTTATCTCCACTTGCTACGATCCTAGCATAGATCTTTCGCTTCGTTTATACACGCTTTCAGAACTGACCTTTCTTGAAAACGTGACTAACTAGGAGAATAGTTTTAAAACTACCCTCATACCCTACAGCTGTCATCACGTGTGCGTTTGCGCGGTGGCCCGCAGTGCTAAGCGAGACGCAGCCGCGTGCAAGCACACGCTTTGAAAAAGATCGCCGAATACGGTTGAAACGATAGTCGGAATAACCGACTTAATTGTACGTGAGTAATTTCTGTCGCTTAAAATCATTATTTATTTTTTAAACTTATAACATCTCTTCAAATTTGGTATACTTAGTTGTAATAATATAATTGTTCCATAATCAATGTCAAATCTCTTACCCCCTTACTTACTAATAAACGTTGCATAGCCACTATAGCCTCGAATAGTTGTACAGTGTTTTGTATTTTTTTCTTTCTTGTTTTTATCTCAATAGAAAAAGACAAAACACTGTTTATCTATTGCGAGGGTATACAACTTTGTTAGTAATAGAGTAAATATTAGATTTTATTCATTCCATGTTGGGCACCAATATTCTCTAAAGTTGTAACAACTCTGTAAAGTTCCACTCATCATAATGTATGTATTAATACTTGTATATCGAATAACAAGGATCAAATACGTGAGATTTGTGATGTTCTCCTTCTGAGTCCTTATTCTAGAATCTAAATCAAGAATGCTTGATTCCAATCCTGACACCATCATATTCATTATTTCGTCATAGGTATTTTGTAAAATAGGTAGAGCAAAACCTAGATGTATGGATGTCGGGATGTAGTCCGGTGTAACCGTTCCGAAGACTGGTCTGAGCAGTAGCGCACTTGTAGCGCCTCACTCAACTGCCGTCTTTGTACTTCTTCACTCTACAAAACTTCAAGGCTAGAGTGAATAAGTACCTTGTAGGTCGTCGTGCTCCATCTTAGACCACAACGTCGCTTAACATCAGGCGCGTTGGTGGTCAAACGCCGACCTATTCCGAATTAAAAAAAAAAAAAAATAGATAAAAATAGATAGTCTTTTTAATTTCTTGAAAAATAAAATTAAAACTAAGAATTAACTTGCTTTCATTTTATATTCATAAAAAGGATTTGGAATATGGTTTTACTTAGGCAATTATTGACCGAGTGAGCGTTAGCGAGCGAAGCGTCTACTCTTCAGCATCGACAAAAATGCTGTTGGATGTCCAGATCTCTTGAGTGAATCGGTTAAGGAATGCGTCTTGTAGAGGAGTGACAGACGTTGGCCGCGAGGTCTACAGCTCATAGAGCCAAATTTTGACACCTCATTTTATTTAGCAGTTCTGTTACTAGTCAGGTGAAATTGTTTTTTTTTTCTTTCTAGGAACCTACTTAATCATTCCATAAATTTAAAGCAATTTCAGCGCCTAATAATTATGAACGTATTTTGATCGAGATCGCGAAATTTCGAAATTATTTAATTTAGGCACTGTCTCGTCCAGAATAGGTCAACGGATTAGAAGTTGCCCAACTACGCCGTCTGCACTGTCCACGTGAAGTTTGTCTCTGAGTCCGTTCTCATACTAATACCAACTATGCTATGATGTAGGTAGACTGTAGTTATTTAGTGAAGATTCAGGGCAAGTAGTAGACACATAGTGTGACGAGTGGCTTTGTAAGCTGAAGACCTCACGGTCAGTGTCTGTCTTCCTCTACAGATCGCATTTCTCAACAGATTCTCGCGAAACTTTGTGAGCAGGTTCGATGATTATGCAGATTTTTGACGTGACAACGTCTTATAATTCGATAGAGCCGGCTGCACGCACGAAAAAATGCGGCGTTACCTCGCTCTGAGGTGTTCCATGTAGGCTTGAAGTGCAAGCGAGAGCGCGGAACGAGCGACAAAGAAGCACAATCGGCCTTTACGTTCGGCAGCGTTCGACATCCGTCTCTCTCCTACTTGAGTCAGCACGTTGTCACGTTCAACTATCGTCAGTAAACCGACTTTACAGACAACCATTTTTTTTGTCTAGTCAGTTTTTGAAACCATATCAAAATGGTGAACACGTGATTTTTTTGGAAACAAATGCAACCTATAGAGGGGAAGACAGACATCTGTAAAGAAATCCGGAAATACGAAGAATTTTTATTTTTTATGGATGACTCTATGCTGTTGGCCACTGATGCCTCGACAGCGTACCGGGCATTAGGCAAGCGCAGATGGTGCAAGGCCTCAACAATGCTTAAGACTATGGGCGACGAGCGCAAGGGCACCTCTAAGGTACAGCCTCGCCTTGGGCTGTCGCCGAGGGAGAGGCGTTGAATAGCCCTGGAAGCCCAGAAAGAGCTTGCTCTAGGACGAAGATTTTTTGTGGAAGCTGTAGCATAGACACTTTGATCAAACGCTCGCTCGGCCGATGATATTACCGTGACTTTCCCGAGGCATAACCGCTATGACCAAGCAGGGGGCCTACCATGGCATCTTATGGCCATGATGGTAACGTTTTGATTTCGACGCCGCGAGACAATGGACTCTAATGCGCGGTGATAAGATTCGCGGTCGCGCAGCGTCGAAAGCAAAACGCAACCATCATGGCTATAAAGCCATCTTATGATGTCATCTTAGGCCCTCTTTTGTGTCTTTTCTCCCCATACCTGACTTTGGTACGTTAACCAGCGACTGAATTTTTGACGTTACTTTTATTAGGCTGTCATTTTATTTTTTAGTGTGTTTTTGAATGTATTTTAAATGCATTGCTCAGGATAAACTGGCTGCATTAGACTAAGGCCTCATGTTGAGGCAGTAACTCAGCAATGGTCTTCGAATACAAACGCAGACATAAAAAGACAACACTGACTATTTTAAGGCTCGGTATTACACGAAATCAACGAAAAACAGTTTTTTTTTGCGAATTGAGATATGAAGCATATCAAACTAGCTATATACATAACTAATAATAACTAACATGATGATCAGATGCAAAAAAGTACCAATACAAATACAGTTTTACCTAAGCAGAATTTTTAAAATCATTCTCATTTTGAAAAAAAAAATCACAAAAAGTATCTTCTTAAAAAAACTATTTGAGCGTAGTTCTCTAAATTTTCAGCGATTATAATTTTTTTCGATTAATAAATAGTCAGATTAGTTCTCTAACATTTAACCGAGTAACCTACTCCTATTTGTGTTGATACTACGATCAATACCAATAAAAACGGCAAAAAAATATTTCCAGGCGCCAATCTCATTTAACCATCAAATATGATTAACGATATTCAACGCTAAATTAAGCGTCTTAAGTAAACGTATGTGTGAGTAGATAATCGTGGAATGACCGAGCCTTATGGCTTTTCACGTTTATTAGTAAGGGTCACTTGCATAAGCTCGGGTTATCTTCTTAACTCGAAGTGAACTGCTCATCAGAGGTTATTACGTACGATACGGCACGATAAATCGTCTTACACCACCAAGAGTTAGACCTTAGAAACTAAGTATAAGTTACACAGCGCCTCGCGGTTTTACCCACGGTCCTACAGGAACCGTTAATTTTTTCGTGATAATAATCACCTTATGTCCTTTTCTGTTCCCCAGACAACGTGTATGCAAAATTTAAAGAGGATCAGTTGAGTAGTTGAGACGTGAAAGCGCTACAAACAAACAAGCAAACAATATTAGTTAGGATTACAATATCAATCTATTTCTTATTTATTTATTATATTAATCTATACATTGTTAAAAAAATTGTTACTTGAACTAAAATCTAGTGTGTTTCCGCTTTAACGTCGCGTTAAGTACATTAAGGAATATGTTTTTTTTTTTTATTCTATTTTTAATGTTGAATATTTTAAATTAATTGAGTGATTTTTTTTACTAGAAAACTTAATACAAATTGATATTTGAATCTAATTTAAACGTTTTACAATTTGATATTTCAACTAACGAATTTAACAGACCCAACATGTTCATTTATAAAATGTTTACTCCGACTTAATTAACCATACGTTTAAGGATTTCACTCCGTATCTTCTACAAGTGAGCCAAAGAGGGGCTAGAGAATATAAATAACTACAATCGTTTGAAACACATTAACGACGCGGCAATCACACATCAGCGTACGGTTGTCGCGGAAATTGAATCCATCTAATATCGTTAGGAATGAGCTAGGAGTCAGGCTTTGGATGTGGTATTGTAGCACGTTACTCTAGAAAACTTTTTATTTTTAAGCTGCTATTAAATGTCATATCACCAAGACCATACACTGCCTTTTTTTACCTTTAAAATTGTCTAACTAAGGCAATGCGATGTGTCTACAGAAGAAAGCTGATTATTCGGATGCCGACTAACCGAATCGCCAATTATCCGAATGGGTCTTATGTGTACTATAAAAAATAAAAACCAAGTAATTTTTGTTTTGTTTTGTAGTCACAAGTTGGAACTCGTTGCGGTCCAAATATATTTCAATTGTTATGGTTGAGAGCTAGAGGCAAGACATTGCATGTGTGAATTTTAAATGTACTTTGTATTTTTGTTAAGGCCTGATGTGGTTGCAACTTTCTCTGATCGAGATGTTCAAGTGAGCGTTATTGTAGAACTGTGTTTGTTAAACATAATAAAGTTTATTGTGTGTGTGACAGTTCGTTTTTCTTTATTACCAGTCTATGTCCAATTATCCGAATTTTCGATTATCCGAATCGACCCTGGTCCGAATTAATTCGGATAATCGGCTTTCTACTGTATTTAAATACAAACATATTTAGTTCTACTAGTCAGCTGCTCTTTCAGACAAATGAATCAGCAAAGCTTTCTAAGTGAATATCTCTATCCACTGATTTTCGCATTAACGTCATTCAATTTTCTATTTCTGTTAATGAATTTGCCACATCCCGTCTTCCTAGCTCAACAATAACACGTAACGAGTTGCCCACATCGTATCGATATTATTAATTCGGATATGGATCCGATCGCCGGCGGTATCTAGAAAGTCCATAATCGAGTTGCGCTCCACGATATATCGAATATCAATATCACATTCTCGTATCGAATTCGCGCCTACAGGTTTTTACGATTGAAGGGATGTTTTAGCGAGATTGTTTTTTTTCTGTTTTGTTCCGATTGTGATGGTAAATGCTGCGAGCTGGGGAAAGTGAGTTTTGTAAAAGTATTGCTTGGATGTTAGAGTTATCAAATTTAAAATTTTATAAACGTGGATGGATGGATGTTTGTTACGCTTTCACGCCAGAACGGCTGAACAGACCTGGATGAAATTTGGCACAGAGATAGATTATAGTCAAGAATAGCACATAGGATACTTTTTATCCGCGAGGGAAACCGCGGGGCACAGCTAGTCTCAAATTAAGTATTATCTTAAATGACAAGGGTAGTTAGGTATCTCCTATTTGAACTCTACACTCTTACCTCTCTTCTAATAAACGTTGCATAGCCTTGAAATAGTTTTACAGTATTTTGTCTTTTTCTATCGAGTTAAACAAATAAAAGAATTAAAAAAGACAAAACATTAAACTAACTAAGTACTTATTATAACTATTCCTAGACTCTGTCTTTCATCTTTTGTTCTTTCGTTTATTAGTCATCATCGTCATATCGTCACGCCTTTCTACCGAGGGGGCTGGCAGAGGTGTAATACAACACCCTCACTTCGCCGGACGATATTCAGTCCCAAATGTGACAGGGGGCGTGCCTGTCGCCATACACCGGGCTCCAGTCATGTAGCAGATGACATACAATACGCACATACGAGTATATTCACACATACGTTTATTAGTAAGGGGGTTAATATTCAAAAACAATTAATAAGACAACTAGAGTAAACAATTTAAGAGGCTGACTTTTCTAAGACTTTTATATCCACAGGAACACGAAGATGACTTGTTTTTTTTGAGTGACAGATTTTTTTTCAACTAACTTAACACTATTACTTATGCCATAAAGCATTTACTTCATTTAAATTAATGAAATTCTAAAGACCGACTCGAGTATGTAGTGTAATCAAAATCCTTAGGATAACTACCTGAAGTTCCCAAGAAATCCATGCAAATTTCAAATGATAATCGAGTCCAAATATATTAATTTTAAGCCCACATCTGCATTACGTAACTAACGTAAAGTTACGGGTTTGGGTGTGCTTGGGACTAGTTCGGGTCTGAGGTCATGGGACGTACAGACAGTCTGTATTTCCATACATTTACATATCACACGGTGGGACGGTGGTTCGTGATTTCTGAGTGAAGTGAAGTGGTTTTGTAAGAATATAAACGTACTTATAAGTTTTAGTGTAGGGTGGTTATAACTACGCATAAAGACGTTCAGAAATTACTGAGCTTCATAATCAAAACTGCTTTGATGTCTCAGTTGGTAGTGAACCTGTCACCTGAGCTTGGAGGTGTGGGTTCGATTCCCACCTAGGGCCATCATGTCATGAACATCATCAGTCTCTGGCAGCCACAGTACAAACTTTGCTAATTTCAGATGACAATAATTCTCCCTTTCTTACCTTATGATGATTAGATAATATGTTTTATGACATTGAAGCTTATTTTAAAATAAGAGATTTTTGAACTATTATTATTTTGTATAATAATAGCTATACATAATATTAAACTATTTTTACTATACTTATCTGTACAATGACATTAATGAATTATTTTTATATTTGACATAATTATCAATTATTATTGTTCTGACATTCGTTTTTAATTATAAATATTCAACTGTGACGTGTAACTATAGGAGTTATCAATAAATTCTGATTTCTGATTTCTGATTTCTTAGCCTTTCTACAGGTGGGACATATTTCCTTTTTTCCTAACAGTCAGTTAACAGGCTGCCTGGTGGTAACCGATCATACTCACCTATGGATGCAATAAATAACAAATACCTACCAAAAAAGCCACAGCTACATTGTAGACCTGTTACAACATACCGTCAACCTAACATCCCTTTATTTCCTATGGTTTCATTACTATTTCCACTGAGAGCTCACAGCAGGCCGCGACATTTTTAAGCTATTTTCTTCTTCTTGCGGCGCTGCAGCCCTGATTCTTGGCCTCTTCATCCACTTTTATCCACTTCTTCATCATCTTCTTCCCTTTGTTATTGGCTTCTCTCTGCCAAACTTGTCCATACTTCTTTATCAGCTAAGATACACATGAGTATGCTGCTCTAAATAACTTTAGATAAACCTATTGCTATTGAAGTAGGTCCCTATTCCATGGACTACAGACATACAGCCAGTTCATCCCTGGATTACAGCCGTGTGTGTCGGTGCCTGCCGTCGGATTAAACTCGATCCACGTGATCTGTCGCGATCCGCGCCTACGTGTGTTAATACACGGCTTGTTGGTTCAGTGCTTAAGTTGTAAGAGACAGCGATTTATAGAGCAGGAAAATCTTTCAGCTGCCTGTGAAAGGGGGTTTCAGGAGGCGGCTCTGGTATTGCCTGTCTGTTTGAGCTGACTGAAAAAGCCAACAATTCGCTGAAAGCCTCCGTGGTCTATGGTTTCGTAGATCCTTAGGTTTGACGAATGAAGCAACTGAACTATACCCGTAAGGGAAACAGGGTCAACACTAACATTTCCTTAGCCAATGCGCAAAGAAAGTAAACCACATTATATTTTTTACTAATGAAATAGATACATTATTTGTTGGTTAGTTCATTTACGATGACGTCGACGGTAATGTAGGCGATGCTGGAAGGCATGCCATCTTGCTCTAGCTGCAAAGCTTACCATGGTCCAGACTAAGACAGAAGCGCACTTCGTGAGACATGATCAGTCAGTCAAGACCAGGTTCATTTAAAGTTTATTTCAAAACGATTTTTCCTGCAGAGCTAGCACAGGCCAGAGACAAATTGTCTTTCCGCCGTTTTTAGCCACGCCTAGACAAAGTTAAAATACGGACATTTTTGTCTCTTTCTTTGTCTCGTCTCATGCTATCACCCTGCTGCATGAGGATGCTGCAGGATAATCCATCTTTTTCAAGAGACCCAGGTGCTCGCTTCTGTCCCTTGTTCCACACTCCAACCCGTATAATTATAGTGCGTCCCTTGTTAGAATTAATCTCGGTTGGGCACGACATCTGTATTCGACAATTATGTTCATATGAAACCAATGCTCGTATCGGCAATGTTTGCTCGCCTTGTCTAACTGTAGGCATGAGAAGGAGATGGAACGGTATTTATGTTTGCAAGGTGTGAGGCTTAATGAGATTTGTTTAGAAGCACGTCTGAGGGTTTAATTTGTGTAGGAGTAGGTGAAATTTGCGGTTTTGAATTGCGAGTTTTCTTGTTACACATCTGCTGGGATTATAGTATCATTAAAGTTCTTAAACCATGGTACAGTACAATATGGTCAATAGATAGTACTTATTTAGGTCGTTGTGTCATGATGATAATTGTTTTAAATTAATTGAATTTGAATCTAATTTGGTAACTGATATGAAGAAGACATACAATAGCAATCCTAAATTGGTGCCAACAGCTAGATATGACAATTCTCAAACATAGCAAGAATATTCACGGCGATAATATACATCACCAATTCACCATACTGGTAACAAATCTGAATCTGGGCAAGTAAGCATATGAACGTGTTTGAGAAAAAGCGTTGGTCTTGGCAAGAAATAACAGTTATATTTATACAACGTGCTGGTTTTGGGTGCACTAAATACTTAAGGATGTTTTTGTACACGTCAAAGTAAACAACTTTTGCAACATAAGAAAGAAAATAATCAAAGTTCCATGCAAAATAAATAGTAACATGATCAATTTTGTATGAAGACTTGATTTGTTTTCTCCAATTTTGCAAATTTATGTTCTAACAGTTGTTCATTTTGACGGGTAGAGCAACACTCTTAAGTATTACTAAGTACATCCTAAAACCAGCACGATGTATATGTAAGTTAAAGCTAGTTTTTTTTTTTTTTTTGACAATGTCATATAAATCGATGCACGCCGGCTGCACGCACAAAAGAGTGTCCCGTTACGCTCGCTAGAGCTCTAGCGAGCGTAACGGGGCACTCTTTTTTGTCTCGCTAGCGAGAGCGCTACACGAGCGAGCCGAAAGCACGATCGGCTTGAGCCTGCACCGCATCTATCTCTCTTCCACTCGATTGGCCTATGCGTCCGAGGAGAAGTTTTCATCAATGTTTTGTTATGACGTTGTCACGTTATACTATCGTCCGTAAACCGACTTAACAGACAACCATTTTTTTAACATAAATTAATTTTAGGTCTGAAGCCTTAAGCTCACCAGCCTCCTCTCAAGGAACAATGATAATAATTATTCAGATAAGTACTACCTAAACTATGAATCGGGTCCAAATAATACAAATTAGGACGCTCCTGTATTCAAAGCTAGCAGGAACCTTCAGAACAGCACAATAGGAATGATTTATTCTACTTCCTACAGATAGCTCAAATCATCACGATTATCAATTCAATACAACAATTCCAATTTTGACTTATTTCAATGCATCTTATGCTGTTCTCATAATCCTACTTATATTATTATCCAATCCTACTTTATATTTAAATGCAAAAGTTAGGAAGTTTGTTTGTTTGTCACTACTTTACGTTCAAATGAATTGACAGATTTGAATAAAATTCAGAACAGCCATAACGGTAATTTACTTTTAACGACGGGTAAAACCGCGGGACGCAGCTGATAATATTCTGTAAATTTGGCAATCTGAATACTTTACTAAATCACATAAAAACAGCTAAACTAATATAGATGAAATTTAGTTTCAAGATCACACACCTATACTTAAATAAAATATGTCTTGTTATTATTTACACGAGAATTTTTTTTATGTTTAACCATAAACCTATTTAGTGTAAATCCGTAATGGGAATTAAGTCATATTTTTTAAGAATTAATGTATTTGTAACTGATGGCTGTGGATTTTGTTTAACATAAAATAAAAAGTACCTGGATGACCGAGCTTTGCTCGGTATTTTTTTTTTTAATTGTGTTTTTTGGAAAATGAACAATTGATTTTAGTCTAACCTCAAAGCAAACACTCATTGACTTCGTGTTACTTAACAACGCCATCTGCTGTTGTGTCGTTAAAGCAATTAGTTGCTCACAAAAAATAGTATTATTATTCGCCAATATATGTCAGGAAGAGTCATATTTTTCAGTTGAGACTACTCAAACGCCTCCTATTTGTTATTTTTCTTCCAAGTTTATGTTTAAGTTGATTATCGATAAAACACGAATAAAATGACATTATCTAAAAATGATTCCTAGCTAGATCGATTTATCGCCCCCGAAACCCCCTATATACTAAATTGTATGAAAATCGTTGGAGCCGATTCCGAGATTCCAATTATATATATATATATATATATACAAGAATTGCTCATTTAAAGATATAAGATATACCCTGAATTTACGTAGTTAGTTATACTCGTACGTAAGCTTTTTGTCCCGAAAATTAACGGTTCTTGAAGAATAGCGCATAAAGCAACGGGGCGCAGCTAGTCTGTAATAATTCAATACCTGCATATTTTAACTGCAGTTTACGTCGATAATTTTACTATAACGGGAGCAGGTAATCTTCCACAGAGATGTGGTAGGTTATGTTTACGCCGGATAAAAATGTCCGGTCAGTTTCTTGATTTTAATTTTAACTTTGATGCTTTTAATTTTATCTTTGTTTCTTAATTTTAACTTTATTTTTTTATTTATCTTCTTTTTTTTGTCTTGCCTGTGACGTGCGTGACGTCACTCGCCGGTTCCAACGGAAGATCAGCGCTGGTTATCCACCATTCACCAGCATTATGCTGAGTTGGAGCCGGTTTGTGGCAGGAAGCCTGTTATTCTTTTTTTTTTTGTCTCTTTTTTGTGGTTTTTCTGTTACAACTAAAGTAAATTCTATTCGATTTATTAAACTGATAAGATGAATAATAAATTGTGAACTCAAACCATAAATTTTTGACGGCTCTCGTATTATGAGCAACACGCCGTTATTCACGTCCAGAAATTATGAAAGGCAGTATTTTTTCAATTCAAAATCAATTATTTCAGTTATTTAATAATGCTACACCGCTATCGGCAACTGGCACCAAATTACGCCGACTGCCACTACCCAGCTACATCCTTAGTCAGAAGCTACTACAAATAAGCTTTCAGCGATACACAACTAACACATTGCCGTATCTGTCCATTTATCTGGCTCATAAAACAGCGTATCAAGCTCTTGCTACCGACAAAACACATTATATCTCCTTAACAATGGAATGGGCCAGTTGAGACGGAGTGGGACATGGGGAGAGTGTGAGCGAGTAGAGTGTAGACAACCCAAAGTAACATTAAATAAAGAAAAACAAAAAACCCGGCTGCAAAATGTTGTACCCTATGTCACTTTCAATATCAAGACGATTCAAATGTAGAAATCCATGAAGCTGTTTAAGCTGTAGGGCGTGTCAAAGAAGCCTCTACTAAACTACTCTACTCTACTAAAAAAAATATAATTAAAATTTTGAAATAAAAATTGTTTCAGTTGAGACTTGTCTGTGTGAAAAGTACTACATACTGCCTACATGATGACAAGTTTGTATCTTCGTTTTTTTTTTGCGTGGTAGTCGTTTGGAATTAAAAACGGATTTCGGTAAAATTTTGATATACAACAGCCATGGATTAACTATGATAATCTGCTTCCTTAGGATAGCGGACGAAAACTCGGATTTTATAAATACTTCGCAAATTTTATTTCGCTGACATTGATCGCTTTATATTTAGCAATTCTTAAAAATATTTAAAAATCTCTTGTTACCATTGATCTAAATACTGAAGGAGCTACCAGCGCACAGTGAGACCGCATCCCAACGTTAAGAAGGCCAATTAATCAGGAGCCGGTCTAATGAGCGAATATTTCATTGTCCGGCTCCCTGCACGATAGCAGCTAAAGGCTTGCCAAATGTATACCGTAGATACCTACAATACATCTGTGTTGGGAACCAGCGGCCTAATTGTCGGTCTGGTTATCAGTATCGGCTTCATTTTAACACTTGGCTGTCAATGAAGCCGATTTTGGTTACCAGCTATTCAGACAATGAGATCGCTGGTTTGCTTGCTTGCGTAAAAAAACTGCAAAAAACTTTCAGAAACAAACCTTCAAACAGTTACGTTTTAAAATTTCTTTAATAACAAACACATAAGCTCTTGGTGTGCGCGTGGTAATTGTCGATGCCATGAAAAACATTTACAATTGCACGAAAACTAATATTACTCGTAATTCCCAAACTCTACGTTAGCCATTTCCGTTCCAATACACAACCTTACTAGATTTAATATTCTAAAATTGCACATATTTGTAAGATCTTTTATTGTTACGGCTTTTTCAAAATTGACTTGTAAAAAAACTGCACAGTTTTTAAAAAGAACCTCAAAATGTAGTCTTTGCCACACTTTTATAATGCATGTATATTTATGTACACGAAATGATACCATAAATCAATGCAAATAATGTTGAGATAAGAATGACCAAGCGAGTAGCTTAGTTTTTTTTTGCTTCAATGTGTGCGTGTTGTGTACATATACGAAAGTAGCGTAGTTTTTGGATAAAAATTACACTTACTTGCTTTGACAAACAATTGAATTTTTAACCGAATGTTTTTAAAAGCTCTTCAGTAAGTTATGTAAATGTTAACATTTGTCAGTTAAATTAATAATCGGCTAATTAAAGTTCGGTGAACATGGGCCTAAAATATCTCTTACTAGCTATGACTTCATTTACGTTACAATACAATACAATATATCTTTATTGCACACCAAAAACTACATGAAAATCTTAAAAACTAAAATACATTTTTCGGCAGTACAAGGGCGACCTTATCGCCTAAAGCGATTTCTTCCAGGTAACCTTTGGATGGACAGGAACTTACAGAAATACGAAAACGTTTACACGAAACGTTTAAACGTTACGTTTACTTTACCAATCTTACCCCCAATCTTTAAAAAAAGTAATCAAAATTCGTGTCAAAATTTCAACCGTTATAATACGAAAAGATAGATAGAAAACAGACAGAGATTAGGTACTTTCTCGTAGGTGAGATTTAGGTACACAGAACTTTCTCTGGGTTATTTTCAAAATACTCCATTCTCTGTCTACGTCTTGGCTACTTGAAAAAACATCGAATTTGCGAAGCCATTATTTTCTTACTCAACTTAATTATTATCATTGTGAACCAATGCACCACTGCTGAGTATGGAGTTCCTCTTTGACCCACCATCCTTTCCGATCCCATGGCAGTCTCATCTATAGCTTTCTTTCGCATTCACAATACCATCCGTCCACCGAAACATATCAAAGTCAAAGTCAAAATGTTTTTATTCAATTGGGTAGGTATCGAGTTACATTTACACAAGTTGTACACAAGTACAACTACAAGTACTACAAGTAACTACAACTCTGGTGGGAGGCTTCGGCCGTGGCTAGTTACCACCCATCGGACCAAGCCATGCCGTGACCTAGTCGTGTTTCGGGATGTAGTCCGGTGTAACCGTTCCGAAGACGGGGCTGAGAAGTAGCGCACTCGTAGCGCCTCACTCAACTGCCGTCTTTGTACTTCTTCACTCTACAAAACTTGGCTAGAGTGAATAAGTACCTTATAGGTCGTCGTGCTCCATCTTAGACCATAACGTCGCTTAACATCAGGCGAGTTAATGGTCAAACGCCGACCTATTCTACATAAAAAAAAAGTAAGTACAAGTTTTTCAATAGACTTGACCGCCTTGTTCGGAAAAAGAGCCACAACTCAGAAGAACAGACAAGAAACTCAGGGGCATAATTTTTTTTACAAAAATAATTACTTAATGTCTCACAAATTTTGGCTTACAACTAGGTAATATATATGTAATAGTGGCTACTTAGCGGAAGTGGAAGGCTTCTTTGTGTTATAAATAATCGTCATAGAGCTAAATGTCTATTGCTTTATTATTATTTTCATGAACCCTGTATTACTGGTTTATTGTTGATTAAGGGCTATTTACAGAAGCTTGGGTTACCTTTTAACTCGACGTTAACTGATCAATCGTCGATAAATCGTCTTGCGCCATCAAGAGTTAGAAGCTAACCCTGTGTTCACACAATATTAGAGTGACATTTATAACATGTTGACTCTGAGTTCATTAACTCTCCGTTTAAGAATTTAATTCCGTATCTTCTACAAATGGGACTAAATGTATTACATAATAATAATGCTATCAAGGTTCATACTTTCTATCGTGAAACAATGTAAAGTATATGTTCCAATGTATGTTGCAATGTTTTAATATATTTACCTAACTATTAAGCGCGCGCAGCAAAATGTTTTTTGGTAACACTAGAATTTGGGCCCCAAGAGACAGGCCCAGCCGAGTTTGGGGCTCGTTACACAAATACTCAGGTGCATACTACATCTAAGCGTCTTTTTGTCTTTTTTTTTTCTTGTTAATCTGATGTAAACTAATCCAATGTTAAATAAATTTTTACTTTACTTTAATTTATTTAATACATACGATTATAACTTATTCTTACACATTTAGCCCAAAAAACATTTCCCAGTTTAGTAGTTAGCGTATCCTCTGACATAAGCCTCTCTCAGCTGTTTCTTGATTATTTTTAACTTTTCTTGACCACATAATTCACTCTAATATTCCTTATATCACCCTTGCTATGGTTCCTATTGCTCTGTACCAGTTGCAAAAGATTTAACTTGCTAACGTATACTATCCATATTCAGACACAATTAATCCCAAAACTTCGCAGCACACACGGCACGAAACATTTCTCCGACTACCCTCAATATATCTACCATTAAGTTTTCAATAAGGACGGGCACATATTGGTGAATATTCTCGGCTATTATAATTTTGATACGGGTAAGGGATCGCCAGTAGGAATTAACTTATCACGGTAGCGCCGCATCTGCATACCTTAAACATTTATGTGGGTGGAAGGACTAAGGATGATAGTTTTCAAGTTAATTATCTAAACTATCACAATGGTTGCGTGATGTTTATTTTGTTTTAATTATATTTTGCGAAGAATTGTTCTTTAATTTGTTTTAGAACAACTTTGAAGAGCATCGAACGCTAAGTGGGTAAAAGACTCGAATATTAAGACTCAGCACTTACATATACGTACATAAGTCATCGCAATGCGAAAAAACACTTTAATTTCAAATAGGTTAAGTGCATAAGCTTGTATGTCATATTTAATTTGACGATCTTCGGAAATCGAATCAGTAAGCTCCGATATTAAAAACTCTTGAACTAATTGAACTTTAACTCTTGGTCCCGTAGATACCTACACAATCACTGACATTTGCGAGTCATACAATAAAGTGTGAGCTAACGCGAGAAGATAGAGAGCTATTATAAAACAATGCAATTAAAACCTTCCCTAGTCCGTCCCGCCACCACCCCATTCGGACGCGGGTAGTAAGACACATATCTCAGACGGGGATGCAAGAAATGCCCGCACCCCAATATGTAGATTCCGACTTCACCCGCTCACTGTGGTCATTATTGTATGAGCGTGCATGGTTTTGATACTTGCTAGTATTATATCACCCCATATATATCACTAAACCCCTCTACCTATTAGTATTCCCCTTAAATAATTATTTAGATTTTTGCTAACAAAGGTCACGGTCCCAGAGCCCGTGGAGTGTAATTAAAAAAAAAGTATTTCATTTCATGTTGTTGAAAACCGCATCAAAGTCAGTTGCGTGATTTAAGAGGAGTTAGCGGATATGCAAACAGAGAAACAGACAGACGCGAAAAGCGTCTTTGTTTTATACTATGTAGAGATACGTGAACGGCAAATATTGGCGACAGTTTTCAAAGACTCTTACTACCAAAATCTGTGATACGTAAACTTTTACTACCTTTTACCATACATAAAAACAGCTTTAAATCGAGATTCAAGAATGAGCGTGGTTTTAGCATGCGGGCCTTAGTGGATAAACAAAAGTAACTACTAGTTTAATTAGTGTGTGTTCCCTGACATTTTTAATCTGGGTGTCTTCAAGTCTGAGTGAATCGGTTTCTTCCAGACAAGCGTGCTCCATCATAAGCCGCATCACTGCTTATCATCAGGCATGTTGGTGGACAAACGCAAGCCTATTAAATTATAAAAAAAATAGCTTGAATTACAATATTAGTTTACTAGTGCAATGTGAGCTGAGTAAGTTAAATAAGTTTTTGGCGGTAGTTAGTAGGTTTCTAACTAAGTTTTTGTTAATTTCATTAGGTGATAGAAGAGCAGGAACAGTCATTTATTGTGACATTTAAATAAAAAAATCATGTTATGGTAACGAAAATAAGTAAAGTATCAAAACTTCTAATCTCTCCAAGAAGTTGTGACGTAACATACCTCCAGCCAATCAGCACGTAGAAAATGTTTTGTCTGCCTCGACCCGAGAGTCTTGCCGGCATATGGCGAGAATATCCTTCATTGCGGACGACATGTTTCGATTAGACAACCCTTTATAGTTTAGGAGGTAGAAACTGTTTTAGATTTCCCACATTTGAATTCTAGCGACGAAAAAATACAGAGCTACTTCAAAATAAAAACTAAGAGAAATGAATATCTAACAAAAAGTCACGAAACCTATTTGAATCAACAAAATTACTACATTTTGCTAGCAAGTTACAACGTGACATGAACTCTGCACTTCGCCAGAATGCGATGCTCTTCAATGCCCCCTTGCTTCAAACAGAGCTCCAACATGATGTCTTGGACTCTAATAGGCGCAGGGTTGACGTAACTTTAGACCTAACTGTCTACGTGTAATAAGAATTGGCAATGGTAATCGCATGCCATCTTGCGCTCTCCATTTTACCTGCGCCATACAAGCGAGCGGGAGAGCTAATCACTACCACGCTTACACAATGAAACTCCTTGTTAAAACTACTTTTAATTTGATCTATTTCGTGCTAAAAAAATCCCTAAAGGTAACCCTAAATTCACCATCCTGCCTTGCAGTCCACCGTGCAGGACTGTGAAGCAGGATGTAGCTCACACTCCATCCTGCACGTACATCCTGCACGTCTTTGCCAGACGCGACGCAGGCTGCGACAACATTCACCATTCTGCGTGAAGCGGCGGGCTGCAAGGCGGACTTCAAGGCAGAATGGTGAACCTTAAGAAAAAGTTCCTTAACTGCTATGACATAATGACCATCAACGAGCGTGAAAGAAGGTAATTCTTTGTACACTTAGCTCTTAAACCACGAACGTCTCAAGACACAGGGTTGTCCAACGCAGACGCTAGTAATATAATAACATTATAAGCTGCGATTGTCGTATGTGTGTCTGAGGGAATTATTGATGCTCGTCTGCGCCCGACAGGAGGTTTCTAATAAACCTGCACTGGGATGATTTAGTTGAAAAAGCTGTGAATTTTAGATTTACAATAATTAGTATACGTAAATGTTTCAAGGATAGGAGTAAGATAGGAGTAGGATTTTTCTATAAAGTAGAATGAGTGAATTATTGGTGTAACAGCTACCCTCAGAAACGTTAATGATTACTTAAACTGTCGCTAAGGAGTACATTTCCATAGGAAATCTTTAATTAGTGACAGTTTAAGTAATCATTTACGACTCTGAGTGCGGCGGTAAATCTTACCAATATTTTAGGGCTGAATGGATTTGGATATGGAATTTGGTATGGAGACCGATTTTAGCTTTTATTATCACATACGATAGGGCGTGAAACCGAAGAGCGCAGCTATAGGAATTAGTAAAGATATATTACTTTATTTATCTGCGATCTAATTGGTGTCTTTGTATTGCTTGTGCGTCCACAACACAATACAAAGACACAGGTTAGATAATAGTTACTACGAAACAAGCAGTCGAGTACTTTCACCAGTAATTAGCCAAAAAAACACTTGTATGCGTGATGATTGTAGCTTACCAGTGACGCGTCATCATCATCATCAAGTTCATCAACCATTTACCAGCCATTTACTTATCAGTTGCAAATGGCTAAAACTTATGTACTTTTCATAGAGCTTTTAAGTACTCTTAAAAGCTAACTCTTAAGTTTTGAGGTAGAGAGTTTCATCTTTGAGTTTTTTTAGGGGTGTTGTACGTTTATACGTAGAATCGATGATAGTTTAGTTGGAGAAGGCCCGCTTCTCAAGCTAGAGGGAGCGGGTTCAAACCCAGCCGACAGTACGAACCATTTTGTTCATTGTGTAAACATAATTATGTGCGTATTGTATGTCATCTGCTACATGACTGGAGCCCGGTGTATGGCAACAGGCTCGCCCCCTGTCACATTTGGGACTGAATATCATCCGGCGAAGTGTGGTTGTTGTATTACACCTCTACCAGCCCCCTCGGGGGAAAGGCGTGACGAGGTTATACACACGTATAACGTATAAAGCGCGTCAAACGTATAATAATATAACGTATTATACGTTTGACGCGCGTGTGTGTTTGAGTGTGTGTGTGTGTGTGTGTGTCTGTGGCATGGTATTTAGCTGCCGAATGGATGAACTGATTTTGATATTTTGTTCTGTTTGAAAGGTGAATTAGTATGGAGTGTTGTCGGGGTTTCTTTTAACTTTTTTATTTCTGAAAGTTTGAATTTACTTTTGTAACACCCTGTATAATACGGAAGTGTGCCGACTGTTCACACATTGCGCACTGTACGGTAACGCTCGTTATGGACATGAGTTCAAGTAAAGGTGAGACTGAGTTCAAAAGCTGCGAGTTTGTTATACAAATAGGAATCAACAACTAGTGACAAGTACTTAGTTAGACTTTGTTTGAATGTCAGTGTCTATATGTTTTGTTGTCATCACACAAATCAATCAATTTTGTACTATTTCTTCTTATTATTGTGCTAATAAAAATATCTTTAAAAATTAATCAATTTTCTAAGTAGTTTTTAGTATTTTTATTGAATAAATTTAGTAATAAAATTAACAGAAGTATTCATGGATCCACCCGTGGATTTAAGAGGAGAAAAAGGTGTCCGTGGATCCACATGTGGAGCCGAGCTGTGGATTCAAGTGGAAGGAGGGGAAAAAATCCTACTAATATTATAAACGCGAAAGTTTGTATGTATAGATGGATGGATGGATGTTTGTTACTCTTTCACGCCAGAACGGCTGGACAGATCTGGATGAAATTTGGCACAGAGATAGATTATAGTCTAGTCTACTTTTTAATACGGGTGAAACCGCGGGGCGCATCTTGTAGTAAATAAATAGTATTTTTATAGAATGAATGACTGAACTAAAAACACTAATTTACAAAGAAAAACTACTCAGAAAATTGTTTTTTTTCTTCTTGTATTGGTGATGGCACAATCGATAAAATATGGCATCATCATCAGGCTATATATGTATATTTACATAATATATTCTAGGCTATGCGATTTTATCTCGGTCGCTGTCTCTCTTATTAGAAAAATCAAAAGAATGAGAAGGACCGCGTTATTCGTTTCCAGATGAGAAGAAAAAGCACGCTTGTCTATTATCGACTTGAAGATTACAACTATGGGTCTTCTTAACTCGGTTTGGTTAAAGAAAAAACGACCTAAAAGCTTAGCCTCAGAAAGTCAACTCTCAAAAGCTGAATTTCATAGTTTTCTCATTTTCCAATTCGCTTTCCTACTCACAGTAACGTCACCACAACTCACAGATAGGCCAAAAGCGTGGGCGTCGCGTGGGCACTAGAAAGTCCGCAAGCTCACACTATTGCCTCGCAAGCGATCCTGGCCAAACTTTCTTGACCTATCCACCTTTCCACCTTCCTTCTACTTGGTCTCGCAACTCACGACGCGTAGGTTCTGTTTGTGTTGAAATTTTCTTGTTGTATTCCTACAGACCTGGGTCCTTTTTTTTTTGGTGACGGGCGGGAATTCTTCAAAAAGATGCCCGGATGTATTTGGGTACATCCGGGCCATGTGGGAATTGACCCACTATAACCCCCTAGGTAGCCATTCTCTGTACAAAGCAGATAGTCCTAAGTCCTAGCTTACACAAGCGTTAGGTCAGGAATGACGAGTAAATACAAAAAAAGGTCATCTACCTACCACAATCCCACAAGCATTTTTAAGAAAAACCTTCGATGGATAACCGTTGCGGACATTGTACGGAAGACATGCAATGCAAGAGCTTTATGCAAAGTGCATCAGCTGATTTTCGAAGGTAAACCTAGTCATTGTAAATAGAGTGACCGGTATGACCTGGCTAAACGGTTGGTCGAGGCGTCAGGTGTTCAGAATGCTGGCATTATTTCGGCCAGAAATTGAGCATTACCATCCAGCGTGGCAATGCTGCTAGCATTCTGGGCACCTTTCCCTCTGCACCCGGTCTTTTAGATTAAAAATTTAGTTATAATTTTATGCATGTAAAAATGTTTATAATTCGATTAATTATAATACTAGCATGTATGAATGGCAGTGGTAGAGCTATGGGCGTAGAAATCCAATCTGACTGACCAGATTATAAATCACTTATGCTTGTCCTATCTTATGGTCAGTGCAGATGTAGCGCCATTTGTTCCTTCATAGTCTGAGCGGAATTCCAAGATATCCCAAAAAGGCAATTTTCTTCAAAAATGTCTAACACAAATTAAGTAAGGTCCATAATTCCACATGCACTCTTTACATTGCAAGTAATACACACAGGTCTTGCTCCCTGGTTCTCTGTGCATTCAATTCGCCACGGTAACAGTAACGATTGTATAATGATGATTTAGGGATGTGTGGTGTGTTATGGCGAACATAACTCAAGCTTAATTTCGAGTTGCTCATGCGCATTGTGACGTCATCGGCTAACATGGCGTGTTCTTAAGTTAACAGGGAATTGAACACTATGGGACTTCATTGACCAAACGAGCATTAGCGACCGAAGTGTCTCTGCTGCAGCTTCGACAAAAATGCTTTCGTTTGTCCGGATTTCTGTCTAAATTTTGTCCGGGTCTCTGTATTATTCTACAGGTTGCATTTCTTAACAGATTCACTTGAAACTTTCTGAATAGGTTCGATTTCCAAATAAAAGTCTATATATTTTCTAAATGTATATGTTGAATTCTATATTTAAATGTATTCTGTATTCTATATGAGTTGTAATTATTTATATAATTTTTTTGTCGTGGCAGTTTTTGGAATTTTTTCAATATATCCGCAATTTTGCAAAAACTGATTTACTTACTCACTGATTATTTTAAAATGCTAATTGACCGAGCGAGCGCTAGCGAACGAAGCGTCTCTGCTTGAGCTTTAGCAAAAATGCTCTCATATGTCTGTCCGTACTCCGGCGGGCGCCTGTCCCAGCTTTTCTTCTTAACATCATTTAATTTTCAACCGATTCTTGTGAAATTTTGTGAATGGTTCGGTAATTAAATAAATTTTTAGACATTTTTCAAAATGGCGTATTTAAGGAGGCTACAGAACGCTAGGTCTTTAACCCACATATCCACTAGTTTACTACCTTGAAAATCATCTATGTTGACTTTGATTTCTACAAGATATTTTTTTTTTAAACCCCGGCAAGCTAAGAACACTCCCCACTATTTCACCTTTCATACAAAAAAAAAACAACAAGAAGGCAGACAAACAGACAGACACACATACACACACACACAGAGACGTCAAACTTAAATGCGTCGGGAATTTAAAGAAGCGTATAGAGCGATATCTAAATAGACACTTTTTTATTGCTCAGAAAACGTTCTGAACAATAAAAAGTATTTACTCGTAGATGGATACATTTATTCATTTGTTTTACAATATAAGAATTTAAAATACGCTTACAGTTAGCGCAACTACTGGCTACTTTCTTTTGTAGCTAAGAGCGATAAAAGCGTTGAAGTCTTGTTAAAAGGCTATTTACTTAAAGCTTTCATCAACTTCCTGAAACTTTCTCAACCAGCCTGTTTAGTCATAAGTGTCTGTGTCCCCTAAATCCACAACTTGGAGGCACATGTGTCCCTAATACCGTCCATTTGTCAGGCTGTAATTGCTAAGTGATTCTACTTCGCTGTCCCTTACTGAAATCTTAACGTCAGTTCGCCATAGTTTGAATTAAGTGGTTGGGCCATCGAGATTATTAACGTAGAGAGGAAATGGTTCTAAAGTAATTTTAGGAGTTTGTTTTACTGTTGTACTGAGTCGTTTATTTTTTTTAGCTACTTAATCAAGAGCGATGATGGCCTAGTTGTGTAGTGTGTGAACATAATTATGTACGTACATAAATATGTTCTCACAATGAACGAATTGGTGCTATTGGTCATCTGCTACATGACTGGAGCCCTGTGTATGGCGACAGGCTAGCCCCCTGTCACATTTTAGGACTGAATATCGTCCGGCGAAATGTGGGTGTTGTATTACACCTCTGCCAGCCTCCTAGGATTCCTCCTAGGAGGCTGGCAGAGGTGTAATACACCTTAACATCACACAAAAAAAACATATCGTTGAGTGTAAACATATCGTCACGCCTTTCCAGGCGTGACGATATGTTTATGTTTATGTTATATTTTGTGGTCGATGTTTCCATTTTTTTTTATTAAAGTAACTAGCTGCGCTCCGTCATTATCCGCTGTTAAAAAACTGCCTGTGTTAATTAAACACAGTTAAATTAAAATGTGCTAATTGCTTAAACGGTTACTGGGTATGGAGGTAGCTTATAAGTACTCCAGAGTACTTATAATACCGTTTAAGCATGCAGAAATAACAAACAAATACACATAAAGTTTCGCCTTTTGTATTATAGTTATTACAAAAAAAGCAGGCACAGTTTTAGGTAGTAGTTACAGTTTTTTGGGGGCTGAGCTACCCACGTCCGTAGGAGTGTACTCTATTCTGATTCCCTACACGTGGTCCCCGGGTAGTGCTAACCGGGTAGCAAACTCTGGTGGGAGGCTTCAGCCGTGGCTAGTTACCACCCACCGGACCAAGCCATGCCGTGAAATGACCTAGTCGTGTTTCGGGATGTAGTCCGGTATAACCGTTCCGAAGACTGACGTAGCGCACTTGTAGCGCCTCACTCAACTGCCGTATTTGTACTTCTTCACTCTACAAAACTTCAAGTCTAGAGTGAATAAGTACCTTATAGGTCGTCGTGCTCCATCTTAGACCACAACGTCGCTTAACATCAGGCGAGTTGGTGGTCAAACGACTTATTGCACATTAAAAAAAAAGTTGAGGGTTTGTTTTCTATCTCTTGACAGTATCAGTTTTATTAGTTGACTATTTTAGGGAAAAGTGCGTTTACACTTAAGCGTTAACAGAATTTAATTAGCTATTATTGCGTCTCCATTCAATTATTTTATTAATATAGGTCAGGCCAAGTTGGAAAAGCCTGATGTATGGTAGCAATATATTCCTGAATACATTTCTGGTTTCATTTCCCACAGCACTGAGGAATCTTTTATTAGATTTTCAATTTAAATTCTTGAATTAAACATCTCGTTGTGTAATAAAATGGAACTGAATTAGACAATATCTTCACCTTCCTACCTAAGAGTACCTATCTAAATTTTAGTGAGCACTCAAATAGTGTATTTTTTTGTATTTTATTTATCTTCCAGCCTCTTCAAATTTTGAATTATGTTTTTTTTTCAAAGCATCCGAAATTTAAAAATCCTATGCGGCATTGCAATACATAAATGTGCCTAAATACATAAATTGCAATACATAAATAATCCTACTAATATTATAAACGCGAAAGTTTGTAAGAATGGATGGATGGATGGATGGATGTTTGTTTGTTACTCTTTCACGCCAGAACGGCTGAACAGATCTGGATGAAATTTGGCACAGAGACAGATTATAGTCTAGAATAGCACATACTATACTTTTTACAGCTAGTACGTATATAGTTAGTGCAAAACTACTTCCTAAGTACTTGCTAAGTACCTATAATATTAGAGAGTAGGTACATGCGTGTCTCTATTTATTACTAGCTGCGCCCTGCGGTTTCACCCGCGGTTCAAAAATATTATCTGTACTATAATCTATACTACTAAACAAACTATCTCTGTGCCAAATTTCATCCAGATAATATGTTCTAAAATTTTAATTTAGTTTTATGTACACCACCTACCCTTTTCGTATTTCCATAAGTTCCTGTCCATCCAAAGGTTACCTGGAAGAAATCGCTTTAGGCAATAAGGTCGCCCTTGTACTGCCGAAAAATGTATTATAGTTTTTAAGATTTTCATGTAGTTTTTGGTGTGCAATAAAGTGATATTGTAATGTATTGTATTGTATTGTTCAGCCGTTCTGGCGTAAAAGAGTAACATCCATCCATCCATTTTTACAAACTTTCGCGCTTATAATATTTGTAGGATAATACTAGCTGTTACTCGCGACTTTGGTCACGTTTATTCAGAAAATAGTATCCAAAAACCTTCCTCGTGAAATACTGTAACTAATTATCAAATTTTTATTAAGATCCATTTAGCCATTTAGTCGTGAAAAAGCCTACAAACAGACATACAGAGTTACTTGCGATTTTAGAATATTAGTTTATGTAATATGTTTTTTTTTTATTTAAAAATTACACTTTACGGACTCCGGGGACCGTGACCTTTGTGAACATAAATCTTAATTATTATTTAAGGGGAATACAGGTAGAGGGGGGTTAGTTATTAAGTCTTAATCTAAGGTTAATCAGAAAGTAGAATTTATTGATAACTCCTATAGTCACACATCACAGTTGAATATTTATAATTTTGGGGGCTGAGCTACCCACGTCCGTAGGAGTGTACTCTATTCTGATTCCCTACACGTGGTCCCCGGGTAGTGCTAACCGGGTAGCAAACTCTGGTGGGAGGCTTCGGCCGTGGCTAGTTACCACCCACCGGACCAAGCCATGCCGTGAAATGACCTAGTCGTGTTTCGGGATGTAGTCCGGTGTAACCGTTCCGAAGACGGGTCTGAGCAGCAGCGCACTTGTAGCGCCTCACTCAACTGCCGTCTTTGTACTTGTTCACTCTACAAAACTCCAGCTAGAGTGAATAAGTATCTTACAGGTTGTCGTGCTCCATCTTAGACCACAACGTCGCTTAACATCAGGCGAGTTGGTGGTAAAACGCCGACCTATTATACATAAAAAAAAAAAAATTATAATTAAAAACGAATTTCAGAACAATATTAATTGATTAGTAATTATGTCAAATATAAAAATAAGTACCTGGATGGCCGAGCTTTGCTCGGTATTTTTTTTAATTTTTTAATTGTGTTTTTTGGATAATAAACAATTGATTTTAGTCTAACCTTAAAGCAAACACTCATTGACTTCGTGTTACTTAACAACGCCATCTGCTGTTGTGTCGTTAAAGCAATTAGTTGCTCACAAAAAATAGTAGTATTATTATTCGCCAATAGATGTCAGGAAGAGTCATATTTTTCAGTTGAGATTGATTATCGATAAAACACGAATAAAATGATATTTTCTAAAAATGATTCCTAGCTAGATCGATTTATCGCCCCCGAAACCCCCTATATACTAATTTGTATGAAAATCGTTGGAGCCGATTCCGAGATTCCAATTATATATATATATATATACAAGAATTGCTCATTTAAAGGTAGTACCTGGATGGCCGAGCTTTATCGATATTTTTTTTTATTTTTTAATTGTGTTTTTTGGATAATAAACAATTGATTTTAGTCTAACCTCAAAGCAAACACTCATTGACTTCGTGTTACTTAACAACGCCATCTGCTGTTGTGTCGTTAAAGCAATTAGTTGCTCACAAAAAATAGTAGTATTATTATTCGCCAATAGATGTCAGGAAGAGTCATATTTTTCAGTTGAGATTGATTATCGATAAAACACGAATAAAATTATATTTTCTAAAAATGATTCCTAGCTAGATCGATTTATCGCCCCCGAAACCCCCTATATACTAATTTGTATGAAAATCGTTGGAGCCGATTCCGAGATTCCAATTATATATATATATATATATATACAAGAATTGCTCATTTAAAGGTATAAGATAAGATTCATTAATGTCTATTACAGTTAAATTTGTATGTATAGTTATCATTATAAAAAATAAAAATAGCTTAAATACCTCTTATTTTAAAATAAGCTTCAATGTCATAAAACATATTTTCTAGTAACCAAGCTCTCAGCTTGGTGTTGAAGCACGCGGTAGAAGGCGCATCCCGAACGTAAGTTGGTTAGGATAAAGGCTATCAGATTTACTTATTACATTGTGAGTACACCACGAGCCGACCAGTGACCTGCAAGCAGCACCCGTGAGCTAATAAATAATAACTTTAGGAGCAGTGCTAACGCAAATCAGAGCAAAAACTCCATGATAAAATCGTAATGGATTAACAAATACGATGCAAAACGCTGACTGCAAAACGAATGCAGCCAATGTGGTGGTGTTGAATCAAAAATGGCCGAATCGACAGCGAGCGTCAGCAATTTTTAACGAAACTAGGGATGGGGTAGCTGACGCTTCATTTTCAAAATTATGAATCGATAGATATAAATTACTAAAATCACTGAAAAAATTATCGAATCGAAAATTGATATAAGTGCCTACACAAAGAATAATTCGGATTTAGAAAAAAAAGGAAAGCCTCTTTAACTTAAATTTAATACTTACAAAACTTTATAATTATTGGTAATTGTGTTTTAATCATAAACTATTTACGATAATAATACTCAAAGTGATAATAGACTTAAATTCTGACCATAAATTATAGTAGAGGAACACATACATACATATGCAGACACACATGGCACATTTTTACTAGGTAAGTAGGTGAGTTCTTAATATTATGGTTGTTCATGTAATTCAGGTTTGATATAGAATTTACCCAAAGTTTGTTTTTATCCTTGAAAAGACGGAAACAAAAATAAGTTTTTTTTTTAAATTCCATATTTCAAAATACTAGGTTGAATTTTCATAGTAAAAAAAAAAATACAAAACGATTCGATTTTATAAAACCCCAAACTGACTCACCCCATCCCTACAGCCATGGTTCCCGGCGTAAGCATACATTGTTTACAATTCGCGGATGAAAGACCAGTACACATTGTGTTTGATTTTCTGGCATAGACTAATTGGGTATGTAGTTGACGGTAGAATCTTTGCTAATGATATGTCCAGATGGACTGAAAAAACCATGCACAGGCAAAAAAATAAGAGCCAACTGCTAGGTTCTAAATGAACAAAGTGTACTAGTAAAAGACGTACCTGTCACGCACACTAGTATAAAACAGTTGGCCTGTCACTTTTCGTTCATAAACAGTACGGAACTCTCTCTACACATTTAACTACTCAGTACCTGGATGTCCGAGCTTTGCTCGGTATTTTTTTTTTTATTGTGTTTTTTGGAAAATAAACAATTGATTTTAGTCTAACCTCAAAGCAAACACTCATTGACTTCGTGTTACTTAACAACGCCATCTGCTGTTGTGTCGTTTTTCAAAGCAATTTGTTGCTCACAAAAAATAGTATTATTATTCGCCAATAGATGTCAGGAAGAGTCATATTTTTCAGTTGAGACTACTCAAACGCCTCCTTTTTGTTATTTTTCTTCCAAGTTTATGTTTAAGTTGATTATCGATAAAACACGAATAAAATGACATTTTCTAAAAATGAGTCCTAGCTAGATCGATTTATCGCCTCCGAAACCCCCTATATACTAAATTGTATGAAAATCGTTGGAGCCGATTCCGAGATTCCAATTATATATATATAAATATACAAGAATTGCTCATTTAAAGATATAAGATAAGGTAGAACATACGAGTATAATCCTACCCGACGTATTTAGCCTATTTGACGTCCGTACGTGACGTCACCTGCCGGTTCCAACAGAAGACCAGCGCCGGTTGCCTACAGCAGCCGGCATTATGTTGAGTTGGGACCGGTTTGCGGCAAAAACTATGTTTTTTTAAATTGTGTAATTTTTATTTTATTTTATTTTGTATCTTTTGGTTTTTGCTACAAATAAATATTTTTCTATTGTCAATATTTGCAAAAAAAAATAATAAAAAGTGCATTTTTTTTTTCATTAAAAACAGCTACGTTTAAAATTGCTAACTTTTATAGCGAATTATGAAATTCAAACCTAAGAAATGGCACAATGCCAGATTTAAATAACATAGTTTTAATTGATTAAAAACATCGGCAAATAGGTTGTAGTTAGGTGCCATTGTAGATACTTCCATTTATTAATCCAAAAAATAAAAAGCAAAACACATCGAAACTCGTCGCATTTGAAAACTTTTTAATTGCCCACGACTAAATTCGAGAATGTTCGACAAAAAGCTCATTGTTCGATTTTCGAATTTAAACTCCGAACTAAAGTTTCGATCACCAACTCCACTGCGTCGCGAAAATTGGCCACTCGAATAAAAACAATAATAGACGCTTGGATTCGAATATAATTGACAAGGAAGTAGGCAGAATTAATTTCGACCAGACTGTACGATTTGAGACTGCTCTAAGTACGATTTGAAACTGCTTTACGCACGATTTGAGACTGCTTTTGTACGAGTTGAGACTGTACGCACGATAATGTTCTCAATTTTCAAATATTGAAAGAATCAGAAGCGATGGGTTTCCAAAAGTTTGAAACCATTTGGTACATACTTATTGCACACTGTACAAGATTTTTAGCGTATCCCAATGGTAACGGGACCCTATTACTAAGACTCCGTTGTCTGTCCGTCTGTGCGTCTATCACCAGGGTTTATTAATGAACATGACAGTCAAAATTTTCACAGATGATGTATTTCTGTTGCCGCTATAACAACAAAAACTAGAAAACAGAATAAAATAAACATTTAAGGGGCTCCCAAATTATTTTTTCCGTTTTTATAGATAATTACGAAACAATAGGAGAAGAGAAAAGTGAACAGATAAATAAATGAATTAGTACATATCCTTTCTACCCTTAACTGGATACAGTTAAGCATAACGAGTCCAAGCGCCAAATTCCATTTTTTGATTTTTTTGCATTTTTGTAATCCTTAGGGCATAATTTAGCCATAGAAAAAGCACTCTTGTAGCAGTTGAACTCTTAAGTGGTATTTTTTGATACCCCGTCCAAGCGCCTTCTATAGCAAATGGTATATTTCGATACGCAACACAAGTCCAATAACCAATTTAAAAATAACAACCAAATTGTATAATAAGAAAACACATTTCCATTTATACATTACAAGCCCAAACGACGTAGTGTTATGCATAAGTAGTCCACGCGACAATTGTTTGTTACTTGGACTAGTTTTGCAGAACTAGAAACGTAAGTTTGATTCCAAACGTAACCCAATAATCCAAGCATTTGTCGCATAGGCTTGTGATGCATAAAAATAGTTGAAGTTAACTACTCACTTCCTTCTCTCCCTGCCGCCACAATTAGAAATGACTCAGCAGCGGCAAAGATATATTATTTGATTACTATCTACGCCACTGGAGCAACTATGCCAGCGCCCCAGAGCTTCACTCCGGTATTTTAAGGAGTTGGGTTGGCTCGGGTAAGTGCTGGCAGGGGGAAATGCACAAAACACCCCAAGTGGGACTGCGATCAGTGCAGGACTTAACGCCCTCACCTCGAATAATAATAAGAATAAAATGAGATGATACTCACAGGAGCCCCCTGGAAGACATCAGGAAATACTACGACGAGAATAGCTAACGACCAAATCCGTCCAAGATCCAGTCATGCGCCTTCCATCTCCGAAACCGTCAAGGCGGACGCTCACTCTACATATCCTGGCGAGACATCGCTATAAAGCACTGTTACAGCCCAACCAACCTAAGAGTAAAACATGACAGGCCACTGACTTACAAACAGCACTGTATGAAAACAAAATTAAAAGTTACCAGGAACAATTTACTCTCCCGCCTCATTTCCACCTCATGAGGCACCTCACCTCAAGTACTGCGCACATCCAGGCTAGCACCAGTTTCTCAGCTGGGAAATACGCGTGTCCAGTGTGACACCGTTCCTCCCATGCTAAGGAAGTAGATGTTGCACTCAATGAAACATGCAGAAAATAACTGGCTGCTTGAAACCCACCCCCTAAAATCTTTTTACCCTCTTGCCGGCATTGTTCCCCTAAGACCAATGTTGGAGTATGGCTTCCAAGTCTGGAGTCCTTACTTTCGGAAAGATATTGACCTGGTCGAAAGTGTTCAGCGAAGAGCTACGAAAATGCCACCATTCCTACGTCGCAAGCCTTATGAAGAGAGACTTAAAATTTTGCGCCTCACTACTCTTGAGGAAAGAAGGCTGAGGGGTGACTTAATTGAAACCTTTAAAGTCCTTAATGGGTTTTATAATCTGCCAGATCTGCATGATTGCTTTGTAAAAAAGTCCTACACAAACACAATGACTGTCAGAGGCCATAGCTTGAAGATCAAGCGTGTATCAGCCAACACAAATACTGCTCGCCACATTCTCAGCAACAGAGTTGTTCATACATGGAATAGGTTGCCTGAGGATGTGGTCACTGCTAAATCCATCAACGCATTTAAGAACCGGCTTGATGGCTGGTTGCACCAAAAGTAAATGTCTCTGACAAACATTTAAATGTGGATAAAACAATATTTGTGCAAACTATTAGTGAATTTGGACAATTTTAATTCAACACAGTGTGATGTAGGCACATCAGCCCTAGGCTGCTCGCCTATAATTAAATAAATAAATAAAAAATAAAATTCCGCAGAGCTGTCGATTGCTCTACTAAAAATATAAGCAAGAACAAAACCCAAGACACCCACTCTACAGTTTTTTACCCCCCGGTCAACCGCCTCAAGAGTCGCAAAGGTTTTCTCAGTTCCACAAAGGCGTTACCCACCCATCCCCGAGAGTCCTGCTACAAACTGTGGCTGGAAAGGTGCGCACCATCACAAGAGTTCGTAAAACCGGCAGAGGAACTCCCCCCAGGCAACGACTTGACGTAGCCCACGTGGAACTCGCTAAACAGACTTCGCTGCAAGTTCAACATGAGCAAGTGGGGGTTCTCTGACATGGGTTCTCACGAGTGTGGCTGCGACGCAACACAAACCATGGGACATCCAATGTCCTGCCCTCAGTGCCACAAAAGCTGCTCTCTAAGTGACCTGATGGAGGCCTAAAAAAAGATCATGCATTAAAAATAAATGTCGAGACAAGTGTAGAAGAGGAAGAAAGCGTAGAAATTGATGTAGAGAGAGAAAAAAGGTAGAAGAGGACACTAATGTTTTAAATAAATGGTAACGCTTTGGGCTACAGGAAAGCCTGTTTCAGAAAAAAATTGGAAGATTTAAACGCTATGTCATTTTATAAAAAAAATGATTTCAGACGACACGATTGATGATTATATTGAAGGTTTTAATGGTCATTTAGATTTTGATCCAGATCATGTCTAGAGTAGATTTAGTATCTACCTACTCTATCTTACTCGATATGTTCTCATCAAACATCTGTCTTATCATCAAACATCTGTCCGTCTAAGTTAATATTATAGTTAATATTAATATTAGTTGATATTATCCTGTCTGTAATATTGCAGACATGCCATTTTCATAGCTTTTCATTTATTTTTCTCAGTCCTCATTATCATCTACCAATTTATGATGCTAAGCAAGTATGGAAAAATATATATTTTTTATTTAATCGATAGGAAATGGACATTAATGTCCCTTGGACTCGTTTTGCAAAATGAGAACAGCATATTGTTGCGATTTCACGTGCATTTTTAGCTATTTATGGCCCTTGGACTCGTTTTGCAAAATGAGAACATCATATTTATTGAGAGTCCAAGTGCATTTTAGCTATATCTTCCAAAATAAATACTTATTTTGTGTTTTTTTCTTGTAATATGTTAAATTACAAATAGAAGATTCGATTTAAATAGATTTACTTTCAGACGATACAAATGCAAACCTCCTGCCAATAAAAACGCGTTTATGTAATTTCCCAAAAAAACGAAAATGGCGCTTGGACTAACTATGCTTAACTGTATCCAACTGTCCCTCTCTTTTACACAACAAAATTGCCAAACCAATCTCAATTTTGAAAAACCAAAAAAATTTCAATGTACATACATCTAGCAAATAAGAGTCCGGCGACCACTTTAGACTAACTTCGCATTGACTTAAGGTTTTCCATAGCCATTTCGTCTAGAAGAAGATGACGAGCGAAGAGAGCAAGTAAACATACTGACGAGCCTTTAACCTACGTTACCTACAGAGTGACAAAGTGCAATTTAATTTATTTTTATGAATTTTGCACTTCTCTAATCATTCTTAAATAACTAAGAATGTCCCTTGTATTATGGATTTATTTAAAAGCTAATGATGTAGACAACCTCCCTATGTAAAGGGATTTTTGATTTGCTTTGTCTATCTATTAAATAAATCAGTCAAAAGTGACCCCTTACAAATGCGGATATTTTTCATAGCTCTATTTTCGCTTGAGGACGTTTTTTAAAAATGAAGAACATAGGGGCGGAGATATTGTAAAATTAATTATTGTACATGCTATATTTCATCATAATCTGACAAATGGTTTTCAAGAAATTTGAGAAGCGCGTTTGTATGGAAATTTCGGAGCGTCGCGGGACTCTTAATAACACACTTTGTTCTAAAAATGTAAGAAACACAGGTTTTCGAAGCACAGCTAGTCAATCAATAAACATGCATAGGTCAGTTGTAAATTGGCTAGCACAGTGATTGAAGATTAAGAAAAATACTACCATCTTTCGTATGGCCTCAGATCTAAGAACATCAAGAGTCGGCTCACACCACATCTCTGGGATTATCTAAATAACGTGTTATTGTTTCGATATCAATGCAATATCGATATTCTGTAACGTATCATTCGGTTCGTCTCGCGTGCCGCTCTATTGAGAAATTGAAATGTGATGGACTAATTATCGATAGTTTAGTATCGATAAACCCCCACTGTCTCTTTGAGTAATACGAGTAATTTATTAGTAGTAAAAAAATAAACAATATTATGTCTCCCTCGAACAGACTGGCAGAGGTGTACCTACGAGTATATTACAAGACCCACAAAATATATTTTTCGTGCTACAGCTTTCACTGTTTACCTAATAAAATGTAATAATTGTTAATATTTGACTTAAACGTATTTAAAAGACGTAACTGCAACTAAAAGTAAGAGTGACTAACTAATAACAGTATTTTACGCAACATAAGATGTTATACATTACTTTTTAGGTAACGTTGGTCCAATTTATCAGGAACAGTGGGTAAATACTTTTTTTTTCTATTTTAATATTATATTATTAGGTATATTCTAGATTTCTGAGGACGGAGTTTCTTAGCCCTATGAGTTAATTAATGTTAATTAATATTATTACAGTGCAATAATTATTATTTAAAGGTTTATGTAGGGATGCATGGTAGATAGAACATGAACACTCCATTAGTATTTATTTATTTCGTATTTAGATACTTCGTATCACCTTTTTTTTATCGATAAGATAAACTTTACAGAGCTCATCTCTACCTAGGCAAGTCACACCCGGTATTCGATTCGGTCGGACACCACGTGTTTTACTTAATAAGTATAATTAAGTAACAACTGCCTTATCTAGTAATTTAGAAATTGTGCGCACGAGTTGATTCGGAACAAAGCGATGTTAACGTGCCCATTACATTACTATTATAGAGAATCAAAAAGGTATTCGATTTTTACTCCTGACATAAACATTTTGTACTTTTTGTACTCAGATCAACCTAGAGAATAAAATGGCACACGGCGTATGATTTAGGTGAAGTCAAAAACCATCCAAAACTACGCTACTGTCACATAGGTACACAACACGCACACATTGACGCAAAAAAATTACGGTACTCGCTTGGTCATTCTTACCTCGACATTATGTGCATTGGTTTATGGTATAATTTCGTAAACATAAATATACATAGTGCATTATAAAAGTGTGACCAGGACTACATTTTGAAGTTCTTTTTAAAAACTGTGCTGTTTTTTTACAAGTCAATTAAAAAAAGCCGTAACATTAAACTCTTACAAATATGTGCTGTTTTAGAATATTAAATCTACTAAGGTTGTATATTGGAACGGAATTGGCTAACGTAGAGTTCGGGAATTAATATTAGTTTTCGTGCAATTGTAAATGTTTTTCATGGCAACATTACCACCAACCATTTTTTTTAATATTACAAAGAGGTGTATTTTTGTACTCTCATTTACAAAAAACATACCACTCGGGGTGTGTTTTAGTACTCTCGCGGTCGTACCATATAAATATTATCGAAATCGGTCAAGCAGTTTATAAAATATCAACAAAAGTCTAAAACGTATTTACATGGATGACGGGAAGTCAGTTTTTAAACTTTGCGTATACAAAGATACAGATAAAATACCTGCCTATAAATTTAACTAACATATACTTAGGTAAATCTATTTTCATTATTTTTAATCGAACGGCTATTTCAGTGAATGATCCGATCACGCAAGTTCAGGGAGGTTGACCTAACCACGCATGCCCACAAAAAATCAATCAAACAAAATCGATCTACAGCAAATCGAGTCATACATTACTATACTCTAGCAGGAAGAATGCGCACGCGCCCGTTCCCACGTGCCTTTGTCGGCCGGCGACAAAGAGATGCCGACAACATGCCGTCTTTCTTTTCCACTCAGAACTTTGAATCTTATGCGTACCACATAACTATTGGGATTGCTTAACTTTGTTAGCGGAAAAAATTGACTTTAGTGAACTTCCAAAAGGTTTAAGGACCAAACCGCGACTAAGCAGTTTTGATACTTGCGTCTTAAGAAATTGAGCTGCAATTTCAACTTTATTTACTTGAAAATTGACCTTTCAACTCATTTCTCAAAAATCATAACTACCATACTACGATTAAACAATTTTGATCTTTGCGTTTTAAGGGATTGAGTTGGATTTTCTTTGGTTGCAGATAGTAGATGTAGATCGACTCCTTATTTAAGATAGGCCAATTGTTTATCAATACGCTTATGATATGATTAATGTGTATGATGGGCTGTCGTGATCCTGAGTGCGGTCACCGCAATTAGTGAGTATCACGATCTGGGTGATATGTGATGGGTTCAGTTGCTAATTTGTTGTATAAGAGTTTGCATTAAGAATAAAATCTATGGTTGTTCTGAAAATGTTACCAGCTTGTACACATAATACATTTTAAATGTATGACTATGTCTTAAGTAGTTTCATTTGCAGTGTTTTGTTCTTTTTTTGGAGTTTTTGGGTCTCTGAAAATCTTTCTTTGCAACCATAAAATGTAGTCAATTTCATAGAAATTCAACAGTTATGGAGTTGTTCAGGCCAGTAGAACTTGACATCAGTTTAAGACCCCACAGATTACACAGAATCACCAAAAATAAGTATTTTCTTTGCGCATAGTTTGATATGACGAATTATGATGATCAGGTGCAAAAAAATACAGCTGGTAGAAGGAACAACCAACTAAAGTTTAAACGAAGTACAATTTTTAAAATCATTTTCAATTTTGAAAAAGAAAAACACAAAAAATATCTTCTTTTAAAAACTATCGGAACGTAGTTCCCATAGGCGTTAGACAAAAAAAAATATTTCTAGGCACCGATCTCATTTAACCATCAAATTGATTTACGATTTTCACTCTAAATCAAGCGGGTTACATAAACATATGTGTGGGTAGATAATCGTGGAATGACCGAGCCTTAACAGCAAGATCTGTAACAGATTACAGAACCAACGTTAACAATTTTGACGCTATATTTCGCAGTTGTAAAGTTTTAGTGCCTTTCAAATTTATTAGTTGTTACGGCTCATTAACTATGACATAGTACTAAGTCGGTAATGTGTGTTAAGTCTGTCTGCAACAATGCGACTGTATCTCACTCGTAATGCGTGCAGTGACAACGCTAGTGCGGGAATGATTCTGTACGAGGGTTAATGAAGTTTGGTACTTGAAAAAGTTTTGATTTCAAATTCAAATTAACATAAAACTCTTGTTATTGGGATTCAAATCAGGTAAAAAGTCTTGTGTTTGTTTGCTTATATTAATGTAATTAATACTTAATTTTATTTCAGTTTTCATTCTTTCTTTTTCTACATTGGAATGATGGATGATGGAGAACTAATTGTAAGTGACTTTGACTTTAACTCAAATGTAAGATTTACACAAAAATACACAGTATAGTTGAGGGACAGATCGGTAAATGCAATAGAGATAGAGTATTCAATTACAATTAATAATGATGAATACTTAGTCAAAACAAGTTGAATACAAATATCGTTAATTGTATTACTGATTTATGTATCGTTCGTTCTGATTCAAACGCGTTTGTGTAGAAGCTCGATGATCACAAAACACGTTTATGTCCAAGCTCGAAGATCAGAAAACACTCGTAAACGCACATACACACGCAGATCAAAGGGCTCGATGATTTTAGGCTCCACCCAAAAGTGCAGCTCAAGCAGCTCTAACATCGCCAAGTATCAAACCTGTTCAAGCACACGTAGTTGCAGTTTCGGCGACTCAAGTAAGTCAGCAACTAGTGTTTAGTCTGTGCCAGAGTCACCGTAACGGCGTCATTTCGCGGATATACTGCCGCAGTGAAGCTGTGTCGCCGATTAAATAATGCACGAGGTGGTAACTCACTTTACCCACGTGGGCATTTAAGCCGAAGCCGTACCTCAGAGGTGCCCTTGCGCTCGTCGTTCATAGTTTTAAGCATTCTTGAGGTCCAGCGCCATCTACGCTTGCCTAATGCCCGGTACGCTGTCGAGGCCTCAGTGGCCAACAGCATATAGTCATCCATAAAAAAAGAAAGAAAAAAAAACCCACGTGGGCATGACTTACATTAACAACGTCAGTATTCCCGTGTGTTACAAAATAATGGCCATTTGAATTGCCTAATGGCAATTCTTATATTTTACTCCTACCTATTTTTTTACACGAACCTTAAGCCATTACAGGGAATCTTATTTTTTTTTTTTTATTACTTAATAGGCTTGCGTTTGGCCGCCAACATGCCTGATGATAAGCAGTGATGCGGCCTACGATGGAGCACGCTTGCCTAGAAGAAACCGATTCACTCGAGACTTGAAGACACCCAGATTATAAGTGTCAGGGAACACACCCTCTGGCAGAGTATTCCACACTCTGCTCTCTACTCTACTCTTCTCTCTACTCTATTCTTTACCTTATGTGCCCGATAAGCAAATATTTTGCTAAAAGTCGATTAAAAATAATTAAATGACTTATAATCTGTTAAGTCAATTTAGTATAAAACACTATCATCGAACCCCGAGATACACGATGAGCCGAGTTAGGGGTTCACAGGTCACACTAAATGTTTATTAATTTTCTCGTCCAAATAAAGAATTGCATTTCAATTTTGATAAAAGTGAAATTGACTATTGTAAGTATATTATCTTGTTTAACGGGTACTACTTATAAACTAAAAGCGATAGAAGCGATAGCAGCCTACTTGGGAGATGGCCCGCCTCTCAAGCCAGAGGGAGCGGGTTCGAACCCAGCCGACGGCACGCACCAATTTGTTCATTGTGTAAGCATGTTGCGTATTGTATGTCATCTACACTACATGACTGAAGCCCGATGTAAGGCGACAGGCTCGACCCCTGTCACATTTGGGACTAAATATCGTCCGACGAAGTGTGGGTGTTGTACTGCACCTCTGCCAACCCCTTCGGAGGAAAGGCGTGACGAATTGACGATATGTTATGTTATTTATAAACTCTGTTTTAAGCTAAGTAACCTTAGATAGTACTTCAATTTTGTGCTTCACCGAAGTGTATTGACGTTTGTCAGATGAACCAACTTGATTAAACCACATCAATCTATCCCATAGTATAATAGGTCTTTTACTGTGCAAGCTGTCCAGCTGTGGAATGAGCTGCCTGTTGGCATCAGACAGGCCCAATCACTGCCCATTTTAAAAAATCTAGTTTTTAACCATTATTTCGCTCTTTGCTAATTCGGTACGCATAATAATAAATTATAAATTTGTACTGATATGTTATTATTTTATTTATAATTATTCATTTATATTTTATTTATTTTTGGTTATTTATTTAAGTACTCATAATTGTTTTTTTTTAAATTGTAACTTAGTTTTATGTACACCATCTACCCTTCTCGTATTTCTACAAGTTCCTGTCCATCCAAAGGTTACCTGGAAGAAATCGCTTTAGGCGATAAGGTCGCCCTTGTACTGGCGAAAAATGTATTTTCGTTTTTAAGATTTTCAAGTAGTTTTTTGGTGTGCAATAAAGTTAAATTGTATTGTATTGTCTTATGTAAGTGCATACGTAAGTCTCGCACGCCGCGAGTATGGCACAAAATGGTTTATAGTCAAGATAGAAAGCGTTCCGTCCATATCCGCCCATATCCGTCTACGGTCCCTATGACCCGCGTGTTAAATGCCAAACTAACAGGTACGTACAACAAGGCAGACATTTGGCTTTTAGCAACATTTTGTATCGAGATCTTGTTACCCAAGTTTAGTTTCTCGATACGTTACAAGCCTTACAACGCATGTAGGTAAATACGTCAGAGTTCCGCTGGACACGATCTGAAATGCCAGAGTCGGAATTAAGGGTGTACTGCTTTGGGCCAGGTGTTTCAAATTTCAAATTAGCACACTAATTTGTAGGTACACATAAAGTATCGGAGAGAGTAGCTGTTAGAACAAACTTAAAAAACCAGTTTAAAGTAACATGACAACAAAATACAAGCTCACTTTATTGTTTATAATCTTAAATGACAACATTGTTGTTGTTGGACAGCAGAATTACCTAAACCGATTTCGTTTAGTCATCGTTTTTATAAAATGAAAAAATTACGATTATTACTTGCGCTGAGTTCTGATAATTTTGTCTTGTGTTATATATTATACTAGCTGTACTCTGCGGTTTCACCCATGGTCCCACAGGAACCGTTATTTTTTTTCTGGATAAAAACTATCCTATCTAATTTTCCGTACCCCCAACTCGTGTATGCAAAATTTCAAGACGATCGTTGTACGACAAGTAGTTGAGACGTGAAAGCCTTAAACAAACAAACAAACTCACTATCGCATATTTATAATATTAGTTAGGATTAGGATACGCACGGTACCTAACGGTACCTATTGAAACTTCCGTGAAATTATCTAACTGATGATAAAATGAAAACCGCATAAAAATCCGTAGCGTGATGGTTTAGAAGGAGTTCTTAGCGGATATACAGACATACATTACATGATACTTATTTTGATTTTGACATGTGCTAATAATTATTGAATGCCCGATGAGGGTAAACTGATTATGACGATTTCTGCGAGAAGAACTAGCATAGATATATTGTGTGTATCAATTATTCAATAAATGTTTCTGAATCTGAATCAGACAGAAAGGAAAATGGACGCGAAAAGCGATTTAGTTTAATACTATGTAGAGATAGTGAAGAAGAGATAGAGCAGTTAATTCAATATTTAGATATTCAGTGTTATTTTTTTATGTTTTCTAGTAAGCCCCTCGTTCAACCCTGAGTCCACTCCCGACCGCCAGGACAGCGGGTCTCGACACGAACCTGCGACACGGACACTACCGTATCGGGTTACTGATTTAGAGTCCGATGTCGACACAATGTGTTGCCAGCTCTACCTTGGATGTTGCGAGTAGCAGAAAAATCTGCTAAGTGCAACAGATTTAATCACAGCAGTTTTTAGACTATGCCCGTTATTATGATTTACTAGCTGCGCTCTGCGGTTTACCCGCGCGCCGCGGTTAAAAAGTAGTATATGTATCAATCCAAGGTGTAAGCTATGTCCATAACAAATTTCATCAAAATCTGTCCATCCGTTTGTGCGTAAAGAAGTACTAACATACACACTTAACACTCACAAACTTTCGGCTTTATAATATTAGTGTGATGTGATACGGGAATTACTCTCGTACGATTAAGTGGATTATTCAAACTTTAGTTTTAACCTCATCCGGTGGTCCGGTGGTTACCAAGGCGAGTAGAGAGGTGTATGCCCGTTATTTTTGGTTGCTATTTAAAACTGACCCCGGTTCGTGTGCTAATGGTTTTTTCTCTGGTAGAGTCTACCCAAGTCATCTATTTCTTTCGTTTTCTATTTACTTCATCTTGAAAAACTTAGTGAAAAATTTAATGATGTTCAGCCATTTTTGTCTTCTATTTGTTTGACTTAGGACTGTTATTCATTAATCTACTGCGGTTTTAAATTAAATTAAATTAAATTAATTTGCTTAATGGTACTCAGTCTTTAGCTCTCTGTTTGTATTTATCAGACCTTTTTTACGAATCTCATCACCGCGCAGAACATGAAGCGTTCTCAGTATTCTTTCTACTTCAAGATTCTTCTACATTATCGGACATCGTTATCACCAACATCAGGGCAACATTTTAAGGCCATATTTATGAACACTATTATTATTTATAATCTTCTCTTAAGACATTTTCAAACGAGCGAGAGCTAGCGAGCGAAGCGTCTCTGCTTCAGCTTCGACAAAAATGCTTTCGTATGTCCGGATCTCTATCTTCTTCTACAGGTTGCATTTCTTAACCGGTTCTATCGCATTTCCGAACCGACAGTTTCCAAAAACTTAATTTTTTTTTTTTAATTTTTTTAATAATTATCAAACCTGCCTCGAGAATCGGTGTAGAAATGTGACCTGAATAGGAGAACAGAAGTCGGCCGCGAGATCTCCATCTCACAGAGCCACTAGTAATAATGGGCTAAAAATCTGACTTCGTAATTAGTTCAAATTCAATTCTAATAAGTGCCTATATTTATATTCTAACATCAAGCATTCAACCACACATTAAACCTACTCACTAATCGCCATAGTCTCCATGTTTCCATGTTAAGCTATTACTATCCTAGTTCTGTGCCACATATCGCAAGACACACTGTGTCGGCGTGTTGCCCTGACAGATGCCTGACAAATTTATATGTCAGATAATCTTATCGGATCTGACAACATACGGCTTTATTGCCCACTTTCGGACTGGTCGTAGAGTGGAAACAGTACGGAATGTTTTATCATAAACTGACCTCCTCGAGTCGTGCTGCTCACTGCTGAGCGTCGTGATGATCCCGACCGATAATTTTCCGGAGAATTTGTCGCCATTTATGTCGATCAGCGGCCTCATGAATGGCGTTACAAATTTTGGTGTCAAAAATCATAAAAATCAAAAAAATCATAAACTGACACAAGAGGTAAAATTTTAAGACAGAAGACAAGGTTTTTAGTCATTATCATTTCAGCCGGCAGAAGTCCACTGCTGGACAAAGACCTCTCCCAATGATCTGCACAACGATCTGTCCTACGTTGCCTGCAGCCAGCGGCTTCCCGCGACCCTCACCAGATCGTCGGTCTACCTTGTAGGAAGCCTTCCCCAGCTGCGTTTTCCAGTTCGCGTTTGCCACTCGAGAACTCATCTGCCCCATCAGCCATCGGTTTTATGAGCGATATCCGAAATGTGTTTAGTAAGCTGCTTCAATTTCTGAGCCTTTTACGCTCTTGCATGCATTGAAGCATGAGTTGATGACTAGTTGCTTCGACTGGATACGTCACGGTTGGAAGTTATATTCCTATTATTGAGTTCGGGTGTTTGGTAAAGGACATCCTTGAGAAGAAATCTTAGCAAAGCATCGGGAGGTGACTATACTAATGGTTGGCTATCATTCACAAAATAAACTATCACTAAACGACTGAAGCTATTTTTTTCTGCAGGTTTTTTTGAGAGCTTATGCTATGTGAGAGTGCAATAGAAGCAAGGCTTAGTATGTTTACCATCTATGATGGAATTAAAATTTAGAACATCATGGTCTTGATAACTTTCACTCTCATGAGTTTTCAAAACGTGAGAGACGGTGTTTGACATAGTTATCGCTCGCGCCAGTAAAGGAATCCAGGCCCTTTACTCCCAACGACCACCACTAAACCACCAGTGGTGGTCGTTAGAACAATATTTTAATTTTTGTCCCATCTGTCGCCAGTAGGACACGCTCGGATTTTAAATTATTTTTTGTGCCAACGACCACCACGAAACTGGTGAAAACTACAGTCAAACCAATAGAACTCTGTCATGGAAAACTAATTTTTGATAATTTTTTACACTTTTACACAGCTTATCTATATATCAATGACAAAACGCTAAAAATAATAAAAAAAATTATGATCAATCGAGCTCCACTGGCGGCAGTTGGGACAAACATTAAAACTTTATCCTAACGACCACCACTAGTGGCTGTTTTGATGGTGGTCGTTGGGAGCAAGCCGCCCCAGGTGAGCTGTAGTAAAATATATTATCTATTGAAACAAAAAATGGTGTGACTTATCTTACAGAGACAACACAACACAGCGTTCATTATGCACTATTTTGGCTTGGAACCTTAAAAATATTTTCAGGAGAGCATTAGATATCAATAGAGTTACTGTTTCATTTCAACTGCGCAGGAGTGGTTCCGTAGTGCGCTTTCTAGCGCATGATAGCCAGCGTATAGTGATACCGGGAAGACATTGGGCTATCTAAACGGGTTCTATACTGCACAGCCGTGACAATATTGTTTGTTTTGCAATCGTTTTCTGTATTGTTCTGGCTGTTTTTGTTTGAATATTTTATATTTGTGGTGCTTTTTTGCTGAGACAATGATCTCTCTTGTTTATTTTAAGTAATATAGATTGCTTAAAAAACTTGGTGAAATCTAGAAACAGTATGCCCTATTGTTGCTGTACACTGTAACCTACTTATCAAATTTCTCAGATTTCTGTGAAATATTTATTTTGAAAATTAGAAATCAAACATTTTTCGAACGACCTTGTTCAAACTAAACACTTTTGCAAACTAATTAAGCAACTAAAGTGTCCATCATTGAACACATTCAACCTAAGCCTAAGAGTTCAAAGGTCCCTCCGAAATTCAATTCATATATCGTCACGCCTTTCCCCCGAGGGAGCTGGCAGAGGTGGAATACAACACCCACAATTCGCCGGACGATATTCAGTCCCAAATGTGACAGGGGCGAGCCTGTCGCCATGCACCGGGCTTCAGTCAATTCAAATCGATTAATTATCGAACTAAATTCAATAACTGAAATTCGGAGTCGGATGGGGGGCCATCCGAAAAAGAAAAAGATCGCCGTAGTTTAGCATCACAGTTCTATTGAGATATCACTAGGCTTTAGCCATTTTCCTGTCAAAAATTCTCTCTTATCTCACCAACTTGACAGTCTGTACCAGGAAATCGAGATCACATTCTTAGCAAAGTAGCTCTCTCTCAGTGAGCGCAGGCGCACGCATGAGTTAGGGCTGCATTAGCGTCGCAGATACGATATCTTAACGCCTCACCCTCACGGCACGAGGCAGAACTGCCTTGACGAGTTTTGTTGGGTTTCGTTGGCTGACTGTAACGTGGAGCTACAAAACGCAGTACCTAAACGTGATTAAAATCGTTTTTTTTTTCAAAATCTAACTCTTTGGACTTTTTGCGGGAATCGTCTTTCGTATACTTTTTGATAGATATAGTTTTTTTCACAAGAAGTTTGGCAGACGACTCATCTGATGTCAAAGAGTAACCACCGGCTACAGACACCCGCATGCAACACTAGCGGTGCTGTTAAAGCGTTGCCAACCTGGAAAGAAATTCGTAGACACTTTTAAAGCACTACGAGTATATATCATACTAGCTGCGCCCCGCGTATTCATCCGCAGTTAAAAAGTATCCTACGAGTATGTGCTATTCTAGACTATAACCTATCTCTATGCCAAATTTCATCCAGATCTATTCAGCCGTTCTGGCGTGAAAGAGTAGCAAACATCCATCCATCCATTCTAACAAACATTCACGTTTAAATTGGTAGTACCTGGATGCCCGAGCTTTGCTCGGTATTTTTTTTTTTTAATTGTGTTTTTTGGAAAATATGCAATTGATTTTAGTCTAACCTCAAAGCAAACACTCATTGACTTCGTGTTACTTAACAACGCCATCTGCTGTTGTGTCGTTAAAGCAATTAGTTGCTCACAAAAAATAGTATTATTATTCGCCAATAGATGTCAGGAAGAGTCATATTTTTCAGTTGAGACTACTCAAACGCCTCCTTTTTGTTATTTTTGTTCCAAGTTTATGTTTAAGTTGATTATCGATAAAACACGAATAAAATGACATTTTCTAAAAATGATTCCTAGCTAGATCGATTTATCGCCCCCGAAACCCCCTATATACTAAATTGTATGAAAATCGTTGGAGCCGATTCCGAGATTCCAATTATATATATATATATATACAAGAATTGCTCATTTAAAGATATAAGATTAGTAAGGACGAAGGACCTTCGTGGAAACTTCATTCCACATTCTGCTAGTATGCAGTAAGAAGAAACAAAAGAAAGAAGGAAGCTATTTGTTATGTTTCTTTTAAATAGTACCTAAATGCGAATGTTGAAAAGTTAAAAGTTGCGAAAAATGTGTTATCAATTTCCGGTCACAACGAACAATCCACCTTTTTTCTGAGACGCGAATGTATACGATGAAGAGACTAGGTGTAGAAAGATTTCTTAGAGGGTCTAGGATACAATTTGGCAGGAGTGTAGAGCCTGTGCAAGTGTTAATAAATATATTGTGTTATAAGTGCTAATAATAAAACCCAATAAAAATATTTTTTTTTTACTTGCACCGTTGCACCATTTTACCAACACGCCGCCGTCGAAACTCACGCGCAGTTTTGATAAATACTGGTTGTTCAGATTCAAGATCTAGTCTGTTTTATGGCGTATGATAATCGTGATTTGTCTATGATTCGGTCACTGCACTTTATCAGCAATATTTGTAATGATTTGTATATTATCGGGAATGTTAGTACTGATTTGTGTTTTACAGGGCGTTATTTGTAACTATTTGCTTGGATGAAGTTGTTTTCATGTAAGATAGTTACACTAACGCAAAATCTTGAAAAGCATCGCTTATCGGAGATCGGATATTCAGATACATCATTATTTATATTTATTTTATACCTGTGTATAGCTAGAAGTTCACTGTGTACGGCTAAAAGGTAAGAAGGTGTTGAAGCTGCTTCAAATTTTCCCAAATTTTATTTTAAAACATTTTACTAACAGAAGGTAAATCCGATTTTCACAGGAAGCATACTAGCCTCAATTTTAAACTAATACTAAATCCAACGACCCAGGAAAGACGACATTTTTTTTAATCAAGGAAGAACTCTGAATACAGTTGTACCAGACAATGAAGAATAGCTTATACATAAAAATAGGATATTCGTATACAAATGTGCGTTACTTACCTAAGCTTCATGAGGTATTTCAGGTATGAGATAAAATATAGCATAAAGGTAACCCATCCAATAAAAGTGTAAACGTTCTAGCTGAGTAAAACCTGTCTTTAAGCGCACTATAATTATGAAGAAACTATTATAAAATCTGTAGCATAATTCACATTCAGAGCAGTAATTACGGCTGCTACACTCACAATGGCTGTAGCACGTAATGCTTCTTGGTGACTATTCAGGCAGAATGTGTGAATGCTCACTTTAGAACAAATTGCTTGAAAACGCTGCAGTCTTAAATTAAAAAGTTGTGTAATATTCACCTACTACATAATAATACTCATCTTAACTTTCGGCTAGGTATGCAGGTAAAATTAATAATCATCTAATATTAAGTTTACGAGTAGAAAAACAATGTCAAAATTTGTTAATGTTTAAAACAAACTCAAGACAGCTTTTAACCTTTTTTGGATAAAAAACTTAATCAGATTGATTTATATTTTACTGTGCACTATTCAAATAGACTGTCAAACATTTGTGATTGTTTTTTGTCTAGCTGCTAACATCTATTTTAGTAGTTTTGTATTTTTTTATTTTGCTCCTAGAGCTGACGGCTGATGGGGCAGAAAGGTTCTCGAGTGGCGACTACAACCCGGAAGACGCAGCGTAGGAAGGCCTCCCATAAGGTAGACTGACCATCTGGTGAGGGTCGGGAAGCCGCTGGATGCGGGCAGCGCAGGACCGGTCGTTGTGGAGATCATTGGGGTAGACCTTTGTTCAGCAGTGGAAGTCTTACGGGCTAACATGATGATGATGTATTTAAAAATATTAAAAATATTGATTGTCCGTACTTATATCAGTTTCTGGCAACCATAGTAGCTTTGCTTAGTTTCCTTTGGACTAGACAACCGCGTGTGCAAAAATGTCCCGTAAATGTATATATTTACTTCAATGAAGCTGCCGGAAAAATCTGTTTAGATAGATTTTTCTACCTATCTCTGACACCTTTATTTTTATGGTAAATCCCTCGGTCTATTACAAATTTTATCTCTTAAAACACATGAGAATTATTTTAAGTGTGCAGCATTTACAGAATCCATTCAGGCGTGAAAATGTAGTCTGAAAACGTTAACGGAAGAAAAACGTAGAAAGGAAAATATGTAATGTTTTAATATTCCCATTCGCTGAGATAGAGTACTCGCTATAAGAGAACAGCGATTGAAAGCAGTCATTGAATAAAAAAGGTTCTCTTTGTTGTACCAAAATGTTCATTTCGTTTGGTGTGCTTTTAAACATCTCGCATTGCAGTATTGAGTGCATTAGAGTCCACTTACGAACCCGACTTTTGGGGCAAGTATTTTGTCTGTCTTTTATATTACTAGGGCCTCTGTAAACTGAAGACGCAAAAATATGTATATATATAAATATACGCGTCGACTTGTAAACCTCCTCCAATTCGTCGGTTAAAAACACATCCTCATCAATTTGAAAAAAAATCCAAAAACTGGATCGAGAACAATACTATAAAACATTTCTAATACTGGATACCGCGATACTGGGTTTTCCAAATGCAGGGTCCACAGTGTTTGTAAATTGTGCCATTGGTTTGAGAATAAATATATTTGTATAATAAAATTATCAATAAAATAAAATTCACACTCTACGATTTACAAAAACGTTTATTTTTAGTGCTTCTGTGTTAATTTGCCTCCACAAAGCTAACCTCTTCCTAAACCCGAAGTCCTGGATCCGCAGCTGACTCCTACTACCCTACTGCCTAACCAAAGGGTTTCTAAGATGAACTCAAGAACTTTTTAAGATTCTGATTTTATTTTCCTCTCGTCTCCTGTCTTTTTATTTTTTTATGACTATGCTGTTGGCCACTGATGCCTCGACAGCGTCCGGGCACTAGGCAAGCGCAGATGGCGCAGGGTCTTAAATAATGCTAATAATTGGGACGTTTGAAGTTAATGTTAAAAAAAACTATTTTTAACAATGACTCGACCGCCTTGTTCGAAAGGGAAGCACATCTCTCGTCTCCTGTAACTTGCGCTGTGTAAGTAGTGACGTGCGGACGTGTCATTAGTCGGTTGATGAATGCCGCGCGCTAATGCGCCTCCATTCAGATGCGCTGGCCGACACTTATTCAGCCGTCGCCATTTATTACGGAGGTGTGTGTTTCATACTGAAGCTAGCTCATAATTATTTTCAGCTGTTTTGCAGTTGTTGATGGGACTTTTTAAATGTCATCTGCTAGATAACTGAAGCCCGGTGTAGTGCGACAGGCTGGGAGATATTTAGTCTCAAATATTTAGGACTGAATATCGTCCGACGAAGTGCGGGTGTTGTGATAAGCATGGGTGGGCTGGGTTCGAACTCGCTCCTCTGGCTTGAGAGGCAGGCCTTCTACTAGTACTAGGCTGTCACCACTTCTTACGTGGACATACAATTTAATTATTTATTGCTGGATGCATAAGAAACAAAAGTAAGATTTGTTCCATACATCGCTCCGCTTCTCAAAGGACAAATAGACAAAAAACAGATACCTAACACTTCACACTTCATTCACGTTCTTAATGTATGATTTTGTGCTTCATCAAGCATAACCTTCGCTCGTCATGCTCTACTGCTCATGCACACAGATTTTACACTAAAAAAGTCATCAGTAGCAGGTTGAAGGACTTAAATAATTTGGTACTGACTTTGGCTTTGGCATCGCTCACGTGAGATTCTTCGTGATTGTATTTAGCTGTGGAATGTAGCTTAGTAATCTATGAAAGAGCTTTTAAAATCGGACCAGTAGTACACTTTCTACCTCTTTTGATCAGTAGGTATAGAAATAGGTAGAGACACATTTTTGACAGAACATAATCATTCATATACAATTTATGACCGGCCTCAAGCCTGTTGTCTTACACCAATGTGTTCATCTTCTTGTACGAAATTGCATCTAGGTACCAGTTTTTTTTTTTTACTTTACCCAACTGCGCCAGAAGAACGATAATGGTTTTGAGTGTACATTTGTATGTATGTGGGTATGCGTGTATGAGGTTTTTTGTCACGCCCTACACAGCTAAACAACTAAACAGCTTGATGGATTTTGACATAAGTATAACGTGTCATTTGAATCGTCTTAATAGTGGAAGTGACAACATTTTGCAGTCGGGTTTTTTGTTTTTCTTTTAATAATGTAACTCTTTGATTTATTTATTCAAAACACAAAAAAAACACCGTAACAGTCTGACAACACAACGGTATTGTACAATAGTATATTCTCCTCGATCTTCCCGATCTTCTCATTCCTTCTGCCTTACCCTCTATGATAGTGTTCATTAGTCTTTTATGTCATACATGGTGGCCAAACATCCTACCTACCAACCTCTAGCAATGCAATAAAAATAAACTGTCAAAATGGTCGATGACGAATTCACGCACAGCCTTTCATAGAGCGCTGTTTGAAGAACTCCTTTCAAGAAAAAAAGATCTACAAGTAGGAAAGTTAGTACGTAAAATGGACTCTACGTTTGCCAGCTACCAATTACTCAAAGCAATCTCACGCATCTGTAGGGGACAATCCCTTAGTGCAGGATCACTTATACAATGTCCCAGTGGTTTATGTGTCCCCAGATTCGGTCTAATTGTAATGTGCGCAGAGTTGTGTCGATTTATCAGGGCTGGTGTGGCCTGTTGGTGGAACAAAGGTGGTGTAGAGCTGTTACTACAGAAAAACAAATATTTTATATAATATCACTTCACATTTATATTTTTAGGTTTTTTTAAATTACTTACTAGGCTTGCGTTTGGCCGCCAACATGCCTGATGATAAGCAGTGATGCGGCCTACGATGGAACACACTTGCCTAGAAGAAACCGATTAACTCGAGACTTGAAGACACCCAGATTAAAAGTGTAAGGGAACACACACTCTGGCAGAGTATTCCACACTCTAGCGGTCCGTTTGAGAAATTATAGTATTAGATTAGGTTTCGTAAATTTCTTAGAGTTATATTTAGTTTAGTATATTTAGCTTAGCATTTAATTTTTATTACCTTTCTCTATTGAATATCTTTCCTTATTTTGTTGGCTAATTATAGTCAAATAGTGAATTTGATTGAACTGCCTAAATTAATAAAGGCATTTTAACAAACATAAATTATTAGCATCATTAGTAAGTAATTATTAGTGGTCTTCTTCTAGTGTTTTTATCACCTTGTCACAGAGTCCTTTTTCATCTGATCTAAAAACAGCTCTTAACTATAATTCCCCGATGAATATTGTTGCTGAAAGTAACTCCATGGAGTTCCCTAGTCTCCGCATTGTCCAGTCCATCTGATCATAGCTTAGTCCACGACACAACTCATACTATCCATTATTAGAATAAATAGGTGTACTAACGTGATTCAAATATTCACTCACTCCATTGCAGACCCTATTACAACATGGCAAAGGTTATAATAGAACGAAACAGCCAAGTGCTGTGAAACGTGTATTTTATTTTACAGCAGTTGACCTCTGCTCGGTATTGTGTTGCGAAACTTGACTGAAAACTAAAATCTGTTGATACTTTCGGTTACATAGTCGTGTAATATCAGTCTATAATTATTTCATATTTGACTACGACGAAATATAAAGTGTGATCAGTTGCTAATTCGTACTAGAATTAATGGGAAACAACTACCAAGAAGTTTGGAAAAGAGAATGGACCTGGGTAGGTATAGAATGAGAGTCTGTAGAGAATTTAAGTCGGCACCCACCAATTTGTTCATTGTGAACAAATGTGCATATTGTATGTCATCTGCAACATGACTGGAGCCCGGTGTATGGCAACAGGCTCGCCCCCTGTCACATTTGGGACTGAATATCGTCCGGCAGAGTGTGGGTGTTGTATTATACCTCTGCCAGCTCCTCGGGGGAAAGGCGTGATGATATGTTATTTTTACCGCTCGGCAAAAATCGACTGTCTAAATGGCAATATGACTAAGTCGCAAGACTAAAGCCAAGTTATAAGTTGTAAGTGATTTTTGTAAAGCGACTAGCCGTAGGGTTGGTGTTCAAATGCCGACCTATTCTACATAAAAAAGGGCAAAAATCGACCCGTGTAAACCGCTCATTTCAAATTGATTCTACGTACAAGAGAGTTGATAGCAACGGTCGCGTATGGTAGTAGCGTCGGCAAAACGAGCGTGCGTGAGATAGGACACGGGAATAACTCGCGGCTTGAGATTACGGAGGGTATATAGCGGTTCTGGGAGCGTCTGCAGAAAAAACTGTTAATTTAAAGCTATCGGATTGAAATTTTTGATGGTTTTGTTCATGGATCTGTGGCCCTATTCGGAGGTTTGAGGTTTTCATCTTACCTGTTTTCGTCCTTATTGCTCTCGTTTGAAACATCATAGGTGTGAGAGTGACCAACATAAAATCTCATCTCATCTCACGCGCAGGAATAGCCCCCTGGACAGAAATCTGGCAAGAAAACGGACATACGAAAGCATTTTTGTCGATCCAACGCTCGCTCGGTCGAAAATGTACTATCGACTGCCTCGGTGGCTCAGTTGGTAGTGAACCTGCTTTCTAAGCCAGTCATGCAGCAGATGTCATACAATACGCACAAATGTTCACACAATGAACAAATTCGAACCCGCTCCTTCTGGCTTGAGAGGCAGGCCTTCTCCAACTAGGCTATCATCGCTTCTTTCAAAATCAAAGCCTCCATTAAGCCCACCAGTTACATTTCATTAGCCTAACGCTAATGCACTAATGCATGCAGATTTGTTATGCATGCAGTACCATTACAGGCACTATACGAAAGTAGTTTAATGAACAATTCATGTTGGTTAGTGCCATTTGTTTACTGGTTAAGTGCTATATTTATGTTTATGTGCACATCGACGGTAGAAAATTAATGAGAAAATTACAAGAATATATTGGTATGTCAGATAAGATTTAAGATGTATTACTGACTACATAAAATGTACAAAACAATGAATTTACAATTTCATCAAATTAATTACATTTTTAAAAGTTGGGAAGACTATAAATAAAACAAACAACACTTAATAGAACAATTTTAATTACTTTATTGTATTAAAATGTACTTCACATTTGTTTGTACCATGTATATTTGTATGTTTAGTACAAATCTTGCTTTGAACCACTTCCCAGCATTCGATAGAGCTGAAATTTAGGATACTTACCTACGTAACTTAAGGGAAAATGAATTAATTTACATAAGATGGCCCCGCGATTCTACTAACGAATTATTTGAAGTTGTTATTGAATTTCGACTGCCGCGGTGGCTTAGTTGGTAGTGAACCTGCTTTCTGAGCTTGGGGGCGTGGGTTCGATTCCCACCTAGGGCAAACATTTATGTGATGAACATTTGTGTTTGTTCTATGTCTGGGTGTTAATATGTATCTAAGTATGTATTTAAAAATATCTAAGTATATATATCAGTCCCTCGCAGCCATAGTACAAGCTTTGCTTAGTTTGGGGTCAGGCGGCCGTGTGTGGAAGTGTCCTGAATTTATTATTATTTATATTTGCCTCAAATTGACATTTTTTATGTACCAGAAGTGTCAAAAATAGACAAGTCATTTACAATTTTAAAACAATTGCTTATTAAAATCGAGGTCTGATAAAAATAATGGGCTGAACATGATGCACTTGAAAGGATAGTTATACCATGGTTCATACAAAGAAACCAATTCATAATGAGATTGTAAAAGCTTGTTGTTAAAGTTTTTGTAAATTATAACTTACTAGCTTCTGCCCGCGGCTTCGCCCGCGTTGCTTACAGAAAATGTATGACGTTTTTAACTTCAGAAATAAATATTATAATCGGTCACACTCGCTCTCAATTGAATACACAAACTGACAATTTCCCAAGCAGAGCAATATGGACGAAGTTCTTTAGTTAACTAAACTATCTCTGGAATGAGAAAAGTAGGAGTAGTAGTAGTAGTATGGTTTCAACAGAACTTAAAGCGTATGTGAAAAGATAGAATTAGAAGACAACCGAAAGTAGATAATTGTCAATTAATAATGTTTACAACTAAAACCTATTTTTTTTTTCTTTTTTAGAAAAACCAGGCTGCTCCATGAGCTTACTCTGTAGCAGGCCACGTATAACTAACCGTGTGAAAAGCATTTTAGTCAATTATTATGAGTTTGGCTTGAGATTTATTTATGGTCATGGCAAAGCAGACTTTGGCACTGCACTCTTTTTAACTCGAATGGGTAACTCGGTGGTGTTAGAGATATTAGAGGAATCCTCAGCATAAACACAGACTCATTCGGAACTACACCAGTCAGTGTGCTGGCAGATCTTTAGTTAATACCTTCGAAGCAAAGACAACCCGTAATAGGTTTTGTCTTCCTAATACTAAAGCAGCTTCTTCTATTGACTTCGTCTTTTTTTGCTAAATACTGCTTCTAAGATCAGACAGACATCATTATAAATTTCATCTCCTAGCTCGTCTACCTGATCTTTATTGACAGAAAATCTCTTCACTTGCCGTTTGTAATCTTCTGACAGGCTTGGACTTAATTCTTGTGTTTTTCCCTTACTGATTAAGTAGGTTTGAAATTTGATAGAATGTCAGCAATATAGTTCACACATTTTACACGGAGATTCATATGTAAAAAGCAATTATAGCTTCGTATTTAATGTCATCTGCTACATGACTGGAGCCCAGTGAACGTATGGCGATAGGCTCGCTACTTATTACATTTTGGACTGAATATCGTCCGGCGAAGTGAGGGTGTTGTAATACACCTCTTAGGGTAAAGGCGTGACGTTTTCCCTACCATACGTAGCTACTACCGTTATCTAGATCTGTACCAAACTCCAAGTTGCTGGCTATTACAGTTTCCAAGATAATCAGCTCACAGACATACAGATAAACAGACATCGGAGTTTCATGATAAGGTTCCTTTCACCATTTTAGTACGGAACCCTAAGAATGATAACTGCGTCGGTTGTAGTGGGTTAATAAGTTTCTCCACAAAGTTTTCGGAGTAAAAAAAAAGCTCGATTAGACTCTGTCGGTGGATGATGATGATGATGATTTTGGAAAAACTGTGATACACGTGTCTCATAATTTTAATTGAAGAGTATTTGTACCAATTTTAGAGTCAATCGACCCAGAGAATAATAAGTTTCATAGAAATTTGAACCCCCCATTTCCCCCCCTTAGGGGTAGTATTTCGAAAAACCCTTTCTTAGTGGATGCCTACACTGTACAAAGAACACACCCTCCAAATTTCATGTTTCTAGGACCAGCGGTTTAGGCTGTGCGTTGATATATCAGTCAGTCAGTCAGTCAGTCAGGACTTTGAATTTTATATATATAGATAATGTAATTTAAGAATCAACAGAAAAATATGACTTGTAATAAATTTATTTAGGGCATTAGACTGAATGCAAAAATCTGGAAGGACTGGAGACCTTACCAGTGTTTTTAGAATCCGGAAACATTCTCCGTTGTTCATCAGAAATATTTTAAGAAATTCAATCCAAGTAAGTTTTGTAATCAACTTTTTTCTAGAGATTTTCCAAACTTAAATGTCAGTTTGTATTTAAAATTTACTTAGGATTGCCAACAGGTTGAAGTCCAGTCAGCCATCCCAAGCATACATAGATGGAAGGATGAAGTAGCTAAACCTGCTAAAACTTGAAGTTGATGCCTGGCATGAACTAGCTCAATACAGAAGAGTAGCGTCTTAGTATCAGAAGCCAGTAGCCCTATTCCTACAATTCGAGAGATATCTTCTTGTCTTTTTCTCTCTCGTTTAAAATATCATAGGAGTAAAAGTGACCAGATCTCATCTCACGCGTCAAGAATGCCAGACATGGCAGAAGGCCAGGACATGGTTTGGATCGCTGCGTTAATAAGTAAGTAAGTTGCATTACAAGTGGCTCTGTGAGTTGTAGACCTCACGGAGAATTGTAGTCATATGATTTTTTTTCCAAATATCTCTTCCATTTTGAAAGTAATCCAAAAACTGACTCGACTAAAAATTCTATATACTTAATTATCGAATCACAAAATTTCAAGGGAATCGATAAAAAAATGCTGCCTGTCGAGAAATACAAAGATCCGGACACAGATCCGGACAGAATTCGGACATACGAAAGCTTTTTTGTCGAAGCTGAAGCAGAGACGCTTCGCTCGCTAACACTTGCTCTAACGAAAAATACTTAACTATTTAACCCAACTATCAAAAAATACATTTGACTACTCCTCCTCCTCAAGTCGCATTCCTCATGTCTGAGGGTCGTGACCACCACCTCCAATTACTCTCTCTCTTACGATCTTCCGCCAAAGTTTTCTATATTCCGCAACATGTAGCGCTTCGTACATTGAAGTGTCCAGAGCGGTGCGAATCTGGTCGGACCAACGTATCGGGCTGCGGCCTCGTGACCTCTTGCCGTCGACTTTCCCTGTCACCATCAACTTTTCCAACGTTTTCGCCTTGTTTTCTAGCAATGTGGCCGAAGTACTCAAGAACCCGTCTCAGACAGATGGTAGAGAGTCTAGTTGTGACCTTGAGTTGCTTCAATATGGATACGTTAGTCCGATGTGCTGTCCAAGGTATTCGGAGCATTTTTCTCCAGCACCACATCTCAAAAGCGTCACATTGACTCACATTTGACTACTAACCAGATACAATTTACGAGTTCCAAGCCCATCGCCATGCGACCCCATGTCAGCCTCGCCATAAACCCTTCAGCGCAAAGAAAATTGAATTTTCCCCAAGAAACTCCCGCTACCAAAATGTCCGTATATTTTGCCAATTTTATGTCCCGGGACGTAAGCGTATACGGGTGTATGAGTGTTGACGGCCGAAAATATACGGTTTATGCCTAGTTTGGGAGTCAGTGTGATTTTTGTTTACGAAACCACATTTCTGGAAAAGTAACCAAGTGTTTCTGAAAAAACACAAGAGCGATTTCAACCTGAAAAGTAGGTATAATTTATTACAATTTATCAAAATTAAATAGTTCGATAAGCTTTGCTAATCCAATAATATTATCAATTACATAGTTTGATAGGATCGAATAGTTTACAATTTACTTACAGTTATGTGCTACGCCCTGGTTTATTAATTCTGTGGTAACTTATTGGGACCTACGTACGGTACTTATCATAGATATATAGATGAAACCTTAATTCAGTGATAATTAACTTAATTTAATTTTTATTTTACAATAATTTACAACTAAAGTAAATTTTAGAAACAATTACTTGTCAGGTTGTCCTTCAGCATAGTTCCCTCGAGGCTTTCCTGCATGTGGCGTTGGCATGTTCCAAGCTTTTGGTTATTTTTGTTCGTATTTATCATGATCCTTCGTAATTCATTATTATATGCCTGCCTACACAAATAACTTGTGTAAACAAAACTACTTGCAACTAACTTAAATCGTTTAGTTACAAATAATATAATATTGCCCATTGCTCTACAAATCCAAACTCAGTTCTAAAACATTGGTTGTTCATTACTGTTTGGTACTGTTACTGTTAATATTTGTTTAAATCTTACTTGGCTAGAACCAAAATCAACTACTGCAATAGAAAGTTTAAGACCAGCAAAGTAAAAACCACTAGTAAGAAAATCCAGCGCGGCTACCGAACTAAGTTTCCTAAGTCGCTGGTCCCGGGACGTAAAGCTGTATACATACGTGTAGTTAGGTGAAATGTCCCGTATGGGATGTCGTGTGTGCAACAGGTGGCAGCCCGTAGGGTTAAACCGCGTTGTGGCGATGGAGGGTAAGGTGCTCTAATGGGTTTTTTACCTTATTTTTATGGTTAAAAATGTAGATTTTAATGGTTTTTGGTTATAAAATACTTACAAATATGATTGACCAAGAAAAATCAAGATTTACTTCAGATATTTTTGTCACTAACAAAAACAAAAATATCTAAACAAAAAATCGGGTAAGTATCAACATTTTAAAGAAATACGATTAAGTGCATCCAGGTTTAAAATACATGCATAAAAAATATTATAAAACAATCTCAGTGCTCAAACATTTGTTGCTCATAATTACGAGTATGTTGTCATGCAGGTCTTATAAAAAAATTGCTGAGTCAGTAATCAGTATTATTCAGTTTACATTTTATGACCCTGTGAATATAGTAACATTTTGTACGGAACGTTTTATGTTAAATGTCATCAAAGTGTACTTACCTATATGCTTGAAAACATAAATATATGTAATTACATTGATAATGTTTATTTGTGAAAGAGTTTACTACCACACTCAACTAACTATCCGATTTTTTTTTTATTAATGTGGAGCATCTTCATACTGAAAAAATCCGTCGCCACCGTCCCGGGAAAATGTTTCCTCATATATGTCGGAAAATCCCGGCGCGATGCGTGTACCGTAGAGCCGCCGAGGAGAATTTATGTCGCACTTCTGTTTTACGAGGTTACTCTTTGAATAAATTTCTTAATACACCGGGTCTATTGTGAACCTAGCTTTATACGTATAAACGACGTATAGAATAGACTGTGTCATTCCATTGAAGTTGATCTATAAATTGGGATTTACAAAGCATTTAGTGCTGTAGCTTATGAAGTTTTGTAAGTTAGTGAAAGTTAAGTTCGAATTTCGATTGAAATTGAAAAATTTGAAAAAATCTTCTTATAAATTTGAATTTGATACGCAATTTTTATTTTTCACATCACTTCAATATTAGGAATGAGAACGTTTGGATGGATGTATGTTTGTTACTAAATCACGCCAGAATGGCTGAACGGATCAAATATACATTTTGGCACAGAGATAGTTAATAGCCTGGAAGTCTAATATGCTTCTTAAAGATTTATTTATCCGTTTAAATAATGATCATTATTCGCCTAATGTCTTAAAGTGTATATATTTTCTTGCATCTCTCTAAAATCTTCAAAAAAAGGCTTCTTTTTTTGAAAAATTCAGAAACGGACAGTATGCAGCATGAAGACTGACACAGTACCTAAAATCACAAGCCAAAGCAGTATTTTCAAATGTTTACAAACAAGCTCAAAGTGAACCAAAATTAAATGTTGAACCAGAACATTATTTCAGCCAATTTCCCACGCTCGGCAACATTAACTCCGCAGGGATTACTCCCCTCCGTTATCACACATTACGTTAACCTACGTACGCAAATGTTACGTGACGGGTTACGTGATTACGTTAATTTGGGAACGTTAACGTTTAACGTGCTGGTTAATTGCTTATTACTTAATACGGGTTAGCGAGTGATTAAGACGTTGTTTGAAAGGGTTGATTGTTTTTTAGTGTTTAATTAATGCAATGTGATGTTTTTTAGGGTTCCGTACCCAAGGGGTAAAGAGAGACCCTATTACTAAGACTCCGCTGTCCGTCCTTCTGTCCGTCTATCACGAGGCTGTATTTTATGAACTGTGATAGTGAGGACAGTTGAAATTTTCACAAATGATGTATTTTTGTTGCCGCTATAACAGCAAATACTAAAAAACAAAATAAAATAAATATTTAAGGGGGATCTCATACAACAAACGTGATTTTTCCGTTTTATAGATAAAAGTACGGAACCTTTCGTGCGCGAGTTCGACTCGCACTAGGCCAGTTGTTTTTCCTCTCTAAAGATAGTGGTGCGATAGGAACTCTGTTTTTCGTTTTGTTTTTAAGGAAAAAAATCAGATTAGTATGTATAATAAGGACTTACATCCTAAGATCAAAATATTTTTTTAAGCTAAAAAATGTAATTTAGAAGTGCTAAAACTATCTTGATAACATTTTGCAAGGAAGTAGTAGTCCATGCTTAAGAGGCTGGGCTTAAATTCCGTTTACCGAAAATTATTATGGCGCACCTACATAATCAAGATCTCCGTGAATTTGATCCTCACATGCATGATAAGGTTTACCACCCAAGTTTAAAACTAATCAATATTCGCATCACATACCAAGCACGAGCTTCCAAAAAACTTAATTCACTTGACCTCTCCTAGCTTAAAATAAAGAACTTTGTCAAAGTCAAAACGCTCTTCCTTTATATGCAATTGGTAGGAAAATGCAAGCGGTTTTTACAGTGATAAAGGACCAAATACGACCCACCTCATAGACATGGGCCACGCGTATTCATAGAGGGACATTAAGCTCTCCACACACGTTCAACTCTCGTGACGTTTGGAAGTTTGTGAATCGCCTTAGGTTATGGGAGTTCTAAAAAGAACAGAGCAAGTGGTTAGCTTACAGATTGTTTTGTTTGATTCAGAATCGAGACAAGTAGCTTGCTGCTAAGAAAACGTTAGGTACTTACTTATACAAATAGAAAACACTTAAAATTTTAAATAAAAAGGAAATGATTATAGCTAGGTCTTACATGACTGGAGCCCGGTGTATGGTGACAGGCTCGCCCCCTGTAACATTTTGGGACTGAATATTATTCAGTCACATTAGTTTAGCTAAAATTATTCTTACACAATCATTTATTCTTAATTATTGTTGTTATTTACCAGTTATTCTTAAATAGTTAATTCAACACCCAAATTTCGCCGGTCGATTTTCAGTGAATAATAATAATAATAATAATAATAAATTTTATTTATTTGAATCAAAAATATTACAACAAATGTTATTTAGTTTTAGTTTCATGCATGCAAAATACAATTTAAAAATAATATAAATAATAATAAGTTCCTACTAATTTCTTACGCTAGATTATATTAATTAATTATAACAATTCACAATATTATAATATTAAAAGTTAAACATCATAATAAAATAACATGGGTGGAGGCCCTAGCTCCCACAGTAGGATACCCTGAGTTTGCGGGAGCTAGTTCACTTCTTGGGTATCTATGTATGTGAGGATGCACGTGCATGCTGTGTCCTTTTTATGTGGTAAAGATTAGGTATGTGTTGTCTCGTATATTGTATTGTAAGTGTTAATTGTAGGTCTGTGGGTTTTCTGGGTGTATTTTTAGTGCTAAGTTGTTATTGTTTACCTTGCGGGTTTAATAAGACATTCGGTGCCGTGGTAGTCCAATGTTAGTAGAAATTCTTTGATTTTCTTTTTGCTTTCACTTCTTTTACAGTATACTATATTGAGAGTGTTATCTAGTTTTTTGTAAATTAACGGTCCCAGGTAGCCGAAACATCTCTGTCCTAGCCTGGTTTTTCTGCTGGGGAGTTTCCATGTAAGTGTCCTCGAGGACCTTGTGTTTGGGCGGGGGCAGATGAATGTAAGATGAGCCGTTTTGTGGAATCTGAGGGCACACCACTTAATAAAGAGCTGCCGGACCCTGAGTTCTTTCGTGTCTTTGTAAAGGTCGTCCGTTGGGTGTCGGTAGGGCTTTTTGTGTGCGACTTTTAAAACTAGTCGCTGGGCACGTTCCGCTCTCATTAATTTTGTACCACAAGCAGCGCCCCAAGAAGTTATGCAATAGGTCAGAATAGGTTTACATAGAGCAGAGTAAACCATTGCAATTGTCTTGGAGTCTGCCACCGCTCTCAGTTTTTTGAAAATAAAAAGTAGTTTTCTGAGCCTACTACTGATAGTTTCGATTTGCTTAGTCCAGTTTAGCAACTCATCAATTTGGATGCCCAAATACCTGATATCTGTGACTTGCCCCAGTGTTGGGCAATCACATGTAGCTTGATCATAGGTGTGTGAGCTGCATGTGTGTATCTTAACACATGGGGAATGTCTGGGTGCAGATCTACTTGATGGGCGAAAAAACACTGTTTTGGTTTTGGTGGCATTGAGTGTCAGGAGATTCTGTTGAAGCCAGATTGCAACACTTCGAAGGCCTTCATTGGCTGCTCTTGTTACTGCCTCCCAGGTTTTCTCGTGAAAGATAATGGCCGTGTCGTCAGCGAAGGCAAACAGATTGGCGTGTGGGACTTTGAGTTGGCAGAGGTCATTAATGTACGCCAAAAAAAGGGTTGGACCAAGCACGCTGCCCTGTGGGACTCCGAAGCATACCTCCTCGAAGTCACTGTGTTGCTCATTTACTTTAACCCGTTGCCTGCGGTTAGATAGATAAGAACGGAACCATTCAAGAGCAACACCGCGCACTCCAAGCTGTTCTAGTTTCCTCAGAAGTATAGGTCTCGAGACAGTGTCGAAGGCTTTGGCAAGGTCAAGGAAGACGCCGATGCATCTCTGTCCCGTTTCAAGTTTGTCAGCAACGAAATCGACTAGAGACGTTACGGCGTCCTCTGTTGACCTGCCCGTGCGAAAGCCAAATTGATTTGGCGAAAGAATGCCCTCTCTTTCCAGGAAGCTCATCAAGCTTCTGTTTGCCACTCTTTCGAGAACCTTGGAGATAGATGGCAAAAGTGATATTGGGCGGTAATTGGATGGTTGGGCTGTGTCACCCGCTTTGTGAATAGGACAAACGTTGGCTTCTTTGAAAAGGTCTGGAAAGATGCCCGAGTTGAGACTTAGGTTGCACAAGAACGCAATTGGAGCTGCTAGAACATGACTGGCGGACTTCAGTAGATGGTTTGAAATGTTATCTCCGCCAGGAGCAGATTTTAATTTCAGAGCAGTGACAATTTTGCGAATTTGAGTAGGGTCTGTAGGGGCCAGAAACAGGGAGTTTGCGGGAGAAAAAGCAGTTATAGTAGAATGAGCTAATTCCTGTTCAGTATAATGAGTTCGATGAAGGATCTCTGTTGCTAGTGTTTCACCTACTGTGGCAAAATAGTGATTCACACTATTCAGGGCTTGAGTTGGTGTGGGGGCTATGTTAAGTAGATCGGTACTTTTTGTGACTGTGGATCTGATATTGCAGACGTCTTTGATCGAGCTCCAGAGTTCTTTGCTATTGCCTATATTAGATTGTATTCTGTTACAGTCGTATTCCTTCTTTAGATTTTGTAGTATATTGTTGCAATAGTTTCTGTATTTTTTGTATTTATCTATAAGTTCTATGTCGTTTGGTCTCTTTTTTGTTTTGTAGTGTAGATTGTCTCTTTTACGCATGCATTTTATTAGTCCGGGTGTTATCCACGCCTTACGTATGTATTTTGAATTTGGAACTAATTTGGTGGTTTTATGTGATACCAGGGTTCGATTTAGTATGTCGACAAGGTCACTAGCTGCTTCATTTGGATTTGTGTGGGAGTAAAATTTAGACCAGTCTATTTTTTCGAGCTCGAGAGTTACGTTTCTGTAGTTTATATCTACAACTGTTCTGTTTGTGTTTATATCAGCAGGCTTACAAGGAATTGCAACAAGTACAGCATCGTGATCTGACACGTCGCTTGTGCACACTATTACTGAAGGATATTGGGGACTTTTAATCAGGACGTGGTCTAGGCAAGCGGTTTCACGTGTCGGGTACTGGTGGCCTGGTAGGAAGCCTTGACATGCCAAATATCCTAAGTACTGTTCTGCTTTTTTTTCTTTGGATTTATATTTTAGGTTTGGCATTATGTCAATATTCATGTCTCCTGTAATTACAGATGTGTGTCCTTTCATTTCTTCTAGTATCTTTTCCAATGAAATTAGGAAATTAGTTATACTATCGAAAGATGGAGATCTGTAGATTGCCAGGATCGAGAACCTATCAGCTATGTTGATTAAAAGACCCGTAGCTTCTTGAAAGAGTGGTTCCGTTACTTTGACATGAAGACCAGCTTTAGACATTACTACTACGCCGTCATTTTGATTTAGGTTTCTTTTTGTGTACGAGCAGCAGTAGTTGTCTAAGTGTATACCAGTAAACGATTCGTCTAGCATCGTCTTCTGAATATCGAACGGCAAAGTGTGGTGTTGGATCAAACCTCTGCTAGCGCCTTCGGGAGAAAAGCGTGACGATATATTATAATGTAGGGTCAACTGGGGAAAATGCGTCTATAGGGCAATTGCGTCTTTCGAAAATTACTGACAAGACCCTTCAAAAATTAAAGGTCACCTAATTTTTTTTAAATATTTAGTTGCAATAATCTGTAATATCGTTAGTTGCCTAATTTGTGAAGGATTTGTCAGTAGTTCTCGAAAGACGCAATTGCCCCACAGATGCATTTGCCCCATTTGACCCTAATGTCTAACTTATAACAACTGTCAGTCATAATCATTATCATCACAGGGTCACAATTTCTCACTGCAGGGACATCAACTTACCCTCAATCGAAGGTGATGAGCCGTTATCCACCACGCTGGCTTAGCTGTTATATTACTGTTTGCTTTTTTTGAATTACCTAAAGCAACGTAAAAATAATGCCGTAAGAACTAATGTCTACTTGCACTAAATATCTTAAGAATTGCCTAAGTTATGCCCTAACTAGTTTAAACTACTCCTAAATAGCTCTTACCTAAATTTTCTAGCACGGACCTTTAGCCATTCCTTAGGAGACTTAGGAACTTTATGTCCCCGATAACCAAATATTTCGCTAGGAGTAGCTTAAGATAGCTAAGTAACGACGTATGCAATTCTTATATCTAGTGCAAGTAGGCAATAATCTTCTAACTTAACCCACACTTGACAGTTTTCATAGTGTACAGATTAAGCATTAGCTTACTTCGACCGCACACGACGGTGTTGTGACCGCACTAATTCTAATAACATTATTATGTGAAATGTGATTATATATTATTATACCTACGGATTATATTATAATGTATGTCAGGCGCATAATGTATGAGGGCGTTCTGATAGGATAGTTCGATTGAATAGTATTGATAGTTGCCAAATAAAATTATAGGAAAAAGGCACGATAGTCTCTTTAACATCAACTTAAAATCAAATTCTGGATTTAAAACACCGTTGTTTAAGATAAAAGTTAAAAAACGAATTCGCTGTGTAGCTTACTTTCGTTCCAAGTTGTCTCCAAAAAAAGCCAGCCAGTGGCTTTGTTTGGGTAAAAGTTAAGAAACGAATTCGTTGTGCAGTTTAACTGTAATATGCATTTTATAAATGGTAAGTAAATATATTACTCAGTTTCGAATCTACAAATAATGAGATTATGTAGGTTTTAGTTGAACATTTGTTTCTTTTTCAGGCCTAATAAACAAAAAAAAATCAATGCACAACACAAAAAATAGTCTAGTCGAAGATGAGATGACTCGCCTGTCAAGCTAGGGGGAGCGGGATCGGACCCAGCCGAAGGCACGCACCAATTTGTTCATTGTGTGAGCATATGTGCGTATTTAACTGGAGCCCGATGTATGGTGACAGGCTCGCTCCCTGTCACGTTTAGGACTGAATATCGTCCGGCGAAGAGTAGGTGTGGTAGACCTCTGTCAGCCCCTTTCGGGGGAAAGGCGTCACTTTCACTGACAACTAACTTATGTCAAATCCCTAAAAAATATTTCAAGCATTTTAGACAAGAATTACAAGAATTGAGTAAGCACATTAAAGACACGTGTATTTATAATTCTAATAATCAAGTCTTTTTGTTTTAAAAAAGTACTAAAAACTAAAACACATCAAGTACCAAAACCATGCGTCCACACATCACAGATCATATCGTAATAGCCCATACGCTAACCAAAGATCAACTTAGAGCCATCTTAAATGTAACTTACTGTCACCAGCTCATCTAAGTGTTCCCACCATCGATCATCGCGTGCTTATCTCTAACTTAAAACGCTTTATCTATGAACTATTTATATACGAATCGCTTTTTATTTTGTGGTTATTTGAACAAGCCTTTGTTTAAGGTTCCGGGTCGGCGATGCAACTTTTTTGTTGGGTATGTTAATACATTTTGTTGAGATAAAAAAAGTTGTTATTTGAAGAATGGAAAGGAGATAATTGTAGAGGCGAGACTTTACAGCTAAAGTAACTGTTTATTAAGCATTGTCTGCACTAACCTCACACTAAACACACTACACAACAAAGTTCAAACTGCCTACTTTAGAACTGGTAACACTATATAAGGTGCTGGTTGTGTGTGTGTGGATATTTAATGGTGTTGTTATAACTGTCAAAGTTAACAAGTTTTAGAATTTATCAAACTTATGAGTTTGCAAAATTTGGGAAAAAAAAAAAACAAATTTTACTCAAAACTTATCACGTGAATAGTTATTTTGTATAGAAAATCAATTACTTTTCTTTCGACTTTCGAAAACTTACTTATGTTCTAAAAGTTATTCACTTTGACGGTTTGAACACCCTTTAGTATTACTACAGCTTAAACTAACACCTTGCATAGTTAAGTAGTAGTATGTTGTTTAGCTTTTTCAATAGGAGATTCAAAGTCAAAGTCAAAATGTTTTTATTCAATTTAGGTATCAAAGATACACTTAAGAACGTCAAGTTTTATAATAGACTCGACCACCATCGATATCCTACAAGTTTCATTCATAAACATTGCTTTGAAATCAGCGAGCTAATTCTGCCAGAGCATGGGTGGTCTGTCGACCTCCTAGCCGTAGCGGTTTCAAAAAACTGAAATGGCTTTCATTATACAGTGATATTATAATACAAGGTACACGATATAGATAACTATGTCGTTATGCATAAGGTAGTTTAAAACACTCGATGTTTTATTTTTAGTATAAATCTAATGTTTATTTTTGCACACCTTGTCCCATACTCATTAGTTGTATCCTCTCCATCCTAAGTTTGCCTGGAAGAGATCGCTTTTAGTGATAAGACCGTCAGTTGTTACACTTTAGAATAAAGTAAGTTTTATTATAATTATTCTCTTGTTGTTTTGTTATTTGTGATGTGAACAATAAAGATCTATGAATTCTATGAATTTGTTTATCTGAATATGAATTGAAATAGTGAGCAGGTGACTGTCCACTAACTGACTGTGAGTCGAGTGAGCGGCGAACTGTAAAAATGAAAACGGTACTCACTGAATGAGTCCGCAAACGATACGCTGTAAGCTGAGTACGCCCGTATTCAGTACGCTCTGTTCGGACACTCATTGTAAAACATAATAAAAGTAAAGTATAATATTAGAGTATAAAACAAAATTATATATGTTTGCTTGGTCAGGACAAACCCAATCAATAAATCAATATTTTTGATGAAATAAGCAGATTAGTTTGGCACCCTTTGCCACATTCACTGACAATCCAAGAGTACTTAAAATACCTACTTACATACATGCACAAAAGAAATGGATATGGTTGCCTAAAAATCAGAAACAGCTACTTTTTTATTTTTTAAACTTAATAGGCTTGCGTTTGGCCGTCAACATGCCTGATGATAAGCAGTGATGCGGCCTACGACGGAGCACGCGCTTGCCTAGAAGAAACCGATTCACTCGAGACTTGAAGACACCCAGATTAAAAGTGTCAGGGAACACACACTCTGGCAGAGTATTCCACACTCTAGCGGTCCATATAAGAAAAAAAAAGAAAAGATTTTATGTTATTTTCAAAACATTATGCACTTGAAAAAAATAAATAAATAATAGGTATAACTATAAGCCATAGCTCTACAACAGCCGTGTTACAAAATATAATAGCTCTGGATGTCACTTAGCCGTATCAATTATGTACGAGGTAGCCACGGCCTGACGAGTGACAAGGCGGCTTTAGATTATATCGCAAGATGAGGCTGCTACAGGCTGTTCGCTGTGAACCGAAGTGTTTTTTTTTTTTCATGCTTAATATTTTTTAACACTTTTTCCAATCTAAGTCTTCTTTACGGTGATTAGGGTATAATATTTTAAGAAAGTCTGTTTAATTTTGTGATGCTTCTTCATTGAGGAAAAGAAACTCGCTGTGATGCCGAATACACAATTTTTGATTTTCCGCCCAAAATTGTCATCGGGTGGCCTTTTGAAATTCCAAGCAGATTGAACGAGACCGAACGAGAGTAGCTAACTCTCTCCGGTTGACTACTCTCATTCTCAGTCTATCTCGGGATTGTACGAAGAGTAGGTAAATATTAGTTTGTAACTTTCTACTAACACGCAAATGTTATAAAACGAAAGTTTGGATGGATGTACGGATGGATGGTGGATGGATGGATGGATGTTTGTTACTCAATCACGCCAGAATAGCTAAACGGATCCAAATAATTGTTAGATTGGATAGATAGTCTGAAATAGCACGTGAGATATTTTTTAACCACGGGTCACAGCTAGTATAACTCTAAGTGATAATTTATTATTTTTCTAACCACACTTTGGTTCAAAGATAACATCATTAGTCTCATCATCATACTTCCACTAACTAAAACAATTTTATGTAACACCCTGTACAATACAAGACCGTTATACACATTACTTATTGGCTAGGATGCACCACATCCATTGTCTTGATACAGGACGTACCAAAATTAATGGCCTCCATCAAAAATTTAAATTCAAATATACTTTTAATAACTACTAAACTACTCCGTAAAAATATTTTAAACATTCTCACCCACGCTATAAATTACGCTTAGGAAGTTATTGAGTTTTTGTCTATATTAGAAACATTTTCGATACTATTTAGGTTAATGAAATGACCACCAGAAACTCAAGTAAGGCGCTAAATAATTCATAACATGCTATAATTTGAGATCTCTTGATAAGCTCCTAGAACACAACACATTTCATAATAAGGCCGCGCGGTGGGACTGTATCCTTCTAGAGCTGTTTAGCGTAAGTAGATATAAGTTAGCCTTTCTGGTTTGTTTTTATACCTAGTACAATTCCTTTTATATTTTCGTTTTTTATTTACACAAATGTAAAATACTATTATGACCATCATTATAATACTCACCGGTCCTCATTTTCTGCTTTTGATTTTGCATCTTTAATTTTTTAGACATCATGTAAGTAGGTACATAAAGGATAAAGGTAAGAATGTGACATCTATAATCTAGCAAGTAAAATAGATTAAAACTGAAAGTAAAATAATAATTCCTTTAAGGACCCTATTGTTTGTCCTTTGACAAGATAATTTCGCAACAACCAACGAAATATTAGTAAACTCATTTATTCAGATATTTGTGAATACGTGAGTAATTTTTAATACGTCAGTTATTAATTAAAATAATTACAAACTTTTAGTTCCACAGGAACCGTCAAATTTTTGGTATAAAAGGTTATGTCCTTTTCTCTACCGTTGACAACGTGCATGCAAAATTTCATAATGATCACTTGAGTAGTTAAGTCGTGAAGGCGCGGCGTTAAAAACAAACTAACTGACGAACAAACTCACTTTCACCCTCAAAATATTAGTTAAGATTAGGATTAATGACATATCTGCAAGATTTTTCATATCAACAATTAGCTTACGCTACATTCTACGACACACGCCCCGCCAGCTCCAAACACGCTCCCTAATAGCCTAGATCAATTAATCATAGGTTACGGCAACATAGTTTGAACTATTGACTAGATACCATCGGTGTTCGGCAAATGGTTGCACAGAGATATGAAATTATTGGTTAGCTAGCACTTGATTCTGTTGCATTTTGTTTGTGGTATATACCTAGGTCTATACTTATTCTATGTCTAGGTATAGGAGTAGAAGCTAGGTATGTTTGTGTAAGTAATGGATAGATTGAATTCGCTTGCTGATTTTAATAGGAACGTGACTTGGCTTGAAAAGTCAAGAAACGGACAAACAAATGCTACATCTTTGCTCTGAAGAGGCTGGCAGGGATGTACTACAATACAATACCTACACTTTGGCGGACGATATTCAGTCTCAAATGTGACACGGGGAGAGTCTGTCGCCATAAGCCTCAAAAGAAATTAAATACGCCCATGATGTTTGGTCAATTAACAAATCGGTGCGTGCCTTCGGCTGGGATCGAACCGGCTCCCTCTATCTATCCCTCTAACTTGGCTATTATCGCTTAGAAACGAAATTAATTTAAAGCACACGATTAACAATAAAATTAATATGGTGGATTGATTAATTTTATGTAATTTAGAAGCTTTAGATACTGAGGTGCTATGCGAGACCCAGCCGCGCGCGAGCACTCGCCCTGATGAAGACCGCCGAATACGGTTGAAACTATAGTCGGAATTATATTACGTCACTTCATTTTTCAGATATAGTATTATTTTTTTTTTACTAGGTAGTTTGGTAAATGAAGTGACTCATATAATAATGATCGAACTTCACTTTGTAAGTTCGTTTGATCACATAATATAATCGACTAAATCGTACGTGAGTAATTCCCGTGTCATAATCATCATGTGTGAAAACCACGTCAGTTTCCATAATAAAGCTATATAAGTAGGTGATATTGAACAAACGCCCAGCTCTAAAACATCGTTAATTACCTCGCACACAGCGCAAACAACGTTAGAAGGTAATGTAGCCGTTGTTTGATTCCCGAAATGGGGCAAAGCGCGCCCCTATTTGACGCGCAAACAAACCGTCAATACTCTCGAGACTTAGTTCACACTATACTGGAATTGCTTACAAGGTTAGTAGGTTTCCATTCATGTCTGTACAATTTGCATAGCTTTGTTAACAAGTATCAATTAAAAAAATTAAAAACCTCGACACAGATTTTCATTAAGAGGGCCGCGACGTTCTGGAATTTCCATACAAACGCGCTACTCAAATTTCTTGAAAACCGTTTGTCAGATTATGATGAAAATTAGCATGTACAATTATATTAACAATATCTTCGCCCCTATGTTCTTGGTTTTTTTTTTAACCGTTCTCAAGCGAAAATAGAGCTATGAAAAATATTCGCATTTTTAAGGGGTCTTTTGACTGATTTATTCAATAGGTAGACAAAGCAAATCAAAAATTCCATTACATAGGGAGGTTGTCTACATCATTAGCTGTTAAATGAATCAATAATACAAGGGAAATTCTTAGTCACTTATGAATGATTACAGTAGTGCAAAAGTCATAAAAAAAATTGAAATTGCACTTTGTCACTCTGTAGGTAAGTTTAGAGGCTCGTCAGTATCATTACTCGCTCTCTTCACTCGTCTTCTTCTTGTAGACGAAATGGCGATAGAATACCTTAAGCCAATGCGAAGTTAGTCTAGGTCGCCTAGGTCGAAATTAGTTAGGTCGCCGGACTCTTAAACATAGCTAAGAACACTCCCGACTAATTCACCTTTCAAACAAGAAAAAAACAAAATCGGTTCATCCGTTTGGGAGCTACGATACCACAGACACTGACACAACACACACACACTCATACTCACGCAAACACACACACACACACACACGCATACATACACACGGACACGTCAAACTTATAAGACTCCGTCGTTTTAGCGTCGAGGGTTAAAAACTAGTTCTTTGGCTTTTATCTTTGCTCGCGTTTCATAGCCTATGTCACTCAAGGATAATGTAGCTTTCTAATAGTAAAATACTTTTTAGAATCGCTTTGGTACCTATTTTCGGAGATTACCGTCTACAAACAATTTGTAAGGTCACAATTTTTTTTTTTTATAATATTAGGATAGAAAAGGAAACAAAGTAATAAAGTAAGTAAAAGTAAAGAAAGGTAAAGTTAGTAAAAGTAAAGTTTGTATGAATGGGGTATTCTCCAAAATTACTTATCCGATTTAAAAAAATCTTTCACTGATAGTAGTTTACACAATCACTGAGTTACATACTTGCATCCTAATCCTAACTCACTTACTAATATTTTACAAGCGAAAGTGAGTTTGTTTGTTAGTAACACTTTTAAGCCATGAAACCTAAGTACTTAACCGACCGTCATGAAATTTTGCATACACGTTGTCTGGGTTACAGAAATGGATAAAATGTACTTTTTATCCTGAAATAACTAACGGTTCCTGTGGGACCGCATTAAAAGAAGAAAAAAACCCGGCTGCAAAATATTGTACCTTATATCACTTCCTTTACTTAACGTCACTTTTGTTATTTTTCATTTTTATTTTTCACTATTGAGACGATTCAACACCTCACATGTCGAAATACGTCAAGCTGTAGGGCGTGCCAAACAAATCTTATACACACATAGGTCCATACATACATACCCACATACATACATACCCACATGCTTACAAACATACACACACTCGAAAAACATAACCATCCTCCTTGCGCAGTCGGGTAAAAATAGCAGTAGAAATTCTCAGCCTCATGTGTGTCACAATCCCTGAACAACCGTAACTGTCCTACCACGCCTGCCATAACTCAACTGTGTCGCAGCAATCTGCGACGCGACACGAGCGGCGAAACGCGACAATTTGTCGCGAGATACCGCAGACGTATGGTATTGTTGGTGCTGAATTGAGGGTGAGATGAGATTGTATGAGCAATGCTGCAGTTGAGGTGAAATGGAATTTAATTTGTTGTAGCTTTGCCAAGTTTCGTCTGCCTTGAAATAACTATGCGTGCAGCTTAAATGAGGTATTTGTGTGTTCTTTTTTGGTGAACAATTTATTTATTCCATAGTTGGTAAAATATAAAAAAGCTATGACAGCCTAGTTGGAGAAGGCCCGCCTCTCAAGCCAGAAGGAGCGATTTCAAACCCAGCCGACGGCACGCACCAATTTGTTCATTGTGTGAACATATGTACGTATTGTTTATTATTTTATTGAGTATTAAAATATTAACACTACCTTCAATTTACATTTATGAGGCATCTCTTTTGGTAAGATCGGATTTAAGCAAGTATAATACATTAAAAAGTTCAAGACATAAAAATAAATTAGGCTGTGTAACCTGTAGAACGAAGCAATACAGAAATAGTATCTTCGGTATGGGTGTTCAAGTATATAATAAGATTCCGCAGATAATAAAGAATACTAACTCATTTTTTGTATTTAAAATAAAATTGAAACAGCTTTTGCTTGAGAAGACTTATTATACAATTAGGGAATTTATTGACGATAAGACTTTAGTGTAATAATAGTATCTATCCTCCTTGTGACATAATATTGTATTGAATTTAATTAATTGTTTCCAAAGATTGACATTGTACCATGACATGATATTTTATGACCATTTAAATTTAATTTTCCACCTACTATTTCCTAAATTTGCACGCTCCTTAGGGGTTGAATATAGCGAGACTCTTATTTATGACCAACTATCCTGTATGTACCTATATTTCTGCAATTAAATGATTTTGAATTTGAATTTGAATTGTATGTCATCTGCTATAACTGGAGCCCGGTGTATGGCGACAAGCTCGCCTTGTCACGTTTGGGACTGAATATCGTCCGGCGATGTGTGGGTGTTGAATTACACCTCTACCAGCCCTCTCGCAAGAAAGGCGTGACGAAATGTTATTTGGTAAAACATATATGGACCGCTGATGGTAAGTGATCACCGTCGCCACTACTGGCATGATCCCAAAAAACAAGATTTAGCATTCCTAGAGCAAACACCTAATGACGTCACTGTCATCGTCATCCGTCTCTTTCGCACTATTTGTAAATGACTTATTTCGGTCTTGCTTAAGCATCGATTGACGTCACTACGTGTTGCCCACGTGACCGGAATGCTATACCTGGCGGAGTATATTAATATATTACCATGCCTACTGGTACCTGCAATTATTGATGTTGGTGAGATACGTTGCCGACTTTTTTAGACTCTAACATTCAATTTCATAAATAGAAAATCTCATTTTATTTAGCACACACCATCGACCATAATGCATGATAATAATGTTCTTTTTTTATCCAAAGGTTGTCTGGAAGATATGTAAGCTATAGGACCACCCTTTGCATATTTAGTTTATACTATTTGTTATCAATGAAGAGTTTTGTATTGTATTGCACCTTAGTGCTCGACTATGAGCAGACGTAGTGCATCTGCCTGCATACTATAAGACTAGTGAAGTTATGTTTACATAAACTAGGTTAAACAAGTAACATTAATAAAAGAAAAACAAAAACCCGGTTACAAAATGTTGTACTATATGTCACTTTCACTATGGAGACGATTCAAATGACACCTCACATGTCGAAATCCATCAAGCTGGTTTGGCTGTAGCACAGAACATACTCGTATAATAATTGGCTGTAGACCGCTCCAAAGAAACCTCAAACATACATATATTCATACATACTTTCGAAAAACATAACCCTCCTTCTTGCGCAGTCCGGTAAAAAAAAAGTTATTTTCGTCATTAAACAAAAACAATAAACAAAACGTCAAACAATTTAAATTTGGAACACACGCACGATTACGACAATGGAATAGAAATTTCGAATTACCAGGGTCAAGATAGGCAACGAGCGGCCACCGCTATTCTGCCGGTCACGCGTCCCACAGATTATAATAATATGGTGACCTTTGATTGTACCACACGAGTTGGACGAGGCTAATACATTTTTTATCGCAATTGGCTGCTCTATTTCGTATTTATTACTATTTATCGAGGTTAAGGCGAGTCAAAAATTGTCTGGGACTTGAAGAATCTGCCTACGTAAATCTTGACTGGACAAAATTATAATATTAAGTACCACTACTGTACCAATCTACCAGTACTACCAGTACTACAGTACCACACTGACCTACTGTACTGATCTTATTTAGAAAGTTATAGAAATTAGAGAGGAGATAGAAACTGGATGAAGAAGAAGAACGAGAGAGAGGTGCCTATATCCGGCATTGGGTCAGGCTGAGTGACAACGATGTTATGACGATGAGAAATCATCATAGTATCAGAAAAAACTTTAACATGGCAGTTATTTGTTTAACCGTTCCTTAATACTCGTAGCTGTCAATATGCTGTTAATAGCTACTATTATAAGATTTAATTTAGAATACTATAGATAAACTAAATAAATTCAATAATATTATATTATTTTTTCATTTATTTTTAATATTGATGACTGATATAACTTAAATATCTTTATTATATAAACTTATATTTCGATTATAATTTTATTAATTGTAACATATTCACATGTCAGGTTATCTGACAAATAGGCAGAACTGAATTATATATTGAAGAACTGTATGTACTTACCCTATTTAACTGAAAAAATATTTTGACTTTTTTGACTGTTGTCAAATACAGACAATTATACTCGTAGTAGATTAATGCACCGAGGTTGTCAAGCAGTGTTTTACATCACGGGCAGATTATTGAACCCTGAGCGTAATGAGGGACTCTAGAGTTAACTCCCGAGCGCAGCAAGGGAGCTATAATATAACGCGCGAGCGAAGCGAGGGAGTTATGTAGAGTCCTGAGTGAAGCGAGGGATTCAAGCCGCCCAAGACGAAGACACTGCTTTATCCCAGAGGTGAATACTCTACTTTTCACACCATCTGCGAGGCAATAAAAAGGAATTGTGAAAATTTGTTACACCAAACACTCTTTTGTTTTAAAATTCGTGTAGCTCACGGTCCAGCTGCGTTCTTTTTTTTTCTTGGTGGCCAGTTCAATTTTCGAATAACTCGTCCGTTTGCTGAGTTTTTATTCAATTTTAACCCCTTTGCTCGAAAACTCCCTTGGGAGTTTCATAAAACTTTATCTCCCTTACGAGGCAATTCCTTGCTTTGCATTGAGACTTCGTGATATGTAATTGGTTATTGTCGAACAGGTGGTATGAAAAAAATTTACCATTTTAAGTTTCGGTGCACTTTAGTCTAATCTCAGCCATTTTAAGGAAAGCAATTTACTTGGGCGCTAGAAAGAAATCATAAATGTAAAATATTTACATAAGTAATAATATTCATTCTCTGTTCCTGTAATAAATATTTATCCTATGAATCAGTAGAGCAAATAAACCAAACGAAATTGAATTTAAATATGGTCATTTAATTTAATTCCACGACAGATTGCATCGGTGCACATTTGACCAGCGCCCGCGATCCCGCGATATGCTAACCGCCCTGGCATTTACAATCGTGTTCCTAAGTCCTTACTCATAATGGAAAACTTCGGAGCTGTAGCATTGTGTACTAAGGCTTTTGGTAGGCCTGGCTTTTTGTTCTGAAAATTTAAATCAAATTACAGATAACTACTAGTAGCGCCCCGCAGTTTCACCCGCGGTTAAAAAGTATCCTATGTGCTATTCTAGACTATATAATCTACCTCTGTGCCAAATTTCATTTAGATCTGTTTAGCCGTTCTGGCGTGAAAGAGTAACAAACATCCATCCATATTAGTAAGATAAGATATTAGTAAGATAAGAAGTAAGATTTTATTGATTTTGACATATGTGCATATAAATAATTTGACATTTGATTTATTTTGACATTTAATTCATCAAATTATTTTTTAACGTAACGTATTTTTCGTATTTTAGAGTAATATTATTATTGACATATTATTTTACAATTCAATGTTAAATTATTGTTTTTGAGTTATTATTATTGAATTGTTGTTATTTTGACTTATTTCATATTAACTAATAATTGACATGTTGCCGTTTTAGTCATTAAACAATTATTACTATGTTTTTAAAGCTAAAACAGTTTCACTACTTGCAGAAGATACGAACTTGAATTTTAATTAACTCAAAGTTTAAAAAACTAAAAATGAAACTGTAAGGGCTAAATGCAGAAGCTCGAGTTGTCTTTTCATCTCGGAGTTAACTGCTCATCAGAGGTTAAACTGATAATTCACCTTGTGACACCATGAGTTAACCGCTCTAAATTACCATAAACAAATCGATTAATCGTCAAAAATAACAGAACAATAATACCATCGATTATAAACTGATTTTTTATCTAATGATGTCACTCGCCGGTCATATATGGATATTTACATAATATATTAATTGTAAGTTTTCCCTGAAAATACCTTAGAATTATTAACCTTTTTTAACTCTAACTTTGTCCACCTTTAAGACTATTTTTAATTTGTTTTGTAACAAATCAAAGTCAACTTTTTTGCATTCATAAAATAAGTCTTGCATTAATTTGCATAGAATATTAGTATTATGATGAGTATAAAAAAAAGAATGTGTGGAAACATGTGTGAATGTGTAACAACTAACATTTATAACGCAAATAGGGTTGGGACTTAATCTGATCATCTCAGCAAAACTCCTAATTAGTATTAGTAGATAGCAATTTGCACTTTGTCTCATTGTTGCGACATACAAACATACGAAATGTCAGCGAGATACACGTTGTTAGCCACTCTAGCGACTAATTAAAATGAGGGTGCAGTGTAGAGATAAAAGTAAAAGCTTTAGCTGAGATGAACAATTTTGAATTTAATGTTGATTTTGAAATAGGAATGAAAATGAAATTTGATTTAGATGAAAAGTTAATTCTTTTGAAGGATTACAAATAAGAATGAGGATTAGAATAAAAAACACTTAAAGTTATACGAATTTTATAATATTTGTGCAAAGAGTGTGAATGGAGATTAACTGTATGCAACCTTGCAGTTGAAAGTATTACGTTGCAGTTTGCAGTATAAAGTCCGGCCAGTAAGCGTAATGAGTATTGAGATTAACGTATAATATATAAATAAATGTTTCGATGATATTAAAAAAAAACACTTTTTTATTTGTCCACGGTTTTCAATTTATTTTCTAAGGTACGAGTAAGTAGTTTTACTAAAACGGAGCATCAAAGTTATTGAACTGGAAATAAACAAAGCATCAAATAAATTACTTAATCAAATTAATTACAATTTTGAGTTCGCTGCTATCTTAATTTCCCAATCACGTCATTTCAATTATTGTTTCTATCAACCATTATGATTTCTTTAGGCATTCTATAATATATTCTTTGAAAAATGCTAATAAGTATAATGATACAAAAGTAAAAGTACTGCTCTCCATGCGTATTACTTTGTCATATTTGGAAATATTCTAATTTCCCCTTCTGCTCAAACTTCTCTGTGAACGCGTCGTGCCATAGAACAATAGACGCGTGGAGAGCAAGAAATGTCCCTTTACTAATGGCCTGTGTGACAATAATGGGTGCTTATCCTACCTGGCAACTCATTGGCACACACAATTCTACTCTTTACTAGGTATGCAAATTATGCTCGTGTTTTATACGGCACATGTCGCATCTATCTGTTTTTAACGTTTATTCAAGGACAAAAAAGGCATTAGCAGTGATATTTGTAAAGCCTTTAGATATTGTATACCTAAAAAAGGAAAATAGTGCTAGGAAAAATTTTTTTTTGTGGTGTAGGTTAAACCAACAAAAAAGTGAGAATCGAAAAATGACAACGATTTTAAGGTCCAAACCTATCCCTGAAGGCCCGTCAGGGACCCGTCCCGGAGAGCCCGATTTTTACTATAGAGGAATTTAAAATTAAATCGAGCCACGTATCGAAGCGAAAAGTGCAAAAGCCATCAATCGTCAATGCCATCAATACTTATATTATTTTTTATTTACAGTATCCATGGTGAATACAATCATATTTTATTAGATCACGCATTGTAATAAATCATTTTTATCAGAGCACTCCACTTTGTTCCAACTGTAGCCCAGAGCATAATATAACCTATTCAGTTTCCTATTCTCCTTACATTGCCGTCATAATAGGACAAAACACAGGGTACCCTCAATTCTATGTTATTGCATCGCGACAAGAGATATCTGATCTGTATTATTTATCTGTCAGGTATACGCATGACAATTTTATAGATTATTTCAATGCATGCATGGAAGATCGTCGGGTATATGTGAAATAATCAGATACATTAGGTAAGGTGCTAATAAATAAAATGTAACTCATAAATTAAGCTTCTGACTTTACTTTACCAAACTTTTTGGTAAAACTTTTTAGAAGATTAATACAATAATCTTTCCTTTTTTGTGATAATTTCGGAAACAATACAATATTTTAATACACAACAAACAAAGTAGTACAATAGTTATTTTAAATGTACTTAAATATCTACCTGATAAATACCACATACAACATATTATCAGGCCTTTCCCCGGAATTGATGGATTGGATGGATTGCTGGATGAGGTGTACAACACTCAGACTTCGCCGGACGATATTCAGTCTCAAATGTGACAGGGGGCGAGCCAGTCGCCACACACCGGGCTCCAGTTACGTAGCAGATTTTTTTCTTCTTTATCATAATTTATAAATTTATCGTTGCATCTGGTTTTTCAACATATACTGCATTCTATTCTGCATAGACCATGCTCCATCTATACCTTTTGTCCAGTACACGCACTAACCGTGCGCCCGCGCCGTTTTCCGCTACATCGACTATTTTATCGATTCCATATGAATCGTAATGTATCGATAGGATACGGGCACTGTCGATATTATCGATTTTGAGGACCACCCTTATCGATTACAATGGCCAGGAATTTGTGAAACAAATAGTTTTAGCAATGGAGTTTTTAAATATACTCTAGATTCTATTTTACGTCTTGGTGTAAATATAGTTTTAAGTAAGTAGGGTTAACTGGGGCAAATGCGTCTGGGGGCAATTTCGTCTTTCGAGAATTACTGTTAGTTAACCCCAGTTGATCCTATAATAGTTATTTAATCTATCATCTATTTAGTACAGATTTATAATCAATCTTTGACACTCAATGTATAAGCTTAGCTTAGTTTGGGGTCAGATGACCGTGTGTGTAATTATAACCCGAATATTTATTCAAGTATTATTTATTTAATTATTCTTAGATTTTTCTTCTTTCAACTGACTTCATGAAGTAGGAGGTTATCAATTCGGTTGAATTTCTTAGATTTATTCTCACATTCTTACTACTAAACGCTTAACCCACCTTTTTGTATTCCTAACTCATCCGCTGTTGATGGAATGATTAGTCCGCTTCAATTCTAGCTGTTGATGGAATAGAGTTTTACGAGTAAAAAATAATTAAAATTTCCGGAGAACAATGATTTATTTGTAATTTAAATTGAGCTAAAATTCGTTTTACACAAATTTCTTTATTTAAATGTTGGCTAATAGTTTTCAGCAATTCTTTTTTAAGAATGATAAAATAGATGAAACATGAGTTGAGAATAAAAATGGGTAGAGATAGGATAAAATGAGACGGAGTATGAGACGTCTTAGGACGAGTAAGGATCAACGCAAATCGTGAAAAATGTAAAGTGTAAAAAATGGGTAAGTTAGTCATTATCCTACTTATTTTGTGTGGATGTTTGTTTGTAACTTCTTCACGCTCAAACAGATTTTAGACTAAATTTGGTGTGGAGGTAGCTTATAACCTGAATTAAGACATAGGCTACTTTTTGACCACGAGTCAAACCGCGAAGTGCAGTTAGTCCTAATTCTAACTTCTTCTTTAAATATTATAAATGTGAAAATGAGTTTCTTCGTCTGATTCTTTGTTTATAAGTTTGTAAAGCTTTCACGCTATCTAATTAATCGCTCATCTTGAACTTAGCCACCACTGGGCGGCAATCAGTAAAAAAAACCCATATTGCAATCAGTGGCGATCGAGGGGGGCAAGGAATACACGAAATTTTACACGTTATCTGGGGTATAGAAATTACATAGAGTTTTTTTATGCCGAAAAAATAATCGGTTCCTGTGGGACCGCGGGTGGAACCACGAGGCATAGCTAGTTAATAAAGCTACTAAAAACAAACTTATACTTACCTACTTGTTTCACAAAAACTCTGTCTAGTTTTTTCGACAATAGTCTTACCACTTTCTAGTACATGTAAACATTAAAGATGCAACATCCATATTCGATTAAGAGTAACACCGTGCAATAAAGCGAACACGGTGCCCTGCTGGTGCGCGCGCGCAGCCGACTCGCCATATTAGTATTGTGGAACAGAGCCACATATCACACGGACGTGCGCCGATGTGTCTAATGTTCCTAACCTGTCCTAAGAATTTCTTGGGCTCACTTGCAGAAGCCATTACGGGTCTGGCGAACACTTTAGACTAGCTTCGCATTGGGTAAAGGTTTTCTATTGCCATTTTGTATAGAAGAAGGTGATGAGCGAAGAGAGCAAGTAAGGATACTGACAAGCCTCTACAGTTATCTACAGAGTGTTAAAGTGCAATTTTAATCGTTTTTTATGCCTTTCGCACTTTTCTAATCATTCTTCAATAATTCAAATTTTCTCTTGTATTGTGGATTAATTTAAAAGCTAATGATATAGACAACCTCCCTATGCAAAGGAGTTTTTGATTTGCTGTGTCTATCTATTAAATAAGTCAGACAAAACCGACCTTACATATGTGGCTATTTTTCAAAGCTGTATTTTTTCTTAAACTTAAAAAAAACTTAGAACATAGGGGCGGAGATATAGTTCATTTAATTGTACATGCCAAACATCATAATCTGATGACAAATGGTTTCTAAGAAATTAGCGCGTTTCTAAGTAAACTTTAGAGAGTGGCGGATCCCTAAATTTTATAAACGCAAGAATCAAGTACCTATGTTACCTAGTTATTATGTACCTAGTTTTTATGTAGATAAATCTAGTACCTACTTATTTTATTAATCACGGTTAGTTTTTAATTCTTGGTTGCGTAAGACGCTCACCAGTTGAATCTGTGATGAGCAGTTAACACTGAGTTACAAAGATAACCCGAGCTCATGGAAGTGGCCCTTACACAAGGACCAGGTGGTGAAAAGTAGCATATGTGCTATTCCAGACTATAATCTATCTCTGTGCCAAATTTCATTCTAATCCGTTCTTCCCTTCTGGCGTGATTGAGTAACAAATATTAGACTGCTTCGGTGGCTTCGATTCGATCGTTCGGCGTGGGTTCGATTCCCATATAGGACAAATATTATTGTGATGAGTATTTGTGTTTTTCTATTTCTGGGTATTTATATCTATAAAAGTATGTACTTACAAATAAATATGGATGATTTGTACATATATCAGTCTCTGGCAGCCATAGTACAAGCTTTGATTAGTTCGGGGTCAGACGTCCCTGTGTGTGCAAGTGTCAGGAATTAATTTTATTTTAATTTTATTTTAATTCAAATTCATAATAATAATATACGCCTTTCCCTCGAGGGCGCTGGCAGAAGTGTAATACTTCGCCAGACGATATTCAGTCCCAAGCGTGACTGGGGAGAGTCTGTTGTCATACACCGGGCTCCAGTCATGTAGCAGATGACATGCAATACGCACATATATTCACACAATTAACAAATTTGAGCGTGCCGTCGGCTGGGATCGAATCTGCTCCCTCTGGCCTGAGAGGCAGGCCTTCTCCAACTAGACTATCATCTCTAATAATAATATTAGTTATTATTATCTTATCTTTCATAGTCACCGAAACATCCAGAGTCTTTTAGACAACCTTTCTAGGGTACAGAAAGAAACCTCTCTCCTTAAAAGCAAATCCACATTCTAGGGTTTATGATTATGTTACCATTTCCGGCTGAATTTTTATTTTGCTAGAAGCTAGGCCTTATCCAAAGACTGGTTCGTTTAATTCAAGTTTTGTAAAAGTATGGACACTAGTTTAAATGACACTAGCTGCGACCCGTGGTTTCACCCACGGTCCCACAGGAACCATTGATTTTTCCGGGATAAAAAGTACCCTATGTCCTTTTCTGTATCCTAAACAACATGTATGCAAAATTTTAAGACGATCGGTTGAGTAGTTCAGACGTGAAAGCGTTACAAAGAAACAAAGAAAATGAACAAAGACTCACTTTTTCATATTATATTTAGTACCTTTGATTTTAGTCTAACCTCAAAGCAAACACTCATTGACTTCGTGTTACTTAACAACGCCATCTGCTGTTGTGTCGTTATAGCAATTAGTTGCTCACAAAAAATAATATTATTATTCGCCAATAGATGTCAGGAAGAGTCAACGCCTCCTTTTTGTTATTTTTCTTCCAAGTTTATGTTTAAGTTGATTATCGATCAAACACGAATAAAATGACATTTTCTAAAAATGATTCCTAGCTAGATCGATTTATCGCCCCCGAAACCCCCTATATATTAGGTCCTTACGTATGAAATTGGCGTTTTGTACGGGAGGAATAAAAAGTCGTTTTTTTTTGTAAAATATATTTAATTAATCAAAGTATGCACCGTTGTTATCTATGCACTTTTGCCATCTTATGGGTAGTTCATTGATCCCTTTACTATAAAAACCATGGGGGCGAGAATCAATAAACTCTTTGAAGGCGGTTTGGACTGCTGCATCGGAGTGGAATTTTTTTCCTTGTAAGAAGTTGTCCAAATTCCGGAAGAAATGGTAATCTGTTGGAGCAAGGTCCGGGGAGTACGGTGGATGTCGCAGACATTCCAATTGTAGCTCAGCTAACTTAGTGGTTGTTTGTTATGCAGTGTGTGGTCTTGCGTTGTCGTGAAGCAGCAGTGGCCTAGAGCGATTGACCAATCTCGGTTGTTTAACAGCTAGTTCTTCCTTCATGGTTTGCAGTTGCTGACAATAGATATCTGCCGTAATCGTTTGGCCAGATTTAAGAAAGCTGTAGTGAACGACACCGGCGCTAGTCCACCAAACACTTACAAGTAACTTTTTCTGAGTCAATTTTCGTTTAGGGCAGGATTTGGCTGGGTCTCCAGGGTTCAGCCATTGCGATGAGCGCTTTCGATTATCGTACAATATCCACTTATCATCACAAGTAATGATTCGATTTAAAATCCCTTCATTATTGTGTCGGTTGAGCAAAGTAACATAACAGGCGACCCGTGTTTGCAAGTTCGATTCACTCAATTCATGAGGTACCCATCGTTCGAGTTTTTTTACTTTCCCGATTTGCTTCAAGTGGATTAATACAGTTTTGTCACTTACCCCGAAGCCTGCTGCTATCTCTGAAGTGCTTTGTGATGGATCCGCTTCCACAATAGCCTTTAATTCTTCGTTTTTCACTTTGATCTCCGGCCGTCCACGGGGTTGGTTCTTAAGGTCGAAATTTCCAGAACGAAAACGTTGAAACCAAAAACGTACCATGCTATCTTTAGCGACACCAGCGCCGTACACATCATTAATTCTTCGAGCTGTTTCTGCAGCACTGGTGCCACGGTAGAACTCGTACTCGTAAATATACCGATATTTCATGTTTTCCATTGCGCGGTAATAAGCGACGCCAAAGAAAAAATAATGAGGAAAATAACAAATGAATGACTGTATTCCAAAGAAAAAAAAACCAGCTAAATGAATTTATTAATTTGAATTTCGAATTCTTAACCAAAGAGGAGATATTTCAGATCAAATTGATCAGTACGACAAAACGCCAATTTCATACGTAAGGACCTAATACTAAATTGTATGAAAATCGTTGAATCGTTAAATGAGCAATACTTGTATATATACTTAAATAATATAATCGTTGGAGCCGATTCCGAGATTCCAATTATATATATTGCTCATTTAAAGATATAAGATACAGTTAGATTTTGGTTTTGGAACATCGATCAATTATACCCATTAGGGTATACCCTTTAGGGTATAATTGATCGAAGATTTGGAACGGAAACCTTTTCTTCTTGGTCATCGCATCACGCGTGAACAGATGGAACATTTTCGCAATTTTTTTTTTTGTTGTGTTTATTATTGCCAGGAAAAGGATCTTATGAAAGAAAAAAATAAGATATTATCCCGAAAAAAATAACGGTTTCTGTGGGACGCGGGTGAAACAGCGAGGCACAGCTAGTTCTTCATAATTGACTTTTGAGAAAGTATTAATTACCGCTGCATTGGAAAAATTAATAAGCTGATAAAACCGCTAATTAACGGCTTGCACTGTTTTAACAATGAGTTAGTTTAGCTTAATTTTTTTTATATTATAATTTAGTTCATATTATTTTGGCTTTAATAATATTGATTAGTAAGTACAATGTTGTCTACCGAATAAACGAAAATTGAGCCTCATATTTTTTCCCTTTTATCATCCTCGCTTGTTATTAACAAACAATATAAAATCTTAGAAGTCCACTTTTAACTTTAACTTCCTTTAAATTTTGAGTATCGAAATGTTTGTATCTATTTAAGTATGTAATTAAGCATATACGAGTACTAGTGGGTCTCTGAGCTGTAGAACTTACGGCCGACGTTGGTTTTCCTTTACAGGTTGCATTCCGTAATCGATTCTTGTCAAAAAAATCGTAACTTTTCCACTTTGAAAAAAATACAAAAACTGACTGGACAAAAAAAACTATTTAGTTATTTAACCTACTCACAAAACTTCAAGAAAATCGGTTACGAAATGCCACCTGCAGAGCAATACAAAGATCCGGACCGGTCAGAATCGGATCCGAGAAGAGATCCGAAAGACAGAATTCGGACATATTCATCGGAAAGCATTTTTGTCGAAGCTGAAGCACAGACGCAAGTGTTCAGAATATTTAATATTTTTTTTAATTTATTTGTAATGTGTAGTTCGGATGACAAAACTATAACTTAGTTTATCGCAGCTGATCCGATGACTCTGATGATGGAGCCAGGAGATTTTGAGAGGAGAAAAGCAAAGTTTTTTTAGACTATTTATTTACAAGTACATTATTACTTTCACTGGCCGTCGACGTAACTATCAGACTTCTTTAACGAATATGATCAAAATAGATTCATTTTAAATAAACATGTCCGATCTCCCCACGTCCTAATTCCTCCGAAGCGCGGTAACATCGTGATTCACATGTTACTTTCTCGTATCATTGTTCGTTTATTAAGCATGTAACTCTTTATTGGTACAAGATTGGCTACAGCTCTGCAAGACTACAAGTTAATTTCAGTTACGTGTTGTACAATATTGTACACATCCCCTGCTGGACGGACAGAACAAATTAACGCGCTCTTGGAGATTTGCTTTCTATTAAAAAGTTGTTTAAAAAATCAGCTAGACACAGTAACAAGAACTGTGTAAAAAAAATAACATAACATACAAATCGTCACGCCTTTCTCCCGAGGGGGCTGGTAGAGGTGAACAACACCCACACTTCGCCGGACGATATTCAGTCCCTAATGTGATAGGGGGCGAGCCTGTCGCCAGACTCTGGGCTCGAGTCATGTAGCAGATGACATACAATACGCACATAATATGTTCACACAATGAACAAATTGGTGCGTGCCGTCGGCTGGGTTCGAACCCGCTCCTTCTGGCTTGAGAGGCGGTGTGTAAATGTACATATTTTATGTATTTAAATGTGTATGTATGTAGCGCAGTCGGGTAATAACATACATAAGTAAAACTGACTTAAATAAACAGGCCTAGCACGGACCCGAGACATATTGTCTTTCCACCGTTTTTATCGCGCGAGAAAGAGACAAACATATCTATATTCTAGCTATGTCACATCTAAGCACGGATAAAACGGTGGAAAGACAAAATGCCCTTGAGTTGTTCTAGCCCAGCATGTAAAGAAGAGAAAAAAGGCAAACATGCTTTGTTTGTTTTAAGCAGGTTGCGCTGCTGATAATCAAAGTTTTTGTAAAAAAAAACTTTGCAAAAAAAAAAGAAGAAAAAAAATGTAAATTGGAAATAGTAGGTACATCATTATGTATCCCTAGCTGCGCCCCGCGGTTAAAAAGCATCCTAAGTGCTTCTATAATCTATCTCTGTGCCAAACTTCATCCAGATCTGTTCAGCCGTTCTGGCGTGAAAGAGTAACAAACATCCATTCATCCATTCTTACAAACTTTCGCGTTTATAATATCAGTGGAATTTACCAAAAAGCTTCTGAACCCTTTGGATCTCATCACAACTTTTGATTGACTGACACTGACATTGCATCCAAATACAACCATACATGAACCTGCCTAAATAAAATAGTACCTGGATGACCGAGCTTTGCTCGGTATTTTTTTTTTTATTTTGTTTTTTGGAAAATAAACAATTGATTTTAGTCTAACCTCAAAGCAAATACTTATTGACTTCGTGTTACTTAACAACGCCATCTGCTGTTGTGTCGTTAAAGCAATCAGTTGCTCACAAAAAATAGTATTATTGTTCGCCAATAGATGTCAGGAAGAGTCATATTTTTAGTTGAGACTACTCAAACGCCTCCTTTTTGTTATTTTTCTTCCAAGTTTATGTTTAAGTTGATTATCGATAAAACACGAATAAAATGACATTTTCTAAAAATGATTCCTAGCTAGATCGATTTATCGCCCCCGAAACCCCCTATATACTAAATTGTATGAAAATCGTTGGAGCTGATTCCGAGATTACAATTATATATATATATACAAGAATTGCTCATTTAAAGATATAAGATATCAGCAGGTGTGTTATTATTAGGTACGTACTACGAAAATAAACTGTTCATATTTATTATCCTTATCTTATCTGTACCATAAAATAAATAAACTCAATAAACTCACCCCACACGACATCAAATACAATTTACGTGAAACGCCCATACAGAAGGGCACCTTATCAAACTTGTCGCCCAACAGTTAAGTACGCCATTCAATCTTCCAATAATGTGCAATACACTGTGTTACAATGTCACCCGAACTTCCCCTGACGTAGGTAAACCGTTTCACGTGCCACTTCTGTCAAACAAGCTAATTCATACTCTATGACAAAATATTAGGACATAAAATAGATCCGCGCAGAAAACTTCCTGAAAAAAGAACACGCATTTTTATTCTTCAATTCTGGTAATTCGAAAATGGACTTTGTTTTGTATTGGATTAGAGTAGGTTATAGAATGAGGGGTTGTGTTTAGTAGCAGGAAAAGGGGAGAAAAGGGCAAACACCATCATATTAAGTGAGCACATGAGAGGGAAACGCGAAAATGTGTGGGAAAATCGGATATAGACGTTTATCGTCGGATTTTTCGCGTGATTTAGCCGCGACAAATCTGTATGACCCGTCTGGTGTATCTTGAGCCGTGTGTTTTAGGTTACGGGGTTTCATTTAGGGGTTAGCGTGTGTTGGTGTGATTTCACTAATACGCTGTTGACATAAGGGCACGTCGATTTATTGCTGTTTATTCGGGAAAGGGGAAGTCGTGTTTATCTTTTTCTATTTGACGTAATTTGTCGTGATCGTATGTTCGTGGTGAGAGGTCTTGTTGTGTCACTTATCTTTCGATTTGCACAACCCTGTTCTATCGACATGATCTTTTTAGGCTTTTTAACCAACTGCGCAAAAAGGAGGGTTATGTATTTTCGAGTGTTGTATGTATGTGGGTATGAGGTTTCTTTGGCACGCTCTACAGCCTAAACAGCTTAATGGATTTCGACATGTGAGGTGTCATTTGAATCGTCTTCATAGTGGAAGTGACATAGGGTGTACCCCATGTCACTTCCACATTTTGCAGCCAGGTTTTTTGTTTTTTTTTTTAATAATGTTACTTGTTACCAACTTATCTGTCAAGATGAACTTGGCGACACCATAGCATTTTGAGAACAAAATTGATAGCCAATTTAAAGAAAAATATATTTAGTTCCATAATTTTACCGTCGCTGCTGGTGAGTTGATAAGTTTGTAATAAATATGTATCTGTTGTCACAATGAATAAATCAATGCCTCGTAAAAAATGATGTATTGAATTAGAACCAAATTATAAATTTATAACATAACATATCGTCACGCCTTTCCTCCGAGAGGGTTGGCAGAGGTGTAATGCAACACCCACACTTCGCCGGACGATATTCAGTCTGTGTGTCAAATGTGACAGGGGGCGAGCCTGTCGCCATACAACGGGCTTCAGTCATGTAGCAGATGACATACAGTACTATACGCACATATGTTTACACAATGAACAAATTGGCGGCTGGATTCGAACCCGCTCCCTCTGGCTTGAGAGTCGGGCCTGCTCCAACTAGGCTGTCATCGCTTGTCATAAAATTAAGAGCATAAATTATCACATCCGTGATGAATAGTCTAGTCCTTAGCGGCGCTTAAAGACAAAGTATTGGGCTGAGAGTCTTATTGCTTATATCCAGTAAACGATGAAAAAAAGCTCTTATGAAGCATTTATACAGCGTATAAACCATCAATTTCATATCAAAAATTCTCTTTACCCCTTAAGTGGAAACTTTAAGCTTCATAAAACTTTTGAAGCGTGCTCCACATAAGTTTAACGTTCCCTGCAATAGGTACTATGACGTTGCAACTTTATTCCTTCTCTAACAAAGCTGTTTAAGACTCTATTTATAACACAGAAAGAGTCAAAATCCTTTGTAAATATTTGTTTTAAAATGTTAGTGTTTGCAAGAGGCGTAAAAATGCAAGCCGGTAAGTAAATAACAATAAACAGTTGCTCAGTGTGCGCTAAGCCTTGTCTTAAGCTTTTCATGAAGTTTTATGATACGTTTCTTAGGAGGTGGCTACATTGATGCTAGCTAAGTTTCCATCAGGAGAAATAGTCTACTTTTTAAGGTTTCTGTACCCAAATGGTAAAACGGGACCCTATTACTAAGACTCTGCTGTCCGTCCGTCTGTCAGTCTGTCACCAGGCTGTATCTCATGAACCGTAGTACCGTGATAGTCAGGCAGTTGACATTTTCACAGATGATGGTATTTCTGCTGCAGTTATATGACAACACATACTAAAAAAACAGCATAAAATATTTATTTAAGGGGGCTCCATACAGCTAAAATGTTTTTTTTTTTTAATGAAAAAGCGTTTTTATGGATAATGGTACGGAACTTCGTGCACGAGTTCGACTCGCACTTAGCCGGATTTTTTAACCAGTTTTTAACTTTTTTTTAACCGATTCTCGTAAAATTTTCTGAGCAGGTTCGGTAATTATACGAAACTTCAAATTTTTTTCCAAAAAAAAAATATATTCGCTATTTTGGGAAAAATCCAAAACTGACTCTGCAAAAAAAATAAATTATCGAACCTACTCACAAAACTTGAAGAGAATCAGTTAATAAATGCAACCTGTAGAAGAAGACTGAGATCCGGACAAACGAAAGCTTTCTTGAAGAAGCTGAAGCGGAGACGCTTCGCTTGGTCGATATATTTAAACATTTTCGTCTAAGAAATCCTACTAATATTATAAACGCGAAAGTTTGTAAGAATGGATGGATGGATGGATGGATGTATGTTACTCTTTCACGCCAGAACGGCTGAACAGATCTGGATGAAATTTGGCACAAAGACAGATTTTAGTTTAGAATAGCACATAGGATACTTTTTAACCGCGGGTGAAACCGCGGGGCGCACCTAGTTATCACATAATTTTAAAGTACATACCTACACATTCCCAAGTACCTATACCTACTTACATAATTATTCACTTCTATGATTCAGAGCAAAAGCAGTAAACTAAACTATATTAAACTAAACAATAACAAAATCAATGAAGAAACTCCCAGTAACTAGTAACTAGCCCAGTAAATATCCCCATGTTACCAAGTTTCTAACAGTACACCACCTACAGCAAGCCGGCGGCTACAAGCGGTTGTAAACAATGGAATTGCATTATTAATTGAACGCAATGCAATTAAATTACTGTACACCCCGATGTACATGGTGCAATCAGCGCGCAATTACGGACTGTTGAAGTTTCAATTGGCTTTTACTGAGAACTTTTGGCTTCTTTATAAGCAGTTCTGTTAAATATTACTGGCGCTTTTTATTAATAATAACAATATAAGCCTGAAATAAACCTAGCATAAATAACAAATTAAAAATAAACAGAGCTTAAGTCAGTAGCGGGTAAAGTACCCAAAAGGCTGGCAACGTTACCTCGCTGAATAGCAATGCTAATTCGCTGACCGAGGTAAGCACCAGCCCTTTGGTCGTTTCTTCTCTCTATCAGACGCTTTGACAGCTCATTGAAGAGCAACCATGCGCTTGGACTCCAAGGGCCCAAAGTTTCTACCCCAAAAGGCAGAAATATGTATTCATCACCGAGGGATTTATATTTCCGCCTATTATGGGTTACCACCGATTCTGCAGCAACTCCCGCTGTCCTGGAGGGCTGATGAGACGAGGCTGAACTTTTCTCATGGTCACTCTCACACCTATGACGTTTCAAACGAGAGCAACAAGGACGAAAAAAAGTGAGATGAAAATCTTAAATCTCCGAATAGGGCCACTGGAGGTAGATGTTACATGGGATGCCGCCAGTGTGTCGACGCATATGGCATCCCACCAGTGGCCTACCATGACTCCAGGAAATCAATTGTTTTCTTAAATACTTCAAAGACATCTGGAAAGTCAACGTTTTTGTTATAGGTTATTATTGTGTTTAGTAGTTTAACGAAATTTTGTTTTTATATTGGAGAGTAAGAAGCCTCGCCTCTCATGCGAGAGAGTGCAGGTTCGATTTCAGTCAAAGGCATGAACGATTTCGTTCGTTTGTGAACTTTTATTATGTGTGTATTTAATGTCACCTGCTAATTTAACTTAAGCCAGGGAGCCAGGTGGCAGGCTGCCCCGTATCACATTGAATATCGTCCGACGAAGTGTGGGTGTTGTAATACGTCTCTACCAGTCCCCTCGTAGGAAAAGTGTGACGAATTGACGATTTGCTATGTTATGTGAATACTATGTTTATTTTGCGACGGAAATTACTTTTACTGATGTCTAATTTTTAGACAAATGTAAAATTAAAAATTTTAAAAAACTCCGACACAGATTTTCATCAACACCGAGCTTCGTCAAACATAGCTAAGAACACTCACGCCTTATTCCCATTCAAACAAAATAAAAAATCGGTTTATCCGTTTGGGAGCTACGATGCCACACATACACACTCACACATACACACACACACACACACACACACTAACACAGACACGTCAAACTTCTAACACCCCGTCGTTTATGCGTCGGGGTTAAAGAATTAAAACGATGCTAATGATGACTTTGTTAAGTAGCTACTTGTACTTAGTTTCTTTTTCCCAGGTCCACGTCGGTTTCCAAGTGCGACAGAGCTATCAGATGGCAGTGTTCCGCTAACGTGTTCGCTTCGAGTGGTCGCAATCGTCGCTGCGATCGGCCGCGACTTGCAACAATGAGATCTTGTCACACACGTGTGTTCGATGGGGGAGTATTCTAGAACGAAGTAGGTAGGTCTAGAACAGAAAACACGACAAAAATACTTTTTGACAAACGACGCAAAAACGACTAAATGATAAAGTGTGTCTCTCTCTATGTGTGCGTGTGTGTGTGTGTGTGTGTGTAGCTACCGAACAGATGAACCGTTTTGATTTTGTTCTTTGGTTTGAAAGGTGAATTAGTCGAGAGTGTTCTTAGCACACACACACACATTTCTGTTTTGAAACTCCTCCATATTTTGTCAAGCAAAATATGGAGGAGTTAAGTAAGGCTTCTTCAATGAGTATTACAACATATTACAAATAGAAGAACAAAAAACATAAGAAGAAGCAATGATAGCCTAACTGGAGAAGGCCCGCTTCTCAAGCCAGACCAACTCAAACACAGCCGTCGGCACACACCAATTTATTCATTGTGAACATAGTGTGTGCGTATTGTATGTCATCTGCTATGTGACTGGAGCCCGCTGTATGGCGACAGGCTACTAGGCTTTTACCTATTTCTTATTAGGCTGTTAATTCAACTTTACTCTAGGTCAGCGGTCGGCAACCTGTGGCCCGCGGGCCACATGCGGCCCTCGGCCTCCTTTCTTGCGGCCCGCGAGTGTTTTGTACATAAATTAAAAAATCGGGACATTTTGCTCACACGGTCGTCTGTACCCAAACTAAGCAAGGTTTTTACTATAGCTGCCAGAGACAGATAAACATTGATTTTTAGAGATCAGAATTATCTGATCTCTAAAAATCAAATAAATAAAAAACACGAATACATAAATAAATAGATACCTATGGTCAAATATGTATATATAGAAACCTATAGTATTTTGTTTGAACAAGTGCGGCCCGTCACTTGCTAATTTTGGCACTGTGCGGCCCTTGCCTGCCAAAAGGTTGCCGACCGCTGCTCTAGGTTAACGTTTTAGTTGGGTTGTTCCTTACTCATAAACTCATCCACTCTAAAAAACTCATCCTGAATCTATAGATTTCGAAAGGACTGAAAAATGTATGATTCTAAATTTTTGAAGCATAAAATATTTTATTTTGTTGTTGGATAAATCATCACTTATGATAGTTTAACAAATAATAAATGAGAGATCCTTTTTCCCATTTTGTTACGGAACCCTAAAAAGACGAACTGCAATTATTATTACTAGTGTTGCTATTATAGAGTTCAAAGCTCTCACTAAAAAACTATCGACTGACTCTAGGATAGACGCCTCAACCCCCACACTGTCCTTTCCGCGTCCCATTGCATTGCTATCGCTAATTGCAATCGCAGTCATTTTACGGTTACGCATTAGCATTATTGCACTCATATCGATTCGTACTGATCTCTCGAAAGTGTTGCATTGTATCGTAACGAGATTGAGAAATACATTCGTGTTATGAGACATACAATTCTACATTTTGATGCAATTGAATTTTGACGTTTAGTAAAATAACTACGGTTTTGGTAAATTGTATCGATGGCAATGCAACCGCAGATTATATCATAAAAGAAAATGAAAACTTACAACGCACATCAAAGATCTTTACCAACCTAATTCGAATACAACTGATTACATTATAAAAGTAAGAGTAGGGGCTCTGTGAGCTGTAAACCTCGCGGCTGACGTTTGTCTTCCTCTAGGGGCTCCTGTAGTTTGTCTCCTGAAGGGGCTGGCAGAGGTGTAATCTAACACCCACACTTCGCCAGACGATATTCAGTCCCAAATGTGACAGGGGGAGAGCCTGTCGCCATACACCCGGCTCCAGTCATGTAACAGATGACATACAATACGCACATAAAATGTTCACACAATGAACAAATTGGTGCGTGCCGACGACGGCTGGGCTTGAGCTGGTCTGGCTTGAGATATTTTGTAATACTCATAGCAAAAGTACTAAGTTGGTCTTACTTAACTCCTCCATATTTTTACAAGCGTTGATTCCGAAAGAGTTGTGTACATATTCCAGAGTTATCCTTATCATCTGCAAAGAGAACAAATATAAATTAAAAACCTCTCTACACCAAAATTCAAGAGAATTGGTTAAGAAATGCGACCGGTAGACCGGTAGGAAGACAAAGATCCGAACAGAGATATGGACGGAGATCCAGACAGAAATCGGACATACGAAAACATTATTGTCGAAGCTGAAGCATAGATGCTTTGCTCGCTGTTGCGCGCTCGGTCGATAAATAAGTATTCGGGACACTTTTACACACATGCTCGTCTAACCCTAAACTAAGCAACATCTGTGGCTGCCAGAGCCTGATTTACATAATAGTATTATTAGTCTAGAGGTACTAACAAGAATCCTAAATTTAAAAAAAAAAAAATAGTGCGTGGAGTCCCTCCGCGCGGAAGAAGTGAACTTCTGTGTATCTTTCTAGCTACTTGCACGCGTTCTAGTGCCACGCATTCACTCTCGCTCTATCTCTTTCTATTCCCCCTCCCCAGGAGCGTTAAACGCTTAACGCAACCTTGTTGGAAGTCGCATTAGAAGTTTTACTTCAAAAGTCCCCCAAATTCCAATAGATAAGCAACGAATCCTACTCTATCTAAGATAGGAGTAGGATATGTCCCAATCGAATAGCTTGCAAATACAAGGAATAGAGAGTTTGGGTTTCGTGTACACTACAGTACAAACAAGCAGCCATTAACATACCGGTGTCCGACACCGGAAGAGGAGATTCGCACACGGCCCAACCTCCGACATCACACGACGGCGTAGGGATGTGAAATGACAATATCGATAAAATTTGGCACTTTTATAGAGATCGATTGTGACATCTACGAGACTTAATGTATCTAATATTCCGTGATCCTCCTTTGAACACTTGGCAACATGTAGGGAAATAAATTGGTATCTGAAAATCTGGATCTGTAAAAAAAATCGACAAAAATTAGCCGGAACAATGCGGAAATCTTGATTACCCTAAAATCAGTTTTAGAGGAATAAACAATTCTGAATGTTTCTCTCAGTACTATTATAAAATTGTTTTGTAATCGAACGTAAATCGATATAACTACCAGTTATTACAGATCTAAATCAAAGTTTTAAAAAATACTAGCATGATATATTAATTTAAAAATATTTGTAACCGCAACAGTTGTTGGGAATACAATGTTTTTAGTATTGCTATTCTGCATGGATCTTCATTCATGATTATTCACTCGTATACAATTTACAAGTTTTATAAACAGTGTACTCATAAAACTGCATCAACCAAGTCAAATTTCAAGAACTGGAACCATTTAACCGTAGACTGTTAAATCTCATCTCGGGAGCTAGGTAATTATCCTGGCGACACTCCAAAGTGTCGCGCTCATTTCAATTAGCTCTCTTAAATATTCAATGTCTTTAAAATAGGCTGCGCGATTCCACGTCTTACGGAGACGCTAGTTCAGGATCTGTGTTGCTATATGTGAATAATTCTCCAACTTTGGGGACTTAAAATCCTTATTAAATAATTTTTACTTGGATTTATTTTCGAGAGCAAAACAAATAAGTAAGAACGTTGATTGTCTCAGTAGCTTAAAGGTTAAATAAAACTTTTTGACTTGATGTTGTATAACTCATAATTATGTTTTAGACATGTTTAATAGTAAAACGTAATTATGTTAATTTTAATCGAAGTACCTTCTACTTGCTCTGGTAACATTGTAGGAAGTATACAGGTCTGAGACAGTATTAATACAATATTTAGGGAAATTTCATAACGATTCAATACTGGCAACACCGTTCAAAAGTTTCATTACAGCCGAGGTTAATTGTTGACTGGAGTTAGAATGCTGTGGATTTTATTTTTACGACGTCACCTTCTACTTTTACGAGTTATGAAGTCAAAGTGGCCGATCATTGCTCGCAACTAATTAAAGTTTTAATGAAATAAAGCAGTGATTTTGTTTTGCAATTTAAACCAAGAACATAGAGGCGGAGAAATAGTTTATTTAATTATACTTGCTATATTTCATCATACATTTCCATACAAACGCGCTTGTCAAATTTCTTGGAAACCATTTGTCAGTGGTTTCAAAGAAATTTGACAAGCGCGTTTGTATGGAAATTTCAGAGCGTCGCGGGACTGTTAAGGAAGGTTTTGTAAAAGCTTTATGCTTTATGTTATTATTGACATGACTTTCACTTTTTCTATTACTATGAGTTCCCCATATCCTGTGAAAGTTCTAAATTATTTTATCGCTTAACAAAAACACGTGATTGACAGATCAAACAGACAAGAATCTAATCTAAAAATCGCACACGTCCCGTGACTCACCAAAAAACCACACATCACAAACGAGTCGATAATCGATATCGATAACGTCTCGTCAATATTTATTCGCATCGATAGACAAACGCGTGTGGAATGCGCATCACTAGCTAACTTGGACTGATGATCATTGCTCGCGCATGCGCTCTATAAATAATATGTTGTAAAACGATTTTCGATAGATTAATCTGAATCGTGCTCCGTCGTGCGCCGGCGCAGGGATCTATTGTCGATGGACGGTGATTTACAAATGGATAGAGGCGAATGAGTGAACTCTGTTATAAATTAGGTAGCAGCCGCCCACTGATGGTGTTTTCGTAGATATCGGATGTGAAAGCAATAAGATTTACCGGTTCGTTTGACTTATTGACCTTTGACCAGGTGTTTAGATTTTTTTGAGGTTGTTTTGATACCTTTAATGTCTGAAACTTTTATCGTCTAATTACTGGAAAAATAGTATTATTTTTGTTACAAAAAACAGTTCACGATACTGCATAGGACAGTATTGAATCAAATGACACGTCGATGAAACCTAAGTGGAAATCGAAAAAAAAACAATTTCAAATGTAGTTCTCTAATTTTAGGAAACGTGACCAAAATGTGGCCGCGTTGCCCCACTTGACTGCAAGGCTAACTTTCTGCCCGAATTAAAGGTTAGCAAGTATTTTGATCAGGTACAGATTTTTATGGGTAAGTACAACAAAATCACTTGCGAAAAAAGATTAATAAACAAAATTGGATTTTAACATAATATAATGTCGTCACCCCTTTCGCCCGAAGGGGCTGGCAGAGGTGTAATACAACACCCACACGTCGTCGGACGATATTCAATCCCAAACGTGACAAAGGGCGAGCTTGTCGCCAAACACCGGGCTCCAGTCATCTAGCAGATGACATACAATACGCACATAATATGTTCACACACTGAACATATTGGTGCATGTCGTCGGTTGGGTTTGAACCCGCTCCCTTTGACTTAAGAGGCGAGCTTTCTTCAACTAGGCTATCATTGCTATATTTCATTGAATTTAAAAAAAAAATGTAAGTACTCGTAGGTACCTTCTTACTTATAATAACAAAAATGAGATGACTTAATATATTTTTAGACATGCCCATACAGATCTAGCTTAAAATTCCTACCAGTGCCCTAGCCATTTAGCTTCAAACCAAGAACAAGGCAGTCTCGGTATATTCTAGAAATTCGTCTCTCTACGGGAGGCGCACGCGTGTGTCGAAGCGTAATGTGAGCGCACGCTGCATGCTGTGGGAACTATCCGACGGAAATAGACGATTGGCGGATTTATTGCCGGCCATTAGTTCCCTTATTGGCTCAAAGATTTTGTTTTACTTTTCAGATTAAGAAGATAGCTGAAGTGAGGAAGAGCGTAGCGTCAGATGGGAAGACGGGCGGTGAATTAAAGCAATTATGATAGGTATAGCGTGTGAAGGGATTTTGACTGAGTGCGTCTGATTAGATGAATTGAAATATTATTCTTGCCGTCTAAAGATTACCATTCGGTATGCGAGACAATCCTCGGATTTGTCGTCGGCCGCAGCCAAACTAGAATGGAAATTAATGGAATTTATTTGGATATGGAAATTAACTAAATAATAAATTAATCAAATTAATTAATATAATTGTTATTGCACTGCTATTCAGCGAGGTAACGTTGCCAGCCTTTTGGGTACTTTACCCGCGGATACTGACTTGAGCTCTGTTTCTTATTTGCTATTTTTGTTAGGTTTATTTTAGACTTATATTGTTATTTAAGTGATTGAATAAATGACTGCGTCAATAATTAATGTAAATTAATTTATTAATCCAAATTCTTAATGGACAACGAACCTCGCAGATTCGAATGGGCCACGAACCTTGTAGAACATTCACATGCAGATTATATCGCCAATGACAAATCCGCCAGATTGTCTCGCATAGTAAATGGTGAACGTAAAAGAGTTTTACAGGATACTAGCTTTCGCCAGTGGTTTTGCCCGTGTGGCCTACAGGAAACAAGCCGATCTCATTGGATGCCTACACCAAAGACTTTACAAATAACACACAACAAGTTTCTAAGACCAGTGGTTTAAGCTGTGCGTTGATATAGGTATTTGACAGTAGTTTTTCATTTTATAAAAATAGAAGATTGCTTTTGGCGATAATGCCGCTGTTAATGATTAGGCAGACAGATTAAGGCTACATTCAGCTCTATTTACTGCGGGCCAAGCCATGCCGTGAAATGATCTGGGGGGCTATTCCTGCGCGTGAGATGAGATGAGATTTTATCTTGGTCACTCTCACACCTATGACGTTTCAAACGAGAGCAACAAGGACGAAAAAAAGTGAGATGAAAATCTCAAATCTCCGAATAAGGCTACTCGTCATGTTTCGGGATGTAATCCGGTGTAACCGTTAACGGTCTGAGCAGTAGCGCACTTGTAGCGCCTCACTCAACTGCCGTCTTTGTACATCTTCACTCTACAAAAGTTCAAGGCTAGAGTGAATAAGTACCTTATAGGTCGTTGTGCTCCATCTTAGACCACAACGTCGCTTAACATCAGACGAGTTGGTGGTCAAACGCCGACCTATTCTACATTAAAAAAAAGAAAGAAAGAATCTAATTACTACTATACTCTATTATCTACTTACAAGTCTCTTAAGTGAAAAAAAGTGTATGTCCAGTTAAATAAATAAAATAAATAAATAAATTCGGGACACTTCTACACACGGTCGCCTGACCTGAAACTAAGCTAAACTTTTTTATACATACTTAAATAGATATTAACACCCTGACATAGAACAAACACTAATGTTCATCACATGAATGTTTGCTCTAGGTGGGAATCGAACCCACGCCCCCACGCTCAGAAGGCAGGTTCACTACCAACTGAGCCACCGAGGCAGTTACCATGTTGAACTTCAAACATCTTCTAAATCAAACTCTCGCCATTTCTCTTCAAGAGAAATAAACTAGAAATAGAAATAGAAATAGTTTTATTTACCAAACACATTACATTAAACCTTAAAAACTAAACTTATAAATAAATAAAAACGAGCTACACTAAAGAATGTTTATAAGGTCAGCAGAGTGCTTGAGAGTACTGCACTAGGCGAACCTGTATCGCAGGACTCTCGACGGCTGCGTTTAATGCTAAGTGAAAAACTAGATATGGTGCGGAAATGGTACATAGTGCAATTAATGAAATGATTTTACAGAATTCAAAAGTGAAGAACAAAGCCCACTTTACATACGAAACTACTAAATAACTAAACATTCGAATACCGCTGTAATCGAGATCACGACTCGAATACTCGATCCTTTGTGCGGATCGATGCGATCCATCGATCGGCGACGCGCCGTGTGCGCATGTATTATGTGCAGGCATTGCTTAGAAGGGCCGTTTGCACCAATTGGAAATTGTTGTTTGTTGCTTACTTATGATTAAGTTTACTTACACTTTGGCAAAAATAAAATAATTAAAAATATCTAGATACCTATGTGTAATATCATTGCTTAGAAAGACTACTTGCACCAATTGGAAAATGTTTTTTTTTTTTTTTTAAGTAGAATAAGCCGGCGTTTGACCACCAACTCGCCCGATGTTAAGCGACATTGTGGTCTAAGATGGAGCACGACGACCTATAAGGTACTTATTCACTCTAGCCTTAAATATTTGCAGAGTAAAGAAGCCCAAAGACGGCAGTTGAGAGTGCGCCACAAGGGCGCCACTGCTCAGACCCGTCTTCGGAACGGTTACACCGGACCACATCCCGAAACACGACTAGGTCATTTCACGGCATGGCTTGGTCCGGTGGGTGGTAACTAGCCACGGCCGAAGCCTCCCACCAGAGTTTGCTACCCGGTTAGCACTACCCGGGGACCACGTGTAGGGAATCAGAATAGAGTACACTCCTACGGACGTGGGTAGCTCAGCCCCCAAAAATTATTGGTTTAGTTTAGTTTTGTTAGTTTATTGGTTGCTTACTCTTGATTAAGTTTACTTACTTTAAGGTAAAAATAAAATAACAAACTTTGGTAAAATTAAAATAACTACAAATACGCATAATATTGAGGTACATTTTAGTTAGGTTTAGTTTTGAAAAAATATGTAAGTTCAGACAATATGACATTTTGAGAACGTGAAATAGTACCTACGCCGAGAGGGTTCAGCATTATTTACATTTTTGTTAGGCTCAGTTTTGAATAGTTAGAAATAGTTAGTTAGATAAGTTCAGAAATCTCCCTCTCTCTCTATAAGTGGCAATCAACCAGTAAATTAATTTTTTACTATTTTTTCTTTTATACTAACACATAAGTTCACAACTTTTGCTAAATATTTTATTTAAAGTAGTAGGTATTATCAATAACAGGATTTAAAGTAGTTAGTATTCTTTACAATTAATATTACTTTGATTCTTCACATACTATCAAATAATTACAAAACCACTAAGCTTAGAAATTCTTAAAATAAATTAATTTAACCCTAACCTAAATTTTTTCAGTAAACTCCAACAAGACCCTTGCACTTCAAAATCACTTTTTACCCAGCAATTACACAAAATCAAATCACGATAGCAAAAATAACTAACCGTCTGCTAACCACCGTTTAACCTCACTTAAACCGGCCCTTGCACGCGTAGAAACCCGATAGGCATCTACCAATGGCATCGTTAGTTACTCCGAGATAGCTATTGCGGGCATTTGGTTGAAATTAACAATTACGCCTGGACATTTGTTTGTATGGCGCGGAGAGGCGGACGGAATGTGATTGGGACTGTGAGCTAAGTGGCTTCAGATCTTTGTATACACTGAACTGAGAATGAAAGGTACAAGACGGAAATATCGCTAGATCGATTGGGCTTGGGTTACTTTGTACTAAACAAATTAAATATACGTAATAAATATACGTAGCTCAAAGCTAGAGTGAATAAGTACCTTATAGGTCGTCGTGCTCCATCTTAGACCACACCGTCGCTTAACATCAGGCGAGTTGGTGGTCAAACGCCGACCTATTCTACATAAAAAAAAAAAAATTAAACATCATTAAAAGCATTTATTGGTAACTAGCAACCTGTCCCGGTTTCGCACGGTACGTACTTACCTAAAAACCTTCAGTCAGTATAGTGAAATAAACCGCTTAAACTTAAGAGAGAAACTTAGAACAAACCAGACGATTTACTAAACCATCTCACGTGTGTGCTTCAAGCAATCCCAAAAAAGAAAAGCGTAACCAAAAAACCAAGCTTGGGAAACTATTAATCCCTTCCGTGACGGAGCCAGTCGAGTGTAAACTATACGTAAAATGTTAGACTATTCTTGACCAATGAAAGTAATGTTTACACTGGAACCGACATCTGGAATTAGAAGTTTTGAACGCGGATCTAAGACTAGTGTGCCAAATGCACAACTTACTCTGTCTAACCAAAAAACACGCAAACATTAGCACACAACAAAATGAGAAATTTAAAATGTCTGTGTGTTAATAATAATTAAACAAAGTACTAGTTTTGATTGTAGGAATTAATACCTAAGGATGTCATTTTACTCGTCAAAATCACCAGAACACAAGTTTGCAAAAGTTCAGAAGAAAATTTGGGTCTTCATTCAAAGTTGATCACGTGACTAATTATTTTGGATGGAGACTTAGGTAAGTAGGTATTTTCTTTCGAATTTTGCAAACTTTCTGTTCTAAAAGTTGTTCAGTTTGACGTATAGAACAACACCTTTAAATATCCCTTTACATCAAAAACCAGCACCTTGTAAACCAAACCTAACATAACAATAAAACACACACACACACACTATAAAAATTATACATTATTTGTGATATAAATTGTTCACGTGTAGTGTCAGTTAGTTTCATGTTTAATGCCTCTGTTTTTTGCCTATTCTTCAGAGTAGTGGCTCTTTTTCCGAACAAGGCAGTCGAGTCTATTGTAAAACTTTGACGTTCATAAGTGTACCTTTGATACCCAAATTGGATAAAAACATTTTGACTTTTGACTTTTTCGATAGCCTAGAATAAGTGCACTCGACACAATGCTCCCTAGTCCGCGTTCAAAAACTGTAGTCCAAGATGTCAGTTCCAGTAAAAATATTGATTTCGTTGAAACGTTAGACAAGTTTTGACATCATTTCACGTTGATCAACGGGTCGATTCAAAAACGAAGCGAAGTTCTCAATGCGACTCGTTTTATGAATGAAATAAGATTTTTTCCGCAGCACCGCGACCAATACGTGCTTTCCTTTCCGGCTTCATCTTATACGCTAGGATGCAGTAGATCAACTTTGGCTTTTTCTATTTAAGAATGATTAAGCACAAAAGTGACCATTATGACTACTGTGTGGTATTATTACAAGCAAATTCAATTGTGTCATCTTTGTGTATAAATATTTTTAATGTAAAAAACAAATTATTTTTATTTGGATTAAATAACGCTTCTCATGCACAGCAAACTCTAAAAGAGCTATACCTAAGTACTCAAATAAAGAGCCCAATTTTAATGTAAAAAGTGTAGTATTTACCTATCTCTCTCTACCCATGATAAAAAAACAAAGACTAGCATTCCAGGAGTTGACACCCAACTGCGTCACTCTTCATCGTCTCTCTCTTGTAAATTACTTATTCCTGTCTTGCATAGAATCGTTTGACGTCACTGCGTGTCACCAACGTGACCTTTTTTGTCTCTGGACTATACCTGGCGTAGTGTTTATTATTATATCACCTACTTACTCTAGATTAGGAATAACGTCAATGAACCTAAAGTACCTTTATTTTTAAGTACCTTTTTTAAGTAATTAATCCTAAGTACCTACCAGCATATTTATTTTATTCTCAAGCTCTACTACTGTCTCAGTCAGTTTAAGTCTATATACGACGTGCATTCATTTCGATTACATTTTTTAATTCCGTTTCGAACTATCACACTTTCATTTATCACTCTATCCTCGTCTTTTACCCCTCACTTTAGAGTTTAGTTTCGTGTGACACTAATTTCCTAGTGTGCGTGTTTTATAGGTTTCTTTGAGACTTTGTGGCAACGTCTTCTACGAGCTCTCGAACGCAGATGTGGCTTGAGTAATGAGATTTTATTTGCAAAAGGTGGTTAAAAAGAAACCGATGAAGAAACCGAAGAAGCCGAGAAACTGAATGGTTTTATGTTTTTTAATGTATTATTTTTAATTTGTTCGATGGTTATAATCGGGATGTCTTCAAGTCTTGAACATACCACGATTTTCTACCCACGCACACGATTACTTAAGTCGCTTCATTTAGAGTTGAAAATCGTATATCATATTTGATGGTAAAATGAGATTGGCGCGTAAAATTTCATTTTTTTGCTAGTTTTAGTGGTATTATCCGTAATAAGAACACCAATAAGCATAAGTTGCTGGGTTAAACTTTAGAGAACTAATCTGGCTATTTGATAATTGAAAAAAAAATGTGCTAAAAATTTAGAGAACTACGCTCAAACAGTTTTTTAAGACGATGCTTCTTCTAAAAAAAATCCACAATGAGAAAGATTTTCAAGTTCTACTTCGGTTAAACTGATTTTAGTTGTTTTTTCTGTCAGCTGTATTTTTTTGCATCCGATCATCACAACTCTTCTTATCAAACTAGGTGCAAAAAATACTTGTTTTCGTTGATTTCGTGTAATAACGGGCCTTAAGCAAACGCGATCCGTCGTAGACCGCATTAGTGTTTAACATCAGACGCGAAGCCTGCCAAACGCAAGCCTATTACTGAATCAATAAATCTCCTTCTTGCGCGGTCGGATAAAAACAAAAAAAAACAGTGCGTTGTATTTCGTCGTCATAAAATTTGGTTTCGCATTATTTTAAGCTTACAAATTACTTGTATATGATTGAGAGACTAATCGAAGCTATAAAATGATCTAGCATAAAACATATCGTCACGCCTTTCCCCCGAGAGGGCGGGAGGTGTAATACAACACCCACAGTTCGCCGGAAGATGTTAAATCCCAAATGTGACAGGGGGCGACCCTGTCGCCATTCACCGGGCTCAAATCATGTAGCAGATAACAAACAATACGCACATATGTTCACATAATTTACAAATTGGTGCGTGCCGTCAGCTGGGATTGAACCCGCTCCCTCTGGCTTGAGAGGCGGGCCTTCTCCAACTGGGCCATCATTGCTGTTTAATTAACAAGTTAACATTATTAAAAGAAAAACAAAAAACTCGGCTGCAAAATGTTGTACTCTGTCACTTCCACTATCAAGACGATTCAATAGACACCTCACATGTCGAAATCCGTCAAGCTGTTTAGGCTGTAGGGCGTGCCAAAGAAACCTCACACATCCATACCCACATACACACATACATACTTAGCTGCAACAACAACACAGCCTTAAAACGGTGAATACAATAAAAATACAATTGCTAACATTTTAAATTTATCCTAGTGAAAAAAAAATGCTTGCAGCTCCTACAGTAGATGGACCTATATCGCAATAAGTACAATAGCTGCAAAAACTGTCTCCGCACAATCCTAACTAGGCTAATAGCAGTCATGTGGAAAAGTTTATTGCGACAAATCTTATCCAATACTGGTTTATGTAAGCTCTATGTGAAAATAGACTTAAAAAATATTGCTAAATGCCGACCTGGTAAGTATTTATTTGTATTTTTGTGACTGTCCTTCTTATATAATTTTGGCTTGAACGATCTCAATCGGCACAAAAAGAACTAACTTTTTTTTTATGTAGAATAGTTCGGCGTTTGACCACCAACTCGCCTGATGTTAAGCGACGTTGTGGTCTAAAATGGAGCACGACAACCTATAAGGTACTTATTCACTCTAGCCTTGAAGTTTACTAGAGTGAAGAAGTACAAAGACGGCAGTTGAGTGAGGCGCTACAAGTGCGCTACTGCTCAGACCCGTCTTCGGAACGGTTACACCGGACAACATCCCGAAACACGACTATGTAATTTCACGGCATGGCTTGGTCCGGTGGGTGGTAACTAGCCACGGCCGAAGCCTCCCACCAGAGTTTGCTACCCGGTTAGCACTACCCGGGGACCACGTGTAGGGAAGCAGAATAGAGTACACTCCTACGGACGTTGGGTAGCTCAGCCCCTAAAACTAGTGGCTCTGTGAGTTGATGACCTCGCAGCCGACGTTTCGTCCTCCTCTTCGGGTCGCATTCGTCAACTGATTCTTGTGAAAGTTTCTGAACAGTTTAAATAATTATACAGAACACGTTGCGCTCCGCAGTTTCACGCTCGGTTAAAAAGTATTCTATGTGCTATTCTAGACTATAATCTATCTCTGTGCCAAATTTCATCCAGATCTGTTCAGCCGTTCTGGCGGGAAAGAGTGACAAACATCCATCCATCCATCCATTCTTACAAACTTTCGCGTTTATAAATTTAGTAAGATTATTTTAAATCAATTTTTGTTTTTTTTTTTCATAATTGCGGAGATGTGATTTTTTTGGATTAAAAAAACACATTTGTAGTAGAGGTTTTAGGCATTTTATTTCCTAGCGGAAGTACGAATAGTATAAGTACAAATGGCTCAGTAAGTTTTTTTTATTTTTGTTATCGTTTTATATAAATTGTGGGTCCATCTCGAGCATTCATGCTCACTATCGAAGGCACCTTCTTGCGGCGGCGTCGTGTGTCGGGTCGTTCTCTTCCCTCAAATATGGTTGAGGAGAGCGATGGCTGGCACATGCGTCATACTCGTGATCGGGTGCTGCTTGCGGGTCGCTGGTCTGCTCGTGGTGTACTCACAATGCATTAAGTAAATCTGAAAACCTTTAACCTAACCTTAGATTAAGACTTAATAACTAACCCCCCTCTACCTGTATTTCGCTTAAATAATAATTTAAGATTTATGTTATAAAAAGTCACGGTCCCCGGAGTCCGTGGAGTGTAATTTTTTAAATAAAAAAAAATAAAAAAAATAATAATAGCTCAGTACGAGTTTTTTTGTGAATGACTAATGCTGTTGGCCACTGCAATGAGGCCTCTACAGCGTACCGGACGTAAGAAGGCCTCAGTGGCCAACAGCACAGTTGGTGGTATGTCTATTAAGTTAGTGATCTCTACTCCCTACTAGACATCATACTCCCTACTAGACACGATAGGGAGTAGACTTTTTTTAAGAGTAGACTAGACATACGACCAACTTGACTAAGCTGTTTATTGCTTCTGCTAAGGACTATAATGCCTTACCAGCGCCTTTTTTTTTATTTAACTTGGAAATCTTCCAGATGAGAGTGAATGAGCACCTTATAAAGGTCTTCGTGCTCTATCTTAGGCCAAAACGACATTACATCAGGCGAGTTGGTAGTCAAACCTCAAGATAATCTAACTTTTTACCCGACTGCGCAAAAAAAAGGGTTGTGCTTTTCGAGTGTAGTATGTATGGATGTGGGTATGCATATGTATGTATGAGGTTTCTTTGGCACGCCCTACAGCCTAAACAGCTTGATGTATTTCGACATGTGAGGTGTCATTTGAATCGTCTTGATAGTGGAAGTGACGTAGGATACAACATTTTGCAGCCGGGTTTTTTTTTCTTGTATTTATGTTACTTGTTCTAACATAAAGATGTGAAAGTTAGTTTTTTCGACTATTTAATTTTGTTTGCTATGCATTCACACCTTATCGACTCATCCAATCATCATGAAATTTTGCATACACATTGTCAGTGCTACATATAAGGACATACTAATATCTTTCACCCCGAAAAAGTTCTATGTATAAAAAAAAAGAGTGTGTGTACATAAGTACACGCGTTAGAAGTTATACTTCTTTGGCGTTTGAAAAAAAAAAAACTAAAAAGCAAGTGGTGATTAACGATAAATATTAAAATTAATCAAAAATATATTATTTAAATAAAAAAGGTTTTATTAACGTATTTTTTTTTGTACTCTTACGAAACACGTGTTCTAAATATAAAAATACTAGAATATACAACTTGAACATAGTTATCAATTTTCATGCCACCTAGAATTAACTTCACGATGTAGAATTTATGTGTCGGTGTGCGCGCGCATCGTAAAAATTCACTCTCATCATTTTTCTCTATCGCGCCAAAAGAAGTACATATAACTTCAAAAATAATACATACTTGTAATTAATTACACAACAAAAAGTAAAACGGAAGCGGTCCGCTTTCACAAGACGGTACAATTGGGCATGAAATGAGCTGCGAGCTCCCGCGTTACGCAGCGCCTCTGTATTGAGGTTCTTTTATTTTATAGCTGGAACGTTTTTAAAATTTGAGATTAGATTTTCGATGGTAAGTGGTTATTGAGTAAATACGTTTCTGAACTAAAAAATGAGAAATATGCTTTTAAGAGCGTTTAACCGGCGTTATTGCTATCTCGCTCGCACAATTCAACGTTTTTGAAAATAAATAATGGCTGAGTTGGCAATTGAAAAATTTTGCCTGGTAACTATTTAGTTTATAGTAAAACGGTTATTTTAAACTAATTTTAGTTTTCATACCGTTTTCTTAGACGGAGAAAAAGATCATAATTTTTTTATTGTTTTTAATGTTCGATCTCTCCGTACAATTGATAGGTATAGAAACTAAAATTAGTTTAAAGTAACCGTTATATTATAAACTAAATAGTTATCAGGCAACATTTTTCAATTGCCAACTCAGCCATTATTTATTTTCAAAAACGTTGAATTGTGCGAGCGAGATAGCAATAACGCCGGTTAAACGTTCTTAAAAGCATATTTCTCATTTTTTAGTTCAGAAACGTATTTACTCAATAACCACTTACCATCGAAAATCTAATCTCAAATTTTAAAATTTGATTCAAAAACGTTGAATTGTTCGAGCGAGATAGCAATAACACTGTTAAATTAATGAACCCAAACCCAAGGCTAGGTGGAAAAATGTAATACGTAATGTAGAGGAGTGTGAGGATTTAGACAACAACAGAACAAAGTGGAGAAGAAGAGTAAGGAAAGACTCCACCTACATGTGAGATACACAGTCAGAAAGAGAGAGATATCTTTGCAATTTACTGCCTATTACTTAATGCAAATAGGTAAAAGTTAAACGCGACTCAAATGTAGAAATCAGCTACCACACTTCACATCCGTATTCGCAGACACCGTATTACCACCTTCCGTCATGTGCCATAATTGGTAAGCAATCCGACCAACTAGACTCAACTGTAATACCAGTAAGGACGTTTTGTGAACTGCAATAGAAGTGTAATTTTTATACCGTAGTGACGTAATGTCAAATGTGACCTTTCAGGGCTACAGCTGAAATGACTAAATGGGACGAAAGAGTATCATAAGCATAATTTTGTTCTCAATTGTTTCAAATAATCAAACCAAAACAATTTTAAAGATTTGTCTTACTTTAAAATGAAAAACGGACTATCTCATTCAATAAAAAAAAACATCATCATAACTGTAATAGAGTTATCATCGTTGATTGTTAATATTTTATTTATTCTCTTGCTTTGTAGTCAATACAATTTTAATTTTGTGATACTTTTCGAAACGAAAACTTTTGATACAATCCCAATTCGTCGTTCTTTTGTCTTTCGTTGCCTTTCATTTATTTTTCAGAATTGCTGTTTGATATTGGTAATTGAATTGATTTACTGTCAATACAATATGAACTAGGTGCGTACTCGTATTATACAACTCGCACAATAATATATAATCAGGTAATGCGCTTGTACGTTTGTAATGATAGTGGGATACGCACATGCGGTGGTCGAGGGCGGATTTTGCTATCAACCTGGGTAGGTTGGGGTAAAACGTGACATTTCAAGTAGATAATTAGTTTAAGGTAAGAAGGTTTTGCTTTACACTGGTGTCTTCTAATAAAATACTTTTGTTAGACATAACATTTTGTTGTACTTTTAACTTTTGTTAATACATACTTTACAACGAAGTTTTTGGAGATTTTTTTTTGAAATGGAAATCAGATTTTACTACGAGTATTCTGCGAGAGTTTTAGAATACATGTAGCATTTTCATAACAATCTAAATAAACCAAAAATGTTAAAAATTCCTACTCTAGCCTATCTAAATTATGTCTGCATATTTTATTAACCGACGAAACGGAGATGGTTTGCAAGTCGACGCGTATGCATATTTTTTTTTTGTATGATCACGCATAACTTTTTACAGTGTTGTCCGATTTTGATCATTATTTTTTACGTTATAATATTCATTTTCGATTTTTGAGGAAAACAAAAACACTACAACTCCAGCAATACCTTAACATAACGGTAAGAATAATTAATACTTTACCATAGCCATGAGTACAGTGTAATTTTCCCTAATTGGAAATAAAACTTTTATTACAAGCCTCACTCGTCTTACCCCGACCTCCCCGCCACTTGACACGGTTCCTTCTATAATTGTGGCAATTTACTCTACCGCAGTCGTTCGCTACATTTATATGTAGCATTGTAGAACCATGTCACAATCATAATTGCAGGCCTTGACATTATTCTTTGATATTTTTTATTGTCTTTTGCAGGTTTTTGTATTTTTCATAAGAAGGGAATAATATTGCTCCTACTTGATAACCTATGTTTATAAACAAAGTGTTTACGTAGCAGATCACAAACCAAGAGTTTTCGTTTTTGCTAAATTTTAGAGTAAGATGAAACGTCATGATACATGTAGTAGGTACATAATTTTCATACAATTGCCAGTAATGTATGAAAATTAGTCCTCCTGAACTTATAAAGTTACATTCCTTTTTAGTGTTCCGCAGCAATTTGAAGAAACCTAATGAGTAGTTTTATTTCCTTAAAATTTCTTTACTTATAATATTAGTCTAATTAACTTCGTCAGAAGCATGCGGTCTTTTCAAAATTTAGTTAGCCAAAGTTCTAAAACATTTTGAGTGACATTCCGGACACAGTGTCCCAAGCCCCAAAACCTTGTATTCGATATGACACCAAGCCAAACTGAAACCCTTATTACGACAAAGTACTAAATGCGTGTGTAGTTGGTCATGTCAATACATATCGACGTAATGTTGCCCAAGTACGATTGAGCTATACGCCAACAATTATTCAGTGTATTTATGCCAGTTTCACTAAGTGTTGTGTGCAGAAAATGTCCCTTAGGGGCATGGATATGTGAGACACGCGATATTTAGATATTTTCCTACACTATATTTAGAGACCTAATAAGCACCTCTACACACGTCACATTTAGCTACAAGAGAGTAAGAATTTTCGATAGATTTTAGTAAAAATAAATCTCACTAAAATCTAAAAAACCGAAAGTCTGGAAACATTGATGGTACTTAGATGGATGTTTCTTAGTCAATCACGGCTGTACAAATCCATATGAAATGTGGCACAGAGATAGATTATAGTGTGGATAGCTAGCAATATACTAATACTTTTTAACCGCTGGCTACATCGCAGGGCGCATCTAGTACGAAAAATGTTCAGGACATTTTTGCGTTTGTAATATGGCTGCCAGAGACTAATTTACATACATGCATATTTTCTAAATACATATCACGCCTTTCCCCCAAAGGGGCTGGCAGAGGTACAACTCTGGCACACCTGGCAAAATGTGGGTGCCATACACAGCACCCACACGTCGCCGGAAGATATTCAGTCCCAACTATGACAGAGGGTGAGCCTGTAGTCATACACCGGGCTTCAATTACGTAGCAGAGAACATTAAATACGCACATAATATGATAACACAATGAACAAATTGGTGCGTGCCGTCAGCTGGTTCCTAACCTGCCCTCTGATTTGAGGGGTGAACTTTCTTCGACCAGGCTATCATCTACTAACTATCTATATACTAACTATCATCGTTAAATCTCTTACCTTTTTAAAATAAATAGAAGCTTAAATAGATATTAACAGCCAAACACAATTTTTCATAACATACATAAATGTTTGCCCTAGAATCCCTAGATGGAAATCGAACCCACGCCCCCAAGCTAAGAAGGCAGACTCGCTACCAACTGAGCCCCAGAGGCAGATACTTAGAGTTACGAGGCATACTCGGTTATCGAATTTTTTTAAATCTTTTAAATTTTAAATTTTGATTAAGTAATTATGTCTTTTAAGCATGTTGTGGTCTAAAGACATCAAACTGTTCACCCGTTTCTATCTCTCTGGTAAAAAATTCTTTGGTGTCACTGGCAAAGTGTCCAGGAGAGCAAAATCAACGAGAAGCAAGGATGCGGAAGTATACTTGGAGTAAATTTACTTTTTAGTTAAATTAATTATTAGCCAATGTAAAGTTAAATAAGTTAAAGTTGTTTTTATTTTTGACCGATGACACTGATCATCCTCCTCGATATATTTGTCAACAAGCTGCGTGGTCAAAAGTATCCTATCAGCCATTCCGGGTTATAATCTATCTCTGTTCCAAATTTCATCAAAATCCATTCAGCCGTTCTGGCGTGATTGAGTAACATTCATTCTATCTATTCATACGAACTTCCCCATTTCTAAAATTTAATTAGTGTTAAGGTAAATCTCGTTAATTTCGGTTATGCGTATTATTTAGAACTACATAATATATATCTTGTTTTGTAGAAAAATATTTTTCAAGTTTTTTAACTTTAAATATCGTCACGTCTTTTTTTCCGAAGGGGCTGGCAGAGGTGTACAACACCCACACTTCACCGGACGATATTCAGTCCCAAATATTACAAAGGGCCAGCCTGTTATCATACACTGGGCTCTAGTTACGTAGGAGATGACATTAACTACGCACGTATGTTTACACAATGAACGAATTGGTGCGTGCCTGGCTGGGTCTGAACCCGCTCTCTCTGGTTTTTTTAAGTTCCTTTTATTTTGATAAAATCATGTTGCATAAACCTTCGTCAACATCACACAACATTGTCAGCATCTATACAATCATTACAGCTCAATCACAAATTAAAGCGCATCAAAAGATTCATAAATAAGTCGGCGCACGCGCTATCGCTCGAGCCCATCGCGATTGTTTGTCAACTCCTGTCAGTGGTTGACAAATTGACAGCTTTGACAGATCTGATGTTATACTTCACTTTGACAAGGTAGAGACGTTGGTGGAGATAATGGTGATCAATTAGGTATTGATAATGTTAACAATTATTATTTTGTAGGTCCGGGTTGTAATCAAATGTCAATTATTTTAGCTAGTTGATTGAATCAGGCGTTAGTTTGCGGAAGTTCATCTTTAAAATTGTTACTTGAACTAATATCTAGTGTATTTCTGCTTTAACGTCGCATTAGGTACATCAAGGGATATGAATTTCGTATTCTATTTTTAATTGTATTAATTTTTGATAGAATTAATATTTGAGCAACTTTCATGACATTATTTCTGTTAAATAGATATTAGTTAGCTAGATTATATTAGCTAGATATTAGTTCAAGTTACAATTAGTTTAGCAGTGTGAAGTGAAAATTAAAAACATAAATTTCATGGAAGTAAATACAAAAATATAGGAAAAATTTACCCCCTTCCTAATAAAAGTCAAGGTCTCGGAATAGTCCAACGAACGGAAAGTGGAAGAGATCGCTTTTAGTGATAAGGCCGCCAGTTGTTACACTATATAATAAGTTTTTTATAATTTTCCTCTTGTTGTTTTGTTATTTGTGGTGTGAACAATAAAGAGTTTATCTATCTATCTACTCTAGAACATAGCTATCCCAAAAGTAGTATCAGAAATATACTACAAGTTTAGCTGTGGCTCCCGTATAGGCTTGCTAAGCCATGAGCGCAGATGCAATCGATCGGACTCTATTGGCAATATTATGAAGTCAAAAGTAGCTCTGTCTGTCTCTCTGTCTATTTGTAGGCTTTTCGCGGCTAAGCGACTGAACATATTTTGATGAAATTTAATAATTAGTTACAGTGTTTTCACGAGGAGTTTTCGGGTGCTATTTTCTAAATAAATACGAACAAAGGGTCTTGTCTCATTTATGTTACGAGGCCAATGATGATGATCACTTAAAAACCTTTTTAAGGTAAACGGTTTTAATCTAATAATGTTATATTGTCACAAGAATCCAAATGTGTGTGCAAAATTTCAAAAGAATCTATCAAGTTGAGAAGTAGCTTAAAAAACTGTGGCCAGATTTGAATGAAACAAGAAACTAAAAAACATACTAGTAATAAAGGTTAATAAAACTCGTTAATAAATGTCTGTTATTCAGAAGTAAACATTGTCCATATTCTAGATCCAATAAAGCTAATCTCAATCTGATTAAGCGCCAATTTTCATCTTTCCTCCAGTTTCAATCTAGCGTTCTAATACTCCACTATCCGATAGTAGGAATCGTGGTCCGACTACCGTTTCTGTTATTGTTCAATATGTTTCCAATAATCCAGTTTCGATTACTTACTTCGAAAGTACCGTTTCGCACGATCCTAGGATAGAAAGTGGTCTGTGCGTGTGTCTACCCTCAAATCAGCTCAGTTGCGGAGTTCGCGCACGCTCTTAATTTCTTCGGATTCTAACATGAAACAGTCTAGTTACATTAATTTCCAAAAGAGTAGAATTAAGTTTTCATACTTTTTTCATAACCTCAAACGGCGCAAGTATGCACATCTTGACCGAGTGTGCATGTTTGCTCCGTTTGGGGTAGAGACGATGGGTCCGGCCGCTTTGGGGCTTTTTCGTGACCTGGCCAGGTGATTGGTGGAAGCGTCGGGTGTCCAGAATGCTGGCTTTTACTTCGCACAGAAGCTGAGCATTGTCATTCAACGTGGCAATGCCGCCAGCATTCTGGGGACCTGTCCTTCTACTAATGGTTTTTAGTTTAAATTTTTGTGATTTATTTAGTTATTTTAAGTTCTAGTTTTTAGTTAATAGTTTAAGTTTTCTTTAATTTTCTGTTTTGATTTTAAGTTGTGTACAAATAAATATCATCAGTTTTCATACTACATAATATATTATATTTATAGCTATGTATCTGTTGGGTTTCGTATGATTATGCTAATTTATTTATTCCACCATTCGTCTTTTGGAGTGAAACTTCTAATGCGACTTCCAACAAGGTTGCGTTAAACGTTTAACGTGTGTGTGTGTCTGTGGCATCGTAGCTCACGAACGGATGAACCGATATTGATTTTGTTTTTTATTTTGTTTGAAAGGTGAATAATTAGTCGAGAGCGTTTTTATATAAAATTATTTAAAAAAAGCTATATTTGAATAAAAATCGGTGTTAGTAGTTATAGTTTTTTTTCAATTTTTAATTTTTACTTCTTGTATAATAATCATACCAACTGAATGCCAACAATGCCAATATGAATAACAGTTGACATTTTTGCTGTAGCTCGATGAAGTTTGATTACAGATCAAAACAATTTAGCTAATGAAACCTGGTCTCCAAAGTAAGTTTCGTAAAAGTAGTTAATACAGTTATGACGTCTTATTTTAAAACTTAGGTAACACGCAATTTGGACTAAGTCTAGACAGAACAAAAAACGTTACGAAATCCAGTCTAAGAAGTAACAGGCAATTAAGATTTTATTTTATTTGGTGTCTTAGTCTCGTTAATTTTCTTTTTCTTGTCCAAAACTTTTTTGGCTCGAATCATTGCAAACTTTTTTTTTACACGTACTTAGGTAAAGATGGCAATCAGTATTTTTTAATGTAGGACTAATTTACCTACAGCTGGCTAAAAACATGTTAAAAAAACGAGGTCTAGCATTCCGGTAGCAAACACGTAATGACGTCACTCGTCATCGTCTTCCGTCTCTTTCGAACTATTTGTAGATGACTAATTTCGGTCTCACTTATGCATCGATTGACGTCACTACGTGTTGCCCACGTGACCGGAATGCCATACCTTACCTTATACCATGATTATGAGAGGAGGAGGAGAGGGGGAGGAGGAGAGAAGGAGGTGGAGAGGAGGAGGAGGAGAGGAGGAGATTATTATGCCATGGCTAAGCATACAATAATCAATAGCCAGTACGTACCCTAAAATTACTTTTGTAATTCTTATCAAGCATAAAATCGTCTGCTTTCACAAGACTTTATTATCTTATTTATTTATTTTTTTTTATTTTTTGGTCTGTTACTCACTCTTAGGCCCGTATGCTAATTAATAATAATAATAATAAAACTTTATTTCAGACTCGGGGATCCATAATACACTATAAAAAAGAATAAATTAAAACAGAAGAATAATATTAAAAACGCGCTCAGTCATTAATCTCGATTTGAAACTGGTTTTACAATACATAAAAACAGCTTAAAAACGAGATTCATGACTGAGCGTCGTTTTAGCATACAGGCATTGGATTACGAACATTTTTACAACCTATGACTCAAAATGTTTCATTTCATACCCACTTTTTGTCAAACTCTATATTATGTCTTCAGTGTCATACATAGCTAACAGAACTTTACAGTCGTTCTGCTTAACTTGACTTAAGGTTTACGTTAAACGGTCGCCGAGAGCGTTATATCAGTTTGAATAAATCATGGTACGGAGACAGCAACCATGTAATTGTACCCCGCAGCCTTCCCGCTGACATATTCCATCACAACCAGCCTTCTGCTTCTCCTCATAACGGCACACCGGCACTTGTCAATATGTCATTGTGACTCGCCGATCGAGTTCTAGAAAATTGCATCAATAAACGCATGTAAAGGGACCATCCCTGGGGACATATCGATTATTATAATCGATTACTCGATACGCGGTTGATTAGACGTGTTTACGCGCATTCCGCGGTTGTAAATTTATGATCGGGGGCAACGGAGACGTGAATGGGTTCCGATTCGATTATCGGTGTTGGATTTGTGATGTTACATGAATTTAATATTAAGATAAATAGTATAGTAAAAAATAGGCAGAGCATAAGCAAGTAGGTACATAACATTTATGTATTGCAATCAAATATGTTCAAATCATGCAAATAAATGAAGGTACAAATGTAGAGTGTGGAATACTCTGCCAGAGTTTGTGTTCCCTGACACTTATAATCTAGGTGACTTCAAGTCTCGAGTGAATCGGTTTCTTCTAGGCAAGCGTGCTCCATCGTAGGCCGCATCACTGCTTATCATCAGGCATGTTGGCGGCCAAACGCAAGCCTATTAAGTAATAAAAAAATATTTATATATTTAAAGAAATATAAAAGCACAGCTAACCGCCTCTTAGAGGTGTCTACTGTCTACTCATAACGTGTGAAAATAACAAACGTCCGTCTAAATTTAATAAAACATCGAATAACGTTATAATAGGTATCAGTATCGCATTCATCAAAACCGGAATGATTTACACCACACAGCCTAATACCCAATAATTTATTGAGCGTCACACATTTCACATAAAATTATATCTAACCTACCGTTTAATTTACAGGCTGCACCGGGAACCGAGATGTAATCTATCGATATATCTCTTGTATCGATATATCGAAGCAATTACCGGTAGTATCGGTGCTGATTTATACGATAATCACAGGACAGCACTAGCTCAATAGAGGACAGTAGGGACCACAGGGAAGTGGGTATCAAAACTAGGCCTACTTGAAAAACTGCACTACCACAAAAATACATGCGCTGCTAAGCATTTCATTTATTTATTTATTTATTAGGGTACCAACATGTTATACATTAACACATTCTCATAAAATACATAGACAACAAAATCAAAAACTAAATGCTTACACAATTATAGGCACCGACTACATGGAAACCTATGTTACAAAGCAAAACAAAATTAAATTAAAATTAAAAATTAAAGATTAAAAAAAAAAAAAATCATACAGTCATTTTCTAGGCATTGCAATAACAATTATAAAGAGGAAAAATTACGAGGGATGTCAATAAAATGTAAGTAAAATGTCAAAAATTTAGATTTAAGGAATAATATGAATACTTAATTAATAATAATGTAAATTTAAATGTTATAATTTATAAGTTTATTCATATTTAATCAATAACATTATAATTATCTTTATTGTGTGCAATAAAGATATGCAGAGGTGTGGAACTCGTTGCCTGCGTCTGTCTTTCCACCTAAATACAATCCAGGGGTGTTTAAGAGTAAAGTGAAGAGGTATCTACTACGAGTAGGCAAGCGTGTTACACCTTCGATCACGTCGACGCTTCCCGTCAGGCGAGTCAGGGGTCAAACGCATGCAAGTTGTAAAAAAAATATATTTATAAATATTCTTGCTGTGGTAGTCATTCATAATTATAACAAAATCCTACTTTTACACTAAAAGGTATTTTAATGAGGAAGAATTAGTATTTCTGTCTCTTTATATGCTTGAAAGGAATAAACTCAAAAACTACTAGTCCGATTTTAATAATTCCTTAACCATTAGAAACCTACATTATCTCCGAGTTACATAGGCTTTGAAGCACGGGCGCAGCCGTGGTCAAAATAACTACTATATTACTAAGGGGAAAGTTTGTTTGTGTGTGTGTCCACGCTCATGGATGGACGGATTTGGATAAAATTTAGAATGGAGGTAATATATATTATATACTGAAGAGACACGTTTGCAACTTTTTAACTGCGGGTAATATTGCGGGGCGCTTTTAGCAGTTTGATATTAATTAGACGAGATATCAGGAAGAAATCGCTTTAGGCCATAAGGTCGCCCTTGTACTGCCTGAAAATGTATTTTAGTTTTTAAGATTTTCATGTAGTTTTTTGGTGTGCAATAAAGTTATATTGTATTGTATCTAGTAAAAGGAATTCAGGCAAATCACGACCACTCAGAAAGGTGCACGAATAAATCAATCACACTAATTTCTGATGGCCTGAGAGCTGTTGTTGTGATATTTCCTTTTAAAAATGTAAAGCAGCAATTATTAAAGCATGGGCCGGGAGCGAATTTTGAATAAGCTCTGAAAAATACAGCTTAGGTAAAAAAGTGAGTCACGAATTTCGAAGTGTTTGCCAGGTAGGTCCGGCCTAAAACACTGGTCTAAAGCTTTAGAAGTATTAAAAACAATGACTTATTTTGGAAGAAATCTTAGTAGCATCCTTACTGCTGTTCCATTGCAACAGAAGTAAATTCAAGTAGGTTTGTAATTCATGCGGAACACAGAAGTCATGTGTTCGTGTAATTATGAGGCTCGCCGCTGCCTCGAAATATTACCCTCGCTGAGGTTTGTTGCTTGATTCTAATAACTAGTACCTATAACTGGTATAATAATAAGTCTATCTCTCTCTCTCTCTTTCTCTCTTTTGGACATTCATAATCCCTTGTAAATTGTTTTTGTCATTTATTGAACTGTGAAGTGTTATTGGAGTTATTAATAAATTCTGATTTCTGATTTCTCTCAGAACAAGAATTGGGTTACCAAATAATCTGCGATATGGAAACGAGAACCTATTAAATTTATTAAAATTTATTAAATTTATTAAATATATGAAAATTTATTGAAAACTTAAAACTATGCGTGCTTCATCGTTACCCCAGAAATAGAATAAAAAAAACATTCTTTGAAAAAACCTTTCAGTTGTACTTTGAATTCACCAATGGTGCGCATGTGCTTGTTCTACAAGGATATTAGTAGCAATGTGGATATTTTCTCTGGCTCCTTAAGTCATTTTAGGAAAGAAGTTGCCGAAGTGCTATGTATCTCTAGGATAAGTTATGATTTTTACCCGACTGCGCAAGAAGGAAGGTTATGTTTTTCGAGTGTATGTATGTGTATGGGTATGTAGGTATGTCTGTATGAGGTTTCTTTGGCACGCTCTACAGTCTAAACAGCTGGATGGATTTAGACATTTAAGGTGTCATTTGAATCTTCTTGATAGTGGAAATGACATAGGGTACAACATTTGCGGCCAAGTTTTTTGTTTTTCTTTTAAAAATGTTACTGGTATTTTTTTGCTTTACCTCGGTTTCTCTTTTTTTTTAAAGTAAATTTTAACCTTTAAATCTAATTTTGTTAGCAAGCAAATTTTGTAGCAGTTTATGCAAATAACTGGGGCATATCTCATCTTGGAACAATGACATGAAGTATTGTATTTTTAAATATGCATTATGCACTGTTGGCCTCTCAATACATAAATGAAAAACGTTAAATTTCGGAAAAAAATTTGCAGAAAGGAATACTCAGGCCGCAAAAATCTTTTTGCGCAAAAATTTTACACTCTACAGGGTGCAATCACACTACTATATAAATACTTTATAATATAATATCCTAATAATACTATGTTTTTTTTTTATACCCTATTATAATATTATACTGTCCTATAATATTATCCTTACATAAGAAAAATGTACCTATTATTTTTGACTTAAGGAAAAACAATACTAAGGCACCTACTTTATATTTTCAAAGCTATAAAACTACAGCCAGGGTAAGAAGTTATAACTCCTTGCAGAATACTGCGTGTAATGGAGTACACACGTAATTCGCGGTGCCTCTTAAATGATCTATAAGACGTTACTTGTGGTTTATGACGTCCTCGACGAGATTACATCCTCAAGCTGCGCGCTTAGATGACTTTACGTTGTACTATACAGCATGTTACAATAACCATGTTGTATAATTGAAGAGCATGGACGCACACGTATAAGTATTCATGTAGACATACCAAAAAAAAGTTACGTTAAAAATAGCATGAGTTATGACATGAAAAAAAAGGAAATTGAACACAATGCTAACAAATCTCTATCATAATTATGTTGGCGGCATTTATTCTAAAAAAGTAGCGGCACGACGCGAATAATTTACAAGTAAAACCGACGCGATTGGTAGCTGCGTTTGCGGTTTTATGAGAGCGGAATGCGATGGGTGTTAAATTTTTTTAGAGTCAATATTTAATTTAAACTAGCATAATTGCATTCTCCAATCGACACTGGATACGCAACTCGCGGATATAACAGGATTTTTGTAACACCCTGTATACTTCAACTCCAGTAAAAATATTCTAGCTGAGTCAGCGAATGAACTCTATTACGAGTACAACTAGTATAGGTTATTGTTTACAAAATTGATCGTTACGGCTTGTGACACATTAATTGACTCCTTTGCAAACTCGCTTTTTGATAGGTTGATGTAAAGTTAACTGTCAAAGAAATTATTAACTGTCACTTTTTTAACTGTCAAAGCCGAGGTTAAGCCGTCCGTTTGTTCATCATCATTATTTTTATCTCAGCTGAAGGACATGCACCGCTGGGCGTGGGCCTCACCTAAGGGTTCCGCGACGTTCCGCGAATTTTCCATACAAACGGCTTGTCAAATTTCTTGGAAACTATTCGTCAGATTGTGATGAAATTTGGTATGTGCAGTTAAGAGTCCGGCGACCACGTACGTTACTTAACTCACCACTTTACTAACTTCGAATTGGCTTAAGGTTTTCCATAACCATTTCGTCTAGAAGAAGATGACGAGCGAACAGAGCAAGTAAAGATACTGACCAGCCTTTAAAGTTACCTACAGAGTGATAAAGTGGAATTTAATTTTTTTTTGCACTACTCTAATCATTCTTAAATAACTAAGAATGTTCCTTGTATTATGGATTCATTTAAAAGACAACCTCCATATGAAAAATATCCGCATTTGTAAGGGGTCACTTGGGCTGATTTATATATTAGATAGACAAAAACAAATCAAAAATCCCTTTACATAAGTAAGATGTCTACATCACTAGCTCATAAATTAATTCATAATACAAGAAAAACTCTTAGTCATTTAAGAATGATTAGAGAAGTGCGAAAGTCATAACAAATTATTTAAATTGCAATTTGTCAGTCTGTAGATAACTTTAGAGGCTCATCAGTGTCTTTAGCTGCTCTCTTCGCTCGTCGTCTCCTTTTTGACGAAATTTCAATAGAAAACCTTTAGCCGATGCGTAGTTAGAAGTTAGGCTTCTCCCCTATCTATCTATCACCACATCTAGATGACTATCACCACATCGTCGGTAAACCTTGTCGTAGACATTTCCAACGTGGGAATGTTTACGTCTTGTTATTTTGAACTTTTCATCAGGTTCGTGGTCGCCAATCAACCTTCCGGTCTCAGCGGCCATCAGTTCTCTAAGCAGCAGTCCAAAAACTCAGACGTGAGCAACCCCTCAACCTTTACACGAGTTGTACTAAGCTGGTGGATACTGTGGATGCTGGTGGATATTTTTAGCATATTTATAGTCACGCCTTTCCCCCAAAGGGCTGGCAGAGGTGTAATACAACACCCACACTTCGACAGACGATATTCAGTCCCAAATGTGACAGAGAGCGAGCCTGTCGCCATACAGCGGGCTCCAGTCATGTAGCAGATGACGTACATTTTTAACGGATCAAAAACCTACAATCTATCAAGTAACATTGACACACTCGCAGTCCGCAGTCAATCATTCGAATACTAGCTATAACGAAACTAAAAGTGACTGTTCGACAGCCAATGACACAGTTACAGCGAGCTGTGTGTTTAAATATAAACACACGTATGAGTTACATTCCTGCTGTAATGACTACATTCGTAATAAGCACAGCCGGTGCTTGTGTTGACGTTAAGGCGACGCTGCCTGAAAGGAAAAGTGATTGATAATAGTTTTGTCTTTGCCAATGTCAAATAGTAGAGACACGAATACACAAAAATCTTGATCCACTAGTAAAATCAATCAGTACCCAAGTATCCCTAGTACCCTAGTTACACTCTATTTACAGGTTATAGGTGTAACTATTTTGAATAGTATTAAGCAATTTTAATGGGATTGTGAAAAAATAAATTTAGATTCAATACTGATGTTGCCTATGAGTTTTTATGCCTGCAACAAATTATATTATTATTATTAATAATATTTAAGTGTGTAACCTTTTTTTTCACTTATTTCAAGTTTAATTTCATCAATCAATGCATCATGCAATTAAAGCTCATCAATTTAATTTGAATTATACGCAAAAATACTTTGTAATAAGTAGTTAGGTGTTTACAAAGCTCTTTGCTGTGGATGTGGCATGTAAATTTTGTAATATTTTTTAGAATATTATAATATACAAGGTGATTGTAATCCAGACCGTATCCGTACCTTAAATTAATTTACAAAATTATATTTTAATACATGTATGTATAATATGTTAAAAAAGCAGCATCGTTTTATGGTCGACATACCTACAACACGCACGAAACGCTTTGGTCCCTCAATTCTCATACGGACCGCTAGAGTGTCGAATACTCAGAGTGTGTGTTCCCTGACACTTATAATCTGGGTGTCTTCAAGTCTCGAGTGAATCGGTTTCTTCTAAGCAAGCGTGCTCCATCGTAGGCCGCATCACTGCTTATCATCAGGCATGTTAGCGGCCAAACGCAAACCTATTAAGTTAAAAAAAAAAATGTAATCTATAGACATTCATACTACTTACTTAAGCTTCCCCTTAACCAAGCAGTTAAATTACCACACGCCGTAATGCTATAAGTCAGGTAGAGTGAATTAACCGTGTAAATACACTTGATCGGGACACTCGATATAACTTATTAAACTTTTTGTAACAACACGTCAGATACGTTTGTTACTGACTAACCGGCTTTGACCTGTGTTAACTGTGAACGAACTAAATAACATTTGAATAAATAAATATTCGGGACATTTAGCACACACGGCCGTCTGACCCCAAACTAAGAAAAGCTTGCACTATGGATGCCAGAGACTGATGACATAGGTACATATTTTTAAATGCCAGTACATACTTATGTAGATAAAAACACCCAGACATTCTATAGAAGAAATACGAATGTTCATCACATAAATATTGGCCCTAGGTGGGAATCGAACCCACGCCACTAAGCTCAGAAGGCTTCACTACGAACTGGGCCACCACACCGAGGCAGTCTAAAACTTTAGAAGTCCTAATCTTTGAATTTCGGTTAAGTACAAAATGCACAAAAAGTGTCTTACAAACACAAAATTACATTTCCAATTTGTTAAGACTTTATTAATTAAAATCCTCAATCATTGGTGTAACAATGCCCCAGTAGGACTATTCTGAAGGACTGAGATTCAATCTCATTATTTTTCGTCCTTGTTGCTCTCGTTTGAATGGTCATAGGTGTAAGAGTGACCAAGATAAAATCTCATCTCACCTCACGCGCAGGAATAGCCCCCTGCTAGCTTGCAGTTTAATTGAACGCATTTTTTTTTAATTTGCGAAACATATAGTTAAGTACTTTTTAATATCGCCATTTTGCCTGGTACTAAAAAGCAAGTAAGTTCGTATAGGCCCTGATGTAAGAGTTTCTAAGCCACCCGAAGGCCTCTGACATGGCCTGGTACTGGTTGAAGTCTATTTGGTTTGAACATTTTTCAGGGCGACCCGATCGATTACTTGCTCATACATTAATAATATTCTCTCGGTATTTATTGATTACGATTGCATCAGAGTAATAAAGTAATTTAAAGTGATTAACAGTGATTCGTAGAGCAAATAATGATAAGCTATGATAACTGATCATTAACATGTGTAATCGAAATCTGTAATCATGTGGACGTACTCGTATGTAAGTCAATATAATTTGAATGTTTCAGACATGATTATAGAATAATAGCTTACTTTAAGTCTGTGATTATCAACGATCTTTAATGCTATGGATTTCACCAAAAGCTTTGGTCTCGGGATCGTAACGCACACAGCGGTAAGCAGCTCTAACGCAGTGTTACGACTTGCTCTTTACCGCTGACGTATACTGCGACGGAGTAAGTAAACCATTCTAGACGTCTTTCTAGAGTTTGATGATGTGTACTTTCATACAGCCCACAAGACCAAAGCTTAAGATTGCTTGTGAGTTGTAATCCTACCACTTTGTCCTCTGCAGCTAAGTATTTGCTTGACTACCACGGTGGCTCAGTTGGTAGTGAACCTGCCTTTTGGGGGCGTGGGTTCGATTCCCACCTAGGGCAAACATGCATGTGATGAACATCAGTGTTTGTTCTATGTCTGGGTGTTAATATCTATTTAAGTATGGATTTAAAAATATTTAAGTACTTATGTATATCAGTCTCTGGCAGCCATAGTACAAGCTTTACTTAGTTTGGGGCCAGGCGACCGTGTGTACAAGTGTCCCGAATGTATTATTATTATATTTATTTAGTTTTTAGTGGTACTAGTAAAAATATACGTTATAAATGTAATCAGCTAGCTAGAGTAATAGACACATAGACAAAAATAATTATTTCCCGATGCACTATCAGTAGAGTACAACTGTGACAAGTAACAAATGGATTGAACATACAAATGGCCCCAAAATTTTGTGCTTATACATATGTATAGTATAGACAGTCATAGTTGAACACTTCACAAATGAGTTGTAAAGACTTAGTAGCAATAGCAACATAAACATAACTTTGTTTTTGGCAAAATTGCCCCAAAACCCTAAGGGGCAGAAGCCACTAATTTAAAAAAAAAGTTTGTTTTGGTGAAAGGTCGTTTAATTGAATATCGGCGCACAATATCAATTCAGTACAGTTCTCTTGATAATATTGCATCCATAGTTTTAAACATCGTTGAAGATTGTAAATAATAATTGGTTACTTGTTAGCTTGGAATGTAGGTATAATATCAATAAAATATCTTTTAAATTAGGTATGTGGGAAGGATGTTAGAACTACGAATATGGCAATGGCGAATGGGGTGATTCTGTACTTACGTAGAAATCATTCGTGTTCTCATCATTCAGTTACTGTTAGTTCACTTAACAGTTTATCAAAATAATATGTATTGTCCGAGAATATATAAGCTTGCTGCTTAGTTTTATTCATAATTTTCTAACGGTTCTAGACTACAACAAACATACACACTTACACACTAACACACACACTCACAAACTTTCGCTTTTATAATATATATATGTATATAATATATATATGTAAATATATTTATGAAGAATAGGCCGGCGTTTGACCACCAACTCGCCTGATGTTAAGCGACGTTGTGGTCTAAGATGGAGCACGACGACCTATAAGGTCTCACTCTAGCCTTGAAGTTTACTAGAGTGAAGAAGTACAAAGACGGCAGTTGAGTGAGGCGCTACAAGTGCGCTACTGCTCAGACCCGTCTTCGATATTAGTGTATATCAACCTCTACATCCTTATTTTACCCTAATAACTATCCATCAAGCAGTTACAAACTCTGTACCTATTGATAAGAAAAACATATTCAAAGATTAAGCGTTAATAAAACTATCAAACCGACACAAGCCAAACACGGCGTCGACATAATTACATCGAAAATTACCACAAATAAACTAAGCCTAGAACTATTTTAGTGTAGTAGAAACACTACACTAGAATAGTGCCATATATCAACCTGTCAAATGCTGGACCAATTGCTGTGTTTAGAACCGAAGGTGCGTTCAAACATGTCCCCACTACGGAATTTGCGAGTTTCGCAATGGGTACGCCCTGAGTTACCCAGCTATTACTCGCTACCGAACAGCCTTGACTATTACTTAGACCAGCCATTACCCGAAGCGTAAGCATAGCTACATCGTCACCAGAGGCTGATATCTCGTCGACAGCTCGAATTACTGCGAGATTATCCTACTTTACAGCAGAATGCAGACCATATAACCTATTGACGGATCGTAACTATTCTCCTCTCAAGAATATATTGCGCTCAAAAAAACACAAACAAGTCAATTCAAGCTTCCTTGACTGACCAGCACTTTAAACCAGGCAATTATTAAAGAGTAAATTGACACATTGTATTGACGAACCATGAGCGCAGTCATGATCCAAAAAAACAAGGTCTAGTACTCCGGGAGCAAACACGTAATGACGTCACGTCACGTATGTTTTTATGACATTAAAGGCCTCTTTTTATGTGAATGTTCCTGTCCGTACAGGTTGCCTGGAAAAGATCGCTTTGAGCGATAAGGCTGCCCATTAAAAACTTAGTTAAGCCTTATTTAAGTACTATTGTAATTATTTTATGTTTTTAATAAAGAGTTGTTGTTGTTGTCACTCGTCATCATCATCTGCATCTCTTTCGAACTATTTGTAAATGACTTATTTCTTTTTTATTATGAAAACTAACGTTTAATGTTTTCACACATTATGATTTATAAAACGGCAATTATATGCTATGCGAGACGCAGCCGCGCGCGCACTCGCCTTGATAAAGATCGCCGAATGCGGTTAAAACCATAGTCGGAATAATCGACTAAATCGTACGTGAGTAATTCCCGTTTTATAAATCATAATTAATTAGAGTTTCGGTCTTACTTACGCGTCGATTGACGTCACAATGTGTTGCCTACGTGACGGGAATGCTATACCTGGTGGAGTATACTATTATACCATGGGCGCAGTGAATTTAAAGTCGTCCAATACATGTGCCTAATCAAAATAGTAAGATCGTTTACTTCGTCCTTCAACCGAGGTGGTGAATCGTATGTTAAAGAGAAACTCCCTTCACGCACCATCAACTGCTTGTATTACTTCTCCTTAGGAAGCTCGAGGCCAGCCGCTAACAAGCGCTTGTACGTCACGGCCGCTCCCATATTTCCTCCTCTAATAAAACCGATGATAGTCCTGGGGTGTTCTAAAAAACGGCCACGGCTACGGTAGACCGCTCGTATAAATTCTAATAAGCGTACTCTATGCGCCTCCCGAGGCAACAATGCTACTAATCTCGACTATTACTCTTGCGTGGAGATTTTAAAATCCGGACCGGTAGTTGCGTCTATGGTTAATTTTTAGTTGCCTCCTACGCTACGGTAATAAATTGTGGTGGATTGATGCGCGGGTTCGCTGCCCGGAGACATTGGTTTTTTTTTCGGGCCTCTTCAGATTATGCTACAGCATGAGAACGTCCTTCTTCTTGGCTTAGATTGATGTTTCATTTGGACTACCCTAAGTTGGTCCTATACTACAAGTATTAGCTTCACAGTATGACTAATAACATTTCGTCACGCCTTTTCCCCCAGAAGGGGCTGGCAAAGGTGTACAACACCCACACTTTGGCGGACGATATTCAGTCCCAAATATGACAGGGGGCGAGCCTGTCGCCATACACCGGGCTCCCTTCATATAGCATGAATGGAGCCCGCGAAATGTGGGTGTTGTATTACACCTCTGCCAGCCCCCTCGGGGGAAAGGCGTAACGATATGTTATGTTATGATATTTATATTAGGTCCTTACGTTGTAGCATCATATTTCTCACGGCCCAAGCCTATTTAATCATTTAAGAAAATATATACCACTTGTCTATGCTTCATCGCTTTAGGGATAGAAAGTTGTCTTCGAAACCTGGATTTCGTAAACTATCGAGCTCTAATCCGATTTTAGTCGATTTAAATAATTTAAATATTTTTAAAATAAACGTTGCCTAAATAATTTAACTTAAAATTAATCTAATAACATTACATTCCCATACAACTAAACTAGTTCTATTCCGTTTTAACTTCGGTTTCATCTGAACTACTTATTAATAACATATCTTAATCGATTATTTATAATCGACTTAGTGTTTCGACTTAAACAAAGGTCAGAGGTCTAACCTCTATTGATTTCGTTTGACAGTCGATAATTACGTGGAACTCGTTCTGTCTCTCGCGTCGATTTCCGGAATAAAAATGCTTTTTTGGATGGAGATTTTGGGTGGACGCGGTCGGTGCCTGACCCCGGAGCCTGACCCTGGTTAACCAGATGTGCTAAGCATATTTTAATACCACTACAATCATAGTTTAGCACTATTACAACCCTGAAAAGGTATGTAACCTCACCTTGGTTAAAATGGTCTTTTCCCCATCTTTTAGGCTTTTGTCGAGTCTGGAATAGCTTCCCCTCGGGTCGATGCCCGTGGCGAGGTAAAAATTCCCATGTTTTTCCAATTAAATTCACTAATATTGATAATTATATTTTGATACACACTTCATGTGAAATACCCTTGTAAAACGTTAGCAGACCCGTTGTTCGGTCCTTAAAAGCTCCCCTACGAGTTCCTGCTCGTATTAAAGTATTAATTTCCCCATATTTTCTACCCAAAACTTGTTAAATAATTAAAATACCTTTGACACATAACCTCTAAAATTTTCTACCCATACCACGTTTTTGACTTTCGAAATGGATTCATTTCAGGGTCCTTCTTTTGGCTTAACACTACTACATAATCACTGGATGCTTGCCTAAGTAACCAAGCACCCTCTTCAACTGCGGTTTGTCTGCGAACCCCAGTCTACATATTTCTACCCAACTGTAACGCTGAACTCTGAGGCCTCCGGAATGCCCCCTCCAGTATGGTAATCGGACCGCCCAGGTACCTCGTTATTTCTACACTCCGGGAAGTACCCCTTCGAGTATAATAGCATCTCTTCGAGTATAATCTTATTTAAATTTATTACTATAGATTAGTTAACTCACTTATCTAAGAACTCGACCAAGCGACACCACCGTCTTAAATTATATTTCTAAAATCTATACATTAGACTCTAAATATTTAAGCTCTTCTGTAGGATTGTAAAATAGCAATTTCATAGAAATAAAAAACTGTGTGTAGTGGTAAATTTCTTGGATTGTTTTATTTACAACTTCATAAAAGACTACCTCACCCCTCGGGGAGGAAAGAACCCTTACAACGTATGAAATTAGCGTTTTGTCGTACTGATCAATTTGATCTGAAATATCTCCTCTTTGGTTAAGAATTCGAAATTCAAATTAATAAATTCATTTAGCTGGTTTTTTTTCTTTAGAATACAGTCATTCATTTGTTATTTTCCTCATTATTTTTTCTTTGGCGTCGCTTATTACCGCGCAATGGAAAACATGAAATATCGGTATATTTACGAGTACGAGTTCTACCGTGGCACCAGTGCTGCAGAAACAGCTCGAAGAATTAATTATGTGTACGGCGCTGATGTCGCTAAAGACAGCATGGTACGTTTTTGGTTTCAACGTTTTCGTTCTGGAAATTTCGACCTTAAGAACCAACCCCGTGGACAGCCGGAGATCAAAGTGAAAAACGAAGAATTAAAGGCTATTGTGGAAGCGGATCCATCACAAAGCACTTCAGAGATAGCAGCAGGCTTCGGGGTAAGTGACAAAACTGTATTAATCCACTTGAAGCAAATCGGGAAAGTAAAAAAACTCGAACGATGGGTACCTCATGAATTGAGTGAATCGAACTTGCAAACACGGGTCGACTGCTGTGTTACTTTGCTCAACCGACACAATAATGAAGGGATTTTAAATCGAATCATTACTTGTGATGAAAAGTGGATATTGTACGATAATCGAAAGCGCTCATCGCAATGGCTGAACCCTGGAGACCCAGCCAAATCCTGCCCTAAACGAAAATTGACTCAGAAAAAGTTACTTGTAAGTGTTTGGTGGACTAGCGCCGGTGTCGTTCACTACAGCTTTCTTAAATCTGGCCAAACGATTACGGCAGATATCTATTGTCAGCAACTGGAAACCATGAAGGAAGAACTAGCTGTTAAACAACCGAGATTGGTCAATCGCTCTAGGCCACTGCTGCTTCACGACAACGCAAGACCACACACTGCACAACAAACAACCACTAAGTTAGCTGAGCTACAATTGGAATGTCTGCGACATCCACCGTACTCCCCGGACCTTGCTCCAACAGATTACCATTTCTTCCGGAATTTGGACAACTTCTTACAAGGAAAAAAATTCCACTCCGATGCAGCAGTCCAAACCGCCTTCAAAGAGTTTATTGATTCTCGCCCCCATGGTATTTATAGTAAAGGGATCAATGAACTACCCATAAGATGGCAAAAGTGCATAGATAACAACGGTGCATACTTTGATTAATTAAATATATTTTACAAAAAAAAAACGACTTTTTATTCCTCCCGTACAAAACGCCAATTTCATACGTAAGGACTATTTACGGCGCATGGCATTTTTGGGACCCCAATTTTAAATTTTATGTCGAACATGACCAGCAAAAGCATATTAAATGTTATAATCATTGCACTCTGTGTGTGCAATGCTTTGTTCGGTTCACATGAGGTCCCTTTCTGAAGGTGTCCTTTCTGTCTGTTTCATGTTTAGGACACATATGTATGTATAGCGTAATCTGAAGCAGTATTTCAGCTTCCGTGTAAGTTTGTAAGTGGTCTATGCGACGATCAGTCTCGGTTGATAGATAATTCATATGCACGATGGGACACGAATTAATCTTCTTTAAAGATCCATTTTATTTTTAAGTGTCGTGTCAGATTGCCTGGCGTTTAACTGATAAAGTTCGAGCGTTTATTAGGGGCTTTGGTTAGGAGATACTCGTACAAAAAGCATGTAGGTATATTATACGTATAAATGGTACCCATTATTGCCCACTGGAACAATAGTAACTTCTACTCTTCCGATAATACACATCTTCTCTTTTTAACAGTAGGTAAATTTCTTCCCTACAAATAAATATTATGTGATGCAAAGACTAGTAACTAGTCTGGTGTTTAATGAGTATCCGAAACAAAAAAATATGCCTCTCAGTTTCTTGCCTGTTCTTCTGAGTAGTAGCTCTTTTTCAGAACAAGGCGGTCAAGTCTATTATACAACTTTGACGTTCCTATGTGTATCTTTGATACTCAATTGATCAAAAACATTTTGACTTTGACTAAAAAGCAGATACTTATGTATTTACCTACGGCTACTTACTGTTAGCTAAGTATTTATCGATAAAGATTAAATCCGGCTAAGGAACCTATTAAACTATTAACCACAAAATTAGTATAAATAATTTAATTTGAATGTAACTATAAGCTGGATGTGGAGAGCGGAGTCTCCTACTATACAGGCTTATTGTTACTTGAAGTGCTAACTTTAAAATTTGTTATCGAAATAAAAATATTTTATTTACATCTGTATTAATGATGTAGCGATGATAGCCTAGTTTGAGAAAGCTCGCCTCTCAAACCAGAGGGAGCGGGTTCGATCCCAGCCGACGGCACGCACTAATTTGTTCATTGTGTGAACGAAAGTGCGTATTATCTCCTACATGACTAGAGCCCGGTGTTTGGCGACAGGTTTGCCCCCTGTTACATTTGGGACTGAATTTCGTCCGGCGAGGTGTTGTATTACACCTCTGTCAGCCCCCTCGTGAGAAAGGCGTCATTACTCATCTTTTCTGCAAAATATAAAACAAAATCGCTTACTACATCTGTCTGTGTTTATCCACAAACTCCTTCTAAACCACACAACGGGTATTGAAGCGGTATCCACCATTAATTAACTTTTTACGGAAGGTTTAAAGAGACCATGCAAAACCAGGGCGGGTCGCTAGTTACAAATATACATTTTTTTATTTTAAAATTACACTCCACGGACTCCGGAGACCGTGATTTTTGTTAACATAAATCTTTAATTATTATTTCAGTTACATATTTGTGCACATCTGAAATTATATGATAACTAGCTAGGCCCTGCGGCTTCACTCGCGGTCCCTAAGGAACCGTTAATTTTTTCGGGATAAAAAGTACACTATGTCCTTTACTTTACCCCTGACAACGTGTAAGCAAAGTTTGAAAACGATCGGTTGGGTAGCTGAGACGTGTAAGTGTTACAAACAAACAAACAAATAAAAAACAAACTCACTATGTTAAATATTAGTTAAATATTAGTTATTATGATGCTTAATAGAACTGACTTTTTAAAGCATTCTTATTTTCACAGCTCACAAACCACAAATTAAGGATCCAGTGACCACTTTAGACTAACTTCGCATTGGATAAAGGTTTTCTATTACTATTTCGTCTTGAAGAAGACGACGAGCGAAGAGAGCAAGCAAAGATACTGACGAGACTTTGAAACTATCTACAGAGTCACAAAGTGCAATTTCAATATGTTGTTATTACTTTTGCACTTCTCTAATCATTCTTAAATAACTAAACATTTCCCTTGTGTTATGGGTTAATTTATAAGCTAATGTATACCATGACAACCTTCCTTTGTAAAAGGATTTTAGATTTGCTTTGTCTATCTATTAAATAAATAAGTCGAAAGGTGTCGAACGAAATAGGTCGGATAGTGACCCCTTACAAATGCGGATATTTTTCATAGCTATAATTTCCCTTTAGGACGTGTTTAAAAAAAACCGAAAACATAGAGATGGAGAGATGTAGTTCATTTAATTGCACATGCCAAATTTCATCATATTTATGACAAATGATTTCCAAGAAAATTGACAAGCGCAAAACTCAGAGCGTCGCGGAAGCCTTAAACTTCAAATCACACACAACATATTTCTAAAGCTTTTACCTAACATTAAACCCGATACATTACACTCTCTTTTACGGCCTTAGAACACAAAACGGTAACGCAGGTGGTTATTCCTATTACGCAGACGAGAGTGAGAAGTGCCTTCAGGACACGCGGCCTTACGCAATCTGCTCGCGGAGATTGAAGTGAGCAAGGAAATTTTGATGTGGCATTCTACTTTAGTTCTTTCAAGTGGTGCTACTCTATTTAGCCACTACACGAGACACAGGAAACGTGAGAGATAAAGAAGGAAGTTACAAAGAGACGTTATGCGTAGGGGAAATAAATAACCGAAAATCCGGATATGTACCGGCATAAATAAATAAATTCGAGACATTTTTGCACACATTGCATACGACCCCAAACTGAGCAAAGCTTGTACTATATGGCTGCCAGAGAAGTACACACATACATTATAATGAATGTAAACAAACTTAAATAGATCATAACACCCAGCCATAAAACAAACACAAATGTCCATCACCATTATTGTTTGCCCTAGATGGGAATCAAACCCACGCCGTCAAGCTCATGAGGCAGGTTCACTACCAACTGAGCCACCGAGACAGTCAAAGTGAAAGGAAAGGCGCTACGTAAGCAAGGCTTTTTACTAGGTGGACGAGAGTTGCTGGATGCTGAGAAGTGGGCGTCTTTCAACAGAAATGATGATGATTGAGTCATATACTAACGTATTTTTTTTCCATTTATTTCAGGCAATATAACTCTATACTTTGGGCTTTTGCTTCCTGTGCCGGCTCCCAGTAGCGTCGGAACACTAGCCCCTTTGGTCAGAACTCAGTCGAGAGTAGTGCTGCCTTGTGCTTCTGGAACCCGGAGTAAGGAAGACTTGGAATAAGTCTTACGGACAGTCGACTCGTAATTATTACCCAAATACTAATTGAAGCGTTGGCGAGAATATCGTCAACGAATCTAGTACTTACTGAAGTTGATGCTATCAAAGAGTGTGATATTAAGAAAGTGAAACGCTTATTTTGTAATCAATTTAGCTTAAGCGATAGAGCAAAAAGATGATGATGAACGAAATCAATTATCAGCACACAATTCGTCAGCAAAATAAACTCAAAGAAAACTATTCAACGGAAACCACCGCATCCATTTCCCTCAACATCCCTCGCCAGGCCCGATAGCGAATTTACACGCCAGCCCTAGTATGAAATAATGTGATTACTGAGCCGGGTATTGTGTTACAGGTGTTTGGATAGCTTCCTTACTGCCGCCATTAACTTTAATAACGCGTTTCGTATCGACACTTGGGCGTAAAGCGACTGACGATGGATCAGCTGGTTAGTGAGAGGCTGAAGGGATAGGTCGCGGTGTTTAGTTGTATTTAAAAAAAAAAAGGTTTTATGCGATATGGTTTAACTAGGCCGTAAGCGTCGCGCAGACGTCGTGCAGGTGTCTCGCGTATACGCGCTTCAAACGAGGTTTAAACTCAACCACGTCGGCATCTAAGGCGACAAAAACGCGCGTTCCTAAAACGCGCGTCGTCTGCGCGTTTAAAATCCGCCGTGTGCTTACTTACGGCTGTTATGTAAAAGCTGAAAAGATAGGTTGTGGACAGTGGTGTTAATGTTTATGAAACAACTTAGCTGCGCCCCACGATGTTACCCGCTGTTAACAAGTGGGTCTAAAAAAAAAAAAACCCAACTGCACACATATCTAAGGAAACTTAGGGTTTAAAGAGGAGAGATGTCAGCACCAACAGCACCAACTGACGGGGTCTGTTAGGGCCAATGCCTGCCAGGGTTGCGAGTTTTCTGAAAGGGATATCGTGGCCCTGGCACACCAGGCAATGGAAGGAACACTGATGGGTTTTAGTCAGTAAAAGTCTGACACGCCCTCCCGCTTAGCCCAGAGCGGGAAAAGTCATTTGATGATTTCACTAAAAAAAAGGGTTTCAAGAGGAATATAACGATACCTTAACTGTCGAAATCTATTTAGCTGTTTGGAAGATACGAGATAATAAAGTTTTTACAAACAATCTAGCATACATCTTACAAATACCTAACACGAAACACAAAACTCTTTTGGCAGTCGGGTAAAAAGTAGCATAAGTGAAAATCCAGAGCATAAGTTATTTCCTTTCCGAATTTCATCCAAACCTGTCGATCCGTCGGAACATGACGAAGTAAAGAAAAAAAACACACACAAGCTTTCGCAGTTATAATGTAATTAGGAAATAAGATAAAATGGAAAAATATTTAATAATAGGTTTAAAAAAAATCTTTTGTGTTAATTAAACGGGAACGCGCCTTTTTGAGACTAAGGAGTAGTTTTGAGGACATCCGGTGCCGACGACAAACTAAGCCAGAATTTTCATAGTCAATTAATTAGTTGTCAAGTTATTGAAATAGGTTCGCTCCATTTATCCAAGTCTTTGTTTTACGAGTAAGAAATAGGTTCCCAGTATTTATCCAAGTCTTTGTTTTACGAGTAAGAAATAGGTTCCCAGTATTTATCCAAGTCTTTGTTTTACGAGTATGAAATAGGTTCCCTGTATTTATCCAAGTCTTTGTTCTCTAATATCACCTAGATTAAACATACATTTTTGACACTTTAAACCTTAGCTTAGTTACCATCTTACCACTTTTAGATAAACAAGCTTATATTACAATGCAAACAGTTGTAAAAGATTTAGCACAGAATAAGTCATAAGTATTACTTACAATAAGCCTAACCCATATATAATTGTAAGTTCCTAGATCTGATATTAATACCTCCTACACCAAAGTCGGATAAAAGGTCCCTTACAACACCTGAATACAATGCAACATAGATGGTATTGAACGTGGTGATAAGGATAATTCTCAAAGTATCTACTCCAAAATACTCCACGAAAAACATCAAAATAAACAATAAGAGTTTTAGTTTCATCCTGCTCCATGACATTCTCAAGGTACTATACATTTCGTTTTTTGGTATAATTTAAAACTGGAACAGGTAATATCTTATTTTATCTATTTCTTGCTGCGCGCAACAGTGTCTTTACTTTGTCGCGCACAAGAAACTTCAATTTTAACATTTATGAAAAATTTCATGATAATCGGTTGAGATGTTAAGACGTAAAAGCGTACCAACAAGCAAATGAACAAACTCACATTTGCATTTAAAATATTAGGTAAGAAGTTAGGAATACTGAAGAGTAAAGAGAGAGAAGACTAAAAGCCGCTGGCCTACCGCGGCGCACGAAGAAGCTACGCACGTGTTTCTAGCTTCGATTTGCAAGAAAATGTATGTGATAACGTCCACTGTTATCCAGAAACGCGCTACGTATGAATACGAGATTGATGACGTCATTGCTACACGCGTGGCTTGCTCGAATATTGCGCCCACGCAGCTCAATGCTGTCAACGCTACGTACGCAGTAGACGCAAGCGTGCGCAGCTTTACTGCGGGAAGTGGGACGGGCGGGGAAGCAACGCCTGGAATATGATTCTTAACTGTTCTGCGCTACAGTTGTACATAGTCGTGGGTTAAGATTCATATATAGCGTGTGCTGCAGACCCATGTTGTCAAACAAACGAAACCACACAGCTAAAATGCGTCGCATGGTCGTGTGAAGCGTGCGCCGCAGTAGGCCAGCGGCTTAACAGAGTCCCGTCAGCGCAATTACCCAGTTTCATTCTGTGACGTGTCGCACTGTACTCCTCGGAATATGGACCTCACCTGGTGAAGTAGGCCACTCGTATGATATTTATCTTCCTATTGTTATATTATATTGTTTTGTATTATACAGGATTATCAGGAAAGTGTGTACTAAGCCGAAAGGAGGTAAGGGGACTCATCATTGTGAACAACTTTTATAAGCAAGAGCTAAGAAGCATTCCATGAAATGAAGAAAAAAAGTTCATTGATCATTAACAAAACGTATGGAACAATCATTTTTCTATTTCAGGGTTGGCCACATAGTAAAAGTTGTTCATAATGATGAGTACGATGACCCTGTCGGCTTAGTACACCCTTTCCTGTTAACCCTGTATTTGCCAGTTTATAAGGCCAGTGATATCATTTGTGTTATTTATTGAACATTAACTCTTAAACAGGCAGTGTTATTATAGAGTGACACACGATTATAACTAAACGAAAACCTATGGGTTATGTTGCCTACGGGTAATATTGCCATTGGGTAATATTGTCCAGGGATTGCATCAATAATGTGAGTACTGAAAATTGATTTGAAATTTATTTGTATACACGGCAAAAGTAGTTGGTTATTCTGAGCTAGTTAAAATAAGTTTTTTTTTATCTGGTGCAAGATCGACTTACTTGGCAGAGTATGAATGAGGTCTATACGCCCAAATTTGAGTGCCCAATTTAATTAAATAATATTAATGAGACTTTAACATACAAATACTTAGGCCCGTATGCTAAAACGCGCGCAGTACTCTGTTTCGATTTAAAACTGGTTTTTCCATACATAAAAACATTGTTAAATCGAGATTGATGACTGAGCGTCGTTTCAGCATGCAGCCCTTTATCTTTTTAACCATTAGTCACAGAATACTCCCTATTATATGTATAGGGCAATTAGTTAATAGGAGAATCGTATTTAAAAAGTTTGAGAATAAATGGTTTTATTTATTTATTTTATTAATTAATAAGTAAGTTTTGCATGAGAGTGTGACTGTGTGTGTGTACAGGGTTGTACTTTTTTTTTGTACATAAGTTATTTTTTTTTAAATTACCCTCCACGGACTCCGGGGACCGTGACTTTTGTTAACTGGTATCTTAATTAATATTATGTAGGCGGGAATACAGGTAGAGGGGGGTTAGTTGTTAAGCGCGCACGCACACCTCGCGGTACGCACCCACACACCACGCACTCACTCTGCAACGATCTAATCGCTCAACAGCCTGACGTAGACTTGTTTTACTCTAATGTAAATAATATAATTCAAATTGTAATGTGTCATTTTAGCTATCAATCGAATTTGTAATTTTTGTTATACCTATTTGTGATGTACCTAGCTTAACTCAAAACGTTCTGGTTTTTATAAACTGTAAGTTTTGTGAAATTGATATAAATAATAAATAAGTCTTAATCTAAGGTTAGGTTAAGGCTATTTGTGTTTTTTTTTTTCCAAAATGAGAAGGATTTTCAAAATTATACTCCGGTTAAACTTTAGTTGGTTGTTTCTTCTACCAGCTGTATTTTTTTGCACCTGATCATTAAAATTCTTCATATTATCAAACCAGGCGCAAAAAAAAACTTGTTGTTAGTTTTGTTGTTTTTACAGGGCCTTAAGTTGACTTTATTGGGACTATTTTAGCTATGATTGTCCGTATTTTTGATACTTTTACTAAAGTATTTATTTCTTTGCTAATGAACTACGTTGTCAGCAAATTTATGAACAATACCTTCAGCTCTTACAAACATGGCCTATAATATAAAATACCGGTCAGTGGCTAGCTAATCATAAATGTTCCGCGAGAGATCCGCCGGATAGCGGCGGATAGCGATCGCTGTGATGAATGGTGGCCGCGCTGATACTATGTCTTTGTTCGAGGGGGCAGGGGTGGGGTGGAGTCGATGGTGGTATTAAAAAAATGTTGACACTGTTGAAATGTTGGCTTTTCTGTGTTGATGATATTGGACTACAAAGATATAGACTACTAGCACTTAGTCGTAGACGTAGTTCGAAAACCATAGTTCGACCCATAGGTCTGGGTAATCTGGGTAAGATAAATTTGGATGTTTTCGAATCTCCAGCGAATTGGTTATTTTCTAGGCAAGTGTGCTACATCGTAGGGTGGCGTCAAGGGCTCGCTGCTATCTCATTCTTGAAACATCCGAAGCTGCCACGTGTTAGAGTATATCGCCACAGCCCCTTGATCGAATTGGCTCATGTAATAAATATGTACATAAATGAATTCGGGACACTTCCACACACGGTCGCCTGACACCAAACTAAGCAAAGCTTGTACTTTAGCTGTCAGAGACTGATATGCAAACTTAGATATTTTAAAACTAGCTGCTCCCCGCGGTATCACCCGCGGTTAAAAAGTATCCTATGTGCTATTCTAGACTATAATCTATCTCTGTGCCAAATTTCATCCAGATCTGTTCAGCCGTTCTAGCGTGAAAGAGTAACAAACATCCATACATACAAACTTTCGCGTTTATAATATTAGTAGGAGTAGGATAGTAGGAAGTAGGATATATACTTATTGATAGTGATATTAACACCAAGACATAGAACAAACACTAATTAATGTTCATCACTTGAATGAGAAACGCCCCCACGCTCAGAATCAGGTTCACTACCAACTGAGCCACCAAGGCAGTCAAATTCAGATATTCGAACTTGCTTGTAAAAAAGTTATCTTTAAACCATTCTCAAATCATTTTCCAACAAACATAGATATAAAAAACATCCATTACATATCCACACAAGTGTCGAGTTCCCTCAGTAGCCTCTAAAACCTTCACTTTGACCAATTATAAAAAACTGTTTCAATGATCTCAAAACAAAAACACTATCCGACTCCACGCCACTTTGTTCGATACCACCGATGAAGTGACACGCCGGTAACCGCACGGCAGGTAACCTGCACGGTCACATTTCACTTCTAACCCATTAATGTCCTTCTGTGGAGACGCTGCTCTTTTGTCTTTTGATGAGAGAGATTACTTGATTTACTTGCAACATCGTGGCGTAGTTTCTCATTGAACGTTGAACTGGATTGCAACTTGAGGGATTGGATGGAGGTTGCACGAAATACACACTTTTCTTGTAAGAACTGCAGAGGTGTGGAACTCGTTGCCTACGTCTGTCTTTCCACCTAAATACAATCCGGGGGTGTTTAAGAGTAAAGTGAATGGGTATCTCCTAGGCAAGCGTTACACCTTCGATACGTCGACGCTTCCCATAAGGCGAGTCGTTAGTCAAAGGCATGCCTAGTCTGTTGTGAAAAAAGAATGGAGTATGAAGAGAGGATAGAAGCCTTTGCACTGCAGTGAGTGAAATTAGCAAAGTTTCTGACATCCGTATCTTAAACATTACTTATGTAAGTATATGCTAAGTACAATCTTTAAACCTCAGTACATTGAGATGACAGCTGCCATACATTTTCTGTACCCTTGCATTCAACTGATCATAGTAATGTTTGTCAATATCGGGGTAAGACAACTTTTGAAAAGCATTTAGTTTTCACTTTTCGTAGATACTCGTAATTGGTCACTATTGGTCACACCAGATACAAGCATGTACAAAAAACAGTATCTGTTTTATCGTGCGTTATTTTCGTAATGAAAAAACGTGGCTTGATTTTTTTTTAATTTTCTTATCGCTCAAAAAATCCATTCCAGGATCTCTTCTCCTCGCGATACGAAATCAATCCTTGGGATCCAAGGTACCTTCTAAGTCTTCATTCTTCATTTTAGGCCACATAATATGGCTTCACATCAGGCTAGTTGGTGGTCAAACGTTGATCTATTCTGTGTTAAAAAAATGACAGACACATAAAGCTCCAGGTTTTTGTATTTGTTTTGAAACACGTGACATTTTTCGAAAGATAAATTGCTTATATGCTAAGTAGATGCTTAGAAAAACCCTCGAGCTGCTTAGAAACGACCTCGAGTGCTATTAGTCAAGCTCGTCACGGTGTAGCCGTGTCTAATCGTATATCGGTTGATATCGTATGAATTTCAGATACATTGATAAAGGTTCGTATTTTGTAGTTTAATGCTTTCATGTTGTAAAATAAAACGGAGGGGAGGGGTTGTGACGTCATATGTAAGTAAGAATGAGCTTATTTCTTTTTATAGAATATCTGAAATATTTACTAACTGTATTTCAGAGATTTTCAAGCTTAGAAAATATGAATGAAATTACAGGTTATTAGATTTAATAGTTTTCTAGGATTAAATTTAATTAAATTTTATTTTTTTTACTAAAAAAACTTAAATTTAAAAACAATTAATCCACCTGTATAAATTACCAACTAGTTACTCTGTGAGTTGTAGACCTCGTGGCGTCGGCTTCCCCCGTTTGTCATGAAATGTTGTAAGCACACTCTACCTACTCACAAAACTTCAAGAGAGTCGGTTTAAAATGCGACTTTTAGAGGAAGACAAAGATTCGGACAGAGATCCGGACTGAAATCCCGACAGAATTCGGACGCAAGAAAGCATTTTTGTCAAAGCTGAAGCAGAGACGCTTAGCATTCGATTATCATGAACCTACTCGATATAAACGTATAGAAACATATTACCCCCTACCGACAGTCCATCCATCAACTACACTACCCAAATTCTTAGGACAGTCCGCACGTGCCTTCCTAACCATATTTAATGGTCACCCTATGTCCCTCTGCGGCCCACTGTGAACCATTTGTCACCATACGTGATCAAAATTACCAACAAAATGTGCTAACAAGAGCAAACTTTGAACTTTAAATCGTATAAGCGAAGGTTCATAATGCTATGTCAGTCAGTGTAATATTTCTTGTATGGATGAAAAATGTGTGTATGGATCATTATGTCAATCTAATGGTAATCAAATGTAAATAAAAATAATTTATGGGAGAAGAAACTAATACATTATACCACAGTTTTTTGTTTTTTACAGTAGTGAACTGCCTCATATGAAACCTATATGTATGACTAGCTGCGCCCCGCGGTTTCTTCCGCGGTTAAAAAGTATTCTATGTGCTATTCTAGATTATATACTATCTCTGTGCCAAATTTCATCAAGATCTGTTCAGCCGTTCTGACGTGAAAGAGTAACAAACATCCATCCATCCATTTTTACAAACTTTCGCGTTTATAATATTAGTAGGATACGTCATAAAACATTAAGAAATGTAACCAATGGCTCTGTAGTCTTAAGACCTCACGAGTCTGTCTTTACATGTTTTTAAATGGCTGCAAAATATAAATATATTTTTTTTTTACGTTTTCAACCCATACTCATTTTTTCGCATTCATTTATGGATCTTTTGAATCTATTATAAGCTACGTACTTATAGTTAAAATTAAAAATTTATTAAGGTTCAAAATTTTTAATTCTGAATCCTTTCGATAATACACAGCTATCTTTCTTTTTGTGAATTGTGTCAAGTTTTGAATGTTAAGCTGTGCATAGTCGTAAGTGGACTTAAAGTTTCAGGAGATTCCTTTGGATGTGTACTTTTGTTGTATATAAATAAAAATTTTGTCTGTGACTGTACCATAACTGAATAAAATAAAATACTTATGTTATTTATGAAAAAAAGTGAATCAAGAAAAAAAACATTCACTCGAGAACCAGTTGAGAAAGCAGAGGAGAACAGTCGGAAATCCCGATTAATCCGGTCATACGAAAGTATTTTGGTCAAAATACTAATAGGTTTGTAACGTACCTACTATGTTATGTTACATATTATTTTTTTATATACATCCACATCCATATTTAAATTTTATTTGGAAAATCGACAGTAACTCTGTCCGTCTGTTTGTAGGCTTTTCATGGCTAAACGGCTGAACTGATCTTAATGAAATTTGATATTTGGTTATAGTATTTTGCGAGGATGGTTTTTAGAAACTATTTTCGGAATAAATGTACGGAGAAATGTTTTCTTTTCTTTTTTTAATAATTTCTCTAGAATTTTGAAAAAACTGCAATAATTGACACGACAAAAAGCTACGTAATCGCCCTTGTACTGCCGAGAAATAAATTTTAGTTTTTATGATTTTCATGTAGTTTTTGGTTTGCAATAAAATAATAAAATAATGATATTGTATTGTATTGTAGTTATTGAACCTCTTAACAAAATTTCAAGAGAATCGGTTAAGAAATGCGACCTGTACCTAGAGGAAGACAAAGATCCGGACCGAAAACCAATTCGGACATATGAAAGGATTTTTGTAAAGAAAAAGTATCCTATGTGAAAAATACCTCCTTTGACACTTTTTTTTTTTAATCTCTTTTAAAGCATATATTGTAGACGCTTCGCTCGTTCGATCGATTACTATTTTAAATATTAAAATTATTACTATTTCATAAATTATAGATATTAAAATAGTGAGTAAAACCACGGGGCGAAGCTATGTCTGATTTAAAAACAGCCAGAAATATAATTTAATCTTAGTATTCACATAGCTTTGGGCGATGTATCTAATAAAAATACGGCAAATAAAATCTCTGCTAATAAATTAAACACAGCTTTATTATTATTTACAGCAGTATAAGGAAAGCGTTTAAATAAATTAGAAGAAAAAATTACTCACATAAAAGTCAGTAATTTTTTCCTCTATTAATATAAATATTAATCCTATTTCAAGGACGAAGGGCTATTTTTGATCGACGAACTAGAGGATGTTTTCAAGTCGACGCGTATATTTTAGCTCACACTCTAGAGGAAAGGGCGTATAATTATAGGGTGTATCTGCATATAAGAAATGGACGTACATATTCTGTATTCATATTCTGTGACCAACTTTTACTATGGGGCCAACACTGATATCGCGAAAAAAAATCTGCTGTTCCATACAAAACTTTTTATTGATTGTCGACAAAATGTATGAAATAAAATAACACAGTTTTATTTTTCTCGATTTCAGTGCTGGTTCCGTACTATAAGTTGGTCATAATGTTGACTACAATGATATTCTAGACTATGCTTGTCGTTTATTAATAATATACGGTGTATACGCTCAACGTGTGCAACAAAACTACTGTGATTACATAGTGAGCTCTAGCGAGTGACTCAGTAGAGTGTAGCATAATCGGTAAAGACAAAGACTCATAGTGTAACGTCCTTTATAGCTTTGTTATAGATAGCTTGTTTCAAGATCTCAAGAATGGCGCTTCTTAGTGTCGAACGCCACATATGGTTCAAGGGTCGCTGTACTAACAACGTTTGTTAGAAACATTTACATGTGTGTGTGAAGTTAGTATACGGAGCTATTTTTTTAAATACTTATGGAGGCAACACATAAAACAACCAATAGTAAACGCGAAGTGGGATTGGAATGACCATATATATATAGAGCCTAGAGAGTATGCTATGATTTAGTGTATAGATTGTTCTGCGTTTACATTACGCAGATAAGTAGAATTTACAGATTCCATCATACCTGTATACCCTGATAGCACTTCGTTACTCTTGCTAGGTTTCCCTGTGTCAGGGATGCCATGGAAAAAGACAAAGACAACCAACACCCAAACCCAGAACAGTAGTTTGAAATCATCATTCAAGCATCTGCTCAGCCGGGAATCGAACCCGGGATCTCCTGCTTATAAAGCAGTCAACCGCCGACTAGGCTAAGAGGGTCGTCATCAAACTGAACTAAAAACCTCCAAAATTAAATAACCGCTGTTGAGAACAATAGGTAACTATCAAAGTCTCGTCCTGCGGCTTCCTAACTCGAAATTTTTCCTTAATCCTTTACGAAGCTCATCTACCCGAGTTTTAATCTCAATCCCACCTCATTACCGTCCCGCGAATACTCGGAATAGCCAATTTGGCCATTAATTACCCTCCCCCCTTACCCTTCCTTTTTCAAGTAAAAATAAATTATAACTCATTTATCGTGACGCCCGCGAGCGAAGAAATAGCTGTCACGTTGGAGACGCTAGACGTGAATCGTCACGTAAAGGCCACGCCTACTGACATGCGCAGTACACGCCCACGTGTGCACATACGTGACACGTAACTGGGGCATGTATGTGCACGGGTGGGCGTGCCGGGACGTAGGCGTGTCATGTGTGATATATACATGGCTCGAGATAGGCGGAAAATAAACCGCTCGCGCTGTGACGTGTTATACCGACATGTGTAGATAGATGTGTGTCACGCATTGGGTAACCTAGTCTTGATATAAAACAAGATATGGGCTGGATACCTACACGGCTGAGTAACCGGCAGTTGCAAGAAACAGCATAGATTTTATGATAACGCGCAAGACAAGTTTGTTGTCGTTTATGTACACGTAATGACGTGATTATCTTAGAATGATTTTGAGTTATCGACAGCCCATTTAAATATTAACTATAGACATATCACACATACTCTGAATAAAGCTAGTAATTTTTGTAAAAATCTAGCGCTAAATGTACTCGTAAGTACCTACAATTAGCATCAACGCCTAGTATAGGTTTATTTATTGAACAGATCCAAAGGTACCTATGTGCAAGAGTCATTTTTAATTTCGCACGCAATATTGATCGTCACATAAAAACACTATTCACAAGTCACCAAGCGAGAAGCAATAAACTCCACAAAATCCAACAGACGGTCAAAAAAAAGCAAATAATATTTTCCACCTGCGTCCGCAATTATCGGCGCGAGCCGCGGAAAATTGCGAGTGAACGCCAAACTGACACTCGCCGAACTTCCTCAAAATAAAAACTTTGGAAAAGTTCAACCGGAAAAGAAAGAAAACGCGAAAATAAAAAAGCCATTGACTCCGCGGTCCGGTCCCGAAAGTTTCAGGCGCCTTTTAAAACATTCCCGCGGATGGAACCACGGCTGGAGGGATTTTTTTTATCGCTAGAAGGATTTTCAGCGCTCGTTGCTGTCAACTAATTAGAGTTGGAGTCGGGAATAAAATTAAACGCGAATAATGCGAATATCTGTGGTTGTCGCGCCAACTTTATCAAACAAAAAATGTAGACTTGTGACGTTGAATTCTGTTGCATTACAAAAAGTGATACGTGATACATGTGAAGTGTGCTCTTGAACTAAATTACATACATAACATAACATATCGTACCGCCTTGCCCCGAGGGCTGGCAGAGGTGGACAATATCTTCACTTCGCCAGCTGATTTTCAGTCCCAAATGTGACCAAAATACTTTTTTTTGTACCATTGTCTTAGATGTCATACGTTTTCCAATACGAAACAGTTATGAATCTTTATTCATTTAAAATGATTGGTTAGGATAAAGATAGAAAACATAGGATAGTAGAAAAGGTATAAATATACCTATTTAAATATATTCAACAGGGCGATACAATGTATTTTTCCAATACAATAAGTGTTTTTTGCTACATTCTTGACGAAGCATGCAGGCAGCTCAAGAAAATAGTAGCAAGAAACAATAAGGCGAAGTAACATCGGATCAATAATATATAGGCTAAGAAAACGGGCACAGAGCAAGCGAGGCATCCGAGACCAACCGTATACGCCTTCGAAAACGAACCATGTCACAATACGAAAGCCAGTTTTTCTCCAATTCGTACAGTCGTGTTACCTTTGTCTTATTTCGCAAGAGTACTCAAGTGTTAACATAGCTGCTCTACATAGGCGAGAGCGAAAACAAATCAGTGCTCGGGAGGCGCAAATTGAGCACGTACCCGTTCCGGCTAATTTTATTTTGCAATTACTCCCCAACCCCCTTCCCCACCCCTAATACAACATTCTTGGCGACGCGACGCGACATCTAGCGGAACGGAGGCGGTACAAAAAATAAATTAATTTATTGGCCATTTCAGACTTATTTCATGTTCGGTCGGGTAAGAAATTGTTAGTAAAATATCGTCTTTAATCAAATTGTAAATTTTGGGTTGGATTTTATGGGAATTTTCGATGTTAATGTACTGTCGAGGTCTATCTGCAAGAGAGTTGATATCTGCGACAATATTATCGGAAATATAGACCATCTTTAGTAATAATGAACGCCATATTAGCTATAATGCTTAAAAGTGATTATAAAAACAATAATTTACCCATAACAAGAAAACAAAGTATCAAACCGACTTAAAAAAGTTTCTTGCCTAAAAAAGTTTTAAGGAAAACACTGGGTTATTGGTTACAAATCAATCAATTAACTTTGTGAATCTATAACTTATGTGTATGTATGTGCGTTTTTTTCTTTAAAGGTCATGAACAAGGAACTCTGAAAATTTTCTTACGCAACTTTATCCTAAAGTAGGAATCATAAGCTAAAACAAGAGACAGAACTTTTTATTCTCATTCATGTTTATTTTCGGATTCCAATAAATACGCTTCAGAAAAAAATACTACAAAAAATTACGTCCCGATTTTTCGCAGCACGTACGAATGCTCCTCAAAATAATATTAAATTGAAATATACCATTATAAAATCTAAAAAGCAATTTTCAATGTACGCATCCAGTCTCTGAAGTCTATTACTCTGCCCCCCTCCGTAAAAAGGTTGTAAGAAGGTGGTGGACACCCCCCAGAAGGGGGGTGATCGCCTCCGCAACCCTTTCGCTTTTCACCCCGCCGACAGGGTGATGTCAAGATTGCAATAAAATAAGAATTAACAATAAACAAGTTGAAATTGTGACTTGAAGTTTTGAAGTTACTACTAGCACGAGTTAGCATATGCAGAATTTACGGTTCAATGAATCATCGAATTTAAGAGTTAATGAAAAAAAAACTTAACCTTATTTGTTTGTTACTTAAGTTAATTAGAAAAAATCACAATCCTAAATAACTAATACCATAAACGCGAAAGTAAGTTTGTTTGTTCGTTCGTTTGTTTGTGTTTTACGCCTTCACGCCTTAACCATCCAACCGATCGTCACGGTATTTGGCATACACTTTGTCGGAGGTACAGAAAGTCACTTAAGAACACTTTTTAGCCACAGGGCGCAGCTAGTTTATAATAAAGCTTTGGACAAAGACTATAATTAGTAATAATGAACTATTGAAATAAAATGTAGACTAAAATACTTCACCTATAAAAACAATCTTAATCTCATCAACCTACAACTTACCCGAGCTTTACAAATTTAACTGCTTGACTTTTAATCAAGATTCTTACTCACCAATGACGTCCCCACAAAACTAATCCCTACAAAAAAACTCCTTCCATTAATTAAACTCAACACCCTGTACTCGCTAAGCTTCTCGCATTTCTTCGGCGCTTCTTAAAGTGTTTTACATACAAGCTACGTCTGTGTGCGGGGGTAAATATCCACGCACAAGTGTGTGCGTCTCTACGCATTTTTACCCCTACCCTCCCTCCTTAAGAAAAATACCTTACCCCTTTAACGTGCCCGCCACCCCGTTAGAGGTACCTCAACGGCCCCTGGTAAAGAAGATATGAGAGTTTTTCAAAAAGCTTAATTTAAATGAGTCCGCCGGGACGACTCAATGGAGTATTCCTTAATTTAAATAGGTACGTACCTACTGAGGGAGACATTTTAATTGGTATCGAATTTCGATCGAAGTGATATTTTTGATGTTGTAAGTAGGTGATGAGGTGTTGAGTGTTTGGTAATAGGTGTTCATTGATGAATGATGATTTTGTTTAATTTTTGTGATGATCGACCATTTGTAGCTTTCCAAATGTGGTCAAATGTGTAGCTGCTAAAAACAATAGCAATTAATTATTTATTAAACAAAAAAATTTAGATTTAGGTTAGTACCAGACTGCTTTTGAGTAAAAAGCAAGAAAGTTTGTACAGGCCGAATGGCTAGCCCTGACGTCACATTCTAGTTTCTATTGAGTAATATCTGTAAATAAATCTTGGGTCTAGGAATCATGTCAAAGTTAAAGTCAAAATGTTTTTATTCAATTTGGGTATCAAAGATCCACTTATGAACGTCAAAGTTTTTTTTAAATAGACTCGACCGCCCTGTTCGGATAAAGGCCTCTACTCAAAAGAACAGGCAAGAAACTGAGGGGCATTTTTTTTCAAAGAATAAATAAATTACAGTCTCACAAATTTTAGCTTACAACTAGGTAATATCTATAATCATGAACCCTGAATCTCACGCTAGGGGAGTCCTGTATTGTGAGATTCAGTGACTTTCTAACCAGTCTTTTATGGACTTAATCAATTGTTTATTATTATAGTAACTGCAATGGCAAGTCAAAGAAATCGCTCAGCACTCAACAACTAAAAGTCCAAAACCGATCGATAAAAAATAACTGCGGTACGAGCCTAATATGATACCCACTGACACATATAAACTAGCTTTACGAACCAATTAACTAACTAGTTTGAAGTCATCTAGTATGCTAAAACCAAAACTATTATACTTCTATTATTATACTTATCTCTTCTATTATTTATACTCATCTTGTTAATCGACGCTCGAAAATAGAATCAGAAATGGTAAATCTTTATGAATCAGTTAACTTCGTGCTAGTATTCTTTTACATGATTTATTTTAATACTTTTTTTGTTTTGTAAGTATACTTTTTCAAGTTTTCGGTTTTGGTTCAGATAAGTAGGGAAATTTAGAAAGAACTAGCTGTGACTTCGTTTATTCAGAAAAAGTATCCAAAAACCTGACCATAAACTTAACATTCTCACGCCTCTACGACACCCACACTTTGCCGGGCGATATTCAATCCCAAATGTGACAGAGCGCGAGCCTGTCGTTTTACACTGGGCTCCAGTTAGTAGCAGATGACAACCTAGTTGGGAGAAGGCCCGCCTCTCAAGGTGCGTACCTTCGGCTGGGATCAAACCCGCTCCCTCTGGCTTGATAGGCGAGCCTTCTCCAACTAGGCTATTCTCGCTTATGCCACAAGAAAATTATTAATAACGGAATAATTATTAACTTTTAAGCTACTACCTATTACCCGCGACATCGTTCGTATTTATTCAGAAAATAGTTTCCAAAAACCTTCATCGTGATATACTGTAACTAATTATCAAATTTCATCAATTCGTTCAGCCATTTAGCCGTAAAAAACTTTCAAACAGACAGACAAAGTTACCTATGATTTTCGAAAAGTAAGGATGGGCATGTTTGGAGTATTTTCAAAGTAACAAGCGCTTCTATGCAATGATTAGTCTTGGCGTTAAGTGACCACTGATCACCTAGTCCCTAGACAAGCCAATGCTGTTTGGTGCGAGTGTGAACTGTATAATTATGTTTGTTTGACGATCATCCTAGCCTAGTCGGAATTCGGCTGCTTTATAAGCAGAAGGTCCTCGGTTTAATTCCCGTCCAGGCAGATGTTTGGATGGTGAATTTAAATATGCTGTTCAGGGTCTGGATGTTAGTTGTCTATGGGTCTGTATGTTCCATGGCATCCCCGACACAGTGAATTCTAGTGGAGAGCTATGAGTGTGAAACGTTTTTATTTACTTACTCGTAACTGTCTCCCATATAGCACAGGATCACCCTTGTTTGGGAGACATGAAATCTCATTTAATTGTATAACTATTGTTATAAGCAAATAAATTACGATAAATTAATATTAATTAAATTTATTATTTTTTATTTTGTATGTAGGTGTAAAGTGTAATGACTGCCTCGGTGGCTCAGTTGGTACTGAACCTGCCTTCTGAGCTTGGGGGCGTTCCCCGAAGGCAAAGATCGGACAAAGATCCAGACAGAATTCGGACATACGAAAGTATTTTATTCGAAGCTGAAAGATAGAAGCATCAAACACTACGGCTCGCTCGATCGTTTACAATTTGGGTACCTATTCATTATTAATTAATTAATTAATTAATTTGGGACACTTCCACACACAGTCGCCTGACCCCAAACTAAGCAAAGCTTGTATTACGCCGGCCAGCGACTGATATACATACTTAGATATTTTAAATACATACTTAAATAGATATTAACACCCAGCCATAGAACAAACACAAATGTTGACCACATAAATGTTTGCCCTAGGTGGGGATCGAACCCACACCCCCAAGCTCAGAAGGCAGGTTCACTACTAACTGAGCCACCGAAGCAGTCGACTCAAAATAGAAATAACGATCGATCGCTTGCTTTTAAAATTTTCTTAATGATTTTAGCTACCACACTTCCTTTCTAAGCCTTCATTAACCAAAACAAATGACGGCGGAACAAAGGGCTCCGAAATAATCAATATACGTCGCGAAAACAATTTAAATCGCAAAATCTTACCCTAATGAAACAAAGAACCCCAAATACATGCTTCTTACGATTTATTTCTTGCGAGCAAAAATTCACTAACACTAATGCAAACACCCACACTTGCAAGGAAGAGTGTTGGTGCGCGGGTTTGCTTGCTTGCGTTTTTAAGTTTGACTAAAAATATGTTTTTAAAATAGTATTCTATTGAAACAAATGACAATAGACCCTATTTAGAACGTCAAATTGCTAAATCAAAACTAGCTATAAGTATTGATATCCTAGTCTAATACAGAGCGATAACAAGGACAGGTATATTTTTAGTTCGGTTAGATTTAGCAATTTAGAAGTCTGATAATGGGTAGATTAAGTAAGTAGGTAAATTAAAGACGAATTACTGAGGATACGTTCATAGAAGTTAGAGGGTTACAAGGAAGTATCGGTTAAAGCAATATTTTAGATTTGATTGTCAATTGATCACGTAAAATAAAAATTGTAAAATAAAATATTTTAAATCATTTGGTTGCATTTCGCATACTCACACAATTATTAGCAATTTCCTAAAAGTTTTTGTTTTTTTTCAAAATTTTCTCTATTATAGCATTTTCATAAATTATAGCAATAAATTCTTTGACACTTTAAGCCATTGCATTTTACATGCATAGTTGTTACAAATTACTAAACTTTTTTTTTCAAAATTTTCTTAATTTTCTTAAGTCAAGCATGTGACATAATATTATGCCAATAAAAACTAAATCAGTCTTTTAGTTTAAAAAGGTTAAACGGGAAGAGAGATTATACTAAAATCGCAGTTAGTGTCAGCGTCAGTTACCTTCAACAATTTCCAAAAACATATTTAAAAGTTCAAATGTTTTAAAGTTTAAAAAAGTATACAGACACTGTTACAATCTTATTTCGCTATAGACATTCAACCAGTGTATGAGTACAGGTGGGGGTGATTTCGCACCCCTATTTCAACCCTTTCGGGGTCCAAACGTTTCTTCTCCTTCTTTACATTTATTTCTTATGGCCTGTTTCTTCTTCTTAAATTATAAAGCTCACTGAGGATTCCACGGGTTTGATACTTGACATTTAATTATGTAGTGACTTAACATTTTCTTGGTGGTACCAAGTCTAAGAGATATAAATTGAATTTTAACTGTAATTGTCCACTTATAGCAAAGAAATTACCTCTTTAAGGTAACTTTTTGTGTTACTGCATAATTATAAGGATTTTAATTTTAATAAAGTTTTGTAGTAACTGTAGTCTAGTAGCCACATAATAATAACTTTTTCGTAATAATAATATTACCTTTTTTTTGCTTATGTTTTTTACGCATGATGGGGTTTTAATTATAAAATGTATAATAGTTATACATTTTATTTTTATATTTAATGCAAGAGTTTTCAAACATGTTTTTTTCTACTGATGCTTATTAATTATTAAGCACTACGTTAATCATCTAACAGCAAATTTAATTTCATAACATATCATATCGTCACGCCTTTCCCCCGAGGGGGCTGGCAGAGGTGTAATACAACACCCACACTTCGCCGGGCACACCGGGCTCCAGTCATGTAGCAGATGACATACAAAACGCGCATATGCTCACACAATGAACAAATTGGTACGTGTCGTCGGCTGACCGTTAACCTGACATTAACCGGAAACTCCAAAACTGGGACAACGAACCTCATTTCAAAATAATCTTATTTCGTAGTTAAAAATCCAGCTCATGCTCACAATGACGAGCACAAAGGCTACTCTCAAACCTGCTCGCTCGCGCTACACCGGCAGCCGAAATGATGTTACAAAGGCGAGGAACTGGGCTAACACAAGTTTTCTATATTACTGTGCGTACCCCCCCGCCCCACCCCGCGCTACCCTCGCCTCACACCCCCTCACCCTGCCCCAAAGGGTTGATACCACCTTTGAAGATGCGCAGGCTTTTTCTATAATTCCTTCGCTCACTAAGCGATTTGAATTTCGTTAAGTCTCGAATTTCGGGTGAAAAATAATTGTCTGAACCGATTTTCGCGTACCTATTTCGCTTTTTTCTTCTTGGGTAAACTGAAAAGTGACTTAAAAATTGTCTTCGGACGTTTCTCGTACTTTTTCTTTTGCAAGGTCGAATGGCTCCGCGGGTTTATTTATGTTTGCTACATTTTTGCGTTCTGTTACGTAACGGTTTGTGTTACGTTTCGTGGCGGCAGTGTTCTTTTCGATTAGTGATACGGTTTTTGAGTTGTGTAATTTTTTTTCAGGTGGATGATTTAGTTGGTTTGTGACGGTGACAGGATATCATTAGACAATAGAAAAAAGGCAATGTGGAAAAGAGAGATGATGTATTTCCTTCTTTTTTTAGGTACTACATAAATTTATAGAACTAAAGAATTTCCATTAAAAAATCTAAAAGTAAAAGCCTAACTAAATACTAAACTGAAAAATCTTTTTAAAGTTTACAAAACTCATCTAATAAAAATCTACTACCTAAACCTAATGTACTAAGCCTACTTAACTAACAATAACTAAAATAAATGTAAAAATTTAATTTAATAACCCACTGCCAGCTGGCTGCATTGTCTCGTATAACTCATGATTCTTTCTATGCTGTTCTGTCAAAAATTGACTGGAGTCAAGAACTCTTGATATAGTTTAAAAAATGAGTATAACATCTGTACATATCATGGTTAAGAAGTGCACAACGTCATTGTTGTTATTGTGAAAAGAAACGAACAATAATTGAAGACATTAATAACCTAAAATAACAAGCAGGTGCTTACTAGACAAACTTTCTAAACAAGGTATTAGGAATTAGTGTATAACACTTTTATTTGATTTGTATTTTCTTTTAGTTGAGGCGAGAGGTGGATGTGAGCACCAAGACAAACCATTTGGTTTTTTGGTGCAACACCTAAATATTATTTTGTACAAAAAATTTTAAGGAACAATAAACAAAAAGAAACTATTTTTCATACTGTAAGTCCACGTTTTGTCAAAAACCGATCCAGGTCAACAAGACGATTGTAGAGCATTGATGACTTCTTCGTCACTCCCACTTCCACAACAATCTCCATATTAGTGACAGGCGACCAAACAGCTTTTGATTAAAAATAAAAGCAGGATTTATTTGTTTATTCAAAGCGTCTAAATAAAATAAAATAAAATAAAATAAAATAAATTATTAAAAATCTTCAAACTACATCTTTCCTTCTAAGTAATAATCCTACTAATATTATAAACGCGAAAGTTTGTAAGAATGGATGGATGGATGTTTGTTACTCTTTCACGCCAGAACGGCTTAACAGATCTGGATGAAATTTGGCACAGAGATAGATTATAGTCTAGAATAGCACATAGGATACTTTTTATCCGCGGGTGAAACCGCAGGGCGCAGCTAGTATAAGACTAAAGCAATATGCACACTGTAAGATGTGCGATAAGACACGCGTGTCCCCGACATTCAAGAAAGTGCTCGAGGAGATGGAGAGGGACTTTGAAGGAGTGTACCTCATTTGTATTTGTGGAGGATCTTTAAGAAGACATACGTAGAGTATTGTTTGATTGATTTGATAAAAATAATGGGCAAGCTAGTACTAGGTACTTGTTTAGTAATTAAGAAAGCACATAAATACTTAATATACTAAAAGAAACTGATTTTGTAAAACATGGAAGTTACATGTATTTTATGACTGCCTCGGTGGCTCAGTTGATAGTGAATCTGCTTTCTGAGCAGGGGGGCGTGGGTTCGATTCCTACCTAGGGCAAACATTTATGTGGTGAACATTTGTACTTGTTCTATGTCTGGGTGTTATTATTTATTTGAGTGTATTTAAAAATATCTAAGTATGTATATCAGTCTCTGGCAGCCATAGTACAAGCTTTGCTTAGTTTGGATCAGGCGACCGTGTGTGGAAGTGTCCCGAATTTATTTATTTATTATTTATTTTTACTAGGAAATAAAACACTTGCAAAAACCGTCAAGCCTACACGTACAAGATCAACGTTCTTAAATCTGATGATTATGATCAATAAGATATAACCAAAAAAGTTTTTGAGTAAAATAGAAATGCATTAAGTCATGAAGTCAAGTCCTTTACAAACTTAAATGCTGTGGATAAAATACTTATGTGCAAAACTTTAAGAGTTGGTCAATTGTTTTGCAATTTAATTTGTTAGATTTTATTTACAACTAGCTGCGCCCCACAGTTTCACCCGCGTCCCACAGAAACCGTAATTTTTTTCGGGATAATATCTTAATTTATTCAATCTTAACTTTTTAATTGAAAAAATATAAACACAACAAAAAAATATTGCGAAAATGTTCCATCTGTTCACGCGTGATGCGATGAACAGGGGAAATAGTGATTAATTTTTATAAATAGAGAATAGTATGACGTGTAGATATGGTTACAATTACTTACCAGGGGCCTTACTTTCTAAACGTTATGACAAAAGTCATCGTTTGTCATGCCGCTCGCGCTAACTACTCGCATTATACGAGCGAGCGTAAGCTTATACGATGACCATTGCCATAACGCTTACAAGATAAGGGACCCGGCTTGCATAACTCTCAAATAGCATGCAACTGAAGCCATCTCCTCACTACTCCCTCAAGGTGTCTCGTCTAAACCATCTGTCTTCTTCAGAGCTGTCAGCGGCACCTATGCACCTCACGTTCCCCGCCCCGTGTGTAACCGCCTTATAATTGTTTAATCGTTTGCAGGGTGTTTACTAATGAACTGTGAAACTTCTGTTGATTTGAAATAATTATTTTTTTAAAATATTTTATGTCAATTTTAAATGGTTCCATAGGCAACAGTGAACACTTACTATCAGGCAGCCCGTTGGCTTGTTTGTCACCTATGGCATAAAAAAAAATCTATTATTAATCTATAATACATTAATTGTTACTTTACCAACAGTAATAGCCTCATAGGCAATAGTAGAATATGCACCGAGGGAATAAAGCAGTGTCTTACGTCGCGGGCGGCTTATTGATCCCTGAGCATAACGAAGGACTGTTAACTGTTAGGAGTTAACTCCCTAGCGCATCGAGGGAGTTATTTAAAGTCCTGAATGAAGCGAAGGATTCAACTGCCTAAGACAAAGACACTGCTTTGTCCTAGAGGTAAATTACTCTTACTTTTCACACCTTGTGCGAAGCAATTATATGGAACTGTAAAAATATGTTACACCAAATACCGTGTTTTGTTTGAAACTTCGTAGAGCTCATGGTCCAGCTGCGTTTTTTTTTTCTTGGTGGCCAGTTCAATTTCCGAATAAATTCTTCTTACAGTGCCTGTATGCTGAGATTTCATTCAATTTTACCTCTTTGCTCGAAACCCCCCTTGGGATTTTTCATTCAATTTTATCTCCCTAGGGAGACAATGCCTTGCTTTACGTTGGAACCACATGATATGTAGTCATTGTCGAGCGAAGGTGGTGTGAAAAGGAACTTTATCCAATCAATTTAGTTTTCACTGTTTTTTTCTACGAAAATGGAAATCAAATAATTTTTCCATGCTCATTACATATTAAACTCGTGATACAGTAGTTAGCCATCATTTATGTCATAGGTACGCCACATAATTATTATGTCTATAGATACAAAAATGTATAAACAGAGAACCAATTTATCGTAATTTTGTGGACGAGCACACAAACAAAGAACTTTCGCCGATAAAACTTCACAAAACTCCAAAGTGACACCCCCGTGGATGCTATAAACCAAAAGTGACAACCCTAATGCGATCGCTTCTCTAATTACAGTGGAAATTCCAAAAATTCGGCGTCATCCCTCCGTCTTAACCCATTAGGGCTGCGACTCGGAAACTGTTGCCCACAATTATCGCTTGTTGCTTGATAAATTATTAAGAATAAGTATCTAAAAATCTATTAGCTTACTAGAGCTTTAACTGCGTAATACACTTTCTTTTTTTTTTTCAAAAAAATTTAGATGTAGAGTTTTAGTAGTTCAAGGCAAAAAAAGGAAAATAACGGTTAAAACTTAACAACAGGCAGCAGGATTTTGTAGCTAGATAATTTTCTAATGAAACACATGCATAAAAAAATTATCTATGTAGTTACTATTTTCTCAAAAATAAATGTAACAAATAGATATCTATCTTTACAATATCGCGTTTTACTTTAATTCACTGCCATAAGATGCCCAATGATCATTTTTATGGTTGACAGGCTAGGTGCTTGACCTCAACTTAGCTGAAGTCAAATCACAGTGTGGTCGAAAACTGACGCTAAACACACCTGAAATGCAAAGGATGCAAGAATTTAACCTTTAAACCGTTCATGTTTACTTGTAACCCTTCTGTTGTGCATAGGCTTCCTAATTACTTACTATGCAAGTATTACTTAAAGAAACTTTCTAACTTACTTAGTTACTTACTTACTTCTGCTACTTACTAAACAAGTACTTATTTTTAGAAACTTTTTTAAGTTAAAAGGTTTCATCCTATTTATGCCGCGGGAACTAAATGTGCGTGCAAAGTTTCATAAAGTAGTTGGAAAAACCGTTGCAAGATTAGAATCGAGAAATAAACAAATAGTAGGAGATACAAGTGTTCATGATGTGTTTTAAATGAAACTTAGTATGTACTGTGAGAAGAGGGCGTGCAAGGTAAGCGAGGAAGATGATGACTTATAACTGTACGATTTTACAGTATAATTTTATTTTTTATACTTAATGTTATTGATTTTGACACATAATTTATTTTGACATATAACCTATTAACTTTTTTTTATTTTAATTTATTGTCATAATATCATTATTGACAGGTTATGTTATTTTACAATTCAAGTTTGAATTATTGTTCAATAACAATAATTCACAATCAATATTATTATTGAGACATCAATATTATTGAGACTTATTACTATTGACTTGTTGTGAAATTCACTTATTTTAAATTAACTAGTGTAATTGGCATGTTGCCGTTTTAGTTATTAAACAATAAGAAAAATGCTAAATAACATTTTGGGACTGGGTTGCCTAAGATACTCCTGTCCAGGCTATGTTTAATTACGTTTTGAAAACTGTTTGCGAGCTGCGCCCTCTTGATTACTCAACAAATTACTAAAAGAAAGCATGAAGCCTATGGATTGTGAAAATATTTGGTTTTGTCTATACTTCGGCTGTCATATCTTCAGGTTGCCAGGCATAAAGAGTAGTGGTGGACGGATTTTAATAGAATTTTGTAAGGAGGTAGCCTATACCCCGAATTAACACATAGGTTACTTTTTTAAAGTGAACAGCACCACGGGGCGCAGCTAGTATAAGCCTAATAATACATCTCATTGAGTAAATACTTCGAGGATCGTTCTTCTACGTATCTGAGACTGAGAGTGAAGTTTAAATCAGCTTAAAAACTAGTAGCTCGCCTCGAACAAAAACCTCATATTCCTCCATAACTCCCGGTCAACAATTTGGTTCATATTTGAACTTGAAAATTGTACTTGCATGAACTACTTGTCTGCAAAATTTCACGAAAATCCGTTCAACAATACTCTAGTTATTGTCGAACAAACAAATTCCGAGATGTTCCATTTGACTCTAAAACCTCGGTTTTCTAAAATCTCGGTTTCTCTTCGGTCAGTCAATTAAGCCTTTTTTACCCGACTGCGTAAGAAGGAGGGTTATGTGATGTTATGATCATCGGCGCAAGGTTGCTAGTCTATCGGTATTTTATCGGATTCATTTCGGGGAGTGTGCATCTGGTTTGCATGACCTTATTCTCCCTAGCCCGTTCTTCTATAAAACAACCAAGAGTACGAAAAAGCGGCATCGTTTTATGGTCGACATACCTACAACACGCATACCTACACACCTCGTTTCTCATACGGACCGCTAGAGTGTGGAATACTCTGCCAGAGTGTGTGTTCCCTGACACTTATAATCTGGGTGTCTTCAAGTCTCGAGTGAATCGGTTTCTTCTAGGCAAGCGGGCTCCATCGTAGGCCGCATCACTGCTTATCATCAGGCATGTTGGCGGCCAAACGCAAGCCTATTTAGTAATAAAAAAAAAAAGTTTTTCGGTCGTAGGTATGTATGTAAGTATATGTGGGTATGTATGTATGAAGTTTCTTTGACACGCTCCACAGCCTAAGCGGCTTCATGGATTTCGACATGTGAGCTGTCATTTGAATCATCTTGATAGTGGGAGTGACAGGGTACAAAATTTTGCAGCCAAGCTCTTTGTTTTTTTTTTAATAATGTTACTTTTTAAGAAAAACTTTAGCTATTATAGTTAACAAGGAAACAAATGTTTTAAAAATTTAAACAAACACATTAATTCATACACGTTTTGTTTTACACTCGAACCCCTCAAGATGCAGTCTCTTCAAAGATGCAGACTGCTTAATATTCCCCTTCAAACAACGGATGCCTCCATCGGATGTTTGGCAATTCTTCATTTTGAAGATCTTGCAAAAATAAAAATCTTTAGTAAAAATCAAATGCTGTTATTTGGTAAGTGAAATATTGAAAACGGGTGGATCAGTTTGAAAAAAACTTTCTATTTTCGAGGTCGAGGGCTGAGCCTTAGTTCTTAGGCACAAACCTACGAGGCTGAAGGCTGAACAGCACCGCAGTGGATACGAAGGCCGATGCATAAGATAGTAAAATGCTACTTCTATTTATCTTTTTATCTATTCTAATACTATAAAGAAGAAACCATTTGTGAGTTTTTAAGTTTATTTGTCGAGGAAAATCTCCGAAACTGCCGAACCGATCCTAAAAATCTATCACTACTAGAAAACTACATCCCTTAGTACATTAGGCTATGAAACACAAGCAAAGCCGCGGGCAATAGAGTCAAACTAATATTATAAATACCAAAGTTTGGATAGATTTACGAATGTTCATTATTCGGTCACCCCAGAACGGTTAAACGGATCAGGATGAAATTTGGCACAGAGATAGGCAGATCCTACTAATATTATAAACGCGGAAGTCTGTAAGAATGGATGGATGGATGTTTGTTACTCTTTTACGCCAGAACGGCTGAACAGATCTGGATGAAATTTGGCGCAGAGATAGATAGTCTAGAATAGCACATAGGATACTTTTTAACCGCGGGTGAAACCGCGGGGCGCAGCTAGTAGCTTATAATCTGGAATATGTAATTAAGCTACTATTTTATTTTTGGGTAACACTGCGGAGCGCAGCTACATAGTATAGCACAATAAAACCGACACCATTGATTTGTCGCTATCTCTAAGGTTACGTATTTTACAACCAAATTCATCGATGGTTGTGATCATGAGACATAGCTTATTTTATTAGAGTAATAAGCTTGCTACGGATCTTATAAAGCTGAGTAGTCACTAGCGAGCCGGGAATTAAAGCAAGTTCGGTTACGGTTACAGTTTGCTGAATGAGTACGCATAGCGATAGCATTCGGTGTTCGGTGTGAAAGCTATTTCACGCGTTCACACTAAAAGATATTTACTGGGAGCCTACCATGACATCTTATTGCCGTGATGGTTACGTTTTGTTGTCGACGCTGCGCGACCGCTAATCGTATCGCGGTGTAATAAGGTCCGAAGTCGCGCAGCGTTAAAAACAAAACGCAACTAATGATGGTTGCGTTTTGCGTTTTGCTGCCATGAGGCAATAAGATGTCATGGTAGGCCCCCTGTAACTGTAACTGTAACTAGGGAAAGTTACAGTTACGGTTCGCCAGTGTGTACCCAACTTAATAATCTCGACGTAGCGTTTTTAAACGAATTGCATTACTTTATTTTCCCAGTTTCATCGTACGTAATCAAATCATAACCCATCAGAGTCATTAAAACTACACTAATGACACATTTAACAATTATTTTTTTTGCGTAATACGTAGGTATTCATAACAAAAGTACAAAAAAATGTCTCTACCGCTGTACAACTTATGGAAGCTTAGAAATACTACAGCTGGCTTTTTAGCTCTTTGTTTATAAGCATTTTACGTTTTTGTAAACTTGTTATATCAATAAACAGAGATTTAGCAGATAATTAGGTTAACTCACATAAAAAAAAAAAATGTTGTATGGGAGACCTTTAAATATTTATTTCGTTCTGTTTTTTAGTGTTTGTTGTTATAGCGGCAACAGAAATACGTCATCTGTGAAAATTTCAACTGTCTTACTATCACGGTTCATGAGATACAGCCTGGTGACAGACGGTCAGACAGACAGACGGACAGACAGCGGAGTCTTATTAAAAAATAAGCTAAAAATAAGCAAAAATAAAATAGTCGTGAAAATGGAAAACTGTGAGCGATGCCGTAGTATTTAGATAGTCTATCCTTGTGATGCTTAAGATACTTCGAACATTATACTTTCTGCAGAATTTTCTTTAGTTACATTGAGTCTTGAGAGTCATTACTTTATAGATATACTAGCTGCGCCCCGTAGTTTCACCCGCAGTTAAAAAGTATCCTATGTGCTATTCTAGACTATAATCTATCTCTAGGCCAAATTTCATCCAGATCTGTTCAGCCGTTCTGGCGTGAAAGAGTAACAAACATCCATCCATCCATACATACAAACTTTTGCGTTTATAATATTAGTAAGATAGACTTTTGCTAGTTAAGAAATAGTTACAATTCAGTTCGCCTAAAAAGTTAAGGCCATGTCAATGTAGCGAGTGTGCGGTCGCCGTTATCCCGCCGGAACCTCCTACGACCTCATTAAGGCTCATCTCCACATCCCTAATGAAATACGCTTTAATTACCGGCAACACGGAAAAATCCAATCTTTTACCCACACACACAACGCTCTCGCTTCTTGTTCGAACTTCTAATATAAATTAAGATCCCCCGCAATATATGTATGTGTTGGTATTGTAAAGTCTTAAAAATGAGAGGACGGAGGAATCTTTAAAAGGGTAGGACTTAAGTGGGGGGCAACCCCCTGTCCTCAGTCACCCCGGTGAGGGTGTCGTGCGCCGCGCAAACGCTTTTATACGGCCTACTGGCTCTTATTGTCCATTGTTTTGGTTCAATATTAGGACGGAGGCAGGTTAAGTGTTATTCTAAGAAATTAATTCACGTTTTATGTGTGTTTTATTAGATTCCATTTTACGATGGATTTGGCCTCACCTGAATAAGTTGGATAAGGCGTAAAAGTTCCCGTGACTTTGAGGTTATTACTCGGACTAAAAGAGTTATAAATCCGAACCTGAAAATTCTAAATCGCAAAACTAAAGACACCAGTCGCGAACTATTCGAAACAAAAGAAAAAGTAAGCAATAAACTGGTATGCGGTAATTTAAATCAACATTATAATGAGACCGTCTGCCTTCAAATTGTACCCCATATTACCGTTCAAATACCGCAAAAGTTTCGTACAAAGACTATTCGTACCGCTTGCATCCACATTATACCTTTACCTTTGTTATTTACGTACTATCATTGTCACGCACATGGCATCGCTGTTCCATTAAAGAACTATATCAGGACCGCTTTAAGGCTGCTGCTATACAAATGTGATAGTCGCAAAAATGAACCTTTCTACACCGTCAATAAGAGACAGTCTAAGTTTCAAGGTACGGGAATTATGTTGGCTAAGTTACAGGTTCATAATGACATTTATTAGAAGTCGTATTTGGTACATGACAATAATTAAAATCCATGCACGAACCTCTGTGCCATACCGTACCGCGCACGTGGTGCTTTCAGCATAATATTAACTTTCAAATTATTGGCCGGAAAAATGTTCCGAATATGTTTTTAAATTGATACCGGCAGCCAAGGATTTTCTTTAAGTTTTGCTTTTAATTCTGGAAGCCGTTGAAAGAGTTGAAACTTCTTAAGTACTTAGAAAAATTGGAACAAACAAACGTATTCAGATTGTGTGGAACAATACATTTTGTTATTAAGGACTTGGGCTTTTACTTATTCTATGTACTTTTTGTTTGCGAATTGTAATTAATTTTCAAAAGACTTTCCTGTTATTGTTAAACTAACTCCTTTAGTAAGTGAGTCACGAGTGACTTCTTTTAATTGACAATACCTATATGAAGCCGCAGAAAAGTTAACAAGGTAATCAAAACTTTGATACAACTTTTGTATTGAAAAAATATCACTGAAAACTTTGACAAAGAAGCTGTTTCACTTGTTTTTGTTATAATCATTTATTTGAAAAAGAAACGTTCCTACAGTTTAAGTTAACTTTAGCGTAACACATACAAGATTAGGCTAACAAATAAAATCCTAATCAAATCCTTACTAATTTTATAAATGCGAATTTTGGGTAGACGATCTCAGAGGCACCGAAAAGGACATCGGGTACTTTTTATCCCGGGACTACGGGTAAAGCCGTGGAGGGAACTAGTAATATTATATTACAGATGCGAAGATAAGTTTTTTTTGTTTGTTTGTCACTGTTTCACGTTTTAACCACTCAACCGATCATCATGTAATTCTGATTACATACACATTGTATTTATTTACATATTAGTAACATTTTTTTTTAATTAAAGTATTTATATTATATTTATTTCGTCTACTTATTAGTATTTATTTATTTATTATTATTATTTGTATATATTATAACTATATATATATGTATATTATTTATATAGTATTCTTTTTTACGCGTCTGCACAATTATGTTGTCCATTCAGGTTGGCTGGAAGAGATCGCTTTGAGCGATAAGGCCGCCCATTAAAAACTTAGTTAAGCCTTATTTAAGTACTATTGTAATTATTTTATGTTTTTAATAAAGAGTTGTTGTTGTTGTTTTTGTTGTATGTTTTTATGATATTCAAGGCCTCTATTTATATGAATGTTCGCTTTGAGCGATAAGGCCGCCCATTAAAAACTTAGTTGAGCCTTATTTAAGTACTATTGTAATTATTGTATGTTTTAAATAAAGAGTTGTTGTTGTTGTATTGCCAGAAGACCAGAGAAAAATACATACTTACCTTTCATACCGAAAATATAACGGTATCCGTGGACCGTGGGTGAAACTGCGGGACGCAGCTAGTCATCATAACTCTTCATAGTAAAGTACTATAAAAAATTATGGACTGCGGTACTCAGTCCACTCGTATCGCACTAATTGGCAAGCGACCGATGTTGTGAGCGCTGACCGCGAGATTTTTGTTCAATTGTTCAATTGAACTTGTTGTTCAATTGAACTTGTTCAATTTTGCTGTTCACTACTTTTTATGAGTTTGGAACTGGCTTTCGAGATTTAATAAGTCATTATAGTTTAAAGCCAATAGGAAATATGGCGACTGCACTGTTGGCTCACGGAAAAAAAAAGTTAGCTGCTGTTACTAAATTTTAGTTGCAGTAGCAAAAGTCCTTTCAAACTATAGGGACAGCTAAGTTTTTTGTTAGCGTAGCAAATTGTTTTTTGCTGAACGAATTTAGCTGTTGCAGCTAACAATCTTAACAATACTTAGCAGTAGTTGCTAACAATCTTAACAATTAGCAATAGCAGGTAAATGTTGTATCCTAAAGTAGTTAAAATATTTTGCTCTGATAGCTAATTGAAACATTCGAATTTGTTTTGTTTATTTATGTACCAAATTTAGTAAACTCAGTTAAGTAATTTGCAGTAACTGCAACTTGAGTGTGATTCTCCTAGCAAAATTTTATTTTGAATAGTAGCTAAGCAGTCTTCGTCGTAGTCAACAAAACTTTGCCAGTGTTTCGAAGATATTTGGTGCAGCAGCTAACACATAGGCAGCAAAACAGATTTAGTTGCCACAACTAAACCATTTTTTTCCGTGCTAGAGTGCAAAATATGTGATACTGTTTGTTATTTTTATTTATTTATGCATGTAAATAAAATATGTAAAAATATATCCTATCAGGGTGCCGCTACCCTGCATTGATGATATTTAGGGCCTAATTTAATAAAATTTATCTTTGTATTCAACGCTGAAACGAAGTTTAAATTTTAATATTATAACCACTACCACATCCACTTCTGAGTATTATACCTCTTTTCTTGTAGGTACGCCAATCATTCTGCTCCTGAGCGCATCTCGTCCATTTTCAACTCGTGGTATTTACAATTAAAATTGTCGATCTAACGAACTGGTGGTTGACCAAGCGTTTAGCAGGGCCTGAAATCTACCTATCAATTGTTTTGAAATTATCAATAAATTGTCTATTTTTGACACTTCTGGCTTACAAAAACTGTCAATTTTATGGAATTCATTAACAATTTAAAAACAATGTATTAGTAGGATTTGGTAGTTTGCGGCAACCCATCAAAGTGTTAGTCCACCTGTCATCACCTACAGTAGAGTCGATGTGAAAGAGGTTTCACTTCGACTCTACTAAGTAGGTTTTTACCCGACTGCGCAAGAAGGAGGGTTATGTTTTTCGAGTGTATGTATGTAAGTATGTGTGTTTGTTTGAGGTTTCTTTGGCACGTCTTACAACCTAAACAGCTTGATGGATTTCGACATGTGAGGTGTCATTTGAATAGTCTTGATGGTGGAAGTGACATAGTTTACAATATTTTGCAGCCGGGTTTTTTATTTCTCTTTTAATACGAGTAAATCCGTACGTTTAAACATAAGGTATGTTTAAACGTACGTTATTTTTGTTACCAAACCAAATCTTTCAACTTCCTTAAAACAAAAAGGTGGAAACATTTCATTAGGTAAGTAATTTACGTGTGCAGAATGTGCCGAGTCACATGTCGAGGCGTTGTTGGCTCTCAGCTGGCTCTGCTTACACAACACCCTCTATTTGCCTTGTAAGCTGCTATTGAATACTGAGCGATACGTGCGTCATTTGAACTTTTTGTGGTTTCTTGGAACTTGGAGGCGAATTAGATTTTTAGGGAAGTTTAATTGGTTTCAGGATGTGCGACTTTTCAGTCTTACAGATGTTAGGCAGTCTTTAGATGTTTACAACTGCGCTATCGCGGAATCCGCATTAAGTTGCAAGTTTCGATTTGTCATATAATCGTAACAATAACTATTTGCTAAGTGATTTTCGAGGCCATTTTACAGAACAGAACAAAAAACTACGTAGCTATAGTGCGCCTGCAAAATTGTGAATTTGGTCGCATTGAGACCTTTGAATTACATTTGATTGACATTAGTCTTTGCAATAGGTTTTTAAAGTTGAACAATGAATGGGTTGAACACTGAATGGGTTGAAATGATAAATATGCATAATTTGGGGGCTGAGCTACCCACGTCCGTAGGAGTGTACTCTATTCTGATTCCCTACACGTGGTCCCCGAGTAGTGCTAACCGGGTAGCAAACTCTGGTGGAAGGCTTCGGCCGTGGCCAGTTACCACCCACCGGACCAATCCATGCCGTGACATGACCTAGTCGTGTTTCGGGATGTAGTCCGGTGTAACCGTTCCAAAGACGGGTCTGAGCAGTAGCGCACTTGTAGCGCCTTAGACCCATCCATCTTAGACCACAACGTCGCTTAACATCAGGCGAGTTGGTGGTCAAACGTCGACTTATTCTACATAAAAAAAATAAAAAAAAAATATAGGTAATACAATTATATGCCAAGTTGTACATAAGGCTGTTAAATAAATTAACACATAATTATTTATTATTATTTGTATCTGACTTATATAATTTGCGTCTGACTTGTATTTAAATTAAGATACCAATAAATTACTTTGACTTTAGATTTTCTAGATTCATTTACCCGACGACGCGAGTGAATCTTAGCTTATATTATAAATGTGAAAGTGAGTTTGTTTATTTGTTTGTTTGTAACGCTTTCACGTCTCAACTACTCAACCAATCTTCTTGAAATTTGCACACATGTTGTCTGGGGTACAGAAAAGGACATAGAGTACTATTTATCCCGAAAAAATTAACGGTTCCTGAGGGACCGCGGGTGAAACCCCGGGGCGCAGCTAGTAATATATAAATAAATAATTCAGTCATGTCTTAAGTTTTTAATATAAAAACAATAATATTATTCTCATATCAATCATCACCTCGAAATTAGCAAGCTCTAACATAATTAGGAAAACCATAATGCACCAATTCATAATTTATTACGCATACCGCGTCTCCCCTTTCCCGAAACTTTCCAAACTCGATTACGGACAAAGAAAAACTTCACCCAACTTCGGAATTTGGGAAAAAAATTAAGATAAGGCGAAATGCCGCCACCGACAACCTTTATAATCGCATCAGCAAACCCTGGATTGTTCGCGTTCGCGTTAATTATTGATAGAATGAAACTTTTATCAAAACTTCAGGAGCAGAAGCCGAAATTATTTGAAAGCAAGGAAACCCTTCATAATGCCTGCGAAAATATTAAAACAAAGCCAAGGTGGCCCCGCCCGGACAAACGCCTTAGAGAACTCTATAGAGCTGCTGAAACACAGGATTTGTTATTTTTGTACCCTTTAAAACGTTGTCTAAAGTTGGAAATTCGTTCAATCACAACCAGGCTCACAAAATTTATTTTATTTTATTTGGATGACCAAACAGCCTGGTCAAACGTAAAAACATACAAATATATTAACAGGTAGGCCAAATACAGGTCACCACTTGTAAGAACAATAATGGTGCTAGCACACAAAGGAAACATAACTTATACACTGGAAGATCAAAGAAAAAGTAAAAATAATACAAAAATACGAATTTGAAAAAAGAAAGCAAGAAGAAAGAATTACCACGATGGTTTGTACAATGGTGGGGTAATATAGACAAAGGTGTCTTTTACGAGTCGAAATAAATGTAAATGATGATGAGTAGAAAAAAAGTGATGTAAAGAATGGCCACTCAATTTTTGACTTTTTGAAAATTGTTTGATTTATTTAAAAAAAAAATAAGTTAACTGCTAACTGCTGCTGCAGCGTCCACAGCGTAGCGTACCACTTGCACTGAATACAAGAATTGTGTAAATCCTTCCCTAGTTTAATCTACTCCTGGCGACCTATTCTCGTATAGGGCACATGAAGTTAAGAGTCTCCTAAGGAATTAAGGTTCGTGCAAGAAAATGTAGCTAGGACCTAGCTAGGAGTAATTTAAACTAGTTAAGAAGGGACTTAGGCAATTGTTATATTTAGTGCAAGTGGTCATATAAATGTGTTCGAAACCGATCACCGATGTTAAGCAACGGAGGACACGGTCAGTATTCGGATGGGTGACCGCGTGTCGCATTTGCAGCTGTACGCTACCTTGAATCCGACGACACATCAAATTGAAGGCACCGGTTGTTTGTTCTGTGACAACAATCGTCAAACCATATCAGGGGCTCGAGCGGCCTAAAAACTCTAACATGAGGATTAAACATTCGGCCTATACAAATTCCTTTTTTCACTGCTACGAGTAATAGCATTACCTAATATGATCGAAGCGTAATAGAGATTAATATCTCACGGCATCCTAAAATTCAAATTCAAAAGTCCCATTTCGGACACAGTGTCCGAAAATCTTGAGCCCGAAATGGGACTACTATTAGCACAACAAAAAAGTTTTGCTAACTTACATCTACCCATCAACTAAACATTAGGTATGCAAAGCAGACGAGCTGAGGGGTTGCTATCATCTCTAGATCTGACACCGCGGAATCCGAAGACGACTGCGAGCGGGTGGTGATTAATACAACGCATCTCCCCAAGGTTTAATCGTTCGCTGGCAACATTTTTACCCAATTTTTGGGCGAACCACCCCTCCCGACCACCCCGCACCCTGCCGAGCCCACCCCTTTCTTTCGTTAAGATAAATTATCCTGCGATCAGGATAAGAGTGTAGGTTAAAATTGCCGCCTTTAAAATTCGGCGTTTCGCTCGCCTTAATATTTATGCCCGAAATTAGTGTATTTCGCCCGACTTTCAACGGAATTGTTGCGCAATCATTTGTTTTCGGATCCTTTGTTGTATCTTGTTAGATTTGGACATAGAGCTATGGAAGTCTTCGGTACCTAACATTAGGAAATTATATCTGTTTAATTTTGAAACCACTGTTAAAATTAGATAGTTGTAAAAAATAATACGAAATCTGTTTGGGTACTACAGTACGAGTAGTTCTTTATCAATTTACCTATGAATCTACCTTTCCAACCTAACATATCTAACTGATGTAAGTTTCGCTTTATATAGCTCAGTTAGTGACTTTTCATTATTGGAAGTATAGTCCTGTGTGTTTCCTTGAAATGAGCCATAATCGAAAACCGTTCTTATTTTAAGTAGACCGAATCAACCAACTTCAATGTAACAAAAAATACATTTTATTTAATAGCGGTCAAACAAGTAGATCCTCTGCAAGTATAAAGACACAGAACACACTGCACTGGACACCGCTCCGGTGTGCGGTGATACGGATTTTAAATTTGACTGTAAAATCTCGATTTTTGTACAAAAACCGCAGGACAGCGGTGTCAGTAACACACTGACACCGCGTCCCCGTGCGGAGAAGCGCCATGCGAATTTGATTGCTCCGCACAGTCTGAGATGCGGCGGCAGTGTGTTATCCGCCGAACACGTTTATAATTTTATATCTTAGGTTGAATTTCCACAAGAGATGTACGAAGAAGTGTAGCAAGAGATGTGTTTGTTAAGACCCGTAATAGAATCGCTTTATTTATCTAGCCTCACTCCGATGAAGCAATTGTAATGGTTCTTAACAAACACATCCCACGCTATACGCATCCTCGCCACCTCTGATGGAAACGCAGCTATAATCTGGTGAGTGGTAACGTTTGTCAAGAATCAAACCATAGATACATACATACAAATAGTCAAATAGTACAAATAGTGACGCCTTTTTTCCGTAGCGGTAGGCAGAGACCACTCCTCTCCACTTGCTACGATCCTGGTACAAATCTTTCGCTTCTTCTACTTCCATAAGTCCCTTCAAACATGCTCGTCGGTTACGGGTACTCCTAACCTGGCCTTTTTTCAGAACGTCTTGGATTTGATCCTGATACTTTTTCCTAGATCGACCCTTACCAACTTGACTATAGATAAAAATAAATAATAAATAAATATTCGAGACATTTTGCACACACGATCATCTGATACGAAACTACGAGTAATGCAAAGCTTGTGCTACGAGTATCGCTGCCAGAGACTGATATACATACAGATATATTTTTAAACACATACTTAAATAGATATTAACACCCAGGCATAGAACAAACACAAATGTTCATCACATAAATGTTTGTCCTAGGTGGGAATCAAACCACGGCCCCCAGCACAGAAGGCAGGTTCACTACCAACTGAGCCAGTCGAAAAATCCGATATGTAGGTAAAGCAATCCTACGTCAACACACCACAATATACGATTATATTTCGAAATCAAAGGATATAAGGCTCAATTAACCAACAAATGTCTATAAACATATTTTTGAAAGCCGACATCCAGACAAATCAATTCTATTTCTCCACACGGCCATTGTGAGGCTATAAACCAGTCCACCAATTGTTCCAGACCCAGCGACCCATTTGTCCCTCACTCCTTTCAGCGTTAATGATTTCTTTGATATTTGACTAAGGTTTCGTTGGGGGGTTTCGTAAAACAATATTTTCTTGGTTTTAATCAAAGCCAGTGTAAGGCGATACGAATAAATTCGGCTTGAGACGGATTTAATTAAGATTGGTCGATATGCTCGACGATGAACTGAAAGTTAAATTTTTTTACGAAAATGATGTATCTATCCAAATCCTAACTAATGTTATAAAAGTGAAAGTGAGTTTGTTTTTTTGTTGTCCACGGTGTTGTTACTAAAAACGTGACGGGTAATAAATGTTTTATGGTTAAAAAAGATGGTAGAAATTGTAGCTATATGAAAACAAAATTTAGATTGTTCTTTCCAATTAGCGTATCAGTTAGAAAAAGTTCAGAAATTAGTTCAGTGGCTCCAATCGCCCAGTTTTTTTTATAAATACCGAGTATATGGGGGTTGAAAACGTAATGTAAACAATCATACTTCAGCCATTTTTAAACATGCAAAGACAGACGTGAGAGTACTAAAGCTCCCAGAGCGACTAATTTACTAAACAAGAAGTTTTCAATTAAAGATGTGTGTTCTACGAAATCCATTTGATGCTACTGTATTAATTATCAAGTTAATGATCACCACCAATCACAGTTGTCCTCATTAATAATAATTGAAGGAGATAACAGAGCACCCGCACCAATAGCAAGTGGCTTTAATGCAAAAATAACGAATCCACGTAATCAACTTGCTCTCGGCCTCTGCCAACACACACATAACACTTAATGTCAACACACACAGCCGCATTTGACATATATACGCATTGTAACATAACCGTGGTGTGGAAGAAGGAAGAACGGAAAACTTCCACGAAATTTGCTCGCCCAAATGACGACGCTTGTTTTTTTGTAGGTGGTTGCTTATAAGATGTAAGGGTAGTATGGATAAGACAGCGAAATTAATTAAACTTGCGATTTTTTGACCGTCAATTCAAAGCACGGTATTTGGAACTTTACATCACGTTTTGCTATGATCTAATAACCGAGAAAAGTTAACTGTGTTTAAGAATCCACCGATAACATGTCAAAGGATGCTGGTGGTACTTCGTGACAGTTGATAAATGAAAGTTGACTAATCTTTTTTTACCTTTTTATTTTTTGTGAACAAAAAAGTAGGATTTTGGCTAGTTTTTTTTTTTATAAATTCGGGACACTTCCACACACGGTCGCCTGACCCCAAACTAAGCAAAGCTTGTACTATGGCTGCCAGAGACTGATATACATAGATATTTTTAAATACCTACATAAATACATATTAACACCCAGACATAGAACAAACACAAATGTTCATTACATAAAATGTTTGCCCTAGGTGGGAATCGAACCCACGCCCCCAAGCTCAGAAGGCGGGTTCACTACCAACTGAGCCACCGCCGTTACTAAGCCGTTGCATAAATATAATTTAGTTAAGCATCAACTCAAGCCAAGTTTCGGAAAAAAATACTTGTATCAAGAGAGCCACCCAATTTGTCCTTGTAAACAGAGCGGTAACACTTGTGCAATGCGTCCTATTGATAGGCAGAGAAATTCACTTCAATACAATGTCATCAAGCATATCCTTATAATCCTAGCGCACCCTAACAAACTTATTAAGATTTCTTTTCTTTTTACTCTGTACGCGGTTAGCGACGTATGACGCAAGCTAACGGCCTCAGGGGGGGTTGAAATGAGCGGGGGGTGAGAGCCACCCCTGCACGCATGGCCGCTCTCATGATTTAAGCACAGGGATAAGAATGAAATTAAAAATACATCCTCGCTCCTTGGGGTGCCAGGGAGACATATATGCAAATGGACCCCCAATTCGCCCCCTATCTTAGGGGGTATTTTTTGTTAGGATGCTATTAATTTGGGGTGTAACTCACTAAGTATAAGCGTGACTGTACGCATATATGAGGGTAGGTATTCTTTCTTTCCTTTATCCGCTAAATTATGTGGGGATGCGAGAGGAGATTATGAAGTGAATTCAGGTGTAATTTATTATTTTTTTACGATGTTTGTTTTGATTACATTCTCATCTTGAGACAGAATTTTGAGGATTTTTCGCAATCCCGCCTTCGGTACAACAGAAGGAATGGCTTGACCCAATTTGAAAGAAATCGAGTCAGCAAAGATTTCCTGTTTGGAAGCCATTGAGTTGGAGAGAGCACCACATCTCTGCTTTGTTTTAATATACCAAATACTATACACGTAGTACAATACAATTTCCAAATACGAAATGAGTGTGTCAGTACCTTAAACGTTTTAGGGGATCGCCGCCCCAAGGCTTGAGTCTCGAGCCGAACCGATCGGAGTGGCTATTGTCACATGTTCGACATTCATTGAGCTGATTTTGCAAATTTAGCGTCGATTTTCGGTAAGTGAGTTCACACAGAGCGAGCGGTCTAATCGAACTTGTGGAAGTAAATGTCCGACATACCGTTGAAATTATTAGTTTGGGACAATACCATGTGGCGAATTCAGTATTTTGTTTTAGAGAGGGCTCGACGAAGCAGATAGCAAGCTTTACGTTGGTAAGTAAGTAGATACAAAAACATTTAAAAGCAGACGTTTTAGACCATTCATATAAATTCAGTAGCTATGGGTTCTCGGGGGCTTAAGCCAATTTCCCTACTCTACCCTGGATCTGCTACTGGACAATACAATCAAGGTCTACTAGTTAGTTATTGTTCTATGTGAAACGCAGTATCAACCAATTAACGCCACTCATGGTCAGCTAAGACTGACCAGACCTTTTGTTTGTTAAACCACTGAGACGCGATACGGAGTGTATCGCTTTGTAATATGTGGTATCTCTATACGATGGACATATTCTAGGATATTTGTACTCATAATTATGACGCGGATTTAACTTTTGCTGTGGGGCCAACCCTAAAATAAAATAAAAACAGCTGTTCCATACATTTTGTCGACGATCAATTAATTTTTTGTACGGACTGCTGTTTTTTTTCGTATCGCCCAATTGTAAAAGTTGATTATAATGAATAAATAAATTCGGGATATTTTCACACACGGTCGCCAGACCCCAAACTAAAGCTTGTACTATGGCTGCTAGAGACTGAATTACATACATATATATTTATAAAAACATACTTAAATAGATATTATCACCCAGACATAGAGCAAACACAAATGTTCATCATAAATATTTGCTCTAGGTGAGAATCGAACCCACGTCCCCAAGCTCAGAAGGCAGGTATACTACCAACTGAGCCACCGAGGCAGTCAAGTCAAGTCAATGATGATTACAATGATATCCTAGAATATTTCTGTCGTTCAGAGAAACACTCTATATAGACTGAGACTGTATTGAATAGTGTTTAAAGCCTTCTGCTCTTTCCTTTTTGAGTCTACTCATTTCTGCTAAGGATTAAAAATTTTATATAACATATATCGTCACGCGTTACACCCGAAGGGGCTGTCAGAGGTATACAACACCCACACTTCGCCGTACAATTTTCAGTCCCAAATGTGACAGGGGGTGAGCTTGTTGTCATACACCAGGCTCCAGTTATGTAGCAGATGACTTTAAATACGCAGTTACGTTCACACAATGAACAAATTGGTGCGTGCCTTCGGCTGGGTCCGAACCTGCTCCCTTTCTGCTGTCCGAATCTGCTGTTAAAAAATTCAACCTTATTATTAGTAATTAAGTACAATTGAAAAGAAATTACTTTCTAACTAGACGCATACTGCCATAGGTTCAGGTACTGAAAAAAAGAATTGTTAAAAAAAATGGGAAAAATATATTTTTTTTTTTTATTAACAAAAATGTAGATTATCCAACACAAACAACTTATCCTTAAACATTTTCAAATTACCCTAAGTTAAATTAGTGTTGCTTGTGGTCCCTGCACTAGGTATGAATACCTGTATCGCAGGGGCCACCTATTTCTTACTAATTACTGGGGTGGTACGGTACACTATCACAAAGTTTTTATTTTCCATGTGTAAAAAGTTACAAATAATTTCTAATGTGGCTTTAATTTCCTCCAAGCAAAGAAATTCCAGCATTCGAGTGTGAAGCTAATAGATAAATCAGATAATAGCACGTTACAAACGCCCCGGGGTGTGTCGGCTGCCGCCACATTAGGAATCACTCGATATTCAATACCGTGATTTAGCATTTTCCTGCGACATGGGATTGTTATCTACTGAAAGCAGTAAATGTCTATTAGCACATCCTTTTTTTTTAAATCCCAACATTCCCAACACAAAAACGAAGGGGTTTTTTTTACAACAGACTAGGCATGCGTTTGACCACTGACTCGCCTGATGGGAAGCGTCGACGTGATCGAAGGTGTAACACGCTTGCCTAGGAGGTACCTATTCACTTTACTCTTAAACACCCCCGGATTGTATTTAGGTGGAAAGACAGACACAGGTAACGAGTTTGCACACCTCTGCAGTTCAAGGTTCAAGGGTGTTATAAGTTCGACGTGTTTGTGTGTCTGTCTGTGACATTGTAGCTTCCAAACTGATGATCCGGTTTTGATTTTTTTTTGTTTGAAAGGTAAATTAGTCTAGAGTGTTCTTATCTATGTTTGATGACAATTGGTGTTGATGAAAATCGGTGTAGGGTTTTTTTTTTATTTTGAATTTATCTAAAGTAAATTTATCTTCGTTAGTTTCACGAGGAAGTTATAGACAGCTACGTTTCAGTTTGAAGCAAACGAAACTAGATGACGTTTTTCGTGGCACTTTTTATTTTGATAACTTTTTCAAGTAAAAAAATATTGAACCACGCTACAGTACTTAGAACATCAAGCGAGCTCGTCCTCACACTAAATACTAGTTATTATCGATAACAGGTATAATATTATACGCCTCAATAAAATGATTATTTAAAATGCCCCTCAGTTTCTTGCCTGTTCTTCTGAGTAGTGGCTCTTTTTCCAAACAAGGTAGAGTCATTTATATAACTTTGACTTTTATCTTTTTTTGTTCTCCCATAGGGATTCGGAGTTGCACGTCTTATGCGTTTGCCAGTCAAGTTACCATAGTATTTCACAGGTGATGGAGTGCTGATGATGACGAGGATGAATCCCTCAAGTGTATCTCTGATACCCAATTGACTAAAGACATTTTGACTTTGACTTTATGTCACTGCCAATATATATATTATATTAAGTAGTCTAACTACTCGTAGTAGTATAAGCCTCTTTACAGCTGCATATTTGACGAGGCATTTTTACAGTCGATATCCTATATTGTATAGTTTCATTAAATTATAAATTAATAATATTATGTAATCTGTAAATGATGTTGTCAAGTGTATAGTAGTTATACCTATGACCCGAATAAATGAATTGAATTGAAGTAAGTATATTGATAAGCCTTTAGGGTTATTTGTTCAGAACTACTTGTTCAGTTTTATCGTCTTAAAATTATATTAGGTCGCAAAATGTTTATTGACAACTTCAGTTACGTTGTTCAATTCGCATTATTTTCAACTCCTTTTTTCAAATAGGGAAGAGTGATGAATATAGCGCAGGGTATAGTGTATAGCTAAGCTTTCACTGGTTAACAATTTGATACATTGGCGTGTAACACACGAGGGGTTCCCGAATTTGTTTGTCTCGATGTGTCGACATTCGCAACTTATGCGTAGCGGTTCTACGACAAGTCGAATTTGCAAAATGGCTTACTTTTATTAGATTTAAGTACTTAACGCAGCTTGACTTGGTCTTTATCAGAAAAATTGGTTGGTAAGTATAAGTAAAAAAAAAAATATATTTTTAAATGTTAACTTCCTTTTTTTAGTATTTTTCCGCATAATCTGAGTCAATGAGGGATGTGTTAGATAACCCAAAAAAAATGTTATTGTGATTTTAATAAACTTTTCTAATACTTATTGTGAGTATGTGTGATGTGCCCTAACTTTGAAAGCCTGAGCGGCAAGCCAGACAGAAAAGACGTAAGACGAGAACGAGACACGGAGGGGTCGGAGATGCAGAGTACCGTAAGTGTACTTTCTTATGCTACGGTTACATTAGAGGCCTTCGGCGATGATTCAGGCTATCGCGACAAGTGTAGAAATGTACAAAAGAGATGCGACGTAACATATACAGAGAACACGGTGCGCCGACGCGACGCTTTACGTTTTGGATGAAGGTGCCATATCTCGGCGCCGTCCGTGTCTCGTACCCGTACTACGTCTTTTCTATCTGGCCAGCGCCTAACGTCCTAATCAACAATGATAGATTACTAAGCAAATAATTTTGACTTTGATGGTTTCGATATTAATCCTAATATATTTTGAATTGAATTGAATTTCAAAAGACCGCTGGATAATTTAGTCACAACTAAAGTAAAAACTTCACTATTTTTTATGCCATTGCAATCCCACTTCTGAACTCATATCATGAAAGAAAAACCCATGAACTTTGTACGGATCACGCCTCAAAGCAAAGGGCAGATCGATGCTTGTCAAACAATAAATGTCACGTCCACTCCCTCATGTTAATTCACCAATCTAACTCTACCAGAAAACAGTCAAAAAACTTCTCTGTGGCTTAAGGAATAGAGTGGTGGGAAATGGTGAAGGTATCGTGGTAAGATAGGCTCCCAATTTTTTGAGGTGCGAACGTTGCCCCAATTTTGGCGAATGTTGTCGAAGATTAAAAGTATAGGGGCGAGTCACCTATGCCAGTTATGCTTAGCTTTTTAGATAAAATTTTAGTATGTTTAAGCTTTTTTTTTTATTTATTTGTTTGTAAATGCCTTATATGTGACTATTACTAGATACATTTACCATGTAAGGGTATCGCATTATAGAACTAAATTAGACATTAACTCTTAACTAAAAAAAATAACAATTTCTAGGTATAACAATAATTTACGCGAAGCAAATTTATTGAGTTTCACAGCTGATTTTATGACGAATTTCAATAGAGTTCTGAAATTCGCTAGTATTTTATGAGTTGATTTAGAGTTGAATTTACTCAAACATCAACTTCGATATTTTTTTTTCTTTTTTTTTAAATGAGTTAATTTATGTTTTAGTTACACCAAAATGCCTAGTTATCTACCTATTTAAGCACTTTGTTTAAAAAAATAAAATCACGCACAGTTATGTAGTCATAGGCGAAGAGGTAATTTGTTAAAAGTAAATAATATTTCAGATGAGTGTAATAATTATAATGATCTATTAGTCTTCGCCACGTTGCTTATGTTTATGCTACTTTAAAAAACTTGTTTAGTTTGCTTTAAATGACGAAAAAACGGAGGAGGTTGTCAAGTCGATACGTATACAGCATATTACATAAATCCTTTTAAATAATTAAAGAGCATGTACACACACTTATTACAAATTAAAAATACCAAGAGTTATGTCCGGTTTAAGAACGCAATATAAAAAGAAGATTTTACAAAAATGTTAACAAATCTGTATCATATGTTGGCAGCTTTTATTCTAAGAAGAAAGTAGCGGCACGACGCGAATAGTTTACAAATAAAACCGACGCAATTAGTGTGTGCGTTCGCGCTTTTAGGAGGGCGGAGCGCGATGTGTGTGCAAAATTACTTAATTTTGACTTTTTAAATTTTGACTTTTTAATCAAAATTTATAAAGTCAAAATTTAATTTTAACTAGCACAATTGCATCCTCCAGTTGATACTGGATTCGCACCAGGCGGATACAACAGGGTTTAAGTAACACCCTGTATATATTTTTTTTCATCACACAAAACTTTTTCACAAGAACTAGTTCACACATTATTCGAATCAAGATAATTTACTTTCTATTCATCACTGCTTAATAATCCTCCATTGTAAAGCATAGCACCCACGAGCCAACTCGAGCCGCTCGAGAACAGCTCGAGAACGCAGAACGCATGACTTATGGCAGTTTGTCATTCTCGCAATCAAACGCGTAGAAACCCGGCGTGTCTTCGATCTTTGATTAATGCCTTTCTTAATTACTAAGTTATAGCTCGAATGGGGGTGATACATGTGTTCCAAGCTTAATTTATTGACTTTTGCGGCGCGTTTGGGGTGTGCCTGTAGATTTTTTTGTTAAGATTTTTTTGTATTGAATTTTACGAAATACAAGAATTAGTTATTTTTTTTAGATGACTACTTAATTAATCATTTGAACGAATAAATATATAGTAAAAAAAAAGGGTAGGTGTAATGAAAAAAATTTTTAAAAAAATCTTATTTCTTATGGTATTATATCCCGAGAATATTTAGAAAGGTATACCAACAACGTGCCAACAGGATTGACGATAAAAACTTTAAAATTAAACTTTATTAGCTTAGAAATAAAAACGTTCATCATCCAGAATCATCCTCAATTACTTAAAAAGACCTACTTAGCCAATACGCAAGCTCCAGTTACCCAGCATCTCTCCAGCCAATTGATCATAACCATCAAACTCCAAAAAATCTACATACACATTAAAACCAACCAACAAGATCTGCACCCCACACCCCAAATTAAAAACAATGCTGCACACATAAAGCCGCACACACACTACGCCCCGTCTAATTATCGGAGGGACTTCGCATAAGAAAGTATTGGCGCATTTTACGACGCGTGTCTCCCGCGGCCCAGATAAAAAATCTCCCATTTCCTTAATTCGTTTATCGGGGCTGGCAAGGCTTTGTCTCCGATCGATGGAGGACTCCAAATGAGCGGGGAACGTGACGCGAGTGTGTATTAGGCTTAAGGTGACAGTTTTAAGGCGGACCGTCTTAAAATTCGAGATTATGAAGGCTTGTGTTTTTTGATCAATGTTTTAAGTACGCCTTTGTGCTTGCGTGGGTTTATTTATAGTTTATCCAACTTTATGATTAAATCTGATGCGAAAGTTTAGGAGACAAAGATGACCTGTTTGTTAATGTTAATTGTTAATATTTAATTACCTCTATTTTCTCTAAATTTTGTTGTACATCAAAGAGTAAACTCCTTTTTTCACGTAATTAAACTGAATGAGTCGCAATTAAGCACACAGTTTTAGTAATTACCCAATGTTATTTAGAATTCTAGAAATCTTATTTAGGTACTTTCCTCTTAGAAATAAACGTTTTATAGCCTCGAAATAATTGGAAATAATTTAAGAAAAAAAACAAAACACTGTATCCCCAACACAGTGTTTTGTTTTTTCTTCCATTTAAAATTTTGTACTCGATCCAAAAAGACAAAATACTGCTGGTACTATTCGGAGGCTATACAACGTTTACTGCTTAGAGGGATTAGGCTATAGCTGACAATTACAGCTTTCTTGAAAGTAAAGTTTAGTATGAATTTAATCACATAGGTAACAACAAGATATTCTTACCAAAAAAAAATTCTTAAGCATCTGAATTTCCAATTTTATTCTCTCCAAAGCCACCACATCAATATCTAAGATACACTCGTATTTTTAATAACATCTCGCGATATTACGAAGGAGAAATTACAATCGTTCGCAAATGAACGAACGGCGATGTCCTCCCGCACATGTCTTCGAGAGCAACCTCGTGAACGGTCTTGGTACTTGAGAGATTTTGATTTAGCAATATTGGATGAGGGACGTGACAATTCTTACTTCCAATCCCACTTGTATTATAAATACAAAAGTATGTGTGTGTTTGTTACTTCGTCACTGTCAAACAGGGGGAAGGAGTGTGATGAAATTTGGTATAGAGGTAGATCACACTTTGGATTAACACAAGTAGATTAAGAAGAAGTAAGATTAGTATAGTACCTGCGGTTAAAATTTAGGTTAGTTTTGACCGCAGGTACTATACTATAACAGCAATATAATTATATAGCAACTATAACAGCACCTAATTCAGTTATCGGTTTTTTGGTATGAGTCAAGTTATTTGTCAGTTATTTAATACTCAGTACATTACGAACTTGTTTTAAAAATTGTTATAAGTACGCGGATTTAATTGAAACTGTGTTTTTAACAGAACTCATGACAAGTTCTAATCAAGAGTGTGAATGATTAAAGTAACTCTTTTGCCACAACGCGTTTATTCTAAGACTGCCTAAGATTATAGATTATTAATTTATAGACCTATGAAACCAATTCTGCTGGAATTTTACCATGTCACACAAAATACAATATAAACAAAAAAAACTCTAGCACACTTTTATTGGTACACTAGCTGTTATCCGCCGATTTCATTCGCGTTTATTCAGAATATAGTAAACAAAAACCTTTCTCTTGATGTAAGTACTGTAATTATTTATCAGATTCAACGTGATCCGTTCATCCGTTTAACCATGAAAAGCCTACAAGCAGACAGACAGACAGAGTAACTTTCGATTTTAAAGTTACAATGTTTTTGAAAAATAAAACCTCCCGTCTTGCAAGTACCAAACCCGATTATACCCACACAACACTTTTAATTTTCCCTCCTTAAAAAAGGGAGGGCAGCGGTGTGTTTTCGGCGGGCAGAGTCCCGTGTGTGGAGGGACCCCCCGGGGGTCCGGGGGTGGGGGTCGGTAATCAAGGCACGCAATCTTCGGCGAACCCTTAAAAACTTTAAAACTCATCGCCGCTTCGCGCGTATACGTATACAGTATACACGCGTGTTGTATGTATAGGTTTGTTTATTAATGCAATTTCTTCGGACTGGGGATATTATACGTACCTATAGATAGGATAGGTACGTTTTATAGGAATATTTATACGTACGTACGTTTTATAGGATGTCTCGTTGGTGGGAGATATTAGGAATGATATTTGTTGAGTTTTGGAGTGGGTACGTTGGTTTATCGATAGCTTGCTAATGAGAGATTTATTTGCGTTTGTTTTGTATAAGTATTTTTCATCTTAAAATAATCTTTTTAACCGACTTCCAAAAGGGAGGAGGTTTTCAATGTGACTGTATGTTTTGTTTGTATGTTACGCGATTACTCAGCCAGTTGTGAATCGATATTAACGATTCTTTTTTGTTTGGTAGATCATACTTTAGAGGTGGTTCCAAATAAATTTTATCGAAATCAGTGAAGTAAAAACCAAAAATATATCAATAAAAATTTAAAAATTGTTTTTATATTACTTAACTTTTGAAACTCTCTTTCGCTCTAACGAAAAGTATCAATTTCAACTGATAAGGAAGAGAAAATATTATAATAAACCTTTGCAAAAGAGAATAAAAACGATTAAAAAATAAAACTTAACAAATAATTAATTACTAAAACTATCAAGAGAGTAGTTTTTACAAATAACCAAACATAGTTACACCATTGGTTATGCTCTAAATATTTCTTGAGTACGTAACGTAGAAGCTAAAAGTAAATACTTAATCAAAAGGTTGAAACTAAAACCGTCCAATGTTCTCTACGATTGAACTTTTTAAATCCTAATTGACCTTTACTTACTCATTTAAATATACTAGTGACTCTTTGAGTTGTAGACCGCTCGGCCGACGTCTGTCCTCTCCTACAAATCGCATTCCTCAACCGATTCTTGTGAAATTTTGTAATAATGTTGAAAAATGTCCATCAGCTCACTCGACAAAAAAAAAAAAAATAAATAAATAAATTCGGGACACTTGCACACACGGTGGCCTGACCCCAAACTAAGCAAAGCTTGTACTATGGCTGCCAGGGACTGATATACATACTTAGATATTTTTAAATACATACTTAAATAGATATTAACACCCAGACATAGAACAAACACAAATGTTCATCACATAAATGTTTGCCCTAGGCGAGAACGGAACCCACGCCCCCAAGCTCAGAAGGCAGATTCACTACCAACTGAGCCACCGAGGCAGTCGAGGCAGTATATGATTATTGAACATAGAACATATTTAACTCACAAAATTTCGAGAGGATGGGTTAAGTAACGCGACATGACAAAGACAGAGATCCGAATTACGAAAGCTTTTTTGTCGAAGCTGAAGCATAGACGCTTCGCTCTCTAACGCTTGCTTGGTCGAGTATAGTACATATTCGAATATAGGATTTACTCGTAATCCATAACAACTCCAAATTGTTAACACAAATAAATATGCAGCATGTGTGCATTACATTTGTGAATAAAACAACGAATTTTTAACCACCTGTCCATTTACTCCAAAATTAAGCTTACTTGGTCATCAGAAGATTGTCTGAAAGATATTATTCTTAGTGATAAGATAATGCTTTCTGTCTATCTCTAGTACTGCGAAAATAGGTGATATGGACAGAGCGAAAGAGAGTTAGTTTCCAAAAAGGACGAGGTTCTATTTTCGTCTGTATGTATTTTTGACTGTAACTTGAATACGTTTGTTCTGATCTTCATGTTTTTTTAACTACAAGTAAGTCAGCAATACAAGTTCAGTATATAAGATCCTACTTTAGATAAGCGATAGATTATAGTCTAGAATAGCACATAGGATACTTTTTAACCGCGGAGGAAACCGCAGGGCGCAGCTACTATATTATAAACGCGAAAGTTTGTAAGAAAGGATGGATGGATGGATGTTTGTTACTCTTTCACGCCAGAACGGCAAAACAGATCTGGATGAAATTTGGCACAGCGGTAGATTATAGTCTAGAATAGCTCATAGGATACTTTTTAACCGCGGGTGAAACCGCGGGGCGCAGCTACTATATTATAAACGCGAAAGTTTGTAAGAATGGATGGATGGATGGATGTTTGTTACTCTTTCACGCCAGAACGGCTGAACAGATCTGGATGAAATTTGGCACAGAGATAGATTATAGTCTAGAATAGCACATAGTATACTTTCTAACCGCGGGTGAAACCGCGGGGCGCAGATACTATATTATAAACGCGAAAGTTTGTAAGAAAGGATGGATGGATGGATGTTTGTTACTCTTTCACGCCAGAACGGCTGAACAGATCTGGATGAAATTTGGCACAGCGGTAGATTATAGTCTAGAATAGCACATAGGATACTTTTTAACCGCGGATGAAACCGCAGGGCGCAGCTAGTAGTTTATACAAATGCGTTTTTTAATTCAAATATGAGTAAAATAGTCAAGAGTAACTTTTTGAAACTAACTACTAGTTGTACTATCCCAGATTACCAGCCTCGGTGGCTCAGTTAGTGGTGAACCTGCCTTCTGAGCTAGGGGACGTGGATTCAATTCCCACCTAGGGCAAACATTCATGTGGTGAACATTTCCGTTTGTTCTACGTCTGTGTGTTAATTATCTATTTAAGTATGTATTTAAAATATATATATGTATGTATATCAGTCTCTGGCCGCCATAGTACAAGCTTAACTTAGCTTGAGTCTGACGACCTTCTGTGCAAGTGTCCCGAACATAATTATTATTATTAAAAGGCTACTAAAGACTACCAACATTTCGAAAAACATTAAAACCGCCGCACCGTACACCCCGAATGATCGATGACGTCACAATTAAGTAGTTCCTTCCGCCGTCCCCACATGCAACATGCAAGCACGAGCACGCATGCACACTCGCACACTAACCAAAAAATCGATCCTACAAAACAAAAGAACCCTCAGAAAATTCCAAAATCGATACGAAGAAGTGTCATTAAAGTACCCCCAAAAATTAAAACCCCTGTTTGTACGCACACATGCAAAGATATGACTAATAGAAGCACACATGAGAGAGTTTAATGAACTATTCACGGGTGGGTTCGCGATTTTTATTGAGTTTTTTGTCGGTTAATGCAAATTATGTTTTGGTAGAGTAATTTGTACTACGGGAACGAAACAATAATCCTGCTTATATTATAAACGCGAAAGTTTGTGTGCGTGTTGGCTATTTCTTCACATTAGATTTGGGAGATTAGGAGATTGGGAGATCGGGAGATCTATGGAGGTAATTGATGACGGCCTCGAGTCAATTGTTTTTGCAAGCACTTAATACTAAACAATTACTAACAATTTTAATAAATTGTCTATTTTTGACACTTCTCGCATAAAAAGTGTCAATTTGAGGCATTTAATTACAATTTAAAAACAACTGGTTAGTATAATTGGGGGGCTGGATTAACACCATGTCATTGGCTGCTTTTTAATCGCCCGCAGCATATTCTGTGAAATAGTACTTTACAGAATATTTAATTTTACAATTCTAATATATGTACTTGTATTGTTAAATACATTTATCAGAATTTTATTGTAAACATAACTAAACATTTTCCGGGAACTTGCCATTCTGTTATATTAATATTTCTACCACAAAATTTATAATTGTTACTAAATATTGTTACTTACTAAATAAAATCATAAATGAGTAAGAAAAAGCGATGGCAGCCTAGTTGGGAGAAGGCCCGCCTCTTAAGCCAGAGGGAGCGGGTTCGAACCCAGCCGACGGCACGCACCAATTAGTTCATTGTCTGAGCATATTATTATGTGCGTTTTGTATGTCATCTGCTACATGACTGGAGCCCGATGGATAGCGACAGGCTCACCCCCTGTCACATTTGGGACTGAATTTCGTCCGGCGAAGTGTGGGTGTTGTATTACACCTCTGCCAGCCCCTTCGGGGAAAAGACGTGACGATATGTTTATGTGCGTAAGAATCAAGTTTTTTTTTTTCAATTTCAAATTTATATTATTTTTGTTTAAAAACTACAAGGGAAAACTTATACCTCTCGCTTAGAATTTAACAGCGGCGCGCAGTTCTAAATTCAAAACAACGATACACATTAAAAATACAAATTAGAGAAACGAACAACTGGATGAAGACGCGCAAATGAAAGGGGCAACTTGCCCCCCCAAACACCCCTTAAAAATTTAATTCATCACGCCGTACTGAGACATATCTCCTTGATGTCCCTTCCCCTTTCTTCCACCATTCTTTGCTTTCTTGCAAGCTTTTTCCGAGACTATATAAACGTCAACTTCTATATCTCACAATTACGATCTACCGAATCTCAACTCTATCTTCAACGTCCTGAACTTCACAATCGTTTGATTGTTGATGTGATATAAGATTTTTTGAGTTTAGAAAGGGAAGAGGCTGTTTCATTCGTTCGCATTGAAAGCTTAAAACAAATAAACCTACGAAGAGATAAGGTTTTGTCGGCTGTCGGGAGGTGATCTGACGATGCGTCTTATCGGGCACAGACAGCTCGTCATTAGCCTTGCTTCTCGGTTAACGGTAAAAAAAAAAGAAAAAGTGTAGGCTTCGTTGTGGGAAAACATTAAGTCACAATGAAAAGAGTTTGTATTGCAGCGTTGAACTCTTTCTGGGCTTAAAAGGAGTAGGTAGTGTTGTCGTTCGAAATACGATTCTTAATAATTTTTTTTTTCAATTTTGCTGTTGCCTCATTTGTTGTATTCGGCCAGTTTTATTTAAAGCTATTTTTATGAGGAATTTATAAAAAGTAAAGCTTAAAAAACCGACATCCTGTCATCCATGTAAACAATATTTAGACTTTTGTTGATATTTTAAAAACTGCTTGATTGATTTTAATAAAATTTAAATAGAGTACCTCTAAAGTATAACCTACCAAAAAAAATTCGATTCATAATTGGCGGAGTGGTTATGTAACATACACACAAAAAAACATACAGACGAATTGAAAACCTTCTCCTATTTTGAAGTCGGTTAAAAAGCACCGACATTTATCAATGCTACTTACTATTTCTTTTAACTTAAAACCTGAAATAAAGAACTAAAGCCCGTACTGAATCTGGATCACTGGGCTTCATAATGAAAATATTTAAATTTTGTAAAAGTCAACTTTTTAAGCTTATTTCACAATATGTCATTTGTCTAACTTTAAACCAACACCTCATGAAATCTACTTTTACAAGCAGGTAGCTATTTCTCGGAATTAATTAGCAACGCCATCTCTAACTCCCTGAAACATTAACAAAATAAACAAACAAAACCGCTGTTCCAGAAAAATCAGATTAGGCAACCTTCAAAAAAAGTTTCCAACTCTTCGACTCGCGGCTATCCGTTGCAAACTTTCGCTCTTTATTTTTGAGCGCAACTTTATTATAACCTCCAAATCGCCGGCCAAATATTCTCGATACCGCTATACTGTCTTCGGCAGTTCCTATCAAGAAACCGCTTTCAATTAAGCAGTAAATAAAGGCTTATGTACCCGCTAACTCTTCACATAATGAGTTAATAACACAACACTTACACACGCGCGTCGCGGATGGAAAATCTACGCACACATCGAAACCCACACGAAGGCGATTTTCGCGTACATAAAACGCGCCTTTTCTTCTTGTATTCTTAATTAGCGTGTCGTGTATACCCGTCCCGTTCTGGCTGGCGGTGCTAATTAGAAGGTTGTCCCGCTCCCGCTTTCTTAATACATTCTTCCTTTCGCCGTGTTTCTTTACGTTTTTATTTGTGTGAGTGTCTGTGTGCGATGGTGTTTAATTTACATGTACTTGTATGTCAGCGTAGCGCCACAGGAGCTTTGGGTTTCTTTGGGGTCTTACAATATTTTCTTGTAAGTTTAGCGATTTTCATTAAAAAGTTTATTATTTCTGAATTTAGACTTTTCATTACGTTACGTTACCTTACGTTGTTTATTGGACATTTTGAAATCAAATCAAAATTCGTTTTATTTAAGACACAATGACCCAAACATAAATTATTACATTAAACGAAGAAACAGATAAGTATTGTAAAATATTCTTTTTGAAACTTATCTAAGACAAAAAAAAAGTTTTATTTATCAAGCTTTTTCGTAGCAGTTTCGTAGCACGTTTTTTAAACAAGTAAAAATAAAACTTCGAATGGATTTATCCTAAAAAAAATTAACCTCTAATTAATTCCTATTATAATAAACGAATAATTATAATAAGTCATTTCGCCTGTTTTTATTTTTATTATTTTACAATAAACAAATCGCACTAATCCTAGGAATGAATGAAATATTAGAAATATTATTATGAAAAATGATATGAATGAATTTTTTTCAAGAAAAAAAGAAGTCTGAAAATAATTCAGAAATTCCATGCATTTAAAAATAAATATGGATAAATATATCAGTCTCTGGCAGCCATAGTACAAGCTTTGTTTAGTGTGGGGTCAGAAGAGCTATTCTTACGGAGTGTGATTCAATCTCACCATTTTTCGTCCTTGTTGCTCTAGTTTGAAACGTCATAGGTGTGAGAGTGACCAAGATAAAATCTCATCTCATCTCACGCGTAGGAATTGCCCTCTAGGCGACCGTGTGTGAAAATGTCTCGAATGTCTACGAATACACGTTGTGATATGCAATACGATCATTACAATATTAAAATTTTATACGATCTTAATAAAATTTTAATATTAGTGTAATCGTTCGTCTCGATCCACGACAACCAGTGGCGGGCGCTCAAACGTGGGTATGCGCGAAAGGGTGTCACCGGGTGTCCGCGCGGGAGGGGGAGGGGGCGCACATACACATAAACACTTATAAAACTTTTTTGACAACAGCCACCCTACACCCCTGCAATTCGCTAATTTATGTTGCTTTTTTAATCAATACCCGCGTTAGGTGTGTGTCTATCGGTTCTTTGTGACGGGACTGGAAATGTGACGTCGGTTTTAATGTGGTTTCTTTGCAAAGCTCGTAGGTTGCGTTGTGACTACTTGTGACGTCACTGTGTGGGTTCTTTCGCTTCAGTGATTAATAATAATAAAAGCAAACCTTCCCGTCATCCGTTTAAACAGGTTTTAGACTTTTGTTGATATTTTAAAAACTGCTAGACTGATTTCGATAAGATTTAAATGGGACCACCTCTAAAGTATGATCTACCAAACAAAAACATCATCATCGTATCATAAATCATTAAAATCGATTCTTTAAAAAAACATACAGTCAAATTGAGAACCTCCTCCTTTTTTGAAGTCGGTTAAAAAGATAATGCTGCGCACTTAATATATTTTTTCTTTGTCTAGGATGCTATGGAACAGACACAAAAACATGGTCATCTTAATCAACGCGAGCCAACTATTATCAAATAAAAAAACTTGACAAATTAATTTTCCAAAAAATAACAAGCAGTCCAAACAAATTGTCATCATCATGAATCTTCTTAAAAAAAATTGTGAGCAAAATAAACATAAAAATTATTGAGTAATATTTATTAAACAAAACAAGACATATCGTCAAATACATCACGACTCATGAACCAGCTACTTTAAGTCGTCAATCTTATCCTCAGAAATAAAGTTATATCGCAATTTTCCGTTTCAGCTACCCCCCTTTTGGACGTGTGACGCGAAAAATTTCAACCACACGACAATTTTAAAAGCCACTACAACCAAACGATTTTCGTCTTTATACCAACATGAGATAAGACGAAAACAAACCGCAAAAATAATTTTGTAACATATCTCAAAGACAATTTTCAGTTTGAAGCTTGCCATAGCAATGTAGATCCTATTCGAATGTGGTTATGAGGAATGTGAGTGCAGGATGGCGATTGTAAAGCTGTTAACACACTGTGATGGATGTCCCGTCGCACGCGTGACAAAACCTTCACGCTGAGATTTTATGCGATTTTCCGAGTATGGGAGAGATTTCTTTCAGTGAGTATATTATTTTAAATCGTGATACCATTTCAAGAGAGCATTTCTGTCAATTGTAGATTATTACCTTTTTCTGTATCTACACAAAATCCTTACTAATTATGAAATCGAAAGTATCTCTGTCTGTCTGTTTGTAGGCTTTTCACGGCTAAACGGCTGAACGTAATTTGAGTAAATTTAATAAATCGTTGCAGTATGTCACAAGGAAGGTTTTTGGATAGTTTTTTCTGAATGAAAAAATCTTTTTGTCATGAAATTCTGTAAATGAATAAAAAATAACGCGCCGCTTACCAAATGCGTCAGACAACATCACATAATAGTACGTAGTTGGTACTAAAATAACAACTGACAACTAAAATAAAACTTAAATCAATAAAACCAGCCAGTATTTTTTTTTTATGTTGGACTCTGATCTCATTGGTAACGGATTATATTCATTAGCTGCGCTCCGCGGTTTCACCCGCTGTTAAAAAGTATCCCATGTGCTATTCTAGACTATAATCTATCTCTGTACCAAATTTCATCCAGATCTGTTCAGCCCTTCTGGCATGAAAGAGTAACAAACATCCATCCATCCATCCATCCATCCATTCTTACAAACTTTCGCGTTTATAATTATAGTAGGATAATTTGATAATTAGTAACATCACGAGTATGTATATCACGAGGAGAGTTCATGGTTACTATTTTCTGAACAAACGCAACGCAGTTGCGGGAATCAGCTAGTATAATATAAATAAAAAAAATATAATAATTCGTTACATTTCCACACACGGTCGCCTGTTCAGGCGACTGTGTACTCGTAACTAAGCAAATCTTGTACTATGGCGGCCAGACATGTAACTAAAGACGAACTAACTTCGTATAAAAAATCGAAATGCTGTTACACAGGTTACGTCAAACTAATATCGCTAAATAGATTTTATCATAATCATCATTACAGCCCAGAAGACGTCCACTGCTGGACAAAGACCTCTCCCAATGATCTTCACAACGACCAGTCTTCCGCAGCTCAAATCCATTCAAAAGCATTCCGGTCACGTGGGCAACACGTAGTGACGTCAATCGATGCTTAAGCAAGACCGAAATAAGTCATTTACAACAAGTTCGAAAGAGACGGATGACGATGACTAGTGACGTCATTACGTGTTTGCTCCCGGGATGCTAGACCTTCATCATGTTTGACATATAGACCTATCTATAGACTTATAGTCCTATAGATATAGTAAAACTTATTCAGGAATTAAGATATTCTGTCCATAATATACCAGAACGGTATTTCATAAGGCAAGAAGGCCGATAATTACAACTACCGTTAGGCCACACCCTTGACGTATCTGCTCATATTGAGCATAGTGCACACTGCACGAGGACTAGAATAGTGATACATTTTAGTTGAGTCTTGTTTTCGAAACAGATTTTAGACCAATGAAACACCCATATTTTTACCTGACTGCGCAAGAATGTAACAAGAATGTAAGAAGTATGTATGTATGTATGAGGGTGTGTATGTTGGGACGTCCTACAGCCTAAACAGCTCAATGTATTTTGACATGTCAGGTGTCATTTGAGTCGTCTTGATGGTGGAAGTGACATAGGGTAAAACATTTTGCAGCCGGATTTTTGTTTTTCTGTTAATAATGTTACTTTTCTAACTTTAACATTGAATTTTTTTTACAGATGTGGGATTGATGGGGATTTTTCACATTTGATTTATAGCGCTGTTCCCAACATTCGTACCAATTTTCAGCTCTATGCGAATTTTTGTAATCTTGACCCTATTTTTTGAGCTTACTTGACTGGGCTATATACTTACAACTTTTCTTAAATCTGTTTGAAGTATTTAATGAGAACCAAGACATTCTCGAACTCTTGTTTTTGTTCTATTTTTTTTAAAGATAACTTTTTCAATGAATTAGTTATTATAGAACACTAAAAACAAATGACTTAACAAACATTTAGAAAAATAACCTCTTAATTTTTTACTCTTTACTATATAAAAATAAACAAAATACCCATCCTTTGTTTTGTAAAGTATAATTCTTAAAAAAATAGTGTAACACCCGCAACTGGCAGCCTTTTCTTCACTACGAACCTTAAATATCTTCCCACCTTTTCGACATCAAGAAGGGATTAAAAAAAACCTGTAAAATCCCACTTCTTCCACACCAGCTCACCTGATCCCATCCTTTCCCAAAACCGGACATAGCTGGTAGCGCGCGAATCGGACAGATTAATAACGAGTAACATCGTACAGTCCGTTGAATGGGCGCCCGCGGGCCGCGTGAAGGCCGGCCTGTACTCGTAATGCACATGCATAAATCTGCACGCGGTAGTGTTGGGAAACTGGAACGGGTCTTTTGTGCAGTGTAGCCTACGCTTTATACTGCTTTAGGAAGAAATTCAGCCATCAATTTTTTAAAGCTTATTTATAAAATTACCTTTTCTCAAAAATAATTAATATTAAATGTTATTTTTAATCCCCCGACGCAAAATGATGGGGTGTTGTAAGTTTGACGTATCTATGTGTTAGTGTGAGTGTGTGTGTGTGTGTGTCTGTGTTCTTAGCTATGTTTGATGAAAATCTGTGTCGTGGGTTTTTTTTCAGATTTTGAATTTATCAAAGTCAAAGTCAAAATGTTTTTATTCAATTTAGGTATCAAAGATACGTAACGTCAAAGTTATTTAAATAGACTCGACTGCCTTGTTCGGCTTTATACTTATTAAGCACTTGCAAATAAGTGAGTTCGTATAGGCCGAGTGGCTAGCCCTGATGTAAGGGTGGATGCGAGTGTTACTACTTGTAGCGCTACTACTTGTAGTACTTATTCGAGAATTGTTAACTAATTCTTGATACTTTTTAATAGGGATGTATAATTTTCTAAGCTTAAAGCATTAGCTAATGCTTCCCGGTAGTTGTTGAGTTAGTTTAAAAACTTAAAATTCAAAAAATTCAATTTCTTTATTTGCTCGTCAATGGGTTACAATGATCTTAATTTAGGTTTGAACAGCCAATAACTACCTCACATTAGGTGTGCAAATTAATGATGTCAATAAAATGTTATGAAATTAAATAAAATGTCAAATAAAAACATATTTAAACACTTAAAAAAAAAATAATGAAATAATGAGAATGTTAGCAAAAAAACTTAATATTTATCGTGATAAATATGGTAGCGACACGATGCTTTGTCCAAGAATTCTTTTGTCGTGTAAAAACTTTCGCTCACTAGCCACTTTTTCAACTCCGTACTAAATTTATCAAAAGGCAAATCTACTATTCTGTTTGGAAGGGAATTATAAATGAGAGGTGCCATGTAAATGCAGTTGTACACCGCAGTCTTACGTCTTCTTAAGTCTTCCGCAGCTTACGCAGTCATACACCGTTCTCTATAAGCTTAAACTAATAAAAGCGTATTAGTTAGTGCCTTCGATGTTAGAAAATGGATCCTCAACAAAAATCAATCGAAAAGAAGCTACAATATTTTCCCTTAGACGACTAAACACTAATACTCGTAGCTATACAGTTTTCGGTACGATAATCCGAATCGCTAAATCTACCACAGGACACGAAACAACTAAATAATATCCCTCAAATTACACAACACAAGAATGGAGGGGTTGTTAACATTATCTTGCAACAATAGAACACATACTCGAGCTGTGCTTTAAGCTATGCTTTAATTGAAAGCTACCTAGTCCTATTTACTGTAACACCATTACCCACAATGGGGAGATAGTGATCGTTCCAATCGGCCATTTTGTTTACAGTTGACGATACGTTTGGTGTCACGACGTCCGGTACGATTCTTACTCCTCGCTATACTATTGCCTATATACCTTGCTCCTGTCAACTATACTAACTGTATTATTTATTTTTGTGCTATTTTGAGACATGTGTTATGGCTTTCAGCGGCTTTATACCAAAGAGTTTAAAATTCATGCCAATGTGTTTGAGGGCATTATGACTAAAAACTCACATGTCTTAAGCGCGGTTAAAAAACAATCCTGCACGCCTACATGCCACATATAATAATTTGGCTTTCGCATGAGCTTCCCGTAGCATACACGTGTGTTACATGATTACCTACTGATAAGTATTTTCCATGAAATTTGTATCTAAAGTCTTCAGTAAATAATTGCTGTCAATCGTTGTCATTCTGCACACCGTTCACACAACTTCTGGCTAAATCGTATCATCACTTGTAAATGGAAGCTACTGAAACAATTGTGCGTTCGTCAGCACATTAGCCGCGGGCCTGCGCTTGCGCATGATTGCACTGCAGTTTATTGCCTATTATACGGAAGATAAGAAACGGATGTGGAAAGTTCAGTAGTGATTATAGGCACTTCATTTTGTGCAATAATAATTTAAATTTAGTAGTTAACTTAAGAAGGGAGCTTTAAGCGCTATAGAAAACAAGTTACATTTATTAATACTAGTAGTAATAGTACTCTAGAAGAGTCTAACCCTCTTAGCAATAAACGTTGCATAGCCTCAAAATATAATTAGTGTTTTGATTTTTTCGTTCTTTTTTTTAAATTTTAGAACTCTATCGAAAAAGATAAAACACTGTGTACCTATTCCAAGAATATACTACATTTATTATTAAGACGATTCTACATAATCCAGTAGTGGTTAGCAGTGACCATTAATACTTATACCATACCAACACCATACTAAAACGCTTTTGTGGCAGGCGATGATAGCTCAGTGGTTGGCACGGTTGGATTCCATACAGCATGCCAGGATTCAAAGTTCACACTTCCATGTTATAAAAAAACTAAGCTATTATACTTTTGTTTTGTACAAACTACTCGACCGATTTCTATAAAATTTATATGGGAACACCTCTTATGTATGATTTATCAAACAAAAACAGAATCATTAAATTCGATTCATTAATGTCTCGTAACATACATAAAAAAAAGCTTGCAGTCGAATTGAGAACTTCCTTTTCGGAAGTCCCTTAAAAATGAAGCTACCGCTAAATGAACATCGTAAGACAATAGCCTTAAAAAGTCATAAACTATTTCCTAACACTGCACCTCTTAAGAACACACCTTTCAGCTAAAGATTCCTAAATCTCGCCAGCTCCAGTTTTCATATAGCATAGTTATTGATAATAGAATCTTGAGGCAGGTATTTTAATAGGAGCACCGGCTAGTCACGTTGTGGGCCGGCCTCAGGGCTGCTACTGGCTCTAAGTAGGGCCATTGTTTGAAAAGGAAATTAAGATTAATTTAAGTACTTTTGACATCCTTAACCAAAAAAGTTCTTAGCTCTAAACTCAAAGGCAATAATGCGAAAGTGCAATGGCAATTCATTCAACGAAAGTAGTACTTGTGATGAACCAAATTTATATAAATTTAAGCACATTGGATAGGTTTAAAGGACTGAATTTCTTTGATTCATATTTGATGCAAAAAAAATGTGAAAGGAACGTTGTTTCTTAGTCTGTTCATTTTTACAACTAAATGCTGGAGCAGTAATAATGATGTCTGGAACAAGCAGAGCTCGATGTCAAGCAGCATACCTTCCTAGTTATAGTTAGAACAGCAGATACCAGGGTTCTGATAAATAAAAAAAATCATGATGGTAGCATTATGTTGACAAACAATTACATTTCAATTAGGATATTTTAAACTTTCTGTCTACGTAATTCAGTCAAAAGTCATTCTAGAAGGTATATTTTGGAAAGGTAACACTTTATCGAAATTAACCCATACTAGATGAACTACCTACTTTAACTACCGTCGTGACTTTACGGAAGATGGTCAGATGACGATCAAAATTAGGTCATTTTAAACTTTACTCGTACGAGATAAACTAGCAGAATCTTAGAATAGCAAAGACTAATATTGATTGACAAACTTAATGCTGTCACAGGATGACTAAAAGTAAAACTGACATATTCCTTAATGAAGTTTGTTGAAAATCCAACAACTTGTCTATTCGTTGCAGGATCTCCCAGCGGCAACCCTGGCCGGCCATGTTGGGCTGCGCGTGCGCCGAACTGCACCGGACCGGTTGTTGAACCCACTGCCATACGGTACAATATATTGCAAGGTTATTATAATAATTAACTTCGTGATTGCTATTATTGGCCGCTTTGCAGTGGGCAGTGACGTGTGTCTAGATATCGCTGTTGCTAACTTTGTAACTAGTATCTAGGTTAGACTATGTTACATGCGCGGTATTTACCTACCATTTTGTGCGCAGGTTTGTGTCAACTCTGCAAGACTATTTTATGAACTACATTATAGTTGACCGGTCTAAATTGTTGCTATCCTTTTCTCTGATACTGAAATGAAAAGAGATGTAGCTAATTGTAGTCCGGTCAGACTGTTGCAGACTGTAAGAATGTTGTTTTAAATGCGTACTTTCAATAATGGTTACCTAAGTTGACTATTAATTTTAGTTAATAAAGTAGTTTTACAAAAAATATTACAAAATCAATTAATAATGTCACCTCAACAAAATTTTAGCATCTACAACCACAAATAAATGATATGGGTTGAAATATTTACGAAAACATTTTGACACGCTCTTAAAACCTTACCTCTATTTTAGCTATTTTATATTACCATAGTAGATGGCGAACAACCTTTCTAGCCTAGTCGCAATACGACTGTTTTTAAGTAGAACGCCCCAGGTTCGATTCTCGGCTGGGCAGATACATGAATGATAAAATTAAATGTCTGTCCTGGGTTTGGGTTTTCCATGTCATTGTATGTGTTCCATAGTACCCTGACCCAGAGTAACCTAGTACAGACATGAGAGTGAAACCTTATTTTAATTTGTTTTCCTATTTCTTTTTCTCAAATAAATAATAATAAAGAAATTCGGGACACTTCCACACACGGTCGCCTGACCCCAAACTAAGTAAAGCTTGTACTATGGCTGCCAGAGACTGATTTCCATACTTAGATATTTTTAAATACATACTTAAATAGATACACACCCACCCAGACATAGAACAAACAGAAATGTTCAAACACTCGTACAATTTTCTTCAAAATATCAGTTTTCAGAAGTTTCCAAAGTTCGTGCAATGCAGGCTCTAAATCCTCTACTATATTTAGAAAACAAAGATGTCTGGAGCCTTCCACTTCCGCCAAGTAGCCACTAGTATGTATAGATATTACCTAGTTGTAAGCCAAAATTGGTGAGACTGTAATTTATTTATTATTTTAAAAAAATAAGCCCCTCAGTTTCTTGCCTGTTCTTCTGAGTAGAGGCTCTTTATCCGAACAAGGCGGTCGAGTCTGTTAAAAAACTTTGACGTTCATAAGTGTATCTTTGATACCTAAATTGAATAAAAACATTTTGACTTTGACTTTGACTACAGAAGATCGTGCGCGAACACCCCATAGCTCTTGTAGAGCTCGCTCGGACGCCTCGGACGAAGACGGTCAGCGACGCACGATCCCTGATATACGCCGCGCGCTCACAGTAAATCACTTCCTAGTTCCTAGTAGCTGTGTAGACACTGCTTTAGGAAAGTCAAGGAGCTTTATTTGACTGCCTCGGCGGCTCAGCAGTGAACCTGCCTTCTAAGCTTGGGGGTGTGGGTTCGTTTCCCTAGGGCAAACATTCATGTGATGAACATTTGTGTTTTTTCTATGTCTGGGTGTTAATACTCGTATAAGTATGCTTTTAAAAATTGATTCTACGTGTATCAGTCTTTGGCAGCCATAGTACAAGCTGTGCTTAACGTGGGGTCAGACGACCGTGTGTGACAATGTCCTGAATTTATTATTATTTATTACTCTACTAGCTGCGCCCCGCGGTTTCACCCGCGGTCCTTCAGGAACCGTATGCCCTTTTCTGTACCCCAGACAACGTATGCAAAATTTCAAAATTTCTTCGCTCGCTCGTTTGCTCGGTCGGTTAATCGATTATTTTCATTATAACTACACAGCTCTTTCTAAAACTAATTTACATATCGTCACGTCTTTCCCCCGGACGATATTCAGTCCCAAATGTGACAGGGGGCGAGCCTGTCGCCATAGACCGGGCTCCAATCATGTAGCAGATGACAAACAATACGCACATATGTTCACACAATGAACGAATTGGTGCGTGCCGTCGGCTGGGTTCGAACCCGCTCCCTCTGGCTTGAGAGGCGGGCCTTCTCCCAACTAGGCTGCCATCGCCTAAAACTAATTTACATAACTTTAATGATTACAAAGAGCCATATTTCTCTAGTGATATATTTATTTATGCGCAAGCGCTTCCAAACATAGTCTTCGCGCGTGTGTGACCCAAATGAAACTAGCGCGGGGTTCCTGTGACGAACATATTCAGTCACTTATAAAAGCAAAGTTCAAAAACTATAGCTAAGATTTATTTAGTAAGACTGGGAAACACTGAGTTAGGTTTTGATTCAAAGATATAAAGTATAAACCCTTTAAATGAATTTTTAGAATTTTTTAGTTTATTGAATAGAATACAATAGATTATTTTTTTCATAAGATCATAACATACATTAGTATTCAGTTATTAACTTACAATACTATGAATTATACCTTACAAATCGTCATTAATTAACATTAAGATCGTCATATTCTAATGAATACGAGTATGTCCTTAATAACAATAAAATAAATCATAATTTGAAATTTGACATAATGCTGTAAATTGACACCTAATATTACATTGGGCTACTTTACAAATAGATATATAAGTATAAAAGAAAATAGGTAAGTATTGATTGGCATCTTGAGGTAATTTGATAATGCTTACCTCATTTTTCATTTTTGCTTTGCTACATAGGGATGGTCTGGCTTTCCTAATTTCTGGCGTATTTTATTTTTTCCTATTTTATGAAAATAACATGTAAATTCGACGTATAGAAGCCGCACCTTCCCAAAGGCGATCACGAGCACCGTGTTCGCTTATTAACGCCACAGGAGCGATATATCACAGCTTCATACTTAGTTAGGGACTAGTTACAACAAGCGCCGCGATGCGGACGGCTGTTATGGTTAGTTGCATAAATCCTCACTACGAGTATATATATCCTAACTAATCCTTACTATAATAATATTATAAATGTGAAAGCGTGGATGTTTGTTACGCTTTCACGCAAAAACTACTTGACGAATCATCATGAAACTTTGTACACATATTCTGGGAGGTACTAGAAGTAACATAGGATACTTTTTAACCGCGGGGTGCAGCTAGTTATTTATAAATATTCAACTGTGACGTGTAACTATAAGGGCTATCAATAAATTCTGATTTCTTATTTCTAATATTATAAATGCGAAAGTGAGTTTGTTCATTTGTTTGTTTGTAACGCTTTCACGTCTCAACTACTCAACCAATCGTCTTGAAATTTTGCATACATGTTGTCTGGGGTACAGAAAACGACATAGTGTACTTTTTATTCCGAAAAAATAAACGGTTCCTGTGGGACCGCGGGTAAACCGCGGGGCGCAGCTAGTTATTTCATACAGATTTGCAAAGGCGCGTTCGGGGAGAGCGTTGTCGATTGTGCAGTGCGCAGACCAACCGCTGGTTATGACTAAACCCTTAGAGTCAAGTGCAACGTTAGCTCCAAGTGTCAAAATGAAGCCGATTTAGATTACCAGTCAGTAAAACAAAACGCCGCTAAACTCTAAAGGTGCGGAGAAACTGGGACTATTTTCACTGGAATATGTTGCTGCATATTGCCTACAGTTACAATATTGCAGTAACACATTGCTCGGCAATTATCAGCTGTGATAAAAATCATCATCATCATGTTAGCCGGTAAGACGTCCATCGCTGGACAAAGGCCTCCCCCAATGATCTCCACAACGACCGGTCCTGCGCTGCCCGCATCTAGCGGCTTCCCGCGACCCTCAGCAGATCGTCTGTCACCTTGCCCCATGCTGCGTCTTCCGGTTCGTGGTCGCCACTCGAGAATCTTTCTGCCTTGGTTCTGAGTGATGTGCCCTGCCCACTGCCACTTCAATTTTGGCAATGCTAAAAATAATTTTAGCTTGGTTTGTTAGAAATATTGTCGTATAATTTGTCTTGTACCGTAATTGCCGGTAACAGTATTGCAGCCACATATTGCAGTAAAAAGTATGGCCCGTTTAGGATCTCCTATATCCTCGATCCTTTTGGTCAGCCGAGTAAAAAGTCCAGCTAGTAATCCAATTAAGTAGTACGGAACCCTAAAAGAAGAAACTGTAGATGCACGTTTTGGTTTTTTTTTATTTTTTCGCTATTTTGTTCGACCTACCTAAACCAAAAGCTATAACCAGAGAACAAATACGGGATAGGTGCGCGTGCGCAAAGCTTGCTGTCACATAATTGTGATTAATTCCGAGTGCGCGTGTGGCTGTGGTCTGAGTAGGAATGTAGTGTCGCTGAGACAGTGTGAGAGCTGGCGCATGCTGATGAGCGGAGAGAGAACACATAATTGACTAAATGACAACTTAGAACATACCTACACGAAAGAGTAAGGGTAGCGTGGAAAATTAACCCTGTTCTGATTATCGTAGGTTCAATTTAGTCCTACCGACTACGCCTCCGCCGAGTCACAACTTTGACACATCGAGCACAAGACAATGTTAGGCCTACGGTAAAAAAAAACTTAATGTGGAAAACCGGACCGGGTTTTCCACATTACATTACCATAAAGTTATAAATGAACAAGTTTTCCAATTCACAGTGCAATCATACACCGTAGGGTCCGGCTGCCAAACATTAATATTATTTAATACATATGTACATTAATATTTGGCGGCTGGCTGTAATACATTAGCTAACTTGAGACCGACCAACTGGACATTGATCTACACTAAAATTCTTACACCTAAGTTTCGTATCTTATATGATACGATATAAAACAAAACAATAGTGTTTAAAGAGAATGCCAATAGATGTCGCTGCCTCACTAACACACATGCGTTTGGTGCGAGAGCATAGGTTAAGTTAGCGAAGGAACAAAATAAAAGAGTTTTGAAGTCACATAGCGGTTTAATTCCCGAACATTTGATCCTTAAAGCCGGATACAAAACAGGAATACGTTTATTTGTGGTGTCCTATATTATGTGTTGTGGATTATTGGTGTGCCCCCCCGGAAATAGTGAGTGAAAACAAAACATTAAAAATAGTAAAAAATTAAATTCAGTGCTCAAATAGAATAAATAGACTATAATGCGTGTAAAACAAGTAAAAACAGTTGTGAAGACTTTAAATACATGCGCATACACAGTGATTTAATCGAACGTTTAGTAAAAAAGTGCAATCTCGTTTGTTCAAAATGGAGGATTTACAATTAGCGACATACGCCCAAATTAAGAGTTTATTCGAAAATTTCAAGAAATCTCCCAAAGAGAGATTAACTCCAGCCTATTTAGAAACAAGACTAGAAGCGTTGGAAGGATATTGGAACAAATTCCAAGCGAATCATGACAAAATAGTTCTTTCAAACCCAAAGTCTGACTATTTCAACAAAAACGTGTACGACACGTGCCTAGAAATGTACTTCGACATGAAGGTTAAAATAAAAGAAAAGCATAATCAATCAGCAACTACGTCGAGTTCTGGAAGCTCTGAAATAGAAAGAAGTGATGATTCCCTTCAACCTGTCGCGAAATTGCCACCGATTTCTCTGCCGAAATTCTCGGGAGATTACAAAGAATGGTTATCATTTCGAGATTTGTTCAAGTCCCTAGTCCACGACAATGCGAAACTCAGTAAGGTAAACAAATGCCAATACCTAAAGTCTAGTTTACATGGAGAAGCAGAAAATCTAGTTAAACAAATTCCAGTGACTGAATCGAGCTATGATATTATGTGGGAAACGCTCAACAAAAGATACCATAATCGTAGAACCATAGTAAATGCGTATATCGGAAAACTTCTAAATCAGAAGCGCATAACCACCGAATCACCCAAAGCGATTAAAGACTTATTAGATATCACATCAGAATGCTTAATATCTCTAAAGGCAATTAGTATACCCACTGAACATTGGAATGACATAATAGTTTACATAATAATACAAAAACTAGATCCAGAGTCACACAAGCTGTATGAACAAAGAATAGAAGGTCAGGACTCTCTTCCAACATGGACAGATTTGTCTAAATTTCTAGAATTGAGATTTCGAACCTTAGAAGCTATCAAATACAAAGATACACCAGCACCTCATAGAAACACACAACACAATGCTAAGACTTTTTCTACAAGTGTCACATCCTCAACTGTAAACTGCATATTTTGCAACGGAGAACATAGAATCTATAATTGTCAAGATTTCCTCAAGCTACCTGTCAATGAGAGACAACAATATGTTCAGAAAAACAACCTTTGCTTCAACTGTTTAAAGAAAGGTCACACAGTAAAAGAGTGCAAGCAAACTAACTGTAGAAAGTGTAACAAAAAGCATCATTCACTAATACATGGGTATTCTATCAACACTAATTCTAAAGAAACTGATACTCATGACGCACCACAAGTAAATCACAACACTGAACCAATTAGAATCACCCTCAAAACTCATAGCAGCAGGCCAAGCCCTGTCATACTAGCCACTGCACTTGTAGCCGTGCAGTCAAATAGATCAAATAGTATTCACACCCTTCGCGCACTTGTGGACCAAGGGTCCCAAGCCACATTGATCACTGAAGGTGCATGCCAAGAGCTGGGCTTAAAGAAGTTTCCCATTCAAGGCAACATAGTTGGAATTAATTGCCAGCCATCCACCATAAAATCACTAGTCAAGCTGGAATTAATGTCCTTACACAACCCGAAGACAAAGATTAAAGTCAACGCATATGTATTGCGTAACCTAACATCACTACTACCACAACAAGCACAAGCAGTTGATTGGCCACAACTCAATAGCATACAACTAGCAGATCCTTCGTTCACACAGCCAGGCCGAGTTGATCTTCTCCTGGGAGCAGAGGTCTTCGCGGACATCATTCAACAAGGTCTGATGATTTACAGAAACAATACAAACTCACTTGTGGCACAAGAGACATCACTAGGTTGGGTCATATCTGGTAGTAATAACAAAGAAAATAGAGAACACACACAAGTATACACTCATCATGTGAAAATAGAAATAGATGAAGAACTCCGTAGATTCTGGGAACTCGAGGAAGCAGTACCTGGGAAAAAGATAATGACAACTGATGAGATTAAATGTGAACAGCATTATAGTATAAACCATAGTAGAAAAGTAGACGGAAGATATGAAGTCAGATTACCTTTCGCAGCTAATCGCCCGGACATCGGTGAATCTGAAACAATAGCACTAAAAAGATTATTAGGAGTCGAAAGTAAATTCAAAAGACATCCAGAGTTACAAAGTAGATACAACGAATTCATGACAGATTACTTAGAACAAAATCACATGCAACCAGTTTCATCGGATAATGACACCAAACTTACCTGCTACTTACCGCATCATGCAGTCATCAATGAGCAACACTTAACTACCAAGCTACGGGTGGTCTTTGACGCCTCTGCTAAGACAAGCAATGGAAAGTCTTTGAATGATAACCTGCTGACAGGACCATCGCTTCAAAGTGACATTCGAGATATAACGTTAAGATGGAGACGACATGCTGTAGTACTGGTAGGAGACATACGTCAGATGTATAGACAAATATTAGTACATGAATCCGATAGACAATTTCAACGAATTCTATGGAGATTTGATATCAACAAACCTGTGCAGAAATTTGAACTCAACACAGTGACATATGGAACGTCCTGTGCACCATACTTGGCAATCAAAACTCTGAAACAACTAGCGGTCGATGAAAAACCTAATTTCCCTGAAGAAGTAACTGATGTACTAGCCAATGATTTCTTTATCGATGATTTACTGAGCGGAGCTTCTACACCTACCAAGGTCATTGAACTGCAAGAAAACTTGAAGGCATTGTTAAAGAAAGGCGGTTTCACACTGCATAAATGGGCAACCAACATAGTCAGCACAGAAGATACAACAGAAACAACTAGAAAAATACTTGGAATAGACTGGAATAATAAAACCGATACTTTTGAACTACAATTTGACATTAAAGATACTACTCAAAAGCCAACAAAACGAGCAATTTTGAGCGACATAGCTAAGCTATACGATCCAGCGGGATGGTTAGCACCCATAGTAGTTAGAGCCAAAGTGTTTCTGCAAAAACTTTGGATAGAAGGCGTAGACTGGGATGATGAAATTCCGGAACACTTAGAGGCAGAATGGTTGACATTTCGTAAACACTTATGTGAGATGCCAAAAATAGAACTCGATAGATGGATTGGCATCACAGACAACACTACAAAACTAGAGATCCACGGATTCTGCGATGCATCAGATATCGCTTATTCAGCAGTTGTATACTGTCGCACAATTTCCCCAGACTTCATTAAAGTAACTTTAATAGAAGCTAAAACCAGAGTAGCACCAGTTAAGAAGATATCTACACCCAGACTAGAACTGTCTGGCGCTGTATTATTGTCAAAACTCATAGATAGAATTAGAACAGCACTCAATGTTCCATTGAACGATACTTACGCTTGGACAGATGCAACAATCGTTCTGGCTTGGTTACAACGTCCACCTAGTTACTGGAACACATTTGTAGCAAACCGAGTGACGGAGATCACGAACGCAGTAGACACGAGTAGATGGCAACACGTCGCATCACCCGACAACCCGGCAGATGTCGCTTCCCGCGGTGTTTCTCCGCTGGGCCTGCAGGCGCACGCTCTGTGGTGGAACGGTCCATCCTGGCTGCAAGAAGATAGTGCTCTACCTGTAACAGACTTAAGTGAAATAGTTAATCCAATCGAGTTAGAAAAAAGGTCTGAAGTGAAAGTGCTAGTGAAAAGTGTTGTAGTCCCGGAACCTGAAACAAACAAAGACATTATTAGTAATTATTCTAGTTATAAAAAGCTTTTAAGAGTAATAAGCTATTGCTTACGATTTTATTATAAATGTAAAAGCAAAGCTAAGAAAGAAAACTTACCTGAGTTTGTAAATACAACTTACTTGAATACCATAGAACTGCAAAAGTCTTGATAAAAATGTCACAGCAATCTGAAATCATAAATAAAAAACATGTATTAAATTTAAATCCAATAGAAGACAAGGACGGTTTATTAAGAGTAGGTGGTAGACTACAAAATGCAATAGTAAACATAGAAACCAAACATCCTGTCATACTAGCAAAAGATAGTAAATTAGCTTACCTAATTGTGAAAGATTCACACTACACTACCTTGCACGGTGGTAATCAGCTGATGTTAAATCACATTAGAAATAGATATCACATAATTGCTGTAAAATCTTTAATCAAACATGTAATTAGAGAATGTGTAACATGCCGTAGACATGCAAATAAAACTGCACACCAATTGTTAGGCAATCTACCTAAAGACAGAGTCACACCACAGAGATGTTTTCTGGTGAGTGCCGTCGACTTTGCTGGTCCCGTGATTTTAAAGCTAACAAGTGGTCGCGGTTCAAACAGAACTACAAAAGCATATATTTCAGTATTTATTTGCATGTCCACAAAGGCAATACATCTAGAATTAGTTAGTAACCTTAGTTCAGAGGGGTTTCTGGCGGCTTTCCGTCGCTTCACTGCTCGTAGAGGGCACTGTAAGAAGCTAATTAGTGATTGTGGTACAAATTTCATAGGAGCCAGTAAAGAACTCAAAACTTTAGCAAAAAATAGCATTAGTGATTTGCCTGATGAACTTGTAGAGCTGTTAGCGCATGATGGTACTGCCTGGCAATTTAATCCTCCTGGAGCTCCACATATAAATGGACTAGTTGAGGCTGCAGTAAAATCTACTAAGAAACACCTAAATAGAGTCTTAGGCGACACTAAATTAACATTTGAAGAATACTCCACTTTACTGTGCCAAATAGAAAGTTGTTTAAACTCAAGACCCTTAACTTCCCTAGATGATGATAAATCTGGTACCACTATAGCTCTCACACCAGGTCATTTCCTTATAGGTGAACCACCAATTGTAGTCCCCGATGAAAATTTAGAGACACAAAATGTACCATATAATAAAAGATGGATCTATTTACAACAAAAACTTCAAAGTTTTTGGCGTCAATGGAGCCAAGAGTATCTTGTAACTTTACAGAAACGGTTCAAATGGAACCATAGGCAGGATAATTTTAAACCTGGTGACATAGTTTTAGTTAAAGATGACCGATTACCCCCCAGCAAATGGCTCATGGGCAAGGTAATCACTGTACACCCCGGCTCTGACGGACTAGTCAGGGTTGTCTCACTTAAATGTAAAGACTCAATTTTTAAAAGACCAATACATAAATTGTGTCTACTTCCCACAAATTAATAACTTATGCCCGAGTCTTTCCATTTGAGTACCTAGTTTAGTAAGTTATAACACAAGTTTTACAGTCCACTTGTTCAAATTAATTTGTATTTATTAAAAAAAAGTTCTAACGCACTTTGAGGGGCGGTATGTTTAAAGAGAATGCCAATAGATGTCGCTGCCTCACTAACACACATGCGTTTGGTGCGAGAGCATAGGTTAACTTAGCGAAGGAACAAAATAAAAGAGTTTTGAAGTCACATAGCGGTTTAATTCCCGAACAAATAGCGCATTTCAAAATTATTTAAACTTACTGATTAAATACTAGAAATCGCTTCGCTCATGACCACAGCAGCGTCTTTAAACCGCATTTGCTAATAGAAAACTCCTGCGCAGGCACACTCTAGAATTAGGCATATTTCAACCCTCTGTAATTTGGCAGATTTTACGACATCACGACTTTACTACACCGTTCTTTATAGTAATTTGTGGAACTAATTTCTGGCTGAGGTCAAATTGCAATTAGACCTTTTTTATTTTATTTATACAATGATTTCTGTAATGGCTTGCTGTGCTAATTACTTTTCCCCTATTAATAACTACTGTACTATATAGCCTTGGAATAGCAATACCATGATCCAAAAAAACTAGGTCTGGCTTTCAGCAAACACGTAATGACGCCATCGTCACCCGTCTCTTTCGAACTTGTTGTAAATGACTTATTTCGGTCTTGCTTAAGCATCGATTGACGTCACTATGTGTTTCTTAATTGCTATATCTGGCGTAGTATAGTATTGTACCATGAGTACAGTATACAGTGTATTGTCTTAGTCGATTGAGTCAAAACTTTAAAAGAATGAAAAAGACAAAACACATTACTATTCCATTGCCTTATGCAACGTTTATTGGAGTTTCATTATAGTTTGGAAAAGAAAGATTGGGTTTATGAGGGGAATGGGTGTTTCTAGTGTGTACGGGTACACATTTTGTTATTATTGTTTTGCAGCATCGAAATGTTTTTTGTGTATTCGATGTTAATAGCCCTTTCTTTAAGCTAAGTTTCATCTAAAACGTGTATAAATTAAAAAAAAAACCTCCAACATTTCCAAAACTTTCTAAAACTTTCAAACTGAGGCTGAGCTACCCACGTCCGTAGGAGTGTACTCTATTCTGATTCCCTACAGGTGGTCTCCGGGTAGTGCTAACCGGGTAGCAAACTCTGGTGGGAGGCTTCGGCCGTGGCTAGTTACCACCCACCGGACCAAGCCATGCCGTGAAATGACCTAGTCGTGTTTCGGGATGTAGTCCGGTGTAACCGTTCCGAAGACGGGTCTGAGCAGTAGCGCGCTTGTAGCTCCTCACTCAACTGCCGTCTTTGTACTTCTTCACTCTACAAAACTTCAATGCTAGAGTGAATAAGTACCCTATAGGTCGTCGTGCTCCATCTTAGACCACAACGTCGCTTAACATCAGGCGAGTTGGTGGTCAAACGCCGACCTATTTTACATTAAAAAAAAAAAAAATTAAATCAAAATCGGTCATCCGTTCGGGACCTACGATGCCACAGACATACAAACACACACACACACACACAGACACATCAAACTTATAACGCCGTCATTTTTGCATCGGGGCTTAAAAATGCGTTACTAAAATGTAAGTAAAACTGCGGAGTGTGTCATAGTTACAAATTTTCTTATATAGGGTAATATTCGTTAGTGTTGGTGTGGGAGAGTATGTAGTGGAGCGACTACCCTATATGTATCACTCTCACTAATTATGTATTACTATTGCTGACTCCAAAATGTGGTAAATGAAAAACCTTTCACGATACGACTACTTTACTGCGATATTGGCTTAGGACTAATACAATAGCGTGTGATTAAATCTATGCTTAACTATAGCTATAGGTACGTTACTCGTAGATCGCGTATCGCGTTACACTTGTGGTGTGATGTAGGTAGGTAATGTAGGTATGTAGCCCTACACTTACAAGCACACAAATCATTAAAATTCTGTTACGATACACCTAAACTTAAATTTAATTTTAAATCAACTAAACCTGTATTTTAGTCATATACACTACAGTTAATCTCACTTAAGTAGCCATAATGGACATAAATTAGCCAATTAGCCCTCAAATAGTTATAAATCGTGAATTCCAACTTAGGTATCTAACAGGTACTTGGTACGGTAATCGTCGCCTGACACTTAGCCAGCCTAGATTGATAGATAAACTCTTTGTTAGTTACACTAGAAACCGTATTAAAAACCGGCCTAGTGTTTACCAATTTTTGTTTAAATAAATAAAATAAAATAAAGTGCGAGTGGGACTCGCGCACGAAGGGTCACTACCTTTATCTATAAAAACGGCAAAAAAAAAACATGTGGGTATGTTATATGAAAGCCCCCTTAAATATTTATTTTATTCTGTTTAGTGTTTTATAGCAGCAATAGAATTATACATCATCTGTGAAAATTCCAACTGTCTAACTATCACGGTTCATGAGATATGAAGGGTTTGTCAGTAATTCTCGAAAGACGCAATTGCCCCCAAAGACGCATTTGCCCCACAGACGTATTTCCCCCAGTTGACTCAACCAATAACCCGCACAAAATGCTTCTCTTCAACTATTATGCGGACCGCTAGAGTTTGAAATACTCACTACACAGCTAGAGTGTGTTTTTCTCTAGGTTTTTCCCAATACTTATGATCTACCCAGATCATAAGTATTGGGAAAACCCTATGAATAAACATACTCTGGCTCGTCTTCAAGTGTCAAGTGATTTGGTTTTTTCTAGCCAAGCGAGGCTACGAGTAGATAGATAGATACACACTTTATTGTTCACAACAGAAATGACAAAAGAACAGAAAAAACTTAAACTGTAGTGTAACAACTAGCGGCCTTATCACTAAGAGCGATATCTTCCAGGCAACCTTATGATGGAAAAGATACGTATGAAAGGGGGAGAGTGACATGGGTGAGTACATCGTAAGCGGCATCAATCAATCAATTTTTTTAGCACGAGTTTAGTCACGCTAAGTTAGATACAATACAATACAATACAAAAACTATTGACACCAACATTATGAGTTTAAAAACATTATTATAAGTTAGCATACTGTAAATTGGATATTGGCCGCTTTATCAACAGGCCGAGACACCTGTACGTGTACGCTGTATCCAAATAGACGTCGGCCGCACGAACCCTACCATTGAATAAAAAGTAATAAAACAACTATCATGCTTTAGTTTTTAAAAATACAAGCACCTCTTATCTGATATTAATCAGTAAATTGCAATCATAAATAGATTTAAGCACCTGTGCTTGCGACACTCAACAATAAAACGTTGACCTAAATGCCTACAAGCTTTATGACCTAACTGAAGTAAAGTAGATCTTGCCTGTAAAGGTTTAAGCCCACAAGGCTAAGTTAATTGTTCTAAGTCCTTTTATACTACAGCTCACTCCATTAACTCCCTTGTCTCCTAAGCTGCGTTTGCCGTTTTGTAATCTCCACTCTCGAACATGTCAAAGTATATATAAAAATAAATTAGCTGCGCCCCGTGGTTTCGCCCGCGGTTAAAAAATATCTTATGTGCTATTCTAGACTATAATCTATCTATGTGCCAAATTTCATCCAGAACTGTTTAGCCGTTCTGGCGTGAAAGAGTAACAAACATCCATACATCCATCCATCCATTCTTACAAACTTTCGCGTTTATAATATTTAGTAGGATAGTAGGATGCTTATATGAACTAACGATGATAGCCTAGTTGGAGGCAGCTCGCCTCTCAAGCCAGAGGGAGCGGGTTCGGACCCAGCCGAAGGCACGCACCAATTTTTTATTGTGTGAACATAATAATATGTGCATATTTATGTCATCTGCTACATGACTCGAGCCCGGTCTATGGCGACAGGCTCGCTCCCTATTACATTTGGGACTGAATATCGTCCAGCGAAATGTTGGTGTTGTACACCTCTGCCAGTCCCTTTGGGGGAAAGGCGTGACGCTATTTTACTATTCCATACTCACTTGTCTCTTAAGCTGCGTTTACCACTTTGTAGTCTCCATTCTAGAACATGTCAACGTTTATAAATACATATATGGATAATAATACGTGTAATATTTATATGAAAAAGCGATGATAGCCTAATTGGAAAAAAGCTCGTCTCTCAAGCCAGAGGGAGCGGGTTGATCCCAGTCGATTGCTGCACGCACCAATTTGTTCATTGTGTGAATATAATAATATGTGCGTATTTATGTCATCTGCTACATGACTCGAGCCCGGTATATGGCGACAGGCTCGCCCCCTGTCATATTTGGGACTAAATGTCGCCCGCCGAAGTGTGGGTATTGTAATACACCTGTTTCAGCCCCTTCAGGGGAAAGGCGTGACGGTATGTATTGGAAGTATTGGAACAAGCTCGTATGCAACTAAGCTTTGTTGGTCTTGTGGAGTCTACACACCAAATCCACGCACATGACATGTCATGATGATTGCGGCTTGATTTATTTTGAAATAAAGACACTGACATCCACGCATCATACAAATAACAAAACGTCGACGGCTGTCGGCGTCTTTGATGTGTAGATAATAATAATAATCCATTTATTTCAGGCAATATAACTTGCATACAATGCAAGTTACAGAGGCCCATAGAAAATAAATACCTTACAGACTAACATACATATAAATAACATCAATAAAATTAACTAAATCTTCTGGGCTTTTGCTCCCTGTGCGGCCTCCCAGTAGACTCCCCTACTCTGTGCTAAGTACGCACCCCACCCTACGTATTCTCTCGTTCCCTACTGTTCATTCTTCTTTTTTCTTCTTTCTACACTCGGCTCTGCATCAGATTGATTTTCTGAAAAGCATAACATAGCGTCACGCCTTTCCCCCGAAAGGGCTGGCTATGGTGTTCAACACCCACACTTCGCCGGACGAGATTCTAACCCAAATGTGACAGGGGGCGCAGATGACATTAAATACGCACATAAATATGTTCACACAATGAACAAATTGGTGCGTGTCCGAACACGCTCCATCTGGCTTGAGAGGCGAGTCTCCTTCGATTATATTATTACCGCTTTTTCCGACTATGGTTTCTGAAAAGCATGGTGGGTTTAGGTACTAATAGTATAATGTTTTGGTGTTAGACACCGACACTCGAGATGTCGACGAGGTACAGGAAGTCATTTCAATTTATTTATTACAATTGCATGTACTTAAATGACGACCAGCATACTTCAGTGCGTCTTAAAAATCTAAGTAGGCGGGTAGTTTGTGATTTTTTCCGACTTTTTAAAGCAACTGTTTTGACCTTTCTAACTAGGTATTTAATATAATTTTATTTTCAAACAACGAGAATTAATTTTTTGTCTTTGATTACACATCCATATTCCATACTAATATTATAAAACCGAAAGTAACTCTGTCTGTCTGTTTGTAGACTTTTCACGGGCTAAACGGCTGAACGGATCTTGATGAAATTTGATAATTAGTTATAGTGTTTCACGAGGAAGGTTTTTGGATACTATTTTCTGAATAAACGCGAAAAAAGTCACGGGTAACAGCCAGTATAAAATATTCATCTCGTACAAGCTGTTACAACAACGGCATCCTCCAGACATTTAAAAATATTTTTTATGCCATACAATACAATAACTCTTTATAGACACAAAATACGAAATAAATCTAAACTAAACACTCATAAATATAGGCGCAATGGGCGGTCTTATCGCTTAAGAGCGATCTCTTCCAGACAACCTTTGGATGAATAAAAAATTTATATTATGATTAAGCATGGACGGTGGTGTGTGCTAAAGAAAACAAAAATAATTAAGTAATGTACATACAAGTTTGAGAATTTGTAAGTCTTACAATTTTGCCAAATGTGGGAAAGAAGTAGACGATTTGCCTAATAATATGCAGGCAACATCATATATGGATCGCTGAAACATTTACTAGAACAAATGACCAAACTTTGTGTAATGCATGACTTGGCTGGCCTTTTTACAAATCCACCAGACCAAAGGCCAAAGGCAAAGCAAAAATAGTCGGTGGTCGCCACAAGGTTTCCCCAGCATAGCTTAGCGTGACAGGGACCATAATTCGCGCCTTTAATGGAGTCCGCAACACGCATTCGCAACACATCAACTCGTGATGGACTGGCTTGTTCGCCCTTTGTCTTTGCTAGTAGAAAATTGCAGCTTAGAACACTGGAATAAAGTCGGTTTTAGGATTACAAGAAGAAAGTAAAGTTGGAGTCAAGGTGTTCCGTTTTGTTGCGACAAAGAAAATGTTAAACTTAGTGCGTATTTTTCGGTGATTTGGGATTTGGTAATGGAAACTGTGAGTTGCAGTACAACTCTGATAGAGTTCATGATCCAAAAATAACAAGGTCTTGCATTCCGGGAGCTAACACGTAATGACGTCACTCGTATCGTCATCCGTCTCTTTCGAACTATTTGTAAATGACTTATTTCGGTCTTGCTTAGGCATCAATTGACGTCACTACGTGTTGCCCACGTGACCGGAATCTATACCTGGCGGAGTATATTATTTTACCATGATAGAGTTGAACCAGCACACATTTATGAGTATGAGCAACAAACACTACAACTCTCGTATGTATAGTACGAGTAAATACCTTGGTAATAGAAATTCATTTTTTACAATAGCTCTGAGATGCCCTTATCAAAACCTCAGTTCACGCATCATCTTTTGTTCTATATCTCGTCGTAAAAAATCTAAGGCCCGCATGATAAATCTCGATTTAAAACTTTTTTATGTAACCAGTTTTAAATCGAGATTTATGACTAAGCTTCGTTTTAGCATGCATCTCGATTTAAAACTGGTTTTACCATACATAAAAACATCTTTAAATCGAGATTTATGACTGAGCGTCGTTTTAGCATGCAGCCCTAAGAAAGCATCCGAACTACCTACCAAAAATAACTGAATAAAGCACTCTCTTTTACCAAAGAAAGCATCTCCAAGCCACAGCAAGATTCTCTTCCGGTTTTCAGCAAAGATGAAAACATACTCCATGGCAAACAGAGTATGTTTTCTTAGTCGTGTTTCGGGATGTAGTCCGGTGTAACTGTTCCGAAGACGGGTCTGAGCAGTAGCGCACTTGTAGCGCCTCACTCAACTGCCGTCTTTGTACTTCTTCACTCTAGTGAACTTCAAGGCTAGAGTGAATAAGTACCTTATACTCGTAGGTCGTCGTGCTCCGTCTTAGACCACAACGTCGCTTAACATCAGGTGAGCTGTTGGTGGTCAAACGCCGACCTATTCTACGTAAAAAAAATAATTATAAAATAAAAACAAAGAAGGTTAAAACACGTATGAAACCAAACAAGTTGCATGAAGGGAGCCTACCATGACACCTTATTGTCATGATACGTTTTGTCGTCTACGGTGCGCGACCGCTTATCTTATCGCCGCGCAATACTGCCTCGGTGGCTCAGTTGGTAGTGAACCTGCCTTCTGAGCTTGGGGGCGTGGGTTCGATTCCCACCTAGGGCAAACATTTATGTGATGAACATTTGTGTTTGTTCTATGTCTGGGTGTTAATATCTATTTAAGTATGTATTTAAAAATATCTAAGTATGTATATCAGTCTCTGGCAGCCATAGTACAAGCTTTGCTTAGTTTGGGGTCAGGCAACCGTGTGTGGAAGTGTCCCGAATTTATTTATTTATTATTTAAAATAAGGTCCTTGGTTACGCAGCGTCGAAAGCAAAACGGAACTATCACGGCAATCAGATGTCATGGTAACGAAAAAAACATATAGTCACTAAGAAATACCTTCGTATAGGCAAGCCCTGTAAACATCAATCCATAAGCTACGTCCCGTATGTACTGGCATGTAAATAGCAGTCCATAACTAAGCAACGTGTCCATTCTGCAGTCATCCTTACCTGTTCTGCGTGCGCACGTCACATCTCACTGCTCAGACGTCTACATAAGTCTCAGTCCGGAATGAAGTCACAAATCTAAGGCCGACTTAAATCTATCTTAGTGTCGATTCCTTACATGCTTACAGCGGACTTCTAATGTAGGCTAAGCAGCTGTTTATATTTTATGCGGGTGTGAATTCAATAGACGGGGAGAGATTTAAAGCTGCCCTTTTAAGGGGTACTACGGGGTAAATGTTGGTAACACATCATAGTGCACAAAATAATGTCACTCATTGTAAAATTAAATGCGTGTAAGTTTATGAGAAGTGGAAAAGATTTAGATGATTTGATGTAAAGATGCTCCACACCAAATTCCAATCCTGATTCCAAGGTCATGCTCTAGAAACTCTGAATGCTAATTGGTTATTGTTGTCCCAAAAAACGTACATTTTCCACCAAAGGATCAAAATTAGTATTAAATTGGCACGAGTATTAGACTATGCTACGATTTTTTTTAACTTTTCATACCATTTTATAATTGTTTTTGGTAAAAGTTAAACTAACAAAACTGGCTTCCCTGCGGTAGTAAGCTTTTCCCGTTACCATCGCATCTAATGATATCTGCAAAATCAAAACTATACCTTAAAGTCATGTAGGTATTGCCCCTTAAGACTGTACTCAATAAGACATTAGAATTAAAATGTTCTTAAGTTCAAAGTTCAACGTTGGAGCAACACCGTCTTCCAACTTTACCGCATGCCCCCTACAAATCAAATACCCGCAAAATATCCTAGATCTTACCTTGTCCGCTGTAACACACCCACCGAGCTAACTGTACCTGACTGTGTAACAGTACACACACAAGCAGCGCTAATGTCGGGAGGCGTGTGTCGGATTTAACATATCGTGCAGACTGGAGATGTGGAGAGCTGTAAGGCATTTTCAGTAAGATGTTATAATATTTTGCAAATAAAAGTTTCCGCTTAAGTTGACGTGCAGAATCATCCTACGATCGTCCGCAGCAAATGTTGTAGTTTTTGTCACAATAAAATAAATAAATAAATTCGGGACACTTCCACACACGGTCGCCTGAGACCAAACTAAGTAAAGCTTGTACTATGGCTGCCAGAGACTGATATACATACTTACTTGTTTTTAAATGCATAATTAAATTGATATTAACACCCAGACATAGAACAAACACTAATGTTCATCACATGAGTGTTTGCCCTAGGTGGGAATCGAACCCACGCCCCCACGCTCAGAAGACAGGTTCACTACTAACTGAGCCACCGATGCAGTCAATAAATTGATGAACTCGAATAAAACTAGTCGTTTTGTAAGCTGCGACCTGTAAGGAAAGACAAAGATCCGGACAGATTCGGACATACGAAAGCATTTTTGTCGAAATTAAAGCAGAGACGCTTCGCTTGATAACGCTCACTCGGTCGATAAAATTTAGGTAGGCGGTACTACACTACTGCTTGAAGAAACATTATGTATCAGTTGTGTAGACAATTTGTTTATATTCAGAGCACTGCATATTAGATGTCAGGTAAGATTTTCCACCACTTAAAAAAATTACAATTTTCTGAAATTTACTTAAATTTTATTTAATTTATTTTTTATAAATGTTTACAACTCATTTCATAAATAATCCCCAAAGTATTGTAAAACTAAGTATTGTGATTTTAGGTTAATAATCAAGAAATCAAGAACAATCGGAACAATCAATTCTTCAATTTTCTTCTTTCAATCAAGAACAATTATTTACACTCGAAACTTCTTATTGTCACCCCACTCTGCTTTTTCAATAAATCCTTTCCACCTAAAAATTTCCTGGAAAACATCTTAGCGATGAATCTGTCGATTGTCATCTAATGATTAAGGCGTGTAACAGGCCAATTCACAATAATTTCAAACTTAATGGCGGCTATGAAGTTAGCCGCAAAACGCTATGCAGTAACGAAAACGAAAGTTTGCGCGGGCGTCAGAAAGGCAAAACGCCGCAGAGTCTCGCTTGCAGCGTACTTCACACCCGCCATGAAGTTTGAATCAGCCTATCGTATTTTTAGATTATTTATGTAGTTTCAAGCACCCTTATAAAACGGTGTGTCACCTCTTCACGTAGAGACAGGCGCAGGCGCAGGCAAGGTGCGTGGGCCGGCGTAACGGACGCGGTAGCGGCTAAATCAACCATTGTCTGATTGGGTGTAGCCTGCCGCATTCTCCAGCGTAGCCTATGCGTGTGCAGATACGGGCACAGATTATATGCGGACTAATTACTATTTAATACAGTTACTATTGCACCAATGAATAACAGTAAGTATCTGTTCGGCGTTAGACAGCACACTTAGCCAGTAGCCAGATGTGCTAACGGTGGACGGTGTTCGCTGGTAACAGAGAAGTGTTTGAGATATGAGTCGGTAAAGGGTAGGTCAATGCAGAACTGCAGTGGTTCGGCGATATCAAAAAATGGAGAATGGATCAAGGATATTCGTGAGATATCTATATCGTATGTTTATTTATTTATTTTACTACTTTCTTTCTCTATCTTTTTTAACAGTCCCGTGCGTCTCCGAAGGTTAGTGCTGAAAACCAGCGCTGCTAAGAAATTGGCAGCACCATGCTGAGCACTAACCTTTTTTGTCGCATTGGACACTGCAGCGACAACTGAAACTTTAATCGTAAAAATATTTGTTTCATGTCTTTATGTAAATATTTATTTTATTTTTTATTTTTTATGTAGAATAGGTCGGCGTTTGACCACCAACTCGCCTGATGTTAAGCGACGTTGTGGTCTAAGATGGAGCACAACGACCTATAAGGCACTTATCCACTCTAGCCTTGAAGTTTTGTAAAGTGAAGAAGTACAAAGACGGCAGTTGAGTGAGGCGCTACAAGTGCGCTACTGCCCAGACCCGTCTTCGGAACGGTTTATTTTTCTTTTGGACGATTATATTATTGTCTGTTACTGTTTTATTATGTATTCGGTTTTTTGTTGTTGTAGTGTTTTGTGCGATCAAATAAATTGTTTCTTTCTTTCTTTCTAGATAAATTATAATATGACAAGTCATTCGCACAAATGAATGAAGACGTACGACCAATAGGATGAAATTGTGGTCGAGGGTATGTGTCCACTGTAATTGGGAGCATTCTGTGAGCATCATATTCTTTGTAAAAAAAAATATTTTATATTTTTTTTCTTTTCAAGAAACAGATGCTTACTATCCATTTGCTAACAATTTCAGAAGGAAGCGTTTCGTAAAACTAATTAACACTTTTTCAAGTAGAAACCCACCGCAGTGTACCTAAATAAAAAGGTACCTAAATGATGATACCTACATAGTAAGAATTAACAACCAGTAACTACGAAGTCCATAGGTACAGTAAAATTTTACGGAATTTGACAAACATTAAACTATGATCGCCACTTCCACACATTGCCAGCTCTCTGCCCCGTTCCCTACAATCTTACTATGTCAGGATTGCAGCTCACGCCACTGCGTGCGCAGGAGTCCCGTGGCGTTGATTTTATACGAGTACGTGCTAAGCTGTCTCATAATATGATACCCTGGTACTACATACTGTTTGAATTACTTTGGTAGTCTTTGGAAACTCTTCTTAGTGTTTTAGCTGGTATTTTCAGTACACAGACATTATTAGACTACCTTATCTTTATTTTTGTGGTCATTCTTTTGCGATTGGATAAAAATTAAATTTACTAGTAGTACGAATTTTAGAAGATATTTCCTTATTATGCTATAATATAGTATGCTTAGGGATACCTACAATTAAAACGAATAGTTTTAACCTTAGGTATCCCTAAGCATACGTATGTAACAAGGCTCTAATTAAAAGTATATTCTATAAAACCCTAACTATAGAACCTTTACTTAATTAAATTATTTGTCAACTTTAGCATCAAACATTTACCATTGAAGTTACTCGTAGGATAAGATAAAGATATCTATACTAATTTTTTGAAAGACTATGTGCTCTAAGTATTCTAACATACTTATACCAATGATTCAAAGAACAAGGTGGACAAGACACGCGTTCGGGAAGCAAACATCTGAAGACGTCACTCTTCATAGTCATCGTCCCTTTTGAACTTGTTGTAAATGACTTATTCCGGTCTTGCTTGTGCATCGATTGACGTCACTGCGTGTTCACGTGACCAATTTTTATCTCGGAAGGCTATGGCGGTTCGAACGGTATACCTGGCGGAGAGTATTATTATACCATGTCTATACCTAATTTATAAAGTCTAAGGCCCGCATGCTGGAACGACGCTCAGTCATAAATCTTGATTTAAAACAGTTGTAAATCAAGATTCATGACTGAGCTTCGTTTTAGAATACGGCCCTAAATATTCTAAGTATTTTAACAGCAAGACATGTCATTAAGTATTTCTCAGAAACTATCTTGTACACAAGCCTTGTGTACAAGTAGTGTGTACTTAAACTTATTTTATGGTAACGAATTAACCATCCTTCAAATTCCAGCACATCTAATAATCATTAAACACGAGTAAACCAGTGCTGCTAATAAATAGATCTCACAGTTCAAAGTAGTAATCACAGTTCAATGTGTAAGGGAAAGGTTAGCTCCAGATACCTATAACTGTTATTTTAGGACCACTTACTACATCATTACAAATGTATCCGTATCTTATGTAAATAACAAGTTATTGAGCATTAAAGCAATACTAATATCACATTAAATCCTTCTGGAATTGACATCGAATCATAAAACTGGAGGATTACGGGACGTACTTTGTAAGATTTGATACAATGAAATTGATATTAGAGATTTAGACGCCCTTCCGGGTGCTCGGGCGTGAGGTCAGCATTTTGAGTAATAAAAGATTTTGGAGTAGTTTATTTCATTACTAGCTGCAACCCGCGGTGTCACCCGTGGTTAAAAAGTAGCCTATGTGTTGACCTAAGGTATAAGCTATGTCTATACCATGGTATAATAATATACTCCGCCAGGTATAACATTCCGGTCACGTGAGCAACACGTACTGACGTCAATCGATGCTTAAGCAAGACCGAAATAAGTCATTTACAAATAGTGTGAAAGAGACGGATGACGATGACGAGTGACGTCATACGTGTTTGCTCCCCGAATGCTAGACCTTGTTTTTTTGGATCATGGTCCATTCCAAATACCATCAAATTCCGTTTATCTGTTTCAGCGTGAAGAAGTGACAAACAAACACACAAACTTTATCATTATACAATAGGATAGTCTTAGCTTTGTCTGCTTTCTACATTTTTATTGCACTAGCTTCCAAAAGCTTTTTTGACAAAACATTGTTTACGATTATGTGGTGCAAGAAATTGTTCTGTTAAACGTAAATAAACTCGAAAAGGTTGAGTGGTCATGCCTGGTGTCAGAGTTTCCAAGCCATGCAAATACCTTCGACTTTAAACCATATTTGGCTTGTGTGGTCACATTATTTTGTCTGGTAGACCGTCTATCTATCTATTACTTTGGTCCTTTTTGCCCCGTCGGTCGACGTTGGTACTAATTTCACTATACTCTCCCTTTCACAGCCCTACACGCTACTGTGGCATGAAATACACACAACGCTATTCTGGTTTAGAAGGACTTTTGCTAGAGAAAAATATCTTGTTTCTTGTGGCGGTTCCTGTTATTTAGTCGATATTAGTGATGGCTAGAGATTTAAGATATACCTACTGTTTTTATTTTTCAGAACTTTTTTGTGAAATTTGTAAATTGCTTTGCTACAATTTGAAATCCCATACTTATCATGAGGTCTAACGAGACATATGTAGGTACCTACTGTTTTTATTTTTCAGAACTTTTTTTTGTAAAATTTGTAAATTGTTTTGCTACAATTTGAAATCCCATACTTATGAGGTATAATAAAGGTCTAAACATTGTGCGGAGTATCCCACACTCATTTACTCAATTTTTGTTTTTTGTTTTTTTTTTATAATTTTTAGGATCAGCATTACCTTATATTAGTCAATCAATCAGTAACTACTGGATGTAAGCTTATCTCATATCACGCCACTCAGACCAATTAAATTACTATTAGCTGTGCCTTGTGGTTTCACCCGCGGTCTCACAGAATTTGTTAGTTTTTTCGACATAAAAATGTCCTTTTCTATACCCCTGACAACGTGAATACAAAATTTCATGATCATCAGTTGAGTAATTAAGGTAAGGCGTGAAACCATAACAAATAAATAAACAAACAAACTACCTCACTTTCGCAGGTATAACATTAGCTAGGATTCCAACGCTGCCTTTCACATAATTTATGCGAACATTATAAATCCATATAACATTTGTTCTATTACATAATTCGTAACGTATTCAATACAGCCCGTTAAGTACTGTCTAATCAAGTGATTCAATGTCCTACAGGAGCGATGCTGAATACCTGTACACTGTCGGCCGAGAAACTGTACACCATCGTGACATGAAGTGTAATGCGAGCTACATGCGCACGCGCCGCTATTTATCCTAACCGATACAGGAGCTACCCTTTATAGAATTATAGGCATGTCATTACACTGCCGGACAAAAAAAGTACACTCTCATTCGTATTTTTATTTTTTGACAATTTTTTTAGTTGGAAGGAGTCTTGTAATTTTGTTGTGTATTTTCACCGAAGTGCAATTTTTTCCTGGTTTGTAGATTTTGGAAGAATTTTGTCACTTTTTGTAAATACACTTTTAAAATTTGAGACCGTGTGAAAAAAACTTTTAGTTCGCTTTATTATTAATCTTGAAAATAATAAGTATTTTTATTTTTTAAATTTTGTAATAATGACAAACTAAAACAATTACTTTATGAATGTACAACGTTTGGAAATGTTCAATATCTAGCAATAAGATAGACAAGCGTTATCTCTCACCTATCACTGCGAAATTACAAGCGATTACTCTAAACGTACGCCGCCAGTGAAATACAATCAGAAACACGCGCGATAATCAATCACGAGCAAATGTCTTCATTTTACAACTACTGGCTAATAGGTGGCACCGAGTAACATACTTACAGAGATCTAGCTCCTAAGAAAAACTGCCAAAATAATTGCCGATGTCGTTGGCAGTTTCTCTTCGCACGCACTTTCTGCTTCGGTGTTCCCCAGCAACAGATACAACCTGGGTCTGTTCAAGAAAAGAATGAGTAGGGAAAGTGCGCTCCATCTCAGACCGCATGCACTTTCCATCAGGTGTGTTATGGTAAAACGTGGACCCATTCAATCATAAAAAAAAATATGCAAAACCATAAGGCCTCTAGGCCTCTTCTGCGCAGCAGGTTTAAGAAACGATCGAAGGTAGGATTTCGCGTAAGGGTGAGGAGAAAATGGTTGTAGGTACGAGTATTATAATATACCAGTGTGTATACATAAGAATACCACATATACAACGTGTGGTTTTGCATTCTTCCAACGTTAATTCAACCTTAAAATCGAGGAAAAAAAGCAGCTGCTCCATACATTTGGTCGACAATCATCAAATTTTTTACATGGAACAGCTGTTTTTTTTTCTAGATTTTAAGGTTGCCCCATAATTTATTCGAACTCTGCTAGTGGAGTATAACTACCTCAACAAATTCCGCGAAAATGCAAAGCAACACGTTGTATAGCAATGTTTACGTAAACCACTATCCTCCAAGTTCTGTCTACAAAGGGCGAAGGAAGGTGTTAGGACATTTTTGTAGTTTTGAAAATGGTATATTTTGCCAACTTCGCCAACTTCGACGATTTTGCTTATCATAGTCATAGTCATTTATCTTATATCTTTAAATGAGCAATTCTTGTATAAATATATATATATAATTGGAATCTCGGAATCGGCTCTAACGATTTTCATACAATTTAGTATTTAGGGGGTTTCGCGGGCGATAAATCGATCTAGCTAGGAATCATTTTTAGAAAATGTCATTTTATTCGTGTTTTATCGATAATCAACTTAAACATAAACTTGGAAGAAAAATAACAAAAAGGAGGCGTTGACTCTTCCTGACACCTATTGGCGAGTAATAATACTATTTTTTGTGAGCAACCAATTGCTTTAACGACACAACAGCAGATGGCGTTGTTAAGTAACACGAAGTCAATGAGTGTTTGCTTTGAGGTTAGACTAAAATCAAAGGCACTACATATAAAATGAAAAAGTGAGTCTTTGTTCATTTTCTTTGTTTCTTTGTAACGCTTTCACGTCTGAACTACTCAACCGATCGTCTTAAAATTTTGCATACATGTTGTTTAGGGTACAGAAAAGGACATAGGGTACTTTTTATCCCGGAAAAATCAACGGTTCCTGTGGGACCGTGGGTGAACCCACGGGTCGCAGCTAGTTAATAACAAAATGTTACATGTCAAAATTTCAAAAAATTACAATTCATGAATACCCCATATCATGACCTATTTCTCGGCAAGAATTGTCTGCTTTTAATTCAATTAGATAATTCTTGCAGCTAGTTTCGTGCTATTTGGCCTGCAGTGTAGGGCTACGCATTTATCTACGTGTGGTACAGTTATAGTTATAAATAAAAGCTAGCTCGCTCCACATTACTCATGAATCGCAGGCGCCCGCGAACTCATACATCGCGGTCTGAATTCCACTAGTTATTATCGTGTATTATTTATGCAAGTGATTGTATATTCATTGGAATGTTCGTAATGTAAGGCGGTGAAGGATTCGATTTGATAGTTTGGTTTTGATGTCGTTATTTGAGACTGGCCAGATTTGTACTTGAAATTCAATTCAATTCGAATCCTTTATTTGCTCGTTCATGTTCAGCGATCTTAATTTAGGTTTTAAAAGCCAATAAATACCTCACATTAGCAAAAAATTTTTTATTGTATTTGGTAAATGTGTAGATAAAATGTTTCATTTCTTGCGAATAAGGGCAAACTTTTTGCCCGATTACCCAAAAAAGGAAACGTTTTTAAAATTATAAGATTAATGTTATTGTAAACCACCATTTTTTTTTCAATGTCTCTACTTGGACTTCCTCGCGATGTTATTTTATAACGGCTTTTAACATTTTTTCCGTAACAAAACTCAAAGTTCGTGGCCGTCTTTACATAACGCCAGAAACTGTAGTTACGATAAACACAAATAAAAAAAAAAAAAAAAGTTAGGGACATTTCCACACACGGTCGCCTGACCGCAAACTGTACTATGGCTGCCAGAGACTAATATACATACTTAAATGTATATATATGTTTAAATACACACTTAAATAGAAATTTAACACCCAGACATAGAACAAACACAAATGTTCACTACCTCTACATAAATGTTTTGCATAAATGTTATGTCCATAAGGTGGGAATCGAACCCACGCCCCCAAGCTCAGAAGGCAGGTTCACTACCAACTGAGCCACCGAGGCAGTCAAAAAATATAATGCAACTATAATGATTTATTAACAAACCTGCTGATATTGCCAACTTTTTACAACTCCATATTAGCTGGTTGTTTGCAAAATGCAGCTGATTTCGCCTTATATCGCTATGACGTTCCTTTCCAGCATTTCATTACACAGATAAGTCAATCATTCCACATACTCCCTGCGCAGCGCTCAGACAACATATCCCATAGTTAATAATGTAAGGTAAAGACACGCTGTGCTGTCACAGTAAATGATGTTCCGATCCGCAACGAAGATAGATCTGTCCGCGGTAGACCTGGGCCGACCACTATTCACTGGATTTATAATAACACATGGTAATCGTGTCCGGTTTGACGACTGACGTAGGGACTGAGACCAGCTTTTGTGCACATGCAGGATGCTTAAGTTAACGCTTTAGTTTTTGAGTTAAACTTGAACGTTTTCATCATTTTCTCGGGTAACAAAATTGGGCCTTTTTACAGCTAGATAGGTAGATGAACTCTTTATTGTTCACACCAGAAATCTCAAAAGCGCGGCCTTATCACTAAGTGCGGTCTCTTTCAGGCAACTTTGGCTATAAAGATATTAGTCTATTAGTCAGCTAATTATTAGTCCAGAAATAAAAACCATGCAGGACTTACCTAATATTTTATACTTGTTGGAGTGTGGTTTACGAATATTTCAATAAAAAACCAGCAGCATCCAACAGCATTTTACCAACTTCTATTTAGTTTTAGACGCTTACTTTCAATAACAAGTAAATTATTAATAGAAAAACAAAATTCCTGGCTGCAAAATGTTGTATCCTATGTCGCTTCCACTATCAAGAAGAATTAAATAACATCTCACTTGTCGAAATCCATCAAGCTGTTTAGGCTATAAGACTTAACAAAGAAACCTCATACACACATACATACACTCGAAAAACATAACCCTTCTTCTTTGGCAGTCTGGTAAATACACAGTTATCTATTGTATTCTGCATCATTTGAACTCGCACAAGCTATACCTAGATAAGTAAGAATTTACTAAGCAATTTCAATATTACTTACCTATCATCTAAGCTAGTCACCAAAGAGGATATTCCTATTCAGCACCGTTATCCCAACAAACCCCACAATACAATCAACGAAGCAATCTACTTACTGCGCCGATCTCTGGCATTGACTGATGCAGTGATACATTGAAATGCATGTTCGCATGCATTCTACCGAGTGGGTGTATCGGAATGGTATGTGGCATAAATTATGGTGTGTTTGATTTGGTTCCTGGCTTTAACTCTTGCGAAATTGAAGTCCTTCGGATCAGACTGAGTTGTGAAGATAACTTTAATAATAGTAGGTTGACATAAATTCAAGGTGGTGAACTAGATCAAATTCCTTCTACGTTTCTTAAACCATTAATCTAAGTAAATAATCCAATAATTTGTACAAAAAACGTAACTATCAAGCGACGCGTGATTTTTAGAAAACTGAGTAATTTTCTTAAAATACTCATAATTATTATGTAGCTATTAGTAGCTAATCACCTAATAAAGTGACAGGGAGCAAGCCTATCGCCATACACCAGGCTTCAGTTACGTAGCAGATGACATTAAATACCTACGGACATAAGTTCACACAATGAACAAATTGACGAATGAACCTTCTTATTTCAATATTTCTTATGTTTTAGCTTGACCATACCGTCACTTGTCTTCAAATAAGTTGTAAACCGTTATCGAGTACTTAGCTAGTCTACAAAAAAACCGGTCAAGTGCGAATCAGACTCGCGCACGAAAGGTTCCGTCTATTATAACGGCAAAAAAAAATCATGTTTGTTGCATGGGAGCCCCCTTAAATATTTATTTTATTCTGGTTTTAGCATTTGTTGGTATAACGGCAACAGAAATACAACACCTTTAAAAATTTCAACTGTCTTACTATCACGGTTATGAGATACAGCCTGGTGACAGGCGGACAGACGGACGGACAACAAAGTCTTGGTCTCGTTTTACCCTTTGGTTATGGAACCCTAAAAAAGTTTGAACAAACACCAAAGTAAACATTTTTTATCTTATTACCTCAACCAACAAAGATTGTACAGTTATATTAAAAACGTTTCAGGTTGCTGAGACACTATAAGAAATGTTATTTTGATAAACTAAAAACTAACAGAGAAGGTTAATAATAATTTGTTCGAATATAAAGAAACGCCGCCAGCAAACCAGACTATATCAGGAACCATTCTATTCCTTCATCACATCGTAACTTTCCTTAGGTAGCGAAACCTCAATAAAAAGCTCATAACTGTTCCTCTTACCATAACCAGTTGGTTTGCAGCTTTAAGGCCTGAGCACACTAGATCTGTAGACACGCGCGTAGTGACGCGTGTGAACCCCTGACAGACTGGTAGCATTGTTGTCTGACTGGATCAGTTTCATTTTAACACTTAGAGCATACTTTAAGTTTCAAAATGGAACCGATGTTGATAACCAGTTTGTTTGATATCAAGGCTGCAGGTTACGCAAATGTCCACGCGTTACACGTTGTGACATGTCTCATACAGTTTCTTTTTTTTTTTATGGACAATAAGTCGGCGTTTGACCACCAACTCGCCTGATGTTAAGCGACGTTGTGGTCTAAGATGGAGCACGACGACCTATAAGGTACTTAATCACTCTAGCCTTGAAGTTTTGTAGAGTGAAGAAGTACAAAAACGGTAGTTGAGTGAGGCGCTACAAGTGCGCCACTGCTCAGACCCGTCTTCGGAACGGTTACACCGGATTACATCCCGAAACACGACTAGGTCATTTCACGGCATGGCTTGGTCCGGTGGGTGGTAACTAGCCACGGCCGAAGCCTCCCACCAGAGTTTGCTACCCGGTTAGCACTACCCGGGGACCACGTGTAGGGAATCAGAATAGAGTACACTCCTACGGACGTGAGTAGCTCAGCCCCCAAGAATACAACGTAGTAGTACGTACCCACTGTCACTGCACGCGCACGACGCACGTCAGCTCACGTCACGTGTGCTCAAGCCTTTATGCACGCGGCTACTCTCATCATCCATACAGAATCGGTGGCTATCTATCGGGGCAATTATTCAAATCAGGTACATGTATTGTCACTGCTTATGCGAGATGCGATCTACATTCGTGATGAAGTGCCCTTAAGGACGTGATTGGCGTGAAATGTTATGAGGTTTTGCCTATGTTATGGTTATAGGCGCCTAGAGCGGCTAAATTCAGGTGTCTGAGGACACTTGATGGGCTTATGTACAAACTACGTACGCGCGCAACAACTTTGTGAACTGTTGTGAGTTGGTTATACTTACATAGATCACGCCTCTTGCCTCTAGCAGTGTAAGGCAGAGATCTCTTTCCTACACTTGCTACGATCCTCGCCCAAATTTATGTTCTATTTTCACGAGTCTTTTCATATAATATGCTCGTCGAAATAAAAACTATTTTACTTTAAAAAGGAAAAGGGTTTTTAAATAAATTTTGGTTATTTTGCTACAACTATTAGATCATAGCTCGATGGTACAATAATGCGTACTTAGATTTACTTACATAATAACATAACATTATCGTCACGCCTTTCCCCCGAAGGGACTGGCAGAGGTGTACAACACCCACACTTCATAACCACACACAGCTTACATAATATAAATGTGAAATTTCAGTTCAATTGTTGGCATGTCAAGAAAAAACAGGTGTTTAAAATTGTTTGGTAAAAGTTTGTACAAATTATATTTCAAGATTACTTGAATTGCTCAAAAATTAGGTAGGTACAAATCAGTTCAGCTTAATGCTCTTTAAAGTCTTTTGAGGAAAAATTCTTCTTAAATTTTCTGACCTTCAATTGTGAGGTTAAAAGTTTCTATTTTGCTTTGAGAAACAGAAATGATTGAACCTTGTTTAATGTTTTTTACGTTAATGTTGGTAGTTATTACTATTATGATTCATTGTAAGCGTTATGGTTTCGTCCCCATATGATAAAAAAAACATTAAAAGCAATGCTTAAAAAACCGACTTCTCTTCTGAATTGGATTTTGTGAATAAAATAGACTTTTGTTAATGTATTTTTAAAGCTGCTTAAAAATGTATATGGACACACTAAAGCATGATCAACCAAACAAAAAAATCATTAAAATCGATTCACAGTTGGCGGAATGATATTGTAACATATATACAAAAAATAAAAAACAGACGAATTAAGAACCTCCTCACAAAAAGGAGAATCCTAAAGCTAGCTTATAAGTAGGTACAACTATCAACATTACATTAGGCCAATCTTCAAGTCCTCCAGTCCTCATTTTTCGATCCGAAGTTTAAAAGTTGCAGTAGTTTTATGACCACAAAACTGCAATTTCCTCTAAACCAGTTGCATATGCACGGCTTGCGTCATTAGATGTGCAACACATTGTGCAGGATGTCTGGAGGCAGCGAGAATCTGATACGCACCACACTTTCTACCACTACGCAAACTAGCGACTAAACGCAACAGTACGCTACTTTTCTTTGGCAGGTGTACTTTCATATAAAAAAAAAAACATTCTTAATTCTACGTCGTTCAGAAATTTTGTTTGTACTCGTAAGGGCAATTAGCGGAAACTCGGGTTATATTTTTAACTCGGAGTTGCTTGTAAGAGGTTAAACTGATAAATCGTATTCCGCCACCAAGAGTTAACAGTTGATATTGAGTTAACACAATATCGTTGCGTTAGAAAGCAAATCGTCTCTGCTCTGCGAAGCTATACTTTGACAAAAATGCTTTCGGATATCCGAATTCTGTCTGGATCTGTACAGAGAAGGCCAAAGATACGGACAGCTCCCAGATTCACTAGTTACGTTTTAACTCTAAGTTAACTAACCCTGCACTTAAGTTTAGTAAAAGTTATATCTCCAAATTTTTTGCAAGTGGGCCTAATTTATTTTGTTTTTTTTTTAACATTCAAGATTAATTTAAGTTTTATATCCTACTTATTTAATAAAGCAACATGCAAGCTTTTTAAGCTTTAAATTGTCATCTGATTTATTTCACTAAGGCTCTAAGCGCTTTAAGCGTTACGAACTAAGTATAATTATAGGGTACGCTTGCCTTAACCACCTGTTTACCTAGATTTATAAGACACTTGACTTTTATGTTCAGGATGAGCAATTCAGCATTTCAAAAAATCTTATGGTAATTATGCGTAGGACAGCAAGCAGGAGTTTTCGGAATCAGTACCTTTATTAAACAGGCCAAATTCTATTTTAATCAACAGTAAAGTGATAAGAGTCTTTTATTTGAAGCATTGTAAAAAACAGAACATATCGTGACGCTTTTCATCCGACGGGGCTGTCAGAGGTATACAACACCTTCACTTCGCCGGACGCTATTCAGTCCCAAAATGTGATCAGGGGCGACCCGGTCCCCTTAAAAAACAAAATGATTTATTGACTCTATCGTATTGTATGAATCAAATGACTAATAACTAATTTTTTTCTCTCATTAAAAGACGCATAAGGCAGTTGTCCGATGAGCGAGTAGCGCGTAAATAAATACATATATGTAAAACACTCGCTGGATGAGTTGGCGAGCAGCGAGTAGCGATTTTTTTAAGGTAAAACGAAATGGTTAAAACGGTACCCTATTACTAAGACTCCGCTGTCCGTTTGTATGTCCGTCTGTCACCAGGCCGTATCTCATGAACCATGATAATTTAGACTGTTGATATTTTTACAGATGATGTATTTCTATAGCCGCTATTACAACAAATACTAAAAAACGGAAAAAAAAAATGTATGGGGGCTCCCATAGAACAAACGTGTTTTTTTGCAGTTTTATAAATAATGGTACAGAACCCTTCGTAAGCGAGTCCGACTTGCACGTGGCGGTTTTTCTTTTTTTTTTCTCGCTGCCTGCCGTTAGAAATTCAACAAAACTAGTCCCTTTTCAACAAATGTTCAACACAGACGGTCCCCAGTTTCAGTACAACGTCTAGTTACAACACTTTCTATATGAATTGTAGGTGCATGCATTGTACTGGTTACACGGTATACAGGAATGGAAAGTCTTTCCCTGGGGCCGTGATTACCATTATATTCTATCGATTTACATTACTCACTCGGTACTCGGTTTTCTACATGTTCGATTTGATATCGAGACGTGAATGGTATACGGCAATTAGGAAAGTACAATTTCCCAAAAAAGAGTAATAACTAGTTATAAAGTCCATGTATAAAAATATTATAATGTATAGTAATAATGGAGAGAAGGTCGCGATTCTTAGCAAAGAAGATTAGAAGGAAGTAAAAATTTCGTATAGGCCGAGTGTCCTGTTTTCAAAGTATTAGGTCAAGGTCATAAAATAAACTTTAGGAACAAGAAGATGATGAATATAATACAATTAGAGTTCATTACAATTATTTCTCCCTAGTATGTATAAAAAACCGTCTTAAATAAATATTACGGTTTATTAACACAACAAATTTACGAAACAAACACATCAAACATTAAAAACAAAAAGGCTCTGAAAGCAAAAAGTTCTTAAAGGTCGATAACGTATCTGTGATGGCTCTGGCATTATAGGTATCCATAGGCAACGGTGATCGCTTACCATCAGGCGGCCTGCTAGCTTGTTTGCCACCTATGGCTTAAAAAAAGGCGATCTTATCGCTGAGAACGATCTCTTACAGACATGTTATATCTAGGCTAAGTAAGTAGGTTTATTTTGTTTGTATACAGATTCCATCATAAAATGTGCATGTTAATGTAAAAACATAATTTCAATAAAATACATTTAAAACTCCGTCGTTTCTTTCTATTGAAGTTCGTAAACTATAAACAAATAAAATATATTCCATTAGTTAAGGCCATCATGTTTTAAAATGTAAAACAGAATAAGGTAAACCCCTTAAGGGTATAATTCTTTTAAATTTTCATAAGCTCTCGTCAGCACTACATCTTAAACTTTATGGGATTTGCTTCTCATCAATTTCATACATCAAGCATAGTTTTATGGTTTTATCGACTGAGTAAAGAAGAATATAGCGGAAGATACATTAGTTGTATTCTTTACGCAAAACGTCGGCTAAAATGTCGCATGGAGTATGAAAAATTGCGTAAATTGTTATTTTTTGCAATACATAATTGCTTTTCTGAAACTTTAATAGTTAAAAATCAGTTCCAATGTGTCATATTCTTAATCCGCCGCCATCACCTTCATTTTGTATATCAAAGTTTAAACGCACGATAGTAGTAGCTACCTATAATATATTGTAACATTACACAAAGAAAAAATTACAAATTTATGGTACGTTCTAGCTATATTTAGCGGTAAAGATCGCCATTTGAGTAGATACTATGAAAATAACTAAAAACGCCAAAATTAACAAAATATATTCCAGGAACGTGACACTTTCCCACCATGTGACTTTCACACCATATGTGAAAATGTCCCGAATTTATTGATTGAATTTTTATTGCCATTTCATTGACCATATTGACATTTTGTGTTTGTATAAGCGTGAGCTACCCATGTAGGTATACTACTAAAATTGCCCACGGAAACTTTGATTAAAATATTGAACTGGTGACTGGTTAAAATGCCATCTTCCATTGCAAATGTTCGAACCCTTTTATCATGGTAGGTTTTAGGATTTTCCCTGTAGATACTTTGGCATCTCGATTGTATGATAAACCAATAGATGGATAAAGATATGTTTTAGATTAAAAGAAATGAAAATAAAATCGCGAGATGAACCAAAAATAGGCTTAGTCCACCCCTTAACCCTTTTGTTTGAATCTAGTCAGACCCCTATTCTTGACGAGCGAGATGTTTTTTTGTCACTCTCACTCCTATGGCGTTTGAAAAGAGAGAGACAATGACAATGACTATCTCGAGCGTCAAAAATAGCTCTCCAGTGCGGCGGCACATGCATTCCTCGAGACATAACCATTAAACGCGCTCACTACACTTAAACTCTCATAAAATAAAACCAACGGTATCTCTGAAGCACAAACCCATAACTTCTAGCCATCTCAGATAGCGTACAATGTCATTACCATCGGCCCACATGTCTAATGCTCTCAACTAGAACTACGTTAATTAGGTATATACCAAGGACTATAATTGGTCCACTTAACTGTAAGCTTTTACATAAAAATATGCTTACGATCGAGCGGTAACCGCGCATTATGTGGTTAGTGAACCAATAATCATTTAATTATAAAGGTAAATACTTATAGGAGTATAAACCATTAGTATAATACATGCGAGCGATAGGATGCAATGAAAGCTATCTTGGATGTATTCTGGACTTGTGAAAGTTGTGGGAGCTTTCTGGTTGAGAGGTGTAATATTCATGTACGCATAAAAACTATTTTGAAAAAGTACCTACTTTGGGGTATTAACCCCCTTACTAATTACCGTTGTATAGCCTCAAAATAGTTTTAGTGTTTTGTTTTGTGTTTTTCCTTCTTTTAAATTTATCGAAAAAACCAAACACTGAATAACTATTCCGAGGCTATTCATCGTTTGTTAATGAGGGAGTAAGAGTTTTATTTTAGGCAACAAAATGCAACGGCAGAAAACGACAAGAAAACAGAAAACTCCTTAACTCAGACAAACCAAAAACATATTTCCTATTCCTTTTTTTTCAGTTTATTTTTTTATTTTTTCTCATTCCTTCTTCTTTTTTCCCATTCTTTTGTCTTCCCGCTTCAAAAAGGCCCATAACAAAAACTCCCCTTCCAGAATAGGTGCAGCAACCTGTAGCATCCTTCGCTCTCAATACCGCATAGTAATGAAGTTCCCTACTTGCATATTAGCATATGAGTAGATAAAGGATTTAATGGGCTACCAGGCAGTTAGAATGTTAGCGAAATTATGAGGATGTAATCGGAAAGAGTAGGAAGCGATCGCTTGATCAAAAGCAATTGGTTGGGTTTTACATACCATTTTGTTTGAAGCTTGTGTTGGCTGATTCACACGCTGCAAGTTTCTTGCCTATTGCTTACAAAAATATTGAATCAACAATTTACTTGCATTGTCTAAGTTTAAGCAATTGTTGCTGGTAATTCCTATATAGGTAAGTTATTGCGAGGAATCAACATATTTCATTCAATTATAGCTTTTGAACGCACTTACTTTTGATTGCCTTTTCAAATATTGTTAAGCAACGATGCGGTATATGACGAAGCACGCTTGATTAAAAAAAAATTGGTTGTCTGTAGTCGGTTTACGGACGATAGTTTAACGTGACAACGTTATAACAAAACACTGATAAAATCTTCTTCTCGGACGCATGCCAATCGAGTGCAAGAGAGATAGATGCGGCGTAAGCCGAATGTTCAAGCCGATTGTGTCTTTCGCTCGCTCGTGTAGCACTCTCGCTCCGATCGACCGAGCGTAACGGGACAATGAGTCAACCTTTTTTGTGCGTGCAGCCGGCGTTCATCGATTTTAAGACGTTGTTACGTATAAAACAACGATTCATTCGAGGCTTGTGTTAATTTTTGTCTCAATGTGCTCAACACAACATCATCAGCCTATCTAATTATTGTCCACTGGATGTAGAGCTCTCGTAATGAGCAATGAACGTCACATATCACTTAAGGTCTTAAATAGTTGCATAACCTTAATTCTTTGTTTAAAACTTTTTAAAACTCTTGTATTATTAAAAGTCTTCTTATAAAGTCTTGCTAGCGCGTAACATGTATTGTTTAATTGTTAATTGTTCTACGAAATTTTGAAAGAAACCTCGAAAGAATCAACGTACACTAAGTAAGTAAGTACCTTGTAAAGTTTTTGTTTGTTTCCTGAGGGTTTCTTAGTAGTATTACGTTGACAACAAAACAACATAGGCCATAATAAGTCCAGCTGTTTTTTGCTTACTTATACTTACTAATGTTTTCTTGTTCATCTTAAAATTGTAAGCTAGTCATGCCAAGCACCGGGAACGGTCCAAAACTGAGTGCCCGAAATGCAAACATTTTTATGGCAAATATATAACTCACTACCTCGCGGTCTCGCTCACGTTAGTCCATGGCATTCAGTGATTGTGAGGAATCAGGTTTTTTGTTCTAGACATATACCTATTTGCTTATTTTAAGCGGCATCATTATTTTAGACTTCATCCTAACTAAGCAAACTGTGAGCGGCTGACTGTTGGCCTCTTTTTTTTATGACACTATGCTGTTAGCCACTGAGGCCTCGACAGCGGACCGGGCATTAGGCAAGCGTAGATGGCGAAGGGCCTAAAAATGCTTAAGACTATGGGCGACGAGCGCAAGGGCACCTCTAAGGTACGGCCTTGCCTTGGGCTGTCTCCGAGGGAGGTGCGTCGAATTGCCCTGGCAGCCCAGAAGGGGCTTGCTCTAGGGCCCTAATTGGGACGGTTTAAGTTAAGGTTAAAAATAAAATAAAATTACTAACAACGACTCGACCGCCTTGTTCGGAAAGGGAGTCTCACCTCTGAATAACAGGCAAGAAACTGAGGGAGTGACTGTTGTCCTCCAGTTAGCCACCCTATATATTTTAAATGGAGTGTCCGAACAGCGCGTACTGTACGCAATTTGCGACGTATCGCTTGCTAACTCATTCAGTTAGCGATTAATTCACATTTTGTCTGCTACAGTGCTCCCACTCAGCCACTCACAGTAAGCTTTGCGGCATTCGCATTTGCATTACGACAATATTAGGTATGGTGGAGGCCTAACGTAAGCCTATCATAAAAAAAAAATCTAATACAACAAGTATGACTTAGAAGTACGTTTTTAACTAAACTTCAAAGTCAGGGTCAAAGTCAAAATGTTTTTATTCAATTGGTAATCATCAAAGATACACTTATGAAAGTTTGATATTAGAATCGACCGACTTGTTCAAAAGAAGAGCAGCACTACTCAGTAGAACAGGCAAAAACTAGGGGGCATTTTTTTTTTGAATTTTTTTTTTCAAAAAATAAATAATTAACTATCTCACAAATTTTGGCTTACAACTTAACAATAACATATTATATCTATGTACATGGCTACTTGGAGGAAGTGGAAGGCTCCAGACATCTTTGTCGTTTAAACAATTGTTAATCTAATAATATCCTCTTTCTAACACAAGGAAAGCTTATCTCCATACATATTTCTCACTAAAACATTTGATCTCCGACCAAAACTAAGCACTTAGCAATTTCACATTAAAACACATTTCCACACCATCTTTCAACCGACTATCGACACCAAAACAAACACTGATATAAATAAATCAAACGCTGAATGTGTGCAAACAAACACTTTCACCTCACGGCACGCGACCGACCGGTCCAAGGTTCGATTCCCGATAACAGCACTCTAATGAGAATACCAGTTAATTGATTTATTGCCGGGCTGAGATTGCGAGTAGAAACTAATGAAATGCTTTAAAAGCTGGGGAACATACTCGGACGAAGTTCGAAATGGGGCTCTAGATAAACTTAGGACTTGTTGGTGAACTAGTCCGTGAACTAGGTTTGGCGCCACTCAGCAAATTGCAAAATCTGTCGCCAAGTGGTGTGTTCCGGCAGTCTTAGGGTGCGTTTCCACTGAAGCGGAGTGGAGCTCAGCGCTGTACGAATTGACAAATCACAATGCTCGAAATCTTCTGTTCGCTTCAGAGGAAGTTTTGTGTTTGTTAAAATCATGCAACGTTGTACTCCGCTCCGCTCAGCATCTCTGCTCTGCATCAGAAACACACCCTAACTTGGAAGCCAGCTTTCAGACCAGACATATTTGATATCGTCAACCATACCGCTTGGAACGTCAGCGAAGGTGGAAAAAAACTCTATTTACTGTATCGTATGGTGCGGGTGGTGACAGACGCATCTATTTATTTTACCAGCTTTTATTACTGAATTTTCTACAGTTATTTTTGATTCCATATTTAAGTGTTGTGGTATTTAGGGAGCTACTGAAGTTTTAAGTCATGATTGTCATATTGCGGCAACTTTTAACATAACATATCGTCAAGCCTTTCCCCCGAAAAGCTGGCAGAGGTGTTATACAACGTCCACACTTCGCCGGACGATATTCAGTCCCAAATGTGACAGGGAGCGAGCCTGTTGCCATACACCGGGCTCCAATCATGTAGCAGATGCATACAATACGCTACGCACATATGCTCACACAATGAACAAATTGTTGCGTGCCGTTGGCTGGTTTCGAACCCGCTCCCACTGGCTTGAGAGGCGGGTCTTCTGCCACTAGGCTGTCATCGCTTTTTTAAGGCAACTTTTAAGGGTAACAAAAGAACAATTTTTGACAACAATGGTTGATTCCAGCAGCAAAGTCAAATGTGTCGGCTTTAGGCGCTGGCCAGACAGAAACGACGTCTAGGACGAGGACGAGACATGGACTTAGCGGAGACATGAAATTTTTATGCAAAACGGGAAGCGTCGCGTCTGCGCTCCGTCTTCTACGATACGTGTTCCGTCGTGTCTCTTTTATACATTTTGCTTAAAATTAAATAAATAGAAATGAAATGAATTTACTGGTGGCGGCAAACGTCACGTATCAACAACTTAATAAAAAATCTGACGTTTTAAATGTTTTGAAGACTGATGAGAAGAATTACTATGCAAACTAAAGGAATTAACCTGATGTGTTTTGGAATATCAATACGCCCCGCCGGACGAAAAGTAGAAAAGTACATTAAGGAGATGCCCATTCTGCAACCTGTAGGGCTATTCCTACGTGTGAGATGGGATGAGATTTTATCTTGGTCACTCTCAAACTATGACGTTTCAAACGAGAGCAACAAGGACGAAAGAAGGTGAGATGAAAATCTCAAATCTCTGAATAGGGTCCCTGTCCATGTTTCGTCCTTGTCTTTTCTATCAGGTTTGCCGCTGACTTTTCAAACCATTTTCTTTGGTTAGTCGGACACTGTTGGTAAAATGGTCGTGGTTGGTAACGTGGTCGATGAGTTTCTTTATTGTTTCAAGGTAGAAATCACTGATCTGGCATTGACACCTTTTCATTTTTGATTCGTAGAATCGTTTTATGAACTTTAATTACATGCACCTAGGTACTAGTTTCGTGATTTTGTCTTTGCATTTCCTTGAAACGCTTTGGTTAAACTGTAGAATACCAGAATAATTTATAAATATTGATACATTTGATAAATAACGTAAGGTTGTCAACGGAAAACGTTGCTTAATTGAAATCCTTATCTAAATGGTTTTTGATACAATTTCAAATGTAATCTATATAATAAAAGTGAAAAACCAGAACGAGATAAAAACGCAAGACGGAGCGAGATGGCGCTCTACAAAACTTCCTTGGCACGTTTCTCCTAAACGGCTACCTGTTTCTCGGTAATTCGCATGTAATTCGATTCCTTGACCCTGGGGAATTGCGACAAACTTAATATTTATGATTTTGGATGTGTAATTTTTGTATAATAAGCAAGATAAAATCGCAAGTTCAAATTTCGAGCCAATAGAGATTATATTAGAGAGCCAATAGAATCGCCGGCTTGCTAGAGGTCGGGGTCGGGGTCGCGTTCAGAGGATAGTCTCTCAGCGCACCCCGTGTGCAACTCTGCCGTTCAAAACATAAGTGTAAAAATTATTAAATTACATTGAATAAATTTAAACAACTTATTTTGAAACAATTTTAAACAATTTATTACAACTGAAAAAAACATTTTCAAGCAAAGTTATAGAACAACTTAGTCGTTTCGTAAGGCCAATGAAACAACGGAGCCGTTAGAAAACAACGGAGAAACAGGTTTCTATCCTTTGCATAGAACACACCCGTCTAGAACGTCTATGTCAGTGTTGCACGTTATTGCTCTATCTGCCTCAAAATGGGCAAATGTTATGCAAATTTACAAAAAAAATCGTATCTTAGTGGATTTATTTAAGCCAGTGGCATGTCAAGTATTTTGATAGTCACAATCAAAATTGAGAAAGTATTGTATTCAGAGTCAAGTCGAAGTCATGGTCTAGCAAAGAGGTAAGATTTTTAATAGAATAATCGTTTTATGATGTTGAAATATTAGTTTGAGAATATTAAATTACTTAGTAAAACAATAATTTCTTTTTTTCATTTGTTTGTTTCATCAAACAGTGTACTTTTCTCGCTTAACCGTAAATATTAATGAAGAAAGCACTGCGTTTTCGAAAATATGACGTGGCAACACTGCTTCTAAAGAAACAAAAAACGAGTTTTGGCGGGAACCGAAAAGATGGTGTCGTGTTTTTGTATTATTTTCTAAAACTTGTGATTCTTCGAGTGTTAAAGTGTAATAATGGTGGATTATTAACGTTTACCGGTTCGTCAACGTGCACGAGTGTGGGCAAATGATACAAACATCGCGAAACGCGATTTTTCGTGTTCTCTACAAAACTTCACTTAAAGTTTCAGTAAAGTATCCATAACTTTACTGGAACGGGGAAAGGGGAGGGATTCATCGTCTTCATCATCACCCCATCATCATCCCATCATCTGTTACTGAAGGAAAAATTATTACTAAGAATCCGACTGAAGGACGAGTATCCATGGTCATGAATAATTTAAAAAAAAAAAAAAAAAGAAACAAAAAACAATTTCGATGTTTGTTTTGAATTTTAATTTATCTGGTATGCCTTTATTTGAAAATTGGTGCAATTATTATGTTACTGAAACATTTTGGTAATAAAAGAAGGACTAACTAAGTAACGGTACCAGGCTTTTCGCAATTGAAATGGAAGAAATCAACCAATTAATCATCTTACAGGAAGATTATATTTTAATCACATAACCACATTATGTCTGCGTCTGTGTGCGTGATAAGGCAAATAAACACAGCACACTTAGCGAATTTGTGGCTTGCATATTGAGGTGTCATTTGGAAACCTACCTTCTCGATGTAGTTATTGTAAGCTACCGATAATTGTGAAATAAACATGACATAACATAGCGTCACGCCTTTCCCTCGAAGGGGCTAGAAGAGTTGTAACATCCACACTTCGACGGACGACATTCAGTCTCAAATGTATAAGGGGGCGAGCCTGTCGCCATACACCGGGCTCAATTTATGTAGCAGATGACATAGTTACAATACACACATACGTTCACACAATGAACACATTGGTGCGTGTCATCGGCTGCATGGGTTTGAACCCGCTCCCTCTGGCTTGAGAGGCGGTCCTTCTCCAACTACGCTATCAATATATTTTAATTTCTTAATTATATTTTAAAATTTACCTATATATTGTGTACGTATTCGTTTCTTAGATGTATTTGTATCATTTTAAAATCAATAAACAAGAATACTTATGTTTTTGCTGAACATTTTATTATTTACATCACTGTACTTATAATATAGTAGGTAACTGTTACTTAACCACTAAAACTACTGAATGGATTTACATAATAGGTAATTAATTGCTATGCAATAGATTCCACGCGGGCAGAGCCGCGGGCAAACTCTAGTTAAACTAATAACTTGAACCAAAGCTTGTTGCTTGTTGCTTCTATGAACATAATTATTCTTAATTATTTTCTTTACCAGCTGAATATTGGTACTTTTCGGTTTTCCAACTTTTCTTGCGTTTTTTACACTTTATACTTCAAATTTTCAAAATTCAAATTCAATATCATATATTTGTAGAAATATAGGTACAAACAGAATAGTTGACTTGACAAATTTCATAAAAATTGTTGACAGTGGAGTCGTGGAAAAGCAAGAAGTAATAAAGTAAATGTATGGAAACGGATAGACAAAATATTTACACATTTATTAGTGTGATATCAATGTAACTCTATTTTTTTCTAACAATTTTTTCAATTCAATACAATTCTACATTTTTTTTTTATTCTTATTCGATTCTTTAAGAAATTGTAGGTCCTGGTTGATTGTTCTGTAACAACAATCGTCAAGCCATGTCAGAGGCCTTTAGGCGGCCTAGAAACTCTAACATCAGGGCTAGCTACTCAGCCTATACGAACTTGCTTGCTTATTAAGAAATCAAAAATTTTGCTAAACCTTTTAGCCTCCTAATAAGGTCGACTTCACTTCTCTTATCTTTTGAGAGAAATAGAAGGATTTTAATCTTGTACTTCGCAGTATTTAGCCAAGTGCTTAAAAACAGATGATAGTTTTCACGGCAATTTACGCCTAACTTCTAAGACAGAGGACAGCGCATTGTCTTCTGCCGTATTCACATGCCAACACTCAATTTACGTTCTACCAACTTATGTATTCACTCCACAAAACGTGCATGCAGTTTCTAACGTAAAACATAAAGTTTAAATTTGACCAGCACGGTCTTAGGAAATGTTCAAGTTAACTTTGAAATCAGATATATGGTGACAGATACAAGGCTCTGAAGAACAGTAGCTTATTTATTTCTATTAGTTGGTTTATTGGTTTTGTTTAGCTAATTATTTTGCTTTGAGTAATTGCTTGTTAGATGAGCAATCTCTTTTGTTAGTCTCTTGAAGAAATTCTTAGGAGAGTTACTTACTTATTTGATGTTGTTTTATAAATCTGTAATAATTTATTGCTTTTACTAAGAACGATATCAACATCAAGATCCTGTTCCACCTTTGAAGAAAATAATGGAAAATATTTTCGTTGACAAATTGTTTTCAGTGTTTGTTTGCGATAGGCTGTTCATATTCTTTATTCATTAGTTAAAAGATTTCAAAATAAGTAGGTATTTGTACTTATTTTGAAATTCTTTTAACATTTTCAAAATTTAAACTTTTAACTTTCTTTAAATAATGAATATGAACAGCCTATCGCAAACAAAAAATTATCATCATTTAATTTATAAATGAAATGATGATATTTTTTGTCCATAGGTGGAAAACAAATAGTAGCCACCAGATAGTAAGCGATCATCGTCGTCTATAGATACGTGTAATACCAGGGACATCATAGAAACGTTGCCGACCCTTAAGGACTCTATTGACAGGCCTTTTGAAAAACCCTATATCGCAGGTATCTGGAAATTCCGCAGGAGCTCATTCCGCATATTGATCTGCGGCTAAAACATCACTAATAAAATAAGAAACCAATAAATGGAAAGCAAATGATGATGATAATCTTCGTGTCATCAAACAATACGTTACACGATAGAAAGTTAAATAACGAATCGTTATCACACACCTTATCCCACAAACCGAGTACAATTAACTTAAAGAAATAAATCAACAGATAGCTGTTTATTCTTAATGTTTGTTTATCAGGAAACTTAAGTCCTCCGTTAATTACGCTGAAGTTTCGTTCGGAAGACAACACAATGGCGGATCACGTTACTTGGCTATCTCATTGCACGTAGATTAGATGTTGAGCTGGATGGTTATTTGATTAGAAGTTAATAATTATGGGGAATAAATGTATTTTAATAACGGTATGACGCAATTCCTCCTGCTTTAATAAATATGCTCCTCCTCCTCCTCCTGCTTTTATAATATATTTTCGTGACTGGACGAATGCGCTAAGGGTCTGCCAAACACTTTAGTTAGACTATCTAAGTACTTGTTTAAAAAAAACAAGAATATAGATATAGAGATATAGTCCATTTCATTGTACATGCCAAACTTCATGATAATCTAACGAATAGTTTCCAAGAAATTTGATAACTGTGTTTATATGAAAAATTTAGAGCGTTGCGGAACTCTATGAAACAAACTATTTTCGCGCACTTGATCAACGTGGAATAACTTCCCTCGAAGGTCTTTACACCGAGGTGCAATATGGAGCGTTTTAAAGAGGGCGTCTACGAATTTCTTTTTGGGTAGGCAACGCATCAACAGCACCGCTAGTGTTGCTGGTATCCATAGGTGACGGTTGCAGTCTACCATCGGGCCAAAATGTGCCAATTTTTTTATTTATTTAGAAAACCCTCGCGGGCCACAAGGAGGAGGGCTGAGGGCCGCATGTGGCCCTAAAATGTCTAGTTCAACAAAACGTAGTTCTTAAAAAGTCCCGTTATAAATAGGTTAAAAAAAAACATCTGTAGCACTTACTTTTTTGTATCTCGATTAAAATAAGAGACTTCGTACTTAAAAATACTTACAAAAATACTTTTATCCTACAACAATTAAATGTGATTTTAGAGTCCTCGTAAGATCTGCAAGTCATTGAAATGAACGGTTCATTTATACCTGACATGAACTGATCATTAGTTTATGCCTTTGAGAATTACCACCGTGTTGTTATTAATTGGCTGTAAAGGACCTTTAAGATCCAATTCAATTTAGCTGTTTCCTGTCATATAAATTTATCAGTTATAAGATATTATAGTGCATTTAGTCCATTCGCACATCATACTAACAGTAGGTCGATACTTAGTTATTGAGAGTTGACCACTTAACCTTAGAGGCTGGTCAACATGACCAGGGCATTGCGGTCAGTGCAATGCACGCTGACCCTTAATTACTTAGGTTCTCATGTAGAGGTAAATTGTTATTTGTTATTGATATAAATTGGTTTGCACAAATGCATGTTAAAGGATATGAGAAAAGATAAACTTTAAGAACTTGTAGTGAGCTTGTGTTTTCCCTAATTTAATTTGGTAATTAATAAGATTGTACAATTATTGTGGTGCGAGTATTTTGAAGGTCCACTTTCAACTTTACGGAACGATGCAAAGTATCGCATCAGATGAACACAATATTATGTGTATCGCTTTTTCACAAGGGGTCTAATCTATTGTATGTTTCTTGTCATAAAACGGTAAAATAGTCGATAGTTCGTAGACTAGTCGTGGGTGGTCGGACTACTCTTTCAATAAGTAGTCTTTCAATAATTGCCTAAGGTACATAGGCCTAAGGTACGAATACATATATGTGCGAAATCTAGGGTACTATAGTTATATTTTCTCCTTTGACTTGATTCTCTTTATTTAGATTTACTTACATTATACTTGTACTAAGTGTGTCAAATAAAAAAATAAATGTACGTAGGTATACCCTTTTTAAACTGTTGAAAACGTCCCTTATACCTAACCTCCAACTTTGAAAACTGTTCTGACAGATTTTGTTTTAGTAACCTGGGACTACACTTCCAATAATAAAATAAGAGACATAATCGAAACTATCAGAATACTGAAATGGAACTGGGCAGGACATATATGTAGAATGGACAATTTAGATGGACGAAGAAGATAATAGAATGGGTACCGAGAGGAGAAAGGAGAAATAGAGGAAGACCACATAGACGCTGGGAAGACATCTTCAACCAAAGACTGGGAATAGAGTGGAGGAGAAAAGCAATAGACAGAAAAAACTGGACAAAACTGGGGGAGGCCTACGCCAAGGAGGCGACATCTACACATGACTGCAATATGTGATAATGGACATTTATAATTAATTAATTGAAATTAAGTGTAATTGAAATAAAGGCTTTTTTTACTTTTACTTTTACTTTACACTTCCAATAATAATAAGTATTCTAAGGCACTAACTAACTTTAACTATGACTAAAGCTTAACCGGTCCTAAAATATCTGGTATACATGAGATTTTACAGCTTATTATGTTACTTTTACAATTTGCTTATCGAAAAAACGCTACCAAAGCGTACCAAAGCAAAACTAGCCGTAAAGTCTCTGGTTTTAAGACTAGCTAAACTTTGGTTATAGTTAAAGTTAGTTGGTGCAACTCAGCCTAAGACTGTAACTCAATAGTGTTTGTCTTCATTTTGATGTTTATGATATGTCCGAAATAGGTAATTTTCAGTTTTTAAAATTTTTAGACTACGGTTCCGATTTTGAGTTAGAAAAAAAAACTCAAAAACATAATAATGGGTAAACAAAAGTACTAGAAGCAAAACTATCTTAAAATATAGGTCTATCTTTATCAGCGAGTAAAGAGAACAACAGAAAAATCTACGATCCCTGCACTAGCCAAGGCCTGCATCACAGGGCTACCGGATTCACTATAAACTTGTTTTTTCCTCATACTTTAACTTGCTCTCAATGCCAAGTATATTTCATAACACTTTTTTTGTGACGCGACTCTGGCGACTAAACAGCTGATCTAGATCAAAATCAGTCAAAAGTTATACTACACATTTTAGACTAACTTATTTTCCCACACTTTTCATTAATCACCCCCTTTCATAGCGTGTTGACTGCAACTGTATTTCCCGAAACATGCAACATCGTCCATCGAAGCTTCGACACACTCCACATGTTGCAAGACTCGCCATCAGCAATCGAGAGCGTATCGACAGATTTATAGACGATGCCGTGGCGTGTGTTAATTAATAGCAGCTAAACGACCTAAATACTGCACTAGATTAGTAAAGGTACGTCCTAGACTGTTATTCCGATCTTTGGTCGTTGCTTAGCTGACCTAGCGCGGAGTCTAACATTTTTCAAAGGATTTAGAATTAATCTAACATTTTTTATTTAGCGCTCTATATTAGAAATATTTTTTACTCTATCAGTAAAAAATATTCCTAAAATAGAGCGTTCTTCCCAATAAGGTAAGAAGGTACTCATTTCGAAGCATTTTTTTTGTCCTTTTAGATGTAATGTTTGGTGTCTTCTAGATTAATTATTAGAAAAATATCATTATTTAAACTTAGTTTTTTTTTAAAATCTGTAGCACTTGTCTCATTTGATATCTTGGAATAAGAATTGGGTACCTATGAGTACCAGACATGAGTTGACTTATAAGTGTAACTTGATCCATGAAGAAACGAATCTAAAGAAGCAGAGCTATTCATGTCATCTCTCTTGCACATTCTCACAATACCGCTAATAATACGAATGAATAGCGCTGTTTCGTTTCCATTGCTTTCTTTAGTGGCGCAGCGTCCTAATTAACATGTTGAATGCAAAAGTATATTTGTTCGATTGTTTATTTGTTCAACCGATCATCATAAAATTTTCCATACGCGTTGTCACATTATACGTTGTCACATTACACGTTGTTACATTCAAGGCCTCTATTTATAAAAATGTTCCTGTCCATACAGGTTGCCTGGAAGAGATCGCTTTGAGCGATAAAGCCGCTCATTAAAAACTTAGTTAAGCCTTATATAAGTACTTTTGTAATTATTTTATGTTTTGAATAAAGAGTTGTTGTTGTTGTCAAGGGTACAGAGAAGGAAACAAGACACTTTTTAACCGCGGATAACACTCCAGGGCGTAGCTAGTATATTATATTGGTGGACACGAATGTGTAACAATCTTTATGAGGAAGATCTACTTTGTGAAGGAGATAGAAGGTTGGTAGTAAACGTCTCGGATCATATTTTGTTCGCGGCGGTCATGCTTCATTTTGCAAAATGAGAAACCCATTTGATGAAGCGTGAAGATACATAATTAGCTTTCTCGAGTCTTCTGCCCGTGACGTCGTAGTTTTCAATAAAATTATAATGGTTCTCCTTCATTATCGTAGACCTTAACTGTAGCATGGTAATTTTTAATGCTACAGTTATATTTGGCAGTTGAAAAATCTTTCTTTTGTCATAGATACCTACAGTGTTTTGTTTATTTTAATCTCTTAAAAAAAAAATTGATAGAAAAACGATAAAACACTGAATAACTATCCTGAGTCTATGCGACGTTTATTAGTAAGGATGGTAGAGTGTAGACTAATCTCTGTTATGCAACTGACGAGCAAGCCACTCTGGTAAAGTCGTACTAAATAGGTACTTTTATTTATTACAGTTCTGTACCATCATTTTTCTCATCTCTTGTGTCGATGGTACATAAGTATTTATTTGTACACAACTTAAAATAAAAACAGAAAATTAAAAAAACTTAAACAATTAACTAAAAACTAGAACTTAAAAATAAGTAAATAAATCACAAAAATTTAAACTAAAAGACCATTAGTGGCAGGAAAGGTCCCCAGACAGCTGGCGGCATTGCCACGTTGAATGGCAATGCTCAGCTTCTGTGCGAAGTAAAAGCCAGCATTCTGGACACACGACGCCTCCACCAATCGCCTGGCCAAATCACATAAAAGCCAGAAAACGGCCGACCCCCACGGACCCATCGTTGCAAACCCACCCACCCGGACCCCACCCAAACGGAGCAAACATGTACTCGTACACCCGGTCAAGATGTGCATACTTGTGTCGTTATTTCTAAATTGATACTCAAAGGTTCTACACATTCAACACAAGTTCTGATAAATCACAAAAAATAAAAACCAACAATATCACGCTTGTGGACAATTTTCGTAAAATTTTAGGAAGTAAGACCCCCGAGATAAACGTCTATTTCATAAAAAAAATGGCAAAAATATCGCATAATATGCACTAAAACAGACAGTCGCAATTTTATTTCAACCTCCTTTTTATCCGACTGTGCACGAAGCAGGGTTATGTTTTTCGAGTGTATGTACTCGTATGTGGGTCTGTGGCGTATGAGGTTTCTTTGGCACGCCCTACAGCCTAAACAGCTTCATAAATTTCGGCATGAGAGGTGTCATTTGAATCATCTTGATAGTAGAAATGACATAGGGTACAACATTTTGGGTTTTTTTTTGTTTTTCTATGAATAATGTTACTTGTTTATAGTCAGTTAAAATCTACATTCAACGAACTACAAACGAAGTCAAACTCATAACACGGCCGTTTCCAAGTGCGTTCTCAAAGCATAACATCTTATAGGAAGCTAGAACGAGCCCGTTCGTTATCACGAGACTTGTAAATGCAAATAGATACAGTCGACTCTGCTCTCCCGGACTTACACTATAAATAACAAAGTTTTGATTAGAGAAAATCCTTTATAAACAGCATGTATATTCATATGGATATTAATTAGCTAGTGATGGGATTACGTGGGGTCGTATTGAATGTAGCGCCGCCAGGTAAATACGGATTTGGATGGATGTATACTATTATACTCGTACCATGTAATGGATAATCTTTTTACTATTCGGGTATCCGTTTCCATTCCATTTTTAGAGAGACGAAATTTTTTTCGTAGTGGGTCTATACATCCTATACACTACAGTTTAAACAATTCGATGACGTCATTATCAGATAAAACTAATGAGAGCTACATGAAAAATGGATTCCAGTAAAGCCTTAGTTAGTATGTTTGAGTGGTTTAAAAATAGCAATATTCAGAGTAATCGACTACACAATTGGTTGTTTTTAGCAGTCGGCTATATTATACTTATTTTAGTTTAAGTAAGGTCAGTTTAAATATTTTTAGCCGTGTGTAATTCGCAAACAAAATTGTTTATCTATTTTTATTTTAATGAGGGATATAAATAGATGGAACATCTAATATATATATGTAATTATGTACATGAATTTATTACAATAAAAAGAAATTACACACTGAAATGAACTTGTGATAAATAGACGTGGGCTTTGTTTAATGCTTCAGATTGTACAATGTACAAAGGCCAACCTTGGAAAGTGTCTGCCCATCTCTAGGCAATAACCGCTTCTACTGCGAAGCATTAACGATGTGCAACTGGTCCATTCAGCCACTCTAGATCAATTTAATAATATATTCCCTGTCACTTACAAGGAATATAAATTAGACGAGTGATTTAATTTAAATTTTGATAACGGCGAGATGCGTGGGCGCGAGTGGACTGCGAACGTCGAGGACGATTTAATTTCATGTGGGCTGATAATGCATCGGGCAAGACGCTGAGTTAGACTGACGATTGATTTGAGCACAAATATTATTTAACATAGCATGGACGTGTGTATTGGCCATTGTCGAGATTTTTAGCTTTGGTCCAGCAGTGGACGTCGTCTGGTTGCGATGATGACGTGTGTTAATATTGTATGTACCTGCCTATGTTCTGAAAGCATTATACGATTGTGTACTCACCTAAAAGTAAACCTAATAGATAGGCACTGTCTTAACAAAAATATTGAACATTACCTACTTCCTTAGTAGGTATTTCATGAGTACTCCATTCTAGCTTTAAAAGATTTTTGTGTTCATATTTAACACTTTCTTTAAAAATATCAGTATTTATCACAGCGTCATTTTCAAACACAAATGATAGCAAATAGACAAATTGCTACAAATAATCTGACAGTTGTTAGACAACAAAAAGCAAAAGTTGTTAGTTGTTTAACAGTCATTAATGCAATAAATTCTCATACAATTTTTTACGAAAAACTTTTATCAAAATTAGCTAAACAATTCTATTTAATCTGCATTTTATAAGGTTTTTCGGGAACGTTTTAAAAAATAACTATTCACTATCAATGTTTTCTTTAAAAAATAAACCACTTTGCTCGAAATAAAGCTGCCTATTCAATCTTAAACTGCACCCAAGTCACTCGTGTCTCCTACCACAAGAAAATAAGCAGGATCCCCGACAAGGATTACACCCACAGAAGTGACAATCATCGTTTTCTCAGTCGCGACTACTTAAGGACTCCGTCCACATACAAGCTTGACGCCCGACCGCCTATTGTATAAATAAAAAACGAACTTATAATTTGTGGTGTAGTATTTTTTGGATCTACTTGCCACGAGCTGCGAGCTGAGCGCGGGTGGCTCACACGCGGCCTGTTCTAACAACTGACGCTCTACAAGAGCATTTCATGCCACAAACTCATATCAACCTAGAGAATAGGATGGCGCACGGCGTATGATTTAGGTGACGCAACGACCATCCAAAAACTATGCTACTGTCGTATATGTAAACAACACGCACATTGACGCAAAAAAAAAATACGCTACTCGCTTGGTCATTCTTACCTCGACATTATGTGCATTGGTTTATGGTATAATTTCGTGCACATAAATATACATAGTGCATTATAAAAGTGTGGCCAGGACTACATTACGAGGGTCTTTTTAAAAACTGCGCAGTTTTTTTACAAGTCAATTTTGAAAAAGCTGTAACATTAAACTCTTACAAATATGTGCAGTTTTAGAATATTAAACGTAGAGTTTCGGAATTAATATGAGTTTTCGTGCAATTGTAAATGTTTTTTAAAAGGAGTGACATAAGCGAAATATAACGCAGTGTTCTATTTTTTCTTCTAGGTTTATCTGAGTCCTGATCTGAGTTAATTTAATAGTATCGACGCGTGGTTTACGCGCTGCAGCAGTGCGTAAATCGCGTTGAATTGGAAGTGTCCAAAAGCACTAAGTTCGTTATTTATTAGTACCGTTACGAAGCGGTCCGGCGGTTAGCTTGTGAGTGGATGGAGACCTTTTACCTTGTTATCGTAGCGCTCGCACTTGACCGTGCTTGCTTTGCAAATAATTACGATGCAGATTTATGTTTGTTTGTGATATGGAGATATGAGAAGGATTCGATACTTGAGGTATGTTAATGTTATGCAAACATAACCGCAATTAAAATATTAGAAAATTTCTATGGTTAATATTAGTTTTGCTTACGAAGATTTCTTCCTCGAATTTAGCAAGGCCAGATGGATTTCTTTTTGTTGTAATTGAGCGAAGCGTCTAAGCTTCAGCTTCGACAAAAATGCTTCCGTATATTCTACTTTTGTCCGGATCTCTGTCTTCTTCTATAAGTTGCATTTCTTAACAGATGCTCTTAATTTTTTCCAAAATCGAACTTGGCAAAAAAATCTGTGTGAACCTGCTCACAAAATTTCTCGAAAATCAGTTAAGTAATGCGACTTGTAGGAGTACAGACAGTCGGCCGCTACGTCTATAGCTTACAGAACTCTAGTCTGAAAAGTTTCACTAATTGTTTTTGAGTGATCATTTTGTTTCAGTGCCCAGTTTGAAAACGTATTGAGGAGTACGTATCATTTCATAGTTACCTACTCCGAAAAAGCCACAATACATATAAATTATTTTTAAATTACATAGACAGTAGGTAATGCATTTACTTTAACTCTTAATTATTCTCTTGTATACAATAAACAGTTCAACCGCAATGCTGACATGTAACGGAAACGGATTGAGGCATACTTATCATTTCACACTTACTGTGAAAAAGTTACAATAAATTTCATGTTATTTTAACTACATAGATAGTAGGTAATGCATTTACTTCATTAATTACTAGCTGCGCCTCGCGGTTTCACCCGCGGTCCCCCAGAAACCGTTAAATTTTTTCGAGATAAAAAGTACCCTATGTCCTTTTCTGTACCCCAGACAACATTTCAAGACGATCGGTTGAGTAGTTGAGACGTTACAAACAAACAAATAAACAAACTCACTTTCGCATTTATAATATTAGTTAGGATTATATTGTAACAACAAATAGTTCATCCACCTATCTGTCTATCTACCTATACTAAAATCAACAGTTAACCAGGTGACTATTCAATATTCAATTCCCTACAAGTTTCAAGCCTTCATACATATCCCGACGTAAGATACGGCGTTGAAAGCAAACATTTCATGCACGTCATACGACTGATGTATGCGGACACATTCGCATACATATAAAAAATCAGCGCATGTCTCGATGTATTGAGTTCAGTATCTGCTTTGAATATATTAAGTCATTAGGTTGGAGGATAGAAGGGACATCACAGTTTGATGTTTGATTTCTATAAGATCAATCGAAGAATATTTGGGTAATTCTTTCTACTTTTTTTTTTTAAAGTCACCTACTTTTTAATCGACTTCCAAAAAGTAGGAGGTTCTCAATTCGACTGTATGTTTTTTGTATGTATGCATGTTACGCGGTTAATCCGCCAATTATTGCGAATCGATTTTAATGATTCTTTTTTTTTCTTTGGTAGATCATATTCAGAGGTTCCATATACATTTTTTCGAAATCAGTCAAGCTGTTTTAAAAATATCAACAAGTCCAAAAAAATGTTTACATGGATGACGAATTACAGGATGGGAAGTCAGTTTTTTTTATTTATTTTTTTTTTTTTATTTAAAAAATTACACTCCACGGACTCCGGGGACCGTGACTTTTTTTAACAAAAATCTTAAATTATTATTTAAAGGAAATACAGGTAGAGGGGGGTTAGTTATTAAGTCTTAATCTAAGGTTAGGTTAAAGGTTTTCAGATTTACTTAATGCATTGTGAGTACACCACGAGCAGACCAGCGACCCGCAAGCAGCACCCGATCACGAGTATGACGCATGTGCCAGCCATCGCTCTCCTCAACCATATTTGAGGGAAGAGAACGACCCGACACACGACGCCGCCGCAAGAAGGTGCCTTCGATAGTGAGCATGAATGCTCGAGATGGACCCACAATTTATATAAAACGATAACAAAATAAAAACTATAACGAGAACAGAAAGTATTACAATTTTTATAACAATTAATATTTTTTAACATCATGGCCTCCTCCCGACTCAGAGCCTCCATCACTACCGCGTTCCGATCTCTGATGGCCATCTGCAGGTTATATTCCTTGATGGTCTTCGGTGATGCAGCCGATGCTCGCCGTAAAAACCGGCTGATGGCATCGTCTTCGATGTCATCGGCGTAGTAGGTGAAAGTCCCGGTGTGCCGTGATATTGCGACGACTGCGTGGGACACGCTCTCATGCAGCTTCATTTTGGGCTTGGTCTTTATGGCGATAACCGACTCGTACGTTAGCCCCTGAGCTTCGTGGATGGTTAGGATGCGTGACCCTGCGCCTCCCCCATACCCTTGACTTTTGAGGGTCTCCTTTTCTTCCTGCGTATGTACTAAGAAAAGGGTGTTGGGGAGGGTGGTGGGAATTTGTGCTCCCTTGTACCTTCTTTGCTCAACGGACTTAATACGAGGAGCCGAGGAATAAATACCCGAGTAAATTTCCCTCAGCGCATACGCGACGTCCATTGGGTTCCTGTGTGTGCAAAGCAACTCCTGGCTGATGTTTGTGACCAGGTTTGGGCGTTGGTACCTCATTTCGAAGAGATTTTCTCTGTCAATAAAAGGTAACTGATTTACATCTCCGATGAGGACAAGCTCACCAGCACCAGACAGCCGTGCAACCATTATTATGGCTCCAAAATGGTTCATGAGCGCTTCGTCTACCAGGAGGCGGTTGAAACTCTCTCTACCAAAACCATTTACGAGAGAAGAAGCCATTGTTCGTACCCTGGATTTCACCAGGTCTCCGATGCGGTGCGATAGTTTCTCTCTCAGATCTTTTGCTGCCTCTGTTGTTGTGGTGATGATGGCGTCTCTGTCCACATCGAAGTGACGGATCACCCATGTTGTCTTGCCACACCCTGGCACCCCATTGACCCATTGTATCTTTGGTACCGACCAGCTTTCCCAACTTGCGTCGACGTCTGGGTTCCCTTCGATGGTTTTGGCCATCTCTAGGATTCGGTCGTCCAGCATTATCTTGGTGCACTTGGCGGTGACTACAATTGGATCCTTTGATGGTGTCCCGTATTTCGGCTTACCTATTCGCTCCGCCTCTGTCTCGTCCAGCGCTACAAAACCACTTTCTGCGCTATAGGCTGCCATATACTCTCCTTTCATGGTTCCTTTGATGATCTGGGAAGTGACGTTGTTGTATATGGCGGCTTCCGCTTCCTCAAGCCTCTCGTTTAGAAGACTTTCACTTCCTAGCCTAAAAGACTGCAAGATGTTATCGCAGGTCCTGAGATTAACTTGTTTCTTGTTGGGAAGTCAGTTTTCAAACTTTGCTTTTTAAATTATTTTGTCTCTTTTCTTGTTTATTTTTTCGTTGACTGTTCATAACAGAGCACTGAAGGTAATAACTAACTGCGTCGGAAACGCAAGAGATCAATTTAAGTGGAATACTTTTAGAGACTTAGTATTTATTGTATAAAAAAAAGCAGAGTTGTTAAGCAAGCTGCCAATTCTCTTTTTTATTTAAGAAATTTAATCAGAAATTCACACATATTTTCCGATGTTAGACTGGTAATAATGATAATGACGTCACTTTTCCTTTTTACCCGACTCCGCAAGAAGGAGGGTTATATTTTTCGAGTGTTTGCATGTTTACGTTTCTTTGGCACGCTCTACAGCCTAAACAGCTTGATGGCCTTCAACATGTGAGATGCCATTTGAATCTGGAAGTGACATAGGACAGGTACAACATTTATCAGCCGGGTTATGTTTTCTTATAATAATGTTACTTGTATCAGTTTAGGCAATCAAAAACTCACTTCTCTTGTTTGTCTTTTCTGTCCGCTCCACATTCCATCCGAGCTTCAATTGTAGACATCAATCAGAGAGCTTTCCGCTAACGAGTACGAAGCACATATGCATAGAGAAGCCATAATTTAGTCATCCGCCGTCCTAACTCATACGACGGCGACAGGCTGATTTGGCATGCTGCTGGAGTTGATGTATTGAATTCCTATTGACGGAAGCTGGAACTGTTTTTTAAGTAGGTGATGTGTAGTTGGTGATTTGTGAATTTTTTGGTTTGGTCCAACGTTTACTGGGTGGCAATTCAGTACACTATAATCTATCTCTGTGCCAAATTTCATCCAGATCTATTCAGCTGTTCTGGCGTGAAAGAGTAACAAACATCCATCCGTCCATACATCCATTCTTACAAACTTTCGCGTTTATAATATTAGTAGGATGTCTCACAAACGTGCCAGCTAAACTACTGGTGATACGTTTTCGAAACATTGTTGACACTGAGCGGTTTTCCTTTGTCCGTTTTTTAAGGGTGATGCAACGTCAACATTTCTGTTAAGCATCGGTTATGGCTAGCTGAATTCTCCCAGGTCTGCATACCATGTAAGAGTTTTTAAAATAAAATATACTATAGGCCAATCCTATTTTGGCCAATCAGCAGCTAATTAGCGAGTGTTAGCGATTCTAGTAACAAACACTTGGAAGCGATTTCAACTTGTCCAGGGCCACAGGTCCCTTCGGATAATGAAACGTTATTGCAGATCCACCGCCGTAATAATGTAATAATAGAGCTATTCAGCGAGAGTAAAACCATAAAACTCTCCCTTTCTTCACTTACGCCAATGAACTCCAATCATGCAGTGTACAACATGCTTAACCTATGTTCCTTGGCTCAATCAAAGCGAACCTAGACTTAAATAACAATCAACGTGGCGGTCCACAGTACAGTACTACAATGTACGTGGAACTCACGACCTAGAGCCCTATTCCTACCCGTCGAGATATGTTTTTGTACTTGTCTCTCTCGTTTGGAAAGTCATAGGAGAGAGAGTGACCGAGAAACATCTCGAACGTCGAGAATAGGAGCCTAATGTCGCCACGAGAGCACGATATGCTTGCTAAAGGTTTTAGGGGCATTTATAAATGTTTTCCGGGACAGAAATTTGTAAGGTGCAAATTGTTGAGGCAATGTAAATTAGTTGCGGGTTGAATGCAATGTTCTTAGGTTTTTTTTGCGGTGTAAAATTGTTTAGCCGTATCGCTGTATAGTCAATTTTAATTTGGCTTTGCTTTTCTAGGTAAAAAAGGGTAATATTACGGAGTCACTTACTATCAAGAAGATTGTTTATTAGCTAGTTACTACTAGCTAGTAGCACAATGAGTGCTATTAGTCTCTATTAAACTAAAATAGCGGAAATACCTCTCATATTTCCGCAACATTCAAAAATTGAGTCGGCAAAAAAAATCTGCAAAATTATCGAAACCGCTCACAACATTTCAAGAGAATCGGTTAAGAAATGCAACCTCTAGAGAAAGACAGAGATCCGGAGTCCGGACATACAAATGCATTTTTGTAGAAGCTGGAGCAGAGCGATTATTTTATTTCTATAGTTTAATTCTAGTTCAAAAAATTCAAGGTCAGGGAAGTAATCAACGAGACTTTTAAATTATTATATTAATTATTATTAATTATAGTTATTTTATCAAGAATAATAGGTATTTTGTTGGCATTAATTATTTATTTCATGTGTAATTCCTGTTTTGACATGTATAAACTGTTGTATAAACTTTTGACATTTATCGAACTTTGACGTGTAACTATTTGAGTTGGTACGGGGCTGAGACTCATGGCAAACTGAAAAGGCGACTCGTCTTCCCAATGGTTGATGATGACGATGATAATGATGAAAATGGTGGTGATTGTGATGATTATGTATAAGCCAATGGCCAATGTATAATTTGTTTATACAAACTTATGCAAGAGTGACAAAGCATGTCACTCTACATCTACAAGGACATTAATGCCCCACATAATTTCCATACAAACTTCTAAAATCAAGATATCCACGCTCTGAAGGCAGTCAGGCGTCAACAAAACGGTAGTTAGTCCGCAATAATCCGCTGAATTCCGTTCTAGATCGGTATCGTGTCATAACCTGCCACAGCGCAGGTTGGACACATTGCATGGCGACATGGTCGCGATTGTACTGCGACTGTGTGGTTGTTACTTAGGCTCTAAGAGATAACGCTACGGTGATTTCGAACGTCGATACTTGATCATTTGACCGAGCGCAGCAAAGGACAAAACATTGTCTATGAACAACTCAGCACTTGTATATTAGTGTGTTAATTTTGTTTGATGATTACTCATACACCGTTGATCCGATTTTCATTAAGTTTTGTAGACAATGTGTATGTATGATACATATATTATGTATATCATCTTTTTCCAATGTTACGTACATCATCATCTCTATCCACAGCAATTTTTACCTCACTGCACGGGAATTGAAACGATTTTCATTAGTTTTGCAGGCAATGTGTAACATAACATGTGTAATTGTGTATGTATGATATAGATTTTTTTTCTGCTGTACGTGTAACCATCCTCATCATTTACAGCTCTCTCTATCACACAACACTGGCCCTGTGTATAGACCTCTCTTACTCCACCATCCTTCTCATAAAACGCAAAGCTTACCTACTATGAATTTTGCCAACGCAATTGACTATGGTTTTGAAGAGCCTATCAACCATCTCGAGATTTCCAACCCGATTACAGGCAGCAGGTGTGAGACTTGATTTACTTTACTTCCGCAACCATTTTCAGTGATAAGAAGAGATGATCGGATTGCGTAGATAAATCTGAAGGCGATAGGTATCCGATACCAACGGTATTGATACAAGCGAGCCTTCCTTGTAATATATTGCTTGAAACTGGAGCTCTGGCCTTTGTGGAGTTTACTCTTTAGATGTTGAACTTTTCTAAAGGTATACAGGCATTGTGTTAGGAAAAGTGTTTCTTGAGATAAACAAACTTTTTCGTAGGTATATTTTATTAAATTAATATTTATTTATTAGTTGCTTTTTTGGTTTGTTAATCGTGAAATAATAGGTATACCATTATTTCATTAATATGTTTAAATTACATTTAAACAGGTACAATGCACGTTTATTTGTAACTCTATCTAGTAGAGTTACAAATAAATTCAAATCAAACAAAATCTTTTTAAATCATAAAACAGACTTTCTGTCATCTGAATTGGGTTTTAAGATTAGATAAGCCTCTGAAGTATGATCTACCAAACAGAAAAGAATCATCAAAATCGAATCGTAATTGGCGGAATGATCGCGTAACATACATCCAAAAAAACATACAAACAAAAACAGTCGGATTGAGAACCTCCTCGTTTTTTGAAGTCGGTTAATAATTCGTTATACTTACTCGTAATAAAGTGTATACAAAATGGATTAAATGTCAAAAATAATAAAAGAAAATGCCTAGTCAGGATAGTACAAATTGTGTAAACAAATTATCTACAATTAAAAACTAAATAATTCCAGACAAAAGACAGAAAAGACTGCCTCGGTGGCTCAGCCGGTAGTGAACCTGCCTTCTGAGCTTGGGGGCGTGAGTTCGATTCCCACCTAAGGCAAATATTCATGTGATGAACATTTGTGTTTATTCTGTCTGGGTGTTAATTATCTATTTATAAAAATATCAGTATGTATATCAGTCTCTGGCAGCCATAGTACAAGCTTTGCATAGTTTGGAGTCAGGCGACCGTGTGTGGAAAAGTCCCGAATTGATTTATTATTTATTATGATCTGATTGTTCGTGGTTGTTAACTTTGTAATTGCTTTTTTACATTTAAAAATGTTGTACTGTAGCTATGCTAATGAAACTGTAAGTTTTCCTTGATTTATTACTGAACCCTAAAAAAAGGAATAGCTTTCAAAACTTATATCTCTCAGCGTTGTAGCGATTCTAGTATTGTAGCGCTGTTGTTGTAAGCGATAAGACTGCCTTTATTTACCTCTAATATTTTCCTGTACTTGTAATCCTAACTAATATTATAAAAGCGAAGATGAGTTTGTTTGTTTTTTGGTTACGTTTTTACGCTTTACTTAACCGTTCATCATGAAGTTTTGCTTACAATGTCAAGGGTACAGAAATTAGGGGCATAGGGTACCTTTAATAACATATCATCACGAGGGGGCTGGTAGAGGTGTAATACAACACCCACACTCCGCCGAACGATATTCAGTCCCAATCATGACAGGAGCCGAGCCTGTCGCCATACACCGGGCTCCAATCATGTAGCAGATGACATCCATTGCGCACATATGTTCACACAATGAACAAATTGGTGCGTGCCGTCGTCGTCGGCTGGTTTTGAACCCGCTCCCTCTGGCTTGAGAGGCGGGCCTTCTTCAACTAGGCTATCATCGTCTCTTTAATCCTTATCTTTTATCCCGAATAAAACCTGTGTTCCTGTTCCGCGGCTGATTACGTGGGGTACAGCGAGTTGAATCATAATTTATTATCAGTTCTAAGGGTTAACAGCTAAAATTAACGTACATTTCGTCAAACAGCATTAAAAATAAGCTCTACTTTACAACTTAGTCCAGCTAAACCAACCTGCATGTTACACACTAGCATATTTCATAGGTTATGCCTAGAAATCCCATATTTCAATGCAGAGTTAAGCCAGCTTCGTAATCAGCATTTCAAAGAAGGCTTGATGCTTATAAATATAGACTGACGCAAAATAGAAGCTGCTTCAAAACTTGAGGCGCTGGGCTGTAGTTTTTACACTAAAAACATACATATCGTCACGCCTTTCCCCCGAGGGAGCTGGCAGAGGTGTAATGCAACACCCACATTTCGCTGGACGATATTCAGTCCCAAATGTGACAAGACGCGAGCCTGTCGCCATACACCGGGCTCCAGTCATGTAGCACATGACATACAATACGCACATATGTTCACACAATGAACAAATTGGTGCGTGCCGTCGGCTGGGTTCGAGCCCGCTCCCTCTGGCTTGAGAGGCGGGCCTTCTCCCAACTAGGCTGCCATCGCTTTTTCATTCGCATCGTCATACGTCTCTATCGCACTAATTGTAATAACTTATTTCGGTCTTGCTTTAGCATCGATTGACGTCACTACGTGTTGCCCACGTGACCGGAATGCCATACCTGGCGGAGTATATTATTATACACGCACTAATATACTATTATCAGGCACTAATATACCAAACAGTCAAAGTTATGTTTGTATGTTGCAGGTAAACCATCGGTACTGCTGTCCTAATTAAAAAATATCTTTCACTAATAGACAACTAAAGTGAGCGAAGCCGCGGGCAGATGGCTAGTACCTTTTAAATTGAAAATTGTTTTAGCTAGATTTAGTTTGAGGTTGTGTCGTGTGGATCCTGGTTTGAGACAGTTTATAAAATGAATTCGTTAACAAAACATACGGACAGACAGACACGCATGTTGGCTTTGCATTCTATCTTGACAGTAAGTTATATTTACGTGTTGGAAGTTGAATAGAATTTAGTGTTTTGTTGATTTTCATAAATTTAAAGTTAGTTTAGAATACTACGGACTTGGCAGCGGACAAATACCTAACTAGAACATTGTTTAAACTAACAACCGTTGTATAATAATATTCTCCGCCGTCTCCGTCACGTGGGCAACACGTAGTGACGCCTATCATTGCACAAGCAAGACCGAAATATATCATTTACAAATAGTTTGAAAGAGACGATAACGAGTGACGTCATTACGTGTTGGCTCCTGGAATGCTCGACTTAGTTTTTTTTGTTAACAACACTATCCTCTTTATTGACGGAACGAAAGCGAGGTCTCAGAGTTTTTTGGGATAAATGGCAAACGGCATTTATTTAACTGGAGATCCGATTTTCATGAAATTTTTCAGGAAAGTATAAATGTACAAAAGTATAAGTAAGCTTGCCTCGAAAATTAGAATACAATTTTCAACTTTGAATATGAGCTGAATTGGATCAGGGAAGATATGCGAGATCTTTTTTCGAGACGAATTACTAGTTAGTAATCATTTTGGAATGGTTTTTTGTGTATGATTGAATGGGCCCACGTTTGACCACAACACACCTGATGGAAAGTGACGATGCGGTCTAAAATGGAGCACGCTTGCCCATGAGGTGCCTATTCACTCTTATCTTGAAGAGACCCAGGTTGTATCTATTGCTGGGGAACACCGAGGCAGGAAGCGCGTTCCACTCCTTGGCAGATCACATCTTGGTTTATTTTCTTGTAATATTAAATTACGTTTTGATTTGTTTTTGAAAATTTTAGATTTTGAAAAACACCTGTCTTATTATTCTACAGTCATTTACCTTTTTCTAAGTAACAACTTTTTATAAGTTTTGAAAAGTTAACCACCCATCCAAAAAGAGAACACGAGAGTTTACGCCGGCATATAGAATTAGTGGCTCTGTGAGCTGACGTTTGTCCTCCTCTTCAGGTCGCATTCCTCAACCGATTCTTGTGCAATTTTGAAAAAAATCCACAAAAAAGTGTAGGTGAATAATTATCGAACCTACTCACAAAATTTCAAGAGAATCGGTTAAGAAATGCAACCTATAAAGGAAGACAAAGATCCGGGCAGAAATCGGTCATACGAATTTTTGTCGCTTACGCTCGCTCGTCGAAAACAAACTTCAACAAATCAGTATTGCTAAATCATCAAAAGCCTAAGCCTAATTCTAGGGTTAATTTTAATTACTTCCATAATCGAATAAAGTATTCTAACTTCCCATTAATTTAATGATATGAGCTCCCCATAGCACGCTTGTCCGTACGAGCTAAGAGCCGATAAGGCTGCCTCAGAAGCAACGTCAGAAGTAATGACGTGTGTTAGGGCACTTCACATCTAATTAGAACGGCTACGAAGGTCCCTACTACGAAACATGGGGGGCGATTTAGCTAACCATACTGCCTCGGTGGCTCAGTTTGTGGCCCTGCTTTCTGAGCTGGGGGCGTGGGTTCGATCCCCACCTAGGGCAAACATTGTGATGAACATTTGTGTTTGTTCTATGTCTGGATGTTAATATCTATATATGTATGTATTTAAAAATATGTGTGTACCCATATCAGTCTCTGGCAGGTACAAGCTTTGCTTAGTTTAGGGTAAGCGACATTGTGTGAAAAATGTCCCGAATTTATTTATTTATACCAAGCCGATGCCTAACTAAGGGGCATAAATTTAACCACGGCCTGTACCGTTGACGTTGACTTTAAAATAACGGACGGGGAACAACTCAGTATCACAAATGTCTCAAAAACGTGTCGCACGTTTATGAGACATTAGTCACAACTCATTGTCACTAATGTCTCCGTCCGCCTTAAGAAAATAAATAACGTCCCTAGACGTTTCCTGACTCCCTAAAATCTAAAAAGAAATAAGAGATATAAGTAATAGTGTTAGATCAACATCAGCGAGAATGGTGATATATAGCAGAAAGATACAGCATGAAGCAAGAAAATACGAGAAGAAGCGAATGCGAGAACTGGTATGAATGAGAAACAGATAGCGTAGAGCCAAAGTCAAAGTCAAAGTCAAAATGTTTTTATTCAATTTGGGTCTCAAAGAACGTCAATACACTAATGAACGTCAACCCTGACACATGTTGGGGGCAGGATAGTTTAATTATGTTTAAAGGAAATGTTATTTTTTTTAAGGCTAACACATCGTTAACGGTTTAGTTAAGTATCGCTTATGATGAGCTGAATTACACCCCCAGTTTATGAAGTCATCTATAATCGCGAATCCAACAAGTTAGTAATGATGAGCCTGCAACTGTGAATCGACTTAACACTAACAACTGCTTATTACTTGCATTAGCAAGTCCATAAAGAGACTCTTAGTACCCCCCAGCGGTAAGCAACACATGTCCGCCAGTCGATATGAGAGATAACGGAGCGCGTATAAACAAAACTGTTAATAGCTAACCAGCTAATGAGATAGCTAAATCTGATGCCGGCTTATTAGTGATTAATGTGATAACGATTTAAGTGTAAGGATGGAGGGAATGAGATAATTTGATTCGATTTTGTTGAGAGCTTTGAACGAGGATATTTTTATATTGAGGATACGTTTGCCCTCTCAGTAATAAACGTTGTGTAGGGTCGAGACAGTTAAAAAATGTTAAAAGTTTTAATTTTAAACTTTAAAAAATGATGACTGCACACCAGCAACGGCAGGAGACTCTTAAACACGACACGAGTGCTATATAAGCAATACTGTCCACTAAGTGGCAATCTATTGCAATATTTTTCAAATTATACATACTTACCTTTAGTGTCCATTGAATTTTTGTAGTTTATTTTGTGTTATTATTATTATTGTTGTAGTTTATTGATAGTTTTTGTTATTATCTTTATGTATTTTAATTATTATTATTTTGTAGTGTGTTCTGTGTATGTGCTTGTACCGTGACATCACCAAGCGGTTCCAACGGAAGACCGGCGCCGGTTAACAGCCGGCATTATGCTGAGTTGGGGCCGTTTTGTGACCTTGTATATTGTAAAATTCCCTTAATTATCTTAATTCCAATAGGTCACAAATAAACTTTTTTTCTTTCTTTCTTTTCTTTCTAGTTATGCAGTATTTTGTCGTTTTCGGTCGAGTTAAAAAAAAATTGAAAGAAAAATGCATAACATTGTATAACTATTCCGAGGCTACACAACGTTTATTAGTAAGACGGTTGGAGTTAAGACTATGTTATTCAAAATGTTTCATTACGAAATACACTATTTAGTTATCGCCTGGCTAGGCTACATCTACTAAATAAAATAAAATTACTAGCTGCGCCCGCGGAAGCATAGACGCTTCGCTCGCTAACGCTACCTCGGTCGATTGATACTAAATCATCATCATTTAGGTTCTTGTCTTCCTTCTCGATCCTTCCGCTTCGCTCGCTAACGCTACCTCGGTCGATTGATACTAAATCATCATCATTTAGGTTCTTGTCTTCCTTCTCGATCCTTCCGCTTCGCTCGCTAACGCTACCTCGGTCGATTGATACTAAATCATCATCATTTAGGTTCTTGTCTTCCTTCTCGATCCTTCCGCTTCGCTCGCTAACGCTACCTCGGTCGATTGATACTAAATCATCATCATTTAGCTTCTTGTCTTCCTTCTCGATCCTTTGCTAGTAAAATTCATGTCTTCAGATGTCCTGCTGCTTACCTGTGGCAAAAAATAGCCTATATTGTATTGATCCTATCTTCGATCTGAATTTCCATCCATCCATCCTTTTGAGCGTGAAAAAGTAACACAACTTTCACTACCTCTATAAAATTCAGTGTGTTATACTTTGTTTGTCAGGACCACGAATATTCATGGATACAACTAGAATACAAACCACGAATAAATCAATGGTTATCTATACGATGTTATTCTTGAGACAGCTGTCAAGAATCATTTGGGGGCACGGCAGTACCCCCGCCAAGTCTAGCCTATAAAACGTACAAAAATGTACTAGTTTCCATACCTGCATAAGTGCATATTAATAAGTAGGAACAACGACAATACAAGCACACGTTTTGTAAACTCACGCGCTGCAATTAGCAAAGAGCGCGGGCGCCGGCGCGGGCAGGCAATTTGTTTTGTAACATTCCCTTTTACTGTACGCATATATTATACAGGATGCTCTAAAAAAAGACCTACCTTAATTGTCGGCTGTACACTTCGCCGCCGTCGTATGTCCAGTCTAGAGGTCGTATTTCTCAACCGATTCTCGTAAAACGTTGTGAGCAAGTTCGTCAATTAAACAGTTTTTTTTTTGCCGAGTCAGTTTTTGGAAAACTTTTCACACCTACTCACAAAGTTTCAAGAGCATCGGCAAAAAAATGTGAACTGTAGAGGAAGACAGAGATCCGGACAGAAATACAGACAGAATTCGGACATACGAAAGCATTTTTGTCAAAGCTGAAACATAGATGCTTAATCATCATCACTTAGGTTTCTGCATTACTTCTCGATCCTTTGCTAGTCAAGTTCATGTTTTCAGATGTCCTGCTGCTTTCCTGAAATCAAGAAATTGAAAATGAAAAAAAATGAAAATGTTTATTAGCTGCAATATACATACTACACATATAAGAAAAATACACATAAATTATAAAACTTGGTAGTAATTTAACATGCAGAGGAGTTTTTAAAAAAGAAGTAAATTAACAACAGTTTCCTCACTAGGCAAAGCCTGTGTCGAGGAATCCTGTTACCAAAACGTTTTTATATAATGATCCTCTGTCGACAGAAAAACTTCAGTTTCTGAGTAAATTTTATCTTCTAATTATATCGAGTGTCAATTTCATGCTAATCTATAAATAAGGGCTAACATAATTAAGAAATAGTAGATTATTTAGCCAGGGAAACTACTATTTTGAAGGAGAGTATTTGTTTAAATTCAGAGTGGAGCGAAGTATTCTGGAGTAGAATTCCAAGAGTAGCGACGGATTCTAAAGTCGAATCCTGAGTGCAGCGGAGAATTCAGAGTGTGACATGACACTCGAGTTTAAAATAGTGTTGCTCCCGAGGTGGACTCTACTTTTTATCATCCTTTATGAGAAAATGGTAACTTGCATAATAATTATGAGAATAATAAACGTTTGTGTATTTTTTTTACTTCTGACTACTTGAGGAAAACACGAAAAAAAAAACGCTAAGTGAAATTCGAACTTATGTAAAAAAACATGAACAAAGGCGGAATGCATTTCTAGCATTTTAATTCTTTTACAAACTTTTTTTTTATTGACTTGCGTACTTGTCCAAACAATGTTTGTGAGTAAAACCTTAACCTTTAACTAACATTATCTTCATTCCAATTTCTTTTTAGAATTTGCGTACAAAGATTTTACTATCAACACTCTGAGCACCATGTATAGTGTTGTGTATACCGTGTATTGTCGGCCATTTAGTTTGCACTTTCACATACAGTTACAGTAAACTATAAATATAGTAACTGTATAGTTATCCGCGGCTCTCGGATCGAGCGATACAATCCAAGGTTCCACCGCCTTATTAAATCAGGGTACGCGTTCGCTAGCTATTCTACATTCGATTAATATCCTGTGCTTGGCTTTAATGGTAATTTTGTAATTTTATGACCAAATATTGTGAGTAAACATAATGATTGGTGAATAGCATCAAGCTTTAGGAAAAAGTAAAATAATAATAAATTAGGGACACTTCCACACACGGTCGCCTGACCCCAAACTAAGCAAAGCTTGTACTATGGCTGCCAGAGACTGATATACATAGTTAAATATTTTTAAATACATACTTAAATAGATATTAACACCCAGACATAGAACAAACACAAATGTTTATCACATGAATGTTTTGCCCTAGGTGGGAATCGAACCCACGCCCTCTAACTCGGAAGGCAGGTTCACTACCGACTGAGCCACAGTAGAGAGTGAAATTTCAGCGCGTACATATCACTTACTTCTGTGTAAACTTAAATTAAGTAGAAGTCTCGGCAATTCACCAACATGACAAAAATCTAATGCCTAAAGTAAAATAAATCAAATATAATGATATCAAAGTTCATTTTAAAAAGAAACAAAACATGCTCTAACTTTCAAATTTTAGTATCATATTTATTACTTTCCCTGAAAAGAAATAGCGTCAATTTGGACACCAAAAATGTACATAAAATTTAAACAAACGCTTAATTTAACATCCCAACATTTAAAACATATGACATGCATGCTCATCAAGATAAAGCCGCGTCCAGACAATCGCCACGTACGACAGTCGTGACTTATTGTTGCATAACGTTGTTATTATAAAAGTTTTACGCGAAAGCAGCAATCGTGTCGGATCTCGGCGCGTGTCGTGACCGCTGGGTTCAGATAAAGTGGACATGTGGAGGATAGAGTGTGTTAGGATGCGGACAGCTGGATTACAGGACTTACATTTATTTAGGTTTACTAAACAAGTAACATTATTAAAAGAAAAACAAAAACCCGGCTGCAAAATATTGTACCTTATGTCACTTCCACTATCAAGACAATTCAAATGACACCTCGTATGTCAAAATCCATCAAGCTGTTTAGGCTGTAGGGCCTGCCAAAGAAACCTCATACATACATTTATACATCCATATTTACATACATACACTAGAAAAACGTAACCCCTCTTTCTTGCGCGGTTGGGTAAAAAAGTAATAAAAGTAATCATTTACTAGACTGTTTGTCAACCGAGTGACCAGTTGTCAGAGTTTTAGTTTTAACTTTTGGTGTTCCAAAGAAAAAGTTACGGAATATTAAGCTTACTCATTTGGTGGTCTTAAAGCCAGGGAAGAACTTACCTATTTTATTTAATTTAACCTTAGGATTTTCTAAATCATCGAATAGTACTTTGGAGTTATATACCTCTTACAATATTCTCCGAAAACGAAGTCAGTTTTGTCACTGATAAAAAATATCAGTGGCTTGTGTCGACTAAATAATTAGGACTAAATATTATTCATGACTAACAATGTGGACTGAGCCTAACACTACTCATATCGTTACTTGCATACACCACTTTATGGTCCATTCCGGAGTCATTACCTCACCACAAAACGTTAGGTATTTAGACAATGGCAGCCAAATAGATGTAATTTAATGGAGTGATCAGAAAATATCAGAGGGACAACTGAACAGAGAATACTAGCCCAACCCTTGACTGTAATTTGATAACGTTAAATCTTACCAAAGCATATTCCTCTTGTATAATTTTATAGATAGAATAGATATTTACTTATCTATGTTTTCGCTCTTCTCAATCTGGCATATAGGCAGATATACTTGGCTTTTGACTAAAGTATATTTGTCCACTGAGCGATAACGAACTTAATTGTTATTTTTGATGTAAGAAACGTTTATCTTTACCCGTGGCTTCTTTAATAAATTGATCGTGTTGTAGTGTTAGACACTATAGTAAAAAAGCGCTTTAAAGTTTTAAAGTCATAGCCGTTTATGACACTCATTGCCAAGTATTTTAATTTGTTCCCCATTTTTTACCCCCCATAATATGTACGTCATTGTTCACAATTATTACTTTTGCGATTAAACCCTTACTACAAGCAGGATAGACAGACTGAATTTGTCATGGGCGCGCCACCGAGTCGAAGTGGGTGTGTATCAACCCGGCATTTTTTTGGTTGAACTTTACAGTCCCGAAGTGGAACAACCGGAAACTAGGTTTTCGTGTTGGAGATGCCCTAGAGCACTTGGCTACAACTGCCTACCAGACCCAGAATATGGAACAAGTTTTACTTGAAATATAAAGTTATATTAAATAAAAACAATGCATTTTTTACTTGTCATAGTGATCTGAAAATTGCAACGCTCTACGGATAACTTATGCCAAATGTTTATAGAGTTGTAGTATCTGTCGACAGAAGTATCTGTCGTTCCCTCATCTGTATCAGTAATTGCATGGTCGTGTATGGGCCACTGTTTGTAAATAACGAATATTACGAGTAATGCTGTCGAAACGGCTATTGGGATATGATTTTATGAGCAAAATGTAACTGTCGCATGTTGGTCGCTGCTTTGTTATGAAAGAGAAAGTTTTGTTGTGAATTTATCTAATGCAAACTCATTAATTAATAAAAATAAATTAATATGAATAAACATTTTATTTTCTGTCAATAAAACTCTAGACTATTATTAGTTATGATATGGCAAAATGTGGGGCGAAGTGTGGGTGTTGTACACCTCTGCCAGCCCTTTCGGAGGAAGGCGTGGTGATATGTATGTTATGTATGTATAAAAACATATTTACAAATTTAGAAAACTGTATAAAAAACAGCCAAGTGCGAGTCATACTCACGCACAAAGGGTTCCGTACGATTATTTATAAAACCGACAGAAAAAAGACGTTTAGTTTATGGGAGCCCCTTTAAATATTATTTTTTTTCTAATTTTAAGTATTTGTTGTTATAGCGACAAAAATAAATACATCATCTGGGAAGATTTCAACTGTCTAACTATCACGGTTCATAAGATATAGCCTGGTGACAGACGGATGTCTGGTGATAAACGGACAGACAGCTGAGTCTTAACAATAGATCCCCGTTTTACCTTTTGGGCACGGAATCTTAAAAACTATTAGGTAAGTTAAGTGACAAATAATTTAGACTACTGGTTAGAGCTTGAATTTTAAATCAAATGATTTCCTAACTCCAAAAAGTTAAATATACTCGTATTTCGAAAATCATGAGTTACACAAAGCTGTAGAACTAACTATTAGAACTGCTACTAAAATAACAATTCTTGTAAATACTTGATCTGCATACAAATATTGATATTTAAGTATGTCTACTCGTAGTACTCTCAACTTTCTATAAAGCTGACAGACAGACGGCGACCAATATATCTTTCCTCTTCACTCTGATCTAAATAAGTGAAACCAAGTCGGTCCTTAAACCACGAACCAAACGTTTATAATATAAATCTATATAAATATATTCAAATGTATGGCACTCGTGCGCACGGCACAATACAGCTGATAATCAGGTGTTACCTGGTACCCTATTTAACGATATGGAAACTCTACGGGAGCATTTGACATACAGCGTGTTACAAAATGGAAATTATTGAAACAGTAGCTACATAGTACAAGCTCTGCTTAATTCGAACGCAGGTGATTGTGTGTGCTCCGATCAATTGTCCAAAATTAATCAGTAAAGTTTTTTTTACATCGGACTAGACATATTATGTTTGACCACAGACTCACCTGACGGGAAGCGTCGACGTGATTAAAGGTGTAACACGTTTGCCTAGGAGATACCGATTCACTGTTCTCTTAAACATTCCTGGATTGTATTTGGATAGAAAAACAGACGCAGGCAACGATTTTCACACCACTGCAGTGAAAAAATTGTGAAAGGATTCGAAAAAAAGGATTGGTGTTTTTCACAAAGTGTTTTACTCGTAAGTAAATATCTATAGTTCGATTTCCTAGAACTCTTGTTTTCAGCTTGCACCGTAATATTGAAAGCTGCAAACGTTCCTAAAGTCAAAAATGATATGTATTAATTTTGTAAAAAAATTCATTGTTCATTTTCTTTCATGTACACACTACAAAAGTTCACGGCTAGTATTCTAAACTAGCACTTTGGCAGCATCAGAACTAGCTACTAATTTGAAGACAATCTATCATCCTACGATACCATACTACGATACTACAAACAATAACGTCTACCCTGTAAGAATAGCACGCTGTACCTTACGGTACATTGTCCTTCGAGCCGTGGGCGCCGCTCGCCCACAGGCGCGGACGCGGCGCAAGCGCACCTAATCACCGCGCAGGTTACCTACCACACCCTATAGGCTATAAATGTGGAAGCTACTGCTAGTCTTAACGGTAATGCAACAATTAAATAACTAATAATTAAACAACAATTAAGTAAATTTCTGCCTACAACCTGCTACGCAGTTTGGCAGAGTTGTATGTTAATGCATAATGTATTTTATTAACTTAGATAAATAAATAAATCAATAAAAGTTTCAAGGTATTACATAACATTATATAATATCGTCACGCCTTTTCCCCGAGGGGGCTGGCAGAGGTGTAATACAACACTCACACTTATACCCGGATTACTTTATGGCCCGGACTATAGTCAGTCCCAAATGTGACAGGGGGTGAGCCTTTCGCTATACACTGGGCTCCAGTCATGTAGCAGATGACATACATACGGCAACTATGGCGACTATGGCGACTCGCCCACGCGGTCGAGTTGACCAAGGACTCTTTGTCAACTTTAACTGCTTTATTATCATTCAATTGACTTAATGACTCAGTGCTGGCATTTTCTACCTTGTAATACCTTGAAAGCGATAATGGCCTGGTTGAAGAAGACCCACCTCTCAAACTAGAGGGATCGAATTCGATCCCAGCCAGTGCCGTCGTCGGCTGGGTTCGAACCCGAGCCCTCTGGCTTGATAGGCAGACCTTCTCCAACTGGGCTGTCATTGCTTATGCGATGATAATTTAAACGGATACAAAATAACTGTCAAAAAAATTAAGGGCAAATTCGACCACTTTCGACCTACTACATCATTTGACACTCGCATTAATGCACAATATCCTGTCATTCGCATTAATGCACAATATCTCTCAAATCAAATTAAATAAGTGAATCTGATTTAAAAATTTTAACTCCGACTGCACACATACTTAAAAAACTTAGGTTTTAAGACAAATAAAACGCGATACTATCCAGCCGTTTGGAATATACGAGGCAATAAAGTTTACAAACATACATAACACATGCTGCGCCCCGCGGTTTCACCCGCGGTCCCATAGGAACCGTATTTTTATAAACCTCGCGGAGCCCGAGACCTTTCCAACGAATGCAAAACCGTGGAAATCGGTTCGTGCGTTCTGGAGTTATAGCGTCAGGAAGGAAAACCCGACTTATTTTTATATAGTAGATAACCCTTTCTTGGCAGTTGGGTAAAAACCTCATTATTTTGTTAGTGACTCCGACTAATCTATTTGTCAGTAATTTAACAAACTCAGTACTGGAACCCTATTCGGAGATTTGAAATTTTCATCTCACCTTTTTTCGTCCTTGTTGCTCTCGTATAAAACGTCATAGGTCTGAGAGTGACCAAGATAAAATCTCATCTCATCTCACGCGCAGGAATAGCCCCCTTGCATCTAATTAATTATATTTCCGTCCCACTTCAAAACAATTTCCCACACACAGTTTACGACAAACTGCATCACAGTTACTGCTACTAGACTAGCAGTGTAATTATGGACTACAGCCTATAATTTCCGATCCAGAGTCCCGATACATGCAAATAAAGTTGGTGCGACACGTAGCGTCCCACACACGGTTATCTTTGTCATTTATCTAGCGGCTAGATTTTACGCCGGCAGCTATTTGAGGCACATTCTTGTTGGAGATAAGATCTGGCCATGTGAGGTTGTTGGTTCCTTGGATTGTGGCTCGGAGACGCGGACAATGTTGTCTGGAGAGCTAAATCAAGAACCTTTTACAAAAAAAACTAACATTATTATAACCATAGAAGTTTAATACTGAAACCACCGGTTTGTTTACTAACGAATAGCTGTTCCATTCTTTTTCGGTTATTTTAATTACTATTTTAGTCTGTCGGCAGTTTCAATGAACAAAATTACAACAACAACAACTCTTTATTAAAAACAGAAAATAATGACAATAGTACTTAAATAAGGCTTAACTAAGTTTTTAATGGGCAGCCTTATCGCTCAAAGCGATCTCTTCCAGGCAACCTGTTAAGGCGCAAAACACACTGCAACGGAAAGCGCTCCGGTGTGCGGTGATGCGGTCTTTAACTTTGACTGTAAAGTCTCGATTTGCATACAAAAACCGCAGGGTACACACCAACACCGCGTCTCCGTGCACAGAAGCGCCATGCGAATTTTGTTGCTCCGCATACCGCAGCGATCCGCCTAAAACGACATATTACGTTACATAGTACGTTCAATTTACGTAGTAATAAAAAGAAGGACCAACTAGTAACCCCCTCACATCGTCTCGTCAAGTCCAAGAGGTCAGTGTATATTTTAGGGCCGGCGGTCTATAACCGTATACCAAATTCCGTTCGGGATGCGCCTTCTACCGCGTGCTTTAAAACCAAGATGAGAGCTTGGTTACTAGATAATATGTTTTATGACATTGAAGCTTATTTTAAAATAAGAGATTTTTGAACTATTATTATTTTGTATAATAATAGCTATACATAATATTAAACTATTTTTACTATACTTATCTGTATAATGACATTAATGAATTATTTTTATATTTGACATAATTATCAATTATTATTGTTCTGACATTCGTTTTTAATTATAAATATTCAACTGTGACGTGTAACTATAGGAGTTATCAATAAATTCTGATTTCTGATTTCTGATTTCTGAGAAAAGAGGTCAGTATTTAAATTTTACATAATTATCAAAATATTTTGTTTGTTCTTTGCCATTAAAAATTTTATCATAAACAAGATTAAAAGCGGAAGTACAGGCATCTGCCTGTAGTTCCGCTATGTAATGTCGCTATGTTATGTCTATTTCCGATAGGTAACCTATCTTTCTCTATACTACCTACCTCTAATTGTCCTAAGAAAAGACAATGACATCTCAACACTGGTTCTAATATTTATTTTATTATTTAGAAAAACGAATACTTAGATCAAACACTACTAGCAACGTTACCATCCTCACAGCGTGACGCTGGTATCAAAACGTTTTATTTCGCATCTCCCGGTTCAAGGAGCTTGATCCGTTGATTAACCTCATTGGACCCGCGACACAAGCCGTTAAACTGATCAATCAGGAGATAAATACACACGCATCGCGACCACACCCCCTCTCAGTATGGAAGCAGACCGTCTTATGGTAATGCAGGATTTGCATTGATTGAAGCCTTTGATTGGAAAAGCTGTATTAAGGGTATGAACCCACTAATCGTATCACGTCACGATTAAACTAAACAAAAATTGCACTGAACAACTGGTAAATATGCTACGCAGTCAAAAGTCCGGCACGAAGTTTTTACAATCATTCATTCTGTAACGATATGACACTGAGACTTAAATTTTATTTTAATCTGTTTAAATTTTAGTAATCAAATCAAATCAAAAATAAATTATTTCAGACTGAGTTCATAAATGTAACTTAAAATATCATCACAAAAAAAAAGTCGTTCTTGTCGAATGCGCAGTAATAACAAGGACAACAATACTATTACCGCGCTGTTCCCGCCGTGTCTGAACTAGCGCTTAATCGCACGTCGCGTCGCACCGTAGTCCAAATTTCGTCGTAGCGCGATTTGACCCACGCCCTTAACTGGTTGCGTCGCACCTAGTATCCTACATTGTAGCAGGAACAGCAGGATATGTTATCAATCAGTTGTAATTAACGCGTATCTAACAGTCGTGTGCTTCAAATTGAATTAACGGGACCGGAGAGCTTTGTGTCCAACTGAGGAGCGGGATTATTTCTGTACATGCAGAATTGAAAAGGTTTCTTCCATGGTATAATAATATACTTCGTTAAGTATAGCGTTCCGGTCATGTGGGCAACACGTAGTGACGTCAATTGATGCCTAAGCAAGACCGTTATAAGTCATTTGGGGGCTGAGCTACCCACGTCCGTAGGAGTGTACTCTATTTTGATTCCCTACACGTGGTCCCCGGGTAGTGCTAACGGGGTAGCAAACTCTGGTGGGAGGCTTCGGCCGTGGCTAGTTACCACCCACCGGACCAAGCCATGCCGTGAAATGACCTAGTCGTGTTTCGGGATGTAGTCCGGTGTAACCGTTCCGAAGACGGGTCTGAGCAGTAGCGCGCTTGTAGCGCCTCACTCAACTGCCGTCTTTGTACTTCTTCACTCTAGTAAACTTTAAGGCTAGAGTGAATAAGTACCTTATAGGTCGTCGTGCTCCATCTTAGACCACAACGTCGCTTAACAAATTGACAAATAGTTCGACAGAGACGGATGACGATACGAGTGACGTCATTACGAGTTCGCTTACGGATCTTGGTTTTTTGGATCATGGGTATAATAAAACTCCGCCAGGTAAAGCATTCTGAAACACGTAGTGACGTCAATCGATGCTTAAGCAAGACCGAAATAAGTCATTTACAACAAGTTCGACAGAGACTGATGACGATGACGTGATTATGTGTTTGCTGAATGCTAGACCTTGTTTTTTTTTATCATGGTTTCTTCCATCTATATTTAACTCATTTTTGTTTTTCGCTGATGGTTTCATCAATATGGTTGGTAACATTTGCTCTCTACGCGAAGTGGTAACAGTTTGGTAACAATATTCAGTATTTATTGGTAAGTATTTAGTATTCATGTACGGTATTTTTTTTTTATTAAAAAAAAAGTAAAAGTTTAGTAACTAGTAAATATTATGTTCTTAGCTCGGTAAGTAGTAAGTTCTATCAAAGTCAAAGTCAAAATGTTTTTATTCAATTTAGGTATCAAAGATACACATAGGAACGTCAAAGTTATTTAGACTCGACCGCCTTGTTCAGATAAAGAGCCTCTACTCAGAAGAACAGGCAAGAAACTGAGGGGCATTATTTTTTCAAAGAATAAATAAATTACAGTCTCACAAATTTTGGCTTACAACTAGGTAATATCTAAATATACTAGTGGCTACTTGACGGAAGTGGAAGGCTCTAGACATCTTTGTCTTCTAAATAATTCTTAACCTTATAATAGCCTCTTTTCAGTAATTTCTAAATCCCTATTTCTACTGTTATTATTGTGATAGTCACAGTATCTTTATATAAAACACAATTTTATTTTTCAGGTCGACGCATGATTGTTCAAAATATTAATTCCTTTTTTAAATTTGCAAGTTTGAAGTAGTGCCTATTAGCGAGCTACCTTAGGTATGTGGTTTCCCGGTTGCTTTGACATTTTTAATGCAGTACCTGGATGGCCGAGCTTTGCTCGGTATTTTTTTTATTTTTTAATTGTGTTTTTTGGATAATAAACAATTGATTTTAGTCTAACCTCAAAGCAAACACTCATTGACTTCGTGTTACTTAACAACGCCATCTGCTGTTGTGTCGATAAAGCAATTACTCGTAGTTGCTCACAAAAAATTGTATAATTGTTCGCCAATAGTTGTCAGGAAGAGTCATATTTTTCAGTTGAGATTGATTATCGATAAAACACGAATAAAATTACATTTTCTAAAAATGATTCCTAGCTAGATCGATTTATCGCCCCCGAAACCCCCTATATACTAAATTGTATGAAAATCGTTGGAGCCGATTCCGAGATTCCAATTATATATATATATATAATTACAATATTATATATAAATATAATATTGTAATTATATATATATATATATATATGTATACAAGAATTGCTCATTTAAAGATATAAGATTTGAACAAGAATTCCATTCTTAGTTTATCCAACTTCGAAAAAGTAGTTGCTCACAAAAAATTGTATAATTGTTCGCCAATAGTTGTCAGGAAGAGTCATATTTTTCAGTTGAGATTGATTATCGATAAAACACGAATAAAATTACATTTTCTAAAAATGATTCCTAGCTAGATCGATTTATCGCCCCCGAAACCCCCTATATACTAAATTGTATGAAAATCGTTGGAGCCGATTCCGAGATTCCAATTATATATATATATATAATTACAATATTATATATAAATATAATATTGTAATTATATATATATATATGTATACAAGAATTGCTCATTTAAAGATATAAGATTTGAACAAGAATTCCATTCTTAGTTTATCCAACTTCGAAGTATGGCTGAAGCAAAGATTGTATCAAGTCACAGCATGCAAAACTGTTGTAAGCAGATAGTACACTATCTCTCCAGAAATCGTACAAAGTATACCATATCACCTCTGATCAGCACCACTACAAAATGCTCCAACTATAATAGATACTTATTAGACCGACAGAGATACGCAATTTACGCGCACCACTTACTTCCAAGGCGTGCTTTACTAAAATACACTTTGTAATAAGCTAAATGGTAATTTCACCATAAAAGCGAAATATCCAACATGCAAATGAGGTTATATATCCAATAATACGGCAAAACGTTCGATTTGTCCGACAAATATATGAAACTCCCGGCTTATTACGTCAACTGATTTTATGGCTCATATCGTGGTACGAGTATCTGTAATTCCGAGGTTGTATTAAATGGAGTATGGACAATAATATCTGGGTGATAAAATGAAATGGTATGCTGGATAGGAGGCCCAGTTAGGTAGGGTTACCTAACTCTTTTGGATTTGTAGTTCAACTGTGGTTTAGAATTATAAATACTGAGAAAATTGCAATTGTTGATGTCGTATTGAGATCTTGAGTATCTTGTAAAGACAAGAGATATTAACTTATCAACTTTTTTTTTTATGGAGTATGGGTCGGCGTTTGACCACCAACTCGCTTGATGTTAAGCGACGTTGTGGTCTAGTATGGAGACGACGACCTATAAGGTACTTATTCATGATCTAGCCTTGAAGTTTTGTAGAGTGAAGATGTACAAAGACGGCAGTTGAGTGAGGCGCTATAAGTGCGCTACTGCTCAGACCCGTCTTCGGAACGGTTACACCGGACTACATCCCGAAACACGACTAGGTCATTTCACGGCATGGTTCGGTCCGGTGGGTGGTAACTAGCCACGGCCGAACCATCCCACCAGAGTTTGCTACCCGGTTAGCACTACCCGGGGACCACGTGTAGGGAATCAGAATAGAGTACACTCCTACGGACGTAGGTAGCTCAGCCCCCATAGTAACTACTTAAAAAAAACGGTTTAGCGGTGAGAAGATATTATATTCCGTCACTTTATTTTTCAGATATAGCTTCACGTTGTAAGTTCAATTGATCACTTAATATGTTCAGTCACAGTTCAAAAGTCACAGTTTTGACAGTCATGACCTCTTCCTCTGTAGTAAAGTTTGAGTTTGACCGCCATTGGTAAATTAAGTATAGACATCCATACTTCACTAATATTATAAAATCGAAAGTAACCCTCTCTCTGTCTGTCTGTTTGTAGGCTTTTCACGGATAAACGGCTGAATGGATCCTGATGAAATTTGATAATTAGTTACAGTATACTACAAAAAAAAGGTTTTTTAAAAACAATTTTTCCAAATAAACGGCGCTTATGAAGTCGCGGGTAGCAGCTAGTATTTTATAGAGGCATTTTCAATTAAAATTGTATCATAATAATATAATAATAATAATCATTTAATTCAGACCATGTCCATATTAAAAATTCATTTACACATCTACAAATTCAGTACATCACAAATTAAATACAATTTAAAATGAAAAATTAAAGTTAAAAAATAAATAATAATATTTTGTTTTGGTACATGTCAATCTTAGATGTCAAATAATAAAAATATGTCACGAATATAAAGTAAAATAAAAATTAAATCAAATTAAATGTCAAAATTACTTATTACTTAATAATAACTAACTAAATTATTACTTAATAATAAAAACACAAACCAGAATAACATACAATACAACTTTATTGCACACCAAAAATTACATGGAAAATCTTAAAAAGTAAAACATTATTTTTTTTATCTACCAATTTTTTTTAAATGAAATCTATAATCTTTTCACTTAACGTAGAGCTGTAATACAAACTGCGCGAATTCAACAGATTTCATATGAAAAGCTTCTAAATTCAGAAAGAGATTTCTACACCACAGCCCTGTGACTATAATATCGCTTTCGCGTATCAGAATTGCTAATAAAGGAGAATGTGTGCCGCGTGCGCGAGAGTCGCTCATTAGCAACGATGGCGCACTGTTCTGGAGATCGGACGAACTGTGGGTTCCGTACAGGTTTAGGCACGGGAAAATAATCATCTTAATCGACCAAGGACTTACGTATACAGATTTATGTTATACTTGCTGCGATCTACGGTTTTTAATGTCTATGTGTTAATCCAAGGCATAACCTATCTCCATACCAAATTTCATCAAAATTCGTTCATTTGTTTGAACGTGCAGAAGTTTTTTTTTTTTTAGTATCGTTTATTGATTAACTGTGTTACAAAGACTTTAAAATAATATTATTATAGTTTCAACAGCTTCGTCCATAGCAGACATACAATATTTAAATTTGTCAAAAGTATACAATGTCAGCCACTTAAATTATTTGTTAAATATTAAATTTGTCATTAAAAAATTCGTCGACCTTATAATAACTTTTCTCTATCAACACATTAAATAATTTTACTTTAAATGAAGCAACGCTCTCCGATTCAAGCACAGATTTAGGCAAATGATTATAAATTTTCAGGCCCATACCCAATACACTTTTACCAAAGAATGCAGTACCGTGACGAGGCATGCTGGAGTTACAAAAACATACATCTACACACTCACAAACTTTCGCTTTTATGATATTAGTGTGAAATAGGTAATACACAGGAACAGATGGTTTAGGTTGGATTATGGGCAAATGTTTGAATAGTGAATTTTAATGATATTTGACTGCCTTGGTGGCTCAGTTGGTAGTGAGTCTACCGTCTGAGCTTGGAGGCGTGGGTTCGATTCCTATCTAGGGAAAACATTTATACGACGAACATTTCTGTTTTTTCTACGTTTGGTGTTAATATCTATAGCGTGTATTTAAAAATATCATCATCTTCTTCATCTTGCCAGCCCGGGAAACGTCGACTGCTGGACAAAGGCCTTCCCCAATGATCTCCACAACGACCGGTCCTGCGCTGCATCCAGCGGCTTCCTGCGACCCTCGCCAGATCGTCTGTCACCGTGTGGTAGGCTTTCCCACGCTGCGTCTTCCGGTTCGTGGTCACCAGTCGAGAATCCTTCTACCCCGAGTTGTCCGAATTGTCGGTTCTACGAGCGATGTACCCCACTGCCACTTCAGTTCAGAATTTATTCGGGCTATATCGGTTACTTTGGTTCGCCTGCGGATTTCGTAATTTCTGATTCGATCTCGCTGAGAAACTTCAAAAATTATTTTTGATTTTTTTATTATCTAGCAGATGAGCTGTAGAAAAACGTCTAACTTAGTCGAAAAAAGTAACATTAAAAAAAAAAACAAAAACAAATAATCCGGCTGCAAAATATTGTACCTTATGTCACTTCCACTATCAAGACGATTTAAATGACATCTCACATGTCGAAATCCATCAAGCTGTTTAGGGTAGCTGCAGGGCGTGCCAAAGAAACCTTATACATACCTACACATACACATACATAAATACATACATACACTCGCAAAACATAGCCCTCCTTCTTGCGCAATCGGGTAAAAACAGGCTGTTAAACAAAAACCCCGGAAACGTAAGACCTAGTTTCCTTACGTACCTAGTGAGTGACCTAGCTACCGTTTTTTCACTGTTACAAAGATAACTAGGTAGGTAACTGTATACACTCTTCCTTCTTTTGCTCATTATCCTCATTACGCTGCAATGACAACACTACAGAACGACAATCAAACCATGCAGTGATCTGCGACGGGCTACCAAGGATATGCAAAAACTAATCAGCTTTTTTAATGACAAAATTATGTGTAGAGCAAAAAATACTAGTCTTAAAGACAACTGAGTTGTTAGTAGACGAAAACAACGACAGGTTTGTGAGTAGGTATATTATTTCATTATGTTTTCTTATAACTTGTTTATGAGAACGAGAGATGATGATGATTTTCTTTTTGATTAAGACTACTTACTTCATGTAAGGTTTCATTTTAATTTCATCGACCTAGCGAAAGTTAGTGAGCGAAGCGTCTCTGCTTCAGCTTTTACAAAAATGCTTTCGTTTGTCCAATTTTGTCCGTTTTAATCTTTGTCTTCTTCCACAAGTCGCATTTTTTAACGGATTCTCTTGAAATTTTGTGAGTGGGTTCGATAATTTTTTATTCGGCCGCAAGTTCTACAGCTTACAGAGCCACGAGTAAATATTTACATTATACAATACAATATACCTTTATTGCACACCAAAAAACTACATGAAAATCTTAAAAACTATAATACAGTTTTCGGCAGTACAAGGGCGACCTTATCGCCTAAAGCGATTTCTTCCTTGGATGGACAGGAACTTACAAAAATACAAAAAGGGTAGGTGGTGTACATAAAACTAAATTATAATGGGTTTTACAAGTTTTGTTTTGAAGACTCTTAATGTTGCACCGATTCATCGTGTCAGCCAGGAAGACGTCCAGTATTTCCACTGCTTGATAAACGCCTGCAACAGATACAATGGCTGCCAGAGACTGATATACATACTTAGACATTTTTAAATACATACTTAAATAGATATTAACACCCAGACATAGAACAAACACAAATGTTCATCACATAAATGTTTGCCCTAGGTGGGAATCGAACCCACGCCCCCAAGCTCAGAAGGCAGGTTCACTACCAACTGAGCCACCGAGGGAGGCAATGATTTCTACACCCACCAATCTTGCGCTATTCGCATTCAGCAGTTTTCTGCGACTTTCACAAGATTGCCGAATAATGCTGTATGAAGTCACTATTTATAGTTCAAAATCTAAACCAAATTGTATGCAAAAAAAAAAGCTTGTAAAAGATCCATAAAAAGTAGTCATCGCCCACACTTCGCCGGACGATATTCAGTGCCAAATGTGACAGGGGGCGAGCCTGTCGCCATACACCGGACTCCAATCATGTAGCAGATGATATACAATACGCACATACGTTCACACAATGAACATATTAGTGCGTGTCGTCCGTCGGCTGGGTTTGAACCCGCTCCTCTGGCTTGAGAGGCGGGCCTTTTCCAACTACGCTGTCATCGCTCTAATAAAAAAGAATTTTCCATTACGCATGTCGACACCGAAGAAAGAGAGCTTTTGAAAATAACCATTCCAACCAAATCCTAGCAATTATACCCAGCCCCGGTCTGCAATTTATCAACCGCACCGTGTGCGTTCCATACAATTTTCCGAAGGTGTATTATTTCTCCTTAAAAGACAATAATTCACGCATTCAAATACTACGCCATTTTTTATATCGCGTGTGTTTCGCGCCTTTTTCGGGTGCGGGCGCGTCCTTAATAAAATTAGGCTTTTCTATGCAGAGTTTGTAAGAAATAGACAAGACCACTTATTAAGTAGCGTTTGACAAGGTGACCTATGAATAATTCGCATTTTGTCACTAGAAAATCTGACAAGTACTTACCTTGTCACATTTTTTTTTGTTTCCATAAATCCTACTTTATAAACGCGAAAGTTTGTAAGAACCAACATCCATCCATCCAGGATGGATGGATGTTGGTTACTCTTTCACGCCAGAACGACTGAACAGACCTGTATGAAATTTGGCACAGAGATAGCATATAGGATACTTTTTAACCGCAGGTGAAACCACGGTGCGCAGCTAGTATTTAATATATGTATATCATACATCATTGGTGACGATGACAATTCTAACCCACTTCTTGACGTTTTGATTTTGATATGTTATTAATTTCTATTGCATCCATTCGTATATTTAGTTACAATTATAAGATACTACATCATACATTAGAGAAGAAAACGTAGGAAAAACAATCGTTCCCATGGCCAACTTTTATGTGAAAAACCTTCCAAAACAAAATTCCATAAAACAACATATTTTCGCCAACAACTCAGCGTCACAGCAGCGCAGCCCATTCTCCATTTACAACACGCCAGCGACAGGGAAATATGACGTCATTACCGCTCTACTCCTCCCTCACTCTATGCTCTACAGCCATAAATATCCGGATTCTTGTCTCTGGCCGCCTTCGCCCAATGTTGATTTAACATGGTTTTAGTGATATTGATTCTTTATTACGTAAATACGTTGGTATTGTCCATGCGCACGCGAACTGTTTAATTAATATTAAGCATTGAGTCTGATGTATGAAGTAGCTCTGTTGTTTCAGTGGGTGTATTAATTGGTTTCCGCAATTGTTTGTGGACATGTGTTGGCTGTGACTTTGTTTGTTAGGCTTTGTGGCAAAATGCTTACATAAATAAATAAATTCGGGACATTTTAATTTTAATTTATATGTATGTATATCGGTCTGTGGCAGTCATAGTACAAGCTTTGCTTAATTTGGGGTCAGTCGACCGTGTGTGATAAATGTTCCTGGTTTATTTATTAATTTTGTTCTATGTCTAGGTGTTAATTATCTATTTATGTATGTTTTGAAAAATATTTATGTATGTATATCAGTATCTGGCCGACATAGTACAAACTTTGCTTAGTTTGGGGTCAGGCGACCGTCTATTATTATTTTATTTATTTATTAGTGTTTCAAATCCCTACAAAACGTTTAAACAACATTTCCAAGACATATAATATTCTCACAACCACACTCACACAATCTCCATGTACTACCAACATTACAAGTAAGCTTGTCTCTCCACTAATTACTTCTATCTCAACAAAATGCAAAATGTAAGCAAATCGAAGCCGAAGTAAATCGTACATGCAAATACTTCGATTACCCTGATTGAAATATACTTCTTTGAAGCATTAAGTTCACGTCACAATATACTTGAAGCACAGAATAAGTTGCATCAAGTTTAGAATATATTTGAGCGTTGCAGACGAATAAATTTAGACAAGTTATTTATGTTGCGAAGTAAGTAAATTTCAGTTTTTTGTAATGACTATCGTGATTGGAGTTTAATGCGTTATTTTAGCATCTCAAGTGGATGAAAGAAACAAATTAATATAGGTTTTATGATTAAGAAATAGAATGAGAGAGAAGGGAGAATAAATCGCTTTATGTACTACCGAATGATCTGTGAATGGTTGGTTTGAGAAATTTTAACCTCCTTCTTTTTGAAAGCCGGTTAAAAACACGCTACTTGTGGGTCCGTCCTTTCATTTTATTTTAGTCGAATCATAAATCAATTCTCTGGTCAAATTGCATAATATCATTTTGCATCATAAATGTGAGAAGTCCCACTCAAAAGGATGACAAGAACACATCGCATTGATTGATGTCGGTCAGTCAATCCCGCAGTTTACACACGACTTTAAAGAACCTTATAAAACATTTTCAGTGTTAACCCAACGCAAATCGCTCAGGTCGTGTCTAACAAAAAATCAATTGTTTTCTTCTATTACACAACATATCGTCACGCCTTTCCCCCGAGGGGGCTGGCAGAGGTGTACAACACCCACACTTCGCCGGACGATATTCAGTCCCAAAAGTAACAGAGGGCGAGCCTGTCACCATACACCGGGCTCTAGTCATGTAGCAGACGACATACAATACGCACATATGTTCACACAACGAAAAATTGGTGCGTGCCGTCGACTGAGTTTGAACCCGCTCCCTTTGGCTTGAGAGGCGGGCCTTCTCCGGCTAGGCCATCATAGCTTCTCTAAATAAACGGCTAAATAAATTATTTTATTAAGTCAAATACACATAGTACATACGCCTACACTTTGTAAAAAATGAAGGAATGTAGTCACCTGCAGCACAAGAATATTTATGTTCTTACTGTAGGTGCTACAAGACAAATTAACAAATGTTACCCTTATATTTTTAAGGTTTATCTGTATCTGTTTTCTGTAAATATTTTTTTAACATGAGGTAACCTGCAGATTAATTATTGGAAACACCTAAATTTGTGTATGTTTTTGATTCGATCTCTCATTTCCTGTCTAATTCAATAGTTTTCCCTCCGAGAGAGTCGTCACAGTACAACGAGCCGTGGCACTTAGTTAACCAACGGCAGCAATTAGTTAACTTACGGGCGGAAACTTAAACTTTCGTCACACGCCCGAGTTTTCTACCCGCCGGGTGGTTAGCCACGTAAATATTCCGTTAGTTTGGTGATTGGAAACCAAATACCTATACAACAAAAGAGAGCATAAACAAATACCTGTACAACAAAAGAGAGCATAAACAAATACCTATACAACAAAAGAGAGCATATTTTATGGTTAAAAACTGTAGTAAGTGTTATATGTGTGAAAATAAGGAATTCGAAAATGGCAAAAAAATAACACTCTTACCGCCAAGCCCTTACATGATAGATTTACGCTTACAACTGCAGCACAAGTTCATTAGTTCTACAAGATCAAAAGGTTAGTACGTAATGTAGGGACAAGTAGAACACAATCAGCGGCAACAAGGGACGGGACGTCCCATACAAATCCGGTAAAAGACGTAAAGCCGACGCCACCCATATTTTCAATATAACGATGTTTTCTAGATTTAGAGCTGAACGCATTGCGCTGCCATTCACATATCCAGCTTACTAATTAAGTCAACGACTCAGAAGAAAGCTGTAACTTTGACAATGTTAACCATACGTAACTGGCATGCAGAAAACCAAAAACAAGAGAGCTTTTGAAACTTGAAGCGTTTTCAAAAGGATTTAATGGTTGATGGCTCTGGATAAAGTGGTCGGTGTAAAAAGCGAGGCCGCGCTCATAGATCTATGCCCATTTAGACACGTCCAGCCAAATGCAGCGCGACAGTGGCGCCATATAAAGTGAACAATAGTGCACCAATGACAATCGCGCTCCCGTGGTACCCTCATTATTGTGCACCGTGTGTGACTCGAGTTTCGTTCGCTTTAGGAAAATGAGTTATGAATAGGATATGTTGCCTGTATCAGTAATTTATATGGCTAACGGATAAATGTATTGCGAAATTTGCATTCGCTAAATGCAGTGAGTTATCGTGCATAAACTAAATTGCTTAAAACAGTTATCTGGGTAATATTTTGAATTGTGTTAAGATTTATTAACATTTGATAACAACCAATTATGATCAATGTACCTCATTGCAGTTAGTCATTAAACACTGTCCGACCTCAATACCATCTCCAATCTAGTAAAAAATGCCCACAAAATTACTTAACGTTTCATTTCCCTTACCAAGCTTCCCCAGTTTTTAGCGCAGTGAGCACTTCACTCGTCAATTTCCACTATAAAACTGTTTAGTTTTAAACCCAGCATAAACTACATTTGCAGTTTCACAGCTAGATAGTGTATCTCATTAAGCAAGCGACGGACTTTACGTCATTAAATATGTAAATAGTTGGAATACGACGCGTCCATTCAAGTGACATGTCGCGATGTCGACTCTGTAGAGTTAGGAATCTACAGAGATTGGCAAATAATTCGGAATATAATGTATTTATTATTTGGCGATTATACTGTAAACTATTAGTTTAACTAATTTAGTGTGTTTAAACTGATATTGTTGGACGTGGTTACCTCTAATTACTCTTTGAAAAATGTTTCCGGATATGATTGAAAATTTGAAAACCTATTCGAATACATACCTGACTCATCAAAGTTCGAGTTAGGTACTATAATAAAAACTTATTTATATTGTATTTAATTTTTTTTGTTTATTTGAAGAGCATGATAAAATTTCAAAGTATAGTAATTTCCTTGCTTAACTAGTTCAATGTACTCCTATGTGTACTCCTATGTTCAATGTACTCCTACCCAAATTTTTTTTCACAAACCTTAAGTGATTCCTTAGGAGAGTTTTAACTTCATGTGGCCGATAAGTGAACATTACAGTAGTTTAAAACTAGTTAAGCAAGGACTTAAGCAATTCTTATCATAAGTGAAAGTGGCCATTAAACTTTTTCGTATTACAATAAATCATAAAAAAATAATAAAAGGGAATTATCCAATACTATCCTAGGTGTACGCGGCACGTTTAAAATTAAACAACAAGGTACGCTAAAAATAACTTTTAGAACACTTTTAGTAATTTCATTTTTTCTCCATACACTATAATAGTTTTTTTCCATAAAGCTGCAACAAATTTGCTAAGTTAGGTTTGGATTACCTTTTTTTTATATATATTTAATGCAACATTCTGTTTTGTACGTTTTTCTAAGTTCTACATTCCCCCATTGACTGTAATCTTATGTGCACAATGCGAACGGATAGCATGGCATTAGCGTTTATGCCTGTTTAACTGCACTTGGGCATACTTAACTTTATATAGTTCCCGCCAGAAGGCATGAGACAAAAATGAACATTATTGCAAAGAACATTATTGCAGAATCACACTTCACACTTAAATTAGAAATGCGAAAGTTTGGATGGATGGATGTTTGTTACTCAATCACACCTAGACTGGTTGAAAGGATCTGTATAAAATTTGGCACATACATCGATTATAGTTTGGAATAGCACATATACAGCCTTAGAAATAAAGTTTTAAAACATGTGTACACACATTGTGTAACACAAAAGCTGAAAAATAAAAATATTTTTGACTTAAACGTTGTGTACAGTTCGTGTACAGATGTAACAAAATCAAAGGAAAATAAACATTCGTTACACGGCCGGGTACCCTTGTTTAGCGCGTGTGTACGGGGTCAAGACGGCGGATTTCACTATAACAGCTGATCTAGACTCAGTAACTATGATATAAACTGTGTAATGTTTTTCTACTGTCATAATAAAAACGTTTGTTTGGTAGTGTGACAATAAACACATTGTAGTGTTGACATTGATTGTTCCGTTCAGAAATTTGTTGTTCCCAGTCTCCCACTATAACCAAAAGAAAATGTTTTCCTCTAAAATAGTTTATATCGACGAATTTTGGACAAGAGATTCAAAAAACAACATAGTTTATTAATATTCCTTTCCTAAAACGTAAATTGTACGTGCAATATTAAAAATTAGGAAGCTTTCTTAAAAAATAATTACTAAAAAACTATTTGGACGAAAAAGTTTCTAAACGAATTTACCAAAAGTTGCCAGACGAAAAAGAAAAAAGTGTTAAGCATGTGTGTAAATACCCAATGCCGATTCACACTTTATTGCTCAAACAATAGTTACACGTTTGTGTAGCGCTATTTACCGACTACTCAATGTCTAACTGAACATTAGTTTAGCAGATGTTTATGCATTTTTTTATTTCTAAGGCGGATAGAGTTTATCTGCAGGTAACACCGCGGGCGCAGCTAGTTCATGTGATAAAAAAATCATGACCCCAAACGGCCGCGGATTCAAGTTTTATTTTGATCCACATTTTTTTTTTTTTTTTTTTTTTTATGTAGAATAGGTCGGCGTTTGACCACCAACTCGCCTGATGTTAAGCGACGTTGTGGTCTAAGATGGAGCACGACGACCTATAAGGTACATATTCACTCTAGCCTTGAAGTTTACTAGAGTGAAGAAGTACAAAGACGGCAGTTGAGTGAGGCGCTACAAGTGCGCTACTGCTCAGACCCGTCTTCGGAACAATCCTCATTAATAAGCGTTATATAGACTCGACATAGTTATGAAGTGTTTTGTCTATTTTTCCTAAAAAAAAATTAACTCGATCGAAAAATATAAAACACTAGCTGTCACCCCGCGACTTCGTTCGCGTTTATTATTTATATATATATAAATGTGAGCTATCCTATCTGTTAAGTTAGATCGAACTGCACACGGTGTGCAAATTTGATTGAAATCGGTTAAGTAGTTTAGGAGTCTATAGCAGACAAACAACGTGACACGTAATTATTTTTTTTATGAAGAATAGGACGGCGTTTGACCACCCAACTCGCCTGATGTTAAGCGACGTTGTGGTCTAAGATGGAGCACGACGACCTACAAGGTACTTATTCACTCTAGCCTTGAAGTTTTTTCTCAATAAAACTTCAAGGCTAGAGTGAAGAAGTACAAAGACGGCAGTTGAGTGAGGCGCTATATGTGCGCTACTGCTCAGACCCGTCTTCGAAACGGTTACACCGGACTACATCCCGAAACACGACTAGGTCATTTTCACGGCATGGCTTGGTCCGGTGGGTGGTAATATAAATTAAGAAGACTATAATTACTATTCCGAGGCTATACAACACTTATCGACCGAGCGAGCGTTAGCGAGCAAACAACAAAATTTCAAAAAATACGACCTCTCGAGAAAAACAGAGATCCGGACAGAATTCGGACATACGAAAGCATTTTTGTCGAAGCTGAAGCATAGACGCTTCGCTCGCGAAAGCTCGTTCGGTCCATAAATACGGACGTGAGTTAGTTTGTTTGTTCCGCTTTCACACCCTAACTACTCAACCAAGCATCATGGAATTTTACACACACGTTGTCAGGGATACAGAAAAGAATAAAAGTTACTTTTTACCCCGAAAAAAAAAGGCGATTACTGTGGAACCGCGGCTGAACCCGCAGAACGCACCTAAGTAGTTATTCATATAAAATAAGAAAATAAAATAAATAAATTCGATACACTTGCACACACGATCGCCTGACTCCAAACTAAGCAAAAGTTGTACTGTGGCTGTCAGAGACTGATAGACATACTTAGACATTTTTAAATACATGCTTACATAGAAAATAACTCCCACACATAGAACAAACACAAATGTTCGTCACACGAATTTTGCCTAGGATTTTCCTTTGATTGCCCTAGGATTTGCCTTTGATTGCCCTAAGCGGGAATCGAACCCACGCCCCCAAGCTCAGTAGGCAGGTTCACTACCAACTGAGCCACCGAGGCAGTCAATCCTACTAATATTAAAAGCGCGAAAATTTGTAAGAATGGATCAATGGATGCATGTTTGTTACTCTTTCACGCCAGAACGACAGAACAGATCTGCACGAAATTTGGCACAAAGACAGATTATAGTCTAGAATAGCACATAGGATACTTTTTAAACGCGGGCGCAGCTTGTATATTAATAATATTTTTTTTTTTTTTTTTTTTTTTATGTAGATAGGTCGGCGTTTGACCACCAACTCGCCTGATGTTAATAATATTGTATGTATTTTAATGTTAAATCGAACGAAACTTATATCCCATTAGAATAGACAACCTAAGTGAGCCTATTTACCTACAACAAAACTGAAACCTATCACACCTGCTCCGCCGGTGATTTGATTAGAATTTATAGCTGATATCAAGAGACTGTTCTCTAACTGCACGCTCGATTGCCATGCCTAGTTGGGTGACGTCACACAGTCACTGTTTCGTAGTAATGACTGCCTACAGTACCTACACACAAGGTATAGACTAAAGGCTTAGCAGTACAGAAGAGCTGATGCAATAGCAAATACCTTTCTTTATAGTAACATAACATATCGTCACGCCTTTGCCCCGAGGGGGCTGGCAGAGTGGTAACACAACACCCACACTTCACCAGACAATATTCAGTTCCAAATGTGACACTTCTTCCAACTAGGCTGCCATCGCTTTCTCTGTCCTACTCCTACTAATATTATAAAAGCGAAAGTTTGTAAGAATGCATGGATGGATGGATGGATGTTTGTTACTCTTTCACTCCAGAACGGCTTAACTGATCTGGATGAAATTTGGCACAGAGATAGATTATAGTCTAGAATAGCACATAGGATTCTTTTTAACCGCGGGTGAAACCGCGGGGTGCAGCTAGTATATTAATAATAATGATATTCGGGACACTTGCACACGCGGTCGTCTGACCCCAAACTAAGCAAAGCTTGTACTATGGCGGCCAGAGACTGATATACATTCATTATATTTTTTAAGTACGTACTTAAAAAATAAATAGAAAATTGACACCCAGACATAGAACAAACATAAATGTTCATCACGTGAATGTTTGCCCTAGGTGGGAATCGAACCCACGCCCCCTAGCCAGAAGGCAGGTTCACTACCGACTGAGCCACCGAGGCAGTCAGTAGCCGTATTAGGGTGTATCTTTAAATGACGGGACATATTCTAGTACGTCATTGCACTCATCATTGAGACAAACTTTTACATGGGCCAACCCTAAAAAAACAGCTGATCCATTCACAATGTCCATTGATCGTCGTTCGACAAAATGTATGGAACACCGCCGTCTATTTACTTCTTCACTCTGCAAAACTTCAGGCTAGAGTGAATAAGTACCTTATAGGTCGTCGTGCTCCATCTTAGACCACAACGTCACTTAACATCAGGTGAGTTGGTGGTCAAACGCCGACCTATCTTACATAAAAAAAAACCTGTTTTTTTTTTCTCGATTTCAGGGTTGGCCCCATGGTAAAAGTAAGTCATAATGATAAGTACAATTATAACCTAGAAAACGTTCGTCGTTTAATTACATATACACGGTGTATACCCAATACAAAAAACCTATCCCCAAATTATTACTCGAGAAAGGTATATCGTCAAGTTCTATGCGCATTTGTGCCAATAGGTGTAGCCTGAAGCAGGAGTCTAATAAAGTATTTTTAGTGATAAATGAGAGTATATAAGAAAAGTAACTATTGGTGTGGACTGTATAGGAAATTATTTTATGAAATTAAACAATGGTGGTAAATAAATTATTTATTTGTACACAACTTAAAATAAAAACAGAAAATTAAAGAAAACTTAAACTATCCACTAAAAACTAAACTAGAACTAAAAAAAACTAAATAAATCACAAAAATTTAAACTAAAAGACTATTAAAAAAAAAAAATTAATAGTGTTAACTAAAACTATATTACACGAATATAAGGCGTATTCTGTGATTACACTGGACAAATAAAACAGGGCTATTTTTGTGACAGACAACGAGCAGAAACACTTGTAAAACAAAAGCTAAAACTAGAAACATGTCATCTGCCTATCTGCCTTTTAAAACATAAAATTACTTATAAAATATAAAGGAGGCCGTTTTCCAAATAGTGGAAGAAGGCCGACCTACACCTGTCGCTAACTTAGTCTTAGTTTCTTTTTATTTTTTTGTTTAATCTGTATTATGTGTGTATATTTTTATTTTGTGTGTTTTTTGCCACAAATAAATGTCTGTCTGTCTGTCTAACAGTAACAAAACATTTCTCTACTATATTCTCACCACAGAATAACAGAAAAAAAAACGGAGCTTTTTTTTGAAATGAAAATAAACTAGTCATAAAAACGAAAAGAATGGAAAAAAAACTTTTTTTTTATACTATATAGTTTAAAATTACACAAAAGTGACATCGTTATATGGTTGACATACCAATAAACCGCACGAAACGCTTTTAATACATTTTTGTGCTAACCGCTAGTAGCATGCTCTGCCTAAGTGTTTCCCGATAGTTATAAATTATAAACTAGGTATATAGATATAGGCTAGGTATATAGCTATTTTCAAATTTTGAGTGAATCCGTTCCTAGTCAAGTGTGATTCATCGTAGGCCGCATCATTGCTTGACATCAGCCGGGAGGACGCCTAAACGCAAATCTAAAAACGCTGATTATTATCTTCTAAAGATGCCAAACGCGTTTAGTTATCTGATTTAAATTATCCACACTAATGTCATAATATCGAAAGTTAATCTAAAGTTGTCTTTTTTTTTATTGCTTGATAGGCTTGCGTTTGGCGGTCAACATGCAGTGATGCGGCCTACGATGGAGCACGCTTGTCTGGAAGAAACCGATTCACTCAAGACTTGAAGACACCCAGATTATAAGTGTCAGGGAACACACATTCTGGCAGAGTATATTCCACACTCTAGCGGTCCGTATAAGAAATGAGGAACCAAAGTGTTTCGTGCGTGTTGTAGGTATGTCGACCATAAAACGATGCCGCTTTTTTGTACCCTTGGTTGTTTTATAGAAGAACGGGCTAGGGAGAATAAGGTCATGCAAAAAATGCAAACTGAAGTTTGGTCTGGACAAAGGTTTCTGTTTGTAGGGTCTTCACGGCTAAACAGCTGAACGGGTCTTTATGAAATTTTATAGTTAGTAACAGTATATCATGAGGAAGGTTTCTGGAAGCAACTTTCTGAATAAACGCAAACGAAGTCGCGGCTATAAGCTATAGTTGCTAATAAAGCTTGACTTCTCACTCCTTATTCTTTATACTACAGTAAGACTATAAAATTTGCATCGCAACAACCATGTGAGCCGTTTCACTAAACTCTGTAACCAACGACACAGACCGTCAAATAAAATGTATAGTGCAAATTGCCGTTTGATTAAAATTAGTATATTATGACCACAAGTTAATTTTATGTGCAAGTGTGCTTAGATTTCTACGATACAATGTGTAGCAAATGTACAACTTATATAAGCTACTTTACAAAGAAGACTGAAACTTGTATTAAATATTGATATCGATATTTAATGTCAAAAATTACAGAATAAAAAGGCAGGCACCTTTGTATGAACAAGATTAGAATGTAACTGGATTAAGTAATACAAAAGTAGAGACTTATAATTATAGTTTTATGTACTTATTTATATTTTTATTTCAAGTAGATCTTACAACAGCTTTAAAATAAGTTTGTAAAGAACGAGTAGCAAGCTCTTGTCAGGATTCTTACATAGCTTACCAGTTGTATATAAAACAGACCATCGGGGCCTACAATGTAACATCACATCCTAACCACGATAGGCGTTCAGTTGTTAATGACACTCATTCTTTCCAGCCAAAAACGAAGATAATGTCTTCTTCTTCGTTTCGAAAGTTTTTTTTCTAATTTTTTTAAATAAGAAAATGATTACTCTTTCACGCCTTAACTACCAAACCGATCATAATAAAATTTATGCATATTTGCGGTATTGTTTTGGTCAGCGATATGCAGAAAAGGACATAGGGCACCATCCATTCCGAAAAATAAAATGGGTCATGTGCGACTGCTGGTGAAACCGCGGGGCGCGCCAGCAAGATTTAAATTAATAGTGTTCTAATATAAAAGCCCTATACGAATACACCATTAATTACAAGCAGGTATTCCATACGGCCCTGGCAGAAGTGGAGTACTGGAACCAGACGGTAGGTGCTAATTAAGACCGTGATGCGGGAGACAGGTTAATGTACGGCATGCAAGAGTTTAATTTACAACGTCCGCCTCAATCCGCGGTGTCACTTGGACGTAAACGGGCTGAGGATATGGAGATAAGATATTACATAAATAGGCTAGTAAAATCGTAGGTAGTGCCTAGATCTGTGTAACTGGTAATGCTGTTGTGACCGATTTATTTAGTTTCTAGCTTGCTTCATTGAATTAAACAATTTTTATTAACCCTTTCCTATCTGACGGTACTAATTTGTACTACCTAATTTACCGCCTCTTACTTCAAATACCTGATCGCGCAACGTTCAAATCTCGCTGTTGATCCTTTGAAGTGCCATTTAGCTAGCCAATCAGATAGTTTTAGAAAAGATTGGAGAATGTTAGATCTACATAACATATCGTTACGACTTTCCCCCGAGGAGGCTGGTAGAGGTGTAATATAACAGGCACACTTTGCCGGACGATATTCAGTCCCAAATGTGACAGGGGGCGAGCCTGTCGCTATACACCGGGCTCCAGTCATGTAGCAGATGACATACAATACGCACATATGTTAACACAATTAACCAATTGGTGCGTGCCGTCAGCTGGGTTCAAACCCGCTCCCTCTGGCTTGAGAGGCGGGCATTTTCCAACTAGGCTACCACCGCTTCCAAGAGTGGTCAAAACAGTTGTGGTTTAGTAAACAACTACTAAATAGTAAAACTTTTTATTTCCATACCTACCTATTGCAAGTAAATGAGAAGTTAATGAGTTACCTCAATAATAAGTCTAAAGAGAAGTTGAGAAACTCAGGTAGTCGAAGTGATGACATAATAACGGAGTAAGACGAGACAGTGGCTAGGAGCGTTGGTGATAAGGCGATGAGATGAGATGGATTGACGATGTCACCTACAAATCGAAGTTCAACCCTAGACCCGATTACCACAAGACTAAACCGGAGCTAAAGGCCTCAAGCCCGCCCAGGGGCTATGGAGCTGGCACCCTCCCCCTAAAGTATCTAACTCACACTCTTCAATAGTCGAAAATACTATTTTATTGGTGTGTTTGTGTTCGCCTATCTTGATAAAGCTTATCCTTAGCTAAGTAAAGCATTTTATTTCAAAATATTTAATTTGTTAAGCTATATTTTTATTACACCTCTGGCAACCCTTTCGGGGAACAGGCGTGACGTCTTGTTATGCTATTTTTGCCAGGGCTGCAATTTCATGAAAACCAACGACTACCTAATACCTTAACAGTACATCTCAAGGTATGAATGGAGACATAGCGAGCGCGCGCACGTATAGCGACCGCACGCCGCGCCGCGCGCAAATTGCTTTACTCGACTTTGCAGACATCAGAGGCGTGCCTGAGGATTAGGGTTCTCTGGTAGTCAGTGGGAAACTGTTTTAGAACCAGTACTTAATTAAGTCATCAGCAATATTGGATAGTGTACCAAGCATGTTTTCGGCATCGCCACGCTGAATGGCAATGTTTTGACAGTAATTTTTTTATCGTACTTTAGATCATCCTACCATCAATTCATTCATCATACTGGTCGTATTTTTAGCAATTTTTAAAACTCTCTTTAGGCAGAAAAAAACCCTTCATTGAAAGTCCTCCCAACTCTTGCACAACTGCGTAGGCTCAATATACCGAAAGGGCGGGCATATTATAAATAAATGAATCCACAAAACTGTAAGCTTTTAGCATCTCTCTCTTGTCAACTTTTCCATTCGTCGGTAAAATTAGCCGGTGGATTGTTATTGGATAAATTATTCTAAAGGCGTTTCTAGCAGTAAGTGAATTTCGCGATCGACCACCAGTATTTTCTATCTCGATCGTTGGCATAGTCTTTAATATTTTTTATAATATTTTAAGCTTAAGTGTTAGTTAAAATTTGTTTAAAAAAAATCTGTCTGTAAAAGTTTGATCAATTAATTTAGGTAAGTTATTAAGTTAATAGTTTATTAAAATACTTAAATCTTATTGTTTTTTTAACACCCTAGGTGGCAAATACGCTAACGGGCCCTCTGATGGTAAGCGATCACCGTAGCCTATGGATACTTATAATACCAGGGGCATCACAGATACGTTACCGACCTTTAAGAACTGTATTGACAGCCCTTTTGTTCATGTTCAAGAACTTCATGTTGTAGTTACTCGGATATATTGTTTTATCGTATACTATTTGACTTCTGGATAATACTGGGGTAGTTCGTTACGTCATAGGCAAGGAAGAGGCGTTATGTTACGGGGAAGAGGGGTTATGTTAGAACTAATACTTAGCTAAACGAACTATAATCTAGATATCATCAAGGCCAGAGTGAATACGGACCTACTAGGTCTTCGTGCTTCATTTTAGGCCACAATGTCGCTTCACATCAGGCGAGTTGGTGGTCAAACGTTGACTTATTCTATACTAGCTGCGCCCCGCGGTTTCACCCGCGGTCCCACAGGAACCGTTTATTTTTACGGGATAAAAAGCGATGGCAGCCTAGTTGGAAGAAGGCCCGCCTCTCAAGCCAGAGGGAGCGGGTTCAAACCCAGCCGACGGCACGCACCAATTCGTTCATTGTGTGAACATAAGTGCGTGGTGTATGTCATCCGCTACATGACTGGAGCCCGGTGTATGGCGACAGGCTCGCCCCCTGTCACATTTGGGACTGAATATCGTCCGGCGAAGTGTAGACAATAGACAATAGACAATTTTTATTCTGTGAGCAAAAAACAAGTAAGTATACAAAAAAACAAATATAAACAAAAAAATAACAATAAAAATTAAAAACTATACGAACAATGATTCTTTGCCACAAACCGATTCCAACTCAGCGTAATGCCAGCTATAGCAGCCAGCGCTGGTCTTCCGTTGGAACCGGCTGTGACGTCACCCACGAATCGAAAACGAAAGTCGGGCACAGTACGCGACTAAATACATATTATTAATTAAAGTGTGGGTGTTGTATTACACCTCTACCAGCCCCCTCGGGGGAAAGGTGTGACGATATGTTTTAAAAAGTACCTGATGTCCTTTTCTGTACCCCAGACAACGTGTATGCAAAATTTCATGATGATCGGTTGATTAGTTAGGGCGTGAAAGCGTTACAAACAAACAAACAAACAAACAAACAAACGAACAAGCTTACTTTCGCATTTATAATATTAGTTAGGATTTAAAAAAACGTTGGCAAGAGACGTTATCTTTTAAGTATAGGCACCAGGCCAGCTTCACACGTCACTTGACTACTGCAAAGTAAATCACTTCAAAAACTTTCATATTTTTGGATAAGTCTCAATCCAAATGTTCTACATTTCACACCTTTAATTTGAACCAACTTAACGCTGCCAAGCAATAATCGCCCAAAACATTTAATCTATAAAGCTTAAAACGCACTACACACCTTTGGCAAGATGTAAAACTGTTAGGAAATGTTCAAACCGCAATTTTCATAGTTAGAATGAGTTTGTAATGTATCATTTTGTAGTCACGTTTCGGTTAAAAGTTAACGAACTATTTAGCTTTAGTTACAGCTGCTAATGTTATTTTACCTGATATTTCGAAAGGCCAATTGGAATTGAACCTTAGGAAGGGATATTAATGTGCTAATTTTGAAAAATATGCTAGTCTACTGCATTTGTACTCCATACGTGAAATTAGTTTAACCGAAGTAAATTATACGGATTTGTTCGTCTTGTCACTAATTAATGTACATAATTACACAATATTATAAACCTACCACAATATTCATTTTGTGCAATGTTTTTTTTTTTTTAATTTTAATAGGCTTGTGTTTGGCCGCCAACATGCCTGATGATAAGCAGTGACGTGACCTACGATGAAGGACGCTTGCCTAGAAGAAACCGATTCACTCGAGACTTGAAGACACCCAGATTATAAGTGTCAGGGAACACACACTTTAGCAGAGTATTCCACACTCTGTTGGATCTTATTATTTTTACATACCAATAAAACACTAAATTCCCTTTATTAGCAATAAACATTGTATATATATGTTAACCAATTTGTCTTTTTTTATCGAGTTCAACAATTTAAAAGAAAGAAAAAGACAAAACATACATATCGTCACGCCTTTCCCCGATGGCGCTGGCAGAGATGTAATATAACACCCACACTTCGCTGGACGATATTCAGTCCCAAATGTGACAGGGGGTGAACCTGTCGCCATACACCGGGCTGCAGTCATGTAGCATCAAGACAAAACACTGTAAAACTATTCCAAGATTATTCGGCTATTCCAAGACAACGCTTCTTGCTATGGGGGTAAGTAAATACATATTTATAAATCTTAACCAGTTTTCGTTAAACTGGAAACCTTTAACAAAGCCAAGCAAACATTCCGAACAGACAGCACGTCCCGTCGCGTGCGTTGCCTCGTAAAGGCGCACATTACTAAAATACGTTCAGCACATGTACACGGCACACAGCTTATAAATTATACCGTTTTGAACGTACCCCTTGCCTTTTGGATGTAATTAATAACGAGGCGGACCGATAGCATCTATGGAAACTCTTAGCGACGTAGAACACGCACGGATTTTTCATTGAAGTTGCTTTTGAACGCGCTTCGCTTTTAAATTTGGGTCAATGCGTTCTAGTGTTTTCAGGCAAAATATTAAGTGACTAGCTGCGCCCCGCGGTTTCACCCGCGGTTAAAAAATATCCTATGTGCTATTCTAGACTATAATCTATCTCTGTGCCAAATTTCACCCAGATCTGTTCAGCCGTTCTGGCGTGAAAGAGTAACAAACATCCTTCCATCCATCCATTCTTACAAACTTTCGCGTTTGTTATATTAGTAGGATAATACGTTCAAAATAGGATGGTGTCAAACTCAAAGGTTTTTGATAATATATTAAAATACAACATGACATATCATCACGACTTTCCTCCGAGGAGGCTGGTAGAGGTGTAATACAACTGGCATACTTTGCCGGGCGATATTCAGTCCCAAATGCGACAGGGGGCGACCTTGTCGCCATACACCGGGCTTCAGTCATGTAGCAGATGACATACAATACGCACATATGTTCACATAATGAACAAATTGGTGCGTGCCGTCGGCTGAGTTCGAACCCGCTTCCTCTGGCTTGAGAGGCGGGCCTTTTTTTTTTTTTTTTTTTTCACCTTGGGAAAATCCTTTATGGATACCACCAACAGCCCCGGGTGCGGGCACAGAGTGGTTATGTGGGAATCCCGCCACTGACGGCCTACCCACTAAAAACCCAAGGGTGTTCCACCTCAGCGCAAAATGTCGGGGCAACGGGTACGCTTTCGGACTCCTCCGCAGCCCCGACAGCGCCAGCCCCTTCGGGCACCACCCCGAGCTTGCGCTCTCTCCCTCTCGATGACGATGTGTCGAACACCAGACACATCGTCATCATCCACCACCTCGGGGACCAATTTGCCCGTGGGCGCCAGACAGCACCCATGTCTAGGCGCCCATGATCCCCATGCGACGGGTCAGATGAGTGGCCCCGCCGCCTGCCACTTCGGCCGCAGAGGATAGGGAGAGCGGCAACGATACACCGACACGCCTCTTCCTCTGCGGCCCCACCGCGTCCGCCATCGAACGGTAGCGACCCCGTTTGGGCCGCGGAAGGTAGGGAAAGTGACAACGACACACCAACAGTTCTTGAGAGGCGGGCCTTCTCCAACTAGGCTATCATCACTTTTTATTTAAATATACATACCTACTTATTGACCAAGCAAGCGTCTCTGCTTCAGCACCGGCAAAAATGCTTTCGTATGTCCGGTGTCTGTCCAGCGTCCGTCTACCTCTACAGCACCCATAGCAAACAAAATTCTTCTAGTCACTTTTTGTCGTGCGAGAACGTGACAAGGCTACGTGTAAACATACGTCTGTCTCGATAAAAAGAGTCGATATTGCGATTGTCGACGTTGCGTATGCTAGGTCTCCTGGTCGCCTTTCTAAACCGATTTTCGTGAAATTTTGTGAGCAGATTAGATAAGTTATGTACTTTTTTTTGTCAAGCTAGTTTTTGTAAATTATTCAAAATGACGAATGATTAACACAGGGCGCAGCTAGTTTAGATGTGATGTGGTTCCCTAGCCTGTATGTACAAACTTTCAGTCTGTTTCACATTTTCCTTTTGTTAAACTTTTTCTGAGCTAACGTCGGCGGCTTTTTGTCGGCGTCCTTTGGCGGCACTTTGTTGATTTTCCCATTTCATTCATTCAAAATACACAAATATAAATTTTGGACAATACATGATGAATTGTAAAGTACTACTCATTATCGTTTTCTTGGAAAAGTAGCTGAAAGACTTTGAATAGTCTTTGTTTTAAAAGGGTTCCAAACAATATTTATGCAATTAAATCTTTCTCGTTTTTTGGATCTTACGAGACCTCTCGCGCACGTTAACTGTTTACGTAAATACCTCTTTTGAAATGCGGAATAAAAATATGACGTGAGTTTTACGAAATATTATTTCTGTAAATGGGATATAATAATTTCATGATTATTATAAAGGCTGATTCCCGGAACATCGTAGAGGTATTTACGTAAACAGTTAACGTGCGCAAGAGGTCTCGTAAGATTCAAAAATAATAAAGATAAAATTGCTTAAATATTGTTTGTAACCCTTTTAAAACAAAGACTTTTCAAAGTCTTTCAGCTACTTCTCCAAGAAAACGACAATGAGTAGTACTTTACAAGTCATCATGTATTGTCCAAAGTTTACATTTGTGTATTATGAACGCATGAAACGGTGAAATCTCCTAAGTGCTGCCAAAGGACGCCGACAAAAACCCACCGACGTTAGGTCAGAAAATGTCTAACAAAAGGAAAACGTGAAAAAAACAGAAAGTTTTTTCATACAGGCCTGGGAACCACATAACATTTAAACTAGCTATGCCCTGCGGTTGCGCCCGCTATCCTAGAAGAACGGCTATTAGCTCTTATATTACTCCACGTATAAGTGTGAGCTTAAGATCTCACAAAAAAGTATCCCTCCGCTATTTTGAATAACTTCCAGAAACTAACTTAACAAAAAAAAACTAAATAATTTATCTAACCTGCTTACAAAATTTCACGAGAATCAGTTGGGTAAAGCGAACTGTAGTGGAAGACGGAAGCCGGACAGACGCCGGACATAAAAAAGCATTTTTGCCGAAGCTAAGCCAGAGACGCTTGACTCGCTGATGCTTGCACGGTCAGCTAGTAGGTATGTATATTTTAATATGCTATCAAAATTATAATAAAAAATAAAGTGATTATTATTAAAAACCTTTGAGTTTGACACCATCTTGTTTCAAACGGATTATCAGTTAATCTTTTGCCTGAAAACACTAGAACGGATTTCTGTCCGAATTCCGTACGGATATCTATCTTCGTCTAAAAATCGCATTTCCTAACCGATTATCTTGAAACTTTGTGAGTAAGTTCAATAATTATACAGAATTTTTGAGGCAGTTTTTGGAAATTTTGAATATGACAGAGATTTGATTTTTGCCTGCTCACAAAATTTCACAAGAATCAATTAGATTCTTGTGAAATTGCAATGTGTGTACCTATTTGGATCAGTGTGTCCGAAATAAAGTTTTTTATTATTATTATTATTTAACCGCGGGTAACGCCGCGAGACGCAGCTGGTTTACAATGAGCGTTACGAGCCGATGCTCAATGCTCATGTCCGGCGCATGATTTGCGGTCACAACATGGTCGGATCGTCGACAAATGATGCAGTTTCACACGTAGCCGACCGCAGCTGCTTGTTTCTCTGACTGCTTACTAACTTTGTATGGTTATCAATTCTTTTTGTGAGCACTCAGTGTGTCCATGACTCATCAGTTAACTGGGTACAAGAAAACTGATGATTTGGGTTAAAAAACTTTCTGCTGTACGCAGTTCTGGGTTCTAGCTGCTAGTATAAAGAAGTCGATTTATATTGGCAAAAATATGGCCAATATTCAAACACTTTCATGCTGATTTCATCGGAATCCGATATGCTTCTGATATATTTGTTTCTAAGCAAGACATATCAGACTGATTCGCAGACATACTGTAAAATGCTACAATACTAACGTGACTTTTAAAAATGTACTAAAGTAAGTAAATCCGAAGATATAAAGAAAAAATGTAGTTATATCCAGAATTTGTTTGTGAATTTAAACATGTCGCAGCCCAAGCATGTAAAATTAAATTAAATGGACTACGATAAATAATTCTATTGTCACCATTCGGGTACTAGTATATGAGATGCAATAGCATTTTTAGTAGATAATGATTAATTTACTAACTGCACAGAGCTGCAAGTAGCTAATGTGTTTATCCAGAGTACAAGCTACCTCCACGCCAAATTTCATCAAAATCTATCCATCCGTTTGAGCGTGAAGAACTAACAAACAGACACACAAAACTATCGCCTTTTTAAATTTAAGTAGAATTATTGTGATAAAACAGCATAGTTTGAACTACTTGAACATTTAAGTATACAAATGTACCAAGTACGAAGCTAATATTCCACTATATCAATAAAATGTATAACTCCAAAGACAACTGACCATTGGTAGCAGACAATCGGTCCGGACCGCAAATTTCCTGCCTTCCGATATGATTGAGGAATCACGCTCCATTCCACACACCTGCTTGTGGCTTTCTATGGAAAAAACGCTGTTTGTATGAACAGATTATCTAGATTTGTCTTGTCTGTGGATGTTACACACTCCTATGGGGAAACAGAATACAATAAAAAACTCTTTATTAACACCAAATACAAATTTTAAAAAAATAACTAAACAACCTTTGGATGGAATAAAAACATTATGACTAAACATGAACGGTGGTGTGTGCTAAAGAAAATAATAATAATTATTATAAATATAGATCTACTAGCTGCACCCCGCGGTCTTACTCGCAGCTAAAATGTAGCCTTGTAGTAGTGTGTAGTGCTATTCCAGACTATAATCTATCTCAGTCTTGAGAGGCGGGCCTTGGTTCGCCCCCTGTTACATTTGGGACTGAATATCATCCGGCGAAGTGTGGGTGTTGTACACCTCTGCCAGCCTCTTCGGGGGAAAGGTGTAACGATATGTATGAAATCTATCTCTGTGCCAAATTTTATCCAGATCCGTTTAGCCGTTCTGGCGTGATTGAGTAGCAAACATCCATCCATCCTTCCAATTTATAATATTAGAGTGATGATTATAATTTCAGATAAATAAACCAGATAGCATTAGAATTTTTATTAAATGCCTAATTCAATAAAAACTGTGTTTTTTTTAAAGTAAGCACTTCAAGAAAACTCATCCATAAAAAATCTTAGCACAGTAAATGTGTGGTCAGAAAGTTTCCTAAATCTGCATCGAAAACTTTTATGGTGCATTTCAGTAATTCACAAACCCCTACTGAGAGAATTCGTAGTAAATACACGTTGTACAAACTTTATTACTCAAAAATCTGTGACTTTTAAAACATACCGTCACGCCTTTACCCCGAGGGGACTGGCAGAGGTGTAATACAACACCCACACCTCGCCGGACGGTATTCAGTCCCAAATTTGACAGGGGGCGTGCCTGACGCCATACATCGGGCTCCAGTTATATAGCAGATGACATACAATACGCACATATGTTCACACAATGAACAAATTGGTGCGTGCCGTCGCGTCGGCTGGGTTTGAACCCGCTCCCTTTGACTTGAGAGGCAAGCCTTCTCCAACTAGGCTATCATCGCTTTGCCTTTTAAACCATGACTAAAAACTAAAAAAAAAACCGCTGTCTACCTTCTGGCTACATCATCAGATCAGCTCCGAAATACCAAATTATAGTTTCGTCATCCGAAATACATAATTATACATACAAAGTTTAATTTCGATACGACAATTTGAAGTAGATAAGAATGACTTCTAAAATTTTATTGAGTCCATTGTTTGTTTGTTATTTACAAGTGATTATAAAAGCGTAACTACTAAGACTTTGAAATAAAATGAGAAAAAAATATGAAACACAGCATTAAAAAACCCTGCAGAATAAAATGTAGGGAAAAAAATGTTGTACAAGTAACTTTATTAATAGAAAACTAAAAACCCGACTGCACAATGTTGTACCTTATACGTCACTTCCACTAATCAAGGCGATTCAAATGACACCTCACATGTCGAAATCTGTCAAACTGTTTAGGCTGTAGGGCGTGCCAAAGAAACCTCATACATACATACATACATTCTCAGATGCACATCCCCCATAAAACATAACCCTTCTTACGCAGTCGGGTAAAAAAGACATGTTAAAAAAATCAGAAATTCGAGTAAAACAAGTAGTAAGGGTCGAGTCGCGACGGGCCATATTTCCCTCGCGCGAGGTATTCGAGCAAATTTTTACATTTCCACAATGCACGGGCACGTCCGAGGCGTGAAGATTGCACATGTACCGACCTTTTGTTGCGTTGGAGAGTTTATGATGCTTTGCTGGTGTTAGGGATGAAATGTGGGAAATATGCTTGTACTGAATGAACTGCACTCGTTTTATGAATGAGATTAGTCAGTTTATAGACTTTTATTAAGTTTCATTTTCATTGTTCGTTGTTTATGATCATTATAGAATTAACTTGATTTTAAAAATTAAATATTAATAAGTTAATATTATAGCGATGTTGCTTAGTTTGAGAAGGCCCGCTTCTCAAGCCAGAGGGAGTGGGTTTGAACCCAGACGGCACGCACTAAGTTGTTAATTTTGTGAACATATGTACGTATTGTGTGTCATCTGATATATGAATGGAGCCCGCTGTATGGCGACAGGCTCGCCGCCTGTGACATTTAGGACTGAATATGGTCCGGCGAAGTATGGGTGTTGTATTACACCTCTGCCAGCCCCTTCGTATGTTCGTATGTATGTTATGTATTTAAAAAAACCTGGAAGATGTGTATTTTATAACCAATTCGAGTCGATATTCAATCCCAAATGTGACTGGGAACGAGCCTGTCGCCATACATCGGGCTCGGGCTGGACAATTTGTAAAAAAAAACTTGAAAATGGTTTACACTTCTAGAATATACAATTAGTACAGTATGTACACAATTTCATAACTATTAATGTGGAAAATAAAGCTACTTTAAATTGGGAAAACTGCCTGAGATACTTACTAACTGACTTTTCAAAAAAGTCACATACCATCAGACGAACACTGAAAACATGGAAACCAAACCTCAACCGATCTTAGATCTTAGCTATTCACGCACGTTACCAATCAAAAACTAATCTTCTGTATTTAACCGCGTCGCCTAATTTTACGTGCAATACACATTCATTAATAACCAAAACATCAACCTTCTTTGCCTACGAATAAAGCTCATTTCAGCACCGCAAGAACTAAATTGACAGTGATCGGTACGCTTTCAGCGGTACTTTTTTTAATTAATTGCCCGCTTTTTGCTTTGGTCAGTAGCAATCTATGTTTTCCTAGAAATAACCGTAACGAGGTTAATGACACTATAAAAATCGCTTTTACACGAGCACCGGCCGCAGCGGAACTGTTAATTTGGAAGAAAAAACTGTGCTTGACAAACGCATGATTGGTTTAAAGACGTGATAGTTTTTTCGAGCTCTGATAAGCGTGGGCTTGCTGACGCCAATCAGCCAGGTTAAATTGTTGTTTTAGGTACACCATTTCGAAAGCTAGAATTAGATCTCTAAATGATGATTTTGCGTGACTGTCATTGATTTGTTTATAACATTTTGAGTCATGAATCAAGTAGGATTTGCTCTTTCTTTGCATAATAATATTACAGATATGGATATGAAGATCTACACATCATCTAAGGGGTACCTACGCCTAAACAAACAAAACGTATCAAGAACCCTCATTTTCAAGATCAAAGACCCTAATCCAAAAAACACACCTCTCCTGAAATCCCTTAATACCCCAGAAATATCTAAAGCACCCATACACCCGTAGAGGTGTAATAAAGGTGCCTACACACGGACGCCTCAAGAATTAAAAAAGAAAAACTCACGAGGGCGCACACAAAGTCCACAATGTCAAAAAAGTCTCCGTCAACAAACAAAGCGAGTGAAAAAAGTAAAAAAAAATACGTTACGAACTCCACATTCTTAATTTAACTTGAGTCACTCTTACATCCCCACTTGAATTTAGGACCAAGGAACGTAGAACTACCCGCCCTCTCTGAGATTTACAAAGACATGGGAAAATAAGAGAAGCTGCAAACAAATTGTGGGGATCAAGTAAAACTGGTCAAGTGACACGGAAAGGGAGGCTAAAATAAGAAAGTCCCGTTTCTTGAGGCAATACAGTTGGTTTGGTATATGTGTGTGATACTTAGCCGATTTTGTCGGGGGCTTACCGTGACACGCCGTTTGCGGTACATTTACACGGTGTAGGGAAAACTGGCTTATTCTATTTGGCAAATTTTCATAATAAGGTTATTCGACGGAAAAAATTACGGCACATAACTTGTGAGGCGGGTAAAATTAAAATTACCAGCGAAATATGGACATTACAGTTCACGAAGCCCAAACATACGAGCATAAGCGTAAAGCCCAAAGACTATTAGAAAGAACTAAGAAGTTCATTTAGACAAAGAAATTGTAAAGAAAAAGTCGTACAAAATAAAATTATTGAAAGGTTTCAGTACTTAGACCTTCGGCAGTAATGTGCTACTCTAACTTAGACCTTTGGTTAGAAGATCGTAAGTTTCATTAACCATTACTGCTGTAGCAGACAAAAAATACTGTTGATAGAAATTCGCCGCAATTTAAGGCACAAACTCACATGGCTTAAGGTGCAGGATTCTGCCTATTAGTTAATTTTTACTTAACTTTAAGACAGTTATTACAAAAACCTCAAAATTAATAAAAAATAATAGAGCATGTTTGAGAAAATAAGTTTAGTAGTTTATCATGGTAGACTTTATTTTCAAAATTCTTACTTGAACTAATATCTAGCGTATTTTCGCTTTAACGTCGAATTAAGTACATCAAAGAATATGATTTTTTTAAATATGAACTTCCGTAAAGTAACGCCTGATTCAATCAACTAGACTTTATTTTTCTTTACACCACCTGGTACTTAGGCCTCCTTGCTGGTATAACGGAGTTTCATCCTGTCCTTTTATGCAGAGTTTATGAAACTCGGAGTTAACATGGCATAAATCTCACTGATATTGTGTTAACTCAAGGTTAGCTTCTAACTCTTGATGGAGCAAGACAATTTATCAGTTTAATCTCTGATGAACATTGCATACATGGCAGTACTTTCGCGATCCTGAAGTCTTCTGCAAGTGGCCTTTACTAACTACTATCTTTTTGATGTACACTATTTCATTTGTACAAGAAACAATTTCCTCATAATATAGCTAACTCTACCCCAACTAAAACCAGTTAACACAGAACCACCGAACTTTAATTTCCTTACGCGGCGGATCGATAAGAGAAAGCCCCTAATCTCTCCCTTATCAACTGTCATGTAAAAAAACTTAAGCATCCCCCTACCCCACACACGCACACCACCGTCGCTCATTATAAGGGTAACTAATCACTGAGCTGTGGAGAAAAAAACGGGATTTTTTTATTCATTAACCACCCTCTCTTCTTACGTCGCTGTCCTGAGGGACTGGAAAAGGCATGGAGTCGTTTAGTACAACTATTTAGTTCCAAATAGTGAAATGCTAACTATATGGGTTTATCCTTCTGCTATCTGAACATAAAATCTGTGAAAAAAAAATCTGTTTGACTTATATCCAAATAGCGCCCCGCGGTTTTACCTGCGGTTAAAAAGTAGATTATGATCTCCAAATTATAATCTATCTGTGCCAAATTTCATCCTTCAGACGTTCTGGAGTGATTTAGTAACAAAACTCCATCCATCTATCCAAACTTTCGCATTTATAATATAAGTGTGATAGTGTGCGTGTGATTAGTATTTTTGGTAAATATATACAGAGTGGTTAATTATACGTACGCATTCCAATTATAAATACTTACTTTTTATTTATATGTTTATGGCACCGTGACCGATTTCGGTTCATGATTTAATCTATATTGTTTTCAAAGTAAGCACAAACACTATTTTTATCCCAGAAATCTTCGCAGTTACCAAAGCTATCAAACTAGTTTGTCTAGGTATTATAAGGGTTATCATATCATAATTTACCAACTTTTAACAGAAGAATAAAGGTAAATAATTTATTTTTGACCAACAACATATTTCTTTTTGAAAATGAGAAAGGGCTTGGCCAACTTAGGGCTTTGTGCACACTAACTAACGAAAAGTTGCATCTCTCTCTCTCTCTCTCTCTCTCTCTCTCTCTCTCTCTCTCTCTCTCTCTCTCTCTCTTCATCATCCAAGACGAACAGATACGCATTACTATTCGCATGCCACGACTCGCAAGCGATTCGCGTCAGTCTGTTTGAAGCTTAAAGCGTACAGCAACCCTGGCCTTATAGTATGAGCATGCGAAATCCTTCTCGTCATTTTTTGTCGTATGAGAACGTGACAAGGCTACGTGTAAGCATGCGTCGGTCTGGGTAAAAAGAGTCGACACCGTTGTGGTGTTAGGTATGCTAGGCCTGCAGATGGTTACATATCAGAAGGCCGAAGTTTCATTGGGCGAATTTTACAACAATAAATAAACAAATAAAATCTAGACATTTTTCACGGTCGCCTGACCCCAAACTAAGCAAAGCTTATACTATGGCTGCCTGAGACTAATAAACATACATGTGTATTTTTTAAATACATGCGTACATAGATACAGACAAAGATCAAACACAAATGTTCACTAATACATTATTGTTATTATTATTTAGACCAACTAACTTCAGGCCAATCAAATTTAGGTATTGTAACCTATAGATGTTTAAACCATTCAGATGCTTAAACTTAGGTGTTACGTCCGTAAACATGCAAAAATTCGAACAATGAAACTTCAGCCCGCGATATGTATATGTAACCCTGCAGGTTTCCAAATTTCGTCTAACATTTTTGTACGGATGCTCCTCAGTTTTCCGTGTCCCATCTCTGCATACGGCGCACAGTGAGCGTATAAAGCCAAAATTTGCATATCTGCTCACTCACTAAGTGCAATAGCTTGTTTGTGCGCACTCCACATTCTTACTTACTTCCAAAACGTTCATTAGACATGTTTTTGTAATTGTTCTTTGAGTATGCAGAGTCAATGGGTATTTGCATTAGGAGGTCGTTCGCATAGGTAAGGTAATATTGACTTAGCGGGATTTACCTGAAACTGTGCTGGGAGTCGCTTACTTATTTATGTTACTACTAGCTGGGCCCCGCGGTTTCACCCGCGGTTAAAAAGTATCCTTTGTGCTATTCTAGACTATAATCTATCTCTGTGCCAAATTTCATCCAGATCTGTTCGGCCGTTTTGGCGTGAAAGAGTAACAAACATCCATCCATCCATACATACAAACTTTCGCGTCTATAATATTAGTAGGACAAGCGCTGTTTTGCGATTTCATCTCATTTCCTACAAGAATCGGTGTTTGTAGCCTATCTGATAATCCAGAATACACGCTACCTCTATACCAAATTTCATTAAAATTTGATAAGGCATTTCAGCGTGCAAAAATTAGCAAAAAGAAAACAGATTTACTCAGTCCCAATCTTTCGCATTTTTATTAATAGAATGTGATACTAATTTAACTGTGGGTCACAAACATTGGAGAATTAAAAAAATATCATAACATATCCAAAGAAAAATATTAAGGCATGTGCTTAAGTTTTTAAGAGAATAGAAAATCTGAAATGTATCATAAATGTGTCCTAGAAAGCTCTCAGCAATGTGCCATAAAATAATTTTCCATGTAAGTGATTTATTTAGTCTCAACTTGACCTTTGCCGATTCCATTAGGAGCATATCTTTTCCAAATTCCCACCTCTAAAACCAATAACGAATCATACCAGACCCAGCGTAGGTGTTGAAAAAGGACGATACTTTACAGAATTCAAATCAGAATGAGAATCCGTACAAAGGCGGGATATAGGGCGGCGTCAAACAAACGCCTTTCTTAAAGCATCGCCTAATTTCAATATCCGAACGGCGACCGTTCGAAATCTCTCCTCAGAGAATAAATTACTCCGTCTATTCAATATTTCATCAGAGCAAGAGGCCGACTCTGAATATTCAAAACTAGAGGCGACACGTAAAGGCACGCGCGAGCCATTTTTCGCGCCTATCATCTTGGTAACAAAACGCACTGGTAATTACCCCCTCCCTTCACCTTCCCACCCCCCTCCCATTACCCCCGCGGGGGGAAGGGGGCCGCCCAGTGACAATTATTGATCAAAAATTCTCTCTCTTCTTTCGCAAAAGAAAACTTGGACGGGTTATGTGTCAACCGATATAGTTTGATCGTTGTAATTAGATATTTTTGTTAATTATACTAAAATGTTATAAATTATTTTATTTTTGTGCATTGTTCTAGTTAAAATAAACTACTGTCAGATTTAACATTATAATTTGAAGAATCGAAACGTTTTATCGGTTTATTATCCATTGAGTGTTTATAAAGATCACTTACTTTATCCCGAAACATGAATGAGAAGAAAAGTTTTAAACCGGTTTCTAACCATAATTTTCTTTCAAAGCACCTCAGTAATATCATCTCCGAAAAAGTACACTTTAAAACCTAAAACAAGAAAACAAAATTACGCAATTATCATACGGATATTGTCAATTGTACGGGTTTTATTCACATATTCTATATTTTCTTATGTCACAAAGGTGTGTTTGTTTGTTACTTCCTTACGCCCAATCAGATGAAATTTGTATGAAGGTAGCTTACACCCTAAATTATACACACATATTACACATAGGCTACTTCTTAACCGCACCCGGCTGATACCATGAAGCGCAGCTCTTGTAATTTACAAACGTCAATAACACCCGCAAAATTACCACAAACTAACGAATTGTGTGAAAATTTGTGCGAAAACAAGGAAGCTAACGCCTTACTACAGTACGCAGAACAAACAGCCGATGTTTTTGTTTTAATCTTGTTTATTTTTGGGGACTTTTGTTTACAACATGTCCGTCCCATTGTATTAACAAAACTATTAATTACGTAATGGAAACAGAGAAAACATTGCAAAGAAAGTAAAACATAAGTAAAGAATCACTTGAGGTGACTCACACATTTGAGCAGATCTTTGGTCGCATCGGAGCCAGGTTCCGCTAATACAGCCGATGATGAAAATCGAAACACATAAAAGCCAAAACAAGAAAATAGGGCACATCCTTCCAAGTACCAAGACTTTTCGAGCGCAGTAGACGCGGCCGCCTCGGCATATTAATTGCACGCGGTCCTACCGGCGGGAGGCAAGACATGGGGAGGCGAGGTCAACCGTCGCGCGCCATTGTTTTGTGCGTGCGACTGTACCCGGGTAGATTTATCTTTACGTATTTACATCGACTTGTACTTTAGCTTTAGAAGAAAAAAGTTTAGGTTTTCGTATTTAGAAAACTGATGATTTTGGTTTGGTGAGTGGTTGTTGCTATTGGTAGATTGATCAGTCAATAGTGATATTTTTGATAACTCCGTGTAAAGTAATTATGAAACATTGTGACAAAAATAAATGTACGATCGTTAATATTTTAACAACAAAAAAATAAGATCTAAATCAGTTTTTAAATCTTTGAAACTAATAGCTGCGTCAATTTTCTTACATTTGAGGTGCGAGCACAGACATTTACACTGACGTTTCAAATCGAAAAAATCGGTAATTTCGATACAAATTCATCAATTTGGTCGAATTGGAACGTCAGTTTAAACTCAGTGCTCGCACTCTTGGTATACTTAAATAACTCTTTTGTCTGAATTCATCTGATTGAATCTACTATTCAGCTTTTTAGCAACAGTAAAATTAACAAAGATACTTCAGAAGCCTCTGGTTCAAAACGTTCAATTCTCGATACAAGCATTCCCTTACGTTTAATTACCAAAACGTCTACACTCTAGTAATTAAGTAAGTGTATAGCACAATCTTAAGTAAAAAACTTTACAGCCTAACGATAACATTTGTTATGAAAATATCAACTGATATTAGAAACTAAATCAAACTCTTATCACGGATAGGTCTATAAACTTTGACACACCAACACTATCAAAATTATTTAGTAACACGTCGCAAAATAAATAAATAAATAAATTTGTCTAATAGTAGCTCCCGAATCTTTTAGTTGTGAAGTTATCAAGCATAGTTACTGCTACAGTTTACTAAATCTTACTAACAACCAACAGCATACAAAAAAGTTTGTTCAAGTTATAGATCTAGCAAAATAAAAAATACTTACCTACTAGTAGTAAATCCAATTCAATGTTAACGAATCATAAAAGAACCACGTAACATAAACAAAACGATACTAAACGTCAATAATAATGAAAACAGGCCATTCTATAAGCAGTAATTGGTCTTTGTTTGATTTATTTAATAAGACTACAAGAAGCAGTTTCTCTTAGTAACTGTCAGGCAAATGTAAGTCAGATTTAATCTAACCACCTGCGAGCGCATTTTAATAATCCTTTGATCCTGGATCTGACTGTAGACTTCATCCGTTATCAGATCAATATGGACTGCAATCTTATATCAGTCTCTTACTCTTATATTCTAGTCTCTTACGTTAGTCTCGTCATATTCTAGTCTAATGTATTCGTATTCATATTCATCCAATAATCTGTGGAGCGGATTGTTTTCCCTCGGAGATTATGCAGAAAGCTTGCACTCCTAATGCAGCGCAGCGCATAAAACGGAATCGGAAAACCGATCGGTTCTCATCGCTTCCTTCGATTTTCCGCTCTGTCCATTATTGTGTTTGTGAGCAACATGCATGTAAATCATTCAATCCGCGACGCACACACAAACATAGCCCGTCCCGGTCACACCCACACCGACCCACACCCACGAGAAAGGATACGAACAATCCACGGTGTTAATTTACGTACAGTTGGCAATTATAATTTTCGTATTCGTGTCCGTCCCTCTCTTTCCCGATATTTTTTATTGTCTGTCTCAGTTCGGGGTGGGGGTTAAGATAAGCGGCGAAGACGCGCGAGATATGTAGAATTTTTTAATAAAAACCGCGCTTCTGTGTGCGCTAAGTGATATGGCTTGTTCTTTTTAATTTCGTTGCGAATGCGAGCGGAGTCTAGAGATCATCTATCAGGCTTTTTTTTTTGTTTTTTCCTCCGTCTACAGTCGGCGTTATGAAGATTTCGCATGGGATATGAATATTGATTGTTGCGCTGCCGACTAATGAAAGCTTGATTGGTGTACGCCGGTGATGTGTAACGAACTCACCGGGGAATACGGGGGGATGTAAAAAGGTTTTTCTCTATAGTTGGAGCTTTTTGTCGAGAATGTTTTGCGTTTTAATTGAGTATCGAGCGTAAATTGTACGCGAGATTTGCTCGAGATTTGTTATGAATTATTTATGAGGGTAGCATTTGGGCTGCAGTGGACGTTAAGTAATCTCAAATTATTTCTTAAAGCTCTCATAAAAATATTCGCAGACGTTTGGTAGAGAAAAAAATGCGTAGTGTTTTCGTAGCCACGCTACATACATGTTCGTAGCCGTCTACACACGTGTAGAAGACATCAACGCGCGCTCACATGCTACGAAGATTTTTATCGTAAGAACTTGTGTAGTATCTACTAACTGCTATTATGTTTGGGCGTTTTACTTTAATGTACTTACGTATTCATATTTCAATCTTTATTAATGTGTGTATTTAAGATGGTACTTTTAGAAGTAGGTTTATTGCCATTGCTCAGCCTATTTGCTGAACTGAAATGATTATTACAAAGTTTTACAGTGAACGACTGAAGTCTAAGGTACAATTTCTTGTAAGTTTAATTTGAAAGCATAATTTAGTTTGCAGTTTCACTTCAGGCCTATCAAAAGGAAGTTCGTTCAAACCTTTATGAGTAAAAATTAAATTTGTTCTTCATTACTTAATGTCTTATAAAAGTTTAATTTTCACGGCGTCTTGGACAAGTTTCAGGAGCAAGCACATTTTCAGTAATAGAAATAGAACTTAATGTTAGTTAGTAATTTTGGAGGCGGGAAGTTATGTATTCATAGGCTCCGATCTAAACTTTGACTTGTAATTTCTGGAAGATTTTTTAAACATTTTCCTTCGAAGAGTTGGGACCAAGAGAGTTTCTTAAGTACTTTTTTGTGTGTTTATTCTGATATGCTTTTGATATGTAGAACTGCAGTGTTCATATCTTCTGCTTATCAGACGCTCTATGTAACAGTACCAAAATCTTTTCTTAATATATTCTTTAGTATTTGACACGATAGTGACTTGTTACTATTGGCAGTCTTGTTCTTAGAATCAAAATTATTTACTCACTAATGTGTGTTATAAGTAAACAAATTGCAATTAAAAGAAAATGTCAGCCAAAACTATAAGCAATCGAACATATCGAACAATCGAACTATATACAGTCGTAACAACAGGCATACCGATAGATGAACATAGTTGAGCTAAAAGTGTTTCTTAGTTAACGCAATTCGTAATTCTAAAACTGCTACTGCTTAGTAACGCTTCCTAAGTTTTCTAAACTGCAGTCCATCATCTATGAAACTGAATTACGCTCCAAAACTCACCGCAGACGAAACTCAATCTCTGGATTACCACCAGTCAATGACATGGTCAAGTATGTGTTTCTTGTTAACGTCACGCACTGGCGCATCCCACTCGTCCTCCCGAGTACCGAGGTACCAGGCCGTAACGCGTGACTTGCAGAACCTGCCACCGTCCGGCAGCCGCGCGTGAAGGAACGACCAATTGGTAACGCTCAGACATATTACTTAGCCCGCACTCCAAACTGCACCTAAAAACGAACAAGTAAAAGTCGCTTTTGAATCGATCGGCGTAGATCACCGCTTCGGAAACGAGTTAAGCAAATAACAATCATAAAATAAAGACTTGTAGGTGTATTTTGCGGTAACAACGTTAGTGTTGGTGAGTGTTCGAAGACGACGTTCTGGTCTGTGTCCGAGACGAATCGTCTTCCGGAGTAAGACGTGATTTCTTGAAGAAAGTCTCGAATCAATGGAACGCAGTGGACATTGGCCCCCGATTGTATTGGCTTTGGGCCAGTAAATGTTATTAGAATGACCGCGATGAGTCAAAACATTGTGTTTGATGTAAGAAATATGTTAAAGAAAGTTACATGTATGAAATAGGAATAAGATGCAATTTTAACTTTGGACGCACTGTATAGCTTTATCGTTCGTACAATGCTGGACTGTAAATGTTGGTGCCTACAGGCTCGATTGTCATTCTTAGTAAGTTCAAGGGTTAATGGAAACATAGCTAGGTCGTAGCGTAAGTGAGCTAGGTGGTACCTTGATTTCCTATACTCATAAAAATAGCTTTGGACGTTGTGCACTACCTTCAGCTCAAGTATTTACGTAATCAATATCTATGGCTAGGCTAGGCTAGGCTATTGGCCTCGCAGTGGTACATTGTTCTTTCCGATAGTGTTTTTTTCGTTGCTTCACTGCTAACTTTTTTACCTACACATATCATTGGTCAAAGTTTGATTAAGTTTAGGAGTTAAAAAAAGATATTTCTATTATTTTAAGCCGTAGTTTTTTGCTAAAGAAAACTTGCTTAACTTTTTACTAAAATAGCTTTTTTTCTGGCCCCATCTTGTTAACCAACAGCGATCTGTGAGATTCCGTGAATTGAAATTTCTTTACCGTTCAAGACAAAATCTATTCATAATAGGCTTTTATTGATACTTTAATACAAAAATAAAAATGTCACCGTCAACTTTTCTCGTTTATTTTTCAATACTTCTACTTATCTTGTAAATTACCGGAAAATGTTGTGATGGACCTTCTTTGCCTTTTGAAAAATCAGTAAAAATGGACACCCTTTTGTGAGAGGCAGGTAAATTATAAAGAGACAATTTTTATTTTTTCAAATGAATATTGAGAGGTAAGGACGCCGGCGAACTGTCACGAATAATTACATAAATGATGATAGAAGAGAAATGAAAGGAAATCGTATTGGGTTGGGTTTATTTACCAGCAGCGCTTTCTAGAGCAGCCACTAGATTATGAAATTTCACAATTATATTTAGAAAAAGTAATGTAAAGGGGAAATACAATACAATACAACAACTCTTGATTACAAAACCATACACAAAATAGATGATTACAAACTTGATTGATTTTAATGATTTTGATTTTGACTTGATTACAAACTATACACAATATCGGTACATAAATTAATTACAATAAATAAACTAAGCTTTTAAAAGGTGGTCTTATTGTTAAAAGCGATCTCTTCCAGGCAACCTTCACGGACAGGAATTTATAAATAAATAACATAAGAGACCTTAAATGCTAACAAAAATAACGATTTTGTCAATTAATAATTATTTTTTTATAGTTTAGTTTAGTATAGTTATTCTTTCTTGTTGGTTCTTTTAACGTTTGACCGACGAAAGGTCTCAAAGTCTACTGGGACAAATCGACAGTTTTTCCGAATTTGTTTGTATGACAATAACCTGAATGTTGCTTATCTGATTTTCATTAAAATTTTGTAGTCATGCAAATAGTTTAATTCAAATACGGTTTTTAAGTTTAAATATGCAGAACCAGTCCTAGACTTATGGAGGTATATCTGGAGAGAGTCTTGAGGTCTCAATTCAAGGCGTATTACTAGTGATATGTTCTTGTCAGTATTTGAGCTGACAGTCGTGCTGCCAACAATGTAATCGATACAAAAACGAATAAAAAAGTAGAGCTTATTTCTATTTAATCAAGATACGTACACATCAAACGCATATTGTTTTGATAACCCTCCCCCTTGTTTTAAACTCGGTCAAATACTAAGGTCTTCACATCATTTAGTTGTCAGTTTACATATACAGTAAAAAATGGAAGTTAAATAAAAACGACTGAACATAATCCCCTTACTTCTATACGCTCTACGACTGAGCAAGCGTTAGCAAGCGAAGCGTCTATACTGCAGCTTGGACAAAAATGCTTTCGTATGTCCGAATTCTGTCCGGATCTCTGTCTTCTTCTACAGGTCGCATTTCTTAACCGATTTTCTTTTTTTTTTTTTTTGAATTGGTACGTGTTCCTGTTTCTTTTTGTGTTTGTTAAATCCGTACTCACTAGTTTTACTCGACTAACATCTTAGTTCGAGCATTGGGATACTCTGAAAACTAGCTCTGCGTAGGCTGGCCAGCCTCCGCAGTACATTGCTGAGAGTATCCCAATTGCCAACTAAAATTGTTGCTTGTTATTTATTTTTGTTTAGTGATTTGTCTTTTTTATTTTTTTAGTTTTGGCAATAAATACCTTTTTATTATTAATTTATGTATTTATTGCGGAAAAAATCATATCTCTGCAATTTTGACAAAAATAAAAAAACAAAAAAACTATGTAGAATTATCGAACCTGCTCACAAAATTTCACGAGAATCAGTTTAGGAACGCAACCTGTAGAGGAGCACAGACGTCGGCCGCGAGGTCTACGCCTCACAAAGCCACCATAGTGACATATTTGTCATACATCACATAAAGACATTTGCTGTAAAACAAATATGTCATCTTAATGGCTGTCCCCCGAATCAAGCTATGTTTAACGAACTACGAGTATAGTTAACGTGAGTAAACTTAAACAAAAGTCAATTTCTAATTTTTTATTATAAAAAACGCACGTGATAAAAACAAAGTTAGCATTAAACCCATACAAAAAAAGTTACCGTTCTAATTCCAAACCAAAAGAGTTACGTTCCAATTTTAAATCAATAAAATTACTCAACGGGCAATTTTATTTTTAAAAGTGCAAAGTGCCAGTAACCTCTCCTTTAATTTCAATAGTGGGTTCGCGGCTCAAGGTCATCGCCCGAGAGACGGAGGGGACACTTTTACGATCAGCTGATATCTGCCCTACTGCCGTTATAACATAGACTATAACAGGCATTTTATTACGAATAGATACAAAATAGTAAATAAATTTAAAATTTGAAAAACCCCTGACAGCGATTTTCATCAACACCAATTTTCATCAAACATGTTATAGCTAAGAACACTCCTAACTAAAAAATAAAATAAAAAAACAAAATTGGTTCATCCGTTCGGGAGCTACGTTACTTGTTCTTCTGAGTAGAGGCTCTTTATCCGAACAAGCCGGTCGAGTCTATTTAAATAACTTTGATACCTAAATTGAATAAAAACATTTTGACTTTGACTTTGACTATGCCACAGAAAGACACACACACATACTTACATACATACTATACAAACTTATAACACCCCGTCGTTTTTGCGTCGGGGGTTAAAAAGCAGAGCTTAAAAAACTGACTTCCCGTCATCCATGTAAAAATGTTTTAGACTTTTGTTTTTATTTAAAAAATTGCTTGACCGATTTTGATAAAATTTATATGGGACTAGCTCTAAAGTATGATCTACCAAACAAAAAAGGATCATTAAAATCGATTCATAATTGAGGGAGTAATCGCGTAACAAACATTTTTTTAACACACAGACGAATTGAGAACCTACTCCTTTTTTGAAGTCGGTTAAAAATAGAGTACAGTGACAGTCCGGATCGGCTACTTTACAGTCAGTTTCGTATGAAAAGCCAACTTGACTGCCTCTGTCGCTCACTTGCTGGGGAACCTGCATTCTGGGCTTGGGGGCGTGGGTTCGAACACACACTTTGCCAAAGTGTGTGTTCCCTGACTTTTATAATCTTCAAGTCTCGAGTGAATCGGTTACTTACAGACAAGCGTGCCGTTACAGACAATAATGCCAGTGATGCGGCCTACGATGGACGTAGGCCGCATCACTGGCATTATCTTCAGGGATGTTGGCGGCCAAACGCAACCCTCTTAAGTTATAAAAAAAAACTTTTATTTTTAACTTTTTATTTACTTATTTAATGAATTATGTGACATATTCTTTGAATTGCGCGAGGGAAGCCAATAACTGAAGCCTTTGAAGGAATTAAAGCTGCTACAAAATTAAGGTTACATAACATAGTTTGTTTGTGATATAGCTATTTTTTATTTATTTTTTTATCAAGTCAGCAAAATCTGACGAGCATATTATTATTTACAGCTTCGAGATTTGCATTTGATTTTTACGACGCTCTCGTGGCAGATTAAAGTTTGCTTAGTTACGTGTAAATCTTGTGCTATGAATATTATTTATTTTAATGTTGTATTTTAGTGCCTTTTTATGTCAGCTTCGGCGATAGTTGAATTTATTAGATGGATAGACACGCGTCGTTGGTTTTTAGCTTTTTCTAGTAAGTTCTAATAGGCTGCGAGATTACCTTTAAGTAATAAATAATAATAATATTTTTTTATTTCAAAAACTACATGGTAAAGATAGAAACTATTAGATACAATTATTTTTTTAAGAACAATAAAAGAATTTTGCCTGAACTAGGTAGTCCTGTTTATCAGGCGATAACTACGGCAAAAACTTAACTTTAAAATAATCATTGCATACTCACATATTCTAATTCAATAAAATTCTAATTAATTTAAAACTATAAAATAAACTTACTGTAAATTTAAAATTAAACATACAAATTAAACACAAACAAATAACAACTTCTCTGTATCTTCGTAGGACATATTTTGGAGAGCTTCTTTAACAGTTTGCTTACATTTAACATAAGGAAGGGAAAATAATTGCCCGAGAGAATTAAGTCTATTGTAAAGAAGCGGACCTAAAAACATGAACAAATTTCACCTTTTTTTCACAATTTTCATCTTTATATGATCACATCATATTATCACATTAGTCAAGCTACGCTGTAAGCGCTGCATCGGGCGGCCTAGAATTAGCAGGCTATCAGGCTAGCACTGATGTCATAGTTTCTAGGCCACCCGATGGCCTCTGACATGGCTTGACGATTGTTGTCATAGAACAAACAACCGGGGCCTACAATTTAACGAGTCATCCGAGCCCAGGCAGCGCTCAGATGTAAATGCCATAGCTTATATTCATCTTATATTATTAATATTCATTTATTTCGTAAGTACTATTAACATGTCAAGGTATTATAATATATATAGTAATATTTATACTATTTGGTATACATTAAATATAATGGTAATAATAAAAATAATATTAAAGTGAGTCATTGTACAGTTGTACACTATCCCCGTTTTTTACAATTCAAGCTCAATAATTTAAGCCTACATAATTTAAGCTTACAAATAAAGCCATGTCCACCAGTTAAAACTTACAAAGCTATATTATTGTGTAATTCGTAAACAAGTGTGTTTTACAACCTTCTGCCCTTTGACGAACGCAATACGGTGGTAACAGCCTCAACTTTTGTTGCGTATTATTTTTAAAAAGTTTGGAACACTACCAGTTGCACTCGAAGTTTGCTCGATAAAAAAGGTATAAAACCGCGAGCTTGGTCAGAGGGCAGTGGGGAGGAGCGGTCATCTCCCCCCAACTCCCCAATCTCCCCTTTTTATCTCCGCAAGTCAAGGGCGCGTGGGGCAGGTCCACCGGCCGCCGGCTATTGACATTCTGTTTTCAAATTTTTACCTACTTTTTTCCATTGTCCGTAACTTTTTAATACAGGGGTCGACGAACTGAGTGGCCAGTGAGTGCGCCTATTAAATTGAGTGTTTGCGAATCCGGCTGCTTGAATTTGGAACTGTGTGCTGTGTATTGGAGAGGTTTGACACATCCGGTTTCGGTAATCTTTTCTCGGAGTAAAACTTTTGTGGTTGCGGTTAATTTTTTCCGCAAAAAGTCGGTTTGAGCTTTTTTGTTACTCCTGTGTTTGTTGTCCTTTGACTGAGCACGTTTCTGTATTTGCTATCAGCAGAAATTGATCCTATCAGCTGCTATTTAATAGTAATACCGAACATACAAATATATGTTTTGAAATCTCAAATTTCAAAATCAATTATAGGTACTTGCTTCATATAATAATTGTTTTAAACTAAGTCATCTTCCTAAACCCAACTGTAAATATCCCAACCAATATTATAAAATGTGAAAGGAAGTTCATTTGTTCGTTTGTTTGTTACGCATTCAGACCTTAACTACTCAACCGATCATCTCAAAATTTGCATAGACGTTGCCAGGGGTACAGAAAAAGACAGCAGGGTAATACCGAGGGGTGCAAACAAATAGTAGCAGACATCAGGAAAAGATGACGCGGAACAGAAGACCTACATTCAACAGTCGATGGAAGACGATTGATGATGATGAAGTCCATTCAACAAATAGAGTCAACTGGGGCAAATGCGTCTGTGAGACAATACAATACAATACAAAAACTCTTTATTGACACCAATTATAAATAAATCTAAACTAAACACGCAAAAATTAAGGCACAATGGGCGGTCTCTTCCAGACTACCTTTGGATGGAATAAAAACATTATGATTTAGCATTGATGATTGCGTCTTTCAAGATTTACTGACAAACCCTACACAAATAAGCGCCAACTACATCCTTCTTCTATCTTTAGTTGCAATAATCTGTACAAGATGGCGTTAGTTGCTGATTTGTGAAGGGTTTGTCAGTAATTCTCGAAAGACGCAATTGCCCCATAGACGTATTTGCCCCGGTTTACATGTGTCAGTACATTTCATCAGCCCAAGGGTTGTTAGAAAGTGTGAAATGGCCCGACAATGCATGTCACTGTTACCATCATTGTGTCGTTATCCACCATCAAGCTGATATCTGCCATCTTACACAACTTAATACTAACAGTATCGATGTATTACCATCTGTTAGACTTGTTACTTTAATAGCTGAAAGTCAGGAATTTGAGAAAACGTCCAGTTATTTTTAACTACGACGGGGTACTATAAGTTTGACGTGTCTGTGTGTGTGTTTGTTTGTCTGTCTGTGGCAGCGTAGCTTCCGAACGGATGAACCGCTTTTAATTTTGTTTTTTTTTTTTATTTGCAATGTGAATTCGTTGGGAGTGTTCTTAGCTATATTTGATGAAAAAAGGTGTTGATGAAAAGCTGTATCGAGGGTTTATAATTCTTGTTTGCTAAGTAAATACCGTTGGTTTAGTCCGTATTTAACCAGGTAGAATAAAATGTCTTCTAAGTTGGTGTCAAAAGAAAGTTATCAACCGATCCATCGAATTTTGAATTCTAATCTTATTGGAAACCAAACATACTGACCAAATAAAGAGCCTTTGCTGTTTGTATCGATTTAAAGACTAACAAAAAAAGCAGACAAAAAACCAGATCAAAAAAAGTTAGAAAACCCTAAAGAAGAGAGCCTGGGAGAGATTACTTTTAGTGATAAGGCCGCCAGTTGTTACACTATATAATAAGTTTTATTTTAATTTTACTCTAGTTGTTTTGATATTTTGTGGTCTGAACAATAAAGTCAAAGTCAAAGTCAAAATGTTTTTATTCAATTTAGGTATCAAAGATACACTTATGAACGTCAAAGTTATTTAAATTGACTCGACCGCCTTGTTCGGACAAAAAGCCTCTACTCAGAAGAACAGGCAAGAAACTGAGGGGCATTATTTTTTCAAAGAATAAATAAATTACAGTCTCACAAATTTTGGCTTACAACTAGGTAATATCTATAAATACTAGTGGCTACTTGGCGGAAGTGGAAGGCTCCAGACATCTTTATCTTCTAAATAATTCTTAACCTTATAATATCCTCTATTCATTAATGTAGTTTTTACATGTGATTTGAATTTTCCCTCGGTGAGCCCTGTTATATTTTTCGGGATTTTATTGTAAAAACTAACGCAGTTGCCTAAAAATGACTTTTTTGACTTAGTCAGTCTAAATCTCTGTACAGCTATCCTATCCTTATTTCTAGTGTTATAATTGTGATAGTCACTGTTCAATTTAAATTTATGTAGATTTTAATAAAGAGTTTATCTATCTATCTACATATATACTCGTATATAAAGAAGAAAACGCCATGCGCATAATCAAAAGTGACTGAAGCCTGAAACTTAGTTGTCTCTTTCCGCTTACTACCAAAAAGACTCAATTCTTACTCCACCAGCGACTCACCAACATATCGCCACAAAAACTACCAAACTCTTGAGTGACAGGGCCGCCTTACAATCGACATCCATCGATAAGGCACAAAGCGGCCGCCATCGCTTCGCATTGACAAGCGAGCCGAGCCGATGGCTGGAGCGTGTGCTATGTGTGAATGTTATCAAAGATCGAGATGTTACGTCGAAGCCATTCGATTATTAGGTTCTGGGATTGGGAAGAGTTGGATTTAATCGATTTTTCTTTTGTATCGTACTAGCTGCGCCCCGCGGTTCCACCCGCAGTCCCATAGGAACCATTTATTTTTTCGCGATAAAAAGTACCCTATGTCCTTTTCTGTACCCCAGAAAACATGTATGCGAAATTTCAAGACGATTGGTTGAGTAATTGAGACGTAAAAGAGTTACAAACAAACAAACAAACGAACAAACTCACTTTCGCATTTATAATATTAGTTAGTATAAGTAGAGTAGTTGCTCTATTGATAGTCTTGCTTCATTTTCGTTGGCTTACAAATATTTATGTATCATTTCTAGGTTTAGTGTAAGAGATTGGCTCGCCGTTTGTCACATTAGAAACTGAATATCGTCCAGCGAAGTGTGGGTGTTGTACACCTCTGCCAGCCCCCTCGGGGGAAAGGCGTGACGATATGTTATGTGTTAGAGATTTTAGACATGTTAAGATTTTAGACACGGAGCAGTGTTTAATGTAATTTTGATATTTTGTTTCAATAATGAAATGTTTTTGTCAAGAAATGGATACAAAGTTTGTCGGCACCCCTAGGCAATGTTTTGTCTCTTCATGAGTAGATATAACCATCTATGGAGCAGTTAACTCGTCCAAAATACTAGACCAAAGGGCTGTCAGTTTCTCAAACTCTGTGTGACGTCTAGCTATAGGAGTTATCAACAAATTCTGATTTCACAAACTCATATTTCTAAACTCACAAGATCACATTCTTAAAACACACCAAATCTTTGTATGTTAAACTTTAACCTTATCTTTGCATAACATATCGTCTCGCCTTTCCCCCGAGGGGGCAGGCAGAGGTGTAATCCAACACCCACACTTTGCCGGACGATATTCAGTCCCAAATGTGACAGGAGGCGAGCCCGTCGCCATACACCGGCCTCCAGTCATGTAGCAGATGACATACAATACGCACATATGTTCACACAATGAACAAATTGGTGCGTGCCGTCGGCTGGGTTCGAACCCGGCTAGAAAGGTGGGCCATCGTCTTCCTTGCCAACCCTATCTTTGACTACACAAAAAGCAAAGCGATTCTTAATTCTCTAGTTTCCATTTTCCTTGTTTAGACTATTATTTTGCTTAGCTACATTTAATTAGCGCGAATCCTAACGGTATTGTCTTTCGGATTCCGAAAACTCCATTGGGAATACCTAAACTGACATGCAATTGCAGGATTTTCTGAAAACTCAAAGAATAGACTAAGTTGCTGCACTGATTATAATGACAAAAACGATAGTAGGACCTTTGTTTGGTAGATTTGAAACGGTCAAACACGATTAGACGCTAGATTAAGTGTAGGTAAAATTAGTGTTCGGAGTTTACTCAAAAAATTAAATACCACTTTAGGAATTGGATACCTAACATTGTTAAAGTCGCTGTTTAAAAGTCCGACGACCACTTTAGACTAACTTCGCATTGGCTTAAGGTTTTCCATAGCCATTTCGTCTAGAAGAAGATGACGAGCGAAGAGAGCAAGTAAAGATACTGACGAACCTTTAAAGTTACCTACAGAGTGACAAAGTGGAATTTAATTTTTATTTATGACTTTTGCACTTCTCTTATCATTCTTAAATAACTAAGAATGTCCCTTGTATTATCGATTCATTAATAAGCTAATGATGTAGACAACCACCCTATGTAAAGGGGTTTTTGATTTGCTTTGTCTATCTATTGAATAAATCAGTCAAAAATGACCCTTACAAATGCGGAAATTTTTCATAGCTCTATTTTCTCTTGAGAACGTTTTTTAAAAAAACCAAGAACATAAGCGCGGAGATATTCAGGTTGCCTGGAAGAGATCGCTTTGAGCGATAAGGCCGCCCATTAAAAACTTAGTTAAGCCTTATTTAAGTACTATTGTAATTATTTTATGTTTTTAATAAAGAGTTGTTGTTGTTGTTGTTGTTGTTGTTGTTGATATTGTTTATTTAATTGTACATGCTAAATTTCATCATAATCTGATAAATTGTTTTCAAGAAATTTAAGAAGCGTTTGTATGGAATTTCAGAGCGTCGCGGCCCTCTTAAAAGCTAGGTTTTGGTGCTTATTTCCTCTTCTTTTCTTTAGCCTTCTTTGGTAAGTAATCCATACCAATTATAAAACTGAAAGTAGCTCTGTCTGTCTGTCTGTTTGTAGGCTCTTCACGGCAAAAGGCCTAAACGGATCTAAATGAAATTTGATAATCGTCACACCTAATTTAATAATTAGTTACAGTAAATCACAAGAAAGGTTTTTGGATACTATTTTCTGGATAAATCCGAACTAAATCGCGGGTAGCACCTGTAATATGTATAAATAGTCAGCAAATGAATCTTATGGCAATGGTATAAAAAGATATAATCATTACTACAACTAGTAAACTTTACTAGTACGAAGATCTTTACAGTTGTTTCAGAACATATCGTCACGCCTTTCCCCCGAAGGGACTGGCAGAAGTGTAATACAACACCCACACTTCTCCGGACGATATTCAGCCCGTCAGCCAGTCATGTTGCAGATGACATACAATACGCACATAAATGCTCACACAATGAACAAATTGGTGCGTGCTGTCGGCTGGGTTCCAACCCGCTTCCTCTGGCTTAAGAGGCGGACCTTCTCCCAACTAGGCTGCCATCGCTTTAGTTGTTTTAGAATGTCTCGATAATCAGTGTGACCAATGATAGTTAACGTTAACGTTTTCATTTGGCTCCATACATTTAACTTAGAACCTGAACGTAACCATGGGTGCTTTATTGAAATGCGTAGAGCCAAACGAAAACGAATAAGCCTATCAAAACTATACTTAGCCTACTATGATGGCGTTTATCCGAGTTCACATCTAAAACAGCAGCTTCGCTCACAAAACAAACGAGCCGAATACCGTCATTTGAAGTAGTTCTAAAATGAAAACCGCCAGCTAGTTTTAAAGTAAACAAACTGGCGCTACTAGATACAAAAACTATTTTTCCGGCGAGTTCTTTGACCCGCGGCGCGTGCGACCAACTGACATATCTGCCAGTCATGTCATAATCATAATGGCGGATGATACAAAGGCAAATCGAATCTCGGAGATATCTCGCAGGATTACTTTACACAATTATGTTACTGTTAGTGATGCGTGGTGTAATGAACTCGAAACGGTCTAACACTGCTCGATAATGGTCCGGAATGACTTCGTTTTGAGATAAGAGTCTGTTCTCGGGCATTTGGGCGATGTCGGCATGTAGGTACCTTCAGCGACATGACTTGTCCAGTTGACTTCAGCGACAAGAGTACGTGCTGGTCAAAAGTTTTTCAGGCGAGGTGATTATTACTTACTATTATTATTTTGTATAATAATAGCTATACATAATATTTAACTATTTTTACTATACTTATCTGTATTATGACATTAATGAATTATTTTAATTTGACATAATTATCAATTATTATTGTTCTGACATACGTTTTCAATTATAAATATTCAACTGTGACGTGTAACTATTGGAGTTATCAATAAATTCTGATTTCTGATACCACTTCTAAAATTATTTTTAACGCAATTGGCTTAGCTTAGCTTAGACCAAATAAAAAAATAAATTCTCTTTTGTTGATTTTTTACACCATTTAGCGACGAGACTTCTTACTAATCGACTTTAGAGTGTTTAAAACATTAATTATTAGAATTTATTTTTTTCATTAAGTAGATTTTTTAATTATTTAACTACGTGATTTTGCAAAAATTTAAAGTAATACCTATTTCGTAAGTAGGTACATGTTAACCATAAAAAAAAATTAGTATGATTTTTTTTCAAAATAATAATAATAATAATAATAATAATCATTTATTTCAGACCATGTCCATATTTAAAATTCATTCACACATCTACAATTAAATTCAAATTAAATGCTATTAAAATGAAAAATTAAAGTTAAAAAAATAAATATAAATATTTTGATTTGGTACTTACATGTCAATCTTAGATGTCAAACAATAAAAAATATGTCACGAATATAAAGTAAAATAAAAATTGAAAAATTAAATTGAATTAAATGTCAAAATTACTTATTAATGTGAAAATGTCAGATCTAATTATTTATGATTAACATGCAACTCAACCGCATGATGTAAGAAAGGACAGTCAGCTCGCCCTGCAACAACGCGCAGGATACTGTTGGTGCTGCCCCGGACACGGCTCAGCATGGAGGCTGCCCGCTTGCGCATGATGGCATGAAAGCCATCCACCCGGGCGTCGGCGAACATGCCCGACGCACTGCAGCGCCAAGGCAGCCCCAGCAGCATCCTGAACGCGTTGTTGTACTGCACGCGGAGAGCGTTGACTGTTTTCTGCGAGTAGCTGACCCACAGACTGCACGTATAAAAAGACTGGCAATATGCTTTGAAAAGCGATATTTTTACCTCCGTCGTGCACCGCGCAAATCTGCGAGCCAGCATATTGCTTCTAACTGCCAACGCCCTGCGCTCCCTCTCAATATCTTCGGCATCTGTGAGATCCTCTGTAATCCAGTGACCCAGGTACTTAAAGTGTGAGACTCTGGCCAAAGGGACGACGTTCAGAAATAGAGGAGGCACAATATTAGTCTTAAAGCCCTTTGACTGAAACACAAGAAACTCACTCTTCTTAACATTGTACCTGAGCCCATGAGACCCAGCATATTTCTCACAGATACCGAGGAGCTTCCTGATAGCACTTATCGAGGGTCCAAGCAGCACCATGTCGTCAGCGTAACTGATGTTGTTAATAAATGTCCCATCAATGGAACACCCGACCCCGGCGCCACTTAGCTCCTCGACAAGCCCATTCACATATAGGTTGAAAATGCGCGGAGAACTCAACCCCCCTTGCCTCACACCGCACCTCAACCCATAAGCATCAGAGAGCTCACCTGCCCACCGTACAACATTCATCTGGTTGTCGTACCAATAATTAAAAAAAATTATGACCTCATCTGGAAGACTTGTCTCTGACCTCATCTTCCTCCACAGGACGTCGTACGACACCAAATCGAAGGCCTTAGATAGGTCCAGGAAACACGCGTATACTGGTGTTTTCCTGTCAGTGTAGTACCGGACAGTGTGCTTGAGGCAGAGTATCGCTGACTCTGTAGATAACCCAGAACGAAAACCGAACTGGGCATCGTTCAGCGTTATGTGTTCACTCAGTACACGATCAAGCAAACTGTCCAGCACTTTCGCCACGGTCGTGGCCAACGAAATGGGTCTATAATTGCTCGAGTCGCATGGGTCGCCCGTTTTATTTTTAATTATTGGTACAACAACTGTTTTTAAACAATCATTCGGCATGTTCAAAAATGGCAAAATAGTTCATTACAATTCTTTAATTAATAACATTTGTTGTATGCTGTGCTTGACTGTACCACGACCATCATGAAAACTACGTCCAATCACAGTGAGTTATCAGTGATTATGACTCAGGTAAGTACTTAATTAAACTTCGACTAGCGAGCTTATTCTCAGGCAGTCGATAATGTTTTTTATTCTCTATCACTCCAGTTGAGACGTGAGGCAAAAATATTGATATTTCGTTTGCTCTAGAACCAGCCCGCATTAAGCGTCAAACAGACAGAGGCGGCCTGACAAGGCGGCCTACTGTCACTGACTGTCAGCCGCAGCTCCAGCCGCGGCGACAACACACTGCCGCGGCCATTGACAGAGGCGGCCGGAAGCGTCAGCAGTGTTGTCACATTGGGTTTTGAAAAGGCCTAGTTGGACAAGGTAGAACGGGCTAGATATACCAAATTTTAGCATCAAAAGTGGTGCTAGAAAAAAGAGACTAAAAAATAAACACTTTTAACGGGGGAAAATCTGCATTTTGTGTTCGCATTTACATAGGTATATTTCGGGCAATTACAAAAACATTACTTACAAATTGATTTTCGAAGAATGATCACGATCCATACAAAATTAACCCAGCCCCGGCGCAAATTATCATATCGAATAAATATAGTTGTTTTGTTATTTTATGTAGGTAAGTACTTACATAAATTTTCAGTAAAAAAAAATTATACAATATTTCTGTGGCTAAGTTACTAAAGTTGCCAAAGTTAAGATGTATTGTCATTGACAACAAATGACGAAATCAAGAAGACAAACCACAAACCGATACGTAACTACCATCCCCCAATCGAACACGTTATATTTCGGTCGGACGAGGTTGGGCATGGTGTTCGTCTTGCCGGATTACAGAAATCTCACCAACTTCCAGTATGTCTGGTGAGTCGGGTCTGATCTCTGAAAGTAGGTAATTGGAAAAAAAAATGTTATTTACACGTATTTCACTTATTTTTGAAAAAAAAAACAATTTATTCTAGATAATAATATTGAAGTTTGTTTGCCTGAACCCCTCCTCCAGTGAAGGTGAAGGCCTCCTCTAAAGAATACCATGTGTCTCTGTCTTGAGCTATTTGCGGGCAGCAGGTACCAGCTATTATTATCAGTCTAGTCTCGTACTCGTCTGCCCATCTCATGTGGGTCTGCCTTTGAGACGTTTGCCGATTGGACCCTTCCACGTTGTTAGCCTGTTGGTCCATATCTCGTCCTTTAGCCTCGCTACGTGCCCAGCCCGCTTCCAGTTCGTCACTTTGGTGGTTTCTCTAATTTTTGTGTGACGAATTTTTTGCATCTTTTTAATATTGAGCATACGCTATCTATTCCGCGTTGGCAGGTTAAGTTGGACGTAAATTTCAAAGTTTGACATGCATAGGTTAAACAAGGTAGGAGGCATGATATCATGACTTCAGTTTTGATGTTTGTTGGCATGTTTTAAATATTTATTTAATCTAAGGACCAGTACTTTTTCCAAGTATTTATTTATTTATTAAAATAAGTAGTTTCAGAAAATGTAACAAACTAATGCTAGTAGCTCTGTAAGCTGTAGAGCTCGAGGCTAACGTCTGTCTCGGCTGCAAGTTGCATTTTTCAACCGATTCTCATAAAATTTTGTGAGCAGGTTTGACAATTATGCCGATTTTATTTGCGTCGAAACAGTTCTTGGAATTTTCAAAATAGCGAAGATATGATTCGAAAAAATCAACGAACCTACTCACAAAGTTTCAAAAGAATCGGTTAAGAAATGCGACCTGTTGACAAAGACTAAGGTGCGGAATTTGGACATACGAAAGTACTTTTGTCGAAGCATAGACGCTTCGCTTACTAACGCTCGCTCGGTCGAAAAACTAAGTTATTATTAAATTGTGAAAAGTCGGAATCTTCATCAAAATCTTCTTAAAATAATATCTACTGGCTGAAGTAGAGCAAGTTGATGGCTGATTGACATCTGCTTTTTTTTAACAACTTATAAATTATTACAAAAACACAACATTAAAAATGCTAGATCTAGCCCGAAAAGTGCTAAAGTGGCAACATTAAACGTCATTCACCATTTGTCAACGCGGTACTAGAGATGAGCAATGAATAATTTTATTCAGTTAAATTAACGCGTTGAAAAAATATAACATTAACATCGTTAAAAAATATTCTTCAAAACGTTAATCGATAAATCCAATTTCCGGTTTGCATTTCTTAGAATTTAACGTCATCTATGAGAATATTGGTACATCATTCATTGATTGGGCCACAAAAGTCTTCGAATTGTTGTTATAATTATTATTATTATTTGTTTTATTTTATTATTAACATAAATTTAACTACAATTTAAACTAAATATGCTCTTAAAACCAATGCGGTTTGTCTAGGACAAACAGTTCTCACCCCTAATTAACTTAAGTATGCCATATTATGCCTAAATATAAATATTTAAAGAAACGTTGATTTATCGACCAAGTTATTTTAAACAACATGATAATTATTTTAAACATTTTATTCAAAATGTTTTTTAACAGTTATCAGTTTATTATTTTTAACGTTTAATCCCATTTCTACGCGGTATCCGCGGCTGACGTAGCTTGTTGTAATAAGTGGTCAAGTGCAAGCCGGGCTCGCGCACTAAGGGTTCCGTTCCAGCATACCAAATAAAATACAAAAGTACAAGGTTGGTATCGAAAATTAGACAATACTAGAGTCTTGCGTAATTATTAATTACCTAAACTTTTACAGTTATCTTTCCACAAACGTAACTTGATATAATATAATAGTACTTTAAAAAAAAAAAATATTATGTACGTATTTCAGTCTCTGGCAGCCAAATTACGAGCTTTGCTTAGTTTGGGGTCAGATGACTGTGTGTGCAAAAATGTCTCGTTTTTTTTATTTCAAACAAAGATAACTGACCATCACCTCATGTCTCTCACTCATCCGTCTGTCTTTGAAGGACAGGCAATCAGACGAAGGGACGGACAGAGGGCGTAAGCTTAATAATATGGTTCCGTTTACAACGTTAGGGTACGGAACCCCAAAAATGTTTCCGACGCGCGGCCAGCCGCCTGCAAGCCGCGTGGTGGCCGCGCGTGTGTGAAGACTCCCATACATTTCAATGAAATACAACTGGCCGCTCTGTCAGCCGCCGCGCCAGGCCGCCTCTGTGTGTTTGACGCTTTAACCATACGTAGATTTTTTGCGTAAATATCTGTATGAGCTAAACTTCTAAGAATAGATAAGTAAAATAAGACTTAAATAGGATTCTGTATTCCTGGTATCAATGTATGCTTACAAGGATGCGAAAAAATTTGATTGATTAAATAGATAAAGTCTTAAATTGAACTTCTTCAAAGTCGCCATGAATCTAACCGTAAATTTACGTACTTTTAAAAACTGATAACCTGTTTAAGAGAAAATGAGTCAAACGTTTTTATGCAGCTAAAGCCACAGAGAACAGCTAACAGTTTCTTATTTTATTTACAATCAAATTCATACGTCAGAACCTTAACAGCTAAAATGATTGATCAATTGACAGGTGTCTACAATAAAACTACAATTACCACTCGTTTACACGATGTCATCATAATCTACCAAATAAAAATCTATTTAGAAATCTCGTCGCGATCGAATTGACGATTTCGACGGACAGTGGGCGTGCGTAGCAAAGAAAAAACATATCACTCCCACTCCGTCCGGTCGCAAGCAGCAAACTTCACACCTTCTTAATTAATACAAAACAAACCTTACGCTCCGGCAATAGCGATGCCCATAGCAGAAGAGTTAAGTTTGTTGATCCGCAGTGGTCATACCACGCCTCGACACCCGTCATTGGCAGAAATAAAAACGGCGACCACGCGTAACTCGTCACGTCTCGTCGGACAGTGAAATCGTGCGACCGCTGACAATGTGTCACCTAACCGTCTCAACTAGACCTCTCACCCCGAGCAAGGCCGGGCAGCTATCATACCGCAGACGGGTCAGCGGATACTGGACGCGTTAAAGAGTTATAATCGTGTCGTTGCGTCGTGCTTTATGAAACTACAGTTGAAGCTTCAATGAGCAAACGTTTACCCGCAAAAGGAAATTTCATCGATCACGCTCACAAATTGCTACGTAACTATCGAGATGTAAATCGCTTATGGCTACCGTTATTTTGAAAAATCGATTGTCGGTAATCGATTCGTTACAGTTGCGTTGAGTTTACGCAGCTGTCCCACGGTCGGTGTGCGACACGACACGACACCATGCGACACTCGACCGGGGCGGCCAGCGTGACGACCTATCGTCTTGATGCGAAATAATCGAGTGGAAAATCGGTTTTGAAGGACCACTAATAGTGTAGCAACACTACTGTGGCCAAATTAGAAAAACAGTTGCGTAAATATTGTTTTGAATGACTTTTGTCAATTTCGCTTAATAATGCTACGGATTTTTTTCTATATTTTTACTTCATTTCGTAACTAACTCTAAAAATACTAAAATGTCTAGATACTGAAGTAAATTTTTGTATTATCTGTAGTTAAGCAAACATTTCACATAATTATGTCTTTAGTCAACAACCGTCTCTTGCAATAAAAATAGAGCCAGCTAAAGTACTCAAGACAAATATTTGCACGGCACCAAATTCTTCGGTCGACTTCAACAGTCAACAGTCAACGTCAAAAGTCAAAACTAATTTTGAACTTTAATGCATCCAATAAAAAAGTGGCAGACGTCATACGCGCACACGTGATGCTAGACGGGCAATTATACAGGGTGTGCCTGGAACGAGCTGGTACCGCCCACAGATTAGGCAGTAGTGTCTATTAAAACATGTCTGCCCGAATTTGCGCTCGCATTCACACCACCTTACAGGGTGATTCAAAACAAAGATCCTATTAAAATAAATACAGATCAAAATTACTACGATATACATAGTAACTGAAGGTATCTTTTTCCTGGCACAATATTTATGGTAGCTATGATTATATTGACCAATTTACATTCGTTTTCTGTTTGCAATGCCACATTGTTTTTGGAGCGTAAAATGACTAAACGTATTTCCTAATAACATTTTATTTAAAGCAAATGTGAACTACTGAATAAAGTAAATTATTGAAGAATCTACTGCACGATTTGAAAAAAAAAAATAAACAAACCAATAAGTTCCTTAACCTAAACCTATAAGTGGATTTGTTTAGCTTTAAACAAATCCATTGAATAATAATCTTTTAAAATAAAAAAATCAACTAGCCGTTATCCGAATTAGATTTTGAAAAATAATTAAACCAATCAGTAAGTAGATATGTGTGTGTTTTATTGTGTATATATCCATTCAAATAAAAAATGATTTTTCGAAATCAGTTCCTAGATAATTCATAAATAATTTTGGAGTTGGTTAAAAAGGAAACTATGTCACAATTTTCGAGCGCATTTTACAAAGATACTATTTTTAGGACTTTGTACAGACAAATCACCCTGTAGACAGTTAATATGAAAGCTTATTCATTTGCATTTGTCGTGGGCACGTGTGTGCCTCGCGTGATACCGATGTATTACCGCCGAATGCGATACACAATGAACAAGCTGAGAACGCAGTACAGAAGTGACAATTTTTAGAAAAGCTCCCGATAGATTTATTACTCACATACAAATTTCTTTTCTCATGCTTTTTATACCCTTAATTTCACAATCACATCATAATTAAATTATGTAAAACTAGTAACACTTAAAGTTTTACCAATTGACCATTTTTGATAAAAAAAATATATAAAAAACCATCATCATCATCAACCATCCACTGCTGAGTATAGGGTCTACTTTAGCAATGTGACATGATGACAATTTGAGTTCTAAATTGTATAATCTAAATGTAAAAAGTCTAGAATTGCATGTTTTTATTTAGTATGGTATTTTAGAGACAGTACAGACAACTAAACCAAATCAAGTTATTCCCAATCCCCTCTGTAGCTCCTAATCTTTGTCCGAAATGAGCCGACGACGTATCGCCTTAATGAATCAACCCCCGAATTGTTCCGTAACCCGCTCATTAATGTGTGATCGATACTGGCGCCGAATGTATCGGGTTACGTGTCTACTGGTGGTCGTCGTTGGTTGAGTTGTGATTTTTAACAAAAAAAACTTTCAAACCATGTAAAAAAAGCAACTATACAAGAAACAAGTTAAATTTAAAAAAAAAACCCTCGACACCGATTTTCACCAGACATAGCTAAGAACACTCCCGACTTCATTCAAACGAAAAAAAACACAGACTTGTCAAACTTATAACATCCCGTCGTTTTTGCGTTGGGGGTTAAAAATTAAGCAGAAACAATATTACACGAGACAGTCATTTCTCTACTAGTCTCTAAAAGTCTCTCTTAAGTAGGTAATAGTAGAGTCAAAAAAATGTGACTGACTGACTGATGACTGATGACTTTACCTATCTGTTTGCAGAGAACAGTTAGGTTGAATGAGGATTTAAATTTAGGTTTTTTTTTTAAATAAGAACCGCGGTGTTGGTAAACCTAAATAAAAAAGGTTTGTTGATCTCACAGACTAATGGGTTGAGTAAGGAATGAATTTCCGTTCATATGGTGAGGTTATATTAGCGCGCGATAATTCGTGTCGCGTTGTCGCGCTAAGATCATCGCCCATAACCGATAACGATGACATCGTTATCGGTTATGGGCGATGTTTTTGTCTACATTCGCGGTCAATTCGTCGCTTTCTTTCGGCTTTGTGCGGAATTGACGTAAGCGATAGTTCGCCCGATACATCGCCGAGTGAAGAACCAGCCGGATACAATTGTCGCGATAGCCCGACATCGCCAAACGCCGCTAATAGCCGTACTAATGAGTTCAGATTTCCATAAAATATCGTTTCGCCTTTTCCCCGAAGAGGCTAGCAGAGATATATTACGACCACATATTTACCCACACTTCGCCGGACGGTATTCAGTCTCAAAGTTGACAAGGGGCGAATCTGTCGCCATTAACTGAGCTCCAGTTATGTAGAAGAATATGACATTCAAGTGTTTACACAATAATCAAAATGGTGCGTGCCTTTTGCTGGGATCGGCTCCCTCAGGCTTGAGAGGCGAGCCTTCTCCTAACTAGACTATCAGGCTATTTACAGAGCTAAACTAAGACATTTCATCGCCTCGTGTGCAACTAGCCTTACTACGAGGCACTTCGTCACGTGAAGGGGCGGCAGTATGGCGCTAAAGCATGTTCATTTAATAATAACACGGGATTGGCGTTCTAGCCACGATTAAAATAAAATACGGCCGTATTGAGCATTTTACGACGTGTTTATTAATGTTCTGGTTAAAAATAAACGGTTTGAAAACTTTACTGTACTTTACTAGTTTAGCTAGAGAAAGAAAATGCAGATAAAAGTAAAAGTTTACATGTGCTTTTCTAACTAAAACTTAAATGCTTGTTACGATATACATAGTTGGAAATTTAATTGGTTCGTTAAAATAATTTAGGACAGGATATGTTTGCACACACGGCCAACTGACCTCAAACTAAGCAAAACTCATACTATGGCTGCCAGAGACTGATATACGACAAGAAAAGACAGACAAATATTAGATAAATACCACCAAAGACTTCCTTCTGAAATCTGCTGTGAGACAACCAATGTTTTATACCCGACTGCGCAAGAAGGAGGGTTATGTTTTTCGAGTGTATGTACCTATGTATGTATGAGGTTTCTTGGCACGCCCTACAGCCTAAACAGCTTGATGGATTCCCACATGTGAGGTGTCATTTGAATCGTCTTGATAGTGGAAGTGGCATAGGTTACAATATTTTGCAGCCGGGTTTTTTGTTTTTCTTTTAATAATATATATATACAGGTTGACTGGTTGAACACTTTAGATATTCTAGGTTATCATAGTAATCATAGTATATATATAAAAGCAAAAAGTATATAGATATATATATATATACCTATATACTTTTTGCTGAGGACACAAGCGAGATCTGCTGTTTTATATTACGATAGTGGTCATGTAAAAATAACACTTGCGGTCACCATGTGGTCACCTATTCGAAAATTTTCTTGCCGAACATTGGTGAATTTTCGTGGAAAATTTCTTAAAATTGGTTTAAGCAATCCCCTAGTCGAACTACGTCAAGAAATAAATAATAAAATCAGTGTGAAATCTAAAAAGACAGTTTACCTAACAAAACTTCATATTTACTACATACTTCCTCCAATAAAAAAAACTTTAAACTATCCCGACGATTCCACGACATCATAAAACAATAATTTCGTATCTTCCAAAATCCCATGTGCAATAAAATAAGCGTAAAAAACTTTACGATCACTACAAAGAAAGGTTTACAAAGAAATGGTACAGGTACAAATTGTCTTACAAAACCAGTGGAGCAAAGTGTACATCACTACCGGATCTAAGGGGCTAAGGGGCTCAAGCCCCAAAAAAGGAAAAAATTCTACACTCCGCAATAGACTAAAATGTCTGGTTTTGAGTGCTTTTGTGTTAATCTAATTTGATAAAACTAAATAGAGCTGATTAGAGCAATGATAGCCTCGTTAGAGAAGGATCGCCTCTCAAGCCAGAGATAGCGGGTGCGATCCCAGCCGAAGGCACACATTATCAATTTGTTCAAGTGAAGATTATGTGTGTAAGTTAAAAGTTATATTCATCAGCACACGCTGGTCTTCAGTTATTTATAATTGAAGACCGGTGTATGGCGATAGGCTCGCCCCCTGTCACATTTTGGACTGAATATCGTCCGGCGAAGTGTAGGTGTTGTAATGTATCTCTGCCACCCCTTTCGGGAGCGAGGCACGACGATCTGATAAAAGTTACTTTCAGCTATGTCAAGAAAGACCGAAATCTTACCTCCCTTGTTAAAGCTTACCCTAAGTTTTATTAAACCCCCACAAAAATAATCCTGAATCCGCCACTGGTATACATTACATATCAGATGTACAGTTATGGGCCTCGTTTGGAAAATACCCTATTATAGACAGGTAGGAAATAGGAAACAAGTGAATTGTTTGTCTGTCGGAACGTTTGTTTGAAGGTGTGAGCAATAAAAATGGGATGGGATAAGGGTGGTATAGTAGACTCTAATGTTAGCCAGAGAGAGTCGTTTATTGAAGTAAGGTTATAAAACGAAAATGAAATTTTAAAAAGTTAAATTTAAAAATAAACTTGTTTTATTGCCTGTACTAAAACTAATGCAAGGAAGAAAGGTGCATCTTACATAATTATTAGTTTCTCATTTTAGGATAAAAAATTATTATTTAAAATTGATGTAGGATAAGTTGAGAATAGAAATGTTAAATTAGGATATTTTTAAAGAGCATGAATTTATCCGGCGAAGTGTGGGTGTTGTCCTCTGCCAGCTCCTTCGGGGGAAAGGCGTAACGATATGTTATGGATGAGTTTCAGAGGGATGAGTAAGTCACAACCCAAAAAAAAAATATGTGATTCCTCATTTACTTATTCCTTAACTGAATTACATCAACATCAAGTCAGCCTATTAATTAAGAAAACATTACAATCCAAAAGAGTTTCTCATTTATTTTCTTAATAGTTAAGGGTAAAGGTACCAAAATAGTTTCCATTTCTTACTTCCTTAATTTCCCAGTTAATTAAAGTTGCGTTAAAAAATTTCATTCACCTGTAAAGCAAAAATCACACCTCTGCTTATTAACTAAATATTATTTTGTACACGCATACGAACCTGCAATCAACTTTACCCCAAAGCCCCCATTCTGACACATTCGATTTTATATCAACCACTGTCTCTACTGTTAGAAAAATCGTGACAGTAAATAAATAAATATTTGGGACAATTTTGCACTCACGGTCGTCTGATCCCAAACTAAGCATAGTTTGTACTATGGCTACCAGAGACTAATATGTACATATATACATCATTATCTTTTTTTAATACAAACTTCAATAAAAATTTGCACCGAAACATAGAACTAACACAAATGTTCATCACATGAATGTTTGCCCTAGATGGAAATCGAACCCACGCCCTTAAACTCAGGTTCAGGTTTCAACAGACAGGTTCACTACCAACTGAGCCACCGAGACAGTAAAATAATAAAGGTGACCAACATAACGTTAAACGTCGCAATTGGCAGAACGGGCCCCAATTCTTATCGGGCCATCAATTAATCTTGCCCAGTGGCCGACAATTATCAGAGGGCGGGCTGACTGTACTACAAGTTACGTTTTGGACGAGTTACCTACAATTTGACCGAGTTTAATGACGCAGTTTTGGTGTAGGGGTGGGTTCTGGAAAGTTTTTGGTTCGGTTTGGTTAGAATTGGTTCACTTACTATGTAGAAAGGCCAGGCTAATAAGTCTGTTGGTATTCATTTGCTACCAAAAAAAAATGATTTTGAAACTGGTGATTGAGGGTGTCTTAAGGATGAAGGGTCAACTGAGGCAAATGCGTCTGTAGGGCAATTGCGTCTTTTGAGCATTACAGGCGAACCCTTCACAAATTAGGTGCCACCTACATCTTTTTTCTATCTTTAGTTGCAAAATTCTGTTTAAGATGACATTAATTGTCTAATTTGTGAAGGGTTTGTAAGTAATTCTTCGATAACGCAATTGCCCCACAGACGTATTTGCCTCAGTTGACCCTATTTGTGGTTGTGTATTGCTATGTGATCTCTTACCGTCGAAATGGCTTGTACGGTTTTGGATTGTAAATTGTTGTTCGATTTGATTGAATCGAGAGTGTCATAGGCAAGCTGCAGTACCTACAATTCTCTCTGTTCTGTAGTAAGGCTTATTTTTTATTTAAAAAACATAATAATTTTAGTTAAAGTCCACTTCATTTAACTCTGTTCTTTATGACTATCGTCAACAAAAAGTTAATGGTCTTTTGATAATTCATCTAATTTCAACATAACATAACATATCGTCACGCCTTTCCCCCGAAGAGGCTGGCAGAAGTGTAATACAACACCCACACTTTGTCGGACGATATTCAGTCCCAAATGTGACAGGGGGCGAGCCTGTCGCCATACACCGGGCTACAGTCATGTAGCAGATGACATACAATACGCACATATGTTCACACAACCCGCTCCCTCTGGCTTGAGAGGCGGGCCTTCTCCCAGATAGGCTGCTATCGCTGTCTAATTCTCTCATTTCTAATTTCAAATAATAATAAATATGAAGATACAGCTAAATGAGCTAGTTTCCAAATAGCTAAGAAAACGTGTGGCAACCCTTGCCTAGTTAATGGGTCTCAGTAAGTCATGTTGTGTTTATGAGCCAGCCATCGTTTGTGGCCGATTAATTTAATACGGGGGGAGGTTGGAACAATATGTTTACATCAAGTGATAGTATGGAGGAGCTACCCACTTATAGCATACCAGGTTTGTTTATTGGAGGCGCTTTTGTAACGGTGGCAGTTGGAAAATTAGTAGACTGACGATCTTGCCAAGACTTTCAAATTCCTCCTTAACTCCTTCTTAATAAGAACCACCAAGGAGTCAAATCAAATGTCTTTTTCCGATTGACTATCGAAAATACACTTATGAACTAAAAAGTTGTAAAATGACTCTACTACCTTATTCGGAAAAAGAGCCACTACCCAGAAGAACAAGAAAGAAACTGGGAGGCATATTTTTTGCTGAGGAAACACAACTCCTGCTATCCAGTTCCTCCTCAGTAATGGTTACAATCTGAGTCTCTTCAAGACAAGAGTGCATGGGCACCTCAAGGCCAGCATGCTTCGTCACTTACCATTAGATGTGTTGTTATGGTCAAACATAGTCCACTTAATCATGAAAAATCAACAACTTCAAAAACAAACTTTTGTAAATGTGAAGCCTTTCAGTAAAAGTAACTTCGGCTTACTGGCTTAGCGGCTGTGAAAAGACCATTGTTCACTAATTAACACTGTTCATAAATTAACACTACGTAATAACCTACCTACCTTCCCCTTCGATCAAATATAAAGAAGATCCGGTGCGAAAACCTAGAAATGGACCGCATAAATTAGGTGCAGCACACAATTCACGGTAATCACAAACAAACGCAACTAGTCGCAACAGTGATTATTATCTCGTTCTCGCTATAGTCTCTTGAACGTTTCTCTATCTTTGTTATTATTGATACACATAACATAACACTGTCAAGGCAGATGTGTAGGGTCCGTTTGCTAGTAGTTGTGTTGGATCCACATCCTGTGTACTAGAAATTAGACTCGTGCCGCTTCTTCCTTAAATTATTTCGATGACCTACCCCTAAATTGACTTCAGCTAAAATGTGGACAACGGCCTTAAAATAACAACGTCTAAGACTATGATGATCATGACCGGATGATGACAATAAAAGTATGTATTTAGAAAGAAAGGTTTAAATTAACTACTAGATGTTTACCTGCGGCTTCGCTCGCGTTTAATAGCCTATATCACTCAGGAATAATGTAGGTTTCTAACGGTAAAAGAATTTTTGAAATCGGACCAGTAGATTTTGAGTTAATTCGTTACAAACGTAAAAAGAACACAAATCTTTCCTCTTTATAATCTCAGTGTAGATAGAGCTTAACTTGTAAAGCCTAGTCATTTGCCTTGCGGTGTTTAGAAAAATTCGGAAAGTATTTCACCAGTCACATGATCCCTAAGTTAAGCTATTTCCCGCCAAATCTCTGCTGGTTTTAACGAACGCCTTTGACTTTGACATAGAATTCGAAAACTTGTCGCCAAATTCATGTAACAATCTAACAATATGTTTCGTAAACCTCACTTGAGAATAATTTCATATTACAAGTGGCGTGTATTATATAGCGGATTCTAGAGTCACTTAACATCAGGTAAGCTGTAGTCAATCGCCTAGAATGTCAACCATAAAAATACGCTAAACACTATCGCCCTAACGTTTATTTTGCCCACGCATTCACACAAAACGTAACCCTTGAACTATCTGATAACCTTTGATTACTACCATTATAACATGACCCTCCTATTCCTTACTTTCCGCATTTCCTTCCTACTTTTATTACATGAGGGGATGTTAAAGAGTTTTAAGGCAAGGTTGCACTGCGCGTGCGTCTAAAAATCTTGAGTTGGTCAAGACTCAAGTCTGCCAAGTGTTCGATAAACGTAAGTCATATAAGACATCTTGTAGACTTAAAAAAGAAGAGACCTTGAAAATTATAAGAAGGAACAGGCTCATATCTAGAGTTAGACGATGGTGACTATCGAATGACGTATCTAAGTCCATTCAACGTCTTCAAAAGATGAGTCATGTAAACCATACATTTTACCATTAAATTTGCCACCTGCGGTGTACCCTTGCCTTAAGAGAGGTCTACTTTCACTGGTTAGTGGAGTCATGCGACGGTTGAAATATGTGTTGTGGTATTGTGACGTCACATTTATGTCAGCCAATCCATTAATGGTCTTATCTTAGCTACGAATTGGTGGGTTTTGTTAAACTACGCGCGTTTATTGGGGGACGACATGACATCAACGGTGTCGGCTCGTCTTGGGGCTTCTCATTGGCCCAAAAATTGGACTTATCGGGTATTTTGTTGAATAACCCGCTTTTAATAATTAATACGAACCCCCTCACTTATCAACGTTTTATAGCCTCTAGAAAAGCTTTCAGTCTTTTGTCTTTTTCGATCGAGTTTTAAAATGTAATAGAAAGTAAAAGACAAAACACTGTATAACTATTCCAAGGTTATACAAAGTTTATTGATAAGGGGGACAGTTTTCGTCCTTTTCTATCACGTTAAAAATTTAAAAGAAAGAAAAGGATAAAACACAATAACTATTACGAGGCTATACTCGTATAACATTTTATTAGTAAGAAGGCTAGAGGAAAATGCTTGTGTTCAATAGCATCTTGAGCTACCAGCGAAGCAAAACTTCTTAAGGAAACCACAACATGGTAAACTATGGCGATCAAAACATCCAACCTGTCAACTAATATAAAAAATAGTTTCTTTCACCGTGAGAGACAGCAACACGTATAAACTTGCACCCATAAAACAATACGTTTTATCTACACGTGCAAAAAGTTCCTAGCTTTGTTACAGTACTTTGTGATATTTTACACCCAACTTAACTTTACAACCTCTTTTACTTCTTAGAAGATGCGGTACCTACATATGCCTCAGGTACGTATTTTTTATTCAGGTAGTCCGTAGTATATTTGGTATTGTTTCTTATATTACACGTCACAAACAATACAACTGTTTCACGTAGAGACTTGTGCCTAATCTGTGATCTTTTGTCCTTTTTAAGAATGTGAGTAATCGCCTTAAATGTGTCTTTATGATAGTGCTATATAATAAAGTATGGGATTTGTTTTGGTTCGAAGAAACTAACGGCTTTCTGTATTTGTGATAATACGTATTGAGCAGTTGGTCTAGTTAGGCACAAACGAGTGAATGCCGATAATCACACTATCACACTAATATTATAAAGACGAAAGTTAGTGAGTGTGTTAATGTGTGTTTGTTATTCTTCACGGTCAATCTGCATGTACGGATTTTGATGTAATTTGACATGGAGGTAGCTTATACCCTAGTATAACACATAGGTTTTTTAACCGCGGGTAAAACCACATGGCTTAGCTAGTGTTTGTATAAATACAATCTGTACTTCCTTCCGGAAGCTCTTATTATATATTGGACTGTGACGTCATAGAAATCCCTCGTGTTATTATCTAAAGATCCAGGTTGAATGGTCTCTACCTTCAATTCAATCCAAATTCAAAAATGTTTATTGCAAATAGTACATTATTGTTAATTCGGCACTGACCAACAAACTGGGTGTTAAAAACCTTACTTTAAGCTGAACTGTAAATCTAGCTGTCTTTAATTTTTCATTAAAATCATTAAGTATATTAAAGCTTTTAAAAAGAATACGTTTTATAATGGAAACTGACGTGGTTTTCACACATTATGATTTAAAACACGGGAATTACTCACGTACGATTCAGTCGATTATTCCGACTATAGTTTCAACCGCATTCGGCGGTCTTCATCAGGGCGAGTGCGCGCGCGCGGCTGCGTCTCGCATAGCACACCTATAGTCGGAATAATCGACTGAATCGTACGTGAGTAATTCCCGTGTTTTAAATCATAAAGAATACGTTATTTAAAATAGTAAAATTCCTTAGCATATCATGTTAACAAATCTGTATTTTATGTTAATCTGCTCTGCACATATAAACCAACGACGACGGGCTTCTCTACACTTACGTAAAAAAAAAGCTAGTACAAACAAACCAATCAAAGCAGCCCTACCTTCGAAAACCGCCTCAGCACTCCACGAACACTCCAAAAATCAAATTCATGCCAACCTCGATATGTTCCGACAGACAATTAAGAACTTTCCCCGTAGACTTTCCCAAAAAACAAAAACTCAGCTCCTAGCATTCAAAAATAGAACACGAAGCATAAATCATAGGCACCATAGGCTTTCCTCAAAAAAAGAACGCGAACCCATCAAAGTTGCAAACAAAACGATGGTGCAGACAAGTTGGTTAACTAACATAACTGGCTGAAAAGAGGAAATAAAAAATGAAAAAAGAAAAAGAGTGTAACGTGTAGGAAGTTGCACTGATATCGTGTGAACGAGGCTTAAACGAGCTGTGTTATGTGTTTGCCTCTATTATGAAACGTGGAGGTAGGAAGATTTTCAGGTGGATAGATATGCAATTATTGCTATGCGAGTACTTACTTTTATATAAAATATTTTTTGAATTTCATTTCTGAGAAACAGCAAAACTTTGGTACAATATGAACAAAGCCATTACAAGAGATGACTATAGGACGGTATGTATGTACCATACATATGGTCACGCCTTTCCCCCTATGGGGCTGGCAGAAGTGTAATACAACACCCACACTTCACTTGACGATATTCAGTCCCAAATGTGACAGGGGATGAGCCTGTCGCCATACAGCAGACTACAGACATGTAGCAGATGAGAAATACAACATTCTTGTATGTACACAAGAAAAAATCGTGTCTTTAGACGAATTGCGTCAAAAAAATGTGAAGAAGCTTCGATCAGCTGATAGAAGTGCAGAAGTTAATAATGTCCTACATGAAACAGACATGATTTCAGAGTACATTTCGTATGGATCACAATAATTCATAATTCACGAATAATAGCAATGTTATTACTAAACTCTGTTCACGGGAGTCATACGACTATTTTAGGAAATATGCAAAAAATAATTAAAGCCACATCTACACGTTCAATGATCTCTCAAGTAAACGTGTATGTAGCGTATCTACTCGGTCGGCGCAACTGAAGGGAAAACATTGAAAATTCGGCCGCTTATCGGGCGCTTTTAACTTTTATTTTGGGCGCTCCGGGCGGCCCCGTTAGGGCACGAATACAGACTTACGAGCCTTTAGAAAAGGCTAACTGTTAAACAACTGATATTATTGTTAGCTTTATCAAGCGAAACGTCTATGCTTCAGCTTTGACAAAAATGCTTTCGTATATCTAAATTCTGTTTGGATTTCTGTCTGGATTTTTGTCCGGATCTCTATCTTCATCTGCAGGTCGCATTTCTTAACCGATTCTTTTGCAATATTGTGAGTAGGTTCAATAACTATATAGATGCTAACTGCGATCTGCGGTTTCACCCGCGGTTCCATAAGAACCGTTTATTTTTTCGGGATAAAAAGTACCCTATGTCCTTTTTTGTACCCCAGACAACGTGTATGCAAAATTTCATGATGATCGGTTGATTAGTTAGGGCGTGAAAGCGTTACAAACAAACAAACTAACTACTTTCGCATTTATAATGTTAGTTAGGATTAGGGTAGGATTATTTTTTGGAGTCACTTTTTGGATCTTTTTCAAAAGTGCAGAGTATATGGTTTTTTTTCGAACCCGCTCACACAATTTCTCGAGATTTAGTTAAGGGATGCGACCGGTAGAGGAGATAGACGTCGCCCGCGAGATTTATAGCTCACAGAGTCACTAATGTAATTAATTATTTTTGCTAAATCTAAAAAAACATATCATCACTCCTTTCGCCGGAAGATATTCAGTCCCAAATGTGACAGGGGGCGAGCCTGTCGTCATACACCGGACTCCAGTCATGTAGCAGATGACATACATAACATAACATATCGTCACTCCTTCCCCCGAGGGGGCTGGCAGAGGTGTACCAACACCCACACTTCGCCGGAAGATATTCAGTACCAAATGTGAGAGGGGGCGAGCCTGTCGCCATACACCGGGCTCCAGTCATGTAGCAGATGATATACAATACGCACATATGTCGGCTGGGTTCGGACCCGCTCTCTCTGGCTCGAGAGGCGGGCCTTCTCCAACTAGGCTATCATCGCTTCTATCTAGATGCTAAATCTGAGCAGAGCTAAATCGGACGAGAAATTATGAAATATGTGAGATCTCCTTTCGGGGCGAACTGCAAGCTACTTTTGATTTGTGGAACTACTTTTAAATATTTAACAGCTTCTAACGAACAGCGTTATTACGTTCTCGCCCACACAATTCAGCGTTTTAAATAATTAGAATGACTAGGCAATTAAAAAATGTTATAGAATAAACAATTACTTAATCAAATAACGATTTTAGTTGTCATACCTCTCTTAGACGGAGTGTTGGATTAACGAAATTTCTTATTTTGCTTTTCTTATTTTTAACGCTATAGTGTTAGAAGTTTGACGTGTCTATGTGTGTGCGCGTGTGTGTGTGTGTGTTTGTGTGTTTGTGGCATTGTAGCTTCCGAAGGGATGAACCGATTTTGATTTTAATTTATTAGTCGGGAGTGTTCTTTGCTACGTTTGATGAATATCGGTGTCGGGGGTTTTTAATTTTTAAAATTTATACTTGTCGTATTTAGCTGCCAACTCTGCACGTTCCAAGTTCAAATGAAATCGGCGCGCACGCGAGCGAGTATTTACTGCCAGTATTTTGGCCGTATGTTCTCACACGTCGGCCGATACACATCTGATTCATTACCGCGCTCTCTGCGATCTACATTGTCTATGGTCCGACCTGCGGCCATAGAGACTATGTACCGCCGTTAACGACCATAGACAAACGTTATACTTGTGTAAGGAAGAGAACTTGACTTATTTTGAGAGATTGAAATGATCTTGAAATACTAGCAAACGTTTGAACGGAAAAAGAGGATATTGTTTTAGACAAAGATTGTCCATGCACTCTGTGCAGCCACTGTGAAGAAAACTGGATATAACTAATCAAATTAGTCCTACACGATGCTAAGCAACGTTTATTGCTAAAGAGGAAAGTGTCTAAATAAATTCTGTTGATGATAGATACTTGATGATGTAACATCCGTCAAGAAATAACTTTATTCACCACACATTACATCCGCTACAAGGAAAAAAAGTTGGAAAACAAGAAATGTTCTCATAATCACATAACTTTACTGACGTCAAAACGTATGGTTTTTAATATTAACATGACGTCACTGTATCGTTCAGAACCACACTCGAATGAGTTCATGAATCCTTACAGAGCTACGGAATTATATCACTAACTAAAACGTGTCATAGTACATACTATACAGTATGTTACAAAAACCTTGTTGTATAATTGAAGGATATGTACACACACTTATAAGTATTCATGCAAAAATATTAAAAAAAAACACGTTAAAAATAGTAAGAGTTATGACCGGTTTAAGAACGCTAGTAAAAAAGGAAATTGAACAGAAATGCTAACAAATCTGTATCATATGTTGGTGGCTTTTATTCTATCTATAAAAAGTAGCGGCATGACGAACAGTTTGGAAATAAAACTGATGCAATTAATGGCTGCTTTCGGGCTTTTAGGAGGGCGGAGCGCGATGTGTGTGCAATTTTTTATAGTCAATATTTAATTTAAACTAGCATAATTGCATTCTTCGCGGATACAACAGGGTTTTCGTAACACTCTGTATATTTATTTACATTACTATAACTACATTTTTAGCAACATTTTTTTTATGTTTTAACTGTATAATTATGTAACACAAAATACTGACTCAAATTCAATCGAGCTAGACTCATCTTTCAAAGCTCGTCTGACAAAATTTAGAGCTGATAAAACTCACGCCCCATCACCTATCTCACCTCGTGACGAAATAAACCGTCCGACACGAAGTTTCCCATACAGACCGACCAACTTAGCCATAAAGTCAAGTGGCAGCGCCACCACCGCATTTTCAGAACAAAATTATTAGGCTGAAGTCGAAAATTCTGACTCTTCAATTTGGCCACCTCAACAGATGAGTTGGTTGCGCTATACGTACATTCATATAGAAAAGTAGAGAAGTTCTGAAGTTGGAAACTAATCTAAGTGCTGTACCGTACAAGTTGGCAGACAAGTGCTAACGTTCGTTTTTTTTACTTTTGGCCTTCGAGGAATGGCGGGTGATATGAGCATCGCATGCATGAGGGAGTTTTGTAGAGCAGGTTTTGTTAGAGAATGCAAATTTATTGCTTTTGTTAAATCAGTAGATTATTTTATCGTATTGACTTACTATGATAATATTGAAGGCTAGCTAGTTATTGAATGTGCTTATGTCTAGCAGTGGATGCTTGATTGTATATAAATAAGCATTATTTAATCTGTACTTATTATTAAACTGTTACACTTATCTACAAATACTAGCTGCACCCCACGGTTTCACCCGTAGACCGTTAATCCGGCCCTGTTGTAAAACCTATTCTTAGCTGACTACTGCTACCTATAACTTACCTGCCAAATATTTGCTTCGCAGTTGTGATAGTTTTCGAGATTTCGTATTTAGGCAGTGAGTGTATGAATGAGCGACCTTTCGTATTTATAATAACGTATAATTAAGTAGGATTTCAGCAGTTTTTATGATATTACTAGCTGCGCCCCGCGGTTTCATCTGCAGTTAAAAAGTATCCTATGTGCTATTCTAGACTATAATCTATATCTGTGCCAAATTTCATCCCGATCTGTTCAGCCGTTCTAGCGTGAAACAAACATCTATCCATCCATTCTTACAAACTTTCGCGTTTATAATATTAGTAGGATAGGAAAAACTTTTAAGTACTTAAGTACTAAAAATCCAGTTTATTTTTAGCTGACTGCTAGGAAGCCTGTCTGCCTAGTATGTGTGTTTGTAAACTTCTTTACCACATCGTCCGTTCAAAACGGCTCGATGGGTTTCGACAGTTATTTTTTCGTTACATCCGTCATAAAAACCCAAATGTTCTTAGATAGGTGTGCAGTTGGATTTTTGACTTTTTTATCAGATGCACTTGTTTATTTTAATAACGCAGTCTCTACGTCAAGTCTGCTCTACCCGTACAAAAGACGCCGGTTCTTTGCAGGCAAGATATTCATTTCTGCTGCAGCGGCGCTCCCGAAGTTGCCACTCCGGTGAACATGTGGGACTTTACACCGCCTGCCTTGTTACTGTTACAAATAGTACTGAAGTTTACGTGTTCTCACACTTTTTACCAAACAAATGTAGATAGAGCAGGGACTTAGTGTAATGCTCGTGAGTCGTGGCGTAACTTAAGTAGATAGATAGATGCTTATTTTTGTTCACACCAGAAATTGACTGCTTGCCCCGATGGCTCATGCAGTTGGTAGTGAACCTGCCTTCTGAGCTTGGGGTCGTGGGTTCGATTCCCACCTAGGTCAAATATTTATGTGATGAACATTTGTGTTTGTTCTATGTCTGAGTGTTAAATTTCTATTAAAGTATGTATTTAAAAATATATATAGTCTTCTTAATATATATAAATTACGTATCACGTGGTTTGTCCGCTATAGACTCCTAAACTATTTATCCGATTTCAATCAAATTTGCGCACCGTGTGCTGTTCGATCTAACTTAACAGATAGGATAGCTCACATATATATACATATATAAATAATAAACGCGAACGAAGTCGCGGGGTGACAGCTAGTTATATATATGTATATCAGTCTCTGACAGCCATAGTACAAGCTTTGCTTAGTTTGGGATCAGGCGACCGTGTCCCGAAATGTCCCGAATTTATTTATTTATAAAATAATTGGTTGGCTTGGCTCGGTAATTAGAAAGATCACCGAAATTAGGCAACGGACGAACGTCTCGTGGGTGACATGGGTGGCATTTATTTGAATCACAACGGTTGGGACTAAAACTGTTGGCTGAATGGCCGAGCGAGTTCTCAGTGTCTACTGGGACATCTCAGCTTTTGTATGTCTTAAGATATCTTGAGTATCGGTTATTCGACCTTCGTTAAATTTTGCAGACTTGTTATTTTCATCTCAATAGACTTGTTAAGTTTGTATATGAGCTAAATATATAGCAGGCCTAGCAAACGCAGAGTGACGAGTGAGTGTATATCGGCTTTTTATCGAGACAGACGTATGTTTACACATAGCTTTGTCACGTTTTCACATGAGTGACGAGAAGAATTAGTTCGCGCGCATGCTTTAGGCCTGGGGTTGTGGATTTATGCGATATCTCCATTCTAGGTGAACTATACTAGTTTTTTGAACACTTATTTATAATGCTTTGTTTATAATTAGCTAAGTAATTTCCTGAAATTAATACAGTAAAATTATTTCCCCTCCATCTGATTAGTAAAATAAAACCCTTCGCTCTCCCACACAATGTTCAGGAATTAAATCTAACAATTTCTTACTCCTACACGAAATCACAATCAAATCAAAAGTAAAGTAAGTACTACTAAATTGGTTCGACTTCGTTCAATTTGTAAGTGCTTCCTCGCACGGTGTGACCATAAAAACGCGAGCCAAGAAAGCTTAACCCTACTGCCACATACCGAAATTATTTTCCCATTTGTGTTATCGACGATCACACATGATCGCGAGCCCGAATAAATCAAGGTAGTTTATTGCCGAAATTCGTCCGACCGGCAACCCCTTAATATTAGGGTTGCCAAACGGTTATGGAATTGGATTGGACATGATTTGTTGAATTGGTAGAGTCCACCAGACAAACTAAAAATTGGTCAAGCTAGTAAACACGAAGTTTATGTGTATGTGTTTGTTTGTTACTACACGCCCAAACATGAAACTTGTTTTAGAGGTAGCTTTATAACCTGGAAGAACACAAATAGGCTACTTTTTAGCAGGTAACACCGTAGGGTGCAGCTAGTTCAAATAACCAACGAGGTAACATATCTAATACACGTATTTATCCCTATGCTTTTTGAATCAATGAGCTCAAACCGTAACCCGAATTTAGCAAGAGTACTTTTTTTAATCGAAGAAAAATATTTTAAAATTTTAATTTATCTGTGATTCATAATTAGCCCTAAATGTATTTAGTATTCGCTACTCTGAAGAATGAAGAGAAGAGAAAGATCGCTCTTAGTAATAAGGCCACCGTTTCCATGTATGACAACCCTACCGTTTATTAAGTGGGGTCAGATGGTATCGCTTGAGTGTGAGCAATCGCACACACGGCATCGTGTCGAGCGCACGCATGGAACAAAATTGTGGGAAATCTGTATAATCGTACGCATAATTTTGAATAAGAAAGTTTGGGAGTTTGTTGAATAGACGTAACAATTCATCGTCATTATCGTCATCATCATCATCAGCCCGTATCAAAATCGAATCAAATGGCTTTATTCAATTGGGTATAGAAGATACACGTATCTTCGTAAACGTCAAAGTTATAAAAATGACTCTACCACCTTGCTCGGAATAAGAGCCTCTACAAGGAAGAATAGGCAAGAAACAGTAGGGCATATCGCCCGCTGCTAAACACAGGCTTCTCTTCTCGTAAGCCAGTCGTCACTGTACTGCGCCAATCTTGTCCAAATTCAACCCGCGATATTTGCAACATCGTCGATCCAACTGCTAAAGGTCGACCAACGCCTCGTTTGCAGCCGTCAACATTTCAGTCACTCTACCTGGCAACATGTCTGCTCATTATCATCATTAGAACTACTAAATAATTTTCTTTAGTAACCTCTTGCTATTCTTGCTAGTCATATTTCGTATCCTGGGACCCAATTCCAGCGCGTCCAATATTTATTTCCGTCACTGTCTGTATCATTCCAAAAACATGTGATCGCGTGTAACTCAACCAATATCACACCAATCAAAATAAAGCCTGGCCCCTATTCTTGTACCCTCAAGATTACCTTCAATCAATCTAACTCGATCAACACTGTCAATTATCAATCAATCATATACTAAGACAGTGACCGAAAATATCTCAAGTGCTCAAGTATAGGGTTCCTACTTCCTGCTGCCATACATCGCATCATCTTACCTCCTATAGATCGACTCCATCAAAAGAATCAGATATTTTTTTTTTTTTCTTACCTTATTCATTTCAGCTGAAAACCACACTATCGATACTGTCATTCTCAAAAACAACATGTGTAACAAATAACTTTATTTTCAGTTAATTGAACACAAAAAATGAACCAAGATGCGAGTGAAGCCGCAGTCCCAAGCTTGTTTCCACTGGTTATTGGGTCAGATCTTATCACACGTGGCCACATATTTCAGGCACACGCGCCAGTAATTCGGCTTCATGTCGGGAAACCTTTCCAAAGACTAATTTAGAGGTCTCGCTTCACGTTCGTGCGTACACGCGTAGCTGTTTCGTTTCACATGATTCTTTAGGGTCTCTTATGTCAAGGCCAGAATTTGAGAGGTTGAGGTTAGTGAGATTCCGGTGATGATTTCGAAGATTGAGAAAAAATAATTGAAAAATGTTGTTAGGAAATGTTCTTGCAGTAAAAGTAGTAGCTGTTTTGCCAAACATAACGAAAGATTAATGGTTAAACATTAAGCATACCCGCGGTTAAAAAGTATGCTGTGTGCTATTCCAGACTACAATGTATCCCTGTGCCAAATTTCATCCAGATCCGTTCAGGCGTTCTGGAGTAAATGGGTAACAAATCTATCCAAACTTTCGCATCCTACTAATCCTACTAATATTATAAACGCGAAAGTTTGTAAGAATGGATAGATGGATGTTTGTTACTCTTTCACGCCAAAACGGCTAAACAGATCTGGTTGAAATTTGGCACAGGGTAAATTGTAGTCTAGAATAGCACATAGGATATTTTTTAACCGCGGGTGAAACCGCGGGGCGCAGCTTGTTTATAATATTAGTGAGATGTGATCACAAATCGATTTTGATCATTGAAGTACAAAAAGAAAGATGCTAGACTACGATATGTCATACCTATCCCTTTCTAGACCATCTTAGAAGGGAAAATAGAAAAGAAAATGTAGAAGGAAAAAGAGCTAACGAAAGAAAGTTCATTGATCAGTAATTTGTTTTACTTATTCCAACTTTTTAACAGTTCTAAGAGTCCCCCCAGACTGCAGACTTTTTATCAGCCGATATAGTTTGGTCGGCTTCATGATTAATATGAAGAGGTATGCAAATGCGCACATTACAGCGACACAGTATCGGCTGCCTTCAAACTAGCACACAGAAAGTCCGCGGTCTGCGGTGACTCTTAGTTAAAAACTGTTACCATATCCGTTTACGAGTATCTTATGAGTATTAGTGCAAAATGTCCCGAATTTATTTATTTATTTATTATTTATGAGGGTTAGTATGACATACGGATATGGTAACAGTATACTGTCATATTTAGGTACCATTTTATATCATTTTTATGTCTCATCTACCTAATATAAACATGTCAAAAGTTGTAACAAGTCGGTTACAAAATGTTATACACTCCGACCAACATAAAAATAGAGCTGGTCAAAAGAACGAACTAACAGTTTTTAGTTTGTTAGCTTTAAGTTTGGGTTAGAAATTGCGATGGTGGCTCTATCTTTGACTGTATAGATAAGTCGGTCGCGCTGTAACTACAAAATACGCATTAACGACCCACTTCCAAACTGAATGGTGATTTTATTCATAACTGTTCACGCGATCTGCTTATTAACTTAATGTTACTTATGTTGTTTTAACTTGAATGTATGGTTACTTACTGTGTTTTAATTAAGAGACATTATTTTTAAGCACTCAAGTGCTAAGTTTACTTTATGTTTGGTACTGGGCAGTATACAGAGTGATTTTAACATGAACACACACCTTAAAAGGGCAACATTGTATTTTTAATATAAACCAGTTTTACTAAGAGATCAACCGTGAAATCAGTAGAAACTCTAAAAGATTATCTACTTTAACTGTTTTAGAAATCAATATTGATAAATACTATTAGACATGCAAGTTTACATATTAGGGTAGAGTTATAAATTTTAAAAAACTTTTCCAGCTCTTATGAATGATGAAAAATGCAAGTGACTTACTAACATTCTCAAAAAACTCCAGTTAAATATGACCTGCGCCTATACTTACTTATTATAGAGGTATATCACACAGACTAATCCTTCCAGACCGCGATTTTCACCGACAAGAAAAAAATAAAGGAAACGGTAAGTCACTTCCGCTCCTTAATTTCAATAAAACGCTACTGCCAAAAAGTAGGGCGTCCATGCAGTTAGTGTCATCTCGGACACGTCCCGATTCGCGCTCGCCTTGACCTCGCCGCGGAGGCGACGCGGAGTTCAAACAATACCTGTTTTAATTCAAATCAGGTAGCTTTGCCCAATCACTGGACATTTTAGAGCATCTTGAACTGATTTCAGTACCTTGTAAAATTGTCTGAGATTTTTATGGGTTTTGAAAAAACCTTTACATATTTCACACTGTTTATACACGTAACGTAGCACGTATACAGAGGAATGTATGCATTCAAAAATACATACCGTGAAGGCGGCGTCACATGTGTAGGTATTCAAGTAGGTAATGTGACACATGTGTGGCGGGCGGGTGTGTGCGGGGGTGGGGTGGGGTGTGCGGGCGGCGTGCGCGCGTGTGTGTGTGGCGGGGCGGGGCCCGGGGGCGGGCCCCACACCGGCGCGGGCGGCCAGCCCGCCGACCGCACACGAGCCGATATTCGGCATTCGCGCGACACCGCCGCTCCGCGCGCTCGTCTCGCAGTTCGCACCTCATTCCACGCTCGCGAGCCTCCCGCGATACACGTACGTGTCCTCGCTCCCATTGCCACCCTCGATTTCGTTTGCGCCGACCGACCGACGTCGTCTGTGTAGTGCGTTCAAACTTTTCGGTGACACAGTGCTTCCTAGACGCGACTTTTTTCGCTTTGATAACAATTTGTGAACTCTGACGGAATAGTGAAATGCGAAGATTGCGGTCCGGCGGGAAGGCGATTCTTTGAGAGACGAAAGGGTTGGAGTACGGGGTGTAGAGCGGGCGGAGGGCGGCGCGAGGCCGCGCACGCGCCCGCCAGCGCAGCTGCCGCGAGCCGACACACGCGTCGACACCGGCGCGCGATATGGACGACAAGCCGACCGCCGTCGGCGGCGAGGAGCATTACAGCCTGCGCTGGAACAACCACCAGGCGCACTTGCTCCGCTCCTTTGAAGCGCTGCTGCACGCCGAAACTCTCGTCGACGTCACGCTAGTCTGCGCGGAACGACGGGTGCGAGCCCACAAGGTGCTGCTCGGTGCCTGCAGTCCGCTCTTTCGGCGGATATTTAGCGAGAACCCGTGTAAACACCCCGTTATCGTGTTGAAAGACTTTCAAGGATGGGAAGTTCAGGCCGTTGTGGACTTTATGTACCGTGGAGAGGTGTCGGTAGCCCAGGAGCAGCTTGGTACTGTGATACGTGCGGGTGAGTCGCTGCAGGTGCGCGGGCTGGCCGACCAGGACCGCGAAGAACACGCGCGCTCGCCTCCGCCGACACCGCTGGCTCGGAGCCCAGTGCAGACTACGCCGCCGGCACCCTCACCGCCGGCCAGCCCAGCCAGCCCACAGCCTCGCCGCAAGCAGGCCAGGCCACGTCGTCGTTCAGGAGAGTCCGATACTCCAGAAAACCTCTCCATGCGCCGCTCGCCCAACGGAGGGCTGAAGGCTGTGAGGCTGTCCAGACCGCGATCTCCCCCAAAACAGGAGCAAGAAGAACCTGAAGTAGAAGCTCCACCGCCACCACGCATGTTCCCGCCACACCAAGATATGTTTCCACCCGTGCCGCCTGCTGTCTCCGCTTTATCACTGACACCACCTCACAGTGAGTACAATTTATGTAAGTCTTTTAAATTATTACGCATCACTATCATTCAATTATTTAGTGTATTTATTTTGAGTTTAGTTTCCTTTTTTTATTATGGCATTTGTGGTAATATTAGAGTAAACAGACTCATTTGCAATAGTAACAGTGACCTATATTTTGTTCTGCTAGGACAGATAAATTATGACTAAGTAGGTATAACAAATAACTCAAAAGATTTAGATTTTTTTTTCTCAATAAAATAAAATTATGACAATAAATTTAGACTTGGTGCATAGATTTATTAGTACTGTCGTGTGTGAAAAACAAAGGTCGGCCATCAATAATATTTTATCAATGCCGTTTTGGATGACTAAGTACTCAGTGAACAAAATAATATTTCGAACAAAAACTGGCCTTGTGTTTCATTGTTGTCAATTTATAAAATATAGACCATGTAGGTTTGCATGAAGTTTTTTTTAAAGATTACAATAATGATAACACGGCCAGTTTAGAAAATGTGTTATTTATGCTAGAGTGTAAATTAATAATACAATCACATTTACTAAATCGAATAACATAAAACACAACCCACTTAGTTAAATTTCCGATCAGAATCTTATAAGTGATCAGTTACGAAACCAAATGGAACGCCGCATGATGGACATACATGTGAATGTCTAATTAAAATCGAATCATCAAAGGATCCGTTATCGATTAAACGTTATCGATTTCATAAATCGCATACAAGCCACCGGTGATTCGATTAGCAACCGAGATGTCTAGTGTTAACCGGAACGTTACACAGATAAATTAAGATCACCTATTCATACGTCGGCTGTATTATCTCTTGGATCGCGTGAAAGGTTTTAACTTTATAAAGTCCATTAACCGAGCATGTCGCAAACATTCGCTATAAAATATCGTTTTAAATAGCCGTCGTATGTTCGTTTCAGACGGTCGTGTATGGTACCCATAAACGTGTGTCAGTGTAAATTTTACACCTCGATAATTATTGCTCGTGGCTCTCCTTACGAGTATAAAAGAGGAAGCAATTCCAGCAGTCATCGTGTTTTACGAGCACTTTTCGATTTCTAAACTTGTTTATGGAGAAATGCTGCAATTGTCATTCTCGTATGTGGGAAATCGCATTCTAATTTATTGAGATGTCACTGGCCGTTGCTTGGTACAATCTCTTTATAAATTTTACGTCCAGTTTGTATTTCTCTGCTTTCATCCTTAGTCATAAATCCAGGATTAGCTTCGTTAGAATAAACATGCGTAATAAAAATATGTTCTATAGCATAGCGGAGCTTATCTGTTGGATCTCAGTTAACAAATCCGTTTAGCGTAGAAGTATAAGAGCTTTATTCGAGCCTAGTCTAGGACACATCAACGTCGTAAATTATACGTACACAATCTATTTCAAAACGATACCTGCACGCTCAGAAATTACGGCATAATATATTTTACACAACGGCCTAAAGCCTCAGGTAGGAATTAGTCCAAGGAGTGGTTTTATACGTCAATTTTGTTTTATTGTTTCCTCAGTTTCGCGTATGTGCCGAGTGCTTGATTGCGCCATAATGGTCGTAGACTGTAATGAAGGGTTGCACGCTCGCCGCGACGTGCGTGGGGAAACTAAATACACGAGGGGGACTCTTCAACGTTTCCGCACTTGTCATTCGGTCCTAAATCAAATTTTAAACTGCCTCGATTCGAATGTTTACATCCCCATTCGAATTCGTAACTTCAGTTTTTGTTTATTTTGCATCTTTTTCCTCTTACTTCTCCTAATTTGTCATAACGTAATCGTTAATTGTTTCATTTCTCGGTTCACGTTTGCGGGCATGACCGCGGTTTATTACAAGTGTTCATTTTATTGTTTCCTCCATCTCCGTGTGTGATGAGAACTTGATTATGGTTAATGGTGGTGCATAAATGTAATGAGGGGTTGAAGGACCGCCAGCAATCACAGCCGACGACGGTTTCCTGATTGTGCCCACTTGACGTTGTCAAACAATTCCAAATTTGATTTTCTCGCTTTAAATTACTGTGTTTTACTGCTTGGCTATTATGATAATTACGTAGTAAATGTTAAATAAGCTTACTATTCGTAATGACACTGTAGCTTTAAAAATAGCGAAATGTTTATTGACATGGCTTTTGTCATCCTGTATGGCTTACTTATCTTCTAATTATTTTGTAGCTTTTCGCTGTAGGTTTTATTTCCTAATTATCTTATGTTATCTTATTTAGATACTTCTATGGCTTCGTGTTACAACTTCTGTGTTAAAACCATGTTAGTTTCTAAGAAAAGAGCTTTTAAAGACTGATTAAACAAAAGATAACCTGAAACTAAATGAAAGTGAAGGTCCAAGTAACTCACTAGGCAATAAGTCAGGTATCGAGTAGTTGTTTACATTAAGCCGTCATAGCTCACGCGATGTCTTGGGCCATCAGTTTCACGACCTTCAAGGGTAGCAAAAAAATGATGAAAAACCGCGCTGACGACGACATTGGCACGAAGCGCTGCGCACACGCAAGGGCGGGTAGCGGTAACATGATTCTGTAAAACTACGGGACAGGTCAATCGGATGCAAGTCGATGCAACACAAATAAATATTAATCGATTTAATTGCTGTGATCTAGTTTTCTGGGTGGTTCAGTTCACATAATTATTGGCAGCTGTAATTAGATTTAAATGACTGGAATTAGTTTTCCATTTCTCAATAGCTTCATGGAGAAGATCTCTACGGACCTGATTGGAAAACGAGGCAAGCGACGCCGACGGTTAGACAGTTGTTCTTTTTGTTTAGGGTTTACTTACTGATATGAATTTAAATACCATACTTAGATTTGATTTCATTCCATTCCATCCACATTCCATTTGACTTTTGCGGATACATTCTGACCATTATCTTTTTGTACATTACATGCACGTGATCTCAAGAGAGAAAACGGTGTCTAAGTATTACAAACTAATGGCAGATAATCAACGTAAATGTTATTACACACTCACATTTTAATATCGTCATTAAGAGGTTTGTTCGTCACAAATTTACGTTCACTACATGTTACGTCTAGACATTAGGAAACGTATTAGTAATACGCACTTAACATGACAATTATTTCATTGAACCGCATTTGTTAACTAATCGTAATTACTCATTAGGTTTCCAACAATTTCCGTGTGAATTCTGTTAATTAATAAGTCATTAGAAAATGTAAACATGAGTGAATCATTTCATTCATGATCCTCATGAATGAGTTTGGACTACTATAAGGAAATATGTTTTATGTTGAATTAAGTAACAAAATGACGGGTACTACGCCTACTCTTTTCCTATAATTAGTCATACCGTATTTCTCTGTAATTTCAATGAGAAACAAACTTAATGAAATATACTTAATGCCGAGAAAAAATATTTACAGTAAGCAAAGTGGATATTTAGTCAGCAACTTGATTAAAAAACGGCTCAATTGTTTAGTCTAGTAGCTACTTTTATACGTGCCTATTACCTAACTTTTGTAAAAACTTCTAAGTACTTGTGACATATTTACAATGCGCATTCACATTGTGCAAGTATAAAGTTATTGTCACATTTGTTAAACGCACTGACCTTACTATTTAAAAAATCAAATATTAACACAATTGAATAACTGTAGTTGAAAAATTAAAACAACCAAGAGTACAAAAAAGCGGCATCGTTTTATGGTCGACATATCTACAACACGCACGAAACGCTTTGGTTCCTCATTTCCCATACGGACCGTTAGAGTGTGGAATACTCTGCCAGAGTGTGTGTTCCTTGACACTTATAATCTGGGTGTCTTCAAGTCTCAAGTGAATCGGTTTCTCCTAGGCAAGCGTGCTCCATCGTAGGCCGCATCACTGCTTATCATCAGGCATGTTGGCGGCCAAACGCAAGCCTACCCTACTAATATTATAAACGCGAAAGTTTGTAAGAATGGATGCATGGATGTTTATTACTCTTTCACACCAGAACGGCTTAACAGATCTAGATGAAATGTGGCTCAGAGGTAGATTAAAGTCTAGAATAGCACATAGAATGCTATACATACTTTTTAACCGCGGGTGAAATTGCGGGGCGCAGCTAGTTAAGTATTAAAAAAATAAAAATAAAAAGTTGAGTACGTCAGCAAAGATTAAGAAAATTTTGTTAATAAAAAAAGGTAGGTAGTAAAGGTATGTAGAAATGTCTCAGAAAATGCTCGTATGATTGTCACTGTACACGAAGATGACATCGCGGCGGCGCGGGCGCAGATTGTGCCTGCGCATTTACATTCAATCGGTGCCGATTTGCCCGGTGACCTACTTTGTGTTTAACGCCTCTAGCACTCACAGCCCCTGGCTTACACGTTTTGCCTATTGACCTATTTGGATTTCCACATCTTAGCCAAAGCATACGAGTAGGTGCAGTCTGACATTTAAAATAAGCTTGGTGTAGGATAAAAAATACTACTTACCCATTGTTATAAAATAAAATGACATTGATAAATATGACATTGACATGTTCTATATATTTTTAACTTTTCTTATCGATGAGATTCTTGATCTAAAACAAAAATTAATCACACAAATATTGTAAATGCGACAGTTTCGATGGATAGATGTATGGATGTTTGTAAGTCAATCACGCCAGAACAGTTGAACGGATCTGGATGAGCCACAGAGATAGATTATAATCTGAAAGAGCACATAGGATACTTTTGAACCGCGGGTTAAACCGCAAATATCTGGATCATCTGCTTTCATGAAATTAACTAAAAAAACGTGAATCATGAGCTCGTGATCTCCTGTTAATCATACATAGTATTGAAACATAATTGAGTAAAAGTAGTTTTTTTTTTTATTAATAGGTGTTTACCAGAAATTACAAACAATAGGATACTAGCTATTAAAACTAGGAAAACTGAAAGCTTTTTCGCCACGAGCAATCTCTTCCTGGCATCTAGTATTTGTGTAATCAAAAATAAGCCTGTAGAAACAAATATTCTATTGTAGTTCTATGGAAATCAAGAGTGCTTCAATGAAACTGTTGCCGGGCGCCAAACTAATTCCTTATGAGCATAGGGGTGAAATTGATAAACCTGTCTGGCTATTATCAATCAAGTAGTGCACACCTGTCGGGAACCCATAATCCTGGAAATACTAAGAAATACATAAATAGGTAGTTACTTAGTTTACCCTTTAATTTACTTAAGGATATACTGGTCTTTAAGTACAGGTATCTGTCTATACTGAGAATTTTGTAATGGCAAGGTTTTGTTTGAGTACTTACACTTTTACTCAAAAATTAAAAACGAAAATAATTATCGCTTAAAAAACATTTCAGTTGTCCACTGTTCTACATCAGACAAACGGTTTTAATATTGTTGTATTGTCAAGGGAACTCTACGTTTGCAAACTGCAAATTTTAAAAGAAACGATTCTGTGAAAAGCTGTCACAGGATTTAAAACAAAAGTATTAAGTAACAAACCAGGATAAGTTAAAAAATTGTACCTAGTAAAATAAGAATACTCTGTTAATCCGATTTTGAACACAATTATTCGTGGATTTATACTATTCGGGGAAAGCAGACTTAACAAAAAAAACAATATAACTATTGGCTCTGTAAGCTGGAAACCTCGCGGCAAAAAAAAATCTAGCTATAATTATAAGTATGTATTTATCAAACCTGTTTCCAAAATTTCAAGAAAATCCGTGAAGTTAGAAGACAAAGATCCGGACAGAGATCCAGACAGAGTTCGGACATACGAGTTTTGATCCCAGATAATTGGCCCGTATGCTAAAACGACGCGCGATGCTCAGTCATGAATCTCAATTTAAAGCTATAAAACCAGTTTTTACGAAAGCATTTTTGTAGAAGCTAAAGCAGAGACGCTTCGGTAGGTCCCCACTAGGTTTCCCTATAATGGGAATACCACGCCACATACACGTACGCAGACTATACCTACCCCCGTATATGAGTGCTCGAACGCACAGGGTACAAAAAATATTTAGCAGCTGTCATTTCAATATACATATTGAGAAAATTCTGTACTTAGGATTTACTTACTTAAGCAATGTTTGTACGGGGGATGGACAACTAGCACCCAGACCCAGAACAGATATTGAAATTCATCAATCAGACATCTGCCCGACATTAAAACCGGACCTCCTAGAAGGCTATTCCTACGTGTGAGATGAGATGATATTTTATCTTGGTCACTCTCATACCTATGACGTTTTAAATGAGAGCAACAAAGACGAAAAAAGGTGAGATGAAAATCTCAAATCTCAGAATAGGGCCTTACCCCTCTCATATGGCAGTCGCGGTATTGAATGAAACTGAACTGAAATACGGTTTCAAGCTAAATTAAACCGTTTATCAAATTAAATAAAACCTATTTTTAACCCCCGACGCAGAAACAACGTGGTGTTATAAGTTTGACGTGTCTATGTGTGTGTCTGTGGCATTGTAGCTCCCGAACGGATGAACCGTTTTTAGAACTGTTTATTTTGTTAGATTTTTTTAAATTTATACTTGTGTCCTAAAAACTCACCTATCACAGACACACAGCTGAATTTTCATATTGTTCTATTGTAACCGGAAATCAATGTGTAAATTTTCACACAAATTGGTTTAGTAATTTAGTAGAAGCAGTTGATAAAGCTATTGCTAGAATTGAAACTAAGATCCTTAGTTACTTAATAAAACCGCTTAATCAAATTTGGTATAGAGGTCTGATCGAAGATGTAGAGGTAGTAGCTTCTATAAATAAGCAGGTTACTTATTATCCCGAAACTCAAAACTGTTTTTATAAGACAGCAGGTGATTTCGTAGCTAAGTAAGTAGTACTTAATTATTTACAAGTATAATTTAAAAAACTTTTCAACACTGCTAACACTCCCGACTAATTCACCTATCAAAAAAAAAAAAAACAAAAAAAAATCGGTTCATCCGTTCAGGAGCTACGATGCCACAGACAGACACACACACACACACACAAACACACACACCGCCATGTCAGACTATGATATCCTATCGTTTTTACGTCAGGGATTAAAAAAAATAACGCTTAATACTTCTGTAACAACTAGCTGCTTTATCGCTAAGAACGATCTCGCCCAGGCAATCCTAAGAAGAGAGGATTACTTTAGTTCTTTTTAACAAACTACTGGGACCTATAAATTTATAAGCAATGTGACGAACATACCAATGCCACTCCCGGTCCCATTGGAAGACTGACCAGTATGTTAACTTTGCTCTCTTAACTTTCAAATTTTGCATTGGTTGAAAATAAGCAGGCTATTATAAAACAGGCTACTTTTTATTCTGAAACCCATAACCAATCCAATGTTCCAATGTTCCAATGTCCAATGTTCCAATAGGACAGGGGGGCTATTCCTGCGCGTGAGATGAGATGAGATTTTATCTTGGTCACTCTCACACCTACGACGTTTCAAACGAGAGCAACAAGGACGAAAAAAAGTGAGATGGAAATCTCAAATCTCCGAATAGGGTCCCAGTAAGTGAATACGCGCAGCTAAGCAAGTAGTACCTAATTAAATAAAACCTATATCGTCATAAGACCTACAAATCACATACCTACTTAAGACAAAACTTCACAAGACACACGGCAGAGCGTGCTACTCGATAATTGCCATGTTAATAAGCCATTGTTCGATGGCGCAGCCGTGGTACAAGCATGTCATGTTACACGTGTGGATGATGGCTATAATTGACCCATGACGTGTGTTTCATTCGATTTGTATTCGATTTATTTATTCTTATAACTGCGCCCCGCTGCGCCGAGGCAAGCGTTGGAACCTTTGATTTTTCTCTTCTACTTCTCTATTCTTCTCTATTTACATATTTCAGTTGGTAGTGAATCTGCCTTCTGAGCTTGGGAGCGTGGGTTCGATTCCCACCTAGGGCAAACATTTAACTAGGGCAACTGTCCTGAAGATGATTGCGTCTAGGCTGGACTGTCCCTTTCTCCGGCACTGCAGCGAGAGGCACCTCTCTGTTCCAGTGCCGGTGAGAGGGTTTTAATTTAATTTAATTTTAATTTTGTTTTTGATTTTGAAATTTTGTTTTTGATTTTGATTTTGATTTTGATTTTGATTTTGATTTTGATTTTGATTTTGATTTTGATTTTGATTTTGATTTTGATTTTGATTTTGATTTTGATTTTAATTTTAATTTTAATTTTAATTTTGATTTTAATTTTAATTTTGATTTTAATTTTGATTTTAATTTTGATTTTAATTTTGATTTTAATTTAATTTTATTTGACATTCATTATTTATTATTATTTCGTGTAATTTGTTTTTATTTTGATTAATTGTATATATAAAATTGTATGTTTACCACAATATGGGAATTACCCGAATTAAAGACATTTTATTTTTATTATTTTTATTTTATTTATTTATATGATGAACATTTGTGTTTGTTATATGTCTGGGTGTAAACATCTATTTAAGTATGTATTTAAACATATTTAAGTATGTATATCAGTCTCTGGCAGCCATAGTACAAGCTTTGCTTAGTTTGGGGTCAGGCGACCGTGTGTGGAAGTGTCCCGAATTTATTTTTTGTTTTATTTTTTCTTTACATAGAATTTCAAAAAAACTTGCTTCACACGTCTATCTATCCTCCTTTCTGTCTGTATATTCGCTAACTCCTTCTAAACCAGGCAACGGATTTTGATGCGGTTTTCACTGTCAGTTAGTTACATTTTTATGGAAGGTTTATAGGCTTGTGCGAAGACGGAGTGGGTCGCTAGTTCCCACATAACCACTCTATGCTCGCACCCGGGGCTGTTGGTGGTATCCATAAAGGATTTTCCCAAGGTGAAAAAAAAAGGGTCTCTAGTTTTGCATAAAACACAATATTTTAAAGAAACTGGACGGTGCTGGTCCGGGCAGAAAGAAGTGAAAAAAAAGGAGATTACATTTAAAAGTAATAGAAATAATTTAACCTGTCTTTTCTGACTCGAAATGTTTCATGTCCATATCAAACAAAGTGTATCAGTGAATTAAAACGTGATCTAGACTCAAATAAATTAACAGACGCCCAAACTTTTTTTACAATCTAAGTACATATCAAAAGTGAATGCAATAACTAAACATCAAATGTACCTATTTAAAATGAGCTTGCATAGTGTGAAAAGAAAAAAAAAGAGTCAGATTTAATCAACATTAAAATTAAGAGATCTAAATTGTGATGTTAATTAAGTGTAGCATTAAAAAACAATATGACTCCATCTGAATGTAAACTTAATCATAATTATACGAGTTAGTCCAGGGGTGGTCTAAACTAGCCGTAAAATATATTCAAAGACGATAAAATAAATTGTATAAAGTGGTATAATCAAGTATTTACATGAGTGAAATGTTCTAATACAAAATCATTAATTCGTCGTAAAAGTCGTTGCAAGTAGATATTACAGTCTTTTAAAATCAATAAGCATGGAAGGATTGAAATAATCTTATTTAATAGCTTTCGATTACTTTGCTTAAGTATTTATAAGAGCCAGGTGTATTTCGACGGACTCGCCCCCTCCTTTGACATTCGAAGAAGTCCGACGAAGAAGAAGTCCGGCGAAGTGTGGGTGTAATACCAGCCCCTGTGGGTAAGGCGTGACGATATGTTACGTTAGGTATAAGTATTAATAGTGCTAGGTGTCCTTTGAATTCTTGATGTCATTTGAAAAAACTCTTGCAATATTTATCGGACCAATAGTACTCGTAGTAAATAAAAGAAGATGAATTTTCCACTGCAATATGGGGTGATCGAACTTTTCTTCCATCTGTCACCTCTTACGAAATAAATTAAAAATACACATTTACACAGACATAGAATCCCTATTTATATTTTTACTAAAACACTTTTTATGGTCATAATTTATTTTCCTCAATGCTTATATTCCCAGTTGTCACTGGTACCTATAAAAATAAAGAAACTTAGATAGTTGTTGCCAGTTCCGACCGTGGCACTGTGGATGCAAACTTAAATTCTGCGATTATCTTTACACCCTCTTAATAGCTACCTATGCATACTATACAGGTATCTACAGATTTATCTAGATCTGTTCAGCATGTAGTAACATAACAGTAATCTGTGAACAGGTGCTTGATTCTGGCGCCTGCGATATCGTCTTGAACATTGTCTCGATTCTTGGGAGTGTAAGTGACCGAGTTAGTATCGCTTGCGCCAGAATAGGGCTTCAGGTGAGCTCAAAGTGAGAGTCGGTCGTGAGCCGACGCTAACTTTAAGTACTTACCTACCTATGAGTACCTACGTACCTGTATCCACATATACATCTACCTGTATTCAAATACTTGACTAGCTGTACTCAGTGGCTTTATCAGCAATCTTATAAACTTTTGTTTTTACAGAACATATTCATTAAAGCAGTTATTTCATCATTGATGTGTTATAAACCGTTTCAAGGTAGACCCCACAATTACTTTAATTTAGCATTTCTATTTACAACTCAATGAATACGAAGTTTTGATCTACTAAAAAGGTCTAAATTCACTTCCTGCATTTTTTTTTAGAGTTGGGTAGGTATATATGTAAGTATACTAATACCAAATTAAGTGCATAGCGTGAAAAAAGTTTTCGTTGAATAACCTTTTTTTTTTCAATTCTATCTTATAATTTACTAGGTAAATTTAATGCGAAGTTGTGATCTACATTATATACTAAAAATATCTAAATTCACTTCCTGCATTTTTTGTTGTTAGAGTTGGGTAGATACTTAAGTATATTAATACCAAATTAAGTTGAAAAAAGTTTTCGTTAAGTACAGCTAGCTTTTTATGTACGAAAACATTCACAGAAAAGTTAGCTCATAGTATTGTAAATATATTATCATGTCAGCCTTCGTACAGTTACTAGCATACTACTTTAGTTTAAATTAATAAACACTCCAATCTCTGACCTTTCATGATTTCGGTTCAATCAGATAAACTCTGTGAGTAAGGTGGCTGCCTAATCAAAGCAAGATACACAATAAAGTATACAAAAGACCTAAAATACTACTCATAGAGGATTTAACTTTCAAATAAAGTAATAATTTTTATTATATTCGTAATAAACTAGACATTATGAGGCCTATAACATCGTGTAATGTGGTTATTAGCAGGCCAATAACAACATTGCATGACGACCAAGACCGCTGCGTTCCATTGCATTTTTAATTTGAGTAAATAAATATGAATTGAATGCCTCACTAACTTAATGTTTAGTTTCTTTCAGTCCTGTCCATTCATAGGTTGCTTGGAAGAAATTGGTTAAAACGATCGTTGCTTTTAAAGCGATCAGTAACAGCCGCTGTTGTAATATCAAATTTAATCAATGTCTTTTGAACCGGTCAGCGTGAAGAATAAACACAAACAAACACACTCGTACATACTCACTCTCTCACTCACAAACTTTCCCATTGATAGTAAATTATTGTTATTTTAAGTAGGCGAGAGTAGATTTGTGAGTATGGCATAAAACAATAGGGAATACGCTAAAATCCTGTATAAATTATGATAATTTACGGCGTGTGTTGTTACTCGTTATGCTATGTTATCGTATGTGGTTCGCTGGTTTTCAAACTTACGACCTTTTAGGTACCTCTGGGTTTTGGGAGGCTAGTATTTTAATCGAAGGTAGCTAGCTAGTGCGTTTTTAATTGCGAAAAAGTCCGCGATTAACCGCCAACTTGTCCTTTTTTAAGTGTGTGACAGTGTAGTCTAAGACCTACTGTCTTAGATTACGCTGTAGGTCTGTAGTCAGACCTACAGTGTTCTAAAAAAACCTATAAAAACCAATGGTAAAATAATGGTAACCAGCTAAGAAATAGTGAATGAGTTAGATAGGTTTGCTTATAATCCTTGAAACTGCGGGAGGCTGCTATACTATTTTCATTTTAGGATGGTGGGGGTGACTAAAACAAACCGTTCCTTTTCACACTCGAATGAACTTGAATTTTGAACTTGAAATTGCCGTAATTTACACTTCAGCAGCACCCTATAAATCACAACACTAAAATACGGAATCATCAATAACTGTAGAAAATTAAGCAATAATTAAATGCAGCTTTAACCGCACCATGATACAGTAAATAGTTTATAGTGTTAAATATTTTTTAGTTCACAAGTGCCAAACTATCGTTAAGTACCTACCAAGATCCCAAGCTAAATGATATCAAAAGTTAACTCACGAACCATTCACGAAGCTCATAATTTCAATTGGTCACGACCATTTTCACCTCATTAGCAGTATTAAACGGTCCGTATATTTAAACCCCTACTGGTTCCACATTTGAGAGCCTCGTCTAATCGTGTGCTGGCGAGGTGAGACAGTCAATAGATGCTCGTTATTCAGGCACTGACAAATGCCCTGTAGTTAATTGGACGAATACTGCATGCGTCGGTTCCTAGCTGTAAATTATACCTTTTACGAGCATGCATGCCTATCATTGCGTTATAGCTGGAATGAGGTCTGTAGTCCTTAGGCTTAGACGAAAGTCTGCTTGAGGTATCGTTAAAATTCCATGTGTCGGATCTATCCGAAGCCTCTGAAGTGTCTAAATCGCAAATATTTTATTATTTGCCCTTCCGTCTTCATTTATCAATCTAATTGATTTAATACTAGTTCGCTGTGAAGTGTGACTGCGCAATCCACGACCAATATTGCTCATATTCAAACTTAAAAATTTGTTTGCATGAACTACTTGCTTGCAAAATTACATGATCAACGGATGACGGAGGATCAACGGTACTTGGTAACAAACAAATTCCGTTTTGTACCAGACTCTGAGACATCGCTCGATCAAAAAGCCGATTCAACAATAGATTACACTAGCTTAAAAGGACCCTTTGCATTAATTCAGTGTTTAAGCTACATCCATACCAAATTTTATCAAAATTTGTCTAACGTTTAAACGTGAAGAAGTAAAAATAATCACATAGATACGTACATAAACTATCGCTTTTATATTAATATACGTAGGAGCCGGATAAACAAATAAAAAAGGAGGATATTAAATGACCATTTAAACAGTTTTTAATTAGTGTCCGTTACTGAAAGATTACGTCAGCTAAATTGCAGATAATCGATAGTAATGTGAAATAAAATATAACAAAACAGGAAGTGAAACCGATACTTATAAAGTCATAAAATAACTGGTAAAACTTAACTTATTTCATTAATGTGTATATCTTGTCTACAAGACAAAGAAAAATGAATTGAAAAACCCTAGACAACGGTAAAGTAAATAATAAGTTAAATAATAATACAATTAAGCAGATAATATACCATTTGAAACAGGAATAGTCATTAATTAAAGATAAAATATCATATTTATAAAAGAAGGGATTATTACCGCTAAAATATCATTCACGGAAAATGGTAGTTTCCGATAATATTTTCCTTAAACATAAGTAGCTTACGATCAATCGCAACTTTTTAATTATGTTTCGACGAATGGCTACTTTATCAATTCATATCATACTACCTACTCATAAGCTTGATAACGTTCCTTACGAAATAGCTTTTATCAAAATGTCATCCAGTTGAGTCTATTACATGTTTATTATTATAGTGCAATAACAAATGTTACGCCTCAGTGATTTGATTGATGAATTAGACTAGACTGACGAACCAAGCTGGTATTTTCAATTTATTTCCGGACACTTTTTTACGGTGACTAATATCAGAGCAATATTCTCGAGGCAATAAAGCTGTGTCATCCGCTAGCGCCTTGCAGATCATTGTTCGGCGTTCAATAACACTACTCGCGAATTAAATAAACAATACTGGTCCCAAGAGCCCCCCTTGTGGAACACCAATAATTATGAGCTTTTTGGCTGAAGTGTAGAACCGCTTTCTTCAAACTAGTGTTTAATATCAAATTAAAGTGAGACTCGAATGAAACAAACTGGCGTTCAAGTTCTCACAAACAGTAAACACAATAGATAGATGATGGTAGTCCACGACGTCAAATGCTTACGTGTCGAGACAAACAATTACACCGTGCGATAGTCATCGACATAAGTAGCGAACGCGTTAGAATTATATGTAAATCATTGCCATTTCAAAAATACAGATTTGTTTGTCTGAAATCTCATAAAGTGCCGTTACTTTCCCATCACGCAAACGGAACTGGAATCACACATTACATTTAATTTTATACGAATTTAATAACAAGTGAGGAGCGCGGCCGCCCATTGTTCCGCGGTCATGAGAAAAAGCCACTGCCCGATTTTTTTGTAACCGATAAAGAGGTGCCGACGCACAATCCGAGCGAGATTGATGCGTGTGCGCACTGGCCTGCCCGCTGCGCGCCCGCCACTAGATAATAATTAATATTCCATAATCTATTGAACCCTAAATTAGTCCGCGAGCGTCCTTTCACCGGCGACTGGCGTTCATTACCGGTAGCAATATGTAGTCGTCACACATTCGTAATTGATTTCATCCGTTAAATTCGAAATTTGAATGAACTCTCGCTGAATGGGAACCGAAATAAGATCACGAGTGTGTTGCGTTCGGAAACGCTGAGCGAGCCTCTCACTGCGGCACACAATAGCGGCGCATACGGCCAGATCTCTCTCTCGATAAACAGATAAAAAACTTAACTAAAAAAACTACATGTCATGCATCTACGTGTGCTAGTCAATTTCACAGCGACCGTCATGGGAATCGAGCGACGAATGGACTTTAGAAAGCAATTAAAATTGGTGCCCACGAAAACGGTCGAGTTGAAAAGTGCGATCGACACATGAAATTGTCGACCACGTCGCGCTTTGTGCACGACTCCGCTTCGAATACCTATCAGATGTTTGGACACGATGCACATCACAGCTAGACGGTTCTCGGAAATGGTCGAAATCGACAAAAAGTTAAACACTTCGACATCACATCGTCTTGTCGTGAACCGGAAAATGTAGACCAAGCAACATGTAAGGAGCTTTACTAACCGCATTAGAACCCAGACTTCAGCACGCAGAAGCTTTTAACTTTGCTGTCCTTTGATGTAACGAAATCCATACTTTTTGTTGCGAAAATTCCTATGTTTTCGCTTGAGATTTTATTTTCCCAAATCGAGTGAACCTTAACAAACAGGCCTAAAACTTTGTGTACATTGGGCTTATTGTTGCGAGAGCTGTACAAAAGGGAACTACTTAGGGGCCGAAAGTGGACTTTGCTTTTTTACAGCCACAAAAAGGTCGGTACGAAATCGAAATCAGATTACGGATCCTGTGATTATGTCCCTACAAGTTTATGAAGTTTCGGCGGGAAACAAAGGGGGAAACCACAGAGCTGCGGGATATATTTCACCACACAGATATTACGGGGATATGTGATCAAAAGTTACTTTAAAAGACGTGACTTCCGAGACGTAATGCTACAAAAAGTGCCGCTGGTATTTTAGGGTTGACTCAACTCAACAAAACTTAACAGTCTTATTATCTTTGATTATGACTAATTGCTATACTTGCTGCAATGAAGGAACTTAAAGGCTCATTCAGACCACGCATAATAAATAAAATATACCATCATCATTAAATTTTCCGCACTTACTCGTATCACCCGCCTAGTGCAAATGCACTCAATCATTCAACAACCCGAGTTCTCATAGAGAATTGAAAACTTGACGAGTAAGTAATTAACTGAAACTTTTCTAAGTAAATCAGTGTCATTGTATTCCTGGTAGCATAAATGTAATTACAAAGAGTCCTTGTTATCGACGCTTTCATTGCTACTTATTCTGTGGCACAAGTGACTCACACATACATACCGACATGAGTGACTAATGTTATGCCTCTGCGGTGTCCGTAGGCACACGTTCATATTCTGTGGACTTAATAAGCGTCTCTCCATAGAAACTGCTGGCGATCTGTGGATAATTTCATCTCGTGTTTATGTGGTCGACCACATTCGTAATTGTTTTTGCTGAAATCGATTTTAATTTTTTGGTTTTGACTTTTATGTGTGGGAACTGACTTTACTAACATGATTTAAAGTCCCTACTTAGTATTGTTTTGATTGAAACTGTTAATGGGTTATTGCAAATACTAATTATTACTTTTACAACTACACTTAAAAATAAAGTTAACCCTTTCATTAAACGCCCTAGTCATGCGACGAGCCGATTCCGCCTAGGACGACTTTAGGCGAAGAAAATATTTTTCGGATAAAATCGTCTCAGGAGATTAAGGCGTGGTCATACCACGGTTTTCCAGCCACACACACTTTTACTTAAGCCGCTACATTTAAAGTTGAAAATTGTATATCATGTTTAATGGTACAATGAGATCGTCGATAGGTTATAATCGTATATAGAACAAGAAGAACACAATTAAGAATAAGTTGTTCAGTTAAACTTTAGAGAACTAATAAAAAAAACGTGTTGTAATCGCTAACTAATAGAGAACTACACTATTTTTTTTAAGAATATACCTCTTAAAATTAATATTTTCCCAAATCAGAATGATTTTCATAAATCTACTTTTTGTTGCACCTGATAATCACAATTCTTCATAGAAAACTAAGCACACACAAAATACTTGTTTTCGTTGATTTCGTGATAATGGTTAACCTTAAATGGTTATCTTCAATATGTGACACATTGATTAAGATTCTGTCAAATTGTCATTTTTAAACTCAAAGTAAAGATGTCTCTGTCTAGTTGTTATTTTCTCACAAATTAAAAAGAGACGCACATAACTTTATTTTTAATGTTATCTAAAGTACCAACTACCTACAATTTATTATTATTTCTTAAAATAATATCTAAAGCTTTGCCTATTAAGAATTCTGATCGAAAATTACTGTGATCTTACTAAATCAATTTCTATTCCACAAAACCTTTACAAAAGAGCTAATTATTTCCGAATCAGACCTTTAATTACAAAATTTAAAAATAAATTGATACGCAACGCACACACGCAAGTACGCACAAACACAATAATTTCCCAAAAAAACAACTAAATAACCTAAAGCAAATTAATTTACTTACCTTTATTAAATACAATAAAGAACGTCCACTCATTCTATTAATACCAACAATTATGTAACAAACTACATAATTTCATATAAATTACAATGAAGTTTTTATTCTGTTTGCAGTGAAAGTACTCGATTATAAAGGCGTATCGGTTCTTTTTTCTCGATTTTAAATCGATTCTCGCGGACGACCACAATCGAGTGGAACTTATTTCACATGATAGACATACGTAACGGAAGCGAGAATTACCATAAAGTAACCGCAAAATGTTATTTTATATGTGAGAAGTTGAAATTACCGACTGCCGATTGCATTCGACTGTATATTTCAATTTGTATCGATATGATTGGTACCGAAGTCAACATGCAAAAAGCTTCATAAGAACAAAAAAAGGGTTTTAATTTTTTTTTTAATGTATTTTATTATAGCTATTAAGTACTAATAAATTATTGAAGTTAACAAGTGAGTTCTACCTACTCATTACAAATACAAACTTAACTCAAAAGTTTCCGAAAAAAAAATCGGTAATATAAATCTTCTCTTAGAGCCGTCTTAAAGGTTACCATACATTAGAGCCACCTGGGACCCGACACGTACCGCCTTGCCCCGTACGGTAAGGCATTCTTTATATGAACTTCTATGGATATGCGCTCCCTACTTCAACTCCAAATCAAACCGGCGTAAGCTATCAACACGCGGATGACGAGTGGTTCACGCGAGGACAAGTGACAATCGCTGACAGACTACTTGTCGTTGACCACGCGAAGTTCACTTGTTGTCCACGCAGCGTCCACCCTTGGACCACCCGCTGACCACCAGTCGGGGTGGGCCCGAATCGTCCGAATGAGTGATACCTTAAAGCTCTTTTAAGTTTAAAACAAGGTGTTTGCTCAACAAATTAACAAACAATCAAATCATGCTTCAAACTAATATTAAAAATGCGAAAGTTTGGATGGATGTATGGATGTTTGTTACTTTGTGCTTTAACGGCTGAACGGATCTGGATGAAATTTAGCTTAGAAATAGATAATAGTCAGGAATGTCATATAGGATACTTTTCAACCGCGGGTAACGCCGCAGGACGCAGCTAATTGTAGATACATCAATAAACAAACTTCAAGGTTCCATATGAATAGCTACTTACATGTTATGAATGGAACAGTAATAAAAGTTCACACTGCACATTGAATGTTTTTTAGTCATAAAGATTAATATCTAGAGGCGGTGTTGAACTAAACATTGCATCTAAATCATGTTTAGTACTTGTATGTTGGTGGTATCAGTCAAAACCTACCTGTCTATCAGTTTTGTAACTTGAATTAATTCATAATTAAGAAATAATAATTGAATAAAACCTTTACTAAGTACGTAGCATCAAAGCGTACCCATGCGTGCGAGTAATACATATCTCGCGTGGCTCTCAAAAACGACATCACATGTCATGCGACTCACTCTATCGAAAAAGATGTACAATTCAATTCAATGCACCGTAAACTTGTTAGCACCATTCAATCGGTACTATTTTAGACGTACATTTGTCGCGTCCTTACAAACTAATTTAAGTCAATGATTTTAATGCAATAATAATTTATGTCATCATTAACAAAGTGGCACAATAATTTGCTTCATGAATGATTATGATCAAATGCGCAACTAATTTACTCGTCCCGATTTCTTTAACAATAGCCTACACATTCTGAACATGCTCAATGATCGGCTCCAAAACTAAGATGAACCGAAGCTATTATAACGTCATTCGGCTATTTTGTGAGACAATGAGCGAATCGAGTGAGAAGCTCAGGAAACAATGGAAAGTAGGCTCCCCGACAATCCCACACGGCGAGGAAAGTTAACGAAAATACATTTCAATAGCTAAAAGCCAAATTGGATGCGAGCTTACGAAATTATCACGTTAGTGCCCCCTAATTCATTTGTATGAATAAAATTCTCCCAGTACCGTGTGAGCGTGTGTGATTCACCTAATGTGTTCTTGTTACAATCTGCTCCGGTAATTCGGAAACTGTACTGTCATTGTATAACAAAAGTTTAATTATGATTCACACATGATGCTCTCAATCTCGTTCTACTCTGGTACACTTAGCTTCGCACCGGTCTGTTTTATGACAGCTCCATTACATAAAGCAACGTTTCTAGGTAAGCGGCCATTGTCTATCGGTGATAATCAAAAGGCACTCAAGGTTTACTGGTAACTAATAATCTTATAAATATTGAGAGGCGAGTAGCCGCGGCGTGCCCGCACCGCGACGGTATCTACACCCCATATTATTTATGTAATGGGGACTTACACTGGACACGCGATCCTCTCGAACAATGCAAGGATACTGTGCCCATCGGCGCGACCTAGACTTCTTTTCATTTTAATTATGCCTCACATCGATTATTACTGCGACTACGTAAGTATATTTCAGTGAAACAATAGATTAACCCAGTTACGGCGCATTCTACAATGGTGAGGCTACTCGTCCCGCGATTATACCGCTTTCGTATCCTTGGCGTGAGTGAGGCTATCTATCATGTGATCTATTGTACGTACACCCGACATCGGTATTAGATTATAGCGATAATTAATGCTGATTCCATACGACCTAGATTCGGGCCCGCTCGATAAAGTTAATTTACAGTTATAGTTGTAAATCTCGTTGCAAAATAAACGGCTAGCACGCGCGGCCTGACCACAGACAACGCGGTGACTCCCACACGGCGCGCCGCTCGCCGCCGCCGCGCCGTGTCAGCGACGTGAATGGGACCCTTCCTCGTAAACATCATCACGTGGCGACGCCGTGCCTATAACCCGACCTTGTCAGGACACCGTCTGCACACGACCCTCACGTCACAAGCTGATTCACTTTTCCTCCGGCAGCGTTACACGCACGCATATGAGCCGAGCGAAACACAACACATGCGTGACGCGACAGACAGAGAGGGTGCGTCCACATTGTCTGAATGAACGGGGTGAACTCACAAGTTGTGTACACACGACCGCGAAAGGGTTGCGCCGAGTTGCAAAACTAAGTTCCGCTTTCGATTTCTACGCGTGTTGCATATGGGTCGGGCGATCGATCGTAAACTAACTTTGTTGTGAACTGCAATGCAATCCAATTTCGTCTAGATTAATAGCTGCATCGTTGGCGTTCAAATTAAACTGTTCGGATAGGTTGCGAAAATATCGACAGGCGTGTTGAAAAATTTGTGAAAATGAAGTAAAAAGTAGTCGTGTCGAATGTGTATTGCGGCGTCTGGCGAGCGCGCCGCGGGCCGCGGGTGTGTTTCGTAAATCATTGTTTATGGTCGAACAGTTCTCTGAAGGGGTCCGCGAGACCGGAATTAGAAAGCGTCAAGTCAAGCCGACTCCGATACAACTAATTGACCGCAAGGTTTGCGCGGCTCTGGTGCAGAATGTGACGTAACTGCCTATACCTATATAGGTACACCTGCGGATTAACAATCAATCGAAAACCTAGCTATTATAAAGCCAGCCGACAAAGAAAAACTTTTCTATGCCCACGGTCAGAAACTTTTTATTCGCTTTTGTATATTTTTCGGTGGTTTTCCTTATTGATAACTTTACTGTAAAGCTTGGAAGTTTTATGAAAACCTTTACAATAAGTTAAATGTTATCCAACCTGTTATTTTCCAAACCCTAACAAAATATGTTGAATGACGTACTTAACTAACTTTTAAATTTGTAAGTAAGTAAGTACTTACTTAACTTTTAGAACTTTTTATCTCAAATTCCGACAACACCTGTGATGGATTCAGAGCTGCTTGTGGTAATTGTGACCATTCGTCTAGCCCTAGGTCCTGCCCAATTTTGATTAATCCACTTATTCGTCGATATTACGCTAATGTTATAAATACGTAGGACCCTATATGTATCTATCTGTTATATTTTTACGTTGAAAAAAAATGAATTTTGAGATAATCTGCATCATGAGAAATACAGCACTTTACTTTTTGTGATGAAATCATAATTTTTTCGAAGTTGCGCGACAACAGCTAGTAGGTATCTCAAATAACACACATACACAATCCTGAAGTTACGTAAGCATTACCCACACACACGAAAGCTTTGAAAGGTTTCTTCAGTCGTAAAAGTTACTATACATAGGTACGAGTGTATGTAAATCCACAGCTAAAGCTGAGACGTAAATAAGGAGATATACGGTCGTCCCGCGACAAATCGATACGGAGAGAGAGACTGGATGGATTCTGTACTTAGTATTGTAGCATTGTGGATAGGAGCACTTCTAGGACGATCCTACACGAGAAACAGTGATAAGAGATTAAGTACGAGAAGTTTGAGTATGTGTACGAGAGCTAGGAGTTGAGAACGTTTATAATGTTTGAGAACTAACTCCCTTTACCTGTATTCCACTTAAATAATAATAATTAGTATATTTAACAAATGTTAATTGTCCCCGGAGTCCACAGAGAGTAGATTTTGAATATTATTATTTTTTTAATTAAGAAAGTTTGGTTTCATTGCCTTAATTATTACATTTCCAAATAATTTAAAAAAAAAAATTTTTTTTACATTTCTATATCACATGTCACACAAATCCTAAACAATGAACTGGTGTTCAATTGATGATATGGTAGAAGATGACCCTTCAAATCTAGATTAAGAAAACTATCAAAGAAAGTCTTTCAAATGAGGGTTACGCTACAAATTTTCCACCTCAGTAGTTAGCCTGGTTAGTTATTAAAAGAGTCCATAACCGCTACGTTTTTTTTCCCCTTACCTAAAGCTCCTTATTGGTGCGGTCCATCTATTAAATTCTAATTAATCCAGTAGTGGATTAAAAAATGTTAAAGCGATGATGCTACGTTAAAATGATGAATAAAAACTGAGCTTCCACTTTCCCATGACCAAAAAAACAAGGCCTAGCATTCAGCAAACACCTACTGCCGTCATCGTCATCTGTCTCTTTCGAACTTGTTGTAAATCACTTATTTCGGTCTTGCTTAAGCATCGATTAACGTCACTACGTGTTTCTGAATGGTATACCTGGCGGAGTATATTATTATACCATGCACCTTCCCAGCAAAAATATTCATTCATTAATTCCACATCCAGCAAGGAAGACCAGTTAGAAGCAAGCTTGAATAGCTAGATATGCTCCTAACACCGCTAACGGTCACTAAGTATTCAACAAGTTAATTAAATGTTGCGTTTTAGTTAATCGAAGTAAACCTGTACCTCATTCGCTTAATAAATGGTCTTCTCCGGCAACAGTGTAAGAAGGCAGAAGGGTCACTCTGTTTGCGATTTTATATATTACCTACTACTGCGTCCTGTGATGTTAACCGCGGTTAAAAGTAGACTATGTGCTAATCCAGGGTACAAGCTACGTCTATTCGAAGTTTCATCAGTTTCTGTCCATGCGTTTGAGCGTGAAGAAGTAAAACATAGAAGCTTTCGTTTTCAAAATAAAAAAATGGACCAAACTTTTATCTGTATAATGGTATCCTATTGGTCGTGTATTGGTCAGTTCTTTTGATCTATTATATTTGTACGTGTATATTAACTTATTACCAAATGGAACCAAACACATATTCGTTAGTGTACTTACCTATTGCGACGTTGAAGCGGAAATACTCCAAAGATTTGTTGAAAAAACAGTTTTGAAGATGAACTTCAGCAAAATAACGCCTAATTCAATCAACTATGGTACAAAACAGAACAGATGGTCAAGTTATTTTTAGCATTTGCCTACTAAGTAATATTAATGATTGTTGAAGCATCAAAGACCACGTAATGCAATGTTGTTACTATTTTCTGTTATAACTTTTCCCCCTCGTAATTGGTTACGGACTAAGACTTTTTTCCTTATAGGCAGTAGGATACGAACCATCTAGTGACGTACATAGGCGGCCTAAGGGAAGCTAGAGATAAAGCATCACAGTTTACAAGCTCAGGTCGTCGAACGTTGAACTTAATATTTGTAAAAACTGAAAAAACTCAGCAAAAAGTTTCAAAACAAAAAAGTGAACTGTAGATTTTATCGGTACACAGTAGGTACGTACTTATTGTCTCGAAAACTCCTGTTTGATTAAAATCTAACAAATCGGCTTAATTTCCTCGAAATCTTCTTAAAGTTTTCAAACTGATCTACTGCGATTTCTTCCCTGTGTCCGTGCACTGGCTTAATAAAGTCTTCTCTTAGTAGTACGATAAGTTAATCCGCGGTCTAATCTGATAACATTCGTATATTCACTTAGCGATATGTGAGCGGCGTAGTTTGCTTTGGCTGGCTCTGGTTTTATAGGGTTTTATAAAAAGCCGTGCAGTTATCACACACTGTAACTATACTAAGTATAGATAGGTATATAAAATTATCAGCAAATAATTTGAACAAATTTATCATCTTTTTGGGAAGATAAAGTTCAAAAAATAACTCGTCGCTACATCAGAGTAACTTAAAAAATACGTCATTGCTTAAGTTATTAGCAGCGCCCTCTACAAAGTAGAAGAGTGGATAATCAGGGGCTGAATAAACTGACGAATGATAAACATTTATTAAACAAATCTTTAAAATATTCAGTCTTGTTTATTTGTTGCGATTTTAGTATTTTTGTTGTTTATTCTTGTTCGTTTCTTCACTCAGTCTCATAAAAACTCCAATTCAATTCAATTCAATTTCTTTATTTGCTCGTCAATGGGTTACAATGATCTTAATGTAGGTTTGAACAGCCAAAAACTACCTCACATTAGGTGTGCAAAAACTCGTTCTACAATGAGAAAGGTCTTAAAGTAACTCTTATCTAGAAATATGAGAAGGTTAGAATTACGCATGGAGTCGCAAGACCTAGCTAGTTTATGCATATGCACAGAAACTAATCTGCTATGCATATGCACCGCCTCCGCGTAGGCTGCATAAATGCTCGATGTCACTAACGGGCAGTTAATTCTGTTTGCCTGTTAAAGCGCCGGTTAGCCGACCACTGGTTAACTGGCCGCTCGCTTTGCATAATTACCGACAATCAATAAGACCACATTCATATCCTTCGGTTGGTTTTTAAAAGGGACGAGATCTAGGCCGCGATATGTAACAACCTAGCAAATAACCATTGCCTTATAGTTAAGTACTTTCCTACGCATAAAAATTAATAACCATGAGGTTTTTGGTGAAATGCCTGTAGGTACCTACTTACAGCTTAGAAGTTACAGAAATACAAAATTACATTTAGCCCAAAAAAAGATTTAATTAACCAATTACGATCGTTTTACTTTTCGGTGGCTTATCATGAAATTATCTGAAATCATTGATTTTTATAAGAACCATTTTAAAATACGAAAAAAAAAAAAAAAACAAAATGTTTATTTGTTTCAATACATTTACACAATTTTACATTAGGACCCTGTCTGCTGCCGTAGCGTAGGCTGTGTTGCAGCAGCCAGTGCCTTCCCAAAACTAGGTACACATTACAATTTAGTACTATTTCTATGATTCAATTCATTTTCAAAATGAAAAAGATGTTTAAGTTTTATAAGTTCCTGAGTGTTCTATTTCAGGATGAAAGATAAACCAAACCTTTCTCTATGGTTCTATCATAAAACTACAGGTACAAAAACAGTTTTAATAATTCTATGACGTCATAGTCTATTACTTATGGGAGCTACTACACTTTACTACAGAATATTTCACTTAATAACCAATATCGGCTAAAGGAAACAAGCGAATTATGTTTAATTAAGTAAAGGATGTTTTGAACCGTAAGTTTTAGGGCAAGTTAGTTTAAGTGCCAATTAAGCACAGTTAAGTATGAGAACATTCACATATAAACCCACTTGTGGTCTAAATGCCGTGTCGGGGAAGCTTAATTAGCAGGTACGTTTAAGTGCAACTTAAATAATTAAACCGATTTTACTAGTGAAATAATGAAAAGCATAGTTTTTTATTTCTTAAAGTTTGTTCAAAGATTTTTGAAAGAATACTACATAACTGTAATAGAAACAATTTTCTTTGCAAGTCATCATATTTTGGTCAAATGCACGTCTATCAGTTTTTGATAGCAGTGATTGGCAACAAGCGTTGCTGTTTTGGGTCAGACCATATCATCGTCACGCCTTTCCCCCGAAGGGGCTGGCAGGGGTGCAATACCCACACTTTGCCGGACGATATTCAGTCCCAAATGTGACAGGAGGCGAACCTGTCTCCATACACCGGGCTCTAGTTGAGTAGCAGATGAGATTAAATACGCACATATGTTCACACAATGGCCAAATTTGTGCGTGCCTTCGTCGTTCGTAGAGGAAAATAATAAGGGGGAACGACCGTGTCTGCTAAAATGAACCGAATATTTATTTTATTTATTGTCTTCATTTGACATAAGTAATAAAGAAGGAATCAGCCCACTTATTTTTTTGCACCTAAATAATTGTATGCCTCCCGCTGCGACCTCACGACACTGTCTATATTCACAAGCTCTTGACCGGTTTTGCTTATATATATTAACCTAATAGTACCTACCTTATGGTCTAATTTAAAAAACGTTCTTGCTTAAACCAAATTTGCCTGCATATTTTAATAAAAATAAAATAAGACACCTATTTGTTCCCGTAAACTGTGGCCCTTTGCTTGCTCGGTCAATCAATAGGCATGATTACATAAAAGGAAACACAATGAGGTAAATAGTACATTACAAGTATTTAGGTAGAGTAGAATGCGCGGTGGATACGTATCCAAGTTCGTAGTATCGAAGTAAAGGATTCTGACACAAACCACAAACCTTGGTACTTTTGATCCATTTTTGTTGCTCAGTGCGTAGCAGATAACTTTACTTTGCTGAAAAACAATAGTCAAATCAAATCATTTTTTTTTATTTTGTTTGTGTAGGTGATTTCATAGTTTAGTAAAAAATTGAAACAATATCTTATTCTCAAAGCATATTATTCAGTCGACGAATTTCTAAATGAAATAATTAAGTAGGTTTTTTTTTGACAATTTATAGTAAAGTTTTCGATTTTGGACATATGTAATATTTTTCTATATAAAGTAGCCTCCTCCTCTCTACCAAATCTTGCAGAGCCCGACAGGGTCCATTGGACTATGTACTCATATTTTTAACATCTTGTACTGTATGGTTGCAAATAAAATATCTTGAATCTTGAATCTTGTACGAACAATAAGTACAACATATGATATGAATCCACTGACTCCGAACTAGTGAAAACTGCGTTTCGATAGCCAGTGGCTACTTCCATCAATAAACCTAAGTTTGATAAGTGCCTGGTAAATCACCTCACACACGCACCCCCCGTGCGTGTGTGAGTGTGTGATGTGCAAATGTGCTAATTTGATCATTACACTCCAGGCGATATTATAGCGCCTGCCGGAGGCGAGCGCAATAATGGAGCCGAGAATGTTATGATCAACACACACGCGGTTCGTACAAAGTTTTTCATCACACTTGCAAGAAAAATAACCCTAGATTTGCATTAGTCAATACCTTTTTCTGAAAATGAATGCACATTTTTGCTGTTTTCCACTGTCAATACCTTTTTCTGAAAATGAATGCACATTTTTGCTGTTTTCCACTTATCAAAAGTCCCGCAGGCGGCTAAGTATTTTTCCCTAGATTTCGATGGCAGCAAACTATTTGTGCTCGAAAATTCTATAATAGTCCCTTTTACGAGCTAATGTGACAAAAAATAAATAACAAATTACAAACTATTTATCTACCTACACTTACTTACCATTTTGTATAATATACATATTATGAACATTCTATCTTGCACATATTGATTAGATTTATTATTTAATATAATCATCTGATATTGTAGGTAATAGTTACTAACTACAAATAGGATTATTTTTAGAAAAGCTTTTATTAAATTCGCGAGCGACTACTAGCGCCATCTAGCGTCGAGTAGCAGCATGATTCTTATAGAGCTTTTACAAAATGATGTGAATCTATCGAAAATCTCGAACCAATCTTAATGCGAATTCAGGAATATTGGGTAATTTTTTCTTAAAATTAGTACATGTTGTTTATAACTTCATTTTACTGTCGCATGTTTGTCATTATCGACTGTGCGACCGCTAGCAAAGCTAGCTTTGACAAAAAAGCTTTCTTATGTCCGAATTCTGTCTGGATCTCTGTCCGGTCTTCCGAAAATCATATTAACGCAATTCGGAAAAATTCCAAAAATTAGCTCTGCAAAAAAAACTGTTTATTTATTGAACCTGTTTAGAAAATGTAACAAGAATCAGTTGAGGAATGCGACCTGTAGAGGAGTACAGACGTCGGCCGCGATGTCTACAGCTCACAGAGCCACCAATTCATAATATTTTGATCTGTTATCATTCTCCTATACCTACCGTACACATGTTATATCCTTAAGGTTTGGTATTACACGAAATCAACGAAAAGAAGTACATATTTTGTTTGCGCCTAGTTTGATATGAATAGTTGTGGTGAGCAGGTACAAAAAAAAATACAGCTGGTAGAAAAAACAACCAAAATTAGTTTAACCGAAGTAGAATTTTGAAATTCATTAAAAATAGTAATTCTACAAAAAAAATGTATTCGACGCGCCGATCTCATTTTACCATCAAAGATGATTTACGATTTTCAACTCTAAATGAAGCGGCATATAAATAAACATGTGTGTAGATAGAAAATCGTGGAATGACCGAGCCTTAACCCTTATTTGTATTGTTGCAGTGTTTGGCATCGACTCCCCGCTTGGGCTGTTCCCGCCCGGCATGGAGCACAAGATGTATCCGCTGATGGACGTGGAACACCGCGCGCCGCCGCTCGACTCACAGCTCTTTACCAACGTCAAAAAGAAATGTAAGTACACACAGTAACACCTTCACTCAATCCTTCCAGCTATTGACAGTGACAAGTTACTGTGACATGTAAATTTCCTCAGAATACATTTAAAAGCCCCATAAACCAGAGTAAGTATGGCCAAACTCTTTTCTTAATTTGTCGATGCCGAAGACTGCAACAACACGAACCCTGTCGTACTTACAAGGAGTGCAATACCTATACTCAAAGGCAGGACATAGAATTGCACTTTTTGTAAGGAAGGCAGAACGGTTGACGATATAGCATGATGTCTACATGCGATATTGTTAACCTTTATGTGTATTATTGCAGTGTTCGGCATCGACTCCTCGCTGGGGCTGTTCCCGCCCGGCATGGACAAGATGTACCCGCTGATGGATGCGGAACATCGCGCGCCGCCGCACGACTCCCAGCTATACACCGGGGTTAGGAAGAGATGTGAGTGTCATACCTTCCATCTACAAGATACCAAGCCACTGTCTTGTGGGAAAACGAGCTCCAAGACGGCAACTCAATAAGTCAGTTTCTAATACCTTTTTTGAATTAAACAATTTTATCAAATCTCGGTATAAATGATAAAATCTTAATCCGATGCAGCCTCAAAAAAACTCGTAGATAGTGAAAGCAGTGACAATTTACGAGCAGTTAAACTCCATATTTTTTAAATTATTTGTGCAATATAAACCATTGCCAATTAAACTTTAGAAGCACTAAATAGCAGCCAATAGATTTGTACTCATATTAAGTTTTGGTTTAACCTGACACACAAGTTTCTAGGTACCTACTTATAAAAAAATTAACTCTAATTTCTAATAGTTTGATGCATTCTAAGCCTACCTACGGCATTCAAATTGAGTTACTTACTAGCATAGAAAGCTAAAACAAGCCACCACTAGCGATAAGACAACAATGTATCGCCTCATAATGCACAAACTGCATCACACATCTGCATCGGTCTTGTGCCGCTGGTATCGCGACCATTGTTTCCCGGCGAATGTTTATTAAGACGATCTGATACCGTATCGTAGGGGAGGCGACGAGTCTAACGTATGCTTTGAATGCGAGAGCTGGTCGCCGTCTCCAACAGACAGACAATAGTCGGCGATCGATTAGCGCCCATCGCTCGCTCGAGCCGGCCTCGAGACAGCGCTCCCTTTACTACGCTAACGAGATACACATCCTTTAATTTTTCCCGACATCGCGTGATCCACCACCACTATTAAAAGAAAAACTAATCTCCATAATAAAACATCATCGTTACGACCATCCGCCGATCCGATCGGAATCGAGTTAACGTGCCCCGTTCGAATTATAAAACTATAAAGTTACGCGACATCGCCGTTCGTTGGTTCGGTCGTATGCATGTCCGCGTTTCTTTTTGACAAACGGCCCGTAATAGTCGCGTGTTCGCATCGAATTAATGAGGAATCGCCGCCGACGGAACGTCGCCGCAACCCGCTCATTTCGGTCGTGTGTCGGTACCGAGTTGTTGCCAAAACACGGTTATTAGATAGTGCATTCGCGTAATGTCGTCGCGGCGTCGCCGGCACACGGCACATGTCGTGCCCGCCGCAGCCTGCACTCCGCTCGTAAATCACTAAACTCTATGCTTTGCCTCCGTTTCGTAACATAATTAGGTAACTAAACAGTTCTGTTAGTTTAGCGATCACGAACCATATCTAGAGACTAACAGAATTATATCTATTGCAGGGCGACCAAAAGGGCAACACAGCGCGCCGCGCGGGGGTCCACCTCGATCTTGGACCAACGCGGAGCTAACGGAGGCGCTGCAGCACGTGTGGAACAAAAAAATGACGACGAGCCAAGCCTCGAGGATCTTCGGCATCCCGTACAACTCGCTGCTCATGTACGTGCGCGGCAAGTACGGGAAGAGCCTCAAGCTCGAGCAGCTTAGGAAAGATTGCATCGGGGGTCCGCTCGACATGTTAAATTTAAACTCGGGAAATAACAACAACAACCACCCTCCGAAACATGTTAAGGAGGAGCACGGCAGCGCGGGCCAGCGACCGGCGAGCTCCGAGCCTGACATCGCCTCTAGTCCGATGTTCAACCCCTTCCAGCAAGGGTTCTATCCAGAGTTTCCGCCCGGGTTCCCCATGCCACTGAATATGCTTCATTTACTTCCGCCGAACGACAAGGCGCGGGAGCTCTACCAGTCGATGCCGATGGCTCTAGACTCTCTATCGGCCGTCAGCAAGGAAGAAGATTGCAAAAGCGACCGCTCCAAGGAGAACTCTGCAGACGAGGAAGGCGACTCTTACCGCGCGTCGCTCCCGCCTCACCCGCCCGACAACCGCCAGCTGCTGCACCACAACGGACAAGATTAGACCCCCGGCCTGCGCTCGACCTTCCACTGTGCACATTACCGTATTGTCAGCGGAATAACGCTAACTTTCGCGTCTGTAAATCGAGTCATTCGACACTCGTGGGCTGAAACTAGAACTTTGTTTAGTGTACCGATACGAACCCCGATAGGGTAGTGCGTTCTGAAATGATAACGCGATTTAGGATAAATTAAACTTTCGCTCTCTACGTAGCATAATGATCTCTGAAATTGAATGTATTTGTGATGTTATTTATTTCTGAATGCATAACGCCAACGTGATAACCCGCCACTTGACGTACACTAAAAACTTTCTAGTTTCGCTACCATAACGTATCTCTATTGATATTTTTAGACTATATTTGTGAAACACCTTCCGGCGCTCGCGACGGACGACGTCCACATTAAAAATTAGTTAAATTTATATTTTAAAAAAAAGATGTGTTAATATTGTAAATGTATATTGAATCGCATATTTAAGTGATAGGCGATAATTTATTATTCAGAAGGAGTGCAATAAGTATGAAAGGTGTTGTGATTGTTATCGTTGTAAGACATACCGAGTTCTGTTTATTGTTAACTCTAACATTCCGTTTTTGACATTCCCTATTTTAAATACTATTAGTTCGTCTCGTGTAGCTAAGCCCTTACCATTATAATAATAATTGGAATTTCAATTGTTAGTTTAAGGTACTCCTGATCTGTGTAAGTGATCTATTGTAGATATTATGTTGACTATACGTACGTGCTAGCTCACATCTGCATCTCACCAAAGTTTGTAAAATATTTCGTAATGATAGTTATTAATAATATTCGATAATGAACAATTTTATTATGTAAATAGTTAATAAATTAATATTAAATGGGAAAAAATTAAATTTGAATTAACCATTCGTCTAAGGTGGACATTTAGGTGTCTAAAATGGTAAATAGTAGTGTATTTGTAATAATTGTTGTAGATTTTAGTGAAGTGTACACAGTAAATCTTTCTGGGGGGTACGGAGAATCAAAGAGGGGGGGATTGCGACGCACTAGTCACAAACACTTGCACAACAGTTCACAAACTCTAAAAAAGATTTTACAAAATGGTCTATATAACACTTTCTATAACTTGAAAATTCATAAAAAGTCTATGTAACAAAACATAATTATGATTTTTAACATAAACAGAAAAGTTGAAGACAGTGCGCGCCAGGTTAGACAAATAAAGAAACAGCACACAATGTTCAAATAATGAAGAGCTTTCAAATTTTTTAGTAAATAAAAAGTTAGAATAAAAAATGAGGTTCAATCCTATCTGGCTTTAGATAAATTGTATACAATGATTTTATTTAAGAAAAAAAGTAAGACAGTGTGATTAAATAGATGACGAAACATCATACATCTGTTGTACATACATTTTATTTGTAATATATTTGTAGCTATGTTGAAAGTTAATGTTTTCTTTTTGACACGAACATTCCAAATACCTCTAGCTTTTAATTTGTATTTCAAATATTCGATTGATCTCAATTGTTTGGTATCAAATTTTAATCGTCAATACATTCCATAGAGGTCTTGGACTCACTGGAGCGGCAGACAGTCGAAACATTATGGCAAACAAACTTTATGACAAATATGCGTTGCCATAGTCCAGTGCAGTGCGAGCTGACCCTAACACTTAACAGAAGACTGATCACTATTTACGAGTCTATTTTATTAAAAAAATATACATAAACATAATCACAGGTAATTCAGCAGTAACACTAGTTCACATAGTAACACTTAGTGTCACCGTCATTATAACAATATATCATTACAGGGATTTTATATATAAACGAGTTACATTGTATAATGTGTAATAGTTTAACAGATTTTTAATATTGCTTTTTATCCTTTTTTTATGCTGATTACATGACACTATAGTTTCACATCACGCAGTTTTATTCCTTATTCACAGTAATCGATTTGTAAATTAAAGTAAGGTAAGAAATTGAAGAGATGTGAGAAAAAATGCATGTGCCAAAATGTAAAATAAATTTTGAGTGCGGCATTTGATGACATTATGGAATTGATTTTATTTTTTGTCCTTTTTTATTTATTTTAGGTGCTATTATTTGTGTTGTGACTTGTGATCGAAGTGTCCGTCGAATATTATTTTACCTAATTCGTACAAATTCAAGCAGTATTAGAGTGATTTTGTTAAAGTTTTGATTGAGACGTTTTTTTAATTAAGTTTTGTTATTTGTTAATTGTACGTGGGGAAAGTTTTATGGAAATTTCGTCCTTATCGGAGCGGTGCAAGTTTCTATTTTGTGTGCATTCCATTTAGACAGGGTTCCGTGATAATTAGTTTTCCTGCTTCTTCGACTAAATTAGTATTTACAGAATAACATACTTTCTCAGCACTATCTTTACGCATAGATGTACTACAGATTTCATCAGGAGCCAAATGTAATAACTTAATTAATAGATAATATATAAAATATCATAAGACAATGAGTACTTACTTTTTAGTTTTTAAACATTGTGATCGTGATTATTTAGTAAAATCAACATATTTAGTTCCTTACATATTTTTTGTTATTACATGTATTTGTCTAAGTACTGTAATTCCATTGATTTAGGTTCTAGGTAAGTGTTCTCATTGAAAAGTATAATTAAGTTGTATAATTTAATTTGTTGTATTTTTGCTTAATATTAATGACAAATTAAAATGATATCGTTACATTAGGGTGTAAAAAAGATTATCTATTTGATCTTAAAGTAATACGAAATAAATATTTATGTTCTAGTATCATTATTATCGTGTAATTGGAATGAGATGGAGCGTTGTAGTAAAATTCGTTTACGGTCACCGACGTAAAGTGTAAAAAATAAATATGGAAATAACATTGCCTTGTTTCATTTACCTTCAGACGACGCAGGCGACGGACTTTCTAATCTTTAGGCGTCAAAAAATGTGAGACAGAAGAAAAAATCTGCGCAAGATCAGAGCGAGAAGACAGTTCGCAGACTGTTGTTTGAGCCAGATCTAGGCTCTAGCCATATTGATTACGGCTTAGAATAATAATTATTATTCTGAGGATTACGGAGTTTTTTCTCGCTCTCGCGCTTGTTCTGTCTTCTCTCTCAGTGGTTCAATAGTTCAATACTAAATGATTTGTGGTTCAGTGACGAGCATGCCTACTAAAATCATGTGCAGGCTACCTTACTAAAGAGTTCCGAACAGTTTCCAGTGCGACCTCATTAAACTAAAGAGTTCCGAACAGTTTCCAGTGCAACCTCATTAAAACTAGTTGTTTAATGAGCAAGTTACCACCAATTTAGGTCCTATTTAGAGCGCCAAAACGCTAAATCTAAACTAGCTAAAAAATACCTGTCTTTGTTATTGCTTCGTATGAGACACGGCTATCAATACTTTGGGGCTATGCTCGGAGTTACCCTGGGAGATCGAATCAGAATTGACGAAATCCGCAGGCGAACCAAAGTAAGCGACTTAACCCGAAGAAAATGAAGTGGCAGTAGGCAGGGCACGTCGTTTTTAGAACCGACAGCCGATGGGGTAGAACGATTCTCGAGTGGCGACTACTTACCAGAAGACGCAGCATGGAAAGGCCTTTCACAAGGTGACAGACGATCTGCTGAGTGTCGCGGGAAGCCGCTGGATGCGGGCAGCGCAAGACCGGTCGTTGTGGAGATCATTGGGGGAGGCCTTTGTCCAGCAGTGGACATCTCCCGAGCTATCATGATGATGATAATCAATACTTAGATTTAGCGACATTCTCTGCATAAACCTGACAAATACACGTTAAAACAATTTGATTCTTCTCAATTGGCCACTTCTACAGATAAGTTAGCAGGTACGAGTATATACTTTATCTACTGCATGGTATAAAAATATACTCCGCCAGCATTCCGGTCACGTGGGCAACACGCAGTGACGTCAATCGATGCTTAAGCAAGACCGAAATAAGTCATTTACAAATAGTTCGAAAGAGACGGATGACGACGACAGTGACGTTATTGTGTTTGCTCCCGGCATGCTAGACCTTGTGTTTTTGAGTCATGCTCTACTGCAGTTATTTCGTATAAGCTATGCAATAAAAAGTCAAAGTTAGATATCACATTAAATCATACCCTTTTTATTTCCATTAATTAAATACGATTTATAAATAGAACGTACATTACTAAATAATCCGGTGGATATACAGGACGCTTACAAATTATTGTGGAACACTCTTTGTTGAGCAAATGCAAGCAGTTTTGTTTTTTTATACTATTTACAATTTAGACAGAAGTTAGGGCGCGTTTACAATGGCCGCGGGCAACCCAGCGGTGGTTTCTGGCGAGCGGGCAGTGTCTTAATGTACCGCGCCATAGTAAACTTTACAACACATCTGTTGTATATCCCCCTTACTAATCAACGTTGTATAGCCTCAGAATAGTTACAAATTCTATCCCTTAGCAGTAAACATTGTATAGCCTTGGAATAGTTATACAGTCTTGTGTCCTTTCCTTTTATTTACATTTTTCAACTTGATAGAAAAAGACAAAACACTGCATAACTATTTTGAGGCTAAACAACGTTTATTGCTTATAGGGACAGTGTTTTGTCTTTTTTACGACTTAGAAATTTAAAAAAAACTATACCTATTCGTTTATTGCCAAGGGTTTTGCCTAACGTATAACGTTAAACGTTGTCTTTTTTGATCAGAGTTAAAAAATTAAAAGAAAGAAAAAACAAAACATTGTCTAACTATTTCGAGACTATAGGTACAACGTTTATTAGTAAAGTGGTCATTATCCATTGCAGTACGCTAGTTGAGCTAGCGTGCTAAATTTGGATAGTGTGAATCCATTTTTCTATCACACGGGCACTGCTACGCTAAGTTAGCATACTGCAAATTGGATAATATAATGACCGCTTAAGTGGATTCATGTTTAAATTGTCCCGCTCGCTCTATCATCCATCTCACTCAGGTCATGTTGCGTTGCCCGCCGAGATCTAAAACGCGGCCTTACGGTAAATCAGCGCACACTACATTTATAATAATCAGAAGATGCCTACTATATTTTTTAAAGACAGAATTTATGTTAAACGAAACACAATTTCAAAATAATAACAGCTTTTATTTCTGCAATACAGGTAGAAATAAAAGCTAATACTAATATTATTTATGCTAATTTTAGATCTAATACGTTTCAGGCGCAAAAATCTGGTAAACGATTCAAAAAAACATAAAATGTCATCTGAATCGGATAACAATAGCCACTCAATGGTTTAAAACAAAATCTCCGAATACAGTGAACCAAACATCTGCGTGTTTTAAACAGGTACAGCGCCATCTAGTTTAATATATGTAAACTAAGTGCAATATAGATTTCAATAGATAGACTCAAAATGTAGTATGCGCTTACAATATGGCAATATTAAGTAGCATTCTTTTCCTTACATTACTTATACTATTCATAGGTTTTAATTCCTTTAAAAATTCGATTTACTCCGTTCATGGAGAAAAGTTCAGTTTTCTGATGAGGTAACTACTTTGTATTGTATTCAATGGATATCACACGGCTTTATTATCAATATTATATCATAACCTCTTTCATGCATAAACTATTGACAATTATATACTTTTTTGGAACTGATTAGTTTATCGAAGGTTTATGCATAATAAAAGGGGTATAAACAGCTTAATATTTAATAGTTTACAGTACGAGTGTTTCGATGACGAGATTTACTTACATTTACTATATCTTGGCCATTTCGTGTTTGATGTTACTGACAGACAGACGTTGGAGAGGATGAAGTATACACTAGTTTTAAGGCAAGGGAATCATAGCGGGGAATGGCATTGAGCCAAAATTTTGAGTATATAGAACTGTCAAAACTGTTACATTGACCTAATGTTGTTTTTCTTTTATTTTTATATGTTTTGACCGTTCATTGGAGCTGACATCTGTGCTGCCATCTAGTTTTAATCATAGCACAACACAGCTAACTCATTGCGCCATGCTGCTATCGCTTAACCGACGTTTTTTGTTTACGCCCGCGCAGTAGCAGGACGCAAGGGTAAGACGTCAAAGGGAGCGAAGTAGGAGCGGGCTGCAGGGCGCTCTTACCGCGCTCTCTTACCGCGCTTTCCTTTGACGCCTTGCCTTGCAGACGTCTTATTAAATCGGTACCACTATACCTGCCTTCCCTCAACGCTTATCTGCCATAAGGACGGTCGCACGCGAAGTTATCAAGATAGAGCCTCAACGTCATCATTACACCCGAATGTTTATGTAGGCACACGCAGACTAAGATAATTTGGCTTAACACGATCAGAACATTACAGATGAAAGAGATAAAAATAAATGGTAAGATCTAAGATCTTCTATGTAGTATATATAGTTTGATTGTTTGAAAAAAATAGTGACATAGTATTATAGTATCGTATCATAGCTTGCAATATAATAGAAAACTCTCAAACCCATCTTCAAATGTGAAGCGTCATAATAATGATAGGAGAAATGATAATGATTGAGTCATGTAAGTAATAGTTATACTATACATTAGATTGGGTCCGGACTTACAATTGAGAATGTGATGAAATAATTAATAAAATAAAGAGGGAACGTAAAAAATCAGTTACTTCAAATTTTGAGTCAGTCTATGAAAGATCAAACAATGAGATTAATTAGGGTCATATACAATTTCTAGACAAATTTTCGCTATCGATACGAATCGATGTCGTTTCCAAAAAATCGTTCACAGGCCCAAGTTCGGTTAAGAATAATGGAGTAATGATTTGCGTTATAGAGATAGTATTAATATTAATGGGTCATAAAATAGAGTAAAGTTCAGTTAAAGTGAGATTTTATGATTCAGGCAGAGTCAGAGCACTCAATAAATAAAAAAATAAGTTATTTAAGTAGAAGTAGAATCTAGTACACACAACGGAGTCGCATAGATTTGCAAAATGTGCTTATAATACTCAGTACATTTTGTGTTTATGTATATAATAACATATATATGTATATATACCGTCACGCCTTTCCCCCGAAGGGGCTGGCAAAGGTGTTATACAACACCCACACTTCGGCGGACGATATTCAATACCCAATGTGAAATGGTTGTGTGTGTTGTGTTTATGTATGTATGTGTAATGCCGTTTACTGTGTTGAACTAGGTATATAGAAAAATATTGCCAGTGCTTCGTCAGTGTGTCATATTATAATTTATAAACATTTTAACAAATAAAATTTAATTTAAATGTTACACGACCTTAGTATACTAATGTTAAGCAATTATACATTAGCTTATTTGGTAAATTTCATACTACATTTGAATTTGTTAACTCTCCTTTGCAGCCAAATTGTTTACTATTTTCAAAGCATTATTTTGACATAAAAATCTACATTTTCTACATATCACAGTCCGGTGGAAATTTGAAGAAAGTCAGTACGTGCTATTTTGGTAACGAATCGGAATATATTACTACAAAAATAACTTAAGCTATAGTTTTGAATTTTCACCTTCAATTTGGCTGTTAAGGACTGATATATAATGACTATAATCTTCTAATAATTAATATTATATAACATTTAAACAAAAGGGACCGACGAATGAAAGCTAGCGAACATTACCTGTCTCGCTCTAGTCGCTTCAATGGTAATTTTTCGTTCCGTTTCATTAGAATTCGCGAACTTTTCTGCAGTTTCCTATTCAAATGTTACAATTTTTTTAAGTAAGTACCTACCCAATGGCAATTATTTTAATTTCCATTCGACAATACTAATTAATTAATTTATCGTATCTTATTATATTTTATAGCCAATCTGGCAGTGATCCGTTACATGTAAATTGTTTTATTGTGATTAAAGGCTATGTTCACCAGAATTTAACATATCATTGTTAAAATTCAGCGAACATTGTGTGGGATGTGAGTTTCTGTCTTAGAAGTAGTTCTAACTGTCATAAGAACTGTGCTTCGATATAATGTAAACTATACAATATTTAAAAACTATTTCTTTATCAAAGCTCTAGTAAATTTCCGCCTTAACGTGTTAAGTCTTAAGTTAAAGCGGAAACACACTAGAGATTTGTGAAAGAAACCGTTTTGATGATGAATTTCCTCAAAGTAACGCCTAATTCAACGAACTGTACATTATAATTTTTAAGTTAAATTTTGTTTGTCGTAAATGAATATTGCATATCCAAGGTGTTGTTTTGCATTCCCGCCATATTAATGGAGTAGATTGTACTAATTATACCGTATTACTTAATAGTTCAATTAAAAATCTACATTGATTTAGGAGCCGAATTTTTGATAGAATTATTTTTCGATAAATTGGAATCAGCCCCCATCGCGTCGTGAGAATTGCATCCACGGCGTGTGTGTACACACACACACACACACACACAGCTGTACGTAATTTAAATGGAACGGACAGATCGCGACGATTTTTTTTTTAACCCCACCAGTACCGCACAATCTGTTTTTTTTTATTTACCTATTCCAAAAATTTTAGATCATGCTGGAATTCATTGCGTAATTTCAATTTCCCTTACTACTTAAGCGGGCTTAGTACCGTCAAATGTACCTAATTAAACAAAACGTACATACCTACGTATGAACGTACACACGTACGGTACGTAGGTACGTACGGTACGTTTCTTTTTACTTTTTTTCTTGTTGTGTTATTTCCTATTCTAGTTAAACTGAATGTCGTAGCGCTTTCGCGGCGAGTGCGAGCGTGTCAAGGAACCCGGAATTAGAAATCTCGTAAAATCTTTTTGTGGGTAGGTGCTTTCACATCACGTGTTGGTTTGAAAACTGTTTAAACTTAACACTCGCACTACCTATATTGAACAGCTTGAAGCTGTTTCCGCGTTCCTCATAAGAAAATCACTACATTTTTGTAAATAATACACATACGATGACCGCGAGCGTCGGCGGGCGGCAAACCGAGTTGAATATTTTTTGTGATGATTTTTTTAACGATTCGTGCTCTGCTTGTGAAGCATACCTATAAATTCCGCGGGAATGCAAAACAACAGCTTGTATATTTCGTTCTAATAACCCAGGCCGTAGATCAAGCTGGAATGCTTATAATAATTCCGAATTTATTTTCTTAACAATTTATATTAGTTACATAATGATGTTAGTTTTGATATAATTAATTTAATTTTACATATATGTTTTTTTTTAATGAATCTATTCAGTACGCCTTTTTTTAATAATTCCAATAATACATATCATAAACTCACCTCTTATTCAAAAACGTTCGATAACTCCTTCTATAAAATGATCGGTCAACTTCTCGATGGCCAAAAATGCCACGTGTGCAAGCAAGACAAAACATTGACAGAATAGATTATCGAGCGTGTATGAGTGAGAGGGATAGAAAAAAAAAAACCTAATAGAAATTGACATTTTATTACGCCAATAAAATTAACAATCATACTTTTTAATAATCATCGTAATCCACTTTTATCGTTCATGAAAATCTAAATAATTTTTCTATAATTCATCAAAGACTCAATTTTCGTTGCCATCAAGCAAATGAAATCGATAATAAATAGTTAAATCAGACAAGAGCTCATGTGCACTAATTCATACCACAACATCACTAAAGAAGTAGCCCTTCATTCATTGAATGAACGATATCGTTAATCATTCATTCGCCGGATAAATATCATTATTAATTCGGTCAATCGGTCGGTAATTATTTACACACCATGCGATCTGTAGACTAGCTATCTTCTAGGTAGCGTAGAGTAATAAGAGATGGACAGATACTCACTACAGCGGTGTTATTCACAATCCTTCGGAAACGTTTCCGATCGGATCCCAGAAATTTCAAACTCAATTTGTCCGAATCTCAGTCTACTTTCATACATTTCGGGATAGAGAATCACGTATAAATCCGATCGGAAGAATTAATCACGTAGAAAAAATTATGAATATAGACTGAGATTCGAATAATTTAGGTTTAAAATAACCTTGCAGGCCCCCTATTCTAACGCGTTAGATGTTATCTTTGTCACTGTCACTCCCATGACTTTTCAAACGAGAGATAAAATGATCAGAATACATCTCACGATTCTCACGCGCAAGAATAGGGGCCAGATAGCCAGTCTATCAATCGCATACGACAGCTAGTTGTGAGAAGCTCTTTAATGGTATTTAGATCACCCGCCAAAAAAATGACATAGTTCATTACATTGTCAAGAGTGGCGTTATTCATTGAAGTATGGCGTAGTCGCAATAGTACACATAACCCCTTAAGTTCAATGCAGACTTCCAAAAAAAAATTTCCTACGAAAACCTCTAGTAATTTAATTAATGACGTATTTATCTATCGATTTCGTCGAAATAACGACCAGTCGCATATAAAGCCTTACGATTCCCAATTTTCGTTCTCAGTTAGTTCTAGCTCTCTCTCTCTCTCTCTCTCTCTCTTTTTTACATGCTCAATTCAACTAGAGTAACAGTGACGGAATTACCTTCAAATTATGTCTCGTTCATTCGCATAGCAATGTGAACGAGAGCGACGGTGACGTTGAATAATTCTTATCCAAAAATCACACTGACTCGAAGACAACTACTATAAACAATTTCTACACCAATAAATACAACCATTCTCGTACTATTACAAAAATATACTCTCCCCAGTGGGCTTAGCGTCGCATTTCCAATGTCCGATCTACGTATAACGTAGGCCGGCCCTCTTTCATTTCTTCGAACACTGCAGGTACCTCGTGACGATCGTGTTCAGTTCGTGTGGTAACTTCGTGCGATCGTGTTGTGTTGAATATGATTTTACTACTTTGGTTAACTGGAAAAGAAAGAAAAAATATCTAGCAAATGATCTGGTAAAGTTAGGTTGCGTCTTCACTGTGGCGGGACGGTGCATAATTGACCAATCACAGTGCTTCACTGAAATGGAGCGGAGATTTCAAGCATTGTGATTGGTCAATTAAGCACCGCTTCGCCCAGCTTCGCCTTAATTGAAGCCCCTATGCTGCGCCCAACGACATCTTACCCCGTACGGGCCATGCATATTGGCCCGTACCAAAATAAGTATTGAAAGCAAACTTATTAAAAGTACAGAGTATTTTACCCAAAGTAACAAATATAATCGATAGGTAGCCCAAGTTTGTGCAAAAATTTGACTGCCACTTGTTACCTATCAGATTAAACTACTAGCGGCCCTTTGAGCTGGCGTCTGTCCTCCTATACAAGTCGCATTCCTCAACCAATTCTCTTGAAACTTGTGAGTATGTTCGATAATCATATAGAATTTTTCTCGAGTCAGTTTTTGAAAATTTTTGAAAATGGCGGAATTATATCTCCGCAATTTTGATGAAAATCCAAAAACTGATAAGACCATAAAACTGAAGGTTAAGAAATGCGACCTGTAGACGAAGACAGAGATCCGGACATACGAAAGCATTTTTGTCCAAGCTGAAGCAGAGACTCTTCGCTCGCTAACGCTCGGTCGGTCGAAAAATCTAGAACAATCTTTAGAATAAATCTTTAAAAACGTATGAAGATTTACAATTGTTGAAATACATACCTGTGAGTGCAAATCTAATAAAGCTTCCAAGCCGATCGTCCTCAGCGACTTTGCATTCTTATACGCGACCATATCTAACTCAGTCTTGTTTATCAGTACTTTTGCCGTTTCTGTAACACACAATATTACTATTTTTCATCTCTAGATAATATCATAAATTGACGAATATACAGTAGTATTCTAGCGGTGGACAGAAAATAGTCAACAAAATTTATAAAAATTATAAAATTATAGGAGGGATAGGAAGAGGGGCTTCTGCATAAAAATGGTTTAAAGGTGGACTGACTAAAGCCGAACCTCGTAAAGTATCGAGTACGCGTATCATTTTGCCGTATCAATCGCCGCCTCGAGATGGTCTAAGATAATAATTTCAACGAACCTGTGTTCCCTGCACCAGACACGGACACATCCTGCCCCGAACTCCGTTTCTTTGGTGAATTTCTTGCCGGCGATTTGTCGTTCGATTTCACTGGACTGGAGAAAGAAGAAAAAAACAAATAAACTTTAATCTTTGTCGAGCTTTGATCAAAAAATTGTAAGCTTACGGCATAATTTTAGATACAACTAGTAGGATGCATCAAATCCAATGAATCGAATCGCTATTAGAAATCTCATGTTTTATGATAAAATTAGTATGTTGGTGTATGGCCGAGAGAAGTTCTGACTACGGTAACTATGAAAAGCGCCATCTAGTTTCATTCGCTTGGTACTAAAACATTTAACTAGATGGTTCTTTCTTAGCAGCCAGTTTTACACAATAAGACGTTATTGGACGTTACGAATACTTGGACGTTACGAATAATTGGTTGGACGTTACGAATAATTGGATGTTTTAACAAACTAGACGTTCTGGACACTGAATGTTGTCAGCCTGAAAGGTTTTCAAGTATATTGATATTTGTATTTTTATTATATTTATACCTATACTTTTCGGATAATATGTATTACAAAGAGATCGTCTATTTATCACGTAATGTTTTAGCGACTTTTTATATTCTTTTCCCCGGTGATACATGGTGAGGTTTTAGACTAAACTCAATAAATCTCCACTCCACTGGACATCAAATTTCAATTATAATTAACTAGCTGTCTCCACGGATTTACCAGCGGTTGAAAAGTAGCCTATGTGCTATTCCAGACTGTAATCTACCTCTGTGCCAAATTCCATCCAGATCCATTCAGCCGTCCCATTCATCCATCGATCCAGGCTTTTGCATTCAAAATATGAGTGTCTTGAGGTACCTTTTCCGTCGTATGAATGTCCGCTAAAAATTAAACTTTTTAAATAACTAGCTCAGATCAACCTAGAGAATAAGATGGCGCACGGCGTGTGACCTAAGTGAAGCCAAAAACTACGCTGCTGTCGTATAGGCACACAACACTCACACATTGACGCAAAAAAAACTACGCTACTCGCTAGGTCATTGTCACCTCGACACTATGTGCATGGGTTTATGGTATAATTTCGTGTACATAAATATAGGTACATAGTGCATTATAAAAGTGTGGCCAGGACTATATTTTGAGGTTCTTTTTAAAAACTGTGCAGTTCTTTTACAAGTCAAATTTGAAAAAGCCGTAACATTAAACTCTTACCAATATGTGCAGTTTTAGAATATTAAATCTACTAAGGTTGTATGTTTATTGGAACAGAATTGGCTAACGTAGTGTTTGGGAATTAATATTAGTTTATTATTATAGCAATTGTAAATGTTTTTCATGGCAATATTACCACGCACATAAGGTTAAAAAAAGGGGATTCAGCGAGATATAACGCAGTGTTTCATCTTCTCCTCTAGGTTGATCTGAGATAACTAGCTGACCCGACAAACTTCGTACCGCCATTTTTTTTTATTGTCATGACAATAACGTACGTAAGAAAAAAAGAATTATCTAATTTAGTGTTGTCGTTCGCTAGTTATGCGCGTACACACATTTCGCGATTCGTTTTTATTTATACAGGGTGTTACAAAAACCCTGTTATATCCAGTATCCGCTGGAGGATGCAAATTTGCAGTTTAAATTAAATATTGACTCCAATAATTTTGAACACATATCGCCTCCTAAAAGTGCGAATGCAGCCACTTATCGCGTCGGTTTTATTTGTAAACTATTCGAGTCGTGCCGCTACTTTCTTAGAATAAAAGCCGCCAACATACGAGTATTTCACAGATTTGTTAACATTTATTCTTAAACCGATCATAACTCTTGCTATTTTTAACGTGCATCTTATTGGTATTTTTGCTTGAATACTTTTAAGTGTGTGCACAAGCCCTTCAATTATATGACAGGGTTTTTGTAACATGCTGTATAGATGTTACCTGCAACTTCGTTCGCGTTTATTTAAAAAAATAGTATCAAAAACCTTTCTCGAGAAATACTGTACCTAATTATCAAATTTCATCCGTTCATGCGTTTAGCCGTGTGAAAAACCTACAAACAGATGTCTATCTGTTTGTAGGTTTTTCACACGGCTAAACGCAGACAGACAGAGTTACTTTCGATTCAATTCAATTTATTTATTCGGTTCATAGGAGTCCATAGGAGGACAGGAGTACCAGGTGTTTGAAATAAAACACTACCTAGTGTTTAAAAAAACGATGATAGCCAAGATGGAGAAGGCCCACCTCTCAAGCCAGAGGGAGCGGGTTCAAACACGCACCAATTTGTTCATTATGCGAACATATGTGCGTATTGTCCGTTATCTGCTACATGACTGGAGCCCGGTGTATGGCGACAGACTCGCCCCCCGTCACATTTAGGACTGAATATCGTCCGCCGAAGTGTGGGTGTTGTATTACACCTCTGCCAGCCCTCTCGGGGGAAAGGCGTGACGATATGTTATGTTAACGCCAAGTTTTACAATGGTTTATACAAATATAATTTGAATTCATAGCGGCTATAAAGCCTTATCATTTTATTATAATATTAGTATGGATAAGGTACCTTTCTGCCGTATGTTTGTTCTCCAGAGTATCATTGAGCACAATGTCCGACTCGTCCGGCGGCCGGCGTAGAGGAGCGTCGTCGTCTGAGCCGGACGATGACGTCGCGTCGCCGTTCGGTAGAGGAGTAGACGTGATTGGCTTGTTCTCTTTGGATTCCTCGTCGGTTATGTCTTTGAAGTTCTGGAATAAAGACGTAGTGTCAACTGGGGCAAATACGTCTGTGGGGCAATTGCGTCTTTCGAGAATTACTGACAAACCGTTCACAAATTAGGCAACTAACACCATCTTGTACAGATTATTACAACTAAAGATAGAAAAAGGATGTAGGTGGCGCCTAATTTGTGAAGGGTGTGTCAGTAATTCTCGAAAGACGCAATTGCCCCAGTTGACCTTATATTAAATTTATGAAAATAACGCGAATAAATGTTTTGATTTGTATCAGAATAGTTTTTTTTTTTTTATTGATTGGGCTCTCGTTTGTCCACAACACACCTGATGGAAAGTGACGATGTGGTGTAAGATGGAGCACACTTGCCCATGAGGTGCCTATTCACTCTTGTCTTGAAGAGACCCAGGTTGTATCTGTTGCAGGGGAACACCGAATAGAATAGTGTTTGCGTCAAAATTGTTATTGTATACGATACACGACTTTAGACACCAGTGTCTTATCTTGATCTGTTCGCGAGTCGTCTTCTCCTAAATGAAATGGCCATAGACAATCTTTGGACAATGCAAAGTTAATTTTTGATGAACTTGTGAGCCTTTAAGGTTCTATTTTTTATTGATATTCTGACTCGTAGCAATCATTACCATAAAATAAACTACTTTCTTATGCTCACACTTTGTAAACTCTCCTATAAGAAGTTTTTTTTTTTGTTTAAAAATGTATTATTATTTAAACGCTAAAAATAATGTTTTTCGAGCTACTGTCAGCAAGCCTTTTCATTTGAAACCCATATTATAGGCCTGCATTAAAAATAACTTACTAATTATCACTCACCCTATTCGAAGTCCTCGCCCTTTTCACGACAAGACCCTTCGACCAGGCGTTGATCCTCCGTCTCTTTCGCTTGGCTGACTGCGTCTCTGTCTTTTCTCCGTTTTGCGGAGTCTTGGGGAGTTTACTCACGTCATTGAGCGAGTCGAACCCGTGGCCTGAGAAGCAGGAAGACGATTGAACTATTTGTCCATTAATTTTGAAGTTCTTGGTTAAACACAGACATGGATAGAATAAATACAGGTAAATGGGAGCTCTCTTTGGTTAGCAAGTCATCTTAAGTCAAATTATTTCTATGGGTACTACCACTTTGCCCTACTAAATGTCTCCCCAAGTAGGGCATAGTGAAATGTTTATATTCTGAAAGAATTGGATCTGACGTGTGCAAGATATAAAAATTAAATGAAGTGAAAAAAATATTACATTAATTTCTGGTAAATTAATGCCGAAAACCTCTAGCAATCTCCTGACATTCGATCTAGATTTGCTATCCACCTCAACGTCCACCACAGCGTCTAGCAATGCCTCTCACAATATTGCCTGCACAAGTTGTATAAAAACTTACGTAAATTAGAAGCGGTGAATATAAAGTCCGGCAAGTCAGTGTCCATCTGAGTGCCTTCCTCTTGCCTCTTTCTCGCAATTTCTTGGCATTCCACTTCGAAATCGCTGTCCATTTCGACGTCTATGAGAGCGTGAGCGTGGTCGCGTAGTGAACACGCCTCATGACGGATCTGCTTGTCTGATGACGTCCTGTGATGAAAGGAGTGTAGGATCAACAGGGGCATATGCGTTTGTGTAGCAATTGCGTCTTTCGAGAATTACTAACAAACCCTTTACAAATTAGGCAACTAACGCCATCTACAAAAAAAAAGAGTGTGTACTTATGTACACGCGTTAGAAGTTATACTTCTTAACCTCAAATCTAAAAATTCACTCAAAACAGTTTATTCAAATCAGTTTTATCACTAATATTCAATATATATAGATACACTAATAAATAATAAATGATTAGTAAATACTATCACCGTCGTATATGAAATTGATTTAATAAAAACACCAAAATAATATTTGTTTATTCACTCTTTAATTGTACTCTTACGAAACACGTGTTCTAAATATAAAAAATACTAGAATATACAACTTGAACATAGTTATCAATTTTCATGCCACCTAGAACTAACTTCACGATGTAGAATTTAGGTGTCAGTGTGCGCGCGCATCGTAAAAATTCACTCTCATAATTTTTCTCTATCTATGATAGAAAAAAATTGTAGGTGGCGCCTAATTTGAGAAGGGTTTGTCAGTAATTCTCGAAAGACGTGATTGCCCCGCAGACGCATTTGCCCCAGTTGACCCTATAGCTTTTTTTATTCAAAAAAAGCTTTTTTTATTCAAAAAAAGCTATAGGGCTTGCGTAATGCGGCCTACGATGGAGTGCCTAAGAGAAATCATAGCCAGTAGCCACTGCAGCAACCGTGCGGTCCAGAGTCATGCTGTTCTGTACTTAACCTTTTGACAGCTACCTTCACTAATACTTGACAAGCACTTTTTTCGTTTGTTTCCGATGCTGCGCGACCCTGAACCTTATTGCACGGCGATAAGATTTGCGGTTGCGCAGCGGCGGAAACAAAACGTAACCTTCATGGAAAAAAGATGTCGCGGCACGAGCCTTGTACCCATAAAAATGTCGTCGTTGACATCAAACGCGCCCTACTAAAGTTTTTAAATAGCCTGCAAATCATGCTTACTCATTAATCCTACTTCATCCTATTATAATGAAAGCGAAAGATTGTGTCGATGGGTGTTTTTTTTTTAATTTACAATAGGTCGGCGTTTGACCACCAACTCGCCTGATGTTAAGCGACGTTGTGGTCTAAGATGGAGGACGACGGTATTCTACAGAATACATTACGGCGAGTGTGCACAAGAACTGCACGACCTGATCCAGCCATCGCCGTTCTTTTATAATTGTATCAGGCGCACCAGTAAAAGACACCCTCTTATGCTGGAAATTCCGCTAAAACGCACTTAGCGTTTCAAGTCAACTTTTCTTGTAAGAACTGCAGAGGTGTGAAACTCGTTGCCTGTGTCTGTCTTTCCACCTAAATACAATCCGGGGGTGTTTAAGAGTAAAGTGAATAGGTATCTCCTAGGCAAGCGTGTTATACCTTCGATCACGTCGACGCTTCTCATCAGGCGAGTCAATGGTCAAACGTCAAAAAATATAAGGTACTTATTCACTGTAGCCTTCAATTTTTGTAGCGTGAACAAGTACAAAGACGGCAGTTGAGTGAAGCGCTACAAGTGCGCTACTGCTCCCTACCCGTCTTCGGAATGGTTACACCGGACTACATCCCGACATTCACGGCATGGCTTGGTCCGGTGGGTGGTAACTAGCCACGGCTGAAGCCTCCCACCAGAGTTTGCTACCCGGTTAGCACTACCCGGGGACCACGTGTAGGGAATCAGAATAGTACACTCCTACGGACGTGGGTAGCTCAGCCCCCAGTGTTTTAATGTGTGTATTTGTTTAAATAAATTCGGGACGTTTTCACACACGGTCGTCTGAACCCAAACAGTTTGTACTATGGCTGCCAAAAACTGATACGTACAGAAATGTTTTTAAATACATACTTAAATAGATAAATATTAATTCCCAGACATAGAACAAACATAAATGTTTATCACATGAATGTTTGCCCTAGGGGGGAATCTGCTTGTGCCCTGAATTAACACATAGGCTACTTGTGAAATACGGGTACAACCGCGAGACACAGTGTATAGAAGGTATTGACATTGCCAAAGAAAAGAGATCGATTCACGACTTCCATTCACATATTTCACCATTGTCAAACTAAACCAAATAAGAAAGCTGTAATAATAAGTAGCTACCCTAGTATGGAGCCACAGATAAAAAAAAATCTGGGTTCTTCTCTGTACACATCTATTTCAAATTTGCTTATGTGCTGTATTTTTTTGGAACATATTACTAGCTGCACCCCGCGGTTTCACCCGCGGTTAAAAAGTATCCTATGTGCTATTCTAGACCATAATCTATCTCTGTGCCAAATTTCATCCAGATCTATTCAGCCGATCTGGTGTGAAAGAGTAACAAACATCCATCCATCCATCCATCCATACATACATACAAACTTTCGCGTTTATAATATTAGTAGGATAACATAAATGTATTATTATTGGTAATATGTTTCCCATCCTTTTCTGACATTCTCAAATTTAAAGAGCTGCAGATAACTTTAGTCCTGTCCGATTGGTTTAGTTTAGTGATCGGTAAAACATAATCATGGAATATTACAACTTTTCAGGGTTAACGCCGTTGGCACGTCGCGGCGCACGATTGACACGCTTGTAGCAATGACGTCATTAATATCGTATCCATGCGTAGCGTGGCTTGCACGCGTGGCGGCTGTACTGATCACAAGACTATCTAGAATTCATCATCAACAAACAGGTTAAACCAAAAAACGTTCAAAACCAACCACTACATAAATCTACTTCTACTAATTGCAACAGATGATACATGATGATCACAAACTTTAACTCTGTACTGCGAGCTTCAAGCAAATTGACATGTATAAAAAAGCAACAAAAGGTTAGAGGATGTAACATACAATATAATATTCATGGCATATGCACACAACTTAATTATTTACTAACACTACTGGATCGCATCTCAAGTTTTACAATAAGCAAGTATGGCGTAGATTACACGTACCGTCTAACTTCAGTTCAACCCTTGATCAATATAATTCAAAAGAGAAATATATATTTATTTGACGTGACGACAGTTGCAATAAATATTAATTTAACTAAAAACACAGAAAGAAATAGATTCATGCCAAAAATGACGCATTTCACCACAAATACTGAATCCCGACACTATTTGAAAGCGATAGCACCCAATTCACGCGTACACGATCAATTTACTGTCACGCCTGACTGACTACAGTCTGAGCACAGTCGCAAGCTGAACTGATGGCAAACTGATGCATGTAACAACGTCAAGATTTATTCGTACCTATTGTTTACACCTCTAGCCCTTTGACTGGCATCCAAGAAATGTAAAAGAAAAAGACACATTGATGAGAAATTAAATCGTGATCCTGAAGAATATGATATAGGGTTACTATGGAGATATAGTAAACATGCAAAGTTGAGAGCCCGGTGAATAATTTGAACTATGACGTCATTGGCCCGATGCACGATTTTAGTTCTGTTATGTGGAAGGAAAATTGCTTGTGGTGACTTCTACTCACATGTATAGCTAGTACCAGACTATTGCCGCGAACGACCGCAAAAGTGTTACAGGCCGATTCAAATTTAATAGCGGCTGTGAAGTTAGGCGCGAAGCGCTGCGCAGTGGCAAAAACGAAGGTATGCGCGGGCGTCAGAGAAGCAAGAAGCCGCAGTCTCGCTTGCAGCGCACTTCACATCTGTCATTAAGTTCGAATCAGTCTATACTATTGGTTGTTACTGGTTTTTGACTAACAGGAACAGCGCATCGGCTCTGTCGCGGGCGTTCGCGACAATAGTCTCATACAGCTTATGACTAACCGTTTATGGGGTTTTATGGCGCTTAATGTTCAAAGCGCAAAAAAACAATAACAAATACTCAAAAGAGTAAAATGTCCAAATTATCCAAAGAGTATGTAATTGGCACAAGATTTATTCAATACGCCGCTTTTCGCTCAAGTTATCTACCGGCTACTATAACATCGATGACAGAAACAGTAGGATAGCATTAACTCATTAAAATCACACCTAAATGAGGTATTGAATAAATTCCATTTGAAAAAAAAAACGCTGAATCAAAAATTATTCCACTGAAAATCAATTACGTGTCAACCTTACCTGTCCGGGTTATACTCCAATGCATTTGCGCATATGAGGTCAATGTCATCTAGGAACTCTTTGGCGCAGTTGTATTTGTGCATGTCAACTTTGGTCATCATCGTTTCTAAGTCCATGGGCTGCTTTACGATGTCTAGATAGTCTGTTACCTGAAAAATACGAAAAAATATTTATTTATCCAACAACTTGGTCAGCTTATAATCACGGTAGACGTAAGTCAAAGTCGAAGTCAAAATGTTTTTATTCAATTTGGGTATCAAAGATTCACTTATGAACGTCAAAGTTTTTTTTAATAGACTCTACCGCCTTGTTCGGATAAAGAGCCTCTAATCAGAGGAACAGGCAAGAAACTGAGGGCCATTATTTTTTCAAAGAATAAATGAATTACTGTCTCACAAATTTTGGCTTACAACTAGTTAATATCTACACATACTAGTTGCTACTTGGCGGAAGTGGAAGGCTTCAGACATCTTTGTCTTCTAAATAAGTCTTAACCTTATAATACCCTCTTTTCATTAATACCTACACCAATAATATTAATGTAAATGGTCGTTTCTAAATTCTCCTTCAGCGCTCTATCACACCAGCGATTTCCGAGCGATTTTAAAGCAAGGCGATTGCGCTGCGACATCGCAACGAGCGCGCAGCGATTACGCCGGGATTTTGTCTATCTAGATGCTGCGACGCAGTAACTCCTTAGTAACTTGTGCTTAGCGTCCGCAACGTCGGCTTCGCTTTGAAAACGCTCGCCAATTGCTTATGATAGTGCTATGTTAAAACTAGACAATAGATCGATATGATTTATGTACTTTTGCAGTCAATTTTCACAAGTTTCTTACAATATAATTATGGAAGTCACGCGATTTTCGCGGAAAAAATCAGACGCGAGTCGAATCGCAGAACGTAATTTATACTTAATCATTATAAGATTGTTTCAACTTCTTGCTGCTAGAAATCCCAGCGCAAAAAGGGACCAAAGCAAAGGTCCAACAAGATTTTGATTATTATAACTAGCTTTTGACTAACTATCTCAAGAATTTGTTTACATCATCATTATTTTTATTTCTTATTATTTTATTTACTTAATACATCATTTTACATATTTTTACATCATCATCATGTCAGCCCGGGAGACGTCCACTGCTGGACAAAGGCCTCCCCAAGTGATGTCCACAACGACCGGTCTTGACGCTGCTTGCATCCAGCGGCTTCTTGCGACCCTCACCAGACCGTCAGTTCACCTGCCCTCCCTTTCTTATCTTCTCTTCCTTTCCACGATCACACTCCGCCACTCAAGAATCTTCCTGCCCCATACTGTCGGTATCATTTTACATACCTCTTCCAAATCGACAGGTTTGGTGAACTTATAGAAGCGCCTGTTGGATGCCAGTTTCCTGCAGATGTCGCGCAAGAATATCCTGAGTTCGCGCAGTTTGTAATCTTCCTTGCGTTTGCGACGAGTGACCTCTTCTGGGCTCTCGCGGGGCGGAGGCGGGGGTGGCGCTGTAAAGGACAAATCATTTAAAGTTACTACTATATGACGTTTTATGATTTTAAACACTGGAATGTTGATGACCTTTGGTATATTTAGTTTGCGTATCCCGAGATTATAATTCGTGTGCGCAATATTAAAAACTGTCACTTTAACAAATCTCTAGTGTATTTCCGCTCTGACGTCGCATTAAGTACACCAAGGGTTCCAATTACTATTAATCTAATCTGAGTAAAAAATAATTAGGAAAACTAATTTTAATGAAAATAACGATATAAATTAACGATTTAATAAAGATATAATAAACTTACAATTCAATATTTAAAACTAATTTAATGATATCTAGTAAAAAAAATAATTATAAAATTGAGTAAAAGCTAGACAATTGAAAATTAAATACAATAAAAAGGCCCTTATTCTTCGAGCACTTCGTCGACGTGTTTCGCCTCTTCACGAGCCATCCACCAACTTCCGCAAAGTAACGCCTAATTCAATCAACTACGCAAGTATTTGCATCGTGTGAACTCGATTGCTTTGTCGTGCAGAATGAGAGTTACAATACAAATAAAGAGAGTAAGTATACAAATTAGTAGCTTGGTCTCATTTTCGCAATATAAAGCTATTGATAAGATTCTCCGGGTATGAATATCAGCACCTCAAAATTATCATCCATTAGCCGTGCTCTGGAAACATACATTTCTCATACAAAATCTTGTCTTTTCTACCAAGTAAGTGTTTCTACAAAAGGTCTTTACCTTTGGGCAACTCTGGCGGTGGTTCGTTGCTCTCAACAGGCGGCGGGTCCAGTAATGCCTCGGCGAGAATCGGCTTCAGAAACGCGATGACTTCCACCGCACTCGGCTCGCGCACTTTGTATACGCACTCCTTGTAGATTGGGAATAGGTCTTGCAACTGCAAATAAAGTTTTGAAACTAATGACTGTTGGAACTGATGAATTGTCTCTTAATGACTTTAGATCACAGACTTTTTTGTAGATTTTAATTTTAAAGTGTTTAAGCGTATTCAAAAAATCGAACTTTCATTTGAGATTGAAAGCCTGTTCCTAGAAACCCTGCTGATGTAAATTCATAACTTGTTTTTCTTTTGACGTATCCTGTGACGTCGACAGTGACGTCACACTACGTCCAGCACATCTAGAGCCGCGCTCACCTCTCGCGGCAGTTGTTCGTGGGGCGCGTCAGTAGTGGCCAGCAGCAGCGTGTTGTCTCCCGCGGCTCGCGTCCTCCACAGCTGCAGCAGTAACGACGCGCCGTGTGACGTCGACAGCGACGTCCAGACGGACAGAATGTCGCGAATGAACAGGACGCAGCCGCGGTCACAGCGACGGCACTCGGAGAATACCTGCAGATGATCATTCATAAGTTCTCTTTTAACAACGGACATTTAAACACAGAAAGTATGTTTACTTTTCCACTAGATGTAGAAACACAAAAGTAGATATATTTCGCCTAAAAGAACAGTTATTGGTTTTACACTGACAGCAATTGAAGAGCTATTGTTGCCTCAGACTTCTATGAAGCGACGCGTTTACACGCTTATAACAGTTGTTTTTGTATGTTATTTATTGTTAACGTAAGTTTCTAACTCACCGATATAAGAGCCTGCTCCTGAGTGAAAGTCTGCGCCGAGTGAAGCGTGGCCATACTGAGTTGTTTGACGGCGCAATGTTCGAGCCTCGATAGCAACGCTCCGGCAATGTAAGTTTCAGCGCACGGGCCGCTGATGAGGAACACGTTCGATGATAGTGACGCGTCTCCTATCCTGTGAAAGGTTTTAGTTTCAACTCTATAACGTTGAGAACGGCAACATTTTAGACTGGTCTCTGGGTGAAATCGCGGTCAAGTCTGATGTAAACATTTTTTTTGCTAATTTGTTTTTGTAAAATTGCGGTGTATTCGAAAATGGGACCTAGAATGAGATGGATCTAGGTTGAAGCTCACTATTGAAGCTACCAGAACACACCATCAAGAACTTGGGAAAGAATATAATCTCGAAGGTATCTCTCTTATTACCAGCCTTTTGGTACCCACCCTACAACCATACCGTAGAAAACTCCTGCCTTCATTGGCAACTCAAACTCATTGTAAGTATTTGAACTTGAACCTACGGCAACAACTTAACACGCTTGCCTTTAATGTGTTTTCCAAATAAAATTCCTCCAAAATTTAGTTTTTACCTGTGATTAGGATCCATAGGAAACACATTATCTAGCAGTTTGGCGGCGGCATTAACTTGGTTCTGCAGCAGCGGTTCGCAGTGTAGCGACAATTTCTGTGCCGCCATTGGGCTAGTTCTCGCACCGGCCGCTACGAGCGTGCGCATCGCTTCTAAGAGATCTTTCTGTGTTACTTCCACCTGTTAACAGAAAGAGAGCTCCGTTATAATGAGCATTTATTTCTGACTATTCTCTTTTCTCTGTCTCTTTTCTCTTTTATGCTATCTCTGTCATTATCCCTTATCTCTATCCCTTTTTCACCCGTATTTCGCTATATATCTCTCTCTCTATCTATAAAAATATCGAAACTTACATTCTTAGCATCTATAAGCAGCGCATGTTCACTTTCATAAACCTGCGGATACACTCTTCTGAGCGCTTTGAGCACTGCTTCTGAACATAAAGCTTTTAAGTCCGACCCTGGAAAAAAAAACAAAAGATTAAACTCTCTCAAATTCAGATGCTTAGTTTTTAATAACTCCCTAAGCTGGAAAAACAAGTTCTAATATAAAAGGAGAATTCCCTAATTGAAGCATATAAGCTCTAATCTGGAAGAATAAGCTCTAACCTGGAAGAATAAGCCCTAATTTGAAAGAATTATTCCCTTATATTTGTAAGAGTAATTCCCCAATCTGCAGGGCGAGCACGGGTCAGAGTCAAATTGTCTTTACACCACTTATATCTCGCGAGAGACAAACACATCCATATTCTAGCTTTGTCACATCTAAGCGTGGATAAAAACTGTTTAGAGACAATTCGTTTCCAGCCCGAGCTAAGCTGGCTAGAAGAATAGTACAAAACAAGCTATAATCTGAAAACATAGTTCCGTAATTAGAAAGAATAAGCACTAATCTCATTACTTATATTCCTCATTAGTAAGAAAGAAAATAAAACTTAAAAAATAGGCCCTAATTTGAAATGATTAATTCCCTATTCTGAAAGAATAGCCCCCTAATCTGGAAGAACAATACTCTAATCTGGAAGAATAGTCCCCTAATCTGGAAGAATATCATAGCTTACCCCCATATCCTCCAGTAAGATCAGCAACAAGGTCTAAAGTCTCGTCATCGGTCCTCGGGCGCCAGTCCTTCGTGTAGATCTCGAGTATATCTCTTCTGGCGCTCATGTGTGGTGGCGGGAAGTGCAGCTCTCTGTCGAAGCGACCCGCGCGCCGTAACGCGGGATCTACTGCGTCCAATCGGTTGGTCGCGCCAATTATTACTACTTCGCCCCTGAAAATTATAATTATATTGCTATCCTGCTAATCTTATAAACGCGAAAGTTTGTAAGAATGGATGGATGGATGGATGGATGGATGGATGTTTGTTACTCTTTCACGCCAGAATGGCTGAACAGATCTGAATGTAATTTGGCACAGAGATAGATAAAGTGTAGAATAGCACATAGGATACTTTTTAACCGCGGGTGAAACCGTGGGGCGCAGCTAGTTTAATAATAAATATATTGCTTTTATTGCTCGAGTGAAGGTCTCAAATTTTGCTGGGACTACTTGATCGAGCAACCTTCACTCTCAGAATACACTGGGAGTACTTGACATTAGTTTGACTGACGATGATTGATTATATTATTGAACTATTGACGATGATTAAATGCCATTGATCCGATGTTTATGAAATTTTGCAGACAAATAGTAATATATTTCACCTCTATAGAAATTTTAGTTTAGTTATTTTAAGTTCTATTGTAATTATTTCATGTTTTTAATAAAGAGTTGTTGTTGTCGTTGTTTAGTTTCGAGTATGAGGCAAATGAGACAATGCTTTGTAAGAGGCTGAAGTCTTAGTTCGAGGTGAACTACAATAATTCATGCCATATAGATTGAAGTACATTGACCTGTGTACCATTCGCCTTATTGAGGTCAATTTGTATTAGCAACACATACAAACAAATGCAGTCTATGTTCTGCTGTGTGACGTTTTCCGAACGAACTGTCAGAGGAATGTCAGTGGCGTAGCGCCTGAGTCGTTCGCCCCGCCCAACCGACACTTTTCGCTGGAGCACGGAAGAGGACGGATCTCGTATTGTTTTTCTTTGGCGTCTTTCTGTCGTATTGATCTTGGTGTCCATTGAATTCATGATGAAATTACCCACATATTGCATGTAAAAATTGGATTATTAAAAGTATTCGTTGTTTACATTTACATTAAGATTGTCTTAAATACCCTCCCTTCAGAAATAGTTTACATTTGGGTCCGTATAATTGCAGTACTATTATTTTCATTATTTCAATCCATATAGCACAAATCAGAGTTATCTTTGATCATCGATTATTACCTGTCACACAAGCCGTCCATTTCGGCAAGCAACGTCCCAACGACACTCGTGTGAACTTGTTCCTGCCTCACGCTGCGCACCGGTGCAAGCGCATCGATCTCGTCGAAGAATATTATTGACGGCTTCATTTTGTTTGCCTGCAAAGATTGAAGTCACTGAATAAATCATTCATGCACAACAGAAACAAAACAAAAAAAATAGAGAAAGTGGAAGTAATCAGATATATTTTATCTTTTTCACTGTCATACCAAATTTATACGTATTTTTTTAAAATTGTTCACAGTAAAAAGTAATAGTGTATATGAGCAAACCCTTGTCCAGCACTGAGCGCAACTATAGCGCTACTGAACGCGTGGCATTAGTCGTACTCATAGCTATCGAGCATTAGCGTTGCTACCTTGAAAATGGCCTCAAGTTCACTGTTTATACTGACCATACCAATACACATTTTCAGCTTAACAATAGAAAACATCAACTAACCTGTTGAAACAGCAGCTTCAAATGCCTCTCGCTCTCCCCCACCCATTTCTTCAAGCAGTCAGCTCCCTTCCTCATGAAGAAGGCCACTTTCCTCCCTCCAATGAGGCTGCACTCGTTAGCCAACGCTCGAGCCAGTAAAGTTTTCCCGGTGCCCGGTGGCCCATGGAATAGCACTCCTTTAGCGGGACGGGTGTTGAACTTTTTAAATAGATCAGGGTACATTAAAGGGAAAAGAACCATTTCTCGGAGGCATTTAATGTGCTCTTCTAAACCGCCGACCTGGAAACAAAAGTTTGTAGAATGAAACCTAAAAAAAAGTACTTATCTGTTAATTATTTTTTTTTAATGTAATTCCACTAAAAGAAAGTAGCAAAACTATTACGAGATTTATAAATTTGCTGATATCTACATTAAGCAAGATCATAAAGTTTTAGTCCAAATCACACTAGTATTATAAATGCGAAAGATGAATGGATAGAATGTTTGTTGCGGGGTGTCCATTATTATGTGAGGCATTTTTGAGAATTATTCGACCCCCCCTCCCCCCTTGGTTATTGTTTGATTATTGAGAAAAAAAAAACAAAAATACATCCTGTTCTATTACTTTTATTAAAAACTAACAAAGACTAGTACATATTTGTGAATATTACCGTTATTTAAAATCACAATCATAAAATTAAATAATGAATATCAAACAAAAATTATGAAAAGATTTATTTTAATTCAGCCCATGGAGACTCGCACACGCAATTTTACACCGTTTTCTGCGAGAAAAATAATTACGTGAGATTTGTCAAGACCCCCCCCCCCTCCCCCTTAAGTGAGATTTGGAAAGATTTAGTTTGTTCCCCTCCCCCCCTAGAACACCTCACGTAAGTAATGGACGCCCCCTTGCTTGTTACTTTATTCACACCATTCACAGATCTGGATAAAATTTGATAGATAATAGTCTGGAAAAGCATGAAGGCTTATTTTTGACCGCGGCTCACAGCTAGTAACAGCATAAATTATTCAATCAGCTTTTAGATTTTATATGGGTCGCAAACTATCTTGATAGACTAGATCACTAGACCATGATACAATAGAATGGTAGCGCAACCAGTAAAAGACAAAGAAAAACAAAACATAACATTTGACACTAACCATGGAACACACAAAGTCATAGACAGCTATTGAACCCAGACCCAGAACAGATATTTAAATTTACCATTCAAACTTCTGCCCGGCCGGGAATTGACTCTGAACAATGACCGGGCCAACAGCACACAAACACACAACAACAAAACAAACAACAGTCGATCTCTGACTAGGCTAGGAAATCTTCGTGACCGACCAAACACACAACAACAAAACAAACAACAGTCGATCTCTGACTAGGCTAGGAAATCTTCGTGACCGACTGGACTAGGAAATCGTCAAAACTTTATAATTTGGTTGAATAAAGAAACTTACCGATGAGAACCTCACGCTGCCATCGACCTCGACCGGCTGAATGTCCCTCAGTGCACGATCAGTCTTCTTATCGTCCAACGACTTGGTCTTCTGACGGCCCTTGGTCTTGTTTTTCATCGACACATTCAGATCCTCTTCAGTGTCAGAGCTGGTCGTGCTGCTGCTACTTGTTGATGGTGATTGAGCTGGACAGTCAGTGAAACGTCAGCCCTATGTCATGAACAGTACAGTAGAATTTTGTGTGACAGACCAAGAGGTCGAAGTGGTCGAAGATGCATTGACTGCTAGTTTTAAGTTAGTAAATAAAAGTACTGTATGTTAGAAAGTTCAGATTAAGTTTTTATTTTTCAGTTTCAGTTTAGAATGAACTGAGTTAGTGTCTACTATAAAATAAAACTAAATAAAGTGGGTTTCCATTTTCAAAGGGACTAAAGAATACTATTGTTCCTGCTGCCTCACACGGCACAAGTAAAAAAGCAAAAATGTAAGTAGGTTTTATTTTCTACTTCTTTTACTACCAGATGGATGTAATCATGAGCGTTCTGAGCATTTTTAAACTAACTGATTGTCGTGGTTTAAGAAAACATATGTGGAAAGTCTTACTTCTAATAGTCTTTCTGCGCAGGATTTTGGGCTTCCTCTCCCTTAGACTGTATGGCTTCTTTCTTATTGTAAATGTTTTGGCTGCAACAAAGAAATACTATAATACAACAAATAATAACATCTCAAATGTTCCACCACTTTCCCACAAGACCGCAAACGTATCTATACATACATATCTATACTAACAGAGTAAACTAAATAATATAAGTATACTAACGTAATCCAGTCCCAAAAGGAGGTAATCAAAATTATGTCACATAATCTATTACCCACTCAGTCCATCGATACATATGTACTAAGTACTAGATTTCATCATCCGAACATTGACTTTAGACCACTACACTGTACTGCAATCAGTACGTCTTACATAAGTGCTGAAGCCACACTACTTCATCACGCACGCAGTGCGGTTGTGTACAGAGCGAGTGCGATCTAGCGCATTAAAACATGCATGTTTTAATAGTTTAGTTGAACGACATAACGAATGTTTTAGCGCTGCAGCAAACCTGTAGTCACTCCACCCAGGTAGGCCCTGCTGTCACCAAGCTTCGTAACGTTTTCTGTTTGGAACAGCTTATCTAGTACGTAGTACTTATATCCCGATAGCTGGCTCAATGTTGACAAGTACCACATACCTCTAGCGCGAGTCTCCGCTTGCGCAAGTTGCACGAAGGCCGGTTTGGGCTTGCGCGTGCGCTTCGAGCGGCGCGGCTGCCGGCGCAAAGTCAGCTCGCTCCCAGACTCGCTCGATGACGATTCTGATACTGGCAAGCGGAAAAAAGAGACCAGATTACTAACGAGAATTTTAAAGTCCGCCATTCATTAGACTAGCCACCAGCCGTACGCGGGGCCGTACGAACCGGTGGACAAGTCCATCATCGTCCACACACTACACGAGCGCTCAGACGCGCTAGACGGCGATGGCTCGGCGCGACGCTCGCGGCAGTTTGGTCCGCGAGCCGTGAGCCGATAGCATTCACACGCAGATTCGTCCGCGGATTGGTACGCGTGTGAATGGCGGGCTTAAGGCTGGCAAGCGTTATTTGTTGAGTTGTGAGTCTCCTTATTTACGCTGCATTCGATTTCAGACACTGGGCTTTTGACAGTTTGAGCCAGTTTGAGCCACACGGTGACGCAAAAATGACAACAGCTTCGCTCTTGGCTGCTGCCAAGAAAACTATGAAGAATGTAGAATCGCATCTTCAAGCAATGATAAATAAAAAAAATATGATTTAATTTTTTTTTTAAATCCCACGAAAGTTACACTGGGTGACACACGTAATACTTACTTACTTTGGCACACAACAATATAGTTTAGATAGTAAACAAAAAAAGTATCATTATCATTAATAATTGTTTACAACAAGTAACATTTAAAACAAAAACCCTGGCTGCAAAATGTTGTACCCTATGTCAGTACTATTTTCAAGACGATTCAAATGACACCTCACATGTCGAAATCCATTAAGCTGTTTAACTATAGGGCGTGCCTAAGAAACCTCATACATTTATACATGCATAACCACATACAGTTTAACACACCTGTCATCTTGTGTTTTATTGACTATGCTAAGGCATTTGATTGTGTCGAGTGGGACAAACTGTGGAATGTGTTGCTGGACATGGGCGTACCAAGTCATCTCGTATCCTTGGTCAGAAATTTATATAGTAACAACTGCTCGTATGTAAGGCTTGACTCAGAATGTTCGAATGCATTCCAAGCAAAGAAGGGAGTCCGACAGGGCTGTATACTTTCACCAATGCTTTTCAACATATACGGAGAGTATATCATTCGTAAATGTGCCGAAAGATGGAGCAGTGGTTTTACTATTGGAGGAAGGAAAATTTCGAATCTGAGGTATGCTGATGACACTGTCTTACTTGCACCGAATATGTTGACGATGAGAGAGATGTTGGATGCATTGGAAACGGAGAGTAAATTGCTCGGTTTATCCGTCAATAGAAGCAAAACCAAGCTAATGATTGTTGACCGTGCCTGCTCACTTACTGACATCAACGCCGCGCCATGTATAGATATAGTGAAAGAAATGGTATACCTGGGAGCCTATATCAAAGATGATGGTGATTGCTGTGCCGATATTAGACGGAGAATTGGGATGGCAAAGGATGCAATGACACGGCTGCAAGGGATTTGGAAGGACAGAGGAATTACCAAAAAAACAAAGACCCGTTTGGTTCGTGCGCTCGTTCTCCCAATATTTTTGTATGGTGCAGAAACGTGGACAGTTCGTGAAGCTGAAAGAAAGAAAATAGACGCATTCGAGATGTGGTGCTGGCGACGCATGCTTCGGATCCCATGGACCGCGTTCCGCACTAATGTGTCTATTCTCAAAGAACTCGGCATTAAAGACCGTCTTTCCACGATATGCCAACGACGTATCCTCAGCTATTTCGGCCACATTATAAGACGCCCGGACGAGAATTTGGAGAAGCTGATCATCTGCGCAAACGTAGAGGGCAAGAGATCACGCGGTAGATCTCCGATGAGGTGGTCAGATCAGCTCAAACAAAGTAGCTCGTCCAGGTTTGAGGAAGTGGTGCGAATGGCTACAGACCGGAATAAGTGGAGGATACTGACAAATCGCTGGGTGAAGCAAAAGGGTGGTCGCGATCTTCAGCCATGAAGGATCGACCAGAGAGAGAGAGAGAACCACATACATACATACATACATAAACTACAAAAGCTTAACCCTCCTTCTTCCGCAGTCGAGTAAAAACAAATAGAAATGACTACAAACGGCAATGCCACGAGATGAAATGACTTAGCCAATGAAGAAGAAAAGAGAATTTGATTACCTATTTCATGTCTATTGTCATCCTTTTTGGTGCCTTTCCTGGTTCTTCGTCTCGTTGATCTTGCTGGCGCTTGATTGCTGAAAAGAAACATATTTATTTAACAGAGTCCAAGAGACTTACTTAAGGTGGCCCAAGCCGGCCAGCCTATCGTAAAATTTATTTCAGTAAATACGTGTTTTTGATTAAGCGTTACAAGTTTGTGAAATAAATGTTTGTCATTTACAATCTCCACCAAATGTGCGAGGATTCTGTCCCGATGTTTTCTTTATTTTTAAAAATTGCGAGTACATTATGAACGGCCAAAGTTTAGGTACAATTTTTGCAAAAATAGCAAATATTTGGAGACTTATACTGAATTTGATTTAGTTCTCTAAGTTTTAATTTTCTACTTCGTTATAAACCTAGATACAATGCTCATGCTACCTATTAGTGCAAAATAATTCGAGAAAGATGTGTTACAATGGCATAATTACGTACGCAATTTCTTGATGTTTAGCCGTTTAGCAACTTCTTTTTTGCCAACTTCAACTGCTTCGGCTCAGCCGTGTTTGACTAAAGTTGGACTTGACTAATTTGAAAGCCAAGTCTCGGATGGTGGAGGCTTGGCCAAGACATGAAGACTTTGAAGTCGAGAATCGGTGAGACAATAAGCCCCCGAAAGTTTTAGAATAACTACCTCTCACTATCCTGCGGCTGGACGGTTTCTTCTTTCTCTTTCTTCAAGTCTTCTTTGCTTACATCTTCTTGTGTTTTGTCTTCTTCTTTCTTTTCAGTCGGTTTCTTCTCAATGACTGTCTGGTTGTTGTCATCATCTGAATCCGATTCTGTTCCATTCTGCAACACATTTTAGAATGCAAAGATATAGTTTAAGGGCCGTATTCAAAAGCGGCACTTGGTCATGAATCTCGATTTAAAGCTGTTTTGTATTGTAAAATCAGTTGTATTTTCGAGATAAAAAGTACCCTATATGTTAATCCAGGGTATCATCTACCTCCATACAAAATTTCACCAAAATCCGTTTAACTGTTTGAGTGTGAAGAAATAACAAACTAACACAGGCTTTCAAATCTATAATTGAACGAGCGAGCGCGAAGCGCAACCAAAGCGCTTTCGTTTCAGTTTAGGCAGAACTGCTTGCGTATATCCGGCGTCCGGTTGTCCGACTGTTCTTCAATGCAGGTCACATTTCTCAATCGATTGGTGAAATGTTGTAAGCAGATCCAATGATTATACAAGGTTATCAGAAAAGGATGTACTAGCCGAAAGGGGTCATTGTAATCATCATTATGAACAACTTTTAGTATGGGGTCCACCCTGAAATCAAGAAAAAAATCATTCTGTCGACAATAAATAAACTTTTTGTATGAAACAGCTGATTTATTTACGAAATATTGGGTTGGATCCGTAGTAAAGTTGTTCTTAATGATGCAATAAGTACAGACAATGACCCCCTTTTGGATAATTACAGCCTATGACACGACACAGACTCGCGAGATTTTCAGCTCACAGAGCCCCTTAGTATTAAGAGTCCAGCGACCTAACTTCGACCTAGGCGACCTAGAATAACTTCGCATTGGCTTAATGATGATACTGACGAGCCTCTAAAGTTACCTACAGAGTTAATTTTTTTTATGACTTTTGCACTTCTGTAATCATTCTTTAGTAACTAAGAATTTCCCTTGTATTATGGATTCGTTTAACAGCTAATGATGTAGACAACCTCCCTATGTCATGGAATTTATGATTTACTTTGTCTATCTATTGAATAAATCAGTCAAAAGTGACCCCTTAAAAATGCGGATATTTTTCATACCTCTATTTTATCTTGAGAACTATAAAAAAAAAACCAAGAACATAGGGGCGGAGATATTGTTAATTTAATTGTACATGCCAAATTTCATCATAATCTGACAAATGGTTTTCAATAAATTTGAGTAGCGTGTTTGTATGGAAATTTCAGAGCGACGCGGCCCTCTTAATAGGATATTAGTAAATAATTTCACGAGAGGTATACTTACGAGTACACTAATTTTCTTGTTGTTGTTGAATCTCGCCGAGGTCCTCCTTTGGCGAGATAGCTGTGTGTCTTCGTCGGTGATAGTTGGTATCGGTACCTCTGCGACGCCGTTTTGTGACTGAAACAGAAAATACTGTTATCTAACTGTTTAAAGCCGAGCCGAGCTGAGAAAGCGATGACAGCCTAGTTGGGAGAAGGCCCGCCTCTCAAGCCAGAGGGAGCGGGTTCGAACCCAGCCGACGGCACGCACCTATTTGTTCATTGTGTGAGCATTTGTGCGTATTGCTACATGACTGGAGCCCGGTGTATGGCGACCGGCTCGCCCCCTGTCACATTTGGGACTAAATATCGTCCGCCGGCCCCCTCGAAGGCGTGACGACGGTATGTATGTGTGAAATTTCTCTTATATCTGTTGAGTGGAGTCAATGTGAAGAAGTAGCAAACACACGCACCGAGCAATTTGGCATCGCGCGGCGTTGTTATCGAATCACAGTTATCTTACTAGTAAACAAAAAGTCGGCGCAGGGCGTGCCGTGCGCCGAGTTTTGGTTCGGACGTTTTTGTTGTACGTTTGTGACTCTGTACCTATTATATCTCAATGTTTCTAAGTTCTAGCTAAAGTAATTTAAGAAGCAACCAACCTGTGGCTCGATTTTCTTCCTGTGCGCGGCTTCGTCGCCCGAAGTGAACTCATCTGATGAACTGAAGCCCGGGTATCCGTACAGGTCGGGGTATCCCTTCACTTTCAGCTCGTTGGTGATCCAGCTCTCGTTGAAGTTGTGGTGGAGGAGCTTACGCTTACGGCAGCTTCTTCTTACATCTAAGGAATTAAATAAATCTTTATTTCAGACGAAATTAGAATAAGGTCATGATCAATTGAAACTTAATAAACGATACAGTCATCAAATCTTATCAGCGACGACTTTGATGGGGGGCAGCTCATATGATCAAGTCCCGAGGCAGAAACGAAAAGTAACTCGGCGCATCTATGTTTTCATTAGTGAGTTGGAATGCGCTCACTTATCAGAATCGTGGGCGGCGTCGAGGCGTGGGCACCCTTCGTTTTAATCCCCGACGCAAAACGACGGGTGTTATGAGTTTGACGTGTCTGTGTGTTCGTGTGAGTCTGTCTGTGGCATCGTAGCTCGATGAGCATCATAGCGCAATGAACCATTTTGTTTTTTTTTGTTTCAAAGGTAAATTAGTCGGAAGTGTTTGATGAAAACCGGTGTCAGGTATTTTTTATTTATTTTTTATTTTTACTTGTATCATTATGTTTCTAAGAATTGGAATATGACTAAAAAAGACGCCCGTGGCTCGGCTCCAGTGAGCTACGCGCCTAACCATGTAGACAAGTGTCTACATGGTTAAGTTAGGTGAAGATACAGGACAACATTTTCAGACAATACAAAAGCGTATTTAGCGCTTATAAAATGTCAAAGAATCAATGTCGTGCAGCACCAATCAGCGTTTAGTATGTCCCCTCACCCACCATTACGCCAACCAATCATCATTAATTGGTTTCTTACATCCGCGCCCGCAATTTTTCCCCCAAGAGGGCTGGCAGAGGTGTAATACAACACCCACACTTCGCCAGACGATATTCAGTCCCAAATGTGAAAGGGGACGAGCCTGTCGCCATACACCGGGCTCCAGTCATGTAGCAATACGCACAAATGCTCACACAATGAACAAATTGGTGCGTGCCGTCGGCTGGGTTCGAACCCGCTCCCTCTAGCTTGAGAGGCGGGCCTTCTCCAACTAGGCTGTCATCGCTTCTTGAATTGCAATAAAAAAAACATGTATCATGTTCATGTAAAAAAACTATGTTGGCCATAAAATTCATCATAAACTTTATTAAAAACTTACTTTCTTGAATGGGTTTGTCCTCGCTATCCTCGACGTAGTTCTTCCTGGGGCCGCGGCTGTGTCTGATCCTGTTGGTAGATTCATTGTTGCCCGCAAAGAATACGCGTACACCCCTAGATCTGTGGCAAAAAACGACCAGAACATTACTTTTTATTTCCCAACTATACTCTATTTAGTGTAGCATGGTGCGCGACAGCAGTGTTCATTTATTTTATCCGCGTTTATTGCTTAGTTTACTGAAGTTAATTCATGATTCCGTATGTCAGTGTTGTGATATATTTTTATATATTTAGGGTGCCGCTGAAGTCATTTGCAGTTCGCGGCAACTTAGAAGGGAGAAAAGGGAACATTGGTCTGTCTAATGTCAAACACACCATCCTACAATGAAAATTATTGGATCACTCAACGATATATGTAATGTTTTTCTAACTCGGGTTCTTATTGCCCAATGGTGGTGATAATGGCAATAATGTGCCCGTTGACTCGTATGGCGTGAGTGTTGGCGTAAGAGGGATGGCACGCGATAACGGTTGCCAATACACTTACACAATAAGAACCCAGGTTCGATATTCACAGCTTTTGCAATATTTCAAGAAGTATTTTGTTGTGTTAAAGAAAAATAATACTTAACTCTTAACTCAACTAATTTCATGTGTTCATCATACTTATTTTTGCCTGTCATAGGCAGTAATTTGCTATAATCTATACTACATACTTATTTCTACTGTAATTATAGTTTACAAATATTTGTGATATGTTTTAACTTCCGACTCACCGCCTCGAGTATTTTTCTGGTTCTGTATCACTCTCGGGAAACATGATACGAGGCATCTTAATCGATCGGCGACGACGACTGTCTGTTGAAACAAATTAAGGATCCTTTTAATTATGAAAGACTAGCTTTTCATAGCCAAGGCAGGGATAATGTAGCTTTCTAGTAGTTACATAATTTTCAGAATCGGTTCAGGAGTTTTGGAAATTACCCCCGACAAACAAACTTACTAACTCACAAATGCTTTTACCTTTAATAATATTAGTAGATAGTATAAGATATAGGCAAACACTTTCTTAGACTGCTTTTCCACTAGAAGATGAGCAGCGCAAGGATGTATAGCAAAGACAAAATCTACCAATAGCATCACTTCATTTAAACAGGGAAGTGATGCTGTTAGTGATTTTTTCCAAGCTTCACATCCTCAAATCACGCATCTTCTGGTGGGATGGCAGCTTCAGGCCTGGATCACACATGACGTAAGGCCACAGAATAAATAATAGAACAGGGTAAGGCACAATGTAGGCAAGTTGCCGCTTCAGAACTTGTTCTTTGTACACCCAGGAGGACAAAATCTAAGTAAGTGATATGCCGTGCACCGTGCCTTCGCCTTACGTCGTTTTTGTTCAATTTAGGCCCCAAAGTAGCATGATCATAAGGCAATTCTACAACCACCTACCCTCAACAAGGAAATCTATCGAACTCTTGAAAGCAATTTCTCATTTTCAGTCAGGCAGAGTTAACCATCTTTAATTACACTCAAATGCGTCGTTGCTTAAGGAACGACATGCAACCAGAAGGTTGAATTTAAAACTTTTTGAAAGTCGAGGACAAATTTTGTGACAATTTTTGTGAATCAACGCTGCATTGCCTAAGAGAAGGTCGACTTTTGGAAATTCGATTTCCACTGACTGCTGGGTATTCTCCCGCTCAACGGGTTGCAGCAGCCAGAAGTTTAATAACAAATTACTTACATTTAGCAGGCCAGCGCTTGATTGTCCTGGTGACCTTGTATTGGCCGCTCCTTAGCTCTCGCTGGGACCAATTTGTTGCCTGTCATTGTACAATATTATTATTCAAATGCTTTGTAACAAGACTGCATAATGAGCGATACAAATAATCCTGTAAAAGTTACATGAACTTAAAATTTGCACTAAAAAATTAATACCATAATTTTACCATCTAAATTCTTTCCATTCCATCCAAAGGGTTGATTAAGCATAAAGAAGAAACAAACATACACTCTGATTAAACCAGTAACTTTTTTTCACATATAAAATACTAGTTGCCCCTCACTGTTGCACTAGACAGCCTAAATCTTAATCTAGAACCAGATTTCAAACTTTCAGTTATACACAAAGGGGAAATCTCTGTCTTACTATCATACGAGTATTACGGTATTTAACAATTATCAAACAACAATTCGAGAGCCTGTCGGTTTTTTCACGACCACAGTGAAAAGGGGTCACTGCGAGCCTCCTGTTAGGGCGCAGTCAGGCTCACGTGGTTACGGCCAGCGGCTCGACTTGTTGAATTGATATGAACTGCTACAGTACGACAACAAGCATACTGGATTTACGAGGTTGTTGTATGGCTTCTGTCAGTTTCTGCTTTTAGAGGTCTCAACATTAAGTTATGAGTAGAGGGTAAGAAAAATTTACAGGTAATTCATTAAATAACCCAAATACACTAAAGACATTTGAATGGTTCGTTGGTATATGTTAATCAAATAAAATAAAATTTAAAAAATCTTGACACAATTCAGTGCATATTCTAATCACACAGACTAATGTATACATGTGCTAGTGTGACTACCTTGTGCGTAACTGTCTTTAAAGGCAACTGATATTACAGGAAGCGAAGTTGCATGAAAGTAACATTAACGCTAACATTTAGCTCAAACATCTGTAGCCCCTGTGGCACAGAATCCATACTAGTATTATAAAATTGAAAGTAACTTGGTCTGTCTGTCTGTCTGTTTGTTTGTAGGCTTTTCATTGCTAAGTGGATCTTGATGAAATATGATAATTGGGTGCAGTATTCCAGGAGGAAGGTTTTTGGATAATATTTTCTGAATGAAGTCACGGGAAACGGCTAGTTAACAGTTGTGCATTTAATGGACACACTGTACTTAGTAAAAGTAATCAATAATTTCATCAATTATTATTATCCAGGGCCACAATTCCACTAAGTCAATTGTGTATTAATTGTTAATGAATTGCCTACTTTTGGAACACAGAATTGAGGGCCTGATGTTGACCTGTTTTTCCTGAATTATATCTTCTCATTCAGAATAGTACTACCTGTTTTAGAACTCACTCAAAATTGTTTTTTAGTTTCAGATAGTGTTTTTCCTATTTACTTAAATCATTAACAAACTAAGTCCAATAGTAAACTCTTAACTAGTCAAAATTTAGGTTTATAAATTGTATTTACTAAATAAATAAATGAAACCACAAACACCCCATGCATAGCACATAATCTAAACTTAGTAATGTACATAATAAGTTCACATTTTAGCCATAGATCATTTCACAAAATTTAACTGCAATACTTTTTCAGGATCAGTTTCTAACAAAAAATTTTTTGCAATACAGTTTAAGCATAATAAACCATTTTTACATAGATATAGATGGCTGGTGGGACCAACTATTTTATTTATGCATTTCCATCAATACCAGCCTTTATTACATCATCAGTTTTACTTTTAAGCATTGCATAAGTCTCTTGCACATCCTTGAACCTATTGCCTCTTTAAATAGGTATTTGTGTGTGGAATAGGAGGTAGGTGTTTGTTTTAACCTTCTTTGTGGCTGAATTATTTTTTCATCTTAGAAGTATATTATGACCAATTCTTTCTGTTAGCAATAAAGGGTAACAACATACAAATAAACCCAACAGAAAGCGCATGCAAACGCGTGCAAGACGGTAAATATCTGCTCAGGTATCTGGGACAGGAAGTGGCAGTCCAACGAATTCTACAAAAAGCTGGGTGGCATGTTACGTAGTAAACGTGGTTTCTTACGGGACATTTCACCTTGTCGTCCGAGACGCTGCCCACGTCGTTCAAAGTGTAATTCCCTTCGTCTACCTCACAATTTTCACCATTACTACGACGGGTTTTCACCATGGCGTGGTTCGACTTTTACTTCTCATGTACCCACCCAAAATCCGTCTGATGAAAGTCGAACAACAAAACACACACTCGAAATTCAAGAACCCTTGAAAACGCTAGGTTTTACAGTCAAATTAGCAAATAACACGACAAAGGACGAACCCTATCAACCGCACATGTCGTTGGGAAGCGCCATGTTTTATGCCCAATGAATTTTGCTCCAAACGACTTTGGAATCAATGAACTCACCAATTAAACCCCCTGTATTTTCATAGAATGATCAATTTCCCTTGCAAACTTTTAAGTATTAACGTAGGATTACAACAATTGCCGAATATTCACTGTACATGAAAGGTTTTTACATTTTTTCTAAAAATCGTGAACTCACGGTGTTTTTATTGACAACTGTCAAAAATTCCCGCAATTTTGACATTTTCGAAAATGGAAGCCAACAAACCACAGAGTGAGTAAATCGATTACCGGGAGTGTATAACGGAAAAGTTGGTCACACACGCAAATAATAGCAAATTTATGCCAAAAATAGTAAAAGAGCCAAATTTATAAATTAAAAATTATAGAAATATTTTGTCACAAAAACAAAAGTGGATTTTTCCATGACTTTTTTTACTTGATATTGTTAAAAAAAGTTACTTTTGACTTTGATAGATTATTTTATTGTTTCAAGAACTTGCACGTCAGATCACGACGCTCATTGTCATTCAGAAATCTAGTGTTGCCGAACTCCTATCGATAGACGTAAAAATTTAAATTAAAACGAGGGGAATATTTACTTAACATAATCATTTTTACCGTCTCTTTAGCAAGGGCGCGAGAGAGGAATGCGGTGGTCGCCGGGTGGCCGTGATTGGTTCTTAGGTGTTGCTCTGCCTGATCTGCCTCCCGCACTTATCCCCCTTTAAGTCCCTGATTCCAAAAGTATAGCTATTTCGTTTGTCATTTATTATTGTTTTGTTTTCGTTTTGTATTACAAATATCAACTACAGCCCATTATATTTATGTGAATTGATTGGGTATTAATATGAAACAGTGGATGCGTATCAGTCAATCCACGGCAGCCTATCTCCATATTGAATTTCATCCAAATACGTAGTTATATGTGTTTGAGAATGAAAAATTTCGTTTAAAAAATAAGTAAGTTGAAGTAAAACGAAATAATATATATATTATTAATTTATGTATGACTAGTTGCGCCGCGCAGTTTTACCTGCGGTTAAAAAGTATCCTGTGTACTATTCTAGACTATAATCTATCTCTTTGTTGAATTTCATCCAAATCTGTTTAGCCGTTCTGGCGTGAAAGAGTAACAAACATCCATCCATTCTCACAAACTTTCGCGTTTTTAATATTATAAATATATGTATTATATAAGTAGGATGTGATTATGATATACCGTCAAATAAAATCAAACACATATTTAAATCAAAATTAATGTGTTGGGAGTGTGCTTTATCTTTCCGCGCTACTTTGGCTCAAGCCACGAGATCCATGCCACCGGAGCGTGTAACCTGCATTCTACTTGAATACGCCTCTAATGCAATGCTATTTGCTAGCAATAGCCGGCAAAACTGCCGATAGCCTAAAACTATCGATATTTTCCACCACTGGTACCCTTTCGATAGCCTATCGATAAGATAGTGGGATTCGGCCGGCAACACAACACTACTTCAGAAATCAGAATCTTCATTCTTCAGATGTCTTGGACAAGAAAACAAATTGTTTAGATTTATTCACCGTGTAGATAAATTTTAATAAATTTCAAGTTGAATCAAGTTGCTTTGAAGTATTTATTTATACTTTATAATAATGTGTACAACGGGCGATAAAATTGAGAGGTCTGCATTATTAAATAATTGTTGGTCTAGCTGAAGTACGCTACCGAAGATACGTGTTGTGTCGTGATATCATAAATCTTTAGGTCTGCCTATAAAAATGTCTGACGAGCCGGGCGCCCCCATGTCACCTGACGAAAAAGACATGAATGACCCGAGAAGGGTCCAAAACGAGGATATGGATGACGAGATTTCAGCCCGTATGACGGCTTCGTACAGTGAGATATCATTCCACTCCGACCAAGGACAAGCTGACGAGCAGGAGAAAGCTGCTGGACCTTCCCGACCCTACAACTTGCCGGAAAATCGCAAACAAGAGAAATTTCCTCTAGACCTAGATGGACATGTCAGATATGAAGGAGACATGACACATTATGTAGCCGACGATTTAGAGTTTAAGATCAAGCTATCTAGTCCTATTACTAAGAGGGGTGAAACACCAGTATTTGGCAGCTCAAGTGCATCCCGCTCTAGCACTCCATCTGGTAAACTATATCGACAAATACTAGCACCACAGATAGGGCAAATAGACATCACAGTTTTAAATGATCTTGAATATGAAGCACAGAAGATCGCCCAGTCTGTGGACAACTTGATTGAAAATTTGTCCAGTATATTACATTCCAATTCTTCACTCACTGCTGAAAACATGGAGGTTTATAAAGATGCTGTTGGAAAAACTTGTGATGCAATGGATAACAATATAAAGAGCATGTATACAATTTTGGCTAAAGGTGAAGAAGTGTCTCAAGCCATGATCCCAGTGCAGGCGCAAGCAGCAAGAATTGCAGAAATTAAAAGACTACTGCAAATATTTGAGAACAACTTTTGAATGATATCATGCATTTTACTTAGTTTTCTGATATGTAAAAAAAAATGTGGATAACACCATAGTAACACCACCCTGTAAATAAGTTTCAACAGAAGTAGCTTCATAAGTATAATAATTTTGTGAACTAAACACATTCTATGTAATTCAGAGCTGTATGCACAATTTCCACTCTAATAGTTTTTATGTGAATTGAAGTATTGGGATTAAAAATGATTTAAAGAAAAATATTTGGTTTTAATTTTATATAAAGTCAGTGGTTTGAGTAGTCAAATAACGTAAAACTGATTCCATTAACATATTCAGTGCCGACGACTCGCCTGGACGAAATGCCGGCGACTCGCCTGTTCGAGTCAATGTTTTTCGCCGATATTTCCAAAATGCGTCCATATTTTCTACTGAAAATCAAAATTTATACCAAATAAACGCTAATGCGAACATTTACACCGTGGCTCGTGAATATGACTAGTTTTATAATTTAAGAAAAAAATGCATTCAACGCCTTGAACTCACTAGGCGAGTTCACTGACTCAGGTCCTCAACCTTTTCTTTCTAAACTCAAAAAATCAATAGAAGTTGTAGGAAATGTAAATATCAAACAAAGTTGTAGGAAATGTAATGATCTACAACTTTAGTTTCAGAATAACTAGAATTTTTTCCAAAGATTTACAATTCCTGCATAAATTACGTGAAATACATATTTAACTCTTTTTTTTATTTGATGGCCATTTTTTTTTACGTGGAAGTACACTAAACACTTGCCAAACTATCTTTGATCCCATTATAAAAGTTGCAGAGACTGCGACGGCCACAATAATAACAAATCATTAAGTTTACCTTTAAATTATGCCAGTGAACTCGCCTAGCGTGGACAAATGATACAAACATTGCGAAACGTGACTTTTCATGTTCTAGAACTCCACTTAAAGTTTCAGTAAAATATCCATCACTTTACTGAAACCCCACTTCAGAGAAGGGATTCGTCATCGTCATTTTTACCTTTTCATCATCACACCATCATCTGTAAAATTGTATAATAACTTGACACTGGCAAATGTACAAGACGTGCGACGCCAAATTCCCCTGGATAGGGAGCAAACAAAAAAAAGTACTTTGTCAGTGTCAAGTAAACAAATTAATGTCTAACTGTCATCATAAGTCTAGCTGTCAATGTCATTCAGTCGAATTTACACATTCTTTCGAATCGCATCGACCGAGGTGGTCGTAGTATTACTGAGTTAAAAGTGTATTTTTAAACAAAAATGTAAATAAAATTAAAATGAATGTTAACATCTTTAAAAGATTAAGCATATTGCTGCTGGTCTTCCGACCATTTAACATTTAACTGCTGCACAGTTAAAACGTGAAATGGGTGACGTTGTAAGCTTATTCTCTGTGATAATTATGAAACTTAAATCTAAGTTCAATGAAAGTAAAATATATTTCCATTATGATCTTCCTCTGGAAAAACTCAAGGCCGTGAAGTGGATGAATGAGCGAGCCTCGTCTAATAAGGCGTATGTTCCAACTACGGTAAGTTTCCGCGAGCTTCAGATAAGCACTTTCTAAAATTATTTTCAACATGCATGTAAGAATTAAAACTATTCTAATAATCCCAATTGGAAACATTAAGAACTTTATTAATTAAAGTTAGTCTTCGGATAAATACTAAAGAGCTTCCTTCTACTCATAAATTTATGAACATAAGAGGTAAGTAAGTACCTACCTACCTACTTCCTAAATGGGCTGATTAGAGAATATTTCTAAATCAGTTATATGTAGGTAAATAGTACTTATTAAGCAAATCATGCTTACTTCCTGTAATACATTTTATCCTCTCAATTAATGTAGGTAAGTACCTACACACATAGATTTATAGATAATGTAAGTTGTTTACAAATTTTATTTTTTAACTGAGTATTTCCTTGCTTATTTAAATATTGCTTAATGTTAAAAAAATATAGATTATAAATTGCCTGTGTAATCGAGTTATCATTCATTGTATCACAGTTACAGGTTTTAATTTACAAGACTTTCAAAATAAAATACATTCACTGATGAAAAAAAAAATTGCTAACAGTTTACTAATTTCGAGTTCAGCATTACATATTAATGGTTTTTGTGTATTGATAACGACAAATTGCTCTTATTCAGATTTTAAAATTAGATTGTGTGTCATGTATTCCTAATGGCTTTATAATTTTACAGATGTTAGAGATAATTTTGTTTGTGGCATTAGGAATTAGAATGTAGAAATTGATTTTATGATTTTATCTAAGCCCTTGGCTAGTACTAGGTATCACCTTGTGATTGATTCACAATCTAGATTTTTGTTGTTTTAAGTTTTATTATTCCCTTCTCATTAATAACACAAGCATTGCACCCCGTCTCATATCTTACCCCCTTCCCCCTGTTTAATTTTAGGAGAGGCATTTTGGAGATAGCCTCTTACAAATATTAACTCTTTATATACTAGTAGCTGCCACGCGGTCTCACGCGCGGTGCCACAAAAACCGTTAACAGTTTCGGGATGATAGGTACCCTATATCCTTTTCTGTACCCCTGGAAATGTGAAAACAAAAACTCATGATGATCAATTGAGTAGTTAAGCCGTGAAAGCGTAAGAAGCTAACTCACTTCGCATTTGTAATATTGAGTAGTTAGGATAGGATAAATAGGATAAGTATCTATAGTATAGATTAATAAGTATAGATAAATCAATTAACCATGTTTCTTAATTTGTCGCTAGGTGGAAAACGTAGCAAACGTCTGTACGCACGCATTATGCGTGGCGCCCGCGTCGTTCGGCGCGCGCGAGCTACTCACTCGGTCGGCAAACGCGCCTCAAACCATCGCTGCAGTGGTCTACGGTCTCGCGCTATGTCTGCTCTTCGCTGTCTCCACCACCTTCCATTCTGTGTGCTGTTGTCGATCTGACACGTAAGTTGATCTTCAATCTTGTTTCAGCTGTTCCTCTGAGGATGATAGATGGAAGGTATTGTCGCGTATAGCTCTAACTAGGGGATAACATCAGTAGTCTGACCGCGGTCAAACAAAGTTTCACTATCGTTAATGTATGGAAAGAATAAAATTAATCCCAAGTACGAAATACCGAAAAAGTAAGTTTGTGAGGCGAGGAGATAGTAATATTCTTAAAACTTTACAGAGTCCGGCGACCTAACTAACTTTGACCTAGGCGACCTAGACTAACTTCGCATTGGCTTAAGGTATTCTATAGCCATTTCGTCTAGAAGAAGAAGACGAGCGAAGAGAGCGAGTAATGATACTGAAGAGCCTCTAAAGTTACCTGCAGAGTGACAAAGTGCAATTTCAGTTTTTTTTATGACTCTTGCACTTCTGTAATCATATATAGGCAACTAAGAATTTCCGTTGTATTATGGATTCATTTAACAGCTAATGATGTAGACAACCTCCCTATGTAATGGAATTTTTGATTTGCTTTGTCTACCTATTTAATAAATCAGTCAAAAGTGACCCCTTAAAAATGCGGATATTTTTCATAGCTCTATTTTCGCTTGAGAACGTTTTTAAGAAAAAACCAAGAACATAGGGGCGGAGATATTGTTAATTTAATTGTACATGCTAAATTTCATCATAATCTGACAAATGGTTTTCAAGAAATTTGAATAGCGCGTTTGTATGGAAATTTCAGAGCTTCCCGCCCCTTATAACTCTATTGTCCTTAGAAGGACTAGAAACTGAAGTCCGTAGAAAGTGGCTAATTGTCATTCTAAGGACAATTACCTAGTCGTTCGGTTATATTAGATTTCCGGTGTTGATAATGATTATCAAAACCTATAAAGAAGCCTATGCTAAAGAAAGGAAGACATAAAACTGACCACATCTCACACCACCAACCACATCTCACACCACCAACCACACCTCACACCACCAACCACACCTCACACCACCAACCACACTAACTCAGAGCAAAGTTCGTCTCAAATGTTTTTTCGTATCGCAAAAATTTACTTTTTACGATCCAACGTTTCAATGAAACCACTGCTAAAGAGCGGCCCCACATCATTTCATAAAGGGCACTCAATTAGTCTCGCTATTTCGGGCACATTGTATGTCATCAAGAGAAAATTATAAATAATCTCGGCGAGAGCGAACTTTGATTAACCTTTCTGTACCTACACCTAATAACGAGTAGCTACTTACGACTAACTGATACCATTACGTCGTAACGTATCATGTTTGCGTATCGTGAGTTTGGCAATCGCGGAGAGCCTTGATACGCAGAAGATACGGCGCCCGCAGCGAACAATCGCCGCGAGCACCTTGGCTTGAGGCTCGCAGCGAGTGCTCGCGAATTCGCAAAAAACCCGACTGGATTGCGTGCTCACGGCGAGCGACTAAGCTCGTTGAATTGATACGACGAACTGTTACTGCAAAACATACGCGTACTCGGTACGTTTCGGAGTTCGGTTTCAGTCAGTCTCTACCTTTAGACTACAGAATAGTTGATTATTCCAAGTAAGTATACTTAACTTTTCTCACTGTTTTTCTGATATTTGTCTTGACCCTTGAACTCGGAACTAACGTAGTACTAGTCTCAATTATTTCAATTAAGTACTTACCTATACAGTAAATAGAAAAGTGATAGCTACCTAAACAGTAAAGTGGGTACACTCTACAATGGCTCCCTTTAGAATTGCTCTATGTTCTTCCCAGTTTATCTTTTCTCTTATCTCCATCAAAAGCCTGACGTGCAGCTTCTCGTGAAAATACGATTAGACCTTTGTTTGTAAAAGATTTTCGTGTTACCTACCTATACTAAACATGTCTTTGAGACGTTTTATCACTCAGCAAATATTTATTGTGTCTGTCAAAATCTACTGCATAATCTTCGTAAATACATAAATGAAACAGATAAACATAAACAAACACGACATACCTACCTACATGGTACATTGGACAACTCAAACATACGGATTCTTCTTAAAATACTTACTAAAGACATCTCAAGGAAGTAAAGGGATCCGAAAAACAAAATTGTTCTTCGAGTAGCTCGATCAGAAATAATTGGTTGTACATACACCTACCTCTACATAACGCTCGGCTAACTTTTGTACAACCGTTTTAAGAAACCAATTAAAATCTTAACATGGTAAAGTATTTTCTGTACGAAGTTCATTGAGTCCTATTATTACGTATAGGGAAGACACCGCACATCAGTGTTTTGTTCAAAAGCAGCCATCCGGTCTTACTTCATTAGGTATTTACTAGTTTAGCGTAGCTCTCGAGCGCAAAAAATGTGCTGTGTCGTTTTTGTGTCTAGAAGAAAAAATGTTCAAACGCATTAAATATTCCCTTCTGCGAGCTACAATAAATACAATAATAATAATACTACAATAATAATTCAAATAATATTTGTTGTTTCAGCTCTGCAGCAAACTGAATTTAAACTCTTAACAAAATGGAGCATGACCCTTCCTTATGATAGCTTCTCTACACGAAGTAATAGAACTCAATGACGATGTTTTTTCTTGTTAAATTGCTCCAATCATCGCTTATAGTCCTCCGGCACGAACCAATACAAAACCCTCGTAAAATGTTGATGTAAAGATCCGATACCAATCTCCAACTAAAGGGGTCATGAGGTTACGAACTCAGCTCTGCTTTCGACAATTTTACACGTGAAGGCTCCTTTCTGAAATAGCTTTAGCTTAAGTTATACTTGGCCTGATCGATCAAAGCCCAATTTAAGGCGCCTCGGCAATTTTAGATTACAACTAGACTGTTCTGTAATATTCAGATTTATAATTTACTAGATGCGGCCCGCGGTTTCTACCGCGGTTAAAAAGTTTCCTATGGTGCTGTTCACGACTTTATTTTTCTGCCAAATTTTATCCAAATCCGTTCAGTCGTTTTGGCGTGATTGAGTAACAAACTTCCAAAATTTCGCATTAATATTAGTGAGATTAGCTAATTAACGATTCGCCCCGTCTTTGCACGTAAACCTTCCGTGAAAAATTGTCTTAACTGATGGTAAAAATCGCATCAAAATCTGTTGCGTAGTGTAGGAGTAGTTAGGAGATATACGGAAAGACAGCCGCGGAAAGCAACTTTGTTTTATACCTACTATGTAGAGAAGAGAAGATAGCGAAGAAGATACTTTCATAACCTACCAAAGTGAAGAATAAAAATCCTCCTTTCCTTTAGTATCCTCTCAGATACTCGTATCTACAAAGCAAAACGTATCATATACCATAATGGGACTGCAATTTTTAAAAACAATTTATCTGTACAGTTTTACAGAGCTCAATGTAAAACAAAGTAACAGCTCCATCCAACATTTTTTTAAATTAAACCCCCAAAATTTGGCTATAAAAAGCTTCGAAAATATAATTCACGTATTTTATCCCACCCAATTGAATTTTCACAAGTTCAGTAAACATAAACTAAATTACAGCATGTTTGAAATATAAACGTTGGAAAAACAGAAGGAATTTAACTACAGGTGATTTAGTTTATGAAATAAATAGCTGGTTTTACTAATGCTGGGGCTACATTCGCGCGCGATAATTCGTGTCGCGTTGTTAAGGTCGATTTACATCAAATGAACATAGAGCTAGAGCTAGAACAAGAGCATTCTTACGTAATCTTTTAGTGTAAACGAAAGCTAGACGTATCCATTTACATCAAACAAACACAGAGCTAGAGCTAGAACAAGAGCATTCAACCACTAGAACACAAGAACGCTTTGATGAGACCGCTTAGTGGCGCGAGCACGTCCGAACACGCTAGAATGCTCTAAGCAACTGTTCTTTCGCTCTTGCGTCGTTTACATCGAGCGAGCGAGCATTCTTAGAATATTCTGTAGAATCTTTTCGAACGCACTAAGTTTCGCTCGTTTGGTGTAAATCGACCTTTACGCTAAAATCATCGTTATCGGTTATCGGCGATGTTTTTGTCTACATTAGCGGTCAACTCGTCGCTTTTCTGCGGAATCGACGTAGGCGATAATTCGCCCGATACATTGCCGAGTGACGAACTATCCGGCTACACTTGTCGCGATAGCCCGAATTATCGCCGAAGGCCGCTAATGTAGCCGTAGCATTACACGAATTTTTTAGCAACACAAAAATAAATCCGGCAAGTAGCGAAAACGTACTTGTCCAGGGTTCCGTACCCCTAACCGCGTAACACGACCCTTTTAATAAATTCTTAAAAATGACTTCATCATCCGAACACCAACATGCCCCAAGTCCCAAACCATAAATAGCCAGCTAGTAACCCAATCAAGTTTAATTTATCTCTAACATGAGTTAACCCTGTCGACGTAAAGGCAATTACGGCGCGAGATGGTTTCCGCCGTTCCGTCCTTCTCAAGTAAAAGAGGCCAAGGGCGGATGCCGTCGAGCTAGGTATGTCCGGATCCGGACCGATTCCCGAGATGCCGCCGATACCAATCTGGTAACAGTTTCGCGTTTTAAACGCCTCAGCGAACCGGTATTAAATTTTCAAAGGGTACTGAAATTGCGTAATTTTGTTTACTGTATTTCCTCTTAAAGTGAAAAGGAAATTAAGTGTACTTACCTAATAAACTTTGGAAACCAAAGTAATAATCAGTTTAAGTTTTAGAAAGGTTTGAGTTTTTTTTTTTATAAAACTCGATTGTACTCGTTATAATTAGCCAATGGTAGTCCGGATACGAAGATATATACATAATATACACAATATCAGTTTTAGAAATAAAAAAATGCATAAACATCTGCTAAACCAATGTTCAGTTAGACATTGAGTAGTCAGTAAATAGCGATAAACAAACGTATAACTATTGTTTGAGCAATAAAGTGTGAATCGGTATTGGGTATTTACACACATGCTTAACACTTTTTTCTTTTTCGTCTGGCAACTTTTGGTAAATTCGTTTCGAAACTTTTTCGTCCAAATAGTTTTTTAGTGATTATTTTTTAAGAAAGCTCCCTAATTTTTAATATTGCACGTACAATTTACGTTTTAGGAAAGGAATATTAATAAACTATGTTGTTTTTTGTATCTCTTGTCCAGAATTCGCCGATATAAACTATTTTAGAGGAAAACATTTTCTTTTGGATATAGTGGGAGACTAACAACAAATTTCTGAACGGAACAATCAATGTCAACACTACAATGTGTCTAATGTCACACTACCAACCTACAAACGTTTTTTTTGACATTAAAAAAACATTACACAGCTTATATCATAGTTACTGAGTGTAGATCAGCTGTTATAGTGAAATCCGCCATCTTGACCCCGTACACACCCGCTAAACAAGGGTACCCGGCCGTGTACCGAATTTTATTTTCCTTTGATTTTGTTACATCTGTACACGAACTGTACACAACGTTTAAGTCAAAAATATTTTTATTTTTCAGCTTTTGTGTTACACAATGTGTGTACACATGTTTTAAAACTTTATTTCTAAGGCTGCATGTGTACACACATTGTGTAACACAAAAGCTGAAAAATAAAAATATTTTTGACTTAAACGTTGTGTACAGTTCGTGTACAGATGTAACAAAATCAAAGGAAAATAAACATTCGTTACACGGCCGGGTACCCTTGTTTAGCGGGTGTGTACGGGGCCAAGATGGCGGATTTCACTATAACAGCTGATCTAGACTCAGTAACTATGATAGAAACTGTGTAATGTTTTTCTATTGTCAAAATAAAAACGTTTGTATTTGGTAGTGTGACATTAGACACATTGTAGTGTTGACATTGATTGTTCCGTTCAGAAATTTGTTGTTAGTCTCCCACTATAACCAAAAGAAAATGTTTTCCTCTAAAATAGTTTATATCGACGAATTTTGGACAAGAGATTCAAAAAACAACATAGTTTATTAATATTCCTTTTCTAAAACGTAAATTGTACGTGCAATATTAAAAATTAGGGAGCTTTCTTAAAAAATAATTACTAAAAAACTATTTGGACGAAAAAGTTTCTAAACGAATTTACCAAAAGTTGCCACACGAAAAAGAAAAAAGTGTTAAGCATGTGTGTAAATACCCAATGCCGATTCACACTTTATTGCTCAAACAATAGTTACACGTTTGTGTAGCGCTATTTACTGACTACTCAATGTCTAACTGAACATTGGTTTAGCAGATGTTTATGCATTTTTTTATTTCTAAGGCTGAATATGTTTATTAATAACAACACCGCGCTATCCAATATGAACTAACCCGTTTAGGTCACAATAAGTCATAAGGACCGAAAAATAATAATACATACTGTTACACCACACACCAGAAACATACACCACCAAAGCACATACACCAGACAACATACACCAGAAAAACGTCATCCTCCTTCTAGGCAGACGGTTAAAAATAACACGAAATAAAAATAACACAGGTAACACGCCGTTAACAAACTTTTGTATTTTCAAGCCTCGGATTGTTGCGGGAAGATCAAGGCTACGTGGAAATAGCACTAATACGTACCTACATAGAATAGGGAGCTGTGGGCTTGTGGGGAAGGGAAATTAAGAATTGTTTTTTTTTTCTTTCTCCTCCATTCAGCAGAATTTGGCGTCGCACGTCATGTGCATTTGCCAGTGTCAAGTACTAATCATTCGTTTTCACATATTATGGGATGATGATGATGAGGTGCTGATGAAGATTATTGTTAGATTAAGTGAAGAAGAAGATTAAGTGAAGTTTGCAGAGAACACAAAAAGTCGCGTTTCGCAATATTTATATCATTTGCCCACACTCGTGCAAGTTGACGTACCGGTAAACGTTAATAATCCACCATTATTACACTTTAACACTCGAAGAATCACAAGTTATAGAAAGTAATACAAAATCACGATACCATCTTTTCGGTTCCCGCCAAAACTCCTCCGGTTCCCGCCAAAACTCCTCTTGGGAATTGTTTGTATTGTAATACCTTTTGTCTAATTTATGTTCACTTTTGTTTTATGCCGAACCATAAATTGTCTCTTCGAGTCCAGCGATTAGGCTTAAATGTCAATAACTCTATCCCATTTCAAATCTAAATGATTCAAACAACATGTGAATGCTGAAACGAGCGCAAACCAGCTGTTAACCTAGAAATTTGTTAACAGAAAGTTTTCAGTTTTCCTATTTACAAGAAAAATCTTTTAAACATTAATCTGGACTTCTAATTAGATTTTAGAGTAGGGTTAATTAACCAGCTGTTGATAAATAACTCTGTTTTTCCCGAGAGTAAAAAGCAAATTACGGTTCGAATATTCAGCTCGGCTTTCAATTAAGTTACATCCCTACCTCGTTATAGATACGTACGAGTATGTAGGTATATCGTACGTATTACGAAGACGTACAAGTACATCTTTTGATACGTAGTAGCAGTTACCCAAAAGTAAAGACTTTGTTTGATTTGTGTGGGTAGATTCTCTGCTAGCAGGTGTAATTACAACATTAATGATGAGATAATACCAAATTAAACCAACTTAGTGGCACGTACTAATCGTATTCAATACCTTTGTATCTCAGTCTGGCATCAGCACGTGCTCTCCGCGTCTCCGCCAAGTTTTTGGCAACGCCAACGTGTTTTTGCCATTCTCGGCTAAGCAACACGTACCGTGGCCGTAACATTGTCTAGCCGATATAGAACGCCATTATTTACACTTGACGCGTTTACGTATCCAAGATATAAATAACAATGGATTATGTAAGGAAAAGGCTTCTCATTTGCGAGAATTGCGAGCGTTAATGTACTTTGTGATACCAAGGCCAACATCGCAGGAAACTGTTCGTTATGTTCGAGAGACGGGCCTATTGTCGGGCTATTCACGTGATCTTGATGTTTAATGTCCGTTCTTTGGGCTTCCTCTCGCAGCTGGTGGGCTGATGAAGAAATTGGCATAACAATTGCCTGCTGCGCATGTTTCATTGACATCTGTGACCGATATAGACCACTATTACAGGTCATACTTACAATTCATCTTGCAGGCGCAGTAGCTCGACTGTACAAGAAAAGTTCAAAAAATTCTATAGTTCCAACGACAAAGGCAACATAGAGCATTGTTGTAGTATTTAGTGCAATTGATTTAGAGATGAAAATATTATCCTTCTCTTTTGGGCAGTCGCATAAAAATAGCTTGGCATTTGATTACAGTAACGCTGCTAGAGCAAAAGTGCAAGATGTACTTATGTAATCATATTTAACACTAACCATCAACCACGCATGTCGGTGCCTTTTTATAATCGTTGTTTTGACATTCTTACACATTATTTAGACTTAAAAAATGCTACCGATCATTCTAACACTCGCGCCTACATAAATACATGTAATTGTACATAATGTACATGTATACTGCGGCAAATGGTATGCGCGGTACTCAAGTATTTCCAAGGCTTCTGTCAATCATTATCGCTCACGTTTACGCAGCACCCTTCGTTTTCCATAATTGCCTGTTCTCCATACACCATTAAATAATTTTAATACCAGAGTTTTTATGAACACGCAACAGAAATATGTAAAATTACGCCTAGATTCGATAAAGTACACTTTTAAAGCTTTTTGGAGGTTGTAACTTGTAACCATCAAGTTTTTGAAACGTGATCAAAATTTAGAAGCGGGACATGTGCGCCTAAATGAAAATCGATTGACACATTTCTTTCTCATACTTTAATGCTATGTATATTACAGCGTGACAAAAATAGATGTCTCATCCCTCTTTATGAGATATTTGAAATACATAAAGTCGAAAAATCGGAGAAGGGACTCGCTATTCAACATAGCAGGTGCTGGGAATAAATTTAGAAACGTATAGAATACATTATTGAACCTATACTTGTATGATACAAGTTGTATCAATGCCATCGAGGGCCGTATTTTAGTCTAAATTTACTGACAAGGATACCCTTCTTGAATTGTAAGTACTTACTTATAATCTACTTTCATGAGAGTTATGAGAGTTATCCAGTGTCAACGATAGGGAAGTTCCACCAAGTCTCGTAACTTTCGAGCTCTGTGACTGATTCAATTTGCGAAACTTGTCAAGCTTGCTCCGACCTTATCTTATCCGGCAAGCGTTGGCTCTTAGAAATAGCTTTGCCATCCATAATTTTTTTTTTTTTTCAACAGACTCGCGTTGACCACTTACTCGCCTGATGGGAAGCTTTGACTTGTATCAAATATCAAATATTTTTATTTTGTCACGAACAATAAGTAATAACATATGATATAAATCCGATGACTCCGAACTAATGAAAACTGTGTTTCGGTAGCCAGTGGTTACTCCCTTAAATAAACCTATGTTTGCTAAGTGCCTGGTAAATAATTGAAGGCGTAACACGCTAGCTTAGAAGATACCTATTCACTTTTACACACTCACGGATTGTATTTAGGTGGAAAGTCAGACGCAAGCAAAGAGTTCTACACCTCTGCAGTTCTTACAAGGAAACTTGACTTGAAACGCTTAGTGCGCTTTAGCGGAATTTCCATCATAATTTAAATATACCACCATAATACTTATGTAAAATTTATCTGTAAACAAAATGCTACTAAACTAAAGCACCAACTATTTTAAATAGATCTAATACGCCCCATCCCATAACCATAAATCCTCGAGTTTCGCTGATCGCTACTAATTTTCCAGTAAAATGAAACACTTCCTCCACCGCTGCGACCGCGCCATGATATACATATTCATCGCGAGCTCGTACTTCCCGTGGCTGACTGTGGGGGCGTTGTCCTGCTGGATGCTCCGCGAGCTCCGCTGGGCTATCTGGCTGCTGGCTGTGCTCGGCATCACCTACCAGCAGATATTCCACGAGCGGTACAAGATGCTGGAGCTACTGCTCTACCTCGTCATGGGATTGGGACCGGCAGCCATCATTATCACGTCTAATGTATGTGTGCACGCCTTTTTGTTACACGCTTTTGTGGCATTTCACGTCATGCTTCGCTTTATATGTTTGTTTTCTATTTAGTGGTTACGGTTATCTCTATCATTCTCACGTTTTAGTTCTAGGTCAGGTGTCATATCTATTACGTAGTGTTGTGCTGTCGGCATCCAAATATTCCCAAAATTATCCAAATATCCCCAATGTTCACTTTGTAGATTCAAATATTTGCTGATAGACTAAAACTCAAGACTTTTCCAAAAATCTAAAAATCATTGTGCATGCTTGTTACGTCACTTGACGAAAAAAATTATGTTTCGGTAGTAGCTAGCTATGATTCATTTTAAGACGACATGCAAGGTTGTACTTATCGTATCGTAGTAAATAAACGTAGGAAGGAGCGATACTGATTGGCCATAAATTACTAGCCACAGTAGCATTGTGTTGCGTTGCGTGACGACTGTGGAATACAAAACTGGGTCTTTCTTGCGACACCCCTATCTGCCGGATGCCTTCTGTATTCCGGGTCCGAGTGAACTGAATACGAGTGAAAGAACTCTGACCTGTAATGTTTATACTCGTACTTTGGTACAGTAGAGTCTCACTAATCCGACTGTATTAAAAACAAGGTGCCGGATTATTAGAATGTTAGAATTAGCACATACTGAATTGTATAGATAAAGTCATAATAAATAATTTGAAATATGTACTTTTTATTGTAAAATCACATGGAAAGATATTACTAGAATGTGCGTATATTCCTGCCATTATGATATTCTTTAGTTCACAGTGATACAGGAGCGCGAGTGTGAGCACGCGGTAGTAGTAGGGAGTGGTGAGATAGATGGCGGCGGAAGGTGCCGGATTATTGGACACATACCGAACTGCTGAAGTGCCGGATTAGTGAGACTTAACTGTAGTTCCTTACGCGTTTTAATGAAAAGTCAGGTTTATTACTTTAATCATCCTAGAACACATTAGTAAAATGTAACTAGTTTTAAAAGATTTTAAAACTCACAGTTTGTATCAGATTACAAACTTTTTGTATTAGAACCAACAAAATCTATTGAAAAAAATATGCCATCAAATTCAAGTTTTTGTGCTAGTGTATAGTACATATACGTTTTTGCTTGCTTTGTAGAAAAAGATAATTTGGTTTTGTTGTAAATGTTATTGCTTAGATACTCACGTGTACATAAATATTTGTCGTAAATTCTATTATATTACACGAAACTTGACATTTATGGAAGGTACACGAAGAAAATATTAAAAATAATATAGCAATAGAAACATTTCAATACCAGAAAATACAAACCACAATTCTCGACTGATTTGAGCACTTTCACAATGGCGATATGTTAACAAGTTCAAAGCAACGAGCTTGCCGCGATTTCGCAGCGTATGCGCCGTGAATTCGCAGCGGACGCGCGGCGAATTCGCAACGAGCTGTTTGCCGACTCGCCAGCAAATCGCCAGTGTAATAGAACTCATAAAATATGAGTCCCGATATCTAACCTACATTTTGGGACTTCATGTCTTCTTCTTCTTGTATTTTTTTTTATTAGTTAACACCATTCCATTAAAGAATCCCTACGCATAAAATCAAAACAAATACACCTCGAGTGTGTATGTAAATGGATAGTGTTATGCAACACCGTCACATCCGCAAACGTGCAATACGTGCATGTCCCGTTTAATACAACGCCTTCCGACTCGCCCACTAGATAACTGGGCCGGGGTGAACTTTGCACTGCTCTCGTGTAGTTTTTGTTTTGGATTCCGGATTGCTTTTTGAAAACGAGAGAAATTTTATGTTTCACACTACATTAGACACTAGCTGTCGGTTTGTGTAATCATTAAAACCTAAAACATAAATTTAGCGGCACTAAATCCCGTTGCTTACATTCAAATTGTAAAACTGTCTATTTATATTACGGAACCCGGACAAAACTTCCATTTATCTATTAAATTAATCACTAGAACAAAAAGCATACGTGTTTAAACAAGATAGCATTATGCAATATGATAGCATCATAAATGTGCATGCTGTCATAACACCTTCCGACCTTCGCTTCGATAGCTGAGACTTTTATCTACATTTGTATTAAATTGTAGGGTAATAGAGCTTCTTTGACGCCTATAGACACTTGAGTGAATGTGCGTTACAGATAATCTGCCACTTATTTGTCTGTGCTAGTGTTTGCTTCTCCTATGCGTCATTGGGTTTCGTATTCAACTCTCTCTTTCTATCTGTATTCGTTCTTTACTTGTCCACTACAAACTTGGGTACATACCTCTCATTTACGCCATCATCTCCGGTCTAGTCCAAGCCACTTCTATTGCCTTTTGACATGCTTAACAAACTCAAAAGAAGGAAAGTTAAGTTTCGTTTGCATCGTCATCATTTCCAAAGCCCACTGCTGACTTATAGCTAAATTGCATGAACCTGAAGTCTATACCTGTGTCTCTAGAGATACAAGCCATTTACGAATGTAGTTTATTGAACCACATGCTCGTTCAGTTGATGGACAGCCACTTTGCTTATTAGTTCTCTGTAGACCCGGCTGGTGACCCGACTTAATCGGAAATTCGCAGTATCGTTACATTAGGGTATTAGATATCTCTATTCCTTTAGATATAGCAATAGGATTAATTAACTCTACAAAAGCATTGAAAAAGACCGAGAACATCTCTTACTATGTTTAATTCATTAAAAGACCATTGAACTAGACTCCTTGAATCGAAATACCTAGATCCATTGTTCAATCTTCAAGCTTAAAACTGATTCTAACGAACCACAGCAAGCTATTACGTTTCCTTTATTTTTGTCGCAAATATTGTGGGTTAGTTATGAGAGAGATGTTTTTGATCGTTGGTCGCTGGGTCGCTGGGTTATTTATTGTATTAGTTCCAACCAACAGATTAGAAACTTTGTTGCAAACGATAAAATGTAAGTTAGTGGTCCGATGTCATAGTTGTTTGCCCATAAACTGGGAAGGGTATTGGATCGTAAATAACAATATTTGCCTATATTTTTTAGCTACAAAAATGATCTCACTCAACCGTTAGAAAGATTTAGGTACTTCGAACAATCTTTTGGCTAGGTTTTTGCCATGAGTCGAAGTTTGAAGGTTAAAGTTCAGAGACCTTATTTTGTCTTTGAACCTTTGATGAAAGAAAATATGTCGTATCAAAACGTAGTGCCATGTCTTATTAATGAGTTGGCAGAGGGCGAACCCCTGCGTTTAAAAATAACTATTTTGGGAATGTTTGTTTGGTTAACTTATTTACTTAGGTACCTAAATAAACGACGACATGAAACCTTATAGAAGTTTCAACACTATGGTGAAAGTTACGATAAACATGTATCGTGCTAACTTTGTTAAACTTGAGGGTCTGAAATGGAAACGAAACGGACTCTCTCAATTTGAAACTGCTGCTGTTCGGCGCTCGAACCTAAATGTAATTTATAGACAGAATGAAATAAATTTAAAGAAAAATCTACGGAACCCTAAAAATCCAAAAAGGAAGAAAAACTGTGGATAAGAAAGACTGGATTATTGTGAAATACACTCCGACAAAGTTTTCTACTCTGTTCCAAAGCAAGGCAATTTTTTCCAAAGATCGTTGGAGGCAATCAACCATACGCTTTATTATTTAAGCCCTTCAATTTTCCCTCTGCGGCAAATGGTGCCTTTTAAGTCGTAAGTGAAAAAGTGATGCCGTTCGCCTTAGCTCGCCTCAAATGCCAGTTAGGAAACTAATCTATTGCCACTAATTGGACTTGGTTCTTGAATGTATTCCTTCGCTTCGGTTTGGTTCGTTAATGTATGACGTAGCGTGCTGCGTGGTGCATCGCTTTTTTCTAGAATTGTACTACTTGCACCATACCGGAGGTTTCAGAACACGATTTAGATTAGCGTACGAATCTTCATCCAAATAAACTAGGTCTAGCATTCAGCAAACACGTAATGAAGTCATCGTGATTCGTCTCTTTCGAACTTGTTGTAAATGACTTATTTCGGTCTTGCTTAAGCATCGATTGACGTCACTGCGTTTTGCTGAATGGTATATCTGGCGGAGTATATTATTATACCATGGTATGAATGAAGTTGCGAATATGTTTTTCTGAAAAAAAAAAAACAAAACGTTCTCCCTTTGACTTCATCATGCGTACCAAAACCTTAGCACGCTATTAACATCTATTGGTTGTCAGAACCGAAGTGAAACATACTGCATAGGTAATTAGGTAGGTATTCTATTGTATAATAAACACAAAGAACTTCTTATTCTATAATTGTTTTATGTATTTAGTCGTTATTATATTCTCATTACCCTAGACTAGACACTTGCCTTGTATACGTTTTTAAGTGGCTAGTTAAAAACAAGTCAAGCAAGTTCGTATGCCGTACCGTAACCTAGCCGTAACGAATCAAGGACATACTTAATCGACACTCTTTGTTGATTTTTATGTCTAAGCGTCATCGTACAACGGGGGATAGGGTTTTAAAGGGCTTAAAACCTTTGTGATATAACCACCCGCCACGCGCCATCACCTAGATTTTTATCAAAGTTTCCGCGGATGATAATAGCCTGATAGGTAGTATAATTTATTAGTAGGGGACACTTAAAGAAACAAAAATGTCCAATGTATAGTATGACATTTTATGTTTGTATATGTCCCCTACCTATCCATATACTTACCTAATGATACCTATACTACTTTCATCTTTAATACTCTACGTTTTATCAACTTTGATAATAAAAATTTCAGCTGGCGGCAGGTGGATATGCCAGCTTCCAAAGAAAAATGTTCGAACCCATTTACCATTGAATATTGTATTACATTCATGATATACATTTTTAATGCTCGAAGACCGACCTCGAAGTATCACGGAAGATATCTTGATATTCCGACGTCGGTTCTCGAGCAGCTTTAAACTACACTTTATTTCGATTAAATAAGGTAAGAAATTCATTGATCCAATCGAGATCTCATCGTCCGTTGGTTTGCGTTGACCCTTACCTTTTTAATTAGTTTAGGAATTAACCTAATCAATGCATGTAGGTAAATATTTAAAACATGAGGTATACACTTCAAATAAAACAATGTCGTATTTATCCTAATTAAATATATTTACGTAAATTAGTTCAATCGTGATGCTTGGCCTGTCTTGTTCCTTTGTTGTGTGTATTCACATACCTACTCTGCATTTACATTTTGTCTAATATTTTTAATTATTTAGTACTCTTAGTAGGCATGCCTTCATGGACTTCGTACTTAGTATTGTCTTACATTCTCGTTTATACTAAGTTCGTTTACCTATCCCATTTCGTTACATTAACATATTTTGTGTATTTTAGATTTTTTGTGTATTACGTGTATTATTGTTTTATGTGTTTTTAAGTACATATTATAATTTTCCTCTCGCCTGGTGCCCATAACAGTTCAGCGCCACCCATAATTTTAAATTTTAAAACTCTGCACAGCAAAAATATAAAAACATAATTACTACAAACAAATCATTATGTACTGACCTGTAAATTATTATGTTATCGACGATACATATAAATATCGTATCATTATGCTACAATTTAGATTCATAACTATCATGTCAGTTGCCTTTTAGAATAAAATCATGCACCGCTTCCGTCGAAGCGTGAAATTAGAGCAGATCCGACTGAGCACAATGCCTATACAAATACATATTATTATAATATTCATGACACCTATCTGGCAGATTACCTACTATATGTCAGATTGTGCCTGCTGTTTGTGATCATCGTCGATAGGGATGCTACAGATAGCTGATATTTATTTTATTATTTATTATTACAATAAGAACGGCATGCACCAATTACACTTATCATTAAAATTTACAGAGCAATACATATTATTTCAAAAATACAATATAAATAAATGTCAATTCAAAATGTCAAATTCAAATAAATATAAGTACTTATTTAAATCATTGCAAAAACACAACACATTTTATAAATATTGATATTTTGACCTAATGTTTATTTCATTTTTTTGATAGGTAACCATCTGCTTAATTTTGCCTGTTTGTAACCAATACCTAGCTTACGTAGATTTTACTAGCTCCACCCGCGGTTTTGTCCGCTGTTAAAAGTATCCAATGCGCTATTCCAGACTATGATCTATTTCTGTGTCATATTTCATCCAGATTAATTCAGCCCTTCTGGCGTCCAAACATCCAAACTTTCGCATTCAAAATATTACTGTAATGATTTCGGATATGTTAACTGTATTACAAGTCATCATCTCGTAAATTATTTCTCAAAATTTGTGACCCTCACCTTCACCAAGCTTATCTGCTGAATTAGATTTTATGACATCACGGAGAAAAGTGCACATCTAGTACCTTCTACGCCTAATAAATTTGTGACATTATCTAGCTATCTGACAGGCAATCGTCTGGTTTCCAGCACGAGCTACCAGCGATGCACGACCTCAAGCTGGGCGGTATACTATACCTCGTCGGGGTCTTCTTCTTCAAGTCAGACGGGCGGATTCCCTTCGCTCACGCCATCTGGCACATGTTCGTGGCCCTTGCGGCCAGCGTGCACTACCTTGCCATTCTTCGCCACCTCTTCCCAGACCTCAAATCCCAATGAAGACTGTCCTAAACGAATCTCAGTTGTTAAAGCTCTCTACTTTTAGGTACAATACGTTGATTTGAACACGTGAATATCTTAAAAGGAAAACTGTACATCTATGAAGGATTGCCAAATTTATGTGAGAGTGACAGGGACCATCGTTCGTAGAACCTACGACCGAAGGGGCATAAAGATTCTCGATTGGCGACAACGAACCGGAAGACGCAGCGTGGGAAGGACCCCACAAGGACCGACCGACGATCTGGAAAGGGTCGCGGGAACCCGCTGGATGCGGGCAGCACTAGACCGGTCGTTGTGGAAATCATTGTGGGAGGCATTTATCAAGCAGTGTTCGTCTTTCAGGCTGACATGACTACTGCTGATAATAAAACAAAATCAGTAAAATATAATTTATACTTTTTCGAAAAACTGTTCATAGAAACGACAAAACTGAAAATATCTAAACATATCTCTTGAGGACCGATAAAAGGACTAATTTATAACTCTAAATAACACCTAAATGCCTAAATCAACTCGTTTCACATGACGACATTGTTCCACTTTAAAAATTGTACCTTAGGGGTACAATTATATTCTACAATTATAAAATATTTTTACTTTATTTAAATGTTTTATTACTTACAGATTATATGAGCTAACATAATCTAGATCCGTGCCAAATCTCAAGTTTCAGACATAATCAGTTGTGACATACAGACACCCGATTTTTACAACGATCATCTGGTGCGACATTATTGATTACTATTATTTTTATAGTAACAAAAATAATGCGACATTATTCAATAATTCAAGTGCGGTAATTCTGAAATCCTGTAAAATTCTTTGTAGATAAAAAATGGGTCCATAAAACAAGTTGGGTTAGAAAACTGGTTTGTACTACTTACTATTTAGTCTTATAAGTGTTTTATATGAATAGGTATTTCACGTGTTCATATCGACAGTCTGTTACAGCGTTTGTACAGACATTCTGCAACGACACGCAATGTCTGCAACGCGAACACGATCTCAGCGCGCGCAAAACGATTTTATTACAAAAAAAGCTGTTTCCTTTTTTTTAAATTAACATTCGGCAAATCGATTGCCTACGCATGCTTTTTACATTATTTTTAAGCTTTTAAACTTCGCAATAAGGTCGTTTCTACTTCATATCCTATTTAGAATGTTTATCTTGTTCGCGATACGTTACAAAATGTTTGTACAATGCATAGTGCCACTGATTGGATAATTCGCGAAGATCATTGGCGAGTTTTCCAGTCTTTGTGTTGCTACTCGTTCATCCTGTGTGTCGGGTCACCGTAGAGTAAATAAATAGGAATGTGTGTGATTGTGTACCTTAGATCTGTTATTGAATGAGAATATAAAGCGTATCGTTAGCGTAGGTTGGTATCGTTTCAGAAAATATTGTTACCCTAAACTAATTTGATATTTTTTATTACGACATATAATTTGATACTGTTTTTTAGTGGTTCCACTATGATACGCTTTATCTTCCCATCGCACTAGAGAGGCCGGAAGGCGTCCGTAAATGTATACGTTTAACATCTGACTGATAGTCGTATCGAAGGGTCAATCTATTTAACTTAAGTGAACTGTATATCAATATATCAATCAACGAGTCAGTTGCTTTTGCTCAATCGCAGCTTGTGAGCAGAACTTGTCCCAATTTTAACAAGAACCTTATAAAGTTTCTATACTGCCCGTGTATGACAAAGTTGTGCTCAAGTTTGCCTTTGAATAAGTTGCCCCAAGATCTGGTATACAGTTGCCAGCGTGATTCCGGCGTCGAAGCGGCACACTGCAATCGATACAATGCTCGTGTCTGGTCGACTGTCATTCTGTCATGACGACCTGAAATTTTAATCTTATGATTGCTTTGGTAACCTGATTTATTCAAAAATTACTCGTAGGTATCGTATCAAATGAAAATCTCAATTTTATATTCTCATGCTGTGAATGTTTCGTTTTATACAGCTTACCTTGCTTGCGGATTTTTGAGTGCAGTGTGACGTTTCCGAATTTTAATCTCATTGTACGTAGTTATCGTAGATCTGAATATTTAGATGTTTGGCCAAAATACCTACCGGCGTGTGTGTATTTAATTATGTACCTATATTTTGTAAAATATTGTTGAAACTTATTGTTGTAGCCATTTTAATCTTATCTCATAATCTCGAGACCAAAGCGACCCTTTTTAGAGTAACTATTTGAAGTATTTGGGGTTTTTAGAAAAGTTTATATACCTATCTTATTATATGAGATCCAGTTTTCAGCGATACCTTTTATACACCTAAATGTGAATTTTCCTTAGAATAGTCCGTACTTATACATTTTAGCGTAGCTAGTTCAACGAATCGCGTAAATGTGGATTTAGATTGATAAAGGTTTTATTATTAATTAGGTACCTATTTATGTTCCGAGACTATTTATTTGTACGTCCCAATTTAGATTTTTATAGTAGGTAGTTATTGCTCAATCATGTGACTATAGGTAATATTTGCTAGACTTCCAAAACGTAGTGCTCGTGTGATAGAAGTTGAGGCATCGTATACAAGTGGTGAGAACGGCGGAGTTGGCGCGATTAGACAGCATTGTGACGCTCTCGTAGCTCCGATACGGAAACAATCGAGTGTTTTTAAACTGGAGCGGACGCGCGCTTTCTAGCGCAGCGGATCTTGACACAATGGACAGTCTTGGACAGAGTCACAATGGCTCTTGTCTCTTTGACCTTTCGATCTGTGACTGCAGAAAATTCTCGTGTCAACCGTTTCAGACTGCCAATCATTTTAAACGCTTCCTCTATACAGCCGTATTTTTTAATTCAGCTCGAAATGTTTATAAAACTTGGTCAAAACAATTTCTAGTCATATTTGCTACAAATGGATGGATGAGATTTTTTGTTTGTATATATCGATGTAACCAATGAATCCGGTCAGTCAAGGTTGTAACAGGGTACAAAACCTAAAATGATTGTATGGCACAAAAATTGAAATATTAAATTTTTCAAATTTTTTTTAGAGTACTACGCATTTTTTTATCATTATTTGACTGGGTGTTTATTTATTTACTTAATTACTTGATGAAAAATATAACTAAAAAGTTAAATAATAATGTCGTGATGGAGAGTTAGCAAATAATTCAAATGTATAAAGTGCAAAGTAGTATTATGTAGTGAAATCAAAATTATGTTTATTTTGTCGATCTGCACCCATAGACTGCGCACGCGACAAAATTATTTTCGTCTCTTTTTGTAATGCGTGAACGTGACAAGGCTATGTGTAAATATACGTCTGTCTCGATAAAAAGAGTCGACATAACTTTGTCGCGTTGCGCATGCTGTGTCCTAATTTCGAAACATTTAACCAGAGAATTTCAGAAAACATATGTTTCTTAGGGTTCAAATCGAATGGGACGAAATGGAAAATCGTTGTGGAAAGCTATGTTTGTAATAGATGAATTTATTTATTATTTAGAAGAAATCTCAGCGAATCTCAATACTAATTGTTGATGAGGTATTCACTGTTCATCCAATCAGTTACTTAGTTGTTAATTTTCACCAAAAAATTACATAAAACAACTAATTTATATTCCAGTTTCCACTCGTAAAAGTTAGAGTTCACTTTCAGTATATTAGTGCCGGTGGCAAGGACTTCGAAATTGTTCATTAAAGGTCGTAACTTAGAGTCTTAATGTTAGGACGCTTCGTTAGACCTCCAAGTCAATACGTTTCTGTAGTTTAAGATTAGTAGTCTAACAGCGACAAAGTCCTATACTTAGTTTTAATTTAAAAATGTAAGTATTTATGAAAGTAGTTGATCTGGACCTTTACTAATAATCTCGGGGTCGAGCCGTTCGAACCGAGTGCGTATCTCAAGTCTTCCATGAGATGCCATATATAGGTGTTTTAAAAGAGATGTAAACATGTGTGATGTGAAATTTAGACCTTATTTACTTTAGAGTACAAAAATTGTAACTAAATTTTTATAAAGATGTCTAAACTTTGCCCTACCATCATTGAGTTCTATTACTAGGTATAGAGAAGCTATCATAAGGAAAGGTGCTCTATTTTGTTGAGAGTTTAAAGTTTGCTGCAGCGCTGAAACAGTAATTAGTCGTCTAACCACACAGTACAAACACGCAGCTCTAGAAAGCTTATAAGTCGTAATTTTTTCACGACCAAAAGGTCGAAAGCGATTTGGGCGCTAGCAAGCGACTAACTGAAGTGTAGCCGGATGGCTGCACTTGAACGGAACATAGTAGTGATGCACGGTATCTTCTCTATGCGTAGTAATAGAACTCAGTGCCTACCATACCGATTAGGTTTATCCCGGTGTGGTTGGAAGCGCAGGTCGAAATGACCAAATATAAAAATCAAGTGTATACATCATTCACCATTTTGCCAATAAATTGTGATTTTTTGGAAAAATACACTGTGACCATCTTTATTAAACAATTTTTTACGGCAGCTTATTGGAAATTTCTAAACATTCCTATGTAACTTTCCTTGTCTGTAAACATTTGAAATTTGTGAGTCAATATATTGTAAGGCACTGTAGAATTTCATTATGAAAATTGTAATAGAAGTTTGGTGTGTAACAGTAACAATGGATTACTTAGTGAGAATAGTTTTCGTTTCAAGTTTCTTTAACATAAAAATTGCATTATATATTATGTAAATTTAAGTACATATATCGCAGTATGACGTCATAAATAAAATGAATGAACAAATCGCGTAAAATGGATTCATTCGCGAAAGCCTCATTTAGATACTTGGCGAACAATCCGAATATGTAACGGCGCACACGAGTACAGGCCAATAATCATTTGATTCGGGTCAAAAACCGACACCGCGCCCAGAACAAGCAAATATTCGTGGTGAGTATCAAATACACCCGAGTAGGCCCTTTACATACTCGTGTTGGCGCCTATTCGCCTGTACTCGGCCAATATCTAAACGGGGCATGAAATCGTGGTTGAACTCAACTCAGGGTTTGATAAAAACAGCTATATAATTATAGGTACGTAAAAACTACTTGAGAAGTCTTTTTACATCTGAGTAAATAATTTCAGCTGTTTATTAAATTGACTGCCTAATTTATTGTAATTTTTATGTGAAAGAAACTGCTCTTTTCTTTACAATTTTGATGTTGTTATTATTTTGTAGATGTAAATATCTGTCTGATACAGTTTTCAAAGTTATCCAGTGAATATTCCTTAAAAATACTTTTCTAACATGTAATAGTTGAATGTACCTTTGATATTGGAACCTGGTATAGTTTTGTAGAGGTTTTTGGGAAACCAATTAAATTTTACAAAGCATTTTTGGATGTTTTATTTCTGTATTCAAATACTCGATAGATAAGTACAAAATATGACACACATAAAACATTCTACATTATGAAAATAAATATTAGTGATGTGTTAATAGTGATGGTACTTAAATCACATTTTAGATACAGTTTTAATACCTAAGATTTCAAAACATTTCTCCATAATCCTAGCAGTTATTTCACACAGGATCAACCTATCATAGAATATCTTGACAATCTTGCCTTCTTTATCTTTTTCTATACAATAACACTTGTCATAGAACTCTGTAAATGTTGATGATATCTCATACAAATACTCACACAAAGAGTGCAGATATAAATCCTTTGATACCTTTAGTATTGTCTCGGGAAACCTCAATAATACTTTCCCAAGCTTCCATTCAGCTTCATGACTGAACTTTAGGCCGGACTTTTGGGCTTCTGCCAATAACGAGTCTGTTGAAACTTGAGCATTTCGAGCTATTGACCTTATCCGAGTGAGAGCATACAGCAAGTATACAGCAGTGTTGCCTCGGTCATCCAACATCTTATCAAACGAGAATATGTAATCATTTACTCTGTTGTGAGACAAATCGGCATATTTAATACAGCCATACGCTACAGCTTCCTGAGCCTGCTTCAACTCTTCAGGTGTCAATACTTTGTCTCGACCTTTTTCAACAAGCTTGTCTTTTGCTCTAGCCAGACCTTCGTCTAATAAGTTTATCAGCTTAATAGTGTCGCCGGATCGTGTTTTGAATTTCTTTTTGTCTTCACCCAAAACAACTCCAAATCCCACATGCTCTAGTTTTTGCTCACCCTTTAGGATACCAGCTCGCCTTGCACATTGTTCAATCATCACAAAGTGGGTATATTGTCCAGCATCAGTCACATAGACAAACCTTTCTCCTTTTTCTTCTTCTACCCTTTGCTCAATAGTCGCCATATCAGAAGTATCATAAGTGTACCCACCATCAGATTTTACTACAGTTAGTGGAATTCCTGTATGGTTGACTGGGTCACCCCACATAATCAAGCGACCTTCATCATTTTCCAAAAGCCCTTGGTCCTTTAATTTTTTCACAATCACATCCATTCTGTCATGGTAGAAGGACTCTCCTCGATCAATAATCTTAATGTCAAGTCTCTCATAGATTTTCTGGAACTCTTGACGAGACACTTCACAGATTAATTTCCAGGCTGCTATATAATCTGGCTCATGAGATTGCAGCTTAACAACACATGCATAAGCTCGCTTCTTAAATTCTTCGTCACTATCAAATAGCACCTTGGATTCTTTGTAAAAAGCCTGCAAATCAGAAATAGGTGGGGAATGCGTCTTATAATCAGGGAATTTGTCTTGTAAATGTGCAATCAACATTCCGAATTGAGTGCCCCAGTCACCCAAGTGATTAATTCGTAGTACATCATTGTTTAAGAACTCAAGAACACGACAAATGCTGTCTCCGATAATAGTAGACCTCAAATGGCCAACATGCATTTCCTTTGCAATGTTTGGAGAAGAGAAATCCACAACAACTCGTTCTTTCTTCGCTGGAGGTGGTTTTATGCCAAACTTAAGAATGCTGCTTAGGACATGTTCAGCAAATGTTTTATTAAGGTAAATATTGATGAAGCCTGCTCCTGCCACTTCCATACGCTCAATGAGGGGTGAAGAAGGCGTTTTGTTTAAAATATTGTTGGCTACTTCCCTTGGGTTACTCTTCAAATTTTTAGCTTTAAGTAGCTGGGAAATAGACATGGCAGAGTTGCATTGATAGTCTCCAAACTTGGGGTTGTTGCCGGACACCGTGACAGCAACTGGCGCGTCTTCTAGATCAGGATAAGCAGAAGTGATTGCCACTTCAAATATTTTTTCAAGCTCATTGAGAATGGAAACATTTCCTTCGACTGAGCTAACATCTGTTATTAGTGAGGGTCGTTTTCGCGTCCCTTTTTTACATGTACCGGATGTCCCAGATTGTTCGGTTTTAATGGCATTCTGAAGAATAGCGAGACGGTGTTTTAGCTTCTCATTTTCGGTCAACAACTTATCCAGAGCCGCATTGCCGACGTAACTCAGATCATCTCTCTCCAATAGCTCCAACTCAGCAGATAACGCTTTTACTTCTTTCTCTGCTTTCGTGGTTCTTTCCTCTAACTTCTTTTCGTCTACATCAGCCATGATAGAAGAGTTACACTTAGAAAATAGAATATTAATTTTTCATTTACGAAAACTTGAACAGTCGGTAAAAATAGAAATTTAATGTGTTTGTTTGAGGTTATGTGTCAGTTGTGCGGGTTGTGCCACTGCCACTTTGGGAGTTTAAATTTTTTAAATTATGATTTCATGACCATGGATACAGTAACATTTACTGACAGTTTATGGAAAGCATGAATTTGCCAATGAAGTCAAAAACTTTTTTTTATTGCTCCCTATCCAGGGGAATTTGGCGTCGAACGTATTGTGCATTTGCCAGTGCCAAGTTATTATAGTTTTTACAGATGATGGATTGATGATACAATAATAAATCTCTTTCTTTTCCGCATTTCAGTGAAGTGATGGATACTTTACTAAAACTATAAGTGGAGTTTTGTAGCGAACATGAAAAGCCACGTCTCGCAATGTTTGTATCATTTACTTACACTCGTGCACGTTAAAGAACCGATAAAGGAATAATAATCCACCATAATTACACTAATCACAAGATTTAGAAAATAATTCGACAACACCTTTTCGATTCCCGTTAAAAATTCCTAATTTTTTTTTGCGTTTTTAAACGAAATTTTCTGACGTCAAAGTGTCAAATCTTTGTTACCATGACAACCAAGGTCAAACAAACAGCGGCAAACCAAAAATATGTTTCAAAAGTGGCAAGTGCAAATGGAAAGATAAAATAATAAATTACTTTACTTTTATTACAAACTTTACATTATTTTATACAGCTTTAGGTACACACGAAGGTAGTTCAATTATTGTCTAGCTTGTAACTGTGTGATGTGTATAAAATTCAAATAAGTGTTTTCAAAGAGACAACAAAATACTTCTCATGGCTCAACGATGGCACACAATCAAAATGGGCTTGAATACGCAAATGGGGATAAGGAAGAATCGATGTGGCTCGAAAACCTTACCAAGTAAGTATATTTTAAGGTTTCTCTGCATGTTTGAATAATTAATGATTTAACCACATACAAGACGTCAATAAAAGCCTGCTCTACAATAAGTACAATGCTCTACGTTCCATGTCAAGGTTGTGCCAACCCTATACTGTAAAGAAGCTTGCTTATTTTAACATACATAGAGCATCGAAAGCCTTGTAAGTAAATACTTTTATCGTATCTACACTTCTGTTACCGAGATTTGAGTATTATATACGTAGCTATAATAATAATAATGAATGATATTGGGCAGGCCAATACTTTAGAAGGTAGGGGCCTATTTATTTTTTGGATAATTTCTTTCTTATCAACCTTTTTTAGGGAGATGAAAGAAACTCACATCAGAAACAGTAACAGCACGTCGTCTCCAACTTTAGAAAACATTTTCAAAACTTCTAAATCAGACAGCCTTAGGTAAGATATTATTTTCTTTAATTTTTACTGGACTTACTTTGAGGCAAGACGACGGACATACTAAGTGTTCTAAGAATATTAATGTCCATATATCCTAAACAACAACTTTTACTACCAGACCAATCCTGACATCGAAAAAAAATCAACTGTAAACAAGTACATTCATTCGTATTATATTCATCGAATGTGAATTACTTTTATACATCGAAAAAAAGAAACAGGGCTGGATTTAAAGGTTTGGAGGTCCTAGGGCAACAAACCCATATTATTTTCCTATCAAATAAACATGTAACATACTCGTACACTTCAATCCGTGAAGTTTGAAGTAAACTAATATGGATGAAGTGTTTATCCTTATGCCTACTCATGTTTTACACAGGTAAAATAACAAAAATTGAAAAAAAAAACGAAAAAGTTGTCAACCCGTCACTATTTGGGTTTTCTTTCTTTAAAATCTTTATTGTATGGGCCCCTCATTTGGAGCTGTGGCCCCGCCTGCCCTCCCCTAAATCCGGCCCTGATCAAACAGCTGCTTTTATCAACTCAGGAGTCATACCTACCATAATATATTCGATAATGACAATTACCTACTAAAAATCCTAGAACATGTCCGTCATCTGAAACCTACCTATAACTATATGGTGCGCCCCGCGGTTTCACCCGCGGTTAAAAAGTATCCTATGTGCTATTCTAGACTATAAGCTATCTCTGTGCCAAATTTCATCCAGATCTGTACAGCAGTTCTGTCAAGAAAGAGTAACAAACATCCATCCATCCATCCATTCATTCTTACAAGCTTTCGCGTTTATAATATTAGTAGGATAGTAGGACTTAATATAATAGACCTAACAACCTATTAAAACCATGAATGAAAGTATAAATTAGTGTTGAAACAAATGTTTCAGATTAAGAAGAACATCTCTGGATACATTAGACTACGCAGCAAAGAGTCAAATTCCGTCAGTGGCGCATTCTGCGGGCACCTTGCGTCACAGTAAAAGTATGTTGTTCTAGCGTTGTTCGAAATTAGACTGACAATTAAATTCAATGATTACAATTAAATAATTATCATAAACAAATCTCCTAAGTAAGGACAACTGCGATTATAATTATTAATTTCAGGCTACCTCCAAAACGGGCGGCGGAAATACACAGTCCGTAGCGAGTTGGACTTCGGTGACTCCCCGCACGGCGACAACGACTTCCTCTCGGACCTGCTGCCGCATTACCTCACTCCGAGGCACAGACGGCTGAATGACGTCATCGATAAGGACTTCTATGACGTCATCATAGGGACTCGTAAGTTTTCATCTTGGTACCTAAATATTCATATCAGTTCACATTAAGGTCTACGTCTTAATTTTTCTAAGAAATGCCAAACATCATTCTTATCTAATCTATTAAACAGATAAGTAACATATTGGACGTCACATAATGCATACTGACACGCCTTTCCCCTGAAGGGACTGGCAGAGGTGTATTACAAGACCTAGACTACGCCGGATGATATTTAGTCCCAAATGTGACAGAGGGCGAGCGCCATACAGCGGGCTCTAGTTTTGTAGCAGATGACATTAAATATTTCCGCACATATGTATGAACAACTAAAACATTGGTGCGTGCTTGTGGCTGGGATCTAGCCCGCTCCCTCTGGCTTGAGAGGCGAGTCTTCTCCAACTAGGCTAACACATAATAAACATCTCTTTAATTGTCCAACGATACGATGATGATAGTAATAGTGTATAATTCTATTTACATCTATTTTAGGCCACCCAGAAGAAAAACCTCGTCGAAAGTCGATCCCCAAAGAAGGCTCGATAAATCCACATTTAAACAACTCAGGCAAGAAGAAGCCAGTCAACAAAAACACATCCAAAATTCCCACGTCATTGAGTTCAGTTTCGAGTAAAAACGGACGAGATAAAGTTAAAAATGAGTTTGTTATCCCGGAACTTCCAGCAGGTCGACTCTTGGAAATGAAGATTTATTCCAATTGGGGCGATAAATATATTGTGGGGTTGAATGGAATTGAATTATTCGACTCTGAAGGCAGACCAGTCTTGATGGAAAAGGTATGGATATTGGCTTTCTTCATTAGTTTTCTTTCGACAAAAAAAAAGATGATGATAGTGTTGGTTGGAAGAAAAATCTATGTTTAATTTTAGAGATATTAGACTATTCGTCTAAGCTTTCTTGATAATATTACTCAAGGCGAGGCTAAGGAAAGAAGGAAAACTCCGAGCTGGGCGGTACTCACAAAAGCGCCAGCGAATGCGATTGTGCTGCAACTTGTAGACACCACACACATAGACTGGCTAAATACGGGCCACATATGGGGAGATGCCTGGAGGCCTAGATTGAAGGCCAAGTCATATAAAATCCCGAACTGAATGCGCAGTTTTTGTGCTACACACGTGAAATTTGGGCGGATATGGCCTTCAGTCTAATCCAGGCCACCCCTCTTCGTGTGTAGCCCGTATTACACTGTTTAGATTAGAGTCCAATTATCTTACTTCTACAGGATGATTGGAATCCAGACAGTTTTCTTTCAAAGGGTGTTTCTACTCATACTGGGCTTCAAGTTATTTCACATTTTGTATTAAATTTTTCTCAAAATTTTTTAAAAACTAAAAATGTTGGCCGAATAAATGGGTAGCCCAGGATGAGTAGAAACACTCCTTAAAAGGATAAGGTCCAATTCCATCTAATCCTGTATAAGCTGTACCCAAGCAAAAAAGAGTTTGTAAAATCTGTCAATATCTGTCTAGATCTGGACAGACTCCGAAGCCGGCGACCAGTCCCCGCACGGGCGCGTGCAGAACCTCACGAGCGGCGCCGTGCGCACGCGCGACGAGCGGCACGCGTGGACCGCGCCCGCGCCGCGCGCCGCGCCGCTCGCGCTCACCGCGCTGCTGGCGGCCAGCGTGCGCCTCGCGCTACTCAGGATATGGGTGAGAACCTCACGACCGGCGCCGTGCGCACGCGCGACGAGCGGCACGCGTGGACCGCGCCCGCGCCGCGCGCCGCGCCGCTCGCGCTCACCGCGCTGCTGGCGGCCAGCGTGCGCCTCGCGCTACTCAGGATATGGGTGAGAACCTCACGACCGGCGCCGTGCGCACGCGCGACGAGCGGCACGCGTGGACCGCGCCCGCGCCGCGCGCCGCGCCGCTCGCGCTCACCGCGCTGCTGGCGGCCAGCGTGCGCCTCGCGCTACTCAGGATATGGGTGAGAACCTCACGACCGGCGCCGTGCGCACGCGCGACGAGCGGCACGCGTGGACCGCGCCCGCGCCGCGCGCCGCGCCGCTCGCGCTCACCGCGCTGCTGGCGGCCAGCGTGCGCCTCGCGCTACTCAGGATATGGGTGAGAACCTCACGACCGGCGCCGTGCGCACGCGCGACTATCTTCCCATGAATCGATCCATGGATGAGAAGGGGCTCCCATGAATCGATCCATGGATGAGAAGGGGCTCCCATGAATCGATCTACCGAATCGACACATTGATTTTCGTTTTCGTTTCTTAAACATTATCAACTGTAATGACTTGTATCAACCTGTGAAGTTACTAAACTGTTGTCTGCTTCCAGAACTACAACAAGTCTCGCATCTATTCAACTCGAGGAGTCCGCCTCGTTCAGATCAAGTTGGACGACCAAGTGATATTCCACGGAGAGATAGCTAGGGCTAGTGGGGAGCTTAAAGGACCGCTATCTTCTTTTGGCGATGTGAGTTCTTTTGAGTGTTCTATCATTGTGTTAAAAAATAGATTTCTTTAATGTAAGGCGTAGGTAAACTTAGTTAGGAGAAGATAAAAGTCAGTGTCAAGTAGAAGAGCAGTGCCTGTTGTCTACAGAAAAAAAGATAACCACTGCCCACTGCCGAACAAGAGTTCAGCAGAGGGCCACCACGGGCTACAAATTATGATGATGACCTCAGAATGATGTCGCAAATAGGTATCTTCTAAAATCAAGTATCGTGTCTGAAAGTAAATGGTAAAACTATGATTGGATCCACGGAATGGATCCCCCCGGACAGTCGACTCCGAACAAACTCGGGAGGTTTGGAAAGGTAGACGGTACTAGCCTAGAACAGGGAAAACTGTAAAAAAATTTGGAGAGACCTTTGCCCAACAGTGGAACAGACAAGGTTAAAATATTTACTAGCCACGATATATCAATGCAGGACGCAAGCCTCGCCGGTATTAAGCTAACAACTTTTGTGTTTCCAGACGATCCTCTTCACAAAAGACCCAGTCATCCTCGACTCGGTAATGATAAACGATAAGCAGTTTCAAGACCTGCTGAAAGATAACGATCCCTTGATAGATCTCACGACCAGTCTAGAGAGACCTCTCACAGCAAACGACAGCACCCACACTCTCAGCCCCAAAGAATTATTGGAAGCTTTGGACGGCGTTGACAGAGATCTGAAATATGTGGTCAAGACCATTACGTTGACGCTGATGTCGAATTGGGGGCACAGGCAGGCCATAGGACTCACAGGTGTGTTTTATTTGAGACTAGCAGTTACCCGTGACTTTGTTGAGTTTATTCAGAAAGTAGTATCCAGTACCTTCCTCTTGAAATACTGTAACTAAACATAAAATTTCATTCAACATCCGTTCAGCCGTTTAGCCGTAAAAAGCCTACAAACAGACAGAGTTACTTTCGATTTCCTAATACTGGTATGGATTGTTTTTTCAGGTATAGAAGTAATGTGCTACAACGAGACAGTGCCCATCCACCGCGCCTACGCTTACGTCTCTCTCATAACCGGGGACCAATCACCCGACCTGGCCCGAAGCCTCATCGACTGTCAAAGTTTGTTCAACGGACGCAACATCACAACAGACTACGAGGACATGTGGTTCGCCAGCTTTGAGGCCGGCAACGAATTTGTGCACTTGGTTATTGAGCTGAAGGAACCCACTGAGATAACTAGTAAGTGGCTATGTTTTTAACTAACGAAACGGTTTACAAGGCGACGCGTATATTTTTAACCGACGAAACGGAGAAGGTTTACATTACAAGTCGACGTGTATATTTTTAGCCGACGAAACGGAGGAGGTTTGCGTTACAAGTCGACGAGTGTATTTTAACCGACGAAACCGTATTATTAACCGTGCTAACCGGGCAGCGACCTCTGGTGGGAGGCTTCGGCCGTGGCTAGTTACCACCCACCGGACCAAGCCATGCCGTGAAATGACCTAGTCGTGTTTCGGGATGTAGTCCGGTGTAACCGTTCCGAAGACGGGTCTCAGCAGTAGCGCACTCGGAGCGCCTCACTCAACTGCCGTCTTTGTACTTCTTCACTCTACAAAACTTCAAGGCTAGAGTGAATAAGTACTTTTTTGGTCGTCGTGCTCCATCTTAGACTACATATAATAGGTCGGCGTTTGACCACCAACTCGCCTGATGTTCAGCGACGTTGTGGTCTAAGATGGAGCACGACGACCTATAAGGTACTTATTCACTCTATCCTTGAAGTTTTGTAGAGTGAACAAGTACAAAGACGGCAGTTGAGTGAGGCGCTACAAGCGCGCTACTGCTCAGACCCCACTTCGGAACGGTTACACCGGACAACATCGCGAAACACGACTAGGTCATTTCACGGCATGGCTTGGTCCGGTGGGTGGTAACTAGCCACGGCCGAAGCCTCCCACCAGAGTTTGCTACCCTGTTAGCACTACCCGGGGACCACGTGTAGGGAATCAGAATAGACTACACTCCTACGGACGTGGGTAACTCAGCCCCCAAACCTAAAAATGATGATGAATTGTGACGATATGTCACAATCCCTTACCATAATAATTCCTGCGTCCCAGGCATCCGTATCTGGAACTACAACGGCAGCGTGGAGATGTCATACGCGGGCGTGCGGCACGCGCGCGTGGCGCTGGACGGCGCGGCGCTGCGCTCGCGGCCGCTGCTCCTGCGCCGCGCGCCCGGACACCTCGCCTACGACTACGTGCACCAGCTGGACCTGGCCAGTCTCGATGACAGGTATACATAGATGTCGTACTTGTGTCGCTGGACGGCGCGGCGCTGCGCTCGCGGCCGCTGCTCCTGCGCCGCGCGCCCGGACACCTCGCCTACGACTACGTGCACCAGCTGGACCTGGCCAGTCTCGATGACAGGTATACATAGATGTCGTACTTGTGTCGCTGGACGGCGCGGCGCTGCGCTCGCGGCCGCTGCTCCTGCGCCGCGCGCCCGGACACCTCGCCTACGACTACGTGCACCAGCTGGACCTGGCCAGTCTCGATGACAGGTATACATAGATGTCGTACGCAACCCGTGCATGTGAAGGTGTCGTAAGTAACCCTTATCTGAATTGCTGCCTCGATCTGACTCGAATCTGACTGCCTCGGTGGCTCAGGTGGTAGTGAACCTGCCTTCTGAGCTTGGGGGCGTGGGTTCGATTCCCACCTAGGGCAAACATTTATGTGATGAACATTTGTGTTTGTTCTATGTCTGGGTATGTTAATATGTATGTATTTTAAGTACGTATTTAAAGATATCTAAGTATGTATATCAGTCTCTGGCAGCCATAGTACAAGCTTTGCTTAGTTTGGGGTCAGGCGACCGTGTGTGGAAGTGTCCCGAATTTATTAGTATTATTATTAATTACAACGGCAGCGAGTCGTAAATTTTTACGAAACACGTCGTAAACATCCACAACACGACGTCCTATCGTGTGTACCTACACTACCCTGTGTATTTTGCACCTTACTAGCTACATTTTCATTATTCATTCAAATATTTCGCAACGATTTTTTCATATTGTTTCAACCGACAATCCTCATCAGGTTAGACGAAAGCGAAGACTCGGACCCTTTCAAGTCGGAGCGTCAGATGTACGAGTCGTGCGCGCACGGGTCGGGCGCGGCGCCGGCCGGCTTCGTGCTGCAGCTGAGCATATTCTCGACGTGGGGCGACCGGTACTACGTCGGCCTCACTGGGATCGCGCTCTACGGGGCGCGGGGGGAGCCCATACCGCTCACAGAGACTAGTAAGTATTTGTTTTTCGTGTAGTCTTGTTAGACTTTGAAGTTCAGAGCTTGCAACAAGTTGCAAGTGTTATGTTGCAAAGGCCCTGATAAGGCCTGATAGAACCTCCCATGCAGCTCCTTGCCCTTCCATGCAGTCTTTGGTGCTCAGCACTGATGGTTGGCGCCAGTTCTCTTTTTCCAAGGAAAGCGGCGTGAAGCCCTTGTCAACTGCTACAACATCGCAATACATCCCACAGTCGTTGTTCCGGAAAAAACTCCGAAACCTGTACCTGCACTTCGCGGTTGTGGAGGTTCTAGGCATTTAACATGTCACGACCTCCCCACTTCCGCGGAATGTACAGTCTCTTAACAAACGACTGTGGGTGTAGCATGCGGTGTGTTGTGAGCAGTTTAGGGACCCTTCTACCCAGGACGTCCAGCTTAGTCTGAGTCCACCTCAGTATGCTAAAGAAGAATATGAGTAGTGGCATCACCCAACCGTTGAAGGCACCTTAAAAGACTAATAGTACTTTTTAATATTAATAGACAATATAGAAGGTACTTTATTTTGTAACTTTCAAGATACAACTCTACTGCTCTGCTACCATTTTCTGTGCAGAGTATATCCTGAGCTAGTTGTTTCTGTAGAGTGTGCCATGTACGCATGTTCCAAGGACGCATGTTGTTTCCAGACGTGTGCGCGCACCCGGCGAGTGTGAACGTGCTGTCCGCGGGAGCGCAGGACGTGCGCACGCCGGACAAGCTCATCGACGGGGTCAACGACCGCGTCGGCGACGGCTCGCACTCGTGGCTCGCGCCCGTACTGCCAGACACACTCAACAGGTGAGCTACTGACTTTGATGTCGCCGGTCTCTGTCTCTCTTGTAGGAGAAGTCCTAAGAGTAAGTGTGAAGGTGCTAGCTGCGGGAGCGCAGGACGTGCGCACGCCGGACAAGCTCATCGACGGGGTCAACGACCGCGTCGGCGACGGCTCGCACTCGTGGCTCGCGCCCGTACTGCCAGACACACTCAACAGGTGAGCTACTGACTTTGATGTCGCCGGTCTCTGTCTCTCTTGTAGGAGAAGTCCTAAGAGTAAGTGTGAAGGTGCTAGCTGCGGGAGCGCAGGACGTGCGCACGCCGGACAAGCTCATCGACGGGGTCAACGACCGCGTCGGCGACGGCTCGCACTCGTGGCTCGCGCCCGTACTGCCAGACACACTCAACAGGTGAGCCACCGACTGTTATGTCGGTCTCTGTCTCTCTCGTAGGAGAAGTAATTAGTGTAAGTGTGAACTAGCTGTCTGCGGGCGCGCAGGACGTGTGCACACCGGACAAAATCATTGATCGGCGTTGGCACTGGTTCTGCCTGTAACACTCAACTTACCGCCATCACTCTCATTCTCATGATTCCACTACCGGGAGAGAATGTGACCGAGATAGTGTAACTCGCACTAGTAAACTCCCCTAGTGTTATTTATGCCCATTAGCTTCCAGCTATATTTATTTTTTATGCTGTTAGGATGAACGGGTACTAACATATTCTAATCTGGTTAAATAAATAACCAAACTTAGATTAGATCAAACGATGGTCCTTCGAGCCAATAACATTCATCTCGTGTTAGAAATTGTCTCGAAGGACCATCTTTTAATCGCTATGACAGTAACTAGCTAGGTACCTATTGGTTTTGCCGTGATAACATCGGAATTCTTGTTTGAAATAATAAGCGCATATTTTAAATAATTTTGAATTTGTTACAGGGTATTTTTCGTTTTCGATGTCCCAGTTTCTATTTATGGGTTGAAAATATGGAATTATGGCAAAACACCAACAAGAGGCGTAAAAGAATTTACAGTGAGTACAGACCTACTAAAACATATCTAATTTTAAAATTAATGTCACTTTTTTTCAAATAAATGTATTATTTTTTAGATTTTAATGGACGACTTGCTGGTATACAATGGAACACTGGACTGTGCCAAAAACAGTGATACTTTGAACGCGCAATGGATCTGTTTGCAGAATGTCGACTCTGACAACCTAACACCAAGGTAATTTTAAAAAAAAAAACATAGTTTTTGCCACAAACCGGTCTCAACTCGGCATAATGCCGGCTGCTGTAGACAACCGGCGCTGGTCTTCCGTTGGAACCGGTAAGTGACGTCACGTACGGACGTCGAGCAATATGCACGGCAAAAATAATGAACAAAACAATTAAATTAAAATATGACTTACTACATCAAAAGACAAGCTTTTTTTTTATTTATTTAATAAGGCTTCACATTTACAGCTACATTCACAAATACTCTATTTTCTTACAAACTAAAGCTAAATCTGCTGTCTGTTAAAGGAAGCACAGCATGTAAAAGTTTCTAAATGAATTTTAATATTCAAAGAAATATTCTACAAATTATGAGGATTCATGTGATGAACATTTGTTTGTTCTATGTCTGGGTGTTAATATCTATGTATATCAGTCTCTGGCCGCCATAGTACAAGCTTTGCTTAGTTTGGGGTCAGACGACCGCGTGTTTAAGTGTCCCAATTATTCTTATGTATTTGTAATATTCCCTGTAGTCCGTCGGAGAGCAGCCAGCGCACGACGACGAGCGGCTCGCTCGAGTCGGCCGACCAGGCCGCGCGGCCCCTCACTAGCGTCAACGTGCGCGCCTTCCACCACAGGCAGAGACATCACTAGCTGCTTCACGATACTTTTTTATTAATTTTTTTATGTAGAATAGGTCGGCGTTTGACCACCAACTCGCCTGATGTTAAGCGACGTTGTGGTCTAAGATGGAGCACGACGACCTATAAGGCACTTATTCACTCTAGCCTTGAAGTTTTGTAGAGTGTACAAGTACAAAGACGGCAGTTGAGTGAGGCGCTACAAGTGCGTTACTGCTCAGACCCGTCTTCGATACTTTATGGAGCTACCCACGGTCTCATAGGAACCTTTAATTTTTTCGGGATAAAATGTGGGTACCCTATGTCCTTTTCTGTGACTGACAACGTGTATGCAAAATCAAGACGATCGGTTGAGTAGTTGAGTCGTGATAGCGTTACAAACAAACAAAGGAACAAACTCATTTTGGCATTTATAAAATTAGTTAGGATGAAACCTTGCGATCCGTTGTCTGGCTATCTACTGTAGCGTTGTGCATTAAGAGACTGTCGGCCCCAATTCTAACGCGTGACATGTTATCTTGTAATCTTGGTCACTTTCACGCTTACGACTTTTCAAACGAGAAAGACAATGACCAGCAGAGCTATTCACAACCATTCGGAAACGTTTCAAAAAATTTAAACCTAAATTATTCGAATCTCAGTCTATATTCATAAGTTTTTAAACGTGATTAATTCTTTCGATAGGATTTATACTTGATTCCCTATTCCAAAATGTATAAAAGTAGACTGAGATTCGAACAATTGGAGTTTGAAATTTCTGGGGTCCGATCGGAAACGTTTCCGAATAATTGTGAATAGCACTGCAGAAAACAACTCATGCGCAAGAATAGGAGACAGATAGTCAGACTTTCAATTGCATAGTGTAAGACCCCTTTTAGACTCACGAATCTAGTCCTGCCCTCTAGCCAAGTGGCATTCGCTCCGAAGTGATTCTATTTCTGCAGTCGCTATCGTTCAAATATTAACTGCTGATTGGACAAGTTGATGTCACTTGATAATACAGGGTGTTACAAAAACCTGTCGATGCACTGGAGATGTGGTGCTGGAGGCGCCTGTTAAAAATTCCGTGGACAGCTTTCCGCACCAACAACTCTATCCTCAAAGAGCTTCAAATAAAAGATAGACTATCGTCGATTGTGCAGATGCGAATACTGAAGTTCTTTGGGCATATCTCCAGAAGCGTAAACACGATTGAAAGGCTGGTAGTACAGGGCCTAGTAAAAGGCAAGCGAAGCCCTGGTCGGTCACCAACTCGTTGGACCGAAAAGGCCACGCAGACCACAATGGTGCACTGTGCTCGTAATGCAGCCAACCGCCGGATATGGAGGGGAATTGCGAGAAGAGCGGCAGCCCTGAGAAGGGAAGAAGACAACGAGGAGCCTTTTACCATTTGCACAACCACAACCACTCTGCCAAGACTGCACGACTAAGAAGAAGACAAAAACCTGGTTGCATCCGCGCGGTGCACATCCAGTATGGACTAGAGGATGCAATTATGCTACTTTAAATTAAATATTGACTCTAAAAACTTTAAACACACATCGCGCTCCGCCCTCCTAAAAGCGTGAACGCAGTCGGTTTTATTTGTAAACTATTCGGGTCGTGCCGCTACTTGCTTAGAATAAAAGCCGCCAATAAATGATACAGATTTATTACATTTTTGTAAAATTTTCTTTTTTCTTGCGTTCTTAAACCGGTTATAATTCTTGCTATTTTTAACGTGTATTTTTTTTTGACAACATGAATACGTATAAGTGTGTCTACATGCCCTTTATTTATACAACAGGGTTTTTGTAACATGCTGTATGGCTGTACCATACACTCAATTTCCCTACACTTTTAACTGTGCGTACTTAACTGAACCGTGTGATAGCGAAACGATTGGCTCAGTTAGGTAAGTACGCGCAGGGGGGCTATTCCTGCGCGTGAGATGAGATGAAATTTTATCTTGGTCACTCTCACACCTATGACGTTTCAAACGAGAGCAACAAGGACGAGAAAAAGTGAGATGAAAATCTCAAACCTCCGAATAGGGTCCCAGGCCTCATTCTTGTCGAAGTCGTCGGCGTCTTCCCCACACTTTTAACTGCGCAGCCCGGACTTAAACACTAGTTAAAAGCGTAGGGAAATTAGAGCGTAGGTCAGGTTTATTATTGGCAGCTTGTTCCAAATCTCTCAATCCGAAGCGATTGCAATTTGACAGCTTTCACAATTAAAACAAAAACATAATAAAACAAATATAACAAGAAACATTAAAGTTTAGCAATTAAGTTTTAAAAGGCGGCTAGCCTACAAAATAACTTTTAATTTGTTTACTTCTGTCTTAGTCTCTAACGCTGAGTGTACAAAAATGTTATATGTGTTTGTTAATAAAGAAATTTTAAAATCAAATCAAATATAACAAGAATGTATGAAGTTGTATGAAGTTTTGTTAGTACCAAAATGTTTAAAAAAGTGGTCGCTCAAAACTTAGTAGGTAATGCCGTGGGACTATTTTCGTGAGAACTATCCATACCTTTGTAACATGTTATTATTGTTAAATAGTGAAAAATAAAATTATGTATTACAATTAAGTCCTTGAGTACCCACCGTGCCTCTTGTCATATATTTTAGTAAGTAGGTATATACTTTGTTATAGAATTAAATTGAATCTTGTTTTTTTTTTCATCAGTAGGTAATATTTGTACACAATGCAAAAAATCCTACACGACAGTTTTTTTTCCCCAAATTAGTCTTTAAAGTTTTAACTTTGTGGTATACGATGAAATAGTTGTTTTATTTTGAGTTTGTGTGGTTTTGGGATCATCAAATATTGCCCCAAACCCGAAGAACAGTAACGCATAGTTTGATTTGCGTTTGTTTTATGTCTGGGTGTTAATTATCTATTGAAGTATGTATTTTTAAATATGTATGTATTAGGGTGTCCCAAGACATAAGGAAAAAAAATTTTTTCGCGAAATCAATTACGCATACCCTCTATTTTTTTTCTGTTCGACCTCATTGACTCAAAAAAATAATATTATTGCGATTGGACAATGATAACCCGTGCCGACTTGATGCCAAACTTTTGACATAGAAATTTGTACTGACTTACTCTATGAGGAATTAAGAATTTAATTTTTATTACTTTATTAAAACTCCAAAACACCCAAGTAGCATATTATTTACTCATTTACATTAAAAAATAACAATATTGCTCTAATTTTCTTCGTAACATTTGTTTTTTAACAGTCAGGATACATTTTCCGTGACCTTGTGCGCAACAAAATAAAATTGATTTTGTTCGTCCTCAACTATGATTAATCCATGAAAGTCTTGCATCAACTTAACCGCTATTTCGGCTCCATCGTTTACTACCCTCAGTGCCGAAACTTTCTTTCTAGCTTCTTGAAACGAAGTATTATTTGACCATAAAGAACAATTGAAGACAGTTTTCTGTCTTCAATTTTAAGGCGATTGAACACGGACTTGCTTTTTACTGAAATTACGTCAGAGATGTTTTTTCTTAATCAATCAAGAAAATAGGGATTAAAAAATATATTTTTACAGAAAACGAAGGTAAAACTTCTATAATTATGAATGCCAATGTTCTTTAATAAAATTACCATACAATAAACCGCAAAGTTCTTCTTTCGATGGGCTGTATTGTTTTCCATGAGCTATTTCCTCTTTTGGTTAAATTATCAATCATTTGAACTTTAGTTTTTTGGTCAACATCATCGTCAAACAGTGATAGTGTAGAAACTTCGTCAGTTATAGATACCACACATGCTGAGTTATCTTCTTAGAGACTAGGTACTTTTGAGATCGTTTTATCAGTTTTCTCGTAAGACTTCATTGATTTCAAAAAGCACAAATCTTGTTAAGATGCTTTTATTGCTGAAGTGTATTGGACCCATGATTTAATGTAGGATGTTGTGCATCGGCGTGTGCAATATTAAAAAAATTATCTAAATTTTTGACAAAGTCTTGACGGCGCTTCTTAAAATACGTCTTGTGTCTTTTATGCATTTTTTGCAAGTCCCTCCAAACTTGTTAAAGTTTACAAGTTTCTTGACACAATTAGGTTAAGATTTAATGGGAATACGCGCCTTTTCCCAATAGATGATACCCCCGCGAATAGTGAGATTCGTGGTTTCATTTATAATTTAATTTCACTTTACGGATATAGTGTGAATAAAACTGCTAGAACTTGTTCACAAAACACAGTTTGTGACAGAAGTTTTGAACCCGTTTTTTGATGTTTTACGTCACCTATTAAAAATATACCCCTTTTAGAACAGCATAATTCCACTGACATATTGACTGATTAAAAACAATGCTAGTAAAACCAAATAACAAGTAATCACAAGCACATCGACATGTTAGGTCGCGTCAGCCTTAGAGAGCAAGTACCTACTGAAATGTTACAATGTAAGTCGGCACGGGTTACCGTGGTCCTACCTTCTTAAAATTTTATTTATAACTGTTTTGACTTATAAGTAAAAAATTGAGAGGGTATGCGTTTAAAAAAACGACTTTTATTTTTTTGGGACACCCTAGTATGTATGTATACCTACAGTCTCTGGCCGCCATAGTACAAGCTTTGCTTGGTTTGGGGTCAGACGACCGTGTGTGCAAGTGTCCCGAATATTATTTATTTATTTATTTTAAGTTGATAAATTATCCCCCTTTGTAAATAACGTTGTATAGCCTCAAAATAGTTATACAGTGTTTTATATTTTTCAATCGAGTCCAAAAATTTAAAAGAAAAAGACAAAACACTGTATTACTATTTCGATGCTATGTAGAGTTTATTGCTAAGGGGATTTTGTTTAGATTTATAAATCATCCAAATTGTGTTGTACAGCAAGCCTAAATAGATATAAAATTATTTAGTGGCAATTTTGTATTAAAAATAGACACGAAAGTTGTCAAAATATAATATAAGATTAAACGAACGTAGAACTCAAATTATTTTTGTAGACTGCGCACTAGCCAAATAATTACTTAATAAGCACTCCATACCTCAAAATATAGAAAAAGTCAAAGAAAAAGCTTGTTAACATTTATATAAAAAGCATGTAATTACTCCGTAATTGTGTTGTCTATCCTTAAGAATTGCAGCTTGATTCCAATAGCTATCCCTCGGAAATATAGTCGCACCATCTCGCTTGGTCTTGTGACAAGAGTGATGTTGCGACCGGATAGGTATTCACAATCATTCGAAAAAGTTGCCGTTCGGATTCCAAAAATTGTAAACTAAAATTATTCGAATCTCAGTCCGTATTCATAAGATTTTTAACGTGATTCCTTTTTCAGATCGGATTTATACTCGATTTCCTATTCCAAAATGTATAAAAGTAGACTGAGATTCGAACAATTGAAATTTGTGGGATCAGCAGGGCTATTTACAACCATTCGGAAACGCTTCCGTTCGGATTTCAAACATTTTAAGCCTAAATTATTCGAATCTCAGTCTATATTCATAAGTTTTAAAACGTGATTAATTCATCCGATCGGATTTGTACTTGATTCCCTATTCCAAAATGTAATAAAGTAGACTGAGATTCGAACAAGTTGAGTTTGAAATTTGTGGGAGCCGATCGAAAACGTTTCCGAATGATTTTGAATAGCACCGCGGAACGGCGAAGTTATTCAAGCTAACAGAATCGTGCTGCAAATATAATGCATGTTTGAATGTTGTTGATTCCTATGAATTAGGTAGACAGTAAAGTCGTTTAGTATACAATATGTTGTTAGCTACCTCACTGAGCCCACGGTTAGCCAGTCGTTGGCCCTTATTGATGTTGGTGTAAAAAAATAATAATACCCATTTATGTGAACCGTACTACAATTTTTGTACTACGTAATAAACTGTAATTTGTATTTTGTAGTTTTATTTTGACGATTTGTTCACTAATATGAAAGACACATGTACTCGTAGAACACAAACATGAACTTACCTTTATTACTAAATCTGAATTTATAGCCCCCGAGCCAGGAACAAATTTGATCAATCATTTCCTCCCGGACGAAAACTATAGAGTAATGGAGTGCTTTATTGGCCTTATAACAAAACGTTACACTGGGCAAGGCAATTACAGATTTTTAAATGTGTTCATAATATTTTTACTAGTATACTACTTATAGTATACTATAGTATTTTTACTTATACTTTAACTAGTACAATGGTTAAGATAGATTTATCATGAAGCCTAGTGGTCGTTAGCTGTAGATCCGTTGGTCGGTTTAGCAGCCGTAGCATCCCAAACACGTAAAAAAATATATTTTTCAGTCATTTCCTCCCGATTGAAAATAGTGTCAAGATAAAGTTTACCCAATATCTTAAAATTGACGTTAGAAGTTCATGTTCGGGAAAAATAAAATAAACGAGTTGCAATTCAACTTATTTATTGCTAAAAACTAACAAATCACAGACTGTTTATTGTATTGAAGTACAAAGTAATATTATAAATGGCAATTTTCACATGAGGTTACTTTTTGGCTAAAGTAAAGTAAGTAACATATCAAACTTTCAAAATATCCAAATAACGACCACTGGTATTTGTGATTTAAATGACTGTTTTGGTACAATTTGTACTCTACAATATTCTATTTGTACTCTACATTTTGATAATAACTTTGTTCAAAGTATCTTTAAGTACTGCCAAGTAAAAACGTAGAAAAGGAAAAGTTATACAAATGTAAGAAAGAAACCTTACTAAAACTTCTGTATCAAAGCCGTTTCTAACTACGGAAGAAATCAAGTTTCTTTCCGACCTAGTAATTTCGTAAGACCTAAGTAAAGGCAGTTTTATCTCAGCTCTCAATTCATCAAATTTATCATTAATACAAAAGACCTAACGACTTAACTTTATCAGTCTATGAATACTAATAAGACGTGTGCCAGTTTGCTTTTCATATTCAGAGCATTCTGAGTAAGGGCACCGTATAGGATCAGTATACCTTCAACCACTTTCTATATCGCGATGCGCTGTAAAGCGAACGTTAAGAGCAAATCTGGTCAAGCCGAACTGATGGCGTCAAAGTTACCTTTCAGTTTGTCCTCTCCATGAGCCTTTGCAAAAAGTTGTCAAAATTCCACTTTCTAGGACTAACATGGTAAAGTAATTTGACGCTCACATAGGTACTAACTTGCCTGGTTGCCTGTCCCATTTGTACGGTTACAAATTGTATTTTTCTATTCGAGACACTACAAATTTCTTTTGCCGCGTACAATAAATTCATCAACACTGACACACAATTGCGTAATTCTCATAATTCACAACGCAATAAGGAACGTATCACAACCGCCGAAGGTCCGTTTGAGTTTAGCTGAAGAAGTAGACCGACCTCAAGACGCTGTTCAAGTCGAAGTCTCCTTTAGCGGGGACTCGGGTCAGCAGTTTGTTCACGCGTCGCTTGTCGAAGGAACCCGCGCTGTTGTCCACAAGATCACTGGGGAAGCAAGAAAAATATTAATTTTTCACACTAATCCTACTAATATTATAAACGCGAAAGTTTGTATGTATGTATGGATGGATGGATGTTTGTTACTCTTTCACGCCAGAACGGCTGAACAGATCTGGATGAAATTTAGCACAGAGATAGATTATAGTCTAGAATAGCACATAGGATACTTTTTAACCAAGGGTAAAACCACGAGGCGCAGCAGTATTACATATATCGTATCGCACACGATGTAATGGTAGTGGCTCTGTGAGTTGTAGACCTCACGACCGACGTCAGACGTCTGCCTCCTCTACAGGTCGCATTTCTCAACCGATATCTACAGAATCTGCATTAAAAAAAAATGTCTACGCCATTTTGAAAGATTACCAAAAACTGACTCGGTAAAAAAAAACTGTATGTAACCTGCTCTCAAAGATTCAAAAGAATCGGTTAAAACAGTGATTTCAAGCCTTCATTATCAGAGAATATGTTTGTGCCTTGCCCCCAGTCACATTTGGGACTGAATATCGACCGGCGAAGTATAGGTGTTGTAATACATCCCTGCCAGCCCTTTTGGGGGAAATGCGTGACGATATGTATGATGCGTAATTTTAGTTTCTTACCTTTCATTGTAGCTGTATCGCTTGGCAAGAAAATCTGACAAATCGTCAAGTATTGGCTGAGAATGGAGCGCCACGAACTGTTCTCGGCAGATCTGAGAAGAAATAAGACATAATTATAATGCAAATAAAAAATGGGATCTAAACTGCTTTACACGAAGTATTTAGTATTATACAGGGTTATAGGTACCTCACCAAAAACCTTTTAAGGGTTCATTCTACTCGCGATACGCGATTACAGGATTGGCTTCATAGGGTAGAAGTATAAATATAGTCTAGAATAGCACTTAAGATACTTTTTACCCGCGGGTGAAACCGCGGGGCGCAGTTAGTACTACATAAAAAAAATATGATCTTTTAACGAACTAAAAAAACTTGCTGGCCGGTTTGGTTAGTAGGAAATACCTTGTTCATAGTGTCGACTGTGTGCGCGTGCGTCCAGAAGCAGTCGTGCACAGAGACGTAGGTGAACCCCGCGGCCTCGCAGTGCAGCGACGTCAGCATCATGTGCGACGAGTCCAGCGAGTGGATGAAGTTCGGGGGGAAGGCGTTGCGCTGCTTCATTGTGCACGGACGCCTGGAAGATAGGTTTGTATGTTCAACCAGGTGAAAAGAAAGACGAGACGTGAAAAGTTTGCAAAAGCAGCCAGCTTAAAGGGAGTCTGGTTTTGTATTTGTAAACCTCGACGCAAAGACGACGTGGTGTTATAAGTTTTACGTGTCTGTGTATGTGTGTGAGTGAGTGTGTGTGTGTGTGTGTGTGTGTGTTTGTGGAATCGTAACTCCCGAACGGATGAACTGATTTTGTTTTTTTTTTGTTCGAAAGGTGAATTAGTCGGGAGTGTTCCTTGCTAGGTCCGATGAAAATCGGTGTCGGGAGTTTTTAATTATAAAGAAAAGTACGAGCTGTGCCATAAAATTAACACGCGCGACGGGCGGTGAACGCACGGGAGAGACGTCTGCGAAACTACGAGTAAGTTTAAAAAAAATAGAGTGTGTACTTATGTACACGCGTTAGAAGTTATACTTCTTTGGCATATGGAAAAAAAATAACTATTATGCAGTAGTGATTAACGATAAGTATTAAAATTAATCAAAAAGATTTTATTTAAATTAAAAACACCAAAATAATATTTATTTATTCACTGTTTAATTGTACTCGACGAAACACGTTTTCTAAATATAAAAATACTAGAATATACAACTTGAACATAGTTATCAATTTTCATGCCACCTAGAACTAACTTCACGATGTAGAATTTAGGTGTCGGTGTGCGCGCGCATCGTAAAAATTCACTCTCATCATTTTTCTCTATCGCGCCAAAAGAAGTATAACTTCAAAAATGTAACATTGTGTGAGACTGACTGGTGCTGGTCGAGCGGCGCGCGGTAGGCGGCGTGCGAGGGCGGCGCGCGGCGGTAGTAGGGCTGCACCACGGGCAGCCCCAGCGGCGTCACCCACTCCACGCTTTCGCCGCACACGCCCGAGATCAGCCTGGAAAGATACAGCCCTAGAGAACTACTCCTCAGGAAGCGAAAGCTGTATCAGCCCATGATACAAAAAACAAGGTCTAGCAGTCCAGGAGCAAACACGTATGACGTTACTCGTCATCGTCATCCGTCTCTTTCGCACTACTTGTAAATGACTTATACCTATGATGTCACTCGTCATAGTCATTCGTCTCTTTCGCACTACTTGTAATTGACTTATTTTGGTCCTGCTGAATCACCGACTGACGTCACTACTTGTTGCCCACGTGAGCTGAATGCTATACCTGGCCGAGTATATTATTATACCATGTGTCAACCCCTAAGACCCAGCGGACCTAAGCGGGCTGCCCATGCTGGCTTATCCACCCTGTCATACGGGTCGACGCAGGCAATCTCCGTGCCGAGCCAGTGCGAACTTGCGTAGACCTGCACCGACGAGCGCTAGTGGGCTGCCACGCTATTTTTTACTTAATTTCGAAGGGAACAAGGTGCCGCCTTTGTTTATACCCGCTTTGTGTAGCGGTTACCTGCGCGAACCAACCCTGATAAGCGCGGGCAGACCACTTGCTACTATCCACACACACACACACTCACACACATAAACACAAAGTAACAGCGTGACTTAATGCTCCATCCAAATTCTTTGAACGTTGAATTAAGTCTTGTCGTTGAATCACGTGTAACATGTATGGTGTACATGGATTGCCTGAAAACTTGTGAGATCACAATATGCTTTACTGGATAGCTGGCAAAATACTTTGTTCTCGATATTGTCGAGGCCAAAGACTCACCATGGATTACGCGAAAGGATCACACAGGTCTGTTACTTTTTTCTGTTTCTTGCTTCAAACAAGGAAAACGGAGAGTCTTTTAAAAATGCGAAATCTTACAATAAACCTAGACTATAGTACAACAGTGTTAATATTTTTCTATCCAATAAAACTAGACGTAAAAAGCAATAGTGCTCTCGCCTCCGCACTCTGTCCTGCTCGCACCATATTAAGAACAGAGGCGCGGGCGAGCTCGCATTGTACACTGTCATACACCGACCTCGCCGGCGAGGTCGAAGACTGCCTACAAGGTCTGTTAGAAGATCGGTTAGTTAGCTCGTAGTGTTTGTTCATTTTACGCCCCTCAGTTTCTTGCCTGTTCTTCTGAGGTGAGGGTTCCCTTTCCGAACAAGGCGGTCGAGTCATTGTTAATAATAATTAATTTTGTTTTTAACCTTAACTTCAACCGTCCCCGTTAGGGCCCTAGAGCAAGCCCCTTCTGGCCTGCCAGGGCAATTCGACGCCCCTCCCTCGGCGACAGCCCAAGCCGAGGTCGTACCTCAGAGGTGCCCTAGTGCACGTCGCCCATAGTTTGTAAGCATTTTTGAGGCCCTGCGCCATCTGCGCTTGCCTAATGCCCGGTACGCTGTCGAGGCCTCAGTGGCCAACAGCATAGAGTCGTCAAAAAAAAGCGAGCTCGCATTCGGAGAGTGCACTCGACACGCGCGCGCGTTCCGTGCGCCGCGCTTGTTTACATGCGGCACTACATGATTCGACGGAGACTTCTTATCCCAACCTGTTTGTTTGTTACACTTCCACGCCTTAACTAGTCAAGCAATCATCATGAAATTTGGATACAAATAAATTTGGGTTAGAGATACAGAAAAGAACATAGAATACCTTCCATCTCAAAAAAATTAACGTGCCGACCGCAGGTCATTTTATAATTGGAACTCACTTGGCACAGTCAGTGAACCAGTCCTGTATGAGCTTGGTGGAGGTGAACATCTCCCGTAGGCTGTCGAACGTCTTCGTGGTCAAGTACTGGGAGCATGCCCACACTTGATCCTTGGGGAACTCGTCGATATCTGCGAAATATTATCGATAAGAACTAACCGCTCTTTTTTACTAAATATTAGTTGTAAAATATCATTTATAACTGGATATTTTTTAAAGTCAAAACGTGGTTTGATTGTGTTTGTTTGTTACTTCTTCACGCTTAAACGGATGGACGGATTATGATGAAATTTGGTATGGAGGTAGCTTATACCGTCGATTAACTCATGGGCTACTTTTTAACCGTTGGAGCCAGCTAGTAACACTTAAAATTAATGCAGATGTCACCCGCACCATGCTACAGCGAATATAGTGTATCTTTAAACGACAGACATGTTCTAGGATATCTTTGTACTCATCATTATGACAAACTTTTACTATAAGGGCCAATCCTGAAACCGCGAAAAATAAACAGCTGTTCCATACAAAAAATACACAATGATCGACAGAATGTTTGGAACAGCTGCTTTTTTTCTCTCGATTTCAGAGTTGGCCACATAGTTAAATTTGGTCATAATGAGTTTAATTTATTATACTGATAAAATTTTTAATAATAGTAATTTTTATAATTCCTTTATGTAAATGAAGAAAAGCTAATAAAGGTATTCCTATTCTTAAAATTCTTATTATAAGACCTATCAACGATGTCCTATAATATGTCCGTCGATTAAAGATACACCGTGTATAGTGTAGTCAGTCTCCGTAGCTCGCCAGATAATAATAATAAATAAATAAATTCGGGACACTTCCACACACGGTCGCCTGACCCCAAACTAAGCAAAGCTTGTACTATGGCTGCCAGAGACTAATTTACATACTTAGATATTTTTAAATACATACTTAAATAGATAGTACCTGGATGGCTGAGCTTTGCTCGGAATTTTTTTTTATTTTTTAATTGTGTTTTTTGGATAATAAACAATTGATTTTAGTCTAACCTCAAAGCAAACACTCATTGACTTCGTGTTACTTAACAACGCCATCTGCTGTTGTGTCGTTAAAGCTCACAAAAAATAGTAGTATTATTATTCGCCAATAGATGTCAGGAAGAGTCATATTTTTCAGTTGAGATTGATTATCGATAAAACACGAATAAAATGATATTTTCTAAAAATGATTTCTAGCTAGATCGATTTATCGCCCCCGAAACCCCCTATATACTAATTTGTATGAAAATCGTTGGAGCCGATTCCGAGATTCCAATTATATATATATATATATATATACAAGAATTGCTCATTTAAAGGTATAAGATTAACACCCAGACATGGAACAAACACTAATGTTCATCACATGAATGTTTGCCCTAGGTGGGAATCGAACCCACGCCTCCACGATCAGAAGGCAGGTTCACTACCAAACGAGCCACCGAGGCAGTCAGTATAGCGTATACAGTGCAGTCTGTTTTCATAGCTCGCCAAATGACCTATGATGACAAATGACCTATGATACCTTTCAGCTGCTTGGCGATCTGCAGGCGAGCCCCGAAGCGCGTGACCCCGTACACGGTGGTCATGACGGTCTGCTTGATGACCTTGCGCCGCACGAACCCCTCCAGCGCACGCGCCGCCGCCACGCCCGCCGCCGCGTCGCGCACACGCATCTCTTCCACCTAGGGACGATTGCCACCACATTTAGAACATTTCGACGTTCATAAGTGTATCTTTGATACCCAATTGAATAGAAATATTTTGACTTTGACTTTCAAATAAAAATTATATAATAAATTAGTCTTATGATATCATTGAATTGAATTTTTATTACAGGTAAATATACCTACTTATTGAGACAAAAAAACATGAATTAAATGTTTCCACACACATTGAATAAATTGTCAAAGAAAGTTTTAAAATCGAAAAATTACCAAATTGAATTCCATACTATGTCAAAGATTTAAAGAAAAACATATTATTACTACATCTAAACCTAAAAAATATCATATAAAATGTCAACTCACAACAAAATCAAAAGTCTAAAGTAAAACGAATTTTATGTTCAAACCAGAAAATACAATCGTGTATGTGACTCACCAGCGAGGCTACAGCGCTGTACACGTCCTGTGGACGGTCCAGCGGCGCGAGGTTGACGTCCCCGCACATGTACTGTGCATGTGTAGTAACAAGCCCAGTGTGTGTGACTCACCAGCGAGGCTACAGCGCTGTACACGTCCTGTGGACGGTCCAGCGGCGCGAGGTTGACGTCCCCGCACATGTACTGTGCATGTATAATAACAAGCCCAGTGTGTGTGACTCACCAGCGAGGCTACAGCGCTGTACACGTCCTGTGGACGGTCCAGCGGCGCGAGGTTGACGTCCCCGCACATGTACTGTGCATGTGTAGTAACAAGCCCAGTGTGTGTGACTCACCAGCGAGGCTACAGCGCTGTACACGTCCTGTGGACGGTCCAGCGGCGCGAGGTTGACGTCCCCGCACATGTACTGTGCATGTGTAGTAACAAGCCCAGTGTGTGTGACTCACCAGCGAGGCTACAGCGCTGTACACGTCCTGTGGACGGTCCAGCGGCGCGAGGTTGACGTCCCCGCACATGTACTGTGCATGTATAATAACAAGCCCAGTGTGTGTGACTCACCAGCGAGGCTACAGCGCTGTACACGTCCTGTGGACGGTCCAGCGGCGCGAGGTTGACGTCCCCGCACATGTACTGTGCATGTATAATAACAAGCCCAGTGTGTGTGACTCACCAGCGAGGCTACAGCGCTGTACACGTCCTGTGGACGGTCCAGCGGCGCGAGGTTGACGTCCCCGCACATGTACTGTGCATGTATAATAACAAGCCCAGTGTGTGTGACTCACCAGCGAGGCTACAGCGCTGTACACGTCCTGTGGACGGTCCAGCGGCGCGAGGTTGACGTCCCCGCACATGTACTGTGCATGTATAATAACAAGCCCAGTGTGTGTGACTCACCAGCGAGGCTACAGCGCTGTACACGTCCTGTGGACGGTCCAGCGGCGCGAGGTTGACGTCCCCGCACATGTACTGTGCATGTATAATAACAAGCCCAGTGTGTGTGACTCACCAGCGAGGCTACAGCGCTGTACACGTCCTGTGGACGGTCCAGCGGCGCGAGGTTGACGTCCCCGCACATGTACTGTGCATGTATAATAACAAGCCCAGTGTGTGTGACTCACCAGCGAGGCTACAGCGCTGTACACGTCCTGTGGACGGTGCAGCGGCGCGAGGTTGACGGCGGCGGCGCCGGCCGCGTCCCCGCCCAGCGCCGCGTAGTGCTGCAGACCGTTGCACGAGCCGTCCTGGTGCACTGGGAACCCGCACATGTACTCTGCGTGTGCGATCAAACAACTAACATTATTAGAAGGCAAATAAAATATTCGACTGCGACATGTAGCTCGGGACACAAAGACGAATCTAACGATACCCCGCAATCTGGAATCAGTTAAGCCGTTTAGGCTGTTGGGGGTGCCTAAGAAACCTCATACAACCTCATACCCTCGAAAAACAAGCACTCATTCTTGTGCAATCGAGTATTAAAATACATTCATCAAAGTTAATTTGACGCCAAAATAACAACGCCCAGACAACATCACTAACTGAGACCGATATAATATGGCATGCATGGGCCAAACTGGGCGCCATGTTTTACTAAATCATAGTCCCACAATTTCATTCAAAAATAGGTACATTTAATAAAAAAAATAGAAGAATTGGTAGATCTTTTTTATTTAGATCTTTTTTATTTTCTTCTTTCTTTTCTTTGCAATTGCGATCGAGTCGGCCGTTTTTTGTTTTCTTTTGAAGATATTTTTCGAGTGGAAGTTGTAAATCTTTTAAAACCTCGCTGCAGCTTACCCTCAGGGTTCGGCGAGCGGACAGCCTTAGCGATCTCCATGCAGCAGGCGAGCGTCTGCCACGGCTCCTCTGACTTGGTCCACCAGCCCTCGCCGGTCAGAGGGTTGTCTGCCGAGTCCAGGATCTTGTCCATTATGCTTTCTGCGAACGCTAACCTATGAGATAGAGAAAAAAAGTAGACATTACAATATTTTAAAACAGATTGGGTTTGGTTTTGATATATTACTGAAAAACTGAATTTGATATCGTGAAGATAAGGAAAAAAAAAATTTTTTTGGTTTTGTTTTTGTTACAGACTGGTTCAAACTTAATGACGGCTGTGAAGTGCGCTGCAAGCGAGATTTTTTACTATATGACGTCCGCGCATACCTTTCGTTTTTGCTACTGCGCAGCGTTTCGCGCCTAACTTCACATCCGCCATTACGTTTGAATCGGCCTGTACTATACAAAGACATGGGCCACAAAGTTTGCTGAGATAATAATTATGGTCAGGTACCATTGAAGTCACGGAATTCATCATTGTGGTAGCTCAATTTTGGTCCACAGGTCTAACTTTAAAGCGTAAAAAAACACATGCTTTTCTTCTCTTGTTTTCCTATTTGGTTAAAGATCGAACTTATGTTTTAGCATAGAGTTGCTTTTCGCATGTCGTTCCATAAGCGCACATAATGTGCGTAAGGCACTCGGCGGCCTAAGGAAAATGATAACAAAACAAAAAAAAACCGAAAGAAGTCGTTTGGATCGAAATCAGAAATATTTTATCGATCGTAATTTTATCAACACTAAATGTTTATTTATTTATTTGTCCATTAACATTGTGAACACTAAAACATTATTAAATTCAATAAAATATTACTTAAAATAACTAAATGTCAAAATAATTATAAATGGAGACGGCATGCAGGACTTAAGAACGACAAAAATATTATTAATTAAAAATGTACAAATAATAAAATTGAATTTAAATAAAAAATGAAAAATTACAAAATAGGCGTCAAACAAATACAAAAAAGTATCAAAATAGAAAATTAAGTGCAACATAAAATAATTCAGATAAATTCAGTTAAATTATCCTCACAGGTCAAGTCAATGATAATAATAAATAAAATGTCAAACAATATAAAATGCAAGAAAATACATAAAACATTACAAAACGCAATAGCATAAAACATTACAAAACACAAAAAACATAAAACAAATGCAAGTTGAGTCGAAAAGAAGTAAACTCTACGTACCTCTCCTCAATGGTGTTTTTCTTGAGCGTCCCGGTGAGATTGACGGCGTGCAGTTTGAGCCAGCGGAGGCCGCGCGGGCCCAGCGGCTCCTCCTTGGCGAACGTGAGCAGCGCGCGCTGCGTGTCGGCGCCCAGCACGGACAGGTGCGGGGGACACGCGTACACGCGCCCGCGGAAGTCCATGTTGTGAGGCAGCCAGAATACTGACTCCCTAGTAACAATATATAATAATAACTAGCTGTCACCCCGCGACTTCGTTCGCGTTTATTATTTATATATATATATATATATATATATATATATATATATATATATATTTAAACTATCCTATCTCTCAAGTTGGATCGAACTGCACATGGTGTGCAAATTTTATTATAATCGGTTAAGTGGTTTAGGAGTTCATTGAGGACAAACATTGTGACACGAGATTTATATATATTAAGATAAGATGAGATAATCTCAGATTAGTGTTATCTTTATTTCATGGTAATTGTTTGTTTTTAGTAATCATATTTTTATAGAAACTTATTCCAATGAAATGTTTTTGTTAGTGCGACGTTTGCTCGGCTATGTAGTGAGAGGCGGACTGCAGTAGTTCTCGACACGGGTCAACCTAGTGAGGACTACTTCGCAAGGCTTACTGTTTTTTTTTTGCTCTCATATTGGCTAACGTAATGATTATTTACCACGCTAGTTATAGTTTTACTAAGGTATAAATTTTTGTATCTTTTGTTTGTAATTACGTGTGTAAATAAATAAATAAAAGCTCATCAATTATTATTATAGTTGATCGAATCAGGCGCTACCTTGGGGAGGTACCTACATCTTCAAAACGGTCATATCAACAGATCTCTAGTGTATTTCTAGTTGATGTTGCCGATGAGTCTTCTCTGATCAAAGTCATCAAAGATGGATAGGGTCAACTGCGTCTATGGCGCAATTGTATCATTTGAGAATTACTTACAAACCCTTCACAAATTAGACAACTAACGCCATCTTGTACAGGTTATTGCAACTAAAGATTTTTAAAAAAAATGTGGGTGACGCCTAATTTGTGAAGGGTTTGTCAGGACAGACGCATTTGCCCCAGTTAACCCTATATCTAGCTTGTTACTGTGAGTGTAGACTGTAGTGTAAATACTCACCTAAAGTGATTAGCCAGTGACAGTTTGTAAAGCATATCACACCACAGCGAGTGCATCTCAGCCCGAGCGCGGTTGATCGCGATCCGCCGCTTGAACGCACTAGCCTTGTCCGTCTGCTCGTCGAACTGAGACTGGTCGAGGGACGACGACGGAGGCGGGATCTCTAGCTTCTTGTTACCGCCAGATCTGAAGGAAGGAAATTGTGTCAATATAGCATGTGATAAGTTTTTAAGATTTTGTGGGATGGTTTTTGCTATGATATTTGTTTTATTTATGAATAGTTTTAAAGTAGATGCCATAGCTGCTGACGCAAGGATGACAAATTGTCATCTCTAGATGGGAACAAATAAATTTGAGCGAATCGAGCAATAAATTTTCTTCCAAATTAGTTTAAGTACAAATTTTCTATATTAGTTTACAAATTTTCACTTCACCTTAATTATCAGTAAAACAATACCTGAATATCTGCAACTGCAAGTCCAGTATAGGCTTGTTGATACGCCACGGTACTTCCCCTAGCTGGTTTAAGCTGTCTAGTACTGGGTACAACTGCTCTGGGGGAGCGTCTTCCAGGCGCTTCCATTGGTTCACGACGTACAACGGCATCCTGAGGACAAGAAGCGATAGAAGATAGAAGATATGTGATGCTTAGGTTCGGTTGAAAACATAATGTATTGATGGTACAATATAGGACGAACCTGAGAGAAAATGCTGTTGTTTGTTTTCTAGGGTTCCATACCAAAATAGTAAAAAGGAACCTTTATAGTGAGACTGGTCTAGATAACGTTAGTGGCTCCTAGAAAAAAAGTTGTACTGTAAATAGAACGTCTTGTTTATGTAAATGAGTTCCGAAAAGAGGGTTAAATTGAAACCTTCCCAAATTAGTCAGTCATGTAAGATATCGTTTGATAGGTCTTAATTTAACTATTTTACAACTAACTATATCATATAATCATGTACATTTTTTGTATGAGTCTGGAGCCTACGACACAGCTCACCCCAGTGTGGGACCCGGTGCTCACCACAGTACAAAATTGTTTTGTTTTTATATCCTTAGTAAGTATTACTATAAAATCGGTGTTGTATACATATTTAATTGTATAGTACTAAGTTTTGTCAATAAATATTTTAATACTTTTTTTCACATTTTCTGCAACTTTTTAGTACTTAAAAGAAAGTGAAAAACCAGCGCTGCAGCAACATGCTGAGTTGGGGCCGGTTCTGTGACAATGTACTTGTATTTTAATTTTTAACAATGTACTTGACTGCCTCGGTGGCTCAGTTGGTAGTGAACCTGCCTTCTGAGCTAGGAGGCGTGGGTTCGATTCCCACCTAGGGCAAACATACGTGTTTTGTTCTATGTCTGGGTGTTAAATGTCTATCTATGTATGCATTTAAAAATATATATGTGTGTATATCAGCCTCTGGCAGCCATAGTACAACTGCTTAGTTTGGGGTCAGGCGACCGTGTTTGGAAATGTCCCGAATTTATTTATTTATATTTTGTGTATTTAATATTTATCTTCCTCTTCTATGTACATTGTCACAATAAAAGTATTCTGATTCTGATAATAGAGTGATGAAATAAATGAATGTAAAATATGAAAAAAAAAACGCAAAATTTTACCTTATGAGTGGAGTGGGTGTGAGCAGGTAGGCGCCGCGCGTGGGCGTGCGCCAGGGCGCGGGCGGCGCGGCCGTGGGCGCCAGCGCGGCGCGCATGCGCAGCGCCGGCGTGGCGGCGCCCGCCCACAGCCGCGCCAGCGCCGGGTGCGGCTTCAGCTCCAGCCGCACCAGCCGGCCCCACGGACGGTGCACCTTGTACACCGCCGGCAGCTTCTTGCTGAGGACACCGATGAACGCGCAGCTCATACAATCGTCCTCAAATTGGGGGCGAGTGGGTCCAGTTTTAGGACAGAGACGTTTTGGGATAGGGCCGTTTCGGACAGGGGACGTTTTGAGATAGAGGCGTTTTGAGAAAGTGCATTCTGGGATACGGACGTTTTGGGCAGGGGACGTTTTGGGATAGAGACGTTCTGAGAAGGTGCATTCTGGGATAGGGACGTTTTGGGATAGAAGCGTTTTGAGATAGGGACGTTTTGGGAAAGGGGCGTTTTGAGATAGGGACGTTTTGGTACCTGAGACATTATGGGAAGGGGACGTTTCGCGACAAAACGGATCGATGAACACGAACCGTGTTGATGCTGCCGTGTTGTTCGATTTAGAATAAATGGGTTTTGCTACACTCTTTCATTTCAGAACGACCTGCTCAATTTCATTTTAGAATAAGAACCGTTCCACAGGGCGTTGGTTCCTATCAACTCATAACATAAACCGACTAATTTTTCTACGGCCTTCTTTTAATGTTCGGCTGGTTGTTTACCTATTAGTTATTATTAAACACTAGCTGCACCACGCGGTTTCACCCACGGTCCCACAGGACCGCGGTTATTTTTTCGGGATTAAAAGTACCCTATGTTAATATTAGTAAGGATATCATTACAAGATTTTTTTCAATTTTCTTTAGACCTTTGTAAAGAAGATTTTTTTACGAACTTCTCGTCACACTCGCCTCACGTCGCACACTAATTTATTGACTAATTAGTAGAATTACTATAGACTTACACTTTAGCTTTGGTCTTGAACATGTTGACGTCGATCTTGACGTCGTTAATGATGATGTTATACAGGAACTTGCCGACGTTCAGGCGCATTTCCATCGGCCAGGGTGCTTCTTCCATGTCCTAGAACAAAGAAAATACTTTAGATTATAATCTGGTATCAGAGCGCTAAAGCGCCGATACGCCATTCCTATTGGACAGAAAACTTTCAGCAACCAATAGGAAAACTTTCGAGGACGTTAGCGCCAATAGTCCGGCTATAGGGGTACGTTCCTGCGGTTTAGCTGGGATAAGATTTCGCCTGGTTAAACGACAAATACACCGTTTCCGGACGTGTTTTCATTTTGGAAAAAAAAATCACAAAAAGTATCTTCTTAAAAAAAACTATCGGAACGTAGTTCTCTAAATTTTCAGCTATTACACCAATTTTTTTTTCGACTATTAATTAGCCAGATTAGTTCTCTAAAGTTTAACCATGCAACTTATTATAATTTGTATTCTTATTACGAATAATACCAATAAAAACGGCAAAAAAATGTATTCCTTAGCGCCGATCTCATTTTACCATCAAATATGATTTACGATTTTTAATTCTAAATTAAGCGGTTTAAGAAAACATGTGTGTGGGTGAAAAATCGTGCTATGACGGCGCCTTAAAAATACTAACCAGACTGGGTCCAGTGTTCTTCAGGTGCTCCAACGCTTGCCAGGCCTGGCGCCCGTTCCGCGCGTCGGTGTCTCGTTTCATGTACCACTCGCAGTATTCAGCGTACAGCGTTTTCATTTTGTCAAGAACGCCGTTCCGACGGTACTGCTCTATTTGGTATCTGTTGAAGAAATTTTGATTGAGTTCAGTTGCAAAACGAAATTAAAGTTAGAATTAGTCTCTATTCACTTTTTAAACCCTGACGCAAAACGACAGGTTGTTATAAGTTTGACGTGTGTTAGTGTGTGTGTGTGTGTGTGTGTGTGTGTGCATTGTAGCTCCCGAACGGATGATCCAATTTTGATTTTGATTTTTGTTGTTTGAAAGGTCGTCAATGAAGTCGGGAGTGTTCTTAGCTAAGTTTAATGAAAATCAATTTATACTTATCTTACGAGAGGTATACAGGGATATTAACATAGGGTGTACATACCCGAAAGAGGGGTCATTGAACTTATCAAAAACAGCTGTTCCATACATTTTGTCGACGATCAATGAACTTTTTCTATGGAATACTGGTTTTTTCTTTCGGTTTCAGGGTTGCCCTCATAGTAAAAGTTGTTAACAATGATGAGTACAATGACCTCCTTTCGGCTTAGTACCGTTTTTCCTGATAACTAGGTATCGCTTGCCCCAGAATTGGGCTGCATTTCCACTAGAGATGTGCGACGATGCGTAGCGAGGGATATTTTTGTTAAGACCAATTAATTTGCTTCATTTACTTAGCCTCACTGAAATGAAGCGATTTCATTGGTCTCAACAAACATATATCCCAAACTTCGCATCTTCACACATTTGTGGTGGAAGCGCAGCCTTAAGCCCCTGATGTCTAACCCCCTTGCTGATCAACGTGACATAGACTCAGAATTGTTATTCCGCGTTTTGTCTTTTTCTTTCTTTTATATGTTTAACTCGATCGAAAAAGACAAAACAAGGAACGATTTCCACGTAAGAGGGTAAGATTAAAAAGCGAAATCACATTCCCATCAGAAATCGGCATGGAAAAGAACAAGTCTTACTTGTGATAAACTTGTGTTCCAAGGTCCCTCTGCAGCAAACTGAGTGTTGGACTGTATGTTTCACTACCGTCTACTAGCTTGCTGAGCTCGCCCATTATTATTTCTACGAATTGGTCCACCTGCAACGGAAATTTGTTTTATATCTTCTTGAACAAACAAGCAAAGCAGGGAGCCAGCTTGAGCAAACTCAGCGTTCGGAGCGTTCTGCATTGTAGATAATTAAGAAAAGAGCCATCTAGTTTCATTCGCTTCGACTTAAAAAATAGCTCGTTGATAAGGAATTACCAAACATTTACGCTATAATGCCGTGGCATCACAGTGGTTTAACTTTGGGTTTAAGCTTGGCTACAATTTGAAATGGCTTAAATTGAACCTTATTACTGCATAACACATTGGCTTTAATACCAACTTTGTGTCCAAAGACTGATACACACATCAACATCAGTGTCTTTCCCCAAGACCTAGATTGGTGCAAATATGACCAACGCGTGGCCGCAGCATGTAGATTGACCGGATGCTGTCACTCTTTGGCGAACAAACATAGACATGCGCGAAAACGAGAGAAACAAAATTTGAGACAAAGCAAACCAATTGGTTCCCACCATATTACTAGCTTACATTTGATTTTAAAAAAATACTTACATCTAAGACTTTAAGGTAAGGGTATAAAGTAATAGCGCTATGGGAGGCCAAGCTTTGCGACTTTAACGTGCCAAGGTTCCGAATGAATGCCTCCCGAACCACGCCGCGCCATTCGCTCTCAGTTTCTTGAAGCTTTTGTCGCTGTAAAAAATAGAAAAGAAAAGTTATGGGAAATATTTTATGTGATAAGCAGTGGTCAGATATTCGGATCAATGTGTGCCTAAAATTCATGGGTTGGCTAATAGAGTACGTCTTTCATGGTAAAATCTCCCGTTTCCGGGATCTATGGATTTAGTATGCTGTTCTTGATGATCGGGTTTACTTTAAGTTAGTTAAATGTTTTAATAAACAAGTAACATTAAAAAAAAAAAAACCCGGCTGCAAATGTTGTACCCTAAATCAAGTCAATCAAGTCGATTCAAATGACACCTCACATGTCGAAATCCATCAAGCTGATTAAGCTGTAGGCCGTGCCAAAGAAGTGCCCCTCCTTCTTGCGCATTCGGGTAAAAACCATGGGAAAATTAGAAGCCGATTGCATACTGTCTTAGCTTTTGGCAGGATTATGTGAATTTTAGGCAATTATGTATCTGAATATCCGATCTCTACTCATAAAGCCCGTACCAGAATATAGCCGCGAAAGTGGTAACTACATAACATATCGTCACGCCTTTCCCCCGAGGGGGCTGGCAGAGGTGTAATACAACACCTACACTTCGCCGGACGATGTTCAGTCCCAAATGTGATAGGGGGCGAACCTGTCGCCATACACCGGGCTCCAGTCATGTAGCAGATGACATACAATACGCACATAATTATGTTCACATAATGAACAAATTGGTGCGTGCCGTCGGCTGGGTTTGAAAGTGGTACTATTGGTCGTTAATGGCTTTTTGACCAATAGGAACGGCGTATCGGCACTATATACGGCGCTTTGGAGGGCGTCCGCGGCAATAGTCTGTTATACGGGGTTAAGATAATGTCATTTAGTTTAGCTAACCAAATATCTGTACTACTTACACAAAACTTCACCGACTCCAAACTCTCATCTCGGCTATCAATATTCTTTATTTCAATGTCCCCTTTCAATTCCACATCAAGTTGCTTCTGTCCCATCGCTACTATTTCTTCTAAGCTGACCAGACCTGCCGCTGGGGAATTCTTCAGCCCGAGCTTATTCTTCTCGTCATTTAGATGGTTTAGCAAAGCGCAGTTGTACCCTATTTCAGGGAGGGTGTAGTGAGGTTCGAAGGTAGGGTCTAGCTGGCGGATAGCTTTGAGGACTACCTCGCGTTGGTCGTATTGGAATTTTGATTTGTCTAGTATGTCGTTTAGGGTTATGTTCTGGAAAAAAAAACACAAGGATAGTGCATATTTGTGGTGAAGTTGGCACTTTGATGAAGCGAAAATTTTAAGTATTTGCGCTTGCAAGGAAATTTCCACCTAATAGATCAGACAATAAAGAAAACTTTCGTTTGCAGTATCATCACAAAGGGTGGCAACAAAATTTAAATATTGGGTACTTCTACTTCGCTCCAACATCCTAAAGTGAAGTTTTAAGCGTAAGGACATTATCGATCTTGTTTATGCAAATATCTTTGACTAACTTAAATCTTACCTTTTGCTGCATAGTTTGATAGTAATGATTGAGCAGAGTCAGTTTATTATGTGAATTGCTCCTCTCGATGCATTCGAATATTGCTGCGAATGTCTGCGGGTTCGGCTCTATTCCGTCTTTAGTCATATATAATAGGATCTCCTTCGTTTTGTCCACGAATCCCTAGAAATATAGGATAATGTAATTAAGACATTTTGAACTTTATGTGAATAAGATAAGGGTCAAAAGCGTTGTTGTCACTTGACTTGTGCAGAATCGGTCGCCGAGTTTTGCGAGCGACTGAATATTTGTCGGTTTCCGCATGAGTGTACATGTCGGTTTTATAAATAAGTGCTTACCATCCCACCAAATCCGTGCAGCAATGTATTGTATATTTTAATTTCAGTAAGTTTGGGATGATCCGGTACTTTGTTACTTTTTTGTCTATAATACTGTACTATTCTTCGACCCTGGAAACGAAAATATGGGAAATTAGTACCAAGATTTTTAACGATTACTTAGGTGGATTTGACATTAGGCATTCGATATTGGCATCGCTAATCCAATGTGCCACTGCGAGTGATAAGATACTTCCCGCTTATGTTAGCACTGATCTTTGTTGCTGTTTTTGGCGCGTCAATGTTTTTTTATCTTATATAATACATATTTGCTTCCAAATTATAATATTTGGGTCATAAACATAATATACGTTATCAGCTCTATTGATCATTGTTAAAGGACAATGGCAAAAATAAATGGATGTTGGTCCAAACGCCTGCAGGGTTAACACTATAGCCAATTTGTGGGTAAGGTTTATATGTTTTCGCATAATAAATCTTGCTGAATTCGAACCCACAGTTTTGGAGATATTTTATTTTGTAGTTGTGATTTAATCAACCTTGTGAAAGGAAAATTAATAGAAAAATTGAAGCCATTTACCTAATATTCATCCACCCACCTACTGCACCCACCATGCAGGTCACGTCATCGTGATTCGCGACGTCACCATGGAGGTCTAGCTTAACATTTCAGATAACATATTTATATGTTACTATTTTTAAAAATAAAATATTTCGATTTCTTTAGGTTGAATTTTATCGGTGTCATATTTTTTTTTTAATGCATAAAATAATCTACCGAATGTACTATTTGCCAACCCTGCGGGCAAACTTATAAATGTTTTTGGACCAATTTGCCTATTATCCTTTAAATTATCATGTCTGAGATAAGCTGCTGATATGAGAAGTTGTGAATACAAAAATAAATCTGGGTTATCCAAATATCAGTTGCAAAGATTTCGTCGTGTCTCGAAATCGCGTAAATCTTGTTTAACATCCCGTTATAACATTATTGGCACTTCACTTAGCGTAACTAAAGTGATATACTTACATAGCTATTTTTTAACTGACAAAACGGAGGAGGTTAACAAGTTGACTTTTTTTACATTTGCTTTGTGTCATTGAAATCATGAAAAAATCGTAAATGTATGAACATTCTTTTGGGCTGAAAATTGCTAATGGTCATACACACGACCCTACATTGGAATGCAGATTTTTTAACTTAGTTCATTTAAAAACAGTTTTCAGCAACCCAAGGTCATGTAGGCCTAATATTTCAAGGGTTGAAACTGGCTCCGCTTCTCTCAAATGAGACATTAGATCAGCAGTGCTATGACCGTTCATAGTAAATCAATAAACTGACTTTTTAACGCGACAAAATAGTGAATGTTGTCTATGTTTTCCTAACAAAATTTATTTAGCTAATTTAAAATGTTTAGTCAATTTGAACAGTTTATTGGTCAACTAAAAATGTGCTAGCAGTGCAAAACTCGCACAGGATTATAATTAGAAGTATACCTCATGGATCATATTTAGTGAACAGAGCAGCTGTAGATGAGCCTCCAGCAGTTTGTGTAAGGCATTCTGCTTGCCGCGTTTCTCAAGCTCTTTTATATCTTGCTTCATTATTGACTCACGAGCCACGCGTCGCTTTTCACGGCTTGCTTTCTTCTTCCGTTTTATTGCTTGTTTACTACAACATTTTAATGGTGGTGAATAAACATTTTTAATAAGTGTTTTTGGCTAGGTGTCTTATTTTATTTAGCTATCACACTAATAGTATAATCAACGAAGTAGTTTTCTCTGTTTTTAAGTAAGTAGGTAGTTTTGAAGTTGTTTGGAAAGATAGAGTATATAATGGATATAGGTTACTTCTTTTTTAGCTATACATTATTTTATTTTAGTTTTGTATATTTCTCGTGCAAATTATTGCATTTTTGATTCATATACTTACGCTTTTTTGATCTTCAATCCTTTTACTTTAGCCTGCTGTTCAATATGGTCCAAATCTAGTTCTTCTCTGTTTTCAGCGACTTCTCCATGCAATTCTGAGTCTTCACAAATGTCTTCAATGGCAGGGTGGGCCATTCCTTGGCTTCTAGAATAAAATAAGTTGATATCTTTTATCACATTTTTTAATTTTGAAAATAACAAAAATCTATTTATTATCATTGTTGTTTGGGATACAACTGGAAGTTAGATGATCTGCAATAAGAACCTAATAACAGGCATTGAGACTTTGCTGCCATCTGTAACATAAACCAACCTTTTCTTATTGCTCTTTAGAGCAACTGCATAATAAAATGTGACCTTTACATACCCACAAAGCTGTTCTTTGCTGCTTTCTGGGGACTTTTTGTACAGTTTCTAAACTAGACTCAGTGACTATAATGGTAGAAAAACTTTAAATAATTATATACTTACTGCATATTAGATATGTGCGTCATTAGTTCATGGTCAAAACTGTCCAGCTGGTTATCTACAAATAGTTCTCTGAATACTGCATGCGGACTCCTTGGGAGAGGGTTCCCACTGTCATCTTCAAACTCAAGACTCGATGAGTTTTCAAACTCCTGTGTCAATCCTTCATTTATTGCATATCGCAAGTCCTGCAACCTCTGGTCATACTGAGTTGCTTTTCTAAAATTGTAATAACTTTCTTTAATCTTGTCTATGTAAAGTTTTGTCTGGAATCTATCTTCTATATTGGCTATTTGGTGTGTTGTGTAGACTAGGGCGCATTTGTCATCTTCTAATGCCATCTGATTAATTATGATTGGCCGAGGAGTTTGTTTCAACAGCTTCTCCCTCACACTTCTTAGAAGCTCAGGATCGACCTCTGCTGATGATTTGATATTATTTTTTGTAGTAAGTTGATGCAGCTGGCCAAGTGATATGGGACTAGAAGCTAGTTTTGAGAGATGTACAGCCTTCAGTTTACTTATAGACACCTTGGTTTCAGTCATTGCCTTTTCTCCAACTGAAAAGTTAACAACAATGTTATCTTTGTTTACATTTGAACAGTGTAGCTACTTATTATTATTTAATTACTACATTTAGGTAATGTAAACAAATACTTACCCTCAAGCAGTTCTCCATATTTTTTGTAATTTTTGTATTTGGCTTTCTTTTGCATTGATCTCATCGCGCTTACAGTTTTAGTGGACTGATGTCGCGCCGCAAGCAGATTTTCTGTAGCAAAACAGAAATTATGCAACTTTATAACCTCAATGAAAAGACGGAAACTTGAAGCATTTTACTTTATTAATTAAAACTCAAATTTCAAACCCACAAACGTAGAACCACTAGAAAGAATATTTAATATACCTGAATGCTGCCGGCCTATTAGAATTTTTCGACAAAAAGAACATTTTATTTCAGAAGTTGAGGTAATTTTCAATGATTTGTTTCCAGGTATAGATACACCGTGAAAACCACTGTGATATAAATTACTTGCGGATAGAAGTCGATGCATTATCTTAGAATTGTTTCACTATTACAAGTATATGAGCAAAAACATGCCGAAAATCTGAGAAACCACGTGAAAATGAAAAAAATTAAGACAAAATCGCTATGAAAATAATCACACTCTATCTTGACAGTTTGACACTTGCAAACCTGACAGTTGACATTTCTGTTAAATTTGAGTGAAGTGACAGTGACAGAGTGAAGTGACAGCAGGTGACACTGACATCTCTGTTTTTGTTTTTTTAACCACCAAGAACGGAGGAACTTTACGATTCAACGATTTGGATTTGTTTGTTTGCCGTTGAATTGTCATTGTTATTGTGGCAGCGGGTGAGAACTGTAAGAAAAACTAAACTGTTACTGTCATTGTCAATAAAATTCTATAACGTCAATTTTGTTTTGGAACTTTTGGACGGCGAGGAAAACAGAGGAATCACAGCAATTTTGATTTAAATTCGATTTTTTTTGTGGATTGAAAAACTTTATTTACTATTAATAATGGAAGAAAAAAGTGTTCTGTGTATGTGTTACATCTACTTAAAAATGTTCAATGGAACAGTTAATATCTTTGAATAGATTTATTACGGATTTGTATTACGATGCTATTATCTTAATGGAATTAATTTATTTTTAGTTACAGATGAACTAACCAAGAGAATGGTAAAACTTCGTTTTCAAAATGACCAACTTTTCAAGAGTAAGAAGCACCCTTGGTTGTGAGTACACAAACCAGCTCAATGTAAAGACCCATTGTAGAATGACCTAGAGTTAAAGCATTATATTTAGTTATACTTAAATGTTTATCCATTGCAAACAAGATACGATAATGATCTAAATTACTAAAATGGTACTTCAGCCGTAACATTTCAAAAATCTTTTTTTGCTGTGTGTTTTATGTTCTTTCTTCACATTCTCCAGTTTTCATGGCTAGGGTACAATAATACTAGGAGGGTCCAGCAGCTTGATTGTTCATTATATATCACTTCTAATCCATGGTACAGAATAAATAATAGTTGCATAAAACAATTCAATAGTGTGTGTAGTGCAATTCAATTGAATCATAGTAGTGTAATTCAATTTAATCATTTTACGAATTTAATAATGGCTGGCACACTTAGATGTAATTTACAGTCATAAAAAGAGACAAGCTTGGTGCAAGCCATATACAAGTAGATTTACAATTGTTGTTGTGATTGAAACTTAAATTAGTCAGGCTGCTTTATCTTGAATATTAACTAGACTATTACTATAAAAGGTCTAGATTTTGTAGAAAAAAAAAAACACTTATTCTGAATTTTTATCTATAGAGAGTTCCACAACATCTTAATGCAAAATGGATTCCCGTCCGAGTTAACCCTTAGCCAAGTCAGAAAAAAATGGTCCTACACTTGGGATGTAAGTCACCTACCCATGATTACCTATAATTACAGTTAAGTTAACAATTAAGTTTGCCAATGAAACAAAAATGATTTGGTTGTAGAAGTAAGTAAATATAATTTTCCTAAATCAATGATGATCAAATGTATTTTTTTACCTTCAATGGACTGTAGGTAAGGCGAAGTTATTTATCTATTTGGTTTTATTTAGTCAATAAAAACACTTGCCTTACCTTAAAAATCTAGTAAAATCAACAAAAAGTATACAATTAGGTCATGGAACTTCCCCTTAGCCCTTTGTCTAAAATTCTAAAAGAGTACTCCCAGTTCAGTTCACCTTTTCCATCTTTGCTATTGTGACTATTGATTATTTTTCTTTTATAAACCTTTTAGAGTTATAAAATAGCTAAAAGTGCAAAGAATAAACATTGGAAGTATTACAAATTGTTTGAAAAGCACTATGGAAAAACTGCAGCCCTAGATAAGTATGAGTCATGTAAGTTTCTTGTTTATTGCAATCAATAAAGGTCTATTTTTCTTGGTAATCTGCAACATGTTGTCAAACTCGACTCATCATTTGTATCTACTTCCTATTTCTTTTACCTGCAATCAGTAGAATGATTGTATTTGTTTTTATTTCCAAACACAAAATAAATAAAAATGCATGATGTCTTACAAATTTAATTGCAGGGTCTGACATTTGGAGATTGAAATTGATCACATGTATATCAGAAGCAAAAGAGCATGATATTGAGCAGCAACACATGTGGAAGTAAGTAGTTTTGTCCAAAATTGTTTGGAATGTTCAATTACCTTTTAGAAGTAATCCTATGGTGCTAAATGATGGAACAACCACTTTATAAATAAATTATTATTTTGGTCGAATGTTAGCACATGACCATCGGTTCGCTCACGCTTTTATATCCTCCATGTGCTCCTGACTACATTTTATTCCAAAAGAGCCTGGATTGGGTGGTAAAATCTGCGTCACGTTCAGAACATCAGTGTTGGACGGCAAGTTGCATTCTGAGTGCGCTCCAACATATCCTCTGAATGCACTCCTGTAAATAAGTTCATGAATTAGAATACTACCTTGTTGATAGTTGATTTTCATTAGGATACATATTCGCAACTTGGCGTGCAACACCCCAAAAGTTCTTTCACATATTTTACAGAACTGTGGAAAAAGCGATGCGATGCCAGGACCTGCCTGAAGACTGCTGCATTCAAGACATACAAGGGCTATGGCACCATCTTAAAATGACTTTTCGCGTGAGTTATCATAGTTTATAAAGTCGAATAGTCTGGCTATTGCCGCGAACACCCCGACAGCACCTATTCGCCGTTCCTATTGGTCAAACAGAAATTAACAACCAAAAGGAACACTTTCGCTGGCGTTCGCGGCAATAGTCTGGTTGTTTTGTATGTTTGATTTTGCTAGTACCCTAGTAGTATTTTGCTAGTATGTTTGTATGTTGGGTATGTATGTATGAGGTTTCTTTGGCACGCCATACAGCCTAAACAGCTTGATGGATTTCGACGTATGAGGTGTCTTTTTAATCGTCTTGATAGTGGAAGTGACATAGGGTACAATATTTTGTTTTTCTTTTAATAATAGTACTTGTTACATGACGCGAACTATGCTGATAGGTTACTGCCTCAAACATGTGACTTACCTTCGGTTTAATTTCACATAACAGAGGAAGCACCGTGTGAAGCTGCGTAGAGACAACGGGAGGTCCAAGTGGCCGCTGTATGAAGCCATGCGCGAGTACTTCGGGCGGCACGAGCCCGCCCGGCTCGGCGACATGCAAGCCGAGAGGGAGTACTACCTGCTGCCGCCCAGCAAGACCTTCAACAGGAACAAGGGCGTTGATTCTGGCTTGAAGGAGCATGAGTTTCAGTGTGAGTAAACGTTTTGTCGAAAAAAAAAGTTTGCGGTTTAAATTACAAGCTGGTATCAAAATAATAATAAGATATAGTCACGGGAACCCAATTTGTGTGCAAACAGCCAGTTGCACAAAGACAAACATTAATGCCCCATTACGGAAGTGATGGCAGCGTAGTTGGGAGAAGGTCCGCCTCTCAAGCCAGAGGGAGCGGGTTTGAACCCAGCCGACGGCACGCACCAATTTGATCATTGTGTGAGCATATGTGCGTATTGTATGTTATCTGCTACATGATTGGAGCCCGGTGTATGGCGACAGGCTCGCCCCTTGTCACATTAGGGACTGAATATCGTCCGGCGAAGTGTGGGTGTTGTATTACACCTCTGCCAGCCCCATCGAAGGAAAGGCGTGACGATATGTTATGTCACGTCAAAAGTGTAAGCATCGTTATCATCTCATTGTCCCGTTATGCTTGGTCGATCAGAGCGAAAGCGCTACACGAGCGAGCGAAACACGATCGGCTTGAGCGTTCGGCTTGCGGCGCATCTATCTCTCTTCCATTCGATTGGCCTATGCGTCCGAGGAGAAGATTTCATCAATGACTTGACGTTGTCACGTTAAACAATCGTCCGTAAACCGAATTTACAGACAACCTATTTTTTTTAAGACATTTCGAAATTTCCAGGGTCAAAAGACATCACTGAATCGTTCATACAGATCAGATTGCAGAACGACTGGCTGTTTTGTCAAAGGACGCAAGCTTGGAAGTGAGTAATGAAGTTTGAATTAGGAAAAAGTGGGTGGTACGCTCTTCACTTAGGCACTAACAACAACAACACCAACTCTTTATTAAAAACATAAAATAATTACAATAGTACTTAAATAAGGCTTAACTAAGTTTTTTTTAATGGGCGGTCTTATCGCTCAAAGCGATCTCTTCCAGGCAACCTGTATGGGCAGGAACATTCATATAAATAGAGGCCTTGAATGTCATAAAACATAATTGTGCAAGAAGTAAAAAATAAAAATAATTATAAATAAATAAATAAATACTGATAAGTAGAAAAATAAATATAATTTAAATACTTTAAACTATTTAAAAATTGATGTCACGAATATATAAATAAATACATTGTGCGACTTTTGTGACATACAATTCTTAGTATCTTTCGAAACGGCTATTGTTTCGAAAGATAGTGAGACTTGACACGACTCTTAAAGACATTACGAAGGCATGTAAAAGTTACGCATCACTTAGCCAAAGCACTATCTGTACCTTATCAATTACCAGCTTCGCCCCGCGGTTTTTCCGCTATGCAATAATCCTACTAATATTATAAACGCGAAAGTTTGTAAGAATGGATGGATGGATGTTTGTTACTCTTTCACGCCAGAACGGCTGAACAGATCCGGATGAAATATGGCAAACATAGATTTATAGTCTAGAATAGCACATAGGATACTTTTTAACAGCGGGTGAAACCGCGGGGCGCAGATCGGTAATCATATTCTGGTTGAAGTGAAATCCATTCAAGCTGTTCGGAGTTACGAGGTAAAAAGCACAAGCTAAGGGTGCTTCTAGACAGGCCATATTTTCACTGCTAAGTATACTGACCCGACAATACACAATACTGGCAATATTGCCGACTGTAGCCCGGCCATCATTAGCCATGCTAGAAATGTATGAGTACATTTATGAAAATGTATAAGGCTACACTAAAAAAATCTGCAAAATTGCCCGGCTAGTATTGCAGTGACAATATGGTCCTTTTTTGCACACAGTTTGCACATTTATAATAGTTATGTGTTATTCTGTTTGTAGAGATTTCACAGTGATATTGAGACAAGAGCATGGGTTCCCGGCCTCCTTAACTTCAAGGGAGGCCAGCAAGAAATGGGCGAACACCTATTCTGTAAGTAAATCATAATCTAATATGTATGTATTTGAAACACTAACCGCCACATCAGAATCGTTAATTATAACTAAAACTGGAAAATCTTAACATCTCTGAGTGAGGCGGTATAATTTACGCGTGATATAGCGTGATAGCGTGTGCTATCAAGCAAATGGCTTGCTTGTTGCTCTAAGATGATCAATATTACAGTAACACAGTTTTTTAGTTTCAATGTACATTTTATATAAGCTGTGTACGGTCATAATAGGTTCAAATTTTATGCATTTAATTTAAGTTGGTACCTACATGTGTCATAGCCTATAATCTGTTACCGAACCAATTAAAATAAAATAATAATAATAAACACACAAATTAGTTTTTCTTCGAAACTCACACTATGGCCTCGGTCAAGGATACGCAGGACGTAGCGCGGAATAAGCGCGTGAACAAACTTCTACCTGAACACTCTCATACAGTAACGGATCCAGGATTTTGGTTTGGGGGAACTTGACTTAGCTGAAGGTAACCTGTATCAAAAAGTTCAAAAAGTTGGTGGAACGCACTTCCTGCCTCGGTGTTCCCCTGCAACAGATACAACCTGGGTCTCTTCAAGACAAGAGTGAGACGGCACCTCACGGGCAAGCCTGCTCCATCTTAGACCACATTGTCACTTTCCATCAGGTGTGGTCAAACGTAGGCCCATTCAATCAAAAAAAAAAGGTAGATTGACACAAAATAACCAAAAAAAGGCATTTTCGACTATTGTAGTGCGAATTTATTTTGGGGCTTGAGCCGCTTAGTCCCCATCCTGGATTTGATAGTGCTCTGATACATTAGCATATGTATGTCATAAGATCGATTTGCCCACGTCGTGCAACGCCCTGCTTTTACATAAACGAGACCTAAAAAATTAGTGAAAAGACTACCAAAACTTCAGGCTTTCAATGTTATTGAGATTTCTTTAATTCACCAGGAATACCAAAAAGCAAAAGCCACGAGCAACAAATCGTGGTTGTACTATGGTCTGTTTGAGCTGTACTTAGGTGAAGGATCTTTAACCATGAACCCATTACTTGAATGTAAGTGCCTCTCTGTACTCCTATTATTGTATTCTATGACTGCCTCAGTGGCTCAGTTGGTAGTGAACCTGCCTTCTGAGCTTGGGGACGTGGGTTCGATTCCTACTTTGGGCAAACATTTATGTGATGAATATTTGTATTTGTTCTATGACTGGGTGTTTTTATCTATTTAGGTATGTATTTAGAAATAAGTACAAAATATATATATTTATTAATTATTACTAGCTGTTACCCGCGACTTCGTTCGCGTTATTCAGAAAATAGTATTCAAAAACCTTTCCTCGTAAAATACCACACTTTATTAAATTTCATCAAGATCCGTTTAGCCGTGAAAAGATTACAAACAGACAGAGTTATTTTCGATTTTATAATAAATTGAATAAGGAATAGCGTAATCTTATATCTTTAAATGAGCAATTCTTGTATATATATATAGTCAATGTGGGGAAGTCCGGCATACTTTTCTAATATCTAAATTTGATTGACCTCAATGAATCGAAATATGCATTCTATTAAAACATGTGTGGCCGGATATGGTGAAAAATATATTTATTTACGTTCTAAAGTTACAGAAATCGAATTAACTATAATAATATTTTGGATACAAGTATTTTGTTAAAACGCCGCGTGTAGACGGACTTTCCTTGCTGTTGGAGGCAAGTCCATCTAGTAGCAATAAAACCACAATTGTTTAGATAATGACGTATGAAAACAGTTTCAGACAATAATGTAATAATGGCTTTGAAACTATGTGCCTTACGTGTTTATCCACAAGGCTTAATTTCAAAGATATTTTAGTTTATTTTATTTGAAGGAAAGTCCGGCATATCTTTGCTGACAGAGGTTCTCAACATTAATGTTAAGAAAAAAAAAGTGAACTTTTTAACAGTAAAAAACAAATTATTAATTAAAAATCTTTTATTACGTACAGCTTATATGACGCTTTGTTCGTTTTTCTTGTATAATTGCTTACCATGATTGCAAGCTAACCAATTTATTATTTACGACCATTATGCCGTCGACGAGTGCACATATTGCTTAATTTAATAAACCCGGAAACAGCCTTGAAACAGCCTCTGAAAAAAAAAAGTCGTGGTTAGTTTTATGTTTTCCAGTATCTATTTACAGTGTAGGCGTAGATGTACCTACAGTTAAGTTATAGTAAGAATTAATGAGTAGTAGTCCCACCTTTATTCGTCTGAGCAACGGTACTTTAAACTGTAGGGTACCTAACTACCTACCTGTTTGACATAATTACCTAAGATTAGAAAGATTAATACATCCCCAACGCCATTCCTATATACATATATTCCCTTTACCGGTTTATGGTAACGAAATTATATTAGTCCTCAGTGGCCCATCACTGGGTACATTTACTACGTAGAACCTAGCAAAAAGTAGTAAAATAATGGATTAAATAGGCACTGTTCAAAAGTTTGACTATGTCTGGCATTGATGTAAGACCGGCATATGACGGACTTTCCTTCGCCATGATGGACGGACTTCCCAACTACTATTTTTTGAGGTTAGAAATTTGCAGCAGGTATAATTATGAAACTCAAGCGATATAAACGAATTCAACACCAAATATATATTTATAGATCTATAAATAACTTACATAATCACAGCAACAGCCAAAACTTCTTCAGTTTTCCACTTTTTTTAAATTTTATTTTATGGACGCTACACTCCACCACCGAGAACAAAATGCGATAAAAAATGGCGGTCAAATTTGTACCAAAACAATGATCTTAGCGACATCTATGTATTTTATTTTGAATTATTACCTTAGCACTGTTTTGCCGACTAAGCCATAAACTGCGAAGTTATCCAAACACGGAAGTTATTGCCGCTAGACGGTCTTACCTCGTAGACGGACTTCCCCACATTGACCTTATATATATATAATTGGAATCTCGGAATCGGCTCCAACGATTTTCATAAAATTTAGTATATAGGAGGTTTCGGGGGCGATAAATCGATCTAGCTAGGAATAATTTTTAGAAAATGTCATTTTATTCGTGTTTTATCGATAATCAACTTAAACATAAACTTGGAAGAAAAATAACAAAAAGGAGGCGTTTGAGTAGTCTCAACTGAAAAATATTATTCATATTTCATCATTTTATTAGTAATTCGTACTTACATATAATTTCCAAAAAACACAATTAAAAAAAAAAAAAAATACCGAGCAAAGCTCGGTCATCCAGGTACTAATAATAATATAATAAGCTAAAGAGCTAAAAATATACTTGTCTTTATTATTGCCGCGCATTAGACAAGGACATCAATACTTTCAGCTAGTTTAGATTAATAAATTTAGCGATCTGAGCATATTTCCCCTATTTAATATTAGTATAGATTTTATTCAGACAGTAAATCGCCTCCAACACTAATTATTTTATGGGAAAACCATGTTATATAATAATGATTATGGTTGTACAAAATAACCTAACGGTCATTGTGGTAAACTGAATTCCCAAAACCTATTTCCCTAATCATTCGGTATTTACCGTTTTTATCTACTAAGGAATGTTTTACCTACATAAACAATACAATATAATTATAATTGAATTGAAAAACGACTTACTAGGTATTATTCTGTAATACTATTCTTTATGCCAATCACACTAATATTATAAAGGCGAAAGTCAGTCAGGGGCGATGGCAGCCTAGTTGGGAGAAGGCCCGCCTCTCAAACCAGAGGGAGCGGGTTCGAACCCAGCCGACGCGACGGCACGCACCAAATTGTTCATTGTGTGAGCATATGTGCGTATAGTATGTCATCTGCTACATGACTGGAGCCCGGTGAATGGCGACAGGGTCGCCCCCTGTCACATTAGGGACTCCAGCCAGCCAGCCCCCTCGGGGGAAAGGCTTGACGATACTCGTATGTTAAGTCTTCACACTCAAATGGATGGACGGATTTTAATGAAATTTCGTAGTACTCATAGGCTACTTTTTGACCGCAAGTAAAACCGCGGGGTACAGGTAGTTTTAAATATATGCATCGATTACAATGCAGTTCATTTAATATGTATTTTTCATCAGGGCAAGAGGCATGGGTGCTTAATTTGATACAAATACGCACGGACCTTGAAGACTACTTTGAACTAAACTGTAAACTGGAACCGAGTAGATGTTGGAGGTAACTTAGATAAACTTACACTACCTGACCTGACCTAGCAGACTTTCTAACTATACAGGGTTATCAGGAAAGTCTACTAAGCCGAAAGGTCACTGTACTCATCATTATGAATAACTTTGACTATGGGGCCAACTTAGAAATGGAGAAAAAAAACAGTTATTCCATGTAAAAAGTTCATATTGATCGTCGTCAAAATGTATAGGACAGCTTTTTGTACTCGCTCGATTTCACTTGATTTTAGTAAAAGAACAAGGACTCCGTTTTTTCTCAGTACCTACATCCTTTCCTGATACCTCTGTATAGTTAACATTCGTAAAGCTGATATTGCGTAGAGATGTGTAGTTTTTTATGGTATAAGATTCAATTCACTCGTTCTTGTTACGCCAAATGCGATGATAGCCTAGTCGGAGAAGACTCTATAGCCGGGTCCATTGGACTATGTACTCATATTTTTTTTAACATCTTGTACTGTATGGTTGCAAATAAAATATCTTGAATCTTGACTCGCCTCTCAAGCCAGAGGGAGCTGGTTCGATCCCAGCCGAAGGCACGCACCAATTTGTTCATTGTGTAAACATAATGTGCCGTATCTAATATCATCTGCTACACCATTGGAGCCCGGTGTGTTGCGACAGGCTCGCCCCCCTGTCACATTAGGGACTAAATATTGTCCGGCGAAGTGTGGGTGCTATACACCTCTGCCAGCCCCTTCGGGGGAAAGGCGTGACGATGTTTGTCGTCTGGTTGTACCTACGTAGGCGTTAATCTCCTTTATTATCTGTACAGGGAAGTCGAAAAACGGCTGAGAAAGATCGGGATACCGTTAGACCACAGCCTACTAGACTTGCCACATATCTGGTCATATCTGATCAGAACTTATAAGGTAAGCACACTTACCTATTTACTCTAATTAACAAAATGTAAACCCTATTTTCATATGTGTAAGATATGAAATTCTTTGCAGTGGAAAAGAAAATTTGCAAATCAAGGCGTTCTGAAAGAGCAATGGCCGTACTTCGACCTGATGACGAAGTATATAGAGCTTAGTGCGAAGTCGGCTAAAAGAAGAGTGCAGAAAAAGACAAAGGAAGAAACGATAGACTACGACGATACTGGGAACGATGACTATGAGGATGATATGAAGCTATTTGACCTGAAACAGAAGATGGAGTTAGATTTGAAACCAAACTACGAGTTGGGAGCGAAACAGTGCAGGGCATGCGCGGAGGTCGGTCATTGCGTCGATATATTCGAACACAAGGACGATGATGGCTTGGATGCGGCTTCCAAGTTGCTTATCATCTGCGGCATAGAGGTCAGTATAGCTAGTCTAAGGTTTTGTAAAAATTGGTAGTGGTATACTCCTCAGTGTATCATCATTTCGATAGACTTTCAAACGATTAACTACCTTATGATAAAACTCATTGGATACATTTTAGGTGGAGAAGACGGAGAACCTGCCTTCCCAAATGTGCTACAACTGCCTTCAAGAGCTAGAAAACGCGTACAAGTTTCGACGAAAATGTCAAACGGTGCAAGAACAGTTTCGGGGCTACTCGAAAAACATCAAATTAGAAATCCTAGAGAGAAACGATCATATCAGCGATCCCGCCTTAGTGAATGACGACGACGATATGATCCACTGTGATATGGACGACACGGGCAAAGCGGAAGTCGAAATAAACTTCGAGCCTATTTCCGACAAAATTTCCATTAAACCCCAAACAAAGAAGGAGATCGTAAAAAAGAAGTACAACAAGCGCAAATATGTGTACTGGAAAGTGTGCGAAATCTGCGGAGTGCACACGAGAAACTTGAAAGGCCATGTGGACGCGCACAATGAAGCTAGACCTTACTCTTGTGAAATATGTGGCAAGAGTTTTAAGTTTAAAACTGGCCTGACCATACACAAAGCTGTCCATGACCCGGTGCCGAAGATTACTTGTGAGGTGTGTGGGAAAAAGTTTCATGTGATGGCTCATTACAGAAGACATAATAATTACCACGCTAATGAGAGGAAGTTTGCCTGCGACACGTGCGACAAACGGTTCAACTCTCCGGAGATCTTGAGGGTTCACAAGAGAATACACACGGACGAGCGACCGTTCGATTGCTCCGAATGTGGTAAAACATTCCGAACAGCTGGCTGCGTTTCACGGCACAAGCGGATCGTTCATAGAATAGTAAGAAAAAAAGTTCAATAAATATTTTGTAAATAATCATTGAATTGTTTTCTTTGTTATTTCACCCGTTTTTAAAGTTCACTCTGTCTTTCTGGACATTCGTGATGAACCGTAGAGAATCGGCGCAAGCGCATACTGCTTGCTCTGTAGCGGCGGCGTTTTGTTTCTGAGGTTCCACATTAATAATGTGACGTCATCGCCCTCCGCCTGCCTCGCGTCATCACCACAGATGAGGTCGAATGTAGTTGCGTCGGTACAGCGTACGCAACTGCGACCGCCAGCCAGCCCCAGAAGCGATCAACAATCAAACAAGGGGTTTCCAGGACATTGTCAGAAACCCCTCGATGTGCGGACCACTCTCGTAAGGCGCAACCTGACAAGGACGGGTATCTTAAAGTGGAGAGTAAGAAGAAAAAAAAGATACCGGCCAGTCAGAACAAGTGTGGTACCGCACCGACAGGTGGCAACCACCTGCAGCATGCCGCTATACCGTCGACGCTGCCATACGTGTCTCGTCTTCACCACACCACGACAGTCGCGGACCTGGTGGAGTACATGAAGACGAAGACAAAGTTTTCTCTGCGGGTCGAGCAGCTGGAGTCACGCAATAAGATGAACTTCAAGTCATTTGTTGTGCGAGTACCATCTCACCATCTGGCGACCTTCATGAAAGAGGAGTTTTGGCCGACGGGTGTCTTATTTCGTCAATTCCGTGGTCGGCTACGTCGAGTCGCGCCAATACTGCAAAACACGTCTGCTAGTGTACGTGTCATTTAAGTTTTTATTTTATTTGGATATGTATGTTAGTCTGTTAGGTATTTATTTGCTATGGGCCTCTCTAACTTGCATTGTATGCAAGTTATATTGCCTGAAATAAATGAGTTATTATTATATTATTATTAAATACTCTGTTAAAGTACTAGTTAAAAATTCAATAAATAGGCAATTAAACTGATGAACTCACAGTTCGCGACTGATCGTGTCCACGGAAGCACGTATCCGATCGGAACCACGATTGCACGCGCCGCGCCGATCAGTGCATCGAAAACGTTTTAAAGTTGGAATCACCATGGCTGTTCTTCCATTAGGGAGTTATTTTTATTTCTTTACTTTTCTTGAATAAGAGTTATTGTTATGAAATTACCTTAAAAACTTCATTTGATCGTAACTTGCCTATTTAATTTACTTACCTATTTGCATTATTTTATTAAAAGATAAATAAGTAGTAGATGTAGTAGTAGTAAGTAGGTACCTAGTGACGATGAAGTACCGATACCGAAACGTCTTAAAATTTAGCAGCTGTGTTTAGTGTTTTTGGTTCAAATTTTAAATTAAAAGTTTTTGTCAGTACAAACGAAATTGGATTTACATAGATTGACATTAAAACACTAATATTCGAATTAAAAACTATACCTACTCATAATACGTTTAGTTGGTTTATGAATAGGGAAAAAAATATTTAAAAACAATTACACAGGAATAAGCAGATAGAGGAAATTTTGGTACTCGTCGTCATATTTTTTTTTAATCTTACGTAATTTTATCAAATTTTTTTATTGTTTTAGGTAATCTATTTTATTCATTTTTAATCTTTGAATTCTTGACTATAAATTAATTTTATTTTGACCTACATCTTATCAAATTATTTAGGAAGGAACTAGCCACCAAGATACGGGATATCACCCAGTTTGTTTGCCTAGGGCACTTAATATATAATAAAACGTACTTACTGATTAGAATCAATTAATAAAAGCACTCTTGTCCGTCTAAACAAGTACCTTAGTTCGTAGCATGATTTGTTGATGATATTCAGGGAGTGTGGTGGTTTGCCGGCGTGCTATTGCTGTGGAGTGCATGGGCTCCGCAACCCGCCACAGCGGACAAATGTGAAAAGTTGGAAGTGTAAGTTCTTAGGGCGCTCCTAGACACCATATTTTGACTACAATACTGACCCAGCAATCCTGGCAATATTACTGTTGACTAATACTACGGGTGGTTACCATTTGAGGGGAAAAAAGGGCCACGTAGTATGGGTACGTTCGCTAACAAGGATCATAATAACTTTATCATTATAATAATAAGGTTAATAATAGGAGGTTCCTCACGCTGCAGCCCTAACCACCAGTAGCTTGGACCGCGCCCCGCTGCCGGCGGCACCCTAGTTTTTAAGTTTTTAATAGTATTTGTTTTTATGTCCATTGTAAAAAACTTAAAAAATAAGAAGTGAAATAAATATCTTGGATAATAATAAGAATTAATTCGGGACACTTCCACACACGGTCGCCTGACCCCAAACTAAGCAAAGCTTGTACTATGGCTACCAGAGACTGATATACAAATTTAGATATTTTTAAATACATAGGTATATAAATACATATTAACACCCAGACATAGAATAAACACAAATGTTCATCACATAAACATTTGCCCTAGGTGGGAATCAAACCCACGACCCCAAACTCAGAAGGCAGGTTCACTACCAACTGAGCCACCTCAGTGGCTCAGTTAGCAGTGAACCTGCTTTCGTAAAGTTTACTCTTCCGTCGTACTTTTCGTTTACTCTAAATCTTAGTATTAGTAGAAAAAAATTGATTTAAACCCTTTGTTCCACTTATCCAACTTTTTTCCAGATTAGTGAGAGTGGTTATGGCCAAAATAGACCTAACCATGCAGCAATCGGCAAAAAAACTCTTGGAACACGACGTCAGCTCGAGCCATCACTGGGGTGAACTGAAGAGATTAGTGACAGCCCTTGACAGAAACAACAGTGACCTGGAGCCGGTGAAAGATCTTGTCACAAGGATGGACAATCTGGAGACCAGACTTTCACATGTAATTTACACAATGCATCTCTAAACGATGGGCATATTCTAGGATATCATATGATAAACTTTTTTTGGCGCCATCCCTAAATTCGAGGAAAAAAAATAGCTACTCCATACATGTTTCTTAGTCGTGCACTCTTGGCAGAGTGGTCGTGGTTGTGCAAATGGTACAAGGCTCCTCGCTGTCTTCTTCCCTTCCCAGGGCTGCCGCTCTTCTCGCAATTCCTCTCCATATCCGGCGGTTGGCTGCATTGCGAGCACAGTGCACCATGGTGGTGTGCGTGGCCTTTTTAATGAAGTCGGTCCAACGAGTTGGTGACTGACCAGGGCTTCGCTTGCCTTTTCCATACATTATGTCGATTTTACTTCAGGGTTGACCCCATAGTAAAAGTATATCCGTTGTTTAGAGATACATACATCCTAAACAAGGTGCTTGTTTTGGGTGTAGAATTATACTTAAAGGTATGCTGCCCGTCAAAGTGAAAACTTTTAGAACATAATTTTACAAAAATCTAAAGAAAAGTTTCGAGTCTTCACACGAAATAACTAATTACCTGCGTGATAAATTTTGTATGAAACCTGTTATTTTTTTTTTTTAATTTGCAAACTTGTTTTCTGAAACTTGTTTACTTTGACGGGCAACTAGAACTAGAACAACACAGCCTTAAGTATTATTAAACCAGCACCTTCTATAAATAAGCAATATTGGCTGGGGATTTTGATACAGTATACAGCATGTTACAAAACCCTGTTGTATAATTGAAGGGCATGTGCACACACAAGTGCTCATGCAATAATACCAAAAAAAATGCACGTCAAAAATAGCAAGAGTTATAACCGGTTCAAGAACGCAAGAAAAAAAAATTACAATAATGTTAACAAATCTGGATCATAATTATGTTGTCGGCTTTTATTCTAAAAAAGTAGCGGCAAGGCGAGAATAATTTATGAATAAAACTGACGCGATTAGTAGCTGCATACACGCTTATAGGAAGGCGGTGCGCGATGTATGTTTAAATATTTAATTTAAACTAGCATATTTGCATCTTTCAGTCGATACTTGATAAACACCTCGCGAATATGACAGGATTTTTGTAACACCCTGTATACAGTAGAGTACAGTGATTATAGAACACACATAAAGAGGGCCGCGACGCTCTAAAATTTCCATACAAACGTGATTCTCAAATTTCTTGAAAACATTTGTCAGATTATGATGAAATTTAGCATGTACAATTAAACTAACAATATCTCCGCCCCTATGTTCTTGGTTTTTTTTAAAAACGTTCCCAAGCTAAAATAGAGCTATAAAAAAATTCCGCATTTGTAAGGGGTAATTTTTGACTGATTTATTCAATAGATAGACAAAGCAAATCAAAAATTCCTTAGGGATCCCTCCTACATAGGGAGGTTGTCTACATCATTAGCTTTTAAATAAATCCATAATACAAGGATATAATACATTCTTAGTTATTTAAGAATGATAAGAGAAGTGCAAAAGAAAAAAAAAATTAGGTAACTATAAAGGCTCGTCAGTATCTTTACTTGCTCTTTTCGCTCGTCATCTTCTTCTGGACGATATGGTTATGGAAAACCTTACGCCAATGCGAAGCTAGTCTAAAGTGGTCGCCGGACTCTTAAACATCATAGAGCACATCATTATTACAGATCATTAGACAGTTGATTGAATCAGGCGTTACTTTGCGGAAGTTCATTTAAAATTTGTTACTTGAACTAATATCTAGTGTATTCCCGCTTTAACGTCGCATTAAGTACATCAAGGAATATGATTTTTTAATTCTATTTTTAATTTTGAAAAACTTTTATTCAAATTGATGAAGCTTTATATATCAAATTGTACAAAGTTTTTTAGTAGATTAGATTTCATTAATTTAGGTCTGGTAAATTCGTTAGTTGAAATATCAAATTGTAAAACGTTTAAATTAAATTAAATAATGAATTTGAAAAAAAAAATCAAAATTCAAAATAGAATAAAAAATTCATATTCCTTCATGTACTTAATGCGACGTTAAAGGGGAAAAACACTAGTATTCGTTCAAGTAACAATTAGCTTTAAATGTTTCGTGCTATTGAGCGTTTTGCTACTAATAGCCCCTTTCAGAAGCTCGGGTTAACTTTTTAACTCGTAGCTAACTGTTAATCAAGAGATTAAACTGATAAATCATCTTGCGCCAGCAAGAGTTATAAGCTAACCTTGAGTTAACACAGTATTAGAGTCACTATTAAAACATTTTGACTCTATGTAAGCTAATTAACCCTGCGTTTATGAACTTTGTATCTTCTGCAAGTAGGCTTTACACTTTATGATCGGGGGATATAGATCCTATTTTATTTTTAAGTTTAAATATACCTAGTTAGATTACTTAGATTACCTAGTCTGGATACCCGCGCAATATTGTCGTTGTCGTGTTTTGAGGGAGAATTACCTTTTGACGAGTCCATTATAGGAGCATCCTTAATTCATTTTTTAGCTAAAATTGTTAAGGAACTGTTACTTAATGACAATAAAAAATATTCTATTCTAGGGTGGCATATTAATGTTCATATTAGCCGTGATGGCCGTGACTTTACTTCGTAGAATTAGCTCTTCGTGTAGCGTACTTTCTCCCTCTCTCGAAGCTTTCATCAATCTACTTAGGTATCTACTAATTTATTAATTAAACAAAACGGTTCAGAAAACATAGTAATTTCGTTCCTTTCGAACAGTAACGATTAATGTAACTTTTATTTTCAACTCCCGCCGCAAAAATGACGGGGTGTTATAAGTTTTACCTGGCTGTGTGTGTGTATGTGTGTGTGTTGTGTATGTGTGAGTGTGTGTGTGCTCTCGAACGGATGAACCGATTTCGATTTTGTTTTTTCTTGTTTGAAAGCTGAATTAGTCGGGAGTGTTCTTAGCATAGCGTGTTTGTCGAGGGTTTTTGACTTTTTTAATTTATTACAGGAAAAAGAAAGCGAATCCAAGATGCAGATGGAGACAAGAGAAGCGTTCGTAATCCTAAATGCATCTGTTCAGAAACTGACTTCTACCGTTGAGAGTTTGGTCAACAAAGATTCTAATGAAGCCAATAATACTAAGGACTATTTCTTAGAAAGGAGACTAAACATGACGGACTCTAAGATAGATGACGTTAAAAGCCAGATCAAGAATTTGTCGAACTGTAACGAGGTGAGCGACGTCATTTTAGAGTTCCGTGTAAAATATAAATAGTCCGTAGACAGACGCGGAAAGAGATTTGTTTTCTTACTATGTAGAGAACAGAAGAGATGGAGAAGTAAGATTATTATTATTATCCAGTGTAGATTCAATAGATACCTTCTTTATGCCTAGGAGAGTCTCCGCTCCGTATGCCAAAAAATGATAGACACGAATCCGCTCGATCGAAATCACACCGCAAAAGCAGAAGAACTGCTGAAGAAATATGAGCTGAAGTTAGTCGAGTACAGTGGAAGTTTTCCTAACATCAGCGACTTCGCATTGACTAACGATATCGTCGGAGGTAAGCTTATTTGCAATATACTGCTAGCTTTTTTACCCGCTGATTCCGTCATCTGACTTCCGCCACAGGTCATCGAGGCAGACATTCCATCGATATGTCGTCAGCTTTAATAAAGCCCGCACGAAGCGCTTTCAAAACTTCTTCCTAATCAGAACTGCCAAGGAGTGGGACGCACTTCCTGCCTCGGTGTTCCCCAGCAAAAGATACAACCTGGGTCTCTTCAAGACAAAAGTGAATAGGCACCTCATGGGCAAGCGTGCTCCATCTTAGACCGCATCGTCACTTTCCATCAGGTGTGTTGTGGTCAAACGTGGGTCCATTCAATCATAAAAAAAAATACCTTATGCTAGCGATTCCATTTTAATAGGCAAAGGTCTCCCATTGTAAAAAGTGGATAAAGGTACCGTCAATTATGTTCAGTAAAAAATTGCTGATGCCCAACATACATCCATATCGTGACGCTTTTCCCCCGAAGGGGCTAGCAGAACTATATAATGCCTACAATTCTCCAGACGATATTCAGTCTCCAATGCCCCATATTACTGCCCAACAATATGGGACATAATGAGCTAAGAATTAGTAGTCGCCTCAAACTGTGACCACGCCGATTTTGCTCATAATCGAACTTAAAAATTTGCATGTACCATTACCCTGCAAAATTTCATGAAGTTCGGATCAAACGTACTCAGTACGTAAAAGTTATCGTCGGACAAACAAATGCTGATTTGTCTTTGTTGTTCTGACACTTCGCTTTCACTCGGTCAAATAATAACACGTACATCTACATATTCTCACTAAACCAACATGTTCCAGAAATGAAACGTCAAGGCGTAGAGATAAGGAGGATGCAACATTTTCTACATGAGGCCGGGATTATGTGGGGGAAGCTCCCGAAGCTATCCCACTTCAAAGACCTGCAGGTCGGGATGAACCAGACCTTGGACGCGGTCATCATAGCTACGGAGAGCTTGAACTATAACAGTGAAGCAAGTAAGTTTACGGTTCGAACATTTTACCATCCACCCAGACCCCTCTTTCCCAGTGGGCACTTTGGGCAAGTGCCCAGGGCCCCGCGATCGATAGAGCCCTCAGATCATATACAAAGTCCCTAGTTCCTGTCAGATCACTAAACGATAACCAATATTTATTACCAAAAACTTATATAACTCGAAGAAATCGAACCTAAATTACTGACTACAATACCAACTTACTAGGTTTTACATGCGCGAAGCTATTCTACTCTCGTCCAAAAATTAGGCTTTCCGACTTCAGCATGCATGTTTATCTACCTTGTTTGTCTATTCTAACAAAACAGTGTTCTGTCAAAGTCATAGGGGCCTCATTATCCTAATATGACCAGGGCCTCCAATAGGTTAAAGACGGTCCTGCATCCACCCGGCATATCCACCCATGCAAGCAGTATATATGGATAGGAGATATTTATAAATAAAACCAAAACAAATAAGCCACAAAGGTTCTAAGCCCTTTCAGTTTATACAAACAGGATAAGAATCACACACGTCACACAGACTCAGACTCTTACGCTGCAGTAATGATCCTATTTTAAAGCGTTTTGTTCTAAATCAAACACATCGGCCAAAAAAATCTCTTGATACATATAGAGTTGCAACTTATTTTAAGCAAGTCGTCGTGACAATTACGACATGACTTGCTGTCACAAGTTTATTTAAGCAGCAGAATCTCTTTTCACCCCCAACTAGGCCTTTATTAAACATCCACACCCACAGAAAAAAAACTATTCTCCTATTAAGACAATATTTATTGGCCAAGAATAATAATGATTTATATATGGCCTAAACAATGAATTCTTGACATTAGCATATTATTGTTTTAAATTGACTGTCTTAAATTAAGACATGTATTTTTAATTCAAATCAATATTATTCTCAGATTAATAACTATGAATTCTAGATCTGAGGTAGCATGTATTTTTATTCCAAATTAATATTATTCTCAGATTAATAACTATGAATTCTAGATTTGAGTTAACATGTATTTTTGTTTCAAAATAATATTATTCTCAGATTAATAGCTATGAATTCTAGATTTGAGTTAACATGTATTTTTGTTTCAAATTAATATTATTCTCAGATTAATAACTATGAATTCTAGATTTGAGGTGTCATGTATTTTTATTTCAAAACAATATTATTCTCAGATTAATAACTATGAATTCTAGATATAAGCCGTCATGTATTTTGATTCCAAGTTAATATTATTCTCAGATTAATAACTATGAATTCTAGATTTGAGTTGAAACGTATTTTTATTTTAAAAATACCATGTCTTCTTACAAAAACAACTTTATTTCAATCGAAGAAGACCTATATTATTGAATTGAGATGATGTTTTAATAAATTATTCTTAAACTAAGGGTTTTTTGGTTTTCTTTTTGAGAATATAATTTCTTGTATCAAAGTAAGCTTGTGTTTTAGTGATAGAATCAAATTCTCATTATAAAACGTACTATTCTTAGGCGCACCGCAGACGACGACGTGGACCAGGCCAGGCCGGTCAATTTCACCGCGATCGATAGAACAAAGGGTATACTGCCAACCCACACGTGGTCAAAAAGACCGTGGCTGGTCGCGCCGCCAGTGCCCGCGTCACCGTGTGGGTTGGCAGTATACCCTTTGTTCTATCGATCGCGGTGAAATTGACCGGCCTGGCCTGGTCCACGCCGTCATCTGTGGTGCACCTGAATGGCAGAAAATGTTTTAGAGCATGTTATATAGATACAGAAACAATTACTGACATTAGCATTTTTTAAGATACAAAACATGTTATGCAATTAATAAATTCACTGAAATACAAGAAATTAATCTCTATTGATCAGGTAAAACAAACAAAAAATATATTAATAAGTAATGTATTTATCAAAGAAAAACATACAAAATTATTAGACACAAAGTTAAAAACCTACTAGCCGAGCTAAATTGCCGAGTTTTGTTTCTACTCTCTTAAAATAATAGAAATAAATGTCTTGGCATGGTCTTACTCACTCGATACACCATTTTATGAGATTTAAAATAATTGAACATACTTTTGATAAATCTGCCAACTTAATTTACTAGAAAACAATATTACATATATCCAGAAGTATTTTCATGTTTTTGTTTTAGTTGTTGGTTTCGTAGTACTTCAAAATTGATTTTCCACATGGAGATGTCGTGAGCAGTGTTTTCAGGTCAGTCAAACTCTGGTAAGCTAGGTGTGTTCGGAAACAGATTTTTCTATATGGTCTACGTCCGCACATATATCCGATATGTCAGCTGTGGTAATGGTGATATTCTCGGTCTGAAAAATAAATAAAAATTTTATCTTTGTGTTTTTAGTACATGAGTATAGGTGTGCCCCAATTTATCGGTACAGTGAAGTAAGCGAGCCACTTCCTCTACTCAGTTTCTTAAAATATTTCAGAATTTTTAATAAATAGGTATTACTCAGTTTTACTCCGAGTACAGAAAATTGATTAGTGCATTTTAATTTATTGATAGCTTACACTACTACAGGGGTGGGGTGGGTTCGACCCGCACTTTCATAGGAAATGGTAATTTCTCCGGGATAAAAGCAGTCATGTCCTTTTCTGTACCCCGGACACCGTGTATGCAAAATGCAGAAGTTCAATCGAATCTGACTGTACATACCGTCATCAACGATGTCAAGTATTCTTCGATTTTGTTCTCTAATTTGATACGTGTTCCTATAGTCGAACACAACTCTTCCAGAAGATCTCCTTTAACTTCTTGGTCGAGAGTTATACAATTAACTGAAATGAAGAATCACAAGTTTTAATCCAACAATAAAATTATCTTCATAGCAAGGTTAAAACATCTGTCTCTCGGGTTAAGACTACAGTTACTTACTTACCACTAAATTGTTCAATGATGTCCGGGGGAATATTCAAACTGGTGAGCAATTCTTCCATTTTCTCCGTTATAGGGATCTTAATTACTGTATTAATGTAGTAATCCCTTGTTTTTTTACCTAACGTAACTTAGATTAAGTAGGTAGCTACATATATCTTGGTCACTAAATAACTACGAACACTCACTATCGAAAGATGATAAAGAACTACGTAGGACCCAATCACTTTCATCCAAATTAAAATACAGTCAAAGAACCTCTTATTAATCACTTGTATTGTAAAATAATAACTAGCGCGCACACACGATGTTAACCTGTTAGATGTAATGGCAGCCTGGGCGGCGGCCACCGAGCGAACTTCATTCGCAGTGTTGCCAATACTGATTCCGCAAAGAGCGCTAAAAAGTCGCCGGAACCATGGTAAAAAAACCTACTTAAATTTTTTGGGTTACAAGGAACCCGTTAAATTTGTTCTGCCCGTCCGTCCGTCTCAACTTATTAAAATTTGTATTTTTGAACCTTAATTTTGAAAATGACTTAGAATTCCTTGAAATTACTTAGAGTTACTTGAAAATTACTAGACTAGGTGCTCTAACCACTGATCACGGATGTTAAGCAACGGACGACACGGTCAATCTTCGTATAGATGACCGCGGGTAGCATTCGCAACTGAGCATAACAACAATCGTCAAGCTGTGTCAGAGGCCCTTGGGTTGGGTGGCAAGAAACATAACCAAACCTAGCTACTCGGTCTATACTAACCTGTGTGCATATATGGCATACTAGCTGCGCCCCGCGGTTTTACCTGCGGTCACACATTTGAATAACAATATTATTACCCTCCACTGCCATAGATAGGTCACATTTCCAGTCAGCTTTTAGCGTTCCGTACCTCAAAAGGAAAAAAACGGAAGCCTTATAGGATCACTTCGTTGTTCGTCTGTCTGTCTGTCTGTCAAGACCCTTTTTCTCAAGAACGCGTGAAGGTATGGAGCTGAAATTTATATGACATACTCAAGTCCATGGTCTCCATGTCAACCCAATCAAAAGATACAGCTGTTTTTGCTGCTAATTTTGGCATTTTCAAAGGAAAATGCGCAACTCAAAAACCTACAGGGTACTTCCCGTTGACCTAGAATCATGAAACTTGGCATGAAGCAAGGTCTTATAACACAACCAAATGAAAAATTCCGAAAATTGCGAATTTATAAATATTTGACGAAAAAAAAACCAATACAAAGTTAGTTTGTAGTTCGATCGTATTGAAGACCATACATATCAACTACAAATTAAAATTGTTTTCTGAACTAACTAACTTTTACTGATTTTAATATTTCTTGTTGACTATAATTATTATTAGTAGGTATGTACGGAACCCTTGGTGCGCGAGTCGGACTCGCACTTGTTTTAGTTTCTAGTAGGTTTACACTTAGATAAATTTAGTAGATTAAATTCAGGTATTATCATATTCATCTCATCATCATCATATCATATTACACTTGGCTAAATTTAGTAGATTAAATTCAGAAGCAAATTTAGAAGCAAGTTCAAAATTCAAAAGTTTCTAAATGATTCAGTCAATCAGAAACCACCCTTGCTTCTGAATTTAGTATCCTAACGATATCCTAACTTACTAAATGCTATTACACCATTGTAAACAGTGACGTTACCAAGTGTTTGAAATATCCTATGGTTCGAATAAATAAATTGAATTGAATTGAATAGAACACTTCACTGAATTCAGTAGCATTAATATTTTAGAAGTAGTTTCTATGGCGGTCCGTACCTACACGTTCAATCTCGATGCGTTTGGCCGCCTATGCGTTTATGTGAAACTGCCAAATATTGGTGTAATTTTATAATGTGGCAATATCAAGTGTATGAGCCAAGAATAATTTTCTTGAATTTAAAAACCATTATTTTTGAATATGTTTATATACCTACTTAGTTCAATCAAATTAATAAATGCTAAATACATCAGTAGGTACAAAGACTAACCCTTGTCTCACATGGCACGAACCATTTAACTTTCTGGTAGGTATACGATATACAATATATTATGTGTTTCCAGCTTTTAACAATTAAATAACATGATTAGGTATTATAAATAAGTATACTTAGCAAAATGCAATTAATTTCGCGTACGGGATCCATTTCTATTATTGTTCGTTGACCGTTTATTACTATACTTACCTAGATCCTACTTCCTACTTCCTACTAATATTATAAACGCGAAAGTTTGTGAGAATGGATGGATGGATGGATGTTTGTTACTCTTTCACGCCAGAACAGCTGAACAGATCTGGATGAAATTTGGCATAGAGATAGCTTATAGTCTAGAATAGCACATAGGATATTTTTTAACCGCGGGTGAAACCGCGGGGCGCAGCTTGTAAGTAATAATTTATGAACTTTCATTACCTACTGAATAAAAGCAGCTAAGGTACCTATTTATCGCATTGTCACAGGCTTAAAATAACTACTTAGGGGCCGTTTATTTATTATTTATTAATCACGTGAGGCCAGAAAGAGGAAGAGGGGGTTTACACGTACATATTACGTGTATTTATTTTTTCGTCAAACGCGCGATTTCTAAACTGAAAAACGGCTTGTACCTACCTATACCTAGCTAGTGGGATTTTGACTAACTGTTGCCTGGCTACGAACGAAGTCCTCGCGCGCCTCGACTCGACCTACTAAAATACCTAACACGTGTCTTTTTTGCTCTTTAATCGTCACCACGTATCACCAAGAGGGGGTTAAAAATGGTAAAAAAAACATCTCGTATTATAGGCGTATGATAAGTTGTGAATAGGATTGAATTCGCATGTTTGCTATCACGGGGTGAATTTTCTGTACTTGTACTATTATTTATTCTGTGGCCTAGTCGGGTTAGCATTTGACCTTGCATTAATTCCCGTCAGTAATTTTACGAGTACAGTATTTTTTATTGCCGGAATCTTTAGTGGGCGTAACCCTAAGAGTGAGTTGCACCAACTAGGTAATTTTAACGAAACGATAACCAAAGAGTAACTGGCCGTAATGGGTTCCATCATTTTAGCAATGGTTAAAATGACGTCACAAATAACGATAACAATAACCGTCCAATTTCGGGCGGTTAGTTGTTAAGTCATATGTCACCTTGTCTGTTATTTTATTTTTTGTCAAGGAATGGTTTTTGCTCAATATCTCAGTCATTTTCAACTTTGCAACAATAACACTAAGAACCTAAGTGGTTGTAAATTAGATTATCTACAACTTTAGAGCCAATAGTTTTTTGATATTTTTTTAATTAATCGTGAAGAATGGTAAAGTACTTTTAAAAAATGTTTTTGAATGGAAAGTGTAATCCTATCTTTGGTTAGTGTTAATACCTACTCAATTTCGAAACTGAATGTGTTTCAGTTTCGAAATTGAGTAGGTATCTCAAAATACTCTACCGAAGAATAATCTTCTAAATAGAAGATAATCTTTGTGCTTCCTTACAAAGAAACTATAATTCTTGGTAAAAATATCTTCATATAAATTATTTCTAGCATAAAGAATAATGTTGTCTTCAACGAACACTAAATAGTTGGATTTAAACCAAGTATCTAATATTTTTGAATGAAAAAAACCTGCTCTTGATTGGAAAATTCAATCTTTTCTTTGGTCAACACATTCACTGTTTCGAAATTGAGTGTCTCAAAGATCTCTACCGAAGAATAATTTTCTCAATAGAAGATAATCTATATGCTTCCTAACCGAGAAACTATAATTCTTGGTATAAATATCTCCTTAGAAATTATTTCTAGCATAAAGAATAATGTTGTCTTCAACGAACACTAAATAATTTGATTTAAATCAAGTGTCTAATATTTTTGAATGAAAAAAAACTGCTCTTGATTGGAAAATTCAATCTTTTCTTTGGTTAAAACATTCATAGTTCTTGAATTAATACCACAAAGTATTGAATCAAGTATGTTATTCTTAGTTTTAGTATCAATTATGAGAATAATTTATTTTTATTGTAAGACTTCTGCATTTCTTGGATTTATAATAATGTTTCAAATTAAGATAATATTGTCTCATATTTAAACAATATTTTTGAGAATAATCTTATTTTTGATCTAAGCAATTTTGTAGTGGCATTTTTTTCCGTGCCTGTGCCTGTTGGTAGATATAAAAATAGCAACAAGCAGCACTTGAAAAAACTTTTAAGATAAACGGTTTTAATCTTATTATGTTTTATTGTCACGGGAACTAAATGAGCAAAATTGAAGAGTGAGCAAAGTTGAAGAATTGGTCCAGTGAAGTTGTGGAAAAATCTGTCATAGACTTGAAGGAAGCACAAAATAAACAAACAAATATGCGAGTAAATGACCTAGTCGTGTTTCGGGATGTAGTCCGGTGTAACCGTTCCGAAGACGGGTCTGAGCAGTAGCGCACTTGTAGCGCCTCACTCAACTGCCGTCTTTGTACTTCTTCACTCTACAAAACTTCAAGGCTAGAGTGAATAAGTACCTTCTAGGTCGTCGTGCTCCATCTTAGACCACAACGTCGCTTAACATCAGGCGAGTTGGTGGTCAAACGCCGACCTATTCTACATAAAAAAAAAGCTAAATAAAACCGTTTAAAAATCATCACAATTCTTGATCTACAACTACAACTTGGGGTTCTTCAAAAGGGCTGTCAATAAAGTCCTTAAAGGTCGGCAACGTATCTGTAATGCCCCTCGTGTTACAGGTATCCATAGGCGATGGTGGTCGTTTACCATCAGGCGGACCGTTAGCTTGGTGACCACCTAAGGCATAAAATAAATATCTCTATTATATATTCCAGCCATGGTCAATCTAACAAGAGAGGTCTGTCAGTTATCAGCCCAACTGCTGGCAACCAACGAGAGCATCCAAGGCAGCGTAACGCAAAGCTCTCTGCTGGCTGATAGTGTGTTTGATGACATCTCAAACGGATTGTTAGCGCTGCGAGCTCAGGTAGGAAGGTTTTTTCGCCAGGAATTATGTACGGTACTAATATTTGTCTTTGGTTAGTACGCCTGCGAGATATATATACTACGTAGAAGATTTCATAATTTTGTTCCTGCTGAATATTTTAGAGGTTTGAACTTATACAGGGTTATCGGTATAGGGTGTAGTAAGCCAAAAGGGGGTTATTGTACTCATCATTATGAACAGCTTTTACTATGGATCCAACCCAAAATCTCTTAAAAAAACACCTGTTCCACGCAAAAAGTTCATTAATTATCGACAAAATGTAAAGAACAGCTGTATTTTTTTTCTCAATTTCAGAGTTGACCCCAAAGTAAAAATTGTTCACAATGATGAGTACAATGATCCTTTTTCGGCTTAGTACACCCTTTATACAGAACGCTTCATCATATTTCGGTTTTGTAAAGCATACTTTAAAAACCGAACTGAACCCAGTACCTCTTATTGCTACCGACGTCCCGCTTATTTTACATGTACTCACCATATTAAAGGCTCAATTTCACCCGCGTTCGGGGTGCGGGCGGGTGCCCGCAAGCCATAACGCCTGTATACGAGAGCCGTTTTCATTATTCGATGAGACCCGCATACGGCGTGCTAGAGATTTTCTGTTCTCACATCCCATTGGTCAAGGCCGCTTGCGAGCAATACCCACATGCTGGTATCCACCGTGGTATAGGATGACGAACTTTCATTACCCGTTAGCCCGCATGCGAAGAGGCCCCAAATGCGAGCAAACGACCGAGTTATCGACTAATGTAATCTTAATTAATCCTATCCTACTAATATTATAAACGCGAAAGTTTGTAAGAATGGATGGATGGATCAAGAGTAACAAACACCCACCCGGGTGTTTGTTACTCTTTCACGCCAGAACTGGATGAAATTTGGCACAGAGATAGATTATAGTCTAGAATAGCACATAGGATACTTTTTAACCGCGGGAGAAAACCGCGGGGCGCATCTAGTAATCGATATTTTTTAATGCTTCTTTATTTCCCAGATCCAATCCCTAACGAAAAACGAGATCTTGATCCGCGAAACCGCAGACAACGTGAAGACAACCAAGAAGAATGTCGAGTACGCCGCGAACAGAGTGCTGGCGCAGGTCAGCGCCTTCGTGTCGCAGCTGGGGACATCCCTCAACGACTCACTTGATCAGAAGTATGGACCATAGAGCTAAATATTTACCTCTAATTTTCGATTGAAACAGAAATGATAATGTTTAGTCCTAATATTTAGAATCTGCAGAACTAGCGCGGGCCGGAGACAAATGGAATTTCTACCGTTATTATCCGCGCTTAGATGTGACAAAATTAGAATACGGATACATTTGTCTCTTTCTCACAGGTCAAAATTGTGGATAGACAATTATTAGTCCACGGCTCATGCTGCTGCTGGTAAAATAGATACAACGCAGTATATAAACTGTTATTTAATACAAGTTAAAAACAATCGAGATAAAAACTGCCGGACTCCCACAGCGTAGATGTATGAACAACCAATTTTGAAATGAATATTATTGCAAAAAATAGTTGTGTAATAAATGCTTATAACCCGTATTGTAATGGACTATAGACCAATGAAATTTTCCCTGAATCCATGGGGCACGAACCATAGAGACAGTGTATGTAGTGTTTAGTTAGATAATACTTGTTAATTGAGCGCTATCTGTCGAAATTTCTACTGATATATTAAGGTGCTATAATATAACAAAATATACCGTCACGCCTTTTACCCGAAAGAAAGGAAAGGAACGTATATATTGGTATACTAATATTATAAAATGTCTATCTGTCTGTTTGTAGGCTTTAAAAGGCTAAATAGCTGAACGAATCATGATGCTATTTGAGAATTACTTACGGTGTATCACGAGGAAGATTTTTGGATATTATTTTCTGAATAAACGCGAACGCAGTCACGAGTAACAGCTAGTGTAAGATAACGCGTCCAATCTAGTTCACAATGGTGCGACATATACGACAGCTCGATTGAGTCTACCCTGTTTATTTACAATATTTTTTCCCATCGTGAACATTAGATCCGGCGCTATTTTTCAAATTTATGATCTCCTTTTTAACCATTGTCTTCAGACTGAAAAAGATCGAGACCTCTATAATGAGCAACCAGACGGCCTCGAACTCTGAACTTAACTTCAAGATAGGTGAAGAGATGTTACACCTGTGGCGAGAGATTGGCATTATGCACGACCAGCTGAAGGCCAGCCATGGCACAGTTACTGCGCTCAGCGTGAGTTATCTATCTACTGCCTCTCGAAGGCTTCATTTATAACTGGGAATCTATTAGCATCCTTTTAAGGGCATATTCTGTACGACAAAACAAACTTCTTTTGATTTTTGACTTTAAAAAAAATCGTATTATTTTTTTTCCATACAAAATTTTTTTTAAAAATTTTACCAGTCTAAACAAAGTGCGCTCACGCACTTTGTTTAAGGTATTTAAGATGTTTAAGATATTTGTTTCGCTTTTAAGATAGATTTTATAATCTATCTTAAACACAAAAAGTTGAAAAGCGTGAGCGCACTTTGAGGCGCGTGCCGACAAGTGTCGGCTGCTCGGATGCTATAAAGGGTTATGAAGTGTTAGAGAGAACCACAAAATCTTTTTTTTTAATTTGGGAAATTTGTTGAGTTTTGGGAAAAGCTGTAGATCAAATGTTGTTTGTTTTGATGGACAAAATATGCTTTTAAAATGATGCTCATTGATTACCAGCAACCCTGTATTGCTAGCGAGTAAAGGAGTATTTCATGATACAGTACATGCATAGTAAAATGCATGATCCAACAAAACAAGGTCTAGCATTATTTTTTTTACAACAGACTAGGCAGGCGTTTGACCACTGACTCGCCTGATGGGAAGCGTCGACGTGATCGGAGGTGTAATACGTATATGGTAAAATGAGCTTTACGTCAACTGTACAAAGAAAAACTACAGGTCACAATCGAAAGTCTCTACATAAATAAAAAAAAAGTCGCGAAGTCGCTTGGGGACATGCGGCCGATTTTGCACGTTACAAAATTGACTGATAAGTAGCTCAATCTTCTTAAAATTTTGCAGGCAAGTAGTTTATACAAATACGATTTTTTAATAATATGAGCAATATTGGACGGGAAGGTATGGAGATATACGAGGTCTCATTTCGCGGCAAACTACCAGCTAGCATTATCGGGTCGGGGGTATTTTTAATTTATTATAAAAATAAATTAAAAATACCTCGACATCGATTTTCATCAAACATAGCTAAGAACACTCCCGACTAATTCACTTTTCAAACAAAAACAATCAAAATAGTTTCGTTCAGGAGCTATGATGCCACAGACAGACACACACACACACACACAAACAGACACGTCAAACTTATAACACCCCGTCGTTTTTGCGTTAGGGGTTAAAAAAAGAATTGCATACCCATTTCCTCGTTTATTTATTTCATTGTTTGTCCACAGGAGCACACCAACAATTACGTCGATAGCAGTACGAAAACTATGATAGGCTTAAAGGACGACGTGAGTATATTGAACTTTAACTGTTCCACTTTAAGGCTGCGTTTCCACCAGAGTTGTACGAGAATACATTACTAGCCCGCCTAGTGCCTTACGCACCGCAGGTCTGCGTAAGGAATGACATGTGAAAAGCAACTCTATGGGATTGCATAAGGTCGATATTTTTTGTTTCCTCCAATACAAGGTCATTTTTGGGACATGCATAAGCTAAGCTGCACGGCATAAGCGAAGGTCGGTTTTTGGAAATTCGATATTCGCTGACCTCTGGCTATCGTGTCGCCCCACGGGATGAGCTAAACTTAATAGCTGGCCCTAACTGAAACCAAGTAGCACAAACAGAGAAAAATGGGTATCTTTGGGGGAGGCATTCACCCATTCTTTGTTTTTCAGTTTTTGCAGAATGATTATAACTAACATAGGATTAAGGTAAATATGTACAAAAACTAGATTCAAATCACTCAGGAAATAAAGGGCATTTCTAATTTTATTATTGTCAAGCAAGCAAGTTCGTATAGGCCCTGATGTCAGAGTTTCTAGGCCGCCCGATGGCCTCTGACATGGCTTGACGATTGTTGAAATAGAACATACAACCGGGGCCTACGTTTTAACGTGTCATCCGAGTCCAGGCAGCGCTCAGTTGTAAATGCCACCCGCGTCCACACATCCTAGGACTGACCGTGTCGTCCATTATTCTGTTTAAAAATGATCTTACTTCTGCAGGTGAGTCTAATATCGAGACGCACACTAGCGCTGAGCAATAACTTGAACGAGGCGCTCGTGCGGCTCAAACAAGCCACCGACGAGTTCGGCCGGATGACGGCCGGGCTCGAGACGCCATGAGCTGCCTGCTGACTGACGTCCACGCTGCCAGGGACAAAATTGGTAACCAATAACACTCATATTTAATTACTAGTGTCTCTGCATGGGCGTACCCATGTTGGGGTAATCCTGGTACCTAACTTGAAGCTCAAAATTTAGGGTTTTCAAGTTAAAAAACTTTTTTCTACACCTTGTAGCCACTAACGTTATCTAGACCTGTGCCAAATTTCAAGTTGCTAGTTTTTATAGTTTCTGAGATAATCGGTGCTGACATACAACCCTAAAAGAGTCAGGGTACATGACTGTGAGCTGAAGACCTCGCGGCCGTCGTCTGTCTAGCTGTACTCCTCTTCAGGTCGCATTTCTCAACCGATTCTTGTGCAATTATGTAAGCAAGTTGAGTCAAGAGCACAGATAAACCTAGTCATTGGTCAAGAGTCAGTCCTCAACTAAATTCAACAATTTTAGGGAAAGGTGTTGAAAGTGTTAATACACTACAAGGGACGACCGTTTTTTTCTCATAAAATTGTATTATATTTCAGATGCTGACGCCGTGGTGACAAAATTTCCAACGCTGAAATAATGAAAAAAAGGAAAATAATTTATATAAAGTGCTTAATTTATTTAATTAATAAAGTCAAATTAACTGTAAAGTTTTATAAGTGAAGAATAAAACTCGATTGATAAGAACTTTGGCGTTTTATTTTTTACATGTGGCTTTTTAAAAAGTAATTCGTGAAATGAAAAAGTTCGTAATCTTGTATTTAGTTATACTTGTGTCACAGTCACAGAATTCTCGCATCCTATAATCCTCAAATATGGAGTACTTGCATGGGCTAACTCCGTGGAGAAACTGTCAGTCCTCATAGCTCAAAAAAAATGCATTCGTGCAATATGTGGATTGAAGCGAAGAGACTCTTGAAAACCATATTTCAAAAAGCTGAAACTTTTGACTCTTCCTTCTATTTATATTTTTGAATCAGCTCTGATTGTCAAGAAAAATTTAAGTAACTATGAGACCTTATCAAGTAAGAGACATAAAAATAGACTGCGTGAACCATACCGCAGAACAGCTTTATACAGTGACAGCACATTTATTATGAGATGTGCTATCTACAATAAACTACCGCAAAGTATAAAGGAAATAAATAATATTGACATTTTCAAATTTAGGCTTAAGAATTTATTAATTGACAAAACTTATCATTCCATCAATGAATTCCTAAATGACATGTTGAAATGATGTAATATTTTATTTTTATTTTTTTACTATGACATTGAATGAATGTAATAATATAATATGATATGTACACTTAATGATAACAATTTATAAAAAATGCATGCCCTGGTGCTAGAGCACGGTGAGACCAAACATTGTTAAATTATAATCTATACCAACCCTTGTTTCTGCATTAAAATAATTGGAATTTGAATTTATACCTACATATTTACGTACTCGTATATCTGATGAGGATTTCCTATTTTAGGCTTATTTTACACGTATCACAACCACACCACGGGCGCAAATTGGTACTGAAAATGAATAATAGAATTTACATTTTGCCGTCATTATCAAGCTCGTGGGCGCATGATACCGACGTGCACAGGCAACTGCACAAAGCTGCAGCGACACTATTCACAAATAACCACTGCTTAACCAATTTTTGTCGCTGCGATGTGGTGTGGTGGTGGTTCGTGGTGCAACACTCTGAATTTTCCATTCAAACGCGCTTGTCGAATTTCTTGGAAACCATTCGTCAGATTATAATGAAACTAGTTGCGCCCCGCGGTTTCACCCGCAGTTAAAAAGTATCCTATGTGCTATTCTAGACTATAATCTATCTATGTGCCAAATATGGTCCAGATCTATTCAGCCGTTCTAGCGTGAAAGAGTAACATCCATCCATCCATCCATTCTTACAAACTTTCACGTTTATAATATTAATAGGATGTGGCATGTACAATTAAATGAACTAAATCTTCTTCCCTATGTTCTTGTTTTTTTTTTAAAAACGTCCTCAAGATAAAATAGAGCTAAGTATAAAATATCCGCATTTCGAAGGCGTCACTTTTGACTGATTTATTTAATTAATAGGCAAAGCAAATCAAAAATGTTATTACGTAGGGAGGTTGTCTACATCATTAGCTTTTAAACTAATTCATAATACAAGGGACATTTTTATGTATTTAAGAATGATTAGGGAAGTGCAAAAGTCGTAAAAAGAATATTGAAATTGCAATTTGACACTGTAGATAACTTTACAAGCTCATGAGTACTTTTAACTTGCTCTTTTCGCTTGTTTTCTCCTTTTAGACGAAATGGCAATAAAAAACCTTTAGCCAATGCGAAGTTAGTCTAAAGTAGTCGCCGGACCTTTAAGGTACTTGTTCCGCGCCCGACCGCAGACGGCAGCAGACGACGTGCCGCTGGCTGACGTCAAAAAAAAAAAGTCAAAATATTTATTCACTTAAATAGGGTAAGTTCATAAAGTTCTTCAATATATAATTTAGTTCTGCCTATTTGTCAGATAACCTGACATGTGAATATGTTAAAATTAATATAATTATAATCGAAATATTAGTTTATTAAAATTATTAAAGTTATGTCAGTCAATATCAAATTTAAAAATTATTTAATATTATTGAATGGCGCGGAATGGTGCTGTTATTTTAAAAAACAACGTTACTTCAGCCGCGCTTTAGCTCACGTCACATTTTCGCTCATGAACATCTAATTTCTTGGCCAATATACTCGTACTTACCTCATGTATGTACTTTAAAATGGAATCATCCTTAATTTGTTTATATTTTCGTTTGACTGTATTATCAGTAGTCCTAGCATAACTTGAATCGAAGAATACGTAGGAATACGTAGAATACGTAGGGGAATTGTGCTTAAGATGACATACTTTTTCTTTCAGGATAAATATTTCAAATAAATAAAGTCATGTGAGATCAGAATTTTGCGTATATTCATAAAGGTTTCATAAACATTATAATTGAGTCAGTTTAAGAACATTAAACATAAAATTAAATAAAAAAAACAAACAAAAATCGCACTTAGGTAGACGAGTGTAAGATGACATATCAATGGCCTAAGATGACATAGTATGTCATCTTAGAATTTTGTGGTATGTCGTCTTAACAATATTAATTCACCGAGCATAATTCGCAGGTAAACTGTTTTTTTTTTGCCGATATGCCTGCGCATAGAGTATGACACCAATTGGAACACAGTTGACACTTCACCCAATGTTCTTTTGGTCTAGATTGGCTAAATAATTCATTGCAGTAAATGCAAGCTGGATCACTTTTCTCCTCATTCTCATCAGCGTAAGGATCCTCGACTTCCCCGAGGTCCTCATCATCATCCAAAATAACCCGCTTTGTTTGCTTTCGAACTCGCTTGGTTCTGCGTATTTTAGGTGCGGGTTCCACATCATCATCCTCAAATATAACACGCTTGGTCTGCTTTTGTTTTTTTAGGGGCTTGCGATTTTCATCTTGCTTTTGTTTTTTTAGGGCTTTGCGATTTTCCTCTTCTTTTCTCTGTTGCACTGCTGCTTTAATGTCATTCATGAATGGACTAGCCGTGAGAACCTGCGATCCACCAAATTTTCTGTTTGCTCTTGACTTTCCTGTAGAAGCAGCTTTCGGTAGTGGTGAAATTTCTTTAAGTATACTCTTCGTGGCAGAAAGTAAAACTTCCCCAGGTAAAATTTGATTGCTACATGACTGTGGTTCGTTATCGTCCTCACTGATAGTTTCTAGAACAGTTACATCTGATATTTGCCCTTGATAATTATTGTCCGTAACAGAGGCGATGTTGATAGATTCGTTAACATTACTGGGTTGGTTAACCGGTGGTGGATCTTTGCCGTCTGCAGATATAACTTCTGGAACAGTTACATATTTTATCTGCTCTTGATGGTTATTTACCGGAGCAGTGGTAACATCTATCTGTTCGTTGGCATTAGTGGATTTCTTAGAACCACACTTTAGAAGCATTGGCTTGGACCGAGATGAAATATTGACGTCATGATCTTGTAATAAATGCGCAACAACATTTGCTGACAAAGTTTTAAGGGATGATGGACGTCTTTCATCTTCTTGAGATGTGGCACTTGTTTTCGGAGCACTGGTGACATCCATCGATTCGTTGGTTGTAGTGGGTTGCTTAGCACCAGATTCTAGAAGCATTGGCTGGGTCACGGATGAAATATTAACGTCATGATCTTGTGGCAAATGAGCGACAATATTTGCTGACAAAATTGTAGGGGATGAGTGACGACTTTCAACTTCTTGAGAAAAGTTGGCTGTTGCAACTTCTATCTGTTCGTCAGCGTCAGTAGCTTCTGAGGAATCGGACTCTTCGCGATTTAGCTGGGGCTGACATGAACTACCAGCAACCGACCCGTCATCATTATTTAATTCATTTTCCGTAACATCGCTGGGTAAATACATATCCTCTGGAAAAATGTGTGGATTAAAGGGAAAAATTCCGCTTTTTTCAAAACCACTCGTTATATTCCTGACTGAGGCTGCATTTTCGTAAGCTCGTCCAAAAATTTGAGCAACTTGGTACAGGCCTATAGTTCTGCCAGGATGGTTCTTCATCCAGGTGGCCATCTCGCGGTCATAATACGCCTGAAGTGGACCGAAAAAGGATACATCAGTCGGCTGCATTCGATGAGTGCAATGCGGAGGAAGACAGAGCATTATCACACCATTGGCTTTGGCAAATTCAAGTGCTTCCAGATTTTTGTGGCTGGAATGACCGTCCAGGATAAGCAGCACCTTATTTATGACAGAAGCATTCACAAAAGTCACAAAATGGCGCATCCACTTAAGAAATAGTTCACCGACCATGTACCCAGAGGGGTAGCACAGCTCCAAAGTGCCTTGTGGAGCACCGTCAAAGTATTCAGCCTTGTGATTTTTTCTTGGTATAATCAGTGCAGGTGGCACAAAGTTTCCAATCGCATTAGCACAGGCAACAACTGTGAAATGTTCGCCACGTTCAGCACTAGTGACAGCACCGACTTGTTTTTTTCCTTTGGATGCAAAAACTTTTGGGGGCTTTTGAACAGTGCTAAGCCCAGACTCGTCCATATTATAAATTCTATGCGCCTGAATCCCATAATCAGTCACTGTTCTTTCCAAAAGAGAAAAAAACTTCATTACTTGAGGCTTATTGAATGCCCTTGCTCTTGCAGCTGACGTTGGCTCTGGAGCCCTAAGTGAGATATTTGGATTGCGTTCTCGAAACCCTTTCAGCCAATCCCAACCAGCTATTTTTTCATTCTTATCAAATCTGTGATCAAGCCCCAATCTTTCCGCAAATTCAAATGCTAATTTTCTTATTTCGGTCGTATTAAACCCAAAAAATCGACTTTCAAACTCGAGCACGTGAGCCACTATGGCTTTTTCCATATCTGCGCTGAAAGTCGGTTTAAAACGACCAAGGTTTTCTGGAGTACTATAATAATGGCGACGAAGCGTTGCTTGTGGCACATTAAAATGTTTAGATGCTAAAAGCCAACCCATCTTATGCTCCTTTACAGCTTCGATAGCCTTAGCCATGTCTTCTTGTGACCAGCTCTTCCGTGTCGAGGTACGTTTGTAATTGCCAGGCATCCTGTAAAGAAAGAAAAAAAACTAATTTGATAGGTAAGTAGGAATAGAATAGAAATAATTTATTCTTATTTGGATACATTTTGATTTTCTGATTGCCATTATACGTTGTAAACTGTTCTGTTCACAACTTGGTTGCCGTATTTCTGTGGCGAGGAACAGACAAGATAAGGATAATAAGGATATTGTATAAGGGTAAGATGACATGGTATGCCATCTTACACCCACGTCTGGTATGTCATCTTACCCAATATGCAAATGCAAATGTAATTAAATTGTCGTGAATACAATTTTAAGGTTAGAATATGCTTTTATCAATATTTAGGCCATAATATAATACTAGATTTCATAAAAAAATAGTTCAACTAGATAATTCTTACCTTAAGAGTAATTTCCCAACAAAACAAGAACGTGATCAAACTTTTTTTGTTCATTGAATCACAAAAACATTTGCTACATGTGCAATGCGCGATCACTGTCCACCATATTGAATTCAACACTAGCGCCACTTACGGGCCGTCCCTAAAACGTCACAGGTTCACCTATAGCGCGAACATTTAAATCGATATTGCTAGTGTGTCATTTTATCTGACCATGTCATCTTAAGCACATCTCCCCTAGGTGGATATACCTACGTTGGAAAAAATGATGCGGATTTGCGGAATGCTAGGCTGTTTCCATTTACGCTGTCTTGTTTTTTATACATAACTAGCTGTTACCCTCGACTTTGTTCGCGTTTATTCAGAAAATATGGTATCCACAAACCTTCCTCGTGAAATACTAATATTCAAATTTCATTAAGATCCGTTCAGCTGCTTTAGCCGTGAAAAGCCTTCTAACAGACAGATAGAGTTACTTTCGACTTTAAAACATTAAATAAATAAATAAATAAATAAATTCGGGACACTTTCACACACGGTCGCCTGACCCCAAACTAAGCAAAGCTTGATTACTTAGTAAAACTATGTAAACTTGCATTACTAAGCAAAGCTTGCATTACTTAGATCATTATGGATTCTATCGAGTATCCACGCGTACTCGAGATGATAGAATCACACATTAAACATAATTATGTTTATGAAAATTGAGATAGCTTATACATATGTTTTCAATGATAACTAAGCTAGACCCACAGATTATTTACAAATTTAAGTACCTTTTATCGTGTTTGTTTTTATTTATACTGCGAACGATGTACCGAAGAATTTCGTAAAGCAGTGCTAATGAGCGTAAATCTTGATAACGACCTACGAATGTGTGTGTTGACTTAACCGAATTTAAAAGAGCAACGTACTGGCTTTATCTCGAGATGTTCTTGCAGGCCAGCATTAGACTTGCCTAATTGAAACTGGCACTTGTAAATATTTTAAGGATGCTTAGTGGCGCCGCGGACGACCGATAACGGATCCGAAATACTTTGGACGCACTGAGGAGCTCTCTTGTTTATTGAATGCTCTTTGTTTGTTGGATGCAATGGCCGATCTAAGTTTTTGGTTTGATCTAAGCTTGATTAAGCTAAGGGCAAGCTTTACAATTTAGATAAACACAAAGCCCCAAAACAGACATTTTCGCCTATTGTTGGGTGCCGAATTAGATGCTTGAGGTGTCCCCCTCCCAATTACGCTTTACAAGGTAGATATTAGAATAGAAAGATATTATTTGACTGCCTCGGTGGCTCAGTTGGTAGTGAACCTGCCTTCTGAGCGTGGGGGCGTGGGTTCGATTCCCACTTAGGGCAAACATTAATGTGATGAACATTAGTGTTTGTTATATGTCTGGGTGTTAATATCTATTTAGGTATGTATTTAAAAATATCTAAGTATGTATATCAGTCTCTGGCCGCCATAGTACAAGCTTTGCTTAGTTTGGGGTCAGGCGACCGTGTGTGAAAGTGTCCCGAATTTATTCATTATAAGTATTTATATATTTATACGAGTATACACAAAGCCCCAAAACAACCATTTTTGACTATTGTGGAGTGCCGAATTAGATGCTTGATGCGAGGTGGCCTCTCCCAATTACGCTTTACAAGGTAGATATACCTATCTACCTCTACCTACCGGTAGAGGGATCCCAATGTGGTTTGGGACGTCGATGATAGTACAATGTAAAGCTGGATGGATGAAACAGAGACGAATACTAAATGAGTACAAAAGTTCAACTGCATTTTGTCTAGGGTTTGTTTCCTATCAATTTATGTTGACTTGTTTCAATACCCTAACAAGCTATTAAACCCAATTTGGTCTTATAGGCTTTCCTGTTTAGGAAAAACGTTTTAACTCTACATTGTACCTATATAATTATGTCTATGACGTCACCGCCAGTGAATCCAAATCAGCATTCTAAAAACTAGTAGGATCTTAATAGGAATCTTATTCCGCGCCTAATTAGATTCAGATCGTCTTTCCGGACATTGGCGCTCAGTAGCTGAGGATCGGCGCAAGCGCATCCGCTCGCGCCCGCGTTGGCGCCTGCGCTAGAGTTCATCGACGGTTCAACGTTAACTATACTCTCGTCTCCTGGTCCAGAGTGCTCTGATGTTACTACACCTCTCAGTTCGCGACTACCCGTGCCCGCGGACGCACGTTTCGACCGGACTGCACCCAAACCACGACTGCACGCACCGCACCGATCGGTGCATCAAAAAATAAAAGTGCTTCCTAGTTTAATTTAGAATTAAGAGAGCGCCATGGCGGCTCTTCCTTTGGTGAGTTATTTTTTCTTTTCTTTGCTACTTTAAGATTTTTCTAAGTACCTAGGAATCATTAATGAAATGCGATATCTGTAATTATTTACTACATAATATGGATCATCAGGTTAAGTCTGATGTTCTTATCTTCGCTTTAGCTCTAGTTTAACGAACTTTTGATATTTTTAATATTGACAAGAAAGCGTTCAAAATTGCATGCGTAATTACACTCATTCGCATAGCTTAATCAAACACAAAAATGTTTGATGACCTAGGTTTTATTTCTGGGGGACGACAGAGTAATTTTTTCGTAACTCTAGCTTCTGGCAGATACGACACACCTATAAGGTAGGTATAGGATAGGTATCTAATTTTGTAAGGAATGAGAAGACACATTTATTTTTAAACTGGAAATTTCATAATGCATTTCTATAATAAGTTTTGGGTTTCATGTTTCTTCGTTTAGTTTAGACAAATGCATAAGAACTTGGTAGCTATTTTAGTATACTTACCTACCTGATTAGACGCGGTTTAAAAAATTACTCAAAAAATTTGATGATGAAGCCTTAATAATTAGATCATAAGTAGATAAACTAACCTTTGTTCACACCAGAAATCACAAAACATTAAAAAACATCTAAATAGTCTCTTTTGTTGTTTTAGTACCTACAAAAAATACTTCCGCCGATCATCGATAGACTTGTAAACATATTTTTGTTTGCATGATGATGATTAATATCAATAATACCTACTTGGCAGCCATTTGAACTTTCATGACTTCTTGGCCCCGTAAAGATAGTACGGTATAAGTTATTTCATATTCGGTCGTGTTTTCTGAACATCTTCGAGGAAAATTGTTTGATAACGAAAAATTAATTTATAATTTAAGATGGAAAGATCTGATTTCTAACGCCACTTGTGAGCTCAGATCAACCTAGAGAATGTAGGTTAATCTGAGTTTGTGAGATATAAAATTTAACATGATAATATTCTATCTGAATCTACTTAAAGCTATTTGAATATATTTACAAAATAAGTATAAAAAACCAAACCTTGGCTAATATCACGTAACTATTTTTCACGCAGAAAACGGAGTAAAATTGCGTGTGCGAGTCTTCATGGACTGAATTAGAATAAATCTTATCTTATTTTTTGTTTGATATTCATTATTTAATTTTATGATTATGATTTTAAATTACGGTAATATTCAGAGTCTTTGCTAGTCTTCAATAAAAGTAATGAAAAGGTTGTTTTTTTTTGCACAATAATCCAACACGTTAATTAACAGCCCAAATAAAAGTTCTGAAGAATCTTGCGTGAGATTAGCGGAGTGGGGAGGGAGTTGAGGAAAATCTTACATTATCTCACCGAGGGGGGAGGTGGGTTCAAACAATTCTCAAAAATGCCTCATTTAATTAATGGACGCCCCCAAATAATAAATTAAGATATTATTAACTAAATTGATATAAAAAAAAATTAAGCTTTATCGGAGGCAAATAATTTTTCAAGCATAAACTTTCATCCACTATAAAAAGTAGTATAGTATAGTAAAAGTATTTGCTTACTAATGTTTGCAGAAAAAATAAAAGATGAGAAAATTAAACCAAACTTGTTTTGACGAGACGGAACAAAGCTTGCAGTAGGTATATCACTTATGTAGTTGTATACTTTTCATCACAAACTCGAGTGCGGTTTCAACCGCAGCCGTCAATGCGAAAGTTTATTGCCCCAGGTGAGTTGCGCATACGCATGTTTTCGCACCTCTGCTTTGATGAAATAAGTAAACACAATACACCTAAACAACTGCAATTTTAGAACGTTTTATAAAAACTATACAACTATACAACGAACAGTTTATAAGCTGTTTGTTGGTATACTGGTCAAGTGGTTATGGTCTAAGTTCGTAAATATTTACTTGAGCATACAAACTGATTAATGAATAAAGAGATAAATATACCTGTGGGTACAACAGTTTGCATTTCTCAAAAAAAAAACTTAATTAATTTTCGTCGTTTTGCAAAAACACTTTTTTTAGCTAGAAAAAGTGTCACTTTTTTATCATACTACTTAATTACTAAATGATCCCACCGAACGAAATATCTTATTTCCTTTGTTCCTGCGTTTTTTAAATACTCGCATCTTGCTAAATACCACAAAGGAAAGCTCATCAATCATCCAAGCACCCTTTACGATGCAGAGATGCGCGTGCGCAAGACACGCGGCGCAGTGGCGCCCGCCATCGATCATTGAACCAAATTCACCTTTACGGCGTCTGACGTTAATGACACATTGCTTACTGTTACATGAAGAACTTGACTGGTCACTGAATAAATTAGGGCCACTTGCGGGAGCTCGGGTTATCTTTGTAACTCGGAGTTAACTGCTGATCAGAGGTTAAACTGAAAAGTCGTCTTGCGCTACCAAGAGTTCTGACTCATGTTAACTTCGTTGGTTAACTCAAGGTTAGCTGCTAAGCTCAGGTTAGCTCTGAGTTACCAGAATATTAGATTAAAATTTATAAAAATTAACGAAAAGTTAGAATAATAAAGCTTTATTTCAGACTAAGATCTATAGATCTATACAACATAAGCGCTATCAAGAAAGAGCTGTATTTTACAGGAACCGTACATTTTCCGGGATAAAAAGTAGCCTATGTTAAACCACCATAATCATCAAGTGTCAAATTCAAAAAGTGTCTTTGTGAGCCGAAAACCTCGCGGCAGGCGTCTGTTCAGCTGGACTTGAGTAAGAATACATAAACTTTAGCATCTGTAATATTAGTGGCGGTCTAGGTTTGTCTTTTGGAGTTTATGGAGTAGGCGTTATGAAAGTTATTATCTAAACAGCCAAACACTTGACCGCCATTCGTTTGTCATGTTAAATGGGTGATGTGATGATGTCATTCTCGTAGGCATTCAGAAGTCTAGATTTCTAAAAGAAAGGTGCAGAAGTGCCATTTCAAGTAAAGGGTCTATTAGAAATAATTGACACAGTTGGCTCTCCATAAAAGTACGCAAAACATATTTTTAAAAACGCCACTTTTCAACAGTTTGACTATACGAAACTATGACCACTGTTTGGTATTTTAGCAAAAATTACAAAAACTGTAATAGGTCCTTATTAGAAATTTTGTAAAGCCCAGAATTTCCAAATTGGTTGGTATTATAAAATAGCGGTATAGCGTCAAAATGCATTAAAATTAAACCCTCTGAAAAATTCTTTGTTAAATAAAACTGAATGTCACGGTGCTCCAATTTCCAAGTGTAAAATGACTGACGGTGACGAGCTTTTAATTTTCTATACTCAGTTCCGGTCATTCGTTTTATTTGAAGCCCTCTTAAGACGAGGCGTAACATTCTTGGTAGATTTTCTTGTTAAGATTGCATAATAAATGTGTTGTAAGTAGTTGATTATCATCGTCGTCTTTTACTCGTAGGTAAAACCAGTCATATCTTATCATATGCAACATATGCTACCCCTACGGAGAAGACGTCAGATTGCAGATATAGTAATGTTAATGAAAATAGTGCAGTCTCAAATTGATTCAGCTGAACTCCTCTCCAAGATAGGTATAATAACACCATCACGCTTTCGTAGGCACCAAAAACTTATAAATGTCTCCCAATGTGCCAACTATAGAAGAAATTCTTTCTTTGTCAGATCCATTTCCTCTACTTATACTCGTAAATAGCATGGACTTGTCATAATTTGACCTTTTCAACTCACCGGTATACAAAGTTCGCAATTCCTTAACTTATACTTGGTTTGACGGCGCCTCTTAGCTTTTTATACAAAACCCCATGGGACTGGTTTTGATTTTTAAAATGATTGTAAACAAGTTGTGTACTTAGATTCTATATGTGAAAACTAATTATTGGTGCGTACTGTAATGGTAAATTAGATAATCTATTTTTCGAATTTACTATTACTATTATTAGAATAAATAACTGCGATGAACAGATGCTTGCTCGTGTAGATATAGGAATAAATAAATTATTACCCTCAACAAATTACTATCTGATAATTTGTTAAGGTTTATAATTTATAGCTGTTAATAGTTTTAAGGTTAGGAAGTTTTTAAGGTAGTTTAGTTTGCATAAAGGAATGTAGCATGTAGCGATAAGAGCATTGGTACAAACTGCTAAGTTTTTAACGAAATAAATAAATATTAAATAACAAAAAGTATGGATAACAAAAAACATAAATCTCTTCTTCTTAATATGTCTACGGTTCGTAACGGACCTCTTGTGCTATGCCATCTCCGCGGCCCTCTACTAAGTTTCAATCCACGGCTTGTCGTCTTTTTCTAGACGAAATGGCAATAGGTGGCGATAATGGCGGCGAAGTGAGGATGTTGTAATATACCTCATAAGGGGAAAGGCGTGACGATATGTAACAGACACAGCTTCGTTGACACATTTATGTTAAGTGATTAATTAAAAAAGATAGAGAGACGTACATGAGAACGAGACAACAATAATGATTACTGTTGCGACTGATTTTGTTGTTTGTGACCACGGTAAATTGTGTGCATGCACCTGATTTACGCAGTCCATTTTTAGGTTCTCGTGCCATTTCTCCCTTAGAAATGATCGAAGGCTGGGACCTAGCCTGCGCTGTCCCCCTATATTATGATCATATCAAACATCTGGTTTGCGGCAAGCCCCGCAAGGCAGGACCGTGGTGGGCGCAGGCTAGGGCCTGGCTGGCAAACGCCACCTCGACTATATTGCCAGTCCGACCCTGGAAGCTCCTCTTATTATTTTACGGAAAAGATAACCTTTTGTGTCAACAGCAAAAACCTAAAATTACCAACACACATTAACAGTCAGAGCAAATAAATGTATCACAGTATCTAGTAGTTAATACGTAGTATTGATAGCTTAACTATTCCTGAAAACATGTTAGATAAGTTTTGTCTGTTATTCATTAAAAATATGATAAACAAGTAAACCATGACTAACAATAAAATACCTAGGTACCTAATAAGTATTTCTGTGGTCAAAACCAACATCATATTTCAACATAATTAAAATAATTTAAGGGTCGTATTCTGAAACGACACTCGGTCTCAGTCTCGATTTAAAACTGTTTTAAATCGAGATTCATGATGATCGTCGTTCTAGCATGCGGGCCTAAAAGTGTTACTCATGTTTTCAATAAAGCAAATGCCCATGTTTAGATTGCAAAACCTACTTCGATAAATCGTACCAAGACACTAAAAAGCAATTAAACAAAGCTCATAATACTCGTTTACGATACTGCTCATAAATCTTCAGTAGATACGCGTGTCCATGTCCTAATAATGTCCTAAGCAGTCTCGATAAAGCTTGTCTGTCTGCATGACTTGCCTGGATCCCGGCCAAGGTCCGAGCTTAGTTTCCTTTCGCTTTGTTTGTCAACGTCATTCTTATAATTAGAATTCACTCTTGTACGAAATCGGGATTGCGTTTAACGTTGCTTATTTCTTTGCCATAACTTACCGCAGTTTTATTTGCCACATTCTTTAAACATTGCCTTTCAATGTAACCATTTGCTAAATCATGAATCTTACTCGTAGTTTTTTGCTTTTCGATTTTTGTATCCATTAAAACTTAGAAGCCCTCAAGTTTTTTTTATGAGAATCACGCCCGAGTAATATATCTGTAGTTATAACCACTAACTCAAAGGCATATGTAAATTTCGTAACACTTTAGCATTGATTGGGCAATAAAGTCCCTTCAAAGTTTAACTTTCACTGCACGTATAATTGGCCGACGCCCTTCGATCTGTGCACTCGTAGTTTCTACATGAAAAATGTTTATTTTATTGGTCTATTACCACATCCGTGGAACCAATATGAGTTGTACAAGTAGCTATGATTGAAGACGTGCATCAACCAATAAACATGACCCGTAAGTCCTAAGCAGCAATTAGTTTCCACAGCTCTATTTTGATTGGAAGTGGTAACATCTGTCCCTAATCTTACGCCCACATCTCGGAGTACTCTAAACTGTTACCACTAACGAGCGACTATTGCAGTATTGCACTGGTCGATAAATTAAATAGATGGCACATTTATTGTCCTATTGGGTCAAGTGGTCAGTTGTAAGTGATGTTTATGGGCCAATATAATATATGTGCTTACTTAGCGTAGAGCATTTTATAGGCAGACAGCGCTCACTCTATCTACGGGCCGAGACCATTTAACGGTTATCGAGTATGAGTCGCAGCTCGTAAGTTTATCTTTAAATATTACGATTTGTGTTTTCTTCTACGTTACCGTTTTAATCTAAATGTCTTCATCAATTCAATTCGTGAGAGAGAGAGAGGCCATCAGAGATCTGAACGCGGTGGTGATGGAGGCTCTGGGACGGGAAGAGGCCATGATTTTATGAAAATAATAATTGTAATAATTTGCGTTTTATAGAAATTGTGGGTACATCTCGAGTATTAATGCTTACTATCGAAGGCACTTCGATACAACTTCTTGCCGCGGCGTCGTGTGTCGGGTCGTTCTCTTCCCTCAAATATGGTTGAGGAGAGCGAACGCTGGCACATGAGTCGTGCTCGTGATCGGGTACTGCTTGCGGGTCGCTGGTCTGCTCGTGGTGTAGCAATAAGTGATGTACTTTAACCTAACCTTAGATTAAGACTTAACAACTAACCCACCCCCTTTACCTGTATTCCCCTTAAATAATAATTAAGATATAAGTTAACAAAAGTCACGGTCCCCGGAGACCGTAAAGTCTAATTTTTAACATATCGTCACGCCTTTCCCCCGAGGAGGAAGAGGTGTAATACAACACCCACACTTCGCCGGACGATATTCAGTCCCAAATGTGACAGGGGGCGAGCCTGTCGCCATACACCAGGCTCCAGTCATGTAGCAAATGACATACAATATACGCACGGCCGTGCCGTCGGCTGGTTTCGAACCAACTCCCTCTGGCATGAGAGGCGGACCTGCTCCCAACTAGGCTGCCATCGCTTTTTCAATTTAAATTTGTTAAATTTTTAATTCTGTAATTTTAATATAAAAAAAAGACTATAGAGAAATAATATGCCGATTACTAAAGAGTACTTCTGACAGCGGTATAACCTACCTTCTTATGCTGTAGTTTATGAAACTTTATGATCACAACATTTTCCTGTAGAATAGAACTAAATTTAAGGGCTACAAAGGCGTATCATATGCCATAAAGATATCAAGAATATAATTATTCTGAAACACAACACCAGACAAGCAGGTTTTGATTTTATGGGTTTTAGTCATAGTTAATGTCTTAGAATTTACATTTAAAAATTAGCTCCATTTTGTACTTTATTTTGTTTTAGTAAAACTATACTAGTCTATCTTAATATTAGGTCCTTACGTATGAAATTAGCGTCTTGTCGTACTGATCAATTTGATCTGAAATATCTCCTCTTTGGTTAAGAATTCGAAATTCAAATTAATAAATTCATTTAGCTGGTTTTTTTTTCTTTGGAATACAGTCATTCATTTGTTATTTTCTTCATTATTTTTTCTTTGGCGTCGCTTATTACCGCGCAATGGAAAACATGAAATATCGGTATATTTACGAGTACGAGTTCTACCGTGGCACCAGTGCTGCAGAAACAGCTCGAAGAATTAATGATGTGTACGGCGCTGGTGTCGCTAAAGACAGCATGGTACGTTTTTGGTTTTAACGTTTTCGTTCTGGAAATTTCGACCTTAAGAACCAACCCCGTGGACGGCCGGAGATCAAAGTGAAAAACGAAGAATTAAAGGCTATTGTGGAAGCGGATCCATCACAAAGCACTTCAGAGATAGCAGCAGGCTTCGGGGTAAGTGACAAAACTGTATTAATCCACTTGAAGCAAATCGGGAAAGTAAAAAAACTCGAACGATGGGTACCTCATAAATTGAGTGAATCGAACTTGCAAACACGGGTCGTCTGCTGTGTTACTTTGCTCAACCGACACAATAATGAAGGGATTTTAAATCGAATCATTACTTGTGATGAAAAGTGGATATTGTACGATAATCGAAAGCGCTCATGGCAATGGCTGAACCCTGGAGACCCAGCCAAATCCTGCCCTAAACGAAAATTGACTCAGAAAAAGTTACTTGTAAGTGTTTGGTGGACTAGCGCCGGTGTCGTTCACTACAGCTTTCTTAAATCTGGCCAAACGATTACGGCAGATATCTATTGTCAGCAACTGCAAACCATGAAGGAAGAACTAGCTGTTAAACAACCGAGATTGGTCAATCGCTCTAGGCCACTGCTGCTTCACGACAACGCAAGACCACACACTGCACAACAAACAACCACTAAGTTAGCTGAGCTACAATTGGAATGTCTGCGACATCCACCGTACTCCCCGGACCTTGCTCCAACAGATTACCATTTCTTCCGGAATTTGGACAACTTCTTACAAGGAAAAAAATTCCACTCCGATGCAGCAGTCCAAACCGCCTTCAAAGAGTTTATTGATTCTCGCCCCCATGGTTTTTATAGTAAAGGGATCAATGAACTACCCATAAGATGGCAAAAGTGCATAGATAACAACGGTGCATACTTTGATTAATTAAATATATTTTACAAAAAAAAATCGACTTTTTATTCCTCCCGTACAAAACGCCAATTTCATACGTAAGGACCTTATATAAATCTCGTGTCACAATGTTTGTCCTCAATGAACTCCTAAACCACTTAACCGATTATAATAAAATTCGCACACCATGTGCAGTTCGATCCAACTTGAGAGATAGGATAGCTCAAAACGCGAACGAAGTCGTGGGGTGACAGCTAGTAGGATATATTTTGTAATTTAAAATAAGCTACGGTGGCGAAAACCCTGATCGTAGCGGGTTCGAATCCTTCGACAGCTACATTTTTAAATTGTCTACCAAATAAGCTCTTCTATATTCAGTACCTACATCAGCTTACTTGTATGCGACTACAAGTTCCAGACAAACATTAAACACAAAACTGAATAGGTAAGTAAGTCTACCTATTTTGTTTTGCAAGCGAGAGATAATAAGCACTTAACTTATAGTTGTGTATGACTACGTGAAATATCTATGCATATTTCATGAATTAAACAATAAACAACATTGCGTGCGTGTAGGGAAGCTCACGAAGTCACGACGCTGTTTGTAGCATGATTAATATTGGTGTACCTGTGTCCCCAGAGATTGTGCTGGCTGGCCGTCGCGCTGCTCCTTTGGTCGCCAACAACTCAATGCAAGGAATTCACGTGAGTACTTATACCGAATTTGATATTCAACAGATGGTCAACTCTGCAGATGTAAATCGACTGATTTTGTGTATAAACCGATGCTGTCCCACTTCATCTCCCGCCATACACTCGTACTTACAGTTTAGTACTAGGTATACAGAGGCGGCGTAAGGCGTGGGCGACGTGGGCCACCGCCTACGGCCTCGCGGTACAAGGGGCCTCGCGCCTCAAAAAAATTTAAGCATTGCTTTAAAGCGAGGATAAAATAAAAAACAATATAAATTAATTTTTCATTAATATTAATCTTATTTGTATTTTTATGAATAAAAACTAGCAGTGTTCATTGTTTTGTTTCGTTTTTATTATTTTATAAAATCCGTCTTCAGGTCGCCATAGAACGGGGCCTCGCGAAATCCGTCTTGTCCACATCAAATTTAGGTCTTGCCCCGCCACTGTAGGTATAGGTATGTTATCCCTAATATTTAACCGTATTGACTTATGTGAAATTAAGAAGTTGATCACCGCTACGCTTGTACACAATAGTTGCAGTGTCACCTTGAATTTTGTACTTCAAAAGTTCGAAATCCAGCGCCACGCCAATGCGCTCGAACCGTTCAACCAGGTTCATGCGGATATATTTTCTTTAGTTTTATGAGTGCACACTGCACAGCTATAGATAGATAAGTACATTAAATTTTACGAGAGACTTTAAAAAATGACCGAATCGACAGTGTCAATGAACGAGCGATCAACAATAACAACAGATACCAAGACAAGTTTACGATATTTACGTTTTATCTCTTTGTAAATCAAAATTTGATTCCCAACCAACTCATTAAATTTTATGTTTGTAAATGGATAGGTGACTAGTATTAGCGATAAAATTACCTATGCTCAAGCACTTTATCGGTCTCCTTTTTAATTGAATATAAATAGAATATTTTTCTTTAATTTTTTTTCATGTTTTACGATAGTTACTTCACTTCCTCATCACCATCATCATCACATTCATCACCAACCGGCTCTACTCTGTGTTTCGATTATGTGCTAGTCTTGTCCACTCTTTTCCGTCACTGCTTTCTTGAAGCCCTCACGATGTCAGACCAGTGAGCTAGTGTAATTCAAGTCACTTTTCTTCCCGTGGGCACCTGTCTTTGACTGATGTGTTTTTTCGTTCTTTTTTTGATTGAGTGGACAATTAATTGCGTTTCCATTCATTTTTAAAGCAACTATTTTAGGTCAGTATTTCAATGCAGGTACACTACAAGCGCATCAAAAGCTCCGAACCAAAGGCGCAAAATCAGGCCATACGTTAACCTCTCAATAATATTTATATCTAACCGAAGAGCACAACGCATAAAACACACTTTACAACCATATATTTCCATTAACAATTTGACAGAGCAATAAATTCGTTTATATTTAGGACTGATTGATGTTCTACGCATAGAGCATGAAAATAGAAAGGAATTATTATCGGCTCGTGAAATGAATGGTAGAGCATTGATCTTTTAATTAGCTAGTGGGATTTTTATGACTTTGTTTGGGAGACTTGCAAAGGCGCAAGATTTTTTATGGTTGACAGGCTAGGTGTTTGACCGCAGCTCGTCGATAAGTTATGGTGTGGTCGAAGATGGTAAACTGGCTTGGATTAATAAATTCTAACGCTTTAAAATAATCGCAGTGTTAGTACTCCACTTGCAGTCTGAGTTTATCTGGAACCGAGACCTAATAATAAACCACTGCGCTACTTCTGGTTGCAATTCGAAGTATTCTAGGCGAACTACGCACGCCTACCTACTTACACAAAGCTGCGCAAATTGTAATCTTTGTTGCAGTTCAAAGTTTATGAAAACGTATTATTTTTCGATTGACTCAATCAAACCAGAGTTTGTTATAAAATCGATAATTATTTTAATAAAACAGTTCAGCAAAACGCTACTTGTGAGCTAGGTCCATATGCATAGAATAAAACACATTTATAAAACTGTCTTACCCAGCCTGTTGTGTTTCAGAAATGAAGACATCCGAGACGCGATGCTCTCCATAGTCCACATGATGCGTCTTACGGAAGACAAGCTCGAGCGTCACGAGTACCGCGAGAAGGCACTTGGCGAGCAATTGAAGAGGATGCTGGGGGCGCTGGACAGGAAGCACAGGGAACTGGAGCCGCTTAAGGGGATGATCTCCAGGCTAGATGAGAGGCTCAGCAATGTTGAGACCATACTACTGCATGTGAGTGGCAAGGCGTTTGATATAGAATGGTGCTGGTGCCAGCTTTCAGTTTGACTTCAAAAAGGGCAGTGTTGGTGGTCGCAAAAATGCATATTATGAATGCAGATTAGGTACACCTCGTTTCTTATTTGTACGTAAAATATATTTCTTTCTAAACACGAGTACCTAATTATTTTTTCACAAGTATATAGTTAATTGTGTAATAAGTAAATAGGTAAGTACATAGTTTTATTAAAACCATAAAACATAAACCCAACTGCAAAATTTAGCCTATGATAATTATAAATAATTAGGTATAACATAATGCCGGATATACCTAATTACAAATGTAACTACTTGCAATTCAAAATCAAAATGTTAGGATGTAGAGCGTGCCAAATAATATACTTACAAACGAAAAATATACTTAACTCTACTCCAGCAATCGGTTAAGAATACACTTTATTTTACAGAAAGAAGAACGTGAAAAAACAACGCAGAAGAAAACAATCGAAACTCTAGAAGGAATAAGGAAGTCGATCCAAACTCTCACAACCACAGTGGAGGGTTCGAAGCCTAGCAAGGAGATTGAAAACAACCTGACTACCAACGACGACTCCTTAGAGAGGAGACTGGAGGTGACGGACTCTAAGATAGACGATGTCAAGAACCAAATTGAAAATCTCAAGAAGAACTTGAATAAAGTAAGCGTAATAAATCTATGGTCAATCAGTTTTGTCGAAATTTCAAGCCAATACAAAGAAATAGAATGATTCACTGAAGGGTCGCCTCGCCACGTCGATAGGTAGAGATTAGACGTCCCAGTTTCAACTTGACTTGGTAGCCATTCAATTTACTGTAATGTAATGTGCAAAGTAGTTCTTACCACCAGTAGTTTCCTCGTGAAGTTTTCCTCTACCAGCAGCACAACCAGCTCGTTAGTTGTTATTGCTTACTCAGTTTTATGTGTAGGATGCTCTCCGCTCCATGTGCCTCGAAGCAGCGTCCCACACGAATCCCTTCGAGAAGCACATCACGGACGCAGAGAAGCTGCTGAACAAATACGAGCTGAAGTTAAACGAGTACAACGGAACCAAGGTCCCCACCGACATAGTGCAGCTCAGCGAAGTGGCGCTGGCAGACGAGGCCTGGCACAGCAAGATGACTGAGGGTAAGTTTGCGAGCTAATATGTCTATTGAGTTTCTTTAATCGATTTTTTTAAGGGTGAGTTTAAGAAATAACTTGTTTACTGAGTTCGCCTGATGTTAAGCGATGATGCGGCCTACGGGTTTGATAATAGTAGAACACACCGCCAATATCTCAGGGAGGCTCTGCAACATTACAGTTAGGTAGGTATAGGTAAGTATGTAAATCAAGAAATTTCCACAAAACTTTAAAAAAAGTTGTACAAAGAATCCACGTACGGTCTTGTTGTAATTATCGTAAATGCCGGACTGGGACTAGTGTTGCCGTAAAAATATGCCCTCTAGGAGCACCCTAAATAAAAAATTCTTAGTATACCTACTTCACTTTAGTCATTTTACTGAAGAAAACTTTTTTCATAATTTATTACAGAGATGGAACGTCAAGGCAAAGAGATCACTAAGATCCAGAAACTGCTCTCTGACGCCGAAGGCGTGTGGAAGCAGCTTCCGAAACTGACCGACCTGCAGACCGGCACCAACCAGACCCTGGACGCTGTCGTCAAGGCCACAGAGAGTTTAAACAAGAACAGTGAAGCATGTAAGTTAAAATGTTTTAAACAAATCATTTAGAGAGACCTCTTCAGTCAAAAATGCCTGAGCGTCGAACGCCAAGGTGGCCCCATATTTTTTTTTTTTAAGAAAATGAAATTACTTTTAACGAGATTATTTTAAGAAAACAAAAATATACCTACCACACAAAAACATTCGAATGTTCTGAAAGTCATTCAAAACAAAATTGTACGCAACAAAAAAATTATTTGCTACAGAAACTTTCACAGAGGTAGGTGGTTACAGTTAGTGGTTACTTACAGCAGCGGACTTATGGACAAAGCTTTCTCCCAGGCAACCTTTCAACAACTATAATGCCCCTCAGTTTCTTGCCTGGGGCCATATTCGGAGATTTGGATTCGGAGATCTCACCTTTTTTCGTCCTTGTTGCTCACGTTTCAAACGTCATAGGTGTGAGAGTGACCAAGATAAAATCTCATCTCATGTCACGCGTAGGAATAGCCCCCCTGTTCTTCTGAGTAGTGGCTCTTTATCCGAACAAGGCGGTCGAGTCTATTTAAAAAAACTTTGACGTTCATACTAGTAAGTGTATCTCAGACACCCAAATTGAATAAAAACATTTTGACTTTGACTTTATAAGTAAACACCCAATGATCTAAACCTAGGCACCCACCTTTACAATGGCAGGGTAGTCTACCATGCCAGTGCCACGCTATGATGAAAAGCAAGCCAATTCTATTCCTATTCTTATGTTTAAAAATCGAACATTACTCCACTTAGATTATAAATCTTAGTCGATACAAACTTGCTTCACAGCTGTAGACAAAGTGACATTGAAACTCCGCGACCTGTCCGACCGCCTGCAGGCGACCAACGAAGACATCCAGCAGAGCTTGACGCAGGGGAACACTCTGGCCGAGCGCGCCTACGGGGACATCTCCAAGGGATACGAGAAGCTAAGTGCTGAGGTACTGATTTTTATCCGGTTTTATTCCATCTGCTTGCTAGTTCAGTCGCAAATTCTAGCCCAATGGGAGGGAGGGGGGTAATTTCTTACATTAATTTAAAATCCCCATAAATCCTCCAGATGCAGTCCCTATCTAAGAGCGAGAAGGTGATCCTGCAGACGGCCGACAACGTGATCGCGAACAAGAAGCGCATCGAGTACGGCGTGCACCAAATCCTCATGCAAGTCAGCGACCTGGTGCTTAAGCTGGGGTACACTGTTAACGCCACGCTCACGAACAAGTAAGGCAGCATGTCAAAAATATGGCAGGTCGTCGTTTATTTGAAAATGGCTGATTTTCAAACGACGACCCGGCACAATTTGTTAATATTAATAAAATTACAGGCTTTTTAATATTGCGAGCGAAAATTAAATTATGATACGCAACAATGATACTAACACTGGATCGTTTCGCATCGTGCGTATTTCCAACATGTGTTGGTTCTGGTTTCAGGCTAGATGCGATCGAGGCTTCCATAATGGGCAACCAGGCGCTGTCTCACGTGAACCTGAGCTCCAAAATAGAGACGGAGATAGCGCAAGTGTGGCGCCAGATCGGCGTCATGCACGAGCAGCTCAAGGCCAGCAAGGCTGTGCTCGACAAGCTCACCGTGAGTATGCTGCCTTATAAGGACTCTAATGCCCGCATGCTGAAAAGACGCTCAGTTTTTAGTCTCGATTTAAAACTGTTTTTATGTATGGTAAAACCAGTTTTAAATCGAGATTCATAACTGAGCGTCGTTTTAGCATACGGACCTTAAATAATAATCAAATCGAAAATACACTTATAAACGTCGAAGTTTTAAAAATTACTACCACCTTGTTTGGAACACTGCCACTACACAGAAGAACAGGCAAGTGACTGAGAGGCAATAGGAGCTGCAAGATTTAACCGAACTATTACCTAGACCCGTCAAGTTTGGGTTAACTTTTGAATTGTAAATCAGTTTTATTTAAAAATAGGTATCTCATAGATATGTATAAAATATAAATATAGGATACGATAAGTTTAAAAAGAAGTGAATTAATGTGGAATACTCTGTCAGTGTGTGTTTTCCCTGATACTTATAATCTTGGGTGTCTTGAGGTCTCGAGTGAATCGGTTTCTCTAAGGTTTTCTAAGCAAGCTTGCTCCATAGCGTAGGCCGCATCATTGCTTATCATCAAGCATGTTGGCGGCCAAACTCAAGCCTATTAATTAATAAAAAAACTTACTAATCCCTGTAGAACAATGAGTAGTTGCGTCTACCTATCCTCCTACGCTTTTTCCCTTGGAGATAAAGCACAAATAAATCCATATGTTGAATCCACTTTTGAATTTTAAAAGGATTTTTATTTCCACATACTTACTTATTTCCATTTCCAAATTTCCAAATACTTTTCCACATAACCCAGGTACTTTTGCATCTTTGCAAAAGCTGAAACATTCAATTTTTAAGTAATTAATAACCTACATCACCATTGCCGTATCACTCCAAGCTATCAGATATACATACTCGACAATTCGACACGCAATTCCAGTCCCATACCTCGTTTAATTCCATTTACTGTTCACAGGAACAAACGGACCAATACGTTAATAGCAGCTCAACTACCATGGGAAAAGTAAAGGACGACGTGAGTAAAACTATATGCTAATGCAATAAACTTGCATCAAAGCAAGTATGTACTATTGCTAACTTTGTTTCGGAAAATGATCAAAAGTACTAATGACTCTTCTTGAAGACTGTTTTTGCTTGATAAGCTTTAGAGATTGAATAAGCCATTGCGCTCCATTTAGCGCCGGGGGTAGTTTTCAGGGTCTTGCATGGTCTGTGCTGTAGACCATCTCCTAACAGTTTAGATACTAATATTATCCCCCTTTTAGGGATATTTTTAGCTAGGGAGATTTCTAATCAATAGGATGTAATTTTAAACATAGTAAAACCCCAGAGATGAGCGGCCGTCTTAGTGTCGGAGGCCGACACAGTTTGGGTCGCTGCACAAAGTTTAAAGTTTGAGAAGAGAGTTTAAGAAGTTGAGTAAAAGATGTTAAAAGTTTATTTTTATTCCCAGGTGGAAAGCATATCGAAACGCATGATAACCTTGAGCGATGACTTCAACTACGCGCTGGGGCGGCTCGGGCTCGTGACGCAGGAGTTCAGCCAGATCTCCGCAGGGCTCGGGGACGCCATGGCCAGCCTCAAGAAGGACGTCCAGGCCGTGCAGGCTAAGACTGGTAGGCATTTGTTGTAAACAACTACTGTACTCTAACTGTTAAAAGTTTGCTGTAAGTCCGGGCCAAATTCTAATTCGAAAACGTTTGTGTGTGTGAACAGGGGCCCTATTCGGAGATTTGAGATTTTCATCTCATATTTTTTCGTCCTTGTTGCTCTCGTTTGAAACGTGAGAGAGTGACCAAGATAAAATCTCATCTCGTCTCACGCGCAGGAATAGCCTCCCAGGGGGCTTACTATGACATTCATTTTCATGATGGTTACATTTTGTTTTCGACGCTGCGCGATCATGAACCTTATTGCACAGCGATACGATTCGCGGTCGCGTAGCGTCGACAAGAAAACGTAACCATCATGACAAAAAGATGTCATGGGCCCCTAGATCGTATCTCGGTTTTAGAACGACAAATTAATTTTAACACACGTCGTCGGTCTTCCAGATACAAACAAGTCGATAGTTAACTGTTCTCAAACCTTTTTAATGATCACAACTTTGTGCTTGCTAATTAATGGACTTAACAATTTTTTTTTTAACTTCTAGCAGACGCTGGACCCGGACCCCACAAAATCTCCAGTGCAGAGAAATCACCATAATCTATTTTAAGCCAAATATAATGTACTTAGCTTTAGTCAGATAACAATTATTTTTAAGTTATTGCCATGTAAAAATTAACTATACTGACTGAAAAATAGAAATTTGTAAGTGAAAAATAAAACTCATTTGATATTAACTTTTGCAAATATTTAATCTCTTTCATAATTGTGGATCTATATATTTATATTGTACAAGTTATATGATACAGTTAAATTTCTATCGTGACAGATATTCGGCCACCGTCGGGTGACATTAAACCCAATTAATATAACTAATGAGGACCGTCTAAGAAAAGTGTGAGTAATTGAACTGTACAATCATACATTGATATAATATAGATCTTAAACAATATACACACAAATTATTTGTCTCCCTTTGATTATTTATTTTAATTCAAAATACAACCTCATGTTCCTATGTGCAATCAATATCACAAAGAACAAATCAACAATACAGTTCTGCTAATTTAACCATAATAATTTCGTAAAACCTGTGCTTTTACTATTCAACTTGTTACGTTTATTCATTAATATATTTTTATAATTTTATTATGAAAACATTATACTTGAATATACAGAAAAAATAAATACCAATTGCTTATTTGCTTAAATCGATAACATTGGCTGTGAACTCTGTATGAATATTGTCTACAAACTGCGCGTTTTGGATCTATGAAATAAACTAGAACCAGTTTTAAGGGATCCTCTTATAGGTAAGCTTAGACACATTCGTTGTCATTAAACAGCCTAAAATGGGACATTCGCTTGTACTAATAATAACGATACAAAACAAAAACAAACTTGCCCCAGTTGGAAACGCTAGGGAACGAAGGAATATACATCTATGCGAACCAGTCGCTATTTCTTGGGAACTTATCTACTTAGTAGGATATTTGTTAAACATTAGGAATGTATGTGTAACTCCGGTGATATCAGATCGCTCACGCGTCGCGTCGCGTCGCGTCAGTGGCAGTGGCGTACTAACACTCATGCACAAGTAGCATCCCAACATTTTTACACGTATGTACATGATTAATCGTACATGCACGTTATATTATAATTAACGCAAAAAATATTTACATTATCCCTAATTGTATGTTTAGAAAAGCACTTAACAACCGTTCCATAACCCTTCCCCAAACTACCCAAAAGATAAAATGCAATAACTAGAAAATAAACTGCAAGTAACAAGAACATTCTTAGTAAGTACTCAAAATAACAAGTAAACGTGAAATGTAACAGATTTTAGCAACGAAGTAAATTGTATAATAGTTAAGCAGAAATAAGCTCATGTAACGCGTAATAGTCCAAAAACATGCCTTACATCTATAATGATCGAAATAAAATCAAAACCGTAACCTGCCTCATGAAAAATTAAACGTCTAATAAGGCTACCGTGTTTTGTTATCATTCTCGTTACAGTGAAATGTCACGCAAAAACGAGAAAAACACGGTCTAGCTTTCCATTTGTATGACCTTTCAATTTTTCATGAATAGGGTCCAAAAGGGAATCTATCAAAAGCCCGATTATGAACGCGCAAGCTTCCTATGAAATACTAAGGTTGTCATGAGACAAAACCGTTCATGTCCGTGACATCTACACTTTGTACATTGCGGTATCAAAACGTGCCAAGTGCCGCGGCGTGACGGCGAGCCCGCGATTGTGCGTGACGCGTGACCGCGCTAGCGCGCCGCTGTCAACACCGCGTCTATTTACCCTAACGCCGACTGAGCCCTACTATTCATAATTTATAAACTCCTAACTAAGTAAGTCTCGAGTGTAAAATTGTGCCACACAAGCTTTCTCAATGGGACAACCAAAATCGAGTAAAACGCAACCGTGTCGGTGAGCGCCGGAACTGACGCCTTACTACTGCCTATAGTGATGGAATGTTCTTTAAGGAACTAAAGTAGTAAATTCCTGTAGAATACAAGGTTTTGAACCCTGTTCGATTTATATGGGACCTCCTCTACGACTCGTATCATTAAACGCCTTTTATGCTCCCTAACTGATCTCGTAGTATTATCATGATATACATCTCATCAGGAAACCAAACACTCTTTATCTTTGGCCAGCATTTTGACCTGTTTGTTCATAATGAAATGTGCAATAAATCGGCCTAAACAAAACATACAAAGTTGTTGCTAATTTTGGAACCACCATAGATATTAGTATTATCTTTCCTCCTATATTCCTGTCGATAATACAACTATGTGTATAATTATGTAGCTATATTAAAATTTCGATTGAACATTTCGAGTCTTACCGCGATACATTTACACTAAGTTAATATAGTCGTGGCCGGAAGTACAGGAGATGGGTATACCCTAACACCGCTCCGTTCGTTCACGCGCCGACTTCGTCACTCAAACATCTCGCTCCCACGCGATGGAACTTACACAGGAAGACATACAACTATACACGAACGCGGTTACAATACCATACACTGGATCACGTCACTAACTAAAGTTATTGCGTTTATTAAACATAATTAATAATTATTATAATTGATACAAGCCGTATTATTGCGAGAATGATAATACAAACTGAGACGTTCAGTGTCAAAGGAAACGTTAACAGAGAGACGATCGTTTCTCGTTCCTAGAGTGCCAGAACAGTTTCTGCAAAGCAAACATGACCACCCCATAATGTCGAGGCACTTACATGATCTTATCAGTAATGATATACAACTACAAACTAGTGGTACAATATCAGCTCATTGTCTCGACCCGTCCTTGTCCGGGGCCCGTTGATACAACGGGCGCGACACAGTTAAAGCTATGGACATATTTAAAGACTAGTCGTTTATTCTCTAACCTAACACGGAGAAAGAAGGGAGCTATCGTAGACGTACAAAGTTCTTAACTATATAAACCTACATTCAGCTCTTAAAACTTACAACTGGCCGATAACCGGTCGGTGGTGCGATTACATACAAAATTCGTGTAATAAAATTAGTGTCCGAATTCATAAAAACGTCTAACGTGCCATTCTTGTTAAATAATATACGTGTACCCGGTGTGATCGGAGAATATTGAACGAGTGCAGTCGTGAGTTAGTCGATGCGTTCAACCGCCGCGGCGGCGCGCAGCTCGCGGCCGAGTCGGAGCGGCTGCGCCGGCGCCGGCGGCCGCGCGACGTGGCTACTGATCGACAGTCGCGATAACAAAACAACAGTAGGTATATTCATGTATAGTTTAAAACCGTCGTACAGTGTATGTACAGTCAACGGGCTCAGTTCTCACTGAACGTATCAATAGGGCGGGGTCGCGCGGCACTCCTCCCGAGGACCTCGTCAAGTCTCTTCAATTCCTATAAAAGCTATATTACAAAAAGGCTCCGGGCCCGGTCTCGACGCGCCACAATGTTCAATGCATCAGATACGGCAAGTCTTTCTCAGTGAAGCAAACTGGTGCTAATTTATACGTTTTTGCAAATGAACTAATACACGCAAACAATAGAACGAGGGCACGGTAACAAATTAATCGTACAAAGTGTAACGGTTTGAATGTCGACGATTACCTTAATAACAAGTTTGACCGTATCATGTGCAATTCCGGCGTCGGCCTTGACCCGGAACCTCGAAGGCTTAAAACATTTAGTCGGAAGTACCGCGCGACGCTTTACAAAATATTAATCTTATGTACATATTGTCGCTCGAAGATAAAAGTAGAACTAATCTAAGTTACGCTTGCATCACATTGTCGCAGAAACTACGTTAAGGCCGGAACGTTGCACAAAAATGTAACCCAGACTAAACCAAACTTCACAGCTCGCGATCCTCACGAGGCGCGGACTCAGGGTGGGGCCAAGCTTTCCCCGAAACGAAATTGAAATTAACTAGCAAAAATATTTTACATCCTATATTTAATTGGTGTTTAGTAACGGTTAAGGCATTCTGTGAATAATCCCATTTCCTCACACGAGTGTTTGAACCGGCGTCGTCTCTGTGCAGCGCGCCGGCTGCTCTACGACAATGTGGTGCGCTTCAGGTGCGTGGATATAAAAGGTGCGGGCGGGGGCTTTACCTCCGCGTACTCTTGGAGGAGGGGCGCGAGTGCGAGTGCGTGTGGGGGGTCGCGGCCCCCCCCCTTTCCTAACTGGAGCAACTCGCGGCCGATACCGGCGACAGGGGGGAGTCGCGGGGGCAGCCCGACAGTGTCACCACGATCTGTCGACAAACAGTCAGCCTTACAACCAGTTCTCGTACACACTGTTTAGTTACTAGATGGATGCCTAACGGCGTCTCTGGTAAATTAAGTACACATTGCATGAAAATTTGATGAGCAGTCATCAAAGTTGGTTGTTGCAAATTCTTCTGTATGAGCCAGTGGAGGCACTACAAGGGCGCATATTTTAACATGATAACGTCATTGTCAGCACAGGGCTTGAATGAATAGGAATCGAGCTTTAATTAAATTATTTATCTTTTACAGAAGTAAAATAGGCCTGTTTCATGTCAAAAAGTTGAAAAAACTTCCCATCTCACCTCTTTCCATATTCTGGGATACCCATACATCAATGTACTCAAGTAGACAGGAACCATAACATCAACTTGTTTGCTTAACATATAAAATAATGCTAGTTACTCAAAAACCTTAGTTTTTGAGGTTTTTACATACTCAGACTAGTGGCTAGTACTTGATAATGGGCTGTGCAGTATTAATACATTTCATACATATCGTTACGCTTTTTCCCCGAGGGGGCTGGCAGAGGTGTAATACAACACCCACACTTCGCCGGACGATATTCAGTCCCAAATGTGACAGGACGCGAGACTGTCGCCATACAACGGGCTCCAGTCATGTAGCAGATGACATACAATACACACATGTTCACACAATGAACAAATTGGTGCGTGCCGTCGGCTGGGTTCGAACCCGCTCCCTCTGGCTTGAGAGGCGTGCCTTCTCCCAATTAGGCTGCCATCGCTTACAGCATTAATAAAAATGAAATATTACCTTTCGGCTCCCCGCATGGTTTCGATGTTCACACAGCCAGACTCCTTGCCATGTGCCTAGGTTTAGCTTGCCGTCTGTGATTGGTATCGTCAGTGAAGACCCTAGGAAGCACGCCTTTACGTGTGCGGGCTGCGGACAAACGATTATTTTTATAAAAGTGTAATAAATAAAAATGTTGTATTAATTAAAAAGTCATCATCATCATTACAGTCTTTCACATCCCACGGCGAGGACACTGACCTACCCTACATCGAGGGTGATTGAGCCATTATCTGCCACACTCAGCTGCTGCTCAGTGCGGATTGGTGGATGTCAGAAGTCTATCAAATTATTAATTCTAGGACATGTCGGTTTCCTCACGACATTTTCCTTCACCGTATGATCATGTGTCATATTTATATGCACATAAACTGTTCTACAAGAGAAAAGTTCATTGGTGTATGGCCATGATCGAATTCATGACCTCCGGATCGGTAAGCACTGTTTATCCCACTCGGCCAACATTCATTAATTAAATAATCATAACATAACATATTTTCAGGCCTTTCCCCCGAAGAGGCTGGCAGAGGTGTATCCAACACCCACACTTCGCCGGACGATATTCAGTCTCAAATATGACAGGACGCGAGCCTGTCTCTATACACTGGGCTCCAGTAATGTAACAGACGACGTACATTATATAACCAGCTCTGACATACAGACAGACAGACCTTGGAGTCATATTTCTTTATTTTTTTTTATTTTGGAATACTCTTAACTCTTTGGAAACAGCACTGGTATTTACCTCATGGCCCAGAAAACAAGTAAAGCAGATAACTTACTACTGCCTAACTAAAGAGTTTAAATAATAAGATGATACATGATTCTAAGCATCTTAACTGGAGAGTAAATCATCAGAAAAATTACAGATAAATACAGTGAAGAGGTATTCTTCAGTGAGTTGCTGATTTGTTCTAATTTTCATTTTCATTGATAAAAATAATTTTTAATACAATAATTAATTTAAATAAACCTTTTGTTTCAACTACATGATCCAAAAAACAGTGATAATGCTACAGTTATAAGTTTGCAAAGGTCATCTCTCTTCTACATATTACAAGTATTCATTAGTTCTGATAACAAGGCTGACATTGAGTGACTACTAATATTTTATTCATGAATAAATTGTATTAAGTGACGAGTCACTTTGTACAGTATGTAAATATTATGCAGAACTGGGTGACTGTCCTGCATACCTACCTATTATAAAGATGTTTCGTGCATAGTCAATACTGGCATGAACACATTAACATTTCAAGTGGCCAGTGGACCGATCAAGAAGATGCATTTTCCAATATGTATTTATGCTTTGGGTTTTTTCATTATTATCAATGACTAGCTGTTCTGCTAGTAGTTTTATTGCCTATGTCACTCAAGAATAATGTAGCTTTCTAATGCAGAAAGAATTTTTGAAATTTAACCAGTAGTTTTTGAGTTAATTCATTACAAACATACAAAAATACAAATCTTTCCTCTTTAGAATTTTATATTAGTGTAGATTAAAGGCACATCATTTTATATTTTAGCAGTAACTAGGCAAGGAATGTTGCAAGAAATGAAATCCTACTTCCTACCTATTTTTTACATTACTTATGTGACTGTTTGTGTGTGTTTGTTTGTTACTTCTTTACACTCAAATGGATGGACCAATTTAGATGAAATTTGGTATGGATGTAGCCTGGATTATAGCCTGAGGAGGTATAACCTGGATTAACAGACTTTTTACACAGAGGCGGGTAATATCATGAAGGTGTAGCTAGTTAAATATAAATTTATATTAATTCATTTTACTCTCTTCTCTAGTTTGATGGGCTAGGATGTGAAAATCAGAGATTCATCATCTTCTTGAATGCAAGAAGATCAGAAGAAAGACCAGAAAAATAAGGTCCCAGTACAGACACAAACTAATTAAAGGAAAATCATCAAATCTAGTGATGACACTTTGGGCCCTAACAGGCCCATACTATTACCATACTATTACCCATACTATTACCATAACAGGGTCTTAGTATTATGTTTACTTTACACAACACACAAACACCCTCAAAACTAGTTTAGTCTACACTAATAATATTATATCCGCATATCCAATAGCCGCACTACCATTAATTATCTTTTGAATTCCTAGTGCTGGGCCACAAGCAACATTGTAACCATTTCCATTGGTAAGTAAGCTCTAAGTACATAAAACTTTTATATGGTTCATTGTAATTATCTTTTTTTAAATAAATTATTTGTATTTGTATTGTATGTACTTACATATTACATGTTTATAAGACTACATAACTAATATTGAGTAATCCAACAAACAGAAGACAGTTTGATGATGTTGGTTCTGTTGTATCATTTTTAACTTGGAATACTAACCTAAAATGCCACTGCTTTTACAACGATAAATATCTTTTATAACGAGTTTCAGTGTGGTTCTTGTTTTAAACATGCCACACTCGCTGTTTTACTTACTATCCTAACAAGAACCTTAATGCCCAGGTATAAAAAGTAGCTCCATGGTAATTCAGTCTATTAGCTATCAACATTCTGAATGTCATGCAAATCCAACCATCCGATTCAGCATAAAGTTACAAACACTCACACAAACATTCATTTTTATAATTTAAGTTGGATTAGTATGTGAGAACCTGTTATAATAATAATAAATCCATTATTTCAAGCAATGTAACTTGTAAGATTTTGATGTAAGATTATGACTGTACTGATTTTAGCCATTACATATACCTACTAAAGGGACTGATTTGTGTAGGTGTTGCAATTTTGTAATATTGTAATGTAAACATGGATCTCTGATAGAATATTTGAATTCATAGGCTACAGAAATAACCTAATTAGATATAATCAAGTCAAATCTTAGATAAATTTATTATGAACTAGAATTTTTAAACTGTTCTCATTGGAAATATTCTACCTATCTGCACTATGGATAGAATATCTACTTACCTAGCAATGTTATGCCTAACTTGAAACTAATATTTAATTATATGAAAACAAATGAACACCATGTCAAAGTAACCAGTAAAGTAAATACCAACAAAAGACAAGCATCCAACAAACATTCTGTTTTAAAGTTTGTCTTGGTAACCAGTGTTTTGAATTTAGAATAGGATTGTAGATTAGGCAAGTGACAACAACTCACCATGTCGTCGGGGCCTTCGCACGAGTGGCGGTACGGGAGCCCCTCGGGTACTATTTTGTTGAGCATCATCTCCATATCGTCTCTAACATCGGGATCCCAACTCTCGTTGAGCGCGAGACTCGCCGAGGTATGCAGAACTGCAAACAACATTCACTGATCAGCTGGTCGTGTCACAATGCGGAAACATTTTTGTCGCACTATCCCGATAATTCACTTCCGCCGCGTTATCATTACCACTTAGCGTTATCATATGGAGTCAACCGCGCGAGATTATGTAGGGCAAATATGACAAGGGTGCAACATCGGCGGCAAGATTGACCCTACGAGATACTTACTCTGGATATGGCAGAGGCCGACCGCGAACTGCGAGAGCTCCGGCACCTGCTTGAGGATCTCCTCGGTGACCAGGTGCACGCCCCGATGCTGCGGCCTCAAGTTTAATTTCCGTTGAAACCACGCGGATCCGATCTGGATTCCTCGGTTCGAAGCCATGTTTAATTTTTAAAAACGCTACAGATAGATCGCAAGAACACAAACGATCTTATACAACATCACTTAGAACAAATACAATAATTACACCACGATTATCATAAAAGATTCATCTTCAATCTTTAAAATTGATTGTTATAAATACACGGAGGTTATACAGATTCGACACCCTATTTTCTGCGGGAAAGTGAAACAGAAACAGTCGTCAAACGAAAGAGAAAACGAATAAAATGCTGCCACTGCTAATAAATAATTTACCGATTCGGAATTCATTCATGAATTTCAAGAAAAAAACTTTTAAAGACATTAGTAAAAGAAGAAGAAGAGAATAAATTAGATTTTACAGCATGATTTATATAAAAACTATCTATAAATGAAAATGAAAAACAGAAAAGAAATATTTTCAATTAGAAAATGGATTGACACGATTTGCTTTTTTTAACGTTGGCAGCACCGTCAATTGCAAAGGGTAGCGCGCGGATTTTTAAAAATCGGAAAATTTATGCAACAAACATACATTTTATTTAGGTTTTAATTAGTCATCCAAATTTTTTGTTTTGGGTCAGAGTTGACAAACTGGATAACGTTTGTCGCTATAACAGTGATTAGTACTAAAAATATTCTGTTAGTACATAGCAATACGTTTGAATTAATATTATTAGGTAGCTAAAAGCATTGAAGTTATTAGATTTGTTTCATGGGAGTGCCAAGGGTAGGACTGTAGCGCAGTTTTAGGTGTGGTGGCGAAACCACTCCTTACAATAGGGAAAATTAGTTTTACTATTTGTGAATTCATTGAAGACGTGTCTTCGAGGCCAAACATTAATTAAGAAATTTCGATAAATATTCACTGGCAAAATGGATCCTGTTATGGATATTATTAAAAATTCTTCAGAGCCTGAATGGTTGGAAAGGAAAATCGTGGGCAATATCAGACTGTGGCAAATTGTATTTCTATGCCTGGCTGGTCTTACAACTTTAAGTAAGTACGTCACATTTTATATTTTTGGTAATGTTTTTTAAGAAGGAATGTGTTCGTTACATTTTTGTAAACAAAAATAATGTACTTCTATAGTCTATATAGGGTTCACTAAGTACTTTCTTTGTTTTTTCATGAATACTTATAAGAGTTGATTATATTTTATAATTTTCTTTCTAAAGTTGTGATGGTTTGCTGCTGTTTCCGGTTCCGAATCCCGCGCACGAAGCAACAGATAGAGGCGGACTATCAAAGGCGGAAGATTACCTCCAAGTTCCGGCAGCAGCTGGAGACCATACAGGACTCCAAGATGGACGACATGTCTTTGAAAGATGGTAATTAGACCTACAGTAGAACCTACCTTCCGTATTTTCTTCGAGTTTTTGTCACGTCTTAAGTTAACTAGTGTTCCATGGTTCCATAATCCCTTGTCCGGTGAAGCTCATTTTTGAATTTAAAAAGAATACTAGATTAAATAACATGCTTGTTTGCATAATTGTATGAAGATCGGATTAACGATATTCGACAAGCTATCGTCGGAGAAAAAAATGGCGAGATGTCCCAATAGACTCTAAGACCTCGCTTCACTCGGTCATTCATTACTCTATGTGTCATAAACTTAAAATTATGGTAATTTTACAGAGTCGCAAGCAAGATGAATATTTAGTTTTACAAATATAGGTACACACTTAAACCAGTCTAAAGTCCCCTAACTATATAACATATAAATAAGAAGGAAAGGAGCCATGCTAAGTAAACGAGATTTCTGGAGCCTATTTTTCCAATTACAAAAATAAGAAACAAAAAAGTTTGATACTGAGATGATTCAATGTGTACCGGAAGTACCTACCGGCAGACAATAAAAACAAAAAAAACCGGCAACAATTTTAAATAGGCGGGTAACAGCTGGCCGCAATCCGCAAACAACAAACCCTAACCGATGGGATTTTTCAAAAGAATTGCGTATCAATATTATCATTATCAGTCACCGAGTTCATCATTAACTCTACGTACAACACATGAACTGTGCTGTATAGATAAATATCTTATCTGCCGTTCTCCGGAATCATAAAACAAACATGCTCCTAAATATTGCAGAAACTTTATAAACTAATTTATATCACTGCACGTATCCTACTTAGTTCAAAACTGAATCATTAAACAACAGTTCAGTAAACGATGTAATAAGTAAACACAGATTTAATCGTTTGTTTGATATGTTTCACACCTTAACTACTCAACCTATCATCATGAAATTTTTCATACACGTTGTCAGGGGTACAGAAACTGACATAGGGTACCTTTGAAACCTTTTGGGTGAAACCGCGGGTCGCAGCTAGTTATTTTTATATCGAAGACGTGAGATGCTACAGATTAGATAGTGTGAAAAACAAATAGAACTTAGACATCACGCTCAGTCTCAACACTGAACATTCTGTTATCTGTCAGCACTGGACCTGCTGCACGAGAAAACGAGCCAGATGGGGGACAACCAGGATAACCAGCCGGGGTCTCAGCACAGCTCTATCATGTCGCCACAACAGAGTAAGAACTTCATACGTACACCTCCTTGCTTTTAATTTTTTTTGTCTGTATACAACTCTTTCTAGCCGCGCCGTACATCTCTTGTACGTATCTACCTCTCGCGCTACTGTTTGATTTTACCAACTATAAATATTTCTACACTTTGTGTAATTGTACTTCAGGTTTTGAGGATACCGTATAGCTGTATACTGTTCTATTTCTCAATAAAAAATAAAAAATCATATTCCTATGTAGGCATGTCATAACTATGAATTAATAGGTAGACACATACGATAAGTTCTCTTACAACAATTCCAAGGATTCAAGCCGGAAGACTTCCACAAGACAAAGGCAGTCCCCAATGATTTCTACAATGACCGGTAATGACTGCCCTTTTCAAGGTCTCATCATTAGTGTTTTACGTCCCACTGCAGAGACACCGAGGGCGATTGAGCCGTCATCATGTCACATGTCTTTCGAATTATTCTCTAAGGACATGTAGGCCTTCACGATGTTTTCCTTTACCGTAATCCAAGGTCTATTAAGTTATTCCTCGTACAGGTTCACTGGACGCGTCTTTCCAGCCCGAAGGCGGGCAGAAGCCCGAACCGCAGGTCTCGGGGATGAGCTTCGTAAAGTTCGCGTCCAAGGTGGCTACGCTGTCCAAGCTCGGGCAACCGAAGTCGCCCACGTCGCCTACACCATCAGCAAACAAGTTGGACTTTTAAAACGTGCGGCAAAAGGATAAACGATCGTTCAAATGTGGGTCGAAGCAAAGCTTGAACAACGTGACCCCATCGATGCCTATTGACCACCAAAGGATCGTATATAGTATTAACGAAAACTACATTACCTAGTAAACAAATTTCCAAATTTGTTCGAGAAACTCATTTACTTTTACCTGACTATACAAAAGTGATCATTTTAATTAGTTTATAGAATTGTAGTTTTATGAAATGTGTGATCACTGTTATTTATGTATTTTGCCAGGGATTCACAATCTTTGATTAATTTTGGCAAAGAACTTATTTATATTACAGCGTTAGCCAAAAACCTCTTGCACGCGGCTTGCATGTACTCGTAGCCATAATATCTTTTTGAAGACATATATTCTATTACATAAGTCACCCTTCTATTTTTGATGTTTGCATATTAATCTTAAAGATAGCATATTGTAATTTTTTATTCAAATAAGTGCTGTAAGTAAGGTATACGGGTTAATAAATGATAAAACCATAATGCAGTAAGTTTTCTTTAATCTAGAAAATAAAAAATACAGTAGAAACGGATTTTAAATCACAAGAATAATTACATATTCACAAATAACTGTAATCAGCAGTTTACACCATCTCGCATTAAAACTGACAATTAAAAACAATGATCCAATGTATGTATGTAATAACTTTAAAGCAACATTTAACTTACACATTAATACATAAATAATACATCTTGCAAATAAAAATTACATAAATTCAAGTTAGCTAATTTTTTTAATATTAAATAGATAAATTGTCCCTAGACTATTGTATTAGGTTCATGCGCTCAACGGTCGCCCCACGCACGCGAGTTGTCATACTCGACAGACTCGGCATTTACTTGACTTAGCGAATTATATTTGTTTTTATTAGATACCCCACTCGAACCGTTCAACTTTACCAGCCTTTCAGTCCATGACTCGATATTCTGACCAAATCCCTTTCAAACACGATATAATTAACGTATCTTAAACACTAATAATGTCCCAATTTGTATAATTTTGTTAGTTATGAACGCTTTTGCTTTTTTTTTTTCATTTATCTGTTTGCGCCACTCTTCAATTGTTTCGAATTTTGAGCATCTTTTTGGTGTTTTTACAAAAAGGCTTTTTACGCTAAACGCTGAATTAATAAAAGTATCAACGACACGATTGTCAAATAAATAAATGGTAAAACATTAAAACATTTCGCTAGAATACTTTGCTAAAAAATTTATAATTAAAAATGCAATTTGGAATTGAAGGTGTGAATTGCATTTAAACGTTAGATACGTATTGTACCGAGGACTACGCTAGCGACTCTATTGGCAGGCGCGACACCGCACCGCGGTCATCAACAGCTTACTCTATACATACCGCGTTACGAGAATGTTGTTCCGAACAATAAACATTCAATGTTAAAGAAAGCGCGACTTGCATTGACTCTGGAGACTATCAAGGATAAGCCCAGCCGCGACTAGCAACGAACTAATGAAAGTGATTTCATAGACTCGTTTGATTTTGACCGATACGGGATGATCTTCGATGTCTTTGAATGCGGTACACATAGAGTAATATGTAGATGATCTCAATGTTCGTAAATAAGGCCATTTTAATTTATCCAACCGCGCCCCTCGAGGCCCATCTATTGTGAAACACTAGATTCTTTCACTTACATATAAATAGTATCGGACTAATATAAAACGTGATTTATTTATTGTTCGTATGTATTGCTCTCGTGCAACTAAACTCGGGAACAGTTATAAATTAATTAATAGTTAGTAGTAATTCGTAAGATTTTGTGCATTATACCTGTTAAATATTACAGCGATATACATTTTTACATTTGTGTAAACCGAACGGCAATAGGCTAGGTTTTTATGTTACATTTTCACCTAACTTGAGGGTAGGTGAAAATAACTTACAACTTATGTACGTAAGCTAAAGGTGTGTTAACTTAACAGTACGCGACATGTTCTCGTCGCCAATACGGGGGAAAACATCTACGGGCTTGGACATGACTAAGAGCGGTTACACACTGCGCCTTTTACTGACTTCTACTACAACAGACACCAAAAGCTTTTTTCTTATTTTACAAGTGTCGCGCAACAAACGCGCCTTTAAACGGCTGCCGCTAGAAAAACGAAGCGTGTAATCGCTCTAAAGGTCAACGAAAAGTGTAAAGAAAAGGATTGAAGGTGCACATTATCCGATTCTTACTCTAAGCCTTCCCTTCTCGAGCACAAACTCGTCGCGGCGCATCGACGGAAACTTGTCGGATTGTTATTTTTACACATTTGCTCTGGATGGTGACTACAGCTACATAACTGGGCCCTGCATACTAACTTTGCAATTCTTCATTCTACGTTTCTATTTAAAAAGTGTAAGAACATTTGATTGACTTTCTGCATGAAACGCAAAGTGAAGAACCGCATCACCTTAATTCAGGGTCATTTAGAGAACTCGCTAATGTTAGGAACACGAGTTAACAGATGCATCGCCACCACTATAAATAGAACTCTCATAATTCACAATAAAGCATAATTTTGTTATTAACAAGTATGTACTACGGCAACATTATTTATTGACTTTTAAAGGCTAGGCTTGACAAATTTGACAATAAATATTTAAAAATTACAATGTGCACATGTTTTTGAAAATGTCCACGGGCAGTGTACATAACATTGAGCATATATGTGATTATTTGGCATTTTTTCATCAATTCGTTCGGAATGGCGTTACGGTGAGAGTAAGTACTTTGTGACGTCGGTGATTAACTCAAATATATTAATGTTATTAATAAATAAATACCAAATGTATGAAGTTTTGAATACATGCTTTAGGGTACGTACGCACATTGTAGTATCGTGTGGCGCCCTCACTCCCGTAATATCTCTGAGCTTCAACGAGTAATAATTTAGTACTAATCTATCGGTAAGTATAATATTTGTAGGCGAGGAAGTGTCGCTCGCCGCTCAGGGTCACATTCGCAGCCTTGTACGGACGAGGATAGAGTCCGTTTTCGCGTAACACTTATCGCTAACATTTGGCAGTCGGTAGCATAAATCTCTGTTTTGGTGTGCGTGAGACGTTACGGGAGTGTGAGCGTCGCGTGCAGTAGCTACGCTACGCTTTGTCGGCGCCTAGGATCCGCCGCCGCGCATCAATCTCGCCTTATAAACGTTCTCCCCCTGAAAAAATAGAAAACGCTGTTGCTACAACTATACTGTATATAAATCCAATAATACAAGCTATTGACGTGTTAAACATTTCCAGGCACCTAACTAAATAACATGTGGTCAAGTGGTGTGACACAGATCATGTAAGGAGTTAGTAAATATTTTCCGGGGCATTAAAGTTAATTAAATCTGAAAATTGCTATGACTACTTACACCTCCAAATCGTTCAAAAACAACGACAAACAAGAAATCGCAGCACAGTGTGTACTCACGTGATGGTCTTGCGTTCGGCGGGGCGCGCGGCGGAGGCGGCGGGGCGCGGTGTGTCTGTGTGTGTGTACTCACGTGATGGTCTTGCGCTCGGCGGGGCGCGCGGCGGAGGCGGCGGGGCGCGGTGTGTCTGTGTGTGTGTACTCACGTGATGGTCTTGCGCTCGGCGGGGCGCGCGGCGGAGGCGGCGGGGCGCGGTGTGTCTGTGTGTGTGTACTCACGTGATGGTCTTGCGCTCGGCGGGGCGCGCGGCGGAGGCGGCGGGGCGCGGTGTGTCTGTGTGTGTGTACTCACGTGATGGTCTTGCGCTCGGCGGGGCGCGCGGCGGAGGCGGCGGGGCGCGGTGTGTCTGTGTGTGTGTACTCACGTGATGGTCTTGCGCTCGGCGGGGCGCGCGGCGGAGGCGGCGGGGCGCGGTGTGTCTGTGTGTGTGTACTCACGTGATGGTCTTGCGCTCGGCGGGGCGCGCGGCGGAGGCGGCGGGGCGCGGTGTGTCTGTGTGTGTGTACTCACGTGATGGTCTTGCGCTCGGCGGGGCGCGCGGCGGAGGCGGCGGGGCGCGGTGTGTATGTGTGTGTGTACTCACGTGATGGTCTTGCGCTCGGCGGGGCGCGCGGCGGAGGCGGCGGGGCGCGGTGTGTCTGTGTGTGTGTACTCACGTGATGGTCTTGCGCTCGGCGGGGCGCGCGGCGGAGGCGGCGGGGCGCGGTGTGTCTGTGTGTGTGTACTCACGTGATGGTCTTGCGCTCGGCGGGGCGCGCGGCGGAGGCGGCGGGGCGCGGTGTGTCTGTGTGTGTGTACTCACGTGATGGTCTTGCGCTCGGCGGGGCGCGCGGCGGAGGCGGCGGGGCGCGGTGTGTCTGTGTGTGTGTACTCACGTGATGGTCTTGCGCTCGGCGGGGCGCGCGGCGGAGGCGGCGGGGCGCGGTGTGTCTGTGTGTGTGTACTCACGTGATGGTCTTGCGCTCGGCGGGGCGCGCGGCGGAGGCGGCGGGGCGCGGTGTGTCTGTGTATGTGTGTGTGTACTCACGTGATGGTCTTGCGCTCGAGGGGCGCGCGGCGGAGGCGGCGGGGCGCGGTGTGTCTGTGTGTGTGTACTCACGTGATGGTCTTGCGCTCGGCGGGGCGCGCGGCGGAGGCGGCGGGGCGCGGTGTGTCTGTGTGTGTGTGTGTGTGTACTCACGTGATGGTCTTGCGCTCGGCGGGGCGCGCGGCGGAGGCGGCGGGGCGCGGTGTGTCTGTGTGTGTGTACTCACGTGATGGTCTTGCGCTCGGCGGGGCGCGCGGCGGAGGCGGCGGGGCGCGGTGTGTCTGTGTGTGTGTGTGTGTGTACTCACGTGATGGTCTTGCGCTCGGCGGGGCGCGCGGCGGAGGCGGCGGGGCGCGGTGTGTCTGTGTGTGTGTACTCACGTGATGGTCTTGCGCTCGGCGGGGCGCGCGGCGGAGGCGGCGGGGCGCGGTGTGTCTGTGTGTGTGTACTCACGTGATGGTCTTGCGCTCGGCGGGGCGCGCGGCGGAGGCGGCGGGGCGCGGTGTGTATGTGTGTGTGTACTCACGTGATGGTCTTGCGCTCGGCGGGGCGCGCGGCGGAGGCGGCGGGGCGCGGTGTGTATGTGTGTGTGTACTCACGTGATGGTCTTGCGCTCGGCGGGGCGCGCGGCGGAGGCGGCGGGGCGCGCACGGTTGAGCACCTTGAGCAGGTCGCCGGCTTTGGCGCGCATCCGCGAGTGCACGTACACCTTGCTGCACTTGATGTGGTAGTGGAGGTAGTCGCGGAACATGTGCAGCAGGTCGATCGTGTTGTCGCGCGCCGCCTCGCACGTGTGTCGCGGGAACAGAACTGAAATAACAAGCTTTAGTGAAAACAACACCCGACTGAGAAATATTGCCGGCTAGCTGACCTCGCGATGTTAGCCGCGGTTAAAAAGTAGCCTATGTACTACTAGCTTTACCCTGCGGTGTAACCCGAGGTTAAAAAATAGTAGCCTATGTGTTATTCCAGACTATAGCCTATCTCTGTGACAAATTTCATCCAGACCCGGTTAGCTGTTCCGACGTGATTCAGTAACAACATACATCCCATCCATTTAATTTTCGCATTTATTACATTAGTGTAAAGTATGATGACACTCGCGCAATAAAGACGAATCTGACGACATAATCATGAATATGAATCGGTTTACCCGTTTAGTAGTTACGAGGGAACTTAGAGACATACATAGGTACAGATCAAACCTAACCCTCCTGTTTTTGGCTTCGTAGCAGTCGAGTACACATAACACATATATCCCAAATATTTTACACATTCATGTTGGGTCTACAAACCACATTTTAAAAGTGTACTCACCGAATGTAACGTAACTGATATCATCGCCGACTCTCGCATCTGTGTCGACGAGCTCTAGCGGTGGTTCCTTGTGTGAAAACAGCACCTGTAAATAATGCAATGAAGGTTTCAAAAACCAAGATGGCGGATTCAAAATGGCGGCCAGTGTTATGTGAGTTGCCTTGTCTCGCTGACTCGCTGGCCTAACATACGCAACGCGACAACGGTATTTCGCATCTTTTTATCGAGGCAGACGTATGTTTGCAGACACATAGCCTTGTCACGTTCTCACACGACAAAAAATAACAAGAATATATTTGTCGCGTGCGCATGCTATTAGACCTGAAGTCATACACGCAAGTTGTTCCTATATACCAATGCGAGTAGAGCGAAACGTCTTACGCGATGCCACGGGATGTTCCCTCTTCGTCCCGACCCGCGCCGTCTGTGGGCGCCTTTCCATCGTACCGTACGTGGACGAGCCAATCCGTGAGATATATGTGTTTATTGTTATTAAATTCTATTTTGACATGTTATTTTATTATTATTATGTATTTTTTAATATATTATGTGTTTTTATATATTTGAGTTGTAAATGTTTGGTGTAATCAGTAAATGTTTAGTTTGAGCATGGTATAATAATATACTCCGCCAGGTATAGCATTCCTCGTCAAAAATAGTCACGTGGGCAACACGCAGTGCCGTAAATCGATGAGTAAGGCGCGAACCCACCGCGGCGCACGTTTGGCGCGGCCACGCGGCGCATTTTATCTGCGTGGCTTCGTTTGTTAGACAACGTGGGTCTACGTTTCCACCGCAGCACACGCTATGAACCCACGACTATGTAAAACTGTAGCGTGGCTCACTAGGGCGCACCGAGAGGCTACGCACTGAATTGACGTCACGTGGCTTACGGAAATATGTTCTCTACATAGCTTAACGCATAGTCGTGTACCGCATGCACAGCGTGCGTGGCGTGGAGATGCGTGGGTAGCACGCGTGTAGCAATGACGTCATGAATCTCATATTCATGCGTAGCGTGTCCGTGGGTTGCGGTGGATACTATGACATACATTTTCTTGCAAAGCGAAGCCAGACACACGTGCTTAGCCTCTCCGTGCGCTGCGGTGGGCCAGCGCCTTTATGCAAGACCGAAATAAGTTAGAAAGTAACAGATGACGACGACGAGTGACGTCATTACGTGTTGGCCCCCGAAATGTTAGATCTTGTTTCTTTTTCATCATGAGTATGAGTACCTGCGGCGCGGTGTGCGAGGCTCTCCGGCCCTCCTTGAGCTCCTGCATGAACACCTTGCCGATCACAATGTCGTCCTCGTGCCGGAACACGGTCGAGAACACCACCGTCACGCGGTCTTCTTGCGCTTCCACGTACCTGCAACACGGATAACACGATACGTTATTAAGGAATATCAAATGCGCACAGCGTCCCACCCGAGAAAACAAGTGAAATCGATTTAGGGAGTTCGGATCAGTGTGCAACCTCTCATAAAACACGAGACGTCCGAGAAATCTACGGCCACTTCGGAACGACATTTCTCGGAGTAAGCAGTATTCATTTTCGGTCTGAGTTTTTTTAGATTCACATTTGCACGGATCGAATTCAAATCGAGTGAGTGCGGACACGCTCATACACTACAAGGGGACGGCGCAGAAGGTCTACTCTGACGCGTACGGTTTAATTTCGGCCACTTTCACATGACTTTCGGTAGCTACAGATGCTATTCCGAGCCTCTATATTTCAATGAAAAAAGACTATGCTTAGTATGAACTTATGGGGACAGACGTATATCATCGAGCCATTCCTGGGAGGACTAGTTCTTCTTCACAAGCGAGACCGCGGGGCCAAGCTGTACTGGCCCGGCTGCTCAAAGCTTCAAATACATGCAACGGGGCAATAGTCTGACGGAAACCGAAAAGGACAACTACAAGTACGGAATCTGAAAGAAAAATATCGGCATCCGAACCGACAAGAAACGACCTTAAAATCCTACTAATATTATATTAGGTCCTCACGTATGAAATTGGCGTTTTGTACGGGAGGAATAAAAAGTCGATTTTTTTTTGTAAAATATATTTAATTAATCAAAGTATGCACCGTTGTTATCTATGCACTTTTGCCATCTTATGGGTAGTTCATTGATCCCTTTACTATAAAAACCATGGGGGCGAGAATCAATAAACTCTGTGGATCTGACTGGACTGGAGTGAAATGGACTGCTGCATCGGAGTGGAATTTTTTTCCTTGTAAGAAGTTGTCCAAATTCCGGAAGAAATGGTAATCTGTTGGAGCAAGGTCCGGGGAGTACGGTGGATGTCGCAGACATTCCAATTGTAGCTCAGCTAACTTAGTGGTTGTTTGTTATGCAGTGTGTGGTCTTGCGTTGTCGTGAAGCAGCAGTGGCCTAGAGCGATTGACCAATCTCGGTTGTTTAACAGCTAGTTCTTCCTTCATGGTTTGCAGTTGCTGACAATAGATATCTGCCGTAATCGTTTGGCCAGATTTAAGAAAGCTGTAGTGAACGACACCGGCGCTAGTCCACCAAACACTTACAAGTAACTTTTTCTGAGTCAATTTTCGTTTAGGGCAGGATTTGGCTGGGTCTCCAGGGTTCAGCCATTGCGATGAGCGCTTTCGATTATCGCACAATATCCACTTTTCATCACAAGTAATGATTCGATTTAAAATCCCTTCATTATTGTGTCGGTTGAGCAAAGTAACACAGCAGGCGACCCGTGTTTGCAAGTTCGATTCACTCAATTCATGAGGTACCCATCGTTCGAGTTTTTTTACTTTCCCGATTTGCTTCAAGTGGATTAATACAGTTTTGTCACTTACCCCGAAGCCTGCTGCTATCTCTGAAGTGCTTTGTGATGGATCCGCTTCCACAATAGCCTTTAATTCTTCGTTTTTCACTTTGATCTCTGGCCGTCCACGGGGTTGGTTCTTAAGGTCGAAATTTCCAGAACGAAAACGTTGAAACCAAAAACGTACCATGCTGTCTTTAGCGACACCAGCGCCGTACACATCATTAATTCTTCGAGCTGTTTCTGCAGCACTGGTGCCACGGTAGAACTCGTACTCGTAAATATACCGATATTTCATGTTTTCCATTGCGCGGTAATAAGCGACGCCAAAGAAAAAATAATGAGGAAAATAACAAATGAATGACTGTATTCCAAAGAAAAAAAAACCAGCTAAATGAATTTATTAATTTGAATTTCGAATTCTTAACCAAAGAGGAGATATTTCAGATCAAATTGATCAGTACGACAAAACGCTAATTTCATACGTAAGGACCTAATAATAGTAAAAGTTTGTAAGGATGGATGGATGTTTGTTACTCTTTCATGCCAGAACGGCTGAACAGATCTGAATGAAATTTGGCAAAGAGATAGATTATGGTCTATAATAGCACTTAGGATACTTTTTAACGGCGGGTGAAACCGCGGGGCGCAGCTAGTACAATATAAATGGCATTTTGTCTACACAATTACGTCATGATCTTTGCCGTGACTAGCATGATGTCATAAAGCAAACGCGTTTAACTAAGTAGATTGACATTATGGTAGATCGGTGGCATTCCGATGTAGGCGCGGATTGCGAGATACCCAATGAGTGTATGCGATGTCTGTGCCTCTCACTCCATGCCAATTTCAGTGTTTTTTTATTGGTGCTAGCAGCTTCTAGCTTCACCTCCCGTTTCCACCCGCGAACCACCACGAACCGTATTTTTTTTTGTTATGATATGTCCTTTTCTGTTCCCCTGATGACGTATATGTAGTTTCAAAATAATCGGTTGAGTAGTTGCGGCATGAAAGCGTAACAAACTCACTTTCGCATTTGTGTAAACTATTTCTGAAGGGAAATATTCAAAACCACCATAATGTAAATTTAAACAACTAATACTTCTAATCATCCAAACCATGTACAATATGTAGGTAATTTCAATATGAATCGAATGGAGACTAAGATCAGTACGACAGAAAGACACCAAAGAATAATAATACGAGATCCGTCCTCTTCCGTGGTCTAGCCAAAAGTGGCGGTTGGGCGGGGCGGGCGACTCAGGCGCTACTCCTTCATTCCTTACGCTACATTCATTCATTTGCTACATTTCTTTAACAGTTCGCTCGCAAAACGTCACACAGCAGACCATAGATTGCATTCTTTTGTATGTGTTGCTAACATTTGTAATATTAAAAAAGTAAGGTGTTATGATTGAATAGGTTGTAGTTTGACCACCAACGTTTAGCGCTGAGGTTGAATACCCTAGGGTTTTTAGTGGGTATGCCGCCAGTGGCGGACTCCTTAACCACCCTGCCCACCTGCAGGGCAGTGGTGGAATCCATAAAGGATTATCCCTAGGTCAAAAAAGTGACGTTGTAGCCTAGATAAAGCCAACGTCGAAATAAAGTGCCTCAATATACTAACAGCGTCTCATCCTTGCGGTAGTTGATGACTGCCCGCTTGTGCCCCACGTCACCGTCTTCTTGCAACCGGAAGTAGCGTTCAAAGACCGACGCGAAGCAGTTCCGCTTCAGAAGGCCCACCTTCTTCACCAGCTCCTCCCAGTCTTCCGGGATAGACTCCAAGTCCAGGAGCACCGATATGTTGTAACCTGTAATATGGACGTAGGTGATGATGATGAAGAGAGAAATTACTTATTCATGAAGACTAGTACTTTTATCACTAATTTAATTTTCCGGCAGGCCTAGAATGCACGCTGCGTCAAAATTTTGTTGGCTCTTTTTATCGAGACGTTTAAACGTATGATATAATTACACGTAGCCTCGTCATTTTTTCTCATAAGACAAAAATTAATGAGAAGATTTTGTCACGGCGCGCATGCTAGGGCCCTAGCGAAGTTGCAATCACTTCCAAGGGATTCTGTTTCTAGAATAGCTAAAGTTCGAACACTAGCTGCTGATTGGTCGAGTTGACAAAATGATCACGTGACTTTTTTATAGATCATATCTCGTCCAATCAGCAGCTAACGTTTGTTCAAACGTAAGCGGTTGTAAAAACGAAATCGCTAGAAAGCGATTGCAACATGGCTAGGGCCCCATTTGGATGCTTTTTAACTGGCTTCAAAGTTAGAACAACTTTTAACAGAATTTTTAGATAAGATACTTCAAAATTAAAATATAATACATAGAACTCGCAATAGTTTTAATGAGAGTGTTCACACTAAACATGAAATAAGGCAAGATAGGTAAATAACTAAGAAAGCACAAAATGGTTATCTACAGAACACTCTGAGGAACCTACTTACTTTGCTTATTAGCTTGAATTACATTTAAAAAACACATAGAATTAATTACATGAAATAGTAACTTCAGACCCTTAAGCAATCATGGTGACTCAACATGAACAGGAAAAGATATAATTCCTGTTAATGGTAATAATGTAGCCAAATAAACTTTATTTATACAGAACCAACAGTTCTCTAGTAACAAAAGTTAATTAAGTATTTATTTTACAAACTGGTGTTGGTACAGGTGGTTTTGACTAAAAATCAATTAATTAAGTACTTGGTTCATCCCAATATGTGACCTTGCGATACCTCTAAACCTATGAGCTGGTTTTCTTCGCAACCACAATCTTTTGGTCGATTTTAATGATTGTATTAGTATGAACTACTTGCCTACATTTCTTGAAGATCGGATTAAACAAATTATATAATAAGGTTATAGGCGCACACAAACATACTATAAACGCCGACTCTCGAGATTGTTCCTTCACTGAGCCAAAAATCAATTCTCAGTAATTTTGGGTGTGTGCATGTGTATGACACATATCTCATATAGGTAACCTGTTTATTTAAAGATACCTAAATGTTTGCAGCAGTAAGATAACCAGCGTAATTTTAATGGGCAGGCTATCTTATCACTCTCCCGCTTTGTAGTGAGCTGCCAATCTTATCAAATGACTGATAATTTTCACTTTTATAATATTTTCAACTACAATATCAAAATAATACACAAAATGGATTTTAATCTCCAACTAAATATTTGTTAAAACTAACTTTATTCATTAGTCATGAGCAGTTTTGTAATATCCCCAAAATTATCCTGGATACAAATATTATTAGCTTGTGAATGTGCTCATAGTGCACTCTCTTTCCCAATATGCATCAACTAAATTTATCAAGATTGGGTTTACAGTTAGTTGTAAAAAGGAAACAAACATAACTAATTATGACACCAACAGACAAACACCAAGTTTATAATTTCCGTTTTATAATATTGTGTGAAAAAACTAAAAAATAGTCTTTTTTTCACCATACTTTAAAATCACACATTAGATTAGACATGATACACCAAGATAATCCATCTTCTATCTTTAGCATCGAAAGTTTAATTCTCAATGGTAATTAGCATTTTTCTGCTATTGCATATTCAGTTTATTTTCTACTACATTTACACCATGACTTCATTAATTAGAGCCTAATCTACAATCAGTGGAATAAATGAGGCAACAAATTCCTATTATTCAAGGAAAATGTAACAAAGCATGTTGTTATAATGCTGAAAATTATAACAAATGCAGAAGTATTTTTAACTTACATGACAAGTAAATATACATAAATACATATCAAGTTTTTATAAGTGTATCAAATACTGATCAAGCGAGGTAAGCATGCATTGTGTAAGAGGAAAAACAGCTGTGTTCATTTCACTTTCCATTTTATGCAATACCAAAAGGGCATTATGGGTCTAGCAAATGCAATGATGTGGAAAATTTCGAGGCTTGTCTGTTACACATACTAATAGAGAATAATTATTATGTACAAGTCTGTGCTTATATTTAACCGACGAAACGGAGGAGGTTTACAAGTCGACGCATATGTATATATAATATAATGTATGTAAAATAAAATGTATAATATATTTTTTCATAATTGAAACCAATGTTGATTTTGACAACATCAATTTTAATAATTAAGGTGCATATTTAAATAGTCATAGTTATTAATGAGGGAAATTGTTTTACTTAATTACATGAATGTTGGAAATTTTGTAAGTTATACCCAGGAGGTAAACTTGTAGGGTACAGCTACTATTAAATAACAAATATTATTCCTACAAGTAAAAAAGTAACAATTGCAATATGTTGCCTATGGTGCTGACCAGACAGAAAAGATATAGGTTAAGGATGAGACACAGATGAAAAGCGTTGCGTCCGCGCCTGGCTATTCCGTATATGTTTCATCGCATTTTTTCTAAACATTTTGTGTGAAAGTAGTCCAGGTGGGAGATTGGCGTCTTACGTCTTTTCTGTCTGGCTTGCTGTTTAGATAACCCAGGTATAAAATATGAAAAATCATTTTTAGAATTTAGCATGATCAATGGGAATGTAATACCTGTCTCTGCCTCAGTAAGGAGTGGTCCATATACTCTTTTGAGTAGTTCGTCAGCCCCATGTTCTTCTAATTGTTTGTAGAACTTCAGTGATATACTAACCTGCAAGACAAACAACGATATTACATAAACATAAATACATAATTATAGTCATCCACACCTCTTTCATAAAGAGGTAGACAGATACCACTTCTCCCCACATGCAACAATCCCGCAAACAACTTTTGCTTCTTCTACTTCTTACATGAGTCTTTTCATAACATAAACAATAATCTATAAGATAGACAAACAACCATTTGTAACAAAACAACAACATTGTGTATCCCCCCTATGGGTCAGACAAAATTATATATTTAAATCAATTAGGTGACCAAACATAGGGTCAACAACTCCCAATTTGTCCGGTCGTGACCTCCTGACAGATTGTAATGATAGATATCATCATGATGTGTGGGACTTTTGTTTTCATTTATGAAATGGAAAACATTAAAGTCATGTACAAAAGACTTTAACAAAAAAAGGACTAGAGAAGATAAAATCGAATTTAAAACACCTGTTAACATGATTTGATCAAACTTTTAACTACATTTAGTAAAGTGTGTACATATCAGATGATGAATGGCAGAAAGGATTAAAATTAAGTTACCCATGAATTACCAATCCTGTCAAAGCTTAGGAAAGACCTTTGTGCTGTATAAAATGATGAATGTGCTGCATATATGATAGTTCTATAAATTATGTTGTTTCTGTTGAACATTACAATATAAGGAAGTTAAGTTATATAAAATACTAAGCATTCCTATAACATTACAGCAGGCAAACTATAATACAACTTACTGACTATACTTGATAAATATAAAGCTGTTAGTTAGCCAAGGTTGACCAAGCCTTCATTATCGGTATTGATTAAATGAAATATACAATAAGGAAAGTCAGCATATTTCACATTTTGAACATTAGTGTCACATCATAAAATATATAGGGTGGAAAGGTTTCTCCCTAATTGTTAGACAGAACACCTTGTCACAGTGATATTGCTATGGTAATAGTTATAGATAGTTTGGTCTAATATTATTGTGACAAGATTCTCCCAGTTGGTAAGCTGACAATGGGTACAGTTATTTGACTGTTTAATAAACAATTTTGTAAGATTTGTTTGTGTTTCCTGTCAGTCACTTGCAGTCACATTGCTGAGAGATTTGTTTATAGTTTGGTTTTTATTATGAATTTGTAAACATTTTTGTCACCAGTCCAATTTGGTAACTATAACTATGGGAGGTGAATTATTGACATTGCTGATTATTCTACTATTATATTTAGCTTAGTAATTAAATAAGTATGACTCCTTATACCTACTTTAGAGGGACAATATATGGCTTATGCAGGTTGGTATAGTATGTTTATAAAATATGGCCATACTCACCCTAACTTTGGTTTTATCTCCATTCACGTTTGATATATGAAAGAGTACTCCATCAAAATCTGCCACAGTCACATCTATTGACTCTGGCTTTAAGCTGAAAAAATTAAAAACAGTGCTATCTTGAAGTTTATCTTTATAAAAGGTTGTTAGGGTGACATTTGTGAGTGCATAGGGTGCATTCTCAGTAGTGGTGCATGTTAACTTGTTACATTGTTTGACGCCGATTGGCTCCAAAACATTATATAGGACATTTCCGCACGCACACACGTAGCAGCACCAATAAACAACTGATATGAGTCATCCTTGCTGAGATAGGCATTACCGCGTCATAGGACACTCATTGCAAAATCATAAATATAGCACCGTATTGAATTATGTCCTTGCATTTAGGGTGATTTTGGAATCGGTATGCGGTGACCAACGTGGGCCCACCCTTCGAATTTGACACTTGTCAAGGTACTCACGAAAAGGGGTTATGGTCAGGTAAGAACCCCCCACGAAGAATACCTCCCCGAATCACAACACATTCAATATTGCTTATTAACGCAATACACACTCGAGAAACAGGTCATAATCATAAAAAACAGTAAACTTTCTAAGCGTAACGTACTCACCGCGCCAGTGCATTTTTATATTTTACAGTTAGCGTTTCTTCTATAATTCTATTATTGATCTCGAGTAAGATCATTATTTAACAATTAATAACCTACAGTTTTATCATAAAATCAACGCCTATAGCACCTTCATTTATTAATTTGAACAGAATTTTTCGACGACGACCGCCCGTGTATAGGAAAACCAACGACAAACGAACCAGATTTGCTAGAACCTTTTCGTGAAAAGTAACGTTTGTCAGTCGAAAAGTATCAGTTTTCAACAGACTGGTAACATTTTCAAAAACAAAGTTTTGGTTATTGTCTATATATTACGGAAAACAAAATGACAAAAACCCACTTTTGTGGTTATTATAATTTACTCCTATTATTAATAAAACAAAAAACTTACAGACATTTTGGTTGTTTTATGTTTGACAAAGTAACGAAAAGATTTAAAAAGTTACGTTTTGCACTAAATAATAGCAACGTTTTGACAACGCTGAAACGAACGGAGTTTTGGCGGGAACCGAAAAGATGGTGTCGTGTTTTTGTATTATTTTCTAAAACTTGTGATTCTTCGAGTGTTAAAGTGTAATAATGGTGGATTATTAACGTTTACCGGTTCGTCAACGTGCACGAGTGTGGGCAAATGATACAAACATCGCGAAACGCGATTTTTCGTGTTCTCTACAAAACTTCACTTGAAATTTCAGTAAAGTATCCATAACTTTACTGGAATGGGGAAAGGGGAGGGATTCATCGTCTTCATCATCACCTCATCATCATCATCATCCCATCATCTGTTACTGAAGGAAAAATTATTACTAAGAATCCGACTGAAGGACGAGTATCCATGGTCATGAATAATTTAAAAATAAAAAAAAAAAAAAGCTGAAACGAACGACAAAAAGAACCAAAAACTATAGAAAAAAAGAATGAACAAACACAGATAACACACAAATGATTTACAAAAATAACTTAAAGAAAAGTCGATTTTCGAAAAATTTTATTCGAGTCAAATTAAGAACCGCAAACTTTCCGGTAAATTTTATTTCTCACTACTGATAAAAAATATATGACAGCTCATAATTTGTCTATTGATCAATCAAATCAAAATCAGCCGGAGGTGTAGAGTGTTTATGTTTTACTTTTAGATTTTCTGAAAAACGTGCGTCGTAAAAAGATAATTACGATATTCATCACCCGATATGAAGTAGTAACAAGATGTCGAACCTGGTGGCCCAATTTGTTGCGGGGCTGAAGTCCCGTGTCGTAGACGTCCAGCTAAAGACTGCTCGAGAACTTTACCATTATGCAAAGACGGAACTGCGAGAGGTCCCTCAGGAAGAACTCACTCAATTTCTGGATGAGTTTAACCAGCAGATCTCCGAAATGATATCTAGCAACGATGTTCACGAAAAGAAAGGCGGAGTTTTGGCCATAGGTACATAGTGGTTATCATAAAATTTGATCAATGTAGCATTGTTGTACTTATTATTATTATTTTTTTAATAATTACAATGTTTATTTTCAGTGTGCCTTATCGGTGGAGACTGTGATACAACCAAAACAAGAATAACCAGATTTGCTAACTATCTCAGAAACTTGCTTCCTTCTTCTGATGTTGGGGTAATGGAATTAGCTGCCAAAACTGTGGGTCGGCTTGCTACAGTGTCTGGTGTAAAAAGAGCCGAGTATGTTGAATTTGAAGTGAAAAAAGCCTTTGAGTGGTTGTCAGAAGAACGCAACGAAGGCCGAAGACATTCTGCTGTGCTGCTACTCAAAGAGTTAGCCATTGCCATGCCAACATACTTTTACCAGCAAGTATCTGGCTTTTTTGATCATATACTTGTAGCCTTAAAAGATCCAAAACAACAGATTCGCGAGGCAGCTGCCAAAGCCCTAAGAGCAGGCCTAGTAGTCACTGCTCAAAGAGAATCAGCTAAACAGTCAACAGCTAAGCCTCAATGGTACATGCAATGTTATGAAGAAGCCATGCTGTCATTTGAGGATGTTTCAATGAAAGAAAAAGGCATGACTAGAGAAGACAAAGTACATGGAGGCTTACTTATCTTGAATGAGTTACTTAGATGTTCTAACTTTGCTTGGGAGACAAAATACACAAGTCTCATGCAAAGTTTGGACACCCAAAGAGATATAGCAGTGTCAGATGACATCATATTCATGAGTGTAAAGTTACACAGTGCCTCTGTCAAGAGAGGATATTTGAGTGATGGCTTTAAGACTGAAAATGTACAATACCCTGTTTCTATTTATGAGTCCGAAGTCTGTCGTAGTTTACTATTGAATGCATATGAAAAGATTTGCCATGGTAAGTACTATTGACTACACTGATCAATCATACCTATTTTTATTTTTTATGAAAACTTAAAACCTGATTTATTTTTACAGAGGTAATGGCGCAAAGGATGTTCAAAGCACAAGGGGTACCACAGATCTTACTCATCCTAATACCAAGGCTGGCAGCTTTTAACAAAGCATTTTTCATCAAGAAATACTTGAACTCCACTATCAACTACTTGCTCCTCTCACTTCGCAGTAGAGAAAAGGATAGGAACATGGCATTTACAACTCTTGGGCTGATGGCTGCTGCTATCGAAAGTGACATCAAAGTCTATATTCCGAGAATCATGGATGTGCTGAAGCAAACCTTGCCTGTGCGTGACAGCCAGGCAAAGAAAAGAGTGTTGATAGACCCTTCAATATTCGCCTGCATCACCTTACTGAGCAGTGCAGTAAAGGATCTTGTAGTCAATGACATAAAAGATTTGCTTGATGCATTATTTGCTACAGGACTCAGTCCCTCACTGACAATCTGCATGAGAGAACTGAGCAACAACCTACCAACTCTAAAAGGAGAAATATCTGAAGGTTTGCTGAACATGTTTTCACTAGTTCTGAGAAACAAACCTTTTCTGCACCCAGGTGTGCCACGAAGTCTAGAACAGCAAATGAGCAGTATGATTCTAGCTAATGAGCCACAGGACACTGCTAGTGTTGTCCTTGCACTAAGGACTCTAGGCACTTTTGATTTTGAGGGTCAACACAGCTTGCTGACTTTTGCTAGGCAATGTGCCGACCACTTTATACAGAGTGACCAACAGGAGGTGCGATTAGAAGCTGTGAAAACTTCTGCCAAACTTCTAGCTGATGCTGCAGTAAGAACTATAAATACACCCTCTAAGACGCTTACTGAGCTGACTGCTGAAGTTATAAATAAGCTTCTGGTTGTATCAGTCACTGACCCTGACTATGAAGTCCGCTTTTGGGTACTAGAATCTCTTCAAGACATATTTGACATACACTTGGCCCAAATTGAAAACCTGAGCTTTCTTTTCATTGCCATGAATGATGAGCAGTTGGCTATCCGAGAGCTTGCTATATGCACAGTTGGACGGTTGAGCACTGTTAATCCTGCCTATGTCATGCCAGGCCTTCGAAAAACGTTGATACAATTTTTAACAGAACTGGAACACTCAGGTATGAGCAGAAACAAGGAGCAAGCTGCTAGAATGTTGGATAATCTCATACTACATGCACCATCGCTTGTCAAACCTTACATGGAGACCATTCTCAATGTCCTTGTACCAAAGTTGAAAGAATCTGACTCAAACCCTGGGGTTGTGATCAGTGTTTTGAAAGCAATTGGTAACTTGGCCGATGTTCATGGCGATAATACAGGTCTGAAGAATTGGCTACCAGAACTGTTAACAATTCTCCTGGAGCTGTTGTCTGATGCAAGCGCTACTGAGAAAAGAAGTGTTGCCTTGTGGGCGTTTGGGCAGCTGATCAGTGCTACTGGATATGTAGTAGCCCCCTACCAAAAATATCCTAACCTCATGGATGTGTTGTTGAATTTCTTAAAAACTGAACAGCAACCGAAAGATAGGAGAGAAACTATAAGAGTCCTCGGGTTGCTCGGCGCTTTGGATCCTTACAAACATAAACTAAGCAGGGGACTGATCGACGGACAACCCGACTCGAGCTTAGTGCCGGTAGCGGACAGCAAGGCCGAGGAGAACAATTTCGATATGACAACCAGTGAAATGTTAGTAAACATGTCGTCGCCGGTTTTAGACGACTACTACCCGGCGATAGTGATATCGACTCTGATGCGTATACTGCGGGACCCGACGCTGCAGCAGCACCATAAGAGCGTGGTCCAAGCCGTCACCGACATCTTCCAATCTTTAGGCATAAAATGTGTGCCGTACATTTCACGAGTCACTCCCAGTCTACTCTATGTAGCGCGAGCGACGGACAACAATGACTTCCGCAAGTTTCTCTTCACGCAACTTGCAAAACTTATCGCTATCGTGAAGCAGCACATCCGTAACTATCTCGATAAAATACTTGATCTAATAAAAGAGCTGTGGACACCAAACTGTCCCTTGCAACTCACTTTAGCGATACTCTTACTGGTTGAGTACATCGCTGTAGCACTCGGTTCTGAGTTCAAAGTGTACCTCCCTCAGTTGATGCCACAGATACTGAGAGTGCTGGCTCACGACACGAGCGACGAGAGGATCGTGACGAAAACTCTCCTCACTGCCTTACAAAAGTTTGAAGACAATTTGGACGATTACATGCACCTGGTCATACCTTCGATTGTGAAACTTTTCGATGCGACCGACTGCCCGCTCTCGGTGGCTAAAGTCGCGATGGAGACTGTAGACTACCTCTCGGATTCTTTGAACTATTCCGAGCTGGTTTCTCGTATTATACATCCATTGGTGCGAAGCTTGGAGACTTGTCCTTCCTTGCGACCAACCGCCATGGACACTCTTTGCGCGCTGATCGTGCAACTCGGCTCGAAGTATACGGACTTCATCGCGCTGGTGCAAAAAGTGGTGGCCAAGCATCGGATTCAGCACCAAAATTATGAGCAGTTACTCTCGAGACTGCAGTCCAGCCAGACATTAGCTATGGACGAGTTGTTCCAAAGCACTAGACGTCGACCGAGGAACAACAATCAAGAAGTAAGAAACCTTACATACAAATAAGTAAAGTGTACTTACTTTACATGAAAATTGATTACTAAATTATCTTTGGAACTATTGCAGGCTCGTCTGGTAGTGTGCGATACTTCGCAGTCGATCCGCAAGCTGTGTGTAAACGCACACAACCTAAAGCTCGCATGGACGGTCTCCAGTCGAGTGTCGAAGGACGACTGGCTCGAGTGGCTGCGACGGTTCAGCATCGGTCTTTTAACCGAGTCTCACAGTCCAGCATTAAGGTATTTATCATATTTTTTCAGTCTTTTTGAGATCATGATTGTAATAAGCATGTTTTGTATTTTTGGTAGGCTCATTACTTACTCCAAAACAAACCAACTACCCTGCACAAATTTAATGGAAGAAAGTTAGAAAATCCCCCCAGCTTTAAAAAACACTTTATTTCAACTCACTAGAATATAATGCTTCTAGTTTATCATGTCACAGTTAGAATAGGTATAGGACATAAAGAATTTGGGATCATGTCTTACTCTTTATCGCAAAACAATGAACGGCTCCTTTACTTCTCGCCGTATCTCTCATTGTAGCTTTTAAAGCCATTAATATTTCACTGTTAATTTTCTCTATAAATAAATAAGTACCTAGTGTCGCGAGTAGTAAGTAACGTGCTCGTCCTGGTCCGCAGAGCGTGCCTGGCGCTGGCGCACAACTACTCGCAGCTGCTGCGCGACCTGTTCAACGCGGCCTTCGTGTCGTGCTGGACGGAGCTGGAGCGCGGCGCGCGCGGCGAGCTGGCGGCCGCGCTCGCGCAGGCGCTCACCGCGCCCGCCGCGCCCGAGCTCGCGCACACCGTGCTCAACCTGGCCGAGTTCATGGAGCACTGCGACGGCGGCTCGCTGCCCATCCCCGCCGCGCTGCTGGGCGAGCGCGCCATGCACTGCCGCGCCTACGCCAAGGCGCTACATTACAAGGTCACCTCTATAGTTCATGGAGCACTGCGACGGCGGCTCGCTGCCCATCCCCGCCGCGCTGCTGGGCGAGCGCGCCATGCACTGCCGCGCCTACGCCAAGGCGCTACATTACAAGGTCACCTCTATAGTTCATGGAGCACTGCGACGGCGGCTCGCTGCCCATCCCCGCCGCGCTGCTGGGCGAGCGCGCCATGCACTGCCGCGCCTACGCCAAGGCGCTACATTACAAGGTCACCTCTATAGTTCATGGAGCACTGCGACGGCGGCTCGCTGCCCATCCCCGCCGCGCTGCTGGGCGAGCGCGCCATGCACTGCCGCGCCTACGCCAAGGCGCTACATTACAAGGTCACCTCTATAGTTCATGGAGCACTGCGACGGCGGCTCGCTGCCCATCCCCGCCGCGCTGCTGGGCGAGCGCGCCATGCACTGCCGCGCCTACGCCAAGGCGCTACATTACAAGGTCACCTCTATAGTTCATGGAGCACTGCGACGGCGGCTCGCTGCCCATCCCCGCCGCGCTGCTGGGCGAGCGCGCCATGCACTGCCGCGCCTACGCCAAGGCGCTACATTACAAGGTCACCTCTATAGTTCATGGAGCACTGCGACGGCGGCTCGCTGCCCATCCCCGCCGCGCTGCTGGGCGAGCGCGCCATGCACTGCCGCGCCTACGCCAAGGCGCTACATTACAAGGTCACCTCTATAGTTCATGGAGCACTGCGACGGCGGCTCGCTGCCCATCCCCGCCGCGCTGCTGGGCGAGCGCGCCATGCACTGCCGCGCCTACGCCAAGGCGCTACATTACAAGGTCACCTCTATAGTTCATGGAGCACTGCGACGGCGGCTCGCTGCCCATCCCCGCCGCGCTGCTGGGCGAGCGCGCCATGCACTGCCGCGCCTACGCCAAGGCGCTACATTACAAGGTCACCTCTATAGTTCATGGAGCACTGCGACGGCGGCTCGCTGCCCATCCCCGCCGCGCTGCTGGGCGAGCGCGCCATGCACTGCCGCGCCTACGCCAAGGCGCTACATTACAAGGTCACCTCTATAGTTCATGGAGCACTGCGACGGCGGCTCGCTGCCCATCCCCGCCGCGCTGCTGGGCGAGCGCGCCATGCACTGCCGCGCCTACGCCAAGGCGCTACATTACAAGGTCACCTCTATAGTTCATGGAGCACTGCGACGGCGGCTCGCTGCCCATCCCCGCCGCGCTGCTGGGCGAGCGCGCCATGCACTGCCGCGCCTACGCCAAGGCGCTACATTACAAGGTCACCTCTATAGTTCATGGAGCACTGCGACGGCGGCTCGCTGCCCATCCCCGCCGCGCTGCTGGGCGAGCGCGCCATGCACTGCCGCGCCTACGCCAAGGCGCTACATTACAAGGTCACCTCTATAGTTCATGGAGCACTGCGACGGCGGCTCGCTGCCCATCCCCGCCGCGCTGCTGGGCGAGCGCGCCATGCACTGCCGCGCCTACGCCAAGGCGCTACATTACAAGGTCACCTCTATAGTTCATGGAGCACTGCGACGGCGGCTCGCTGCCCATCCCCGCCGCGCTGATTAAAACAAAAATGACCTTTCACTTTCAATCTCCCACATGTCATTCCAAACTGTGAGACAGCTCTAGTCGCTCTAGCAAATATTTATTGAAGACAAGTCTTACTTTCTAAGGTGATTCTGGTCATGATTCTGTTTTGAACTTGTTATACTGACTGAAGTTGTGAACCATCCGCAGTTCTTTTATCTCCCCAATAAACTCAATGGTGTGATTGTTGATTTTTGGTCCCTGGTTTGGGATTAAAATTATTTTTGTCTCCATTTTGCCTTTTACTCATATTTTACAAATTCACAGGAGGAAGAATTCCGCAAAGGCGCTACGCTCCAAGTAGTGGAAGCTCTCATCCACATCAACAACAAGCTGCAGCAGAAGGAAGCCGCCGAGGGCCTGCTTGAGCGAGTTATGGCGCAGCGCGAGGCTGGTGACGCTGACTTGAAAGTACAGATCAGATGGTACGAGAAACTGCACAACTGGGAGAAGGCTCTCAACCTGTACGGAGAAAAACTGTCTTCAGACCCCGACGATATGGACTCCTACCTCGGGGAACTGCGCTGCTACGAAGCCCTGGGAGAGTGGGTCAAGTTGTACAACACAGTGTCTCAGAACTGGTCCACTATGAAATCGGAGGATAAGTATAAAGCGGCACGACTTGCCGCCGCCGCCGCCTGGGGGTTGAACGAGTGGGACTCGATGGCCAAATATGTGACCTTCTTACCAGAGAACACTCAAGATGGCGCCTTCTACAGGGCTGTGCTTAACATCCACAACGGCGATTACAGTACATCTAAGGAGTTCATCGATCGCGCTCGCACGCTGTTAGATTCCGAGCTGACCGCAGTGGCGGGAGAGAGTTACCAGAGGGCATACGGAGCTCTGATCAATGCGCAACTTCTTGCGGAGTTGGAAGAAGTGATCACGTACAAATTAGTCATTGAGAGGAGGGAGTCGATCCGCCAAGCTTGGTGGACAAGGTTGCAGGGTGGGCAGAGGCTAGTAGAAGACTGGCGCAGGATCCTACAAGTCCGAAGCTTAGTCTTAACACCTCAGGAGGATATGGCCACGTGGCTCAAGTTTGCGTCCTTATGCAGAAAGAGCGGCGCGCCGCGACAGGCGCACAAGACATTAGTTATGTTGCTAGGAACAGATCCGAGCAAGAATAGAGAAATGCCGCTTCCTACCCACGAACCCAGATTTACGCTCGCTTACGCCAAGCATTTATGGGTTGATAATGACAAACAACTCGCATACGACCAGCTCCAACGATACGTACTGAGCACCGAAAGCGGCGATCCGGATAACGCCCGTCTACTCGCTCGCTGTCATCTAAAACTTGGATCCTGGTGCGAATCTCTGCTCGGGATTAACGAACATTCTATCCCTGAAATTCTGAGGAACTACCAGGCAGCGACCGTGTTATCCTCCGACTGGTATAAAGCGTGGCACGCCTGGGCGTACATGAACTTCGAGACTGTTCTGTTTTACAAACATCAAGACGGCGGACAAAACGGAGAAAAACGACCAACAGCTGAGACTATAACGCAGCATACGGTCCCAGCGGTCGAAGGGTTCTTTAAATCGATCAAGCTGTCGCGTGGCAGTTCGCTTCAGGACACGCTACGACTGCTTACACTCTGGTTCGACTATGGACACTACCCGGCTGTCCATGAAGCTCTAGTTGAAGGCATAAGGACTATAGAAATCAACGTATGGCTGCAAGTGATTCCCCAACTCATCGCCAGGATCGATACGCCGAGAGCGCTAGTCGGAAAGCTGATTCATTCCCTCCTGATCGATATTGGAAAATCCCACCCTCAAGCTTTAGTTTACCCTCTGACGGTGGCGTCGAAATCTTCATTCGTGGCTCGTAAAAACGCCGCCAATCAGATTTTGAAATCGATGTGCACTCACTCGAGCAAACTCGTGAACCAGGCAGCTATGATATCGGAGGAGCTTATTCGGGTAGCGATTCTCTGGCATGAACAGTGGCACGAGGCCTTGGAAGAAGCATCTCGACTATACTTCACTGAAAACGACGTAAATGCGATGCTGAAGACTCTGGAGCCGCTGCACGCCATGCTGGAGAGAGGCCCGCAAACTATGAAAGAGGTTTCCTTTAACCAGACTTACGGAAGAGAGCTCAATGAGGCCCAGGACTGGTGCAACAGGTACAAGGTGAGCACAATTTCATCACTAGTTTTGTATAATCTTAATCTATATAACCAATATTATAATTGCGAAAATGAGCTTGTTATGCTTTCACGCCTTAACTATTGAATCGTAACTTCATTTTTGAAGCTACTCTCAGCAAGCCCTTTCATTAGAGACCCATATTGTAGAAGTGCATTAAAAATAACTTTTCCGCCATTTTGGATTACGAATGACACACATTTCTAACCATACATTGTTATCCAAACTAAACGTGTACAAAATTTCAGCTCAACCGGTTGAAAATATCTGGTTCAAAATTGAGATGTAATATTCCACCCGTACAAACATACACACATTCATTGCAAGTTAAATAAAACCTTGTAAAAAATAACGTTTCCTCCGGGACCGCGGGTGGACAGCTAGTTCCTAATAAATGGAATTCTAGCAGTTTTACATGGAGTTATCAAGCTTGTTACATGTTTTTTTTTTGTGTCAAACTTTACAATTCTATTGTGTTTGTTCCAGGAGTCGGGCCAGGTCCGCGAGTTGAACCAGGCGTGGGACCTGTACTACCACGTGTTCCGGCGCATCAGCCGCCAGCTGCCGACGCTGACGTCGCTGGAGCTGCAGTACGTGAGCCCGCGGCTGCTCGCCTGCCGCAGCCTGGAGCTGTGCGTGCCCGGCTCCTACGTGCCCGACCAGGAGCCCATACGCATCGCGCACATACAGAGCAGCCTGCAGGTTAGTACCGAGACTCTAGACTCACGTCGTAAGAACTGAAGTGCGTGTAAGCCGGAAGAAGGGGGAAAATATGAGGATAAAACGGTAGGCTGATACTTTCTACAACTTTTCCGAAGACGGGTCTGAGCAGTAGCGCACTTGTAGCGCCTCACTCAACTGCCGTCTTTGTACTTCTTCACTCTGCAAAACTTCAAGGCTAGAGTGAATAAGTACCTTATAGGTCGTCGTGCTCCATCTTAGACCACAACGTCGCTTAACATCAGGCGAGTTGGTTGTCAAACGCCGACCTATTTATTCTACATATTTTTTTTTTTTTTTAAATGTTGAAAATCTTTCACCAGGAACCTTAGCGTGTGTGACACTACTCCACTTTCATTTGCCAGCTAATTTTCTATTTAGTCATGCTAGATTTGGATCTCACCATCGCAGTGAACTTTGCTATCAATGAATGGCAATCAAAAAATAAATTACTTACCCCTTAGCAATAAACGTTGTATAGCCTCGGAATCTTATCCGATCGAGTTTAGAAATGCATGAAAGAAAAAGACAAAAACTGTAAACAATTCAGAGGCAATACAACGTTTATTAAAAGGGGTTAGCTTGTAAACCAAAATGTAGCCAACATGTTCGTACGTGGCGAACTATAATAACAACGATGAACATCCCTCCCTAGGTGATAACATCGAAGCAGCGCCCCCGCCGCCTGTGCATCCGCGGCTCCAACGGCAAAGACTACATGTTTCTGCTGAAAGGACACGAGGACCTGCGACAGGACGAGCGAGTCATGCAGCTCTTCGGACTCGTCAACACGCTGCTGCAGGCCGACCCGGACACCTTCCGCCGGGACCTGGCCATACAGAGATACGCGGTCATACCGCTCTCTACTAATTCTGGTAGGTTATGTGGTACACAGGTTTCTAGTAGGTTGTGTGGCACTCCATAAAAGCGTGGTGGTATTGTGTGATACCAAAAATTTACCAAAATGTTAACTATCGTAATCCTAACTAAAATTATATATGCGAAAGTAAGTTTGTTTGTTACGCTTTCACGCCGTAACTACTCAACCAATCATAATGAAATTTTGCTCACACGTTGTCAGGGGTACAGCAAAGGGGTATTTTTTTACCCCGAAAAAAATTACTGTTCTTGTAGAAGCCGCGGGTGAAACCGCAGAGCGCAACTACTTTAAAAAATCTTCTGAGGTTATTCCCGATCCAATCTATTAAAAAATCACTGTGTATTAAAAATAAAAAGCAAGACAAGAATATAATACTGGTCCCCCTCTACCTGTACTCCCCTTAAATAATAATTAAAGATTTATGTTAACAAAAGTCACGGTCCCCGGAGTCTGTGGAGTGTAATTAAAAAAAAGAATAGAATACTAAGCTAAGCTGCCTTCGGCACGATTCTAATCTCACCAGATGAAATGGCCACATATAATTGGAGCTATGGCCACTTTTACCTTTTTTTTTACTTTTACTCAGCTAACTGCTGACAACAGCCCGCTTGCTTCTCGCTTGTTAAATATGGCTTCACGTTTGTAAATTATTTTACAGATAGAGGAAGATTTTTATTTTTAACCCCCGACGCAAAAACGACGGGATGTTTAACGTGTCTGTGTGTGTGTGTGTGTGTGTGTGTGTGTGTGTGGGGGTGTGTGTGTGTGTGTGGCATCGTAGCTTCCGAATGGATGAACCGACTTTGATTTTGTTATTTTTGTTTGAAAGGTGAATTCGTCGGAAATGTTCTTTCTTAGCTATGTTTGATGAGAATCGATGTCGGGGTTTTTTTTTAATTTTAATAATTTTATACTTGTTATACCAAGTTTACAGTCTATGAATATCGATATCGACTAATTTATTGTATCAATCTATAGTGTTTGTTTCTGACGTGATATGGTTTGTACTCCCAGGTCTGATCGGCTGGGTGCCTCACTGCGACACGCTTCACTCGCTGATCCGCGACTATCGCGACAAGAGGAAGTGTCTGCTCAACATCGAGCACAGGATCATGCAGCGGATGGCTTCTGACCTTGACAAACTCTCCTTGATACACAAGGTTGGTTACCCGTTCAAAGGAACTGCAGGTTCCGAAAGAGCTAGTTTAAAGTTTAGTGTGAATCTATACGATATTCATATACCCGCCACGAGCACTAGCCCGGACTTATTACTCCCATAACCTTATCTCTAATTTCATTATTGTAAATGGACTAATCATATTGCTGACTCGTCACAAGCATGCCTTAGTGTGGTAAGTATAGGTCAAATGTGAGTGATGTTATCAGTCAGCGGGATGGAAGGTGGAAAATACACTATGTTAACTATTGGTGTTCTGCAGACCTAGCGTGACAAAATTCCTTTGCGTCACTTTTTGTCGTGTTAGAACGTAACAAGGCTATGTGTGAACATACGTCTGTCTCGATAAAAAGAGTCGACTTACCTTTGTCCCGTTACGTATGCTAGGCCTGCAGGTTAAGAGGGCCGCGACGCTCTGAAATTTCGATACACACGCGCTTCTTAAATTTCTTGAAAACCATTTGTCAGATTATGATGAAATTTAGCATGTACAATTAAATTAACAATATCTCCGCCCCTATGTTCTTGGTTTTTTTTAAAAACGTTCTCAAGCTAAAATAGAGCTATGAAAAATATCCGCATTTTTAAGGGGTCACTTTTGACTGATTTATTCAATAGGTAGACAAAGCAAATCAATAATTTCGTTACATAGGGAGGTTGTCTACATCATTAGCTGTTAAATGAATCCATAGTACAAGGGAAATTTTTAGTTATTTAAGAATGATTACAGAAGTGCAGAAGTCATTTAAAAAAAATTAAATTGCACTTTGTCACTCTGTAGGTAACTTAAGAGGCTCGTCAGTATCATTACTCGCTCTCTTCGCTCGTCTTCTTCTTCTAGACGAAATGGCTATAGAATACCTTAAGCCAATGCGAAGTTAGTCTAAAGTGGTCGCCGGACTCGTAAATAAACACCTAAACATTCCAGGTGGAAGTATTCGAGCATGCCCTCGAGCACACAACTGGAGACGACCTCGCCAAGCTCCTCTGGCTCAAGAGTCCCTCTTCTGAGGTGTGGTTCGAGCGGCGCACCAACTACACGCGCTCGCTGGCCGTCATGTCCATGGTGGGGTACATCCTGGGGCTGGGCGACCGGCACCCCTCCAACATCATGCTGGACCGAGTGACCGGCAAGTTCCTGCACATCGACTTCGGAGACTGCTTCGAGGTGGCCGTCACGAGGGACAAGTTCCCCGAGAAGATACCGTTCAGGTTGACGAGGATGCTGATTAATGCCATGGAGGTGAGATTTTTTTCATACAATCTTGTTTATTGTTTTTAGGAATCCTCATACCTTGTTTATCATCATATCCTCATGACTTTGTAGTCGTGGTCCTATTTTGCAGCCCGCGTAGGGAATTACTATACCTTGGCCAGTTATTCAACATTCAGACGCAGTCTGTTATTACGCATTTTGTTGCTTACCATTACAATTTAATCTTATGTAAATATTTTTTTTTCCATAAATAAAATAGATAGATAGGGAGATTTTACACACACGGCTACCTGACCCCAAACTATGCAAAGCTTGTACTATGGCACTAGTATCTCTTCTGTGCCATGGCTGCCAGAGTATATATTGCCATAAATATCATAGTTTATTTTATTGTATATTTTTAATGTAAGTAGCTGTTGGTTCTCCTATAAATAAATTAATAAATAAATATTTTTAAATACATAACTAAATATAAATAGATCTATCAACACTCAGACATAGGACAAACACAAATGTATATCACATGAATGTTTGCCCTACGTGGGAATCGACTCCACGCCCCCAGGCTCAGAGGGCAGGTTGACTACCAACTGAGCCACCGAGTCAGTCAAATATTATGATTTTGGGATTGCGTAAACGCTCCCCGTTATCTCCCCAGGTGACCGGCATAGAAGGCACTTACCGGCGCACCTGCGAATCCGTAATGGAAGTACTGCACCGGCACAAGGACAGCGTGATGGCCGTCCTCGAAGCTTTCGTGTACGACCCGCTGCTCAACTGGCGGCTGATCGACGCGGGCCGGCGCTCCCGGGGCGAGGCCGAGCCGCCGGCCGAGGGCTCGCCGCAGCCCAGCCGCAGCCGCGCGCTCGCGGCGCCGCCCGACCCGCTGGACCAGCCCGCCGAGACCAACCTCAACAAGCGCGCGCTCGCCATCGTCAACAGGGTCCGCGACAAGCTCACCGGCAGGGACTTCCCTCACATCGACGAGGTAGTCTCCGTGCAGAAGCAAGTCGACCTCCTCATCCAACAGGCGACCAGCAATGAAAACCTGTGCCAGTGCTACGTGGGCTGGTGCCCCTTCTGGTGATCGGAAATGGAAATGCTGTGATTTAAAAAGGCTGCTCGACCTGGCTGACTGAATGAATGGTAGATAGTTGTTATGTGAAAATTGAATTTAGAAATAAGTCCTTAGAAATGTAAGTTATAGTCATTAATGGGGATGTAGTTTTTGTATACCTGTACAAACGAATATAACGCCATATAATAATGTTACATGTGTATGTATGTCTCGCGATAGTTTTTTTTGTTTGTTTGGTCATGATGTGCCTATGAACTTGAAGCTTTTAAATAGGTAGTTGTTATTTTTTTACTCCTCTAAGGAGAAAAATATAGAATTTTGGGCATTTAATTTTAATTTTCCTATTATTTATAGGCAATGTTTATAAAAGACGTGTAACTATAACAAACTTAGATTAGCGATAACATTGTAAATAAGTAAATAAGCTTCTATATTTTGTGTTAAATTAAATAAATAAGTGTTTTGTTGGAATAAAAACTTTTTAAAAATTGTATGTTTTGTTTTTTATCCTTTTGATAAATACTGTTGTGATTCTTATTCAGCTTTATTGTAGCTAAATGAATTTCAATGGAAACATTGACACGAGATCATCACTAGTTGGTACTGTAGAGGTAAATAGCACCACCACCACCTTGTAATCGTAGCAAAATCTAGTGCCTTTTTTTTCGCGAATAATTCCGCCTTTGACCACCAACTTGCCTGTTAGTAAGCGACTGTGGTTGAAGATGAAGCATGCAAACATAGAAGATACCTATTCAGTATTCACCCTCTGGCCTTGAATAGAGACAACGTGCATAGAGATGTGGGATCTCTACTATTAGTCAAAAGTGTGGCGACTATGAATCAAAAATAAAATTTCGATAGCTTTAGAGGTTTTTAAACTTCTTTTACCCGACTGCACAAGGAGGGTTGTGTTTTTCAAGTGTATGTGTATATAGGAGGTTTCTTTGACACGGCCTACAGCCTGAACAGCATGATGTATTTCGACATGTGAGGTGTCATTTAAATCATCTTTGTAGTGGAAGTGACAGGATACAATATTTTGAGGCCGCGTTCTTTGTTTTTCTTTTATTAATGTTACTTGTTACTTTAGAGGGGTGTAGATAAAGTACTATGCTTACTATAGAAATTTTATTTTTGACTTAGTCGCCTTTATTTGGTGGACGTATGCGTTGTTGGCATTCCCGTACCAGAATTTTAGCTGTATAAGTTGTATAACTTTGTCTTCGTTTATATAATAAAGGGATATAATTGACCGAGCTAGCAAAGCGTCAACTTCGACGAAAATGCTTTCGTAAGTCAGAACATGGTCTGGATTTCTGTCCGGATCTGTCTTCATCTACAGGTCACATTTCAAACCGATTCTGTTAAAATGTTGAACCTGGGGCCCTATTCGGAGATTTGAGATTTTCATCTCACTTTTTTTCGTCCTTGTTGCTCTTGTTTGAAACGTCATAGGTGTGAGAGTGACCAAGATCAAATCTCATCTCATCTCACGCGCAGGAATAGCCCACCTAATCACAAAATTTCAAGAGAATCTGTTAAAAAAGTGCAACCAGGGGGGCTATTCCTATGCGTGAGATGAGATGAGATTTTATGTTGGTTACTCTCACACCTAAGACCATTCAAACGAGAGCACCAAAGACAAAAAATGGTGAGATTAAATCTCACTCCTTAAGAATAGCCCTACTGTATAGGAGGACAGACGTCGGCCGCAAGATCTCTGTCATTTGAATGTAGTTTTTCTCGTTACCGCTCGTAATAAAGATTTGCCGATGCGAATTGGTAAATTTAATCATTTTATTTCCATGCCATTATTATAATATTACCTACTTACTTACCAATAAAGTTATTTTTTTTGTAAATATGTAAGTCAGTTCTTATATTATTACATACCTATAAAAAGATCGATGGAATGGTCTATTGTTTCATAGGAATGGTATTGATTGACAACCTTTGTGGCTATAGCCCTTTGTTCAAGCTAAGTACAGCGTCTGAACCTAGACCTACAATCATGCATGACGAACAAAACGAGTTGATAGCCGTTGGTGCAAGGGGTAGGCAATCACAAACGACTTCTAAATTGCGCTAATCAGTTGGCCGGCGACCGCAGTCCGGGACAGGCGCGCTCACTCAACGCAAATTGCCGCTCGCCACGCGCTCATGGATAACTTCGAGATCGTCGACTTTAGCTCTTTGAGTAAGTATTTTGACCCTGATTTCCGTTGCTTATCATAATACCGCTATCGTAAAATTGTTAAACTTTAAATTATATTGCGTATTTTTGTAGATATAGAAAAGTTTAGAGTGATTTGAATTAATTATGATATGCGTATCTCTACTTTTTGTACGTGTATTGGAAGTGCTAGTTTTTGAGATTAATATTGTTAATTTAAAAACCAAATAGGTAGTAATATTTTTAATGGTTACTTAATGAAAATGCATTTTCTAAAATACCTCTGTAACCCAAAAATGCACCTTTACTTTCGACATGAACGAATGCGCTACGTTCACTAGTCTGTTTACCCTTGAAATTATTTTAAACTTCTATTATTAATATCTCACGCAACTTCTGGGCAAATAGCAGAGATCGTGACCTTAACTATCACCCTTATCGGGTGATATCTCGGAGTTATCTATCGATCGATCTTTAGTACTTTATTTAGTTAATATGCGATATGATTATTTCAAGAACCTATTTCGATTACAGGCGATGATATACAAAAATTGGTGACGGAGGCCAGCGCTATAAGGAAAAGAGCATACTGCCCGTACTCTAATTTCGCGGTGGGAGCCGCGCTGCTGACTGAAGACGAGGGAAAGATTTACACGGGATGTAACATCGAGAACTCTACACTAACCCCGTCGATATGCGCAGAGCGCGCGGGGATATCACGGGCCGTGTGCGAGGGATACACCAAGTTCACGCGAGTGGCGGTGGTCGCGCACCAGCAGGAGTTCACGGCGCCCTGCGGCGTCTGCCGACAGACTCTCAACGAGTTCTGCAGCTCCGAGGGAGACATCGACATCTACCTCAGCAAGCCGACACTCGACAAAGTTCTATGCACTAAATTATCCAAAATATTGCCTCTATCTTTCGTGAGTTACAAGAAAGACAACGTCGTAACGTAGGGAATCTCGTAACACAGGATCTTGGAAAGTTGGGAAAGACTTGCTCTTTTTACAGTGACACAGATTTTCTCTCTAGCGTACGATTATTTTTTTTACGATTTTATTGTCGCTCTTTCATAATGTGCATAGCTGAGTCACATTGCGAATGAATAATGTAAATGATTATAGTAAAACCTCGTGATTGTAAAAGGCTTTACTCGAAGGCGATGTGCAAACATGCCGGAAATAATTACTTCGTGGAACAATAAAAGACACGTATTCGCTCACAATTACATTGCGTATTTTTTATTATTTACACTTGGATTACAAAATGCTTATTATCTAAGAGATAAGTGCTCTACCTATAACTTAACAACAAGGCGTTTAACAACTTAAAATAGCGGAACAATACAGTTTTAATTGAAACAAATAATAGGCTCTTATCTCAGATTAATCAACAAAACGGGTAATCCCGTAATAATAGTTTATAAATGCACACGCTACACGACTATAATAATGAAATCGATTCATCTTAGGTCGAACCAAGTGCAATATTTAGCAGACCTTTAAAAAAATATCTAATATAATATATATTCTTTTAATTACCCATAATTAGTGTGGTTGTAGAGAGATCGTAATAAATAGTTAGAGACGATGCGCGGTGGTTCGTCCCAATATGAATCAGATGAAAGTGAGTTGGCTCAATACTGTTGAATATGGGTTAAATGGAAGGGTCACGCTAGAGTTTGATACCCTGCGATCATTGATGACTCGACGCGGATCGTTTGACTCGGTTGTCTTGTTTACCATCAATTGTTTAAAGGCGCAGATAGACCTCCGTAAGTCAGTTGAGAAATTTTGCGGGAATATTTGGAGTTGCTTTAAAATGGGAGATTGACAAAAGAGGGGTAACTTATGCCCTGCAATGAGCAATATAATTCAAGCACAACAATGAGCATTCGCTGTAATAAACATGTTCCCAAGTGGACAAGGAATAGAGCCAGGTTAATCAATCAAATCGTGCGAACGCTCAAGTTTTCTTCAAAAATAGTTTATTTAGCTAAATTTTAACAGATCTCTGAATTGATTTAGCGCGCAGTATCTCCCATGAGAGAGAGAGTAGGTACTGTCATGTGAGCATTTATCCAAATTAAGCATCGACTAAAGATAGATATTTTTTACCCGACTGCCAGGAAGGGTTATGTTTTTCGCACGTATCTCGTATGTATTTTTGTAAATTTCTTTTTCACTTCGTATCTTTAAAACGGCTGGATGGATTTCGACAGTTAAGATATCGATTTATTCGTCTTTCCCAAGTGTAGGTGTGCAGTCAGGTTTACGATTTTTTTGTCGGACTTATTTGCATATTACAAGTGGATGCCTAGGTAAATCTCCCAAGTGTAGGTGTGCAGTCAGGTTTACGATTTTTTGTCGGACTTATTTGCATATTACAAGTGGATGCCTAGGTAAATCTCCCAAGTGTAGGTGTGCAGTCAGGTTTACGATTTTTTGTCGGACTTATTTGCATATTACAAGTGGATGCCTAGGTATATCTCCCAAGTGTAGGTGTGCAGTCAGGTTTACGATTTTTTGTCGGACTTATTTGCATATTACAAGTGGATGCCTAGGTATATCTGCGCCTTTAGAGAATTGCATAGCTAAGAGCATTTAAAGCTTCGACACACTTTTTTAACAAAACGCAAGATTTATAGCGCAAGTACGAAACACGTATTACAATGCTTTAGTAATTTTCGTAATTTTAACTTTAGTTATATCTATAAAACGATACGACATACGACTCCGCCACGAAAATAAGGAAATACAATCAAATAATTATGATGTAACATAACAAACACACCATTTTAGTAAATAATTAAAACTTAGATAACTAACACAAACAGATGAATAAATCTTTAAATGATAATAACATTGTCATTTCATACTTAGTTTATTTATTAGGTAAACGTTCAGTCGGCGCTATGCGGCTTTAATTCTTTAGTACTATACAGATATTTACATTTAGCTTATATTTTAAGTATGTTAGGAAATGCTTTTATTCGTCCATTGGCAGTGGTTGATAATATATTTAAATTGAGAAACTTTTCTATTTACAAAATGAGAATTATAATAAGTTTTAATTTTCTATTAGTTCTCACCCCGATGTTGCAATGTATCTTAAAACGGTGTCTCGATAAAGTGTACATTTTTACATATACTTACTACGCAATATTTATAAATGAGAAATTATTTAAGCAACGTACGTAACGTATTGCGTAAATAATTTATTTTTCAGAGTTCCCGAGAAGTAGCGGCGCGAGGTAATATGATTCAAGCTTTATGCAGTTTCCTTGCTATTGAATGGGCATACTTATTAGATTATTGGGTTACACCAGGCCATCTTCTTTCATCTTGAAGGAAATATCATTACAACGATTTTTTATCCCTTTCGCTCTAGCTGAAAATTGGAATATAGGAGTGGAAGCTCTATACAGTACGTTTCTTGAGTTGCTTATATCTTTACCAGAACGGACACCACCCTATATAACACTGACACAGATTCTCATTATTCGTCGCTGCTTTGATCAGCAGATCTACTTGCTTCGGCACGCTGACCACCGCCTCCACTCCGGGGAAGTCCCTCCCCGTCAGCTTATTCCTTATCCTATCCAAGGTGGCCAGCGCTCGCTTATTCAGATTCGCTTCGGGCGGGATTTCCAGCGACTCGTAATGAAGATGGTTTCTGCTTCGACTTGGGAGCGTGTAGGACGAGTCGATGTCTGAAGAGAATGTGGAGGCAGTGAGGGAGCGGTGGTCGGCGTCAACCAGCCGCCAGTTGAGCAGCGGGTCGTGGACGAAGGCTTCCAGGACGGCCATGACGCTGTCCTTGTGCCGGTGCAGTACGTGCATGACGGCTTCGCACGTGAAGCGGTAAGTGCCTTCGATGCCTGTCACCTGAAAGGAACAGTTTAAGGCGGTGTTATACAGTATCTTTTTACATAAAGCTATGGAATGCTTTAGAAATATCAAAGAAGAAAGACTATAATTTAACAGTATTTTATAAATTTAAAGTTATCCAAATAATATTTCTGTAAACTAAAACAAGACTAACTAGTCTTTTTTATGCATAATTTTGCATATGAATATAACATAACATATCGTCACGCCTTTCCTCCGAAGGGGCTGGCAGAGGTGTATACAACACCCACACTTCGCCGGACGATATTCAGTCCCAAATGTGACAGGGGGCGAGCCCGTCGCCATACACCGGGCTCCAGTTATGTAACAGATGACACAATACACACATATGTTCACACAATGAACAAATTGGTGCGTGCCGTCGGCTGGGTTCGAACCCGCTCTCTCTGGCTTGAGAGGCGGGCCTTCTCCTAACTAGGCTATCATCGCTTCACGCATATGCATATGCTTGGTATAGAACGATCTGTGAACTTCTTGTACACAAAGAGTTTCGTGGAAATAAGATAAAAAAATTAAATCCTTGATTAGCTTATCAATAGTTAGAGGATTTGTTGAAGAATCGAAGATTGATTTAGGTACAAAGACTACCGCCAATACACCCGCGATGTAATCCAACGACATTGCAAATTGGCTCAATTAGGATTAACGAATGACATCACTTTCATTAACGTTACGTTTGATCACAGTAGACTCGAGAGCACCAGTTTAATTGAAGGCAGTTACGATTGAAAACTAAATGAAATTGACATTAATTGTATAATAATACCATATACATATATAAATAACTTTAATAAATTCTTGAATGATCTCTCAGAATATTGTATGCCCAATAGGGTAGCTGTTGAAACCTATAATATTCAATGTGACCTGTAACTACACAGCTGACAATAAATGATTTTAAATTTGAATTTGATTCGACTTTCAAACTACAAATAACTACGAACCACGGCTATTAGAACTAATCAACTAAATATAGCATTTTATAATATAATAACTTTTTGTCCATCTTGTTAACTTAATTACCCTGTTTAAAACGAAATGAACACGGAGCTTGATCAAAATTAGCAAGAAAGTAGTATCACTATAGTGTCTAGGCCGACAAGGCTTTAGCCAAAACTTAAAGAAAAAGAATTGAAACGTCAAACGTCATCCGTCGTGCATTCCCGCCACTTATTCTACTTACTTTTCGCACGCGACCGGCAACCGGCAATAATAAAATCTCTATTTTTAATGTAAACTTTAAAGTCAAGAAATATACGCAATTGCCAAAGTTGGACTGCTTTTTTTTACACCAAAACGTCCTCCAAAGACGTTACATGGTGGCCCATGAGGGGAACAAAGCAACAGCAGCGAACCATACCGCATCAATCGACTAGACCGATTCGTCTGGAAGCCTAGCAGTGAACAAGCACGGGATCCAGTCCAGAACGAAACGGAACGAGCACGAGCATTCATCTAGGACGAGCCAGGAGCTAAGAATCGAGCGTGTGATCCGTCTTAAAGTTTCACGGCGAGTCGAAACGCCCGCCGCCCAGATAAGTGCCACGCCATACCTATATCCAAACATCCTTTAAAATCCAAAAATATCCATCTGACTATTCAGTTTAGGTCTCCAACTGTGTAGATTAAAGCGTTTTTATGCAAAATATTGCTAAAAACTTCCACTTTTGGCCAAATTGCATCATCTTTTCTTTTTTCATCTACCCTCTCAAACAATCATTTCAGTGAAAAAATTTATTAAATCACGCCAACATTTCGTATCTCATGCTAGCATTAGTCATTCCTTTGTGCCATTTAGGCCTTTCTACCCATTAAGTCCATTCTGCCGACCATTTTCAGGCCCGAAGTGCATCTCGCGGGTCATCCACGGACGATATTTCCCGAATTTCTCACCCGGGCAACGGCGCCGGTCGACGGCCAACCCGGCGAGCATCGGCTCGAGCGACACCAGCTCTCCGGACGGCAGGTGACTCCAAGACGAGGGACGTGAGCTAATTAATTCATTATTAAATTCAATAACTATACAAGCATACCTTTACTACAATGGCTGAGATCAAGCAAAAATATAAAGAGCTTTCAACTAAACGAGCATCTGCAAAAGGTCAAATAACAAAATTTAAGAACTATTTAGCATCTATTTCAAATAAAAGTGAACTAACGACTATTGAGTTGACCGAGTTCAAGTTAAAACTTGCAAAGTTCGAAGCCTTGTCAGTAAAGGTCGATGACTTGCAGAGTGAGATAGAGATTTTGTTTCCGGACAACCTGGAAGCAGAAGTGGATGAGCGAGACATTATTGAACAAGATATAATTTCTAATATTGCTACAGCTAAAACTTTACTTGACAATTTAACCAAGCACAATGAATGTGACCACAGATGTAGCTCTCACAATGCTTCGTGTTGTTCAGATGACCTTCATCATCATCATGGCACAGGTCTGAAGCTACCTCAGATACAAATTGAAAAGTTTTCTGGTGAATATTTCCGTTGGCTAGAATTTCGTGACACCTTCGAAAATCTTATTCACAAAAATGACAGAATTCCAGATATCAACAAATTTCACTATCTGACTTCATATTTGCAAGGTGACGCAGCCAGAATAATCTCTAACCTTGAAATATCGTCTAAAAATTATGCTGAGGCATGGAAGCTGCTCTGCAGCCGCTATAGCAATAAGAGGGTTTTAATAAGCCATCATTTAAACTCTCTACTCAATATCAAACAGCTTCCACGTGAATCCGAGCGGTCATTGCGGTTTTTAGTTGACCATGTAACTAAGAATTTGCGAGCTTTAGCAAGTCTAGGACAGCCGACAGATAAGTGGGATGTGTTAATTATCTTTATGCTCTCCTCTAAGCTAGACGGTCATACATTAATGAAATGGGAAGAGTACTATAACACTCTCACTGCCGAAACCCAGATTGATGCCCCGACTTTAGTGCAATTTTTCAAGTTTCTTACAGACCGTGCTGATGTACTTGAGTCTTTGAATCGCAACAACAAATCAGGTGACAACATTATTGTAAGGCAACAGCTAGCGCCTGCGCGCCCCGCTCAAAACTATAACAATTCTAATCAAAGGCAAGGTCAAAACAATGTTGTCAAATCGTTTGCAAGTAGTACTAGCCATAATCAGGGTAAAAAATCAAAGAGATTTTCTTGCATAATTTGTAATCAAGGACATAGAGTTTATGAATGCCCTACATTTAAGGCGAAAGGCGTGGTTGAGAGGTTAAACGACGTTGTCAAATACAAACTATGTAAAAACTGCTTGAGACAGGGACACAGTCAGAGTGAATGCCGCATGGGTCCCTGCAGAGAGCCAGGGTGCTCGGAGAAGCACAATACCATGCTGCACTCTCCACTGGAGTCATTTAATCACCTTGCTGCCGTCGATGAGCAAGATGAGGTGATAGTCAACTTCTCAAATCAAAACAAAGGTCAAACTTTACTATCAACTGCTATGATCGAGGTGTCTAACCCAGCTGGCCAGCAAAAGGTCACAGTTCGAGCCATGTTAGACTGCGGTAGTACGTCGTCATTTATTACCGAATCATTAAAGTCAAAATTATCGTTAAAGTCCCAGCCCATTGACTGTCTAAAGGTCATAGGCATAGGCAACACTGCAACAAACAATGTCACAGAAAGCTGTAATATCAAAATACAGTCTATAAACAGTGATTTCAATGCACAATTTTCGTGTCTTGTGCTAAAGGAGTTAACAGGTCAAGTGCCAAAGACCCCTATCAATATCAGCGCACTAAAGCTGCCAGACAATGTTAAATTGGCTGATCCAATGTTTCATAAGCCAGCCCCTATAGACGTCCTGATAGGTGCGGATTTGTTTTGGGACATATTAGGCAATGAACAACATTCATTAGGAAGCAATAATCCTAAACTAAGGAATTCTAAGCTAGGCTGGATAATATCTGGTCCGATTCCATCAATGTCAAAACACAACAATAACACTAATAATAGTATACAATGTCATCATGCTGTACTTTCTAACTGCAATGACAACAATGATACCAATATCGAAAAAATACTTACAAAATTTTGGGACTTGGAGGAAGTACCTACAAAGGTACCTACAAGTCTACGCGAACACGACTGCGAAAAACATTTTGTCTCTCACACTACTAGAGATAAACAGGGTAGGTTTTGTGTGAAACTTCCTCTTAAGGAAAGTGCGGATTGCTTAGGCGATACCTACAACTTAGCTAGAAAGCGATTAGTAAATCTCGAAAAAAGGTTCAAACGGAACCCACTAATCAAATCTGATTATACAAAGTTTATTAATGAATATGCAGAACTAGGTCACTTAACCATATCAAGCGACAATGATTATAGGTCGAGACCCTGCTACTATCTTTGTCACCATGCGGTCTTCAAACAGAGCGAGAGCACCTCCTGCCGCGTCGTCTTCGATGCTTCAGCATCTTCTACATCTGGTTACTCACTTAATGACATTTTAATGGTAGGTCCAAACGTGCAGGATTCTTTATTATCAATTTTGATACGCGCCAGACAATACAAGTACCTACTCACTGGTGATATTGAAAAAATGTACCGACAAGTATTGGTGCACGAAGACGACCGGCATTTGCAAATTATCTTGTGGAGGGAGGACGAATCTCAGCCAATTAAGACACTGGTCCTTAACACGCTCACATACGGTACTGCGAATGCTAGCTACCAAAGTACGCGCTGTCTATTTGAGGTAGGGAAGGAGCAGGACGATGAATTAATCCGAACTATTATACAGAGAGATTTTTATGTTGACGATTTAATTACTGGCGCCAATAGTGACCTTGAATTAAAATATATACAAAAATCTGTAGCTAATGCGTTAAAAACAGGGTGTTTCAACTTAAGAAAATATAAAACAAATTGCCCTACAATTTTCGATGATATTAAAATAAATGAGCATGATAATTTAACCATCAGCGAGTCCTCAAGCACGCTCGGGCTTGGCTGGAAACCTTCCAATGACACTTTACACTTTCCTATAAAGGGTCTTACACACAATTCCAATGACAATGTAACAAAACGCATAATCATGTCAAATGCTTTTAGGATATTCGATCCGCTAGGCATCTTAAGTCCAGTGGTGATCCGGCCCAAAATAATGTTACAAAGGCTCTGGCAACAAAAACTGGACTGGGATGAGCCAGTCCCTCAAAACATTAAAAATGATTGGCTTAGATTTGCCAATAGCGTCAAATATCTATCAGACCTACAAGTGCCAAGGTTAGTGTTAGGTGACACGCCTAAGTCAATAGAAATGCATTCATTTAGCGATGCGTCACAACATGCCTACGGTGCATGCGTTTATATGAAAACAATCGGTCCTAACGATGACGTCACAGTTAGGCTATTGTGTGCGAAGTCTAAAGTAGCTCCATTAAAATCGACTAATACTATTCCGCGCTTAGAATTATGCGCGGCCCTACTCGCCGCTAAACTCACCAAGTCCGTCCTGGACTCTCTCCGGTACCGGCCGGGAAGAGTAGTTCACTGGTGCGATTCTAGTGTGGTGCTGGGATGGATTAGAAGTGACGTCATCAAGCTAAAGGTGTTTGTAGCTAATCGTATAAGCGAAATAAAAGAATTGACATCATCTTCAGCATGGCGATACTGCCCCACGGGTGACAATCCTGCTGATCTAGTATCTCGAGGAGTAGATGCTGAGCGTTTTGCGTCCATGACATTGTGGTGGTCAGGTCCTAACTTCCTAACAAAACCCGAATCGGAGTGGCCCGTATTAAACGTGAAAGGTTCAGACGCTTTGCCAGAATTAAAAGTATACGCTGCAGTATTGAGTCAACCAGTCATTGATTTTAAAAAATATTCGTCCCTTACCAAATTGCAAAGGTCTTTTGCATATGTGCAAAGATTTATAAATAATATTAAGAATAAAAATAATAAGCGAATAGGTATACTATCACCTGACGAATTAATTCGATCATTAAATTCGTTATGCGCTTTCGCTCAACGTGAATCGTTTCCCGTTGAGTATGAGTTGCTTGAGAGAGGCAAAGAGTTGAGTAATAAAAGCCGATTGCTAGCTTTATCTCCGTTTTTCGATAAAGACAAACTTATGCGCGTAGGCGGGCGAATCCAAGCGTCTAGCCAACCCTATGACAGGAAACATCCAATATTACTTAGTTCTGAGCATGAGTTAACTAAATTATATTTTCAAAGAGAGCACGTGAACAATATGCACGCGGGTCCACAACTGTTGCTAGCGACTGTAAGAGAAACAGTGTGGGCAATTAATGGTAGGCACTTAGCGCGACGCACAGTCAATAATTGCACTCGATGCAGGCGTCTGCGGGGCCAAACGCTGCAACCCAAAATGGGCAATCTACCAATTCAAAGGGTTTCAGTAGGGTTTGCTTATAATTCCGTCGGTGTAGATATGGCCGGGCCATTCTACATTCTGAATCGCAAGGGTCGTGGATGCCGTTTGATAAAATGCTACCTATGCTTATTTGTCTGCCTGCGTTACAAATGCTTGCATTTAGAATCCGTCAGTGACTTAACTAAAGACGCGTACATAATGGCTCTTAAGCGATTTATCTCTCGCAGAGGCCGGCCTACGGAAATATTCAGCGACAACGGAGGTGGTTTTGTAGCTGCTGCAAAGGAGATAGGAGCTTTCATAAAAGCCAACCACGAATCTCTGTCTGACTTTGCAAGTCAAATATCAGTAAATTTTTTCTTCTTGCCGGCTTACACCCCTCATTTTGGAGGCATTTGGGAGGCTGGTGTCAAATCTGCTAAATATCTCTTAAGGCGCGTTATTGGCAATAGCCACTTAACTTTCGAAGAAATTTCTACTTTGTTTACACAGTCTGAGGCAATTTTGAATAGTCGTCCTTTATGTCCACTCTCTTCATCTCCTAATGACCTTTTGTCCCTCACTCCCGGGCACTTTATCATCGGGAGACCGCTGACTGCGTTACCGACACGAGATCTCACAAATGTGAAGGAGAGTCAGCTGCGACGATACGAGCGCCTCGAGAAAATTCGACAACATTTTTGGCAGAGATGGCAGAAAGAATACTTGTCAGAAATGCAGCAGAGAACTAAATGGAGAACGAATGCAGCCAAGCTGAACGTTGGAGACATGGTGCTATTGGCAGAAGACAACGCACCCCCAATGGCTTGGAGACTAGGACGAGTTCTTCGCCTTATAACCGGACCTGATGGAATATCAAGAGTAGCCGACATTCACACCAACAGAGGCTGCGTCCGACGATCGCTGGTCCGGCTCTGCAAGTTACCAACGGCAGAGGAGCTTCGAGGTTGAAAGTGATCTTTCAACGGCCGGGAATATGTCTAGGCCGACAAGGCTTTAGCCAAAACTTAAAGAAAAAGAATTGAAACGTCAAACGTCATCCGTCGTGCATTCCCGCCACTTATTCTACTTACTTTTCGCACGCGACCGGCAACCGGCAATAATAAAATCTCTATTTTTAATGTAAACTTTAAAGTCAAGAAATATACGCAATTGCCAAAGTTGGACTGCTTTTTTTTACACCAAAACGTCCTCCAAAGACGTTACACTATAGATCACAGCCAGTCAAGCCAAGCCAGAATAAACGATATTATTTAAAAAAAACCGGCCAAGTGCGAGTCGGACTCGCGCACGAAGGGTTCCATACCACTATCTATAAAAACGGCAAAAAAATTACGTTTGTTGTATGGGAGCCCCCTTAAATATTTATTTTATTCTGTTTTTTAGTATTTATTGATAAAGCGGCAACAGATATACATCATCTGGTAAAATGTCAACTATCTAACTATCACGGTTTATGAGATACAGCCTGGTGACAGACGGACTGAAAGAAGGACGGACAGCGGAGTCTCAGTATTAAGGTTCCGTTTTACCCTTTGGGTACGGAACCCTAAAAATATGGAAATACTGAATAATCTTGGGTAAAATCTTATGGTTGGGGTAAACTTGCGAGGCGCTAATAGTTTTTACAACAATATTTCAACAATCCTGATAGAATCACTCACCTCCATAGCATTAATCAACATCCTCGTCAGCCTGAACGGTATCTTCTCGGGGAACTTCTCCCTGTTCTGAGTCACCTCGAAGCAGTCTCCGAAGTCAATGTGCAGCACCTTGCCCGTGACGCGATGCAGCATGATGTTGGAGGGGTGCCGGTCGCCCAGCCCCAGGATGTACCCCACCATGGACATGACGGCCAGCGAGCGCGTGTAGTTGGTGCGCCGCTCGAACCACGCCTCCGCTGACGGACTCTTCAGCCAGAGGAGGCGGGAGAGGTCGTCGCCTGGCGTTTTTGATAGTGTGTATTCGAAGACTTCCACCTGGGTGAGGAAATAGACAGTTCAAGGCTTAGAGGTACTGAAGGGGGCAGTTGTAGTCTTTGACACTCCAAAGGCCTTCGGTGAAACCGAGCTGCCCACACCACTTGAGACCCATTAAGAATAATTTTTTAGACAGAATTTTACTAGCTCAGGGGCATTAGCCTTCAAGTATCCTTCAGCTTTTTTGGACTTACTATCGATCGATATCGATCTTCTAAGCACTGTCTTGAGAAGCAAATAATTTTAGTCAAAAAAGATGGTAGTCGTTCTCAAGGAAGGGCTTACAAGATGCTCGGATACAATATAGGCAGTAACAGTGACCCCAATAGAGACTGGTTGTACGTGATCGAGATCCTGAGCAGGGAACGAAAAAAAAGTATTCAATAATTCTCTCTAATTCTAAGGTTGCCTGGAAGAGATCGCTCTTAGTGATAAGGCCGCCAGTTGTTACACTACAGTTTAAGATTTTTCTGTTCTTTTGTTTTGTTATTTCTGGTGTGAACAATAAAGTGCTTATCAATCTATTTATCTATATTAGGAGAACTATTGAAATTAGAATGAATCTCCTAATATCCACTCGCTGCGCTTTGTCTTTGAAAATGTCCTTTTCAAACCTATATAAAGTACCCACTGACCTTATGTTTAAGCATGAGCTTCTGATAATCCGATGTCATCCTGAGCATAAGCTGCTGTTCAGCGTTGAGCGTCATCTTGTTAGCCTTCTTGTCGCGGTAGTCGCTGATCAGGTTGTACAGGGTGTCGCATTGCGGCACCCACCCGATCAAACCAGAGTTAGGGGATAGGGGGATGACAGCGTAGCGCTGGATAGCTAAGTCATGGCGGTAGGTGTTTGGGTCATCCTGTGTAAAAATGCGTAATTAAATTTAGTATTAGGTGAAAATCAAGAATTTAAACCTATTGCTCTATCGTTTTTAAAACGCACTTCTCTCATGTTCTCTCTATCCTCGAACGTAGCAAAAACGTGCACGTTTTTGGTAAAATAATATGGTTTACAGAAAAAATACAATAAAAGGCGGCATAATTAAATAATAATAATAATAAATAAATTCGGGACACTTCCACACACGGTCGCCTGACCCCAAACTAAGCAAAGCTTGTACTATGGCTGCCAGAGCCTGATATACAATTATAATGAACTTTCAGTAAACAAAAAGAAATTGTAATCTTTTTTAAATTGTATTTAACCTTGACTGTTCTACTCCTGGGCAAAGGTCTCTTTCGATTTCCCCCAGTTTAGTCCTATAAAAAAATCAGCGGTCCTCTAAATCCGCTGCCCATAAGTCATACATTACGGTAAATGTAGGTAAATTACAACTCATCCATATTCATTTATATTCTGGGCCATGTTCACAGTAATCTCTAACCTGCAGCAGCGTGTTGACGAGTCCAAAGAGCTGCATGACTCGCTCGTCCTGTCGCAGGTCCTCGTGTCCTTTCAGCAGGAACATGTACTGCTTGCCGTCGGAACCCTGGATGGTGAGGCGTCGCGGACGCTGCTTGGATTTAATCACCTGGAGTACAACATTGAGATTCATTCACAGTGCTGCTCTTATCGGTGGAGTAATGCCCAGGTCTGGCGGACTTCTGGTAATGTTTGAAAACATCCTCCTGTGATAACCATTTTAAAAGTCTGACGTTGAGTTGTGCAACGGACCATCAGGTCGCCTGTAAGTCAATATTCCTCGAACCGCCTGATAATGCAAAAGGTTAGTTTTGAGTGTAGGCTGGTTGAGGATTATGCAAAGGAATATCCTATGATCAACTTTATCCATGAAGGAAAGTGACGATGCGGTCTAAGATGGAGCACGCTTGCCCACGAGGTGCCTATTCACTCTTGTCTCTTCAAGACAAGAGTAGTAATACTCAGAAGGTTTACCAAGGTTCAAACAGAAAAATACTAAAAAAAGCAGACTTTTCAGACTGTTCTGGAGCTTGAACCCCTTAGCTCCACCTCTAGATCCACTACTGTACTTATACATGTGTTTGAGTGTCTGACCTGCAAATGCGAGTGTATGTGCGCGATGCGTATGATCGGCTCGTCGGGCACGTAGGAGCCGGGCACGCACAGCTCCAGGCTGCGGCACGTGTGCAGGCGCCGGCTCACGTACTGCAGCTCCAGCGACGTCAGCGAGCGGAACTGGGTCGCGATACGACGCACCACGTGGTAGTACAAGTCCCACGCCTCGTTCAAGTGCCGGTCTTCGCCGGTTTCCTGGAGGCAGAAGTGGGATAATAGTAGATTTCTGTATTATTAGTTACTTGCACTGGTTGAGTAATAAGTCAACCTTATGTACAGTAAACATTTTAACGGTTTTAACTGAGACAATCGTTAAAAAGTAAGTGATAATGGGATATAATCTAGCGCATTTAAAAACTTTAATGATTACTTAAACTATTACAAAGTAATGTGTTTTATGGAAATGTAGTCCTTAGTAATAACTTAAGTAATCATTAGAATCTCTGAGTGCAGCTGAATACGTACTAAATTAAATGAAGTAGCGTTTGGTTTCAACTCACTCTAAACATCTCGCACCATCTCTGAGCTTCTTGTAAATCCCGCCCATACATTTGTAGGAAAGACACTTCTTTCAACGTTTCCGGCGGCCGGTCTAGCATGGCGTGCATTTTTTCCAGCGTCTTAAACATGCCGCGGTAGTCCTTCTCGCTGAAGTATAATCTGAAACCAGCAAACATATTTAGGAAACCTAATTATCTAATCCTTAAGGTTTATTTTGAACTTGTAGATCTTTTCAGTGGTTTGTACCTGGAAGCTTCGTCCAAAGCGATAAACACCTGATCGTGCCACAGAATAGCGACCCTGATCAGCTCGTCAGAAATGACCGCCGCTTCATTGACTAGATTTTGCGAGTGAGCGCACATCGTCTTTAGAACATAATTGGCCGCGTTTTTTCTCGTCACGAATGACGATTTCGTAGCTACAGTCAATGGGTAAACCAAAGCCTGTGGATGCGCTTTTCCTATATCGATTAGCAGGATATGCACGAGCTTAGCAACTAAACTTCGCGGCGAATCGATCCTCGCGATAAGTTGCGGTATTACTTGAAGCCAGATTTTGATGTCTATCTGCCTTATGCCTTCGAACAGAGCGTCGTAAATAGCTGGATGATGGCCGTGATCGAACCACAGCGTCAGCAGTCTCAGCGTGTCTTGAAGTGCGCTGCCTTGTTTCGATAGACTTATAGATTTGAAGAACCCTTCGATAGCGGGAATTGTGTGAGTATTGATGAAGTCCGCTCTAGAAACTTTCTTCTCGCCCGAGCCTCCCGCTATACTGCTCTCGGATAAGTTATCCTGTTGCTTGTAAAATAGGACCGTCTCGAAGTTCATGCAAGCCCATGCGTGGCAAGCCTTGTACCAATCGGGCGCGAGTATCGTCGCCGCTGCAAAGTTTCTTAGGATCTCAGGAATTGATAGTTCATTGATTTCTTGGAGAGATTCGCACCAGGATCCTAATTTTAAATGGCAGCGGGCGAGCATTCTACATTGATCGTCGCCCTCAGAGTTAGTGTTGTCGACAAATCTTTGTAGTACGTCGTAAGCGTATCTCTTGTTGCCGTCCTCCCATAAGTTTTTGCTGTATGCCAATACTATCCTCGGTTCATGCATTCGCAGAAGGCAATCGGGATTGGTGATGGGGTCGCTGCCGATTATCGATAGAACTATCTTGTGAGCTTGGTTTATCGCTCCGGTCTTTCGGCACAAGGAAGCGAACTTTAACCACGTGTGGAAGTCTTCTCGTGGCGACATCACTAAGCTTCTTATCTGAAGCATTTTTCTCCAATCTTCGACTAACCTCTGGCCGCCCTGTAATCTCGCCCACCAAGTTTTGCGGATGGTACTCCTCCTCTCTTCGACTAATTTATAGGTGACGACTTCTTCTAACTCTGTCAGGAGTTGAGCATTGACGAGTGTGCCGTAAGCTCGTTGATAACTTTCTCCAACAATTGCAGTCAGTTCCACATCGAGCAGACTTCTTGCCGTATCAATGAAATGTCTTGATTCTGGCCATTGACCGTCATGTATAGCTAAGATGGCTCTGTAAAAAGCGCCATCTTGATTTTCTTCAGGGACGAAATCCACATATTTCTTCATGGACTCCCATTCTTGAAGGCCCCAAGACGACGCCGCTGCTAATTTAGCTGATTTCTTTTTAAAGTCTTCTGTCATAGTGCTCCACTCATCACTACAAATATTGTAAAGTTTTCTCCACTCGCCCATCGCCTCTAAACATCTCATCATGCCTAATTTTGATGTCAAATCTTGTGGTTCGGTCTCCAGCTTCTTATTATAGAGATCCAAAGCCTGTTCCCAGTTGTGTAACTTTTCGTACCATCTCACTTCAATGGTTGTGTTTTCTCCATTTTTTTTCTGCAGCATGGCTTTTTCAAGAAGACCATTTGTGGCTTCTTTTCTTTGAAGTTTGTTGTTGATGTGTATGAGGGCTTCTATCACTTTTGTTGACGGATTCCGCTTGTACTCTTGCTCCTGTAAAATGAAACAGATTAGATGCAGTTCACACTGATGGTCCGAAACCAGTCTTCAAAACATTTTACTGTAGATGTATAAATTACCTTATAGTAAAGCGCCTTGGCGTAAGCCCTGCAGTTTACAGCCGTATCCCCAAGCAATTTAATAGGAATCGGCAGCGATCCTTTCTCGCAGTGTTCCATGAATTCAGCCAAATTCAGCACCGCCAGCGAAAGTTCCGGGCAGTCAGGTATGTTGAGTGCGTATTCCAAGGCAGACACCAGCTCTTTGCGCGGAGCGTCGTCCAGCTCCGTCCAACACGACATGAAGGCTGCATTGAACAAATCGCTCGCCAGCTGAGGGTAGTTGTGAGCAAGCGTGGCGCACGCCCTGCAAAATAATAACTCTATCACATATCCAGTTTAGAAGGACACAGAGATACAAATGACAAAATATTATGTGTCGATTGTATTGGTGAGACAGATAAAACAATTGAGTCAATATAAAAAGACGAAGACCCTAACTCGCCTAATAGCGGGACTATTAGACTCGGTGAGGAAGCCGACGCTCAGCTGCCGCAGCCACTCGAGCCAGTCTTCTTTCGACACTATGTTCTGCACCGACCAGCACCGCCGTAAATTTTGGACGTTCAGCGACAGTCTTTTGATGGTTGGTGCATCTGCAGATACCATCTGAAACATTATTCTATTAGTAAGACTGCCCCTATTTATTAGAAATTCTGAATACATTTGTAGCCAGTCGATACTAGCGAGTGAACTCACGTTTTTCTGGTTCCGCAATCGCGCTCGTGTCTCGTCTAAATAGTCATCGTCCGAGGCGAGTGTCGATATGACTTGGAGTCTCGTTACCAGCACGATATAGTTCGGGCACTGGATCTTGTGTTTGAGCAGTATTCTGTCAACAGCCGGTATGTAGTCGATGTACTCGCGACCGAGCTGGACGATCAGAGCGCAAAGCGTGTTCATCGCGGTTTGTCTCAAACTGGGGTTGTTTTCCAGAACTTTCGCCAAAGCTTGGATGATAACCGCAGAATACGGCCTGAAATATAAATAGATCGAGAGGTGCTCGATAGTTTCCATAGCAAGCTTCGATATTGCCATCGGAACGTTCCTGCCGTCGAACAGGGCGGTTATAGCGGGAACTATCGACAGCATCACATCGTCCAAGTTATTTTCGAACTTTTGAATCGCCAACAAGAGCTTCTCGGTCAAAAATCTATCCTTACTATTGTCGTATTTTAGGACTCTCAAAATGTTCGGCAGTATCTTCCGGAGATAGACTTTGAACTCGGTGCCGATCGCGATGGTAATGTGTTCCACCAACATGATTAATGTTGGCTGCAACTTACTGTCAGGTGTCCAGTATTCTTTGATTATGTTGAATATGTCCTCAAGGTAGTTGCGTATATGGATTTTGACCACGGATATGAGCTGCGCCAGTTGAGTCAGGAGGAACTCCCGAAAGTTGTCATTGTCCGTCGTACGTATCACGTAAAGGAGACTGGGCGTCACGCGGGAAATGTATGGAACACATTCTTTCCCCAGAGTTTGGAAGATAAAGGTCACTGAATGTACGACGCTCGTGTGGTGTTGCGCTAACATCGGATCTCGCAGCATGCGCATCAATGACGTCACTACGATAGCCGGGTAGAATTGATCTAGAACCAGCGGAGACATGTTTACCAACATTTCACCAACATTGGCTTCAAAGTTCTCGTTTGGGGAGCTTTCTTTAATCGGAATCAAGGTGGAGACAGTTTGGAAGTCTATCAAGCCTTGGTTGACCTTGTGTTTGTATGGATCAAGAGCTCCCAAAAGTCCTAAAACTCGTATCGTTTCCCGTCTCTCGCGCGTATTATGTTCCGTTTTTAAGAAGTTAAGCAACATGTCCATCAGGTTTGGATATTCCTGGTACGGCAATACGACGTGGCCTGTAGAACTGACTATTTGTCCGAAAGACCAAAGAGCGACGCTCCGTTTTTCTAGTTGGTTTGCATCAGCGAGAATTTCGAGCTGCACTGACATCAATTTCGGTAACCATTCTATTAAAGCGCTCCCACCTCCATTTATCTCGGCCAAATCACCAACAGCTTTCAGTGTGGTAGTGACCATAGCGGAGTTGCTATCCGATTCTTCCAACTTTGGAACGAGTACTTTCAGTATCGTGTCGACAAACTGGCGCGTGAGCCGCGGCGCATGCGAAATGATGTTATTGATCATTCGTAGCGCCTGTTCCTTATTTCGAGTAGATTCTGAATGCTGCAACTCCATAAGGAACTGTACAAATAGTTGTCGAAGTGTCGGTGTTGTGTAGCTCGGGTTTATGTTGCTTAATCTAGCGACGACACACAGCGCAAGCTCACCGACATCAGAATTTGAATCATTGATGACTACAAAGAGACAGTTAAGATGCTCTTCGACTGCCAGATATTTGTCAAAGACCGGATTCATGAATATTTCCAAAACTCTGTATCTGACTTCATGGTCAAAATCGGAGCAGCCTACGGACAGCAACTTTCTGAGAGATTCATCGACTAGCAAATTTAGTGTACACGAGTTTGTTTGGGCGCATCGTTCTACAGCTTTTATTAGTAGCTTGGCGGTTGTCTTCACTGCTTCTATTCTTATATCATGCTGTTCACTCAAAAGATAGTGGTCTGTGCATCTTCTTATAAAAGACATGAGGGTGTTGTTCCAATCAAAATCAAACGAGCCTAAAGTTCGTAACGCTAACACCAATTTAGATGCGTCGTGCGGCTCTACTTGCATGGCTGTAGTAAACATGTACACAATCTGTTGTTCACCATTGCTTGCAGCGTAAGGCTTCTTCCGCAATATTAGCGACAACATGTTTAGAAGTATGTCAGTGATTTCTTTCTTCAAAGACGGCAGGTTATGGCTGAGCTCTTTGAAGCATGTGGTCAGCCGTGGATTCAGTCCCGCAGCAGACATTGGATCAAGGAGTTCCCTTAATTCATTGGCTACATTTTCTTTCATAGCAAACCCTAATAAGGTGACACAGTTGAATAATGGAGTATCAGCTTCACTTCGTTTTTTTGGAGTCTCTTTGATTGGGAATGTGAGTTTAATAATTTCTATTATCCTTCCCAAGTATTGCTGAACATCTGTCTCAACGGCAACACAGACCAAGCCTAAAGTCGTAAATGCCATGGCCTTTTCTTTCTCCCTTCCTCTAAGAACAGTTATAAGATGATTTATAGTTGATTTGAGGTGTTTCTTTGCAAAGGCATCTCTATTGAAGGCAGCTAATCTTGGGATTGTAAGAAGTAACATCTGGTGTACACTGTGAGACCTTGATATTTGTTGAGCCATCACTTCTGTAAGAAAAATATTGAATAAGATTTATAAATGTTACAAAAATTATTACTGTTGTAATCTAATAATTATTTTTTGCTACCAAGCACCTACTAGTGTAATTTGGCTTGGATTAGGCATCTGTACAATTTTTGACCACATTGCCATTTAACATGAAGAGTTTGCTATTAACTCGAAAGAGAAAATAACTAGGGAGTAATTATTTAAAACTATTAGATTTTAAACTATTTAGCACTAGCTGCGCCTTGCGGTTCCATCCGCAGTTAAAAAGTATCCTATGTGCTATTCTAGACTATAATCTATCTCTGTGCCAAATTTCATCCAGATCTGTTCAACCGTTCTGGTGTAAAATAGTAACAAACATCCATCCATCCATTCTTACAAACTTTCGCGTCAGATAGAAATGTAAGCGTCCTTATTTAATTTGTATGAAGGATTACATTTCTATCTACACCTGGGTTTAATTGAACTTACCAGAGCAAATTTTTTCGTATTTTTCTGTAACTAACTTTTTACAGATACCTGACTCAAAAATAGAAGTAAATTGAGTTTTGTCATCAGAAAAGTGTTGTGATGCCCATGACCCTTGCATTTTTGAATGCAAAGAAAAAATCTCATCAGATATGTCTTGGTCTACATCTAGTTTTTGCATAAGATTTGTGTATTTCTTCTCCCAAATACTGTTTGAGCATCTCAACAGCTCATTGAGGATTAAAAGACCTCCATGTACATGGTCGTCTCTGCTGAGACCTCGCCCCTGCTCATCAAATGAACTCATGGCTTCTTCATAACACTGGATGTACCAATGAGCTTTGATGCTTTGCTCTGGCAGTTCCCTTTGAGCCGTCAAAACAAATGCAGCTCTCAATGCTTTGGCAGCAGCTTCTCTTATCTGTTCTTTTGGATCCCGCAGTGCTATCATAATGTGGTTGAAGAACCCATTAATCTGCTGATAAAAGTATGATGGCATTGAGATTGCCAATTCTCTTAGTATCAATACTGCAGATAGTCTCTTTCCTTCATTCCTTTCTTCGGCAAGCCATCCAAAAGCTCTTTTGATTTCGGTTTCTACATATTCTCCTCGTTTAATGCCTAGAGTAGTTGAAACACGGCCCATGGTTTTAGCTCCTAGTTCTAAAAGACTTGCATCAGTAGAAGGGAACACATTGCTCAAGTACTGTGCATAGCGTAGGGCTCTAGTTTTGCTAGTCTCTGCGTCTCCTCCAATCAAACAAACTGTAAAATTCACATAGAATTAAATACATGAATCACTTAAAATCGTTATCAGAACATGAAATAGTAAATGGTGAAACTATCCATAACATTATAACCTCAATAACTTACCTATAGTAAGAATTCCAGCTTTCTTCTCAGTATTGTCGTAGCTGCAAGTCATAGTATGAATTTGCTTATTGAAATCATCAAGAACTTGGTTGAGATTTTCAGGGGTCATCTCTCTAAGATCTGTTTTAGCAAAATGCAGTAGCTCTCTGATAGCCTTGTGTCGCGTCTCGGACTGCCGAGATTTCAGCCCCGACACCAAGTCAGCTACTTGTGAAGTCGTCATTTTGTTGAAAATAGCTGAAAACCTCTAGAAAGCAGCTAAAATTAATTTTCAGCTGCAGGATTCCCACTAATATTCCGCTCTACATTTTGTAAGATATTACCACTACATTTTACACTTGATTTATATTGCAGCCAGAATTTACTCCAATTCCAGTCTAGCACAACCACAACACGTTAAGAACACAGTACATTGATTATTATTGTTAAAAATAAATGTAAACAAAAAGTCAGCATCACATTGCGATGTAGCCATTGAAATTGAATGAACAATTGAATGAAATTCAGAATGAAAAAAAATGCAAACTGATTTAGTACAGAGTACAAATTACTGAAATTATACAGATAAGAAATACAGAAGATGAAGTAAAAAATTCTGTCAAGTGTTTGTTGAAACATTTTCATGTTAGGGTTCCGTAGGTTATTTAAAAATAAAATATGATCTTCACCATCACCATCATCATGCCAAAGCTTTGGGTGAAGTTCTTTTTTATCGTTGTGTGGCCACGCTAACCAAGTTTCTGCAGAATACGATACAAATTATATGTTGTCTAACAGGTACGGAACCCTTTGTGATATTTTTTTTCTAGAATCATCGCACCTTGGCGGCTTGTATAACCTGTGCGATTGATCATTCATTCAATTGATTGAAATACAGGTAAAATAGTAACCATAGAGTTTTTAAAGAATGATAAGCTAAAAGTATTGCTAGTATTTAATATTAACCCGACTACTATGGAGAAGGCCTGGGGGGCTATTCCTGCGCGTGAGATGAGATGAGATTGTATCTTGGTCACTCTCACACCTATGACGCTTCAAACGAGAGCAACAAGGACCAAAAAAAGTGAGATGAAAATCTCAAATCTCCGAATAGGGTCCCTGGATTTTACGACACAAAACCAAAATGTACTGTACATATTATAATTAATAATCATATGTTTTGATATCGCTTATAAATATCACATTGAATGATTGAAGCTACCAGCGCTATCACGAACTATTTGATCTTAAGATTTGAGCAATATAAATGGCAGGGCAGTTGACGTTCGAGCGTATGCACATTATAAGCAATACTAGAACATAATATAACTGCTTTCATTAGTAGCAAATAGACCCATAATATTTTTTGAGTAAACGGTTTCATTTCATTCGAGGAAATCTGTATTTTATACTGGCAGCATTATTAGGGAACGATGACGCGTGTATTTTCAAAATTTTCTTGTCATGAGCAGCAAATGTCAAACAGCTGAGCGAGGTGAGGTGACTGACTTGCCGTTTGTGTGGCTTGTTCTTTCTTCTAACTTGTTCACGAAATTGAATAATATTCTGAGAAATTGTGGATTCGTAAATCATTGCTCAAGAATAGATTAAATATCTTTTAATCATGAGCGAACTAAGCCAGGAGGAGGTAAGTGCAATTTTGTTTTGTAAACGAACCTTGCTGTAATGCGTATGGTCAGTCTAATTTCGTAACAAAACAAAGCGATTGTGGCTCTCGATGATATGCGTACGTAGTGCGACACGCGGTGCTAGCTTCCTGATCTGTCGCATTTCAGATACGGAGACGTCGTTTAGCGAGGTTGGCCCCGCTCAGCAGTTCGGGCCCAGCCCCGACGAGCGCCAGTCCGCCTGTGACCCCTGGCGCGTCTGTGCCCTCGCCTGATGCGCAGCCCTCCCGCCTTTCTCCCGCCCTGCTTCCTCGCAGCTCCACTGAACCCAATACACCTGATGCTTCTAATACAAACAAAGAACCCAACTACTCTGATGGAGTCAGTAAAGAAGAAGAGCCGACGAAACTACCTGCAGATAGCTTAATAGTTACAGAAAAGACAGATAATAATCTGATAGATGAAATGCCCGACACAAAAATGACAGATCTCTCTCAAACAAGGCAATACAATAGTTTTGATTCAATGGGTGAAGATGCTTTGTTGAGTTGTGGATCAGTGAGGGTGGGCAGCTTGCCACAGTCGGCAGTGGGAGGAGGCTCAGAGGCGGGTTCCAACAGAGAAGAAAGCACATCTCGGTCTATTTCCCCTGCTCAGTTTGTGGAGCCATCCCCTGTGAGGCCTCGAGCTACCAATGCATCTCCTAGTTGTTCACGCCGCTCTCTATCCATGGAAGTTGATGATGTTTCAGAAAGGAATTCACAGTCTGAACCACAACAGGAACCCATGGAGGTTAGAATGCTTTATAACATATTTTGTATAGTATTTTGGCAGATCTTTGTTATGAAAAATACTAATGTTTTTTTATTTAGGTCGAAGATGATTCAACAGCATCACCAGCACGGAAAATACACAGATCTCGAACAATCAGCTGTACAGAAATGACCGAAGAACAACTAAGACATGTTGTTGCCAGAATCCTGCAAGTATCTTGGTCTGAAGATAGTGCAGGTGAGATTTCTCTTGGCATCCATCTACTATTATAATAAATTTGAAAGTAGCTGTTTATTTGTCACTTTTTCACATGCTTTTAAGACTGAACTAATCTTTATGAAATCCAAGATTAACTTGGAAATTGTAAGAAAAATTGCTAGCATTAAATAGAATAAGTAAACTTATGATAGCTCGGTTTTCAGGTGGTATTTTCGTACCAACAGTGGCAGCTTCTCTTCTTGATAATCCTAAGTTGAGTTTGAAGGAGCTGACTGCAGAAGCTTTAATGGATGTGATCTCTCAACTAGCAGATGGCTTAGATCCTCTCAGCCAAAAAATAGTAGCTGTGTATGAAACCTCCAAGAAGCTTAATGAAGAAAGTGGCGATGACACATTGACATGTGGCCCTCTCGGCTCCGAAACTGATCCTAGCGCCGATAAGGCAGATTGCCCCACACCCTCTCTGCCCATTCAAGAATCCATGCCAAGTCAAGGTCTAGCAGTCAGCTACTTATTAAAGTTTCATAACAATGTCCATATTTATGAAAGAGATAATCCAAAGAAATGCTCAGAACCGCCACTCAGTGATCTCTTACAAAGCATAAGAAGTATTCTGGTTAATCACCTAGTTCTAGTGCTGCTTGGTAATTTTAACCTGGAGAAATGCAGAAAGTCACCACTTCTACCTTACATTCTCATCGGAAATACGCCATTAGGCATCATTCCTGAGCTACTACTTGCCACATATCAAAATACTGATTCTAAGGTGTTAGAGGAGGTAAGAAATCTATTTCATCCAATTACAACTTGTTCTTTTATAATTTTTAGCGAAGAAACAGGAAGGCAAGAATCATAATATTGGGACAATGATTTGCATTCCCACCAATGACTGTAATTTTTGTTTACCATGTTTCACAACCAAATGATACAGCTGGCCAAGGACACTTTTTGCATCAAAATAGTAGTTAGGGTACATGTTTTTAACCCCCGTCGCAAAAAGAGGGGTGTTATAAGTTTAATGCATGTTTGTTGTCTTTCTGTGGCATCTTAGCTCCCAAACAGATATACTGATACTGATTTTTGTATCGTCTGAAAGATGGCTTGGTCGAGAACGTCATTAGCTATAATTGTGGGGGGTGTGTTGAATTGTCTACCAAGTTTTGAACTCGTGTGTGTCGTGCGTAGGTGTTCACGCCGCTGCTGATGGGCATCCGCGAGGAGATGCGGCGCTGCGTGTCCCCGCTGGTGGGGCGCGGGCAGGGCGCGGCGCTGCGCGCGCTGCGTGCGCTGTGCGAGCTGCGCGCGGGCCCGCGCCACGCGCGCCGCCCCGTGTGCGAGCTGCTCGCGCGCCTGCCCGCGCTCTGCCCCGCCGCCGTCACCACGGCGCCCGGCCGGGAGATCGCGCGCACCGGCTTCCTCGGACCCTTCTTTGCCGTGAGTTCAACTACATGGCTTCTAACGTGTTGCTGCGATACTCCCAGTGTCTTGTGTGCTGATCTATGCTTTCTTATTGATAATTGCAACTTCAACTTTTCTTTATGGCTTCTGTGGTGTTGCCACGATTCTCCCAATGTCTTGTGTGCTGATCTATACTTTCTTATTGCTAATTGCCGTGAGTTGTCACTTCGATCGCGTTGCACTTACCCCCCTATTCACTAAGACTACTTTTTTTATTGATGTTTTTTCTTTCACTCTGTTTCTTGCAAACATTCAGCATAAGGTTAAGAATTGATTAATTATTTTCGGAGGGCAGTCAGTCCAGTGACGTTTGCTCTTTATTTATACGTATAATATTCCTTAAATATCTCTAGTCACCTAGACAACATTACTTATGTAAGTAAAGTACACTACAGTACACTAGTACACTAGCTACGCCCCGCGGTTTCACCCGCTGTTAAAAAGTATTCTATGTGCTATTCTAGACTATAATCTATCTTTGTGCCAAATTTCATCATAATGTTTGTAAATATGGAGGTTAGCCTGCACTCATTCTGTGACAAATTTGCGTGCATTTTCAACTGAAGGCTCGATCGATCTTAACTTTTTGTTCCCACTTGCCCTACAGAATATCTAATCAGTTTGTACATGCATAGTTGATGAAAGTTTAAACAGTTCAGTTCTCAGCCCGAGCTATAGATCCTACTAATATTATAAACGTGAAAGTTTGTATGTGGATGGATGGATACATGTTTGTTACTCTTTCACGCCAGAACGGCTGACCAGACCAGGATGAAATTTGGCACAGAGATAGATTATAGTCTATAATAGCACATAGGATACTTTTAAACCGCGGGTGAAACCGCAACTAGTAAGTATGCTATAAGTTTCTACAACTTTATTTCTTAACAGGTCAACTGGTAATAAATCGATATCATTCGTCACATTACGAGATGATTGACCTCACCTCATTGTGAGATTGATTGATTTGAACTGTTACTTACTGTACCATACACTGTAATCAAAGTTAGTCTCTCAATGGTAGATGATCAATAGTTATTACTTAAAGAACTACCCTCTGCAACTCATTTTGTTCATCAGATATCTCTATTCGCGGAAGAGAACCTCTCAATGGTATATTCTCAGTATTAGTTACTATATGAAGAGAAACCTTTCTCAAGTCATATGTTATTCGTCAGATATCTCTATTCGCGGAAAAGAACCACTAAATGTTTGTATGTGATTCTCTGTAGTTACTATATAAAGAGAAACCCTCTGCAACACATATGTTATTCGTCAGAAATCTCTATTTGCGGAAAAGAACCACTCAATGTTTGTATGTGATTCTCTGTAGTTACTATATAAAGAGAAACCCTCTGCAACTCATATGTTATTCGTCAGATATCTCTATTCGCGGAAAAGAACCACTCAATGTTTTTATGTGATTCTCTGTAGTTACTATATAAAGAGAAACCCTCTGCAACTCATATGTTATTCGTCAGATATCTCTATTCGCGGAAAAGAACCACTCAATGTTTTTATGTGATTCTCTGTAGTTACTATATAAAGAGAAACCCTCTGCAACTCATATGTTATTCGTCAGAAATCTCTATTCGCGGAAAAGAACCACTCAATGTTTTTATGTGATTCTCTGTAGTTACTATATAAAGAGAAACCCTCTGCAACTCATATGTTATTCGTCAGAAATCTCTATTCGCGGAAAAGAACCACTCAATGTTTTTATGTGATTCTCTGTAGTTACTATATAAAGAGAAACCCTCTGCAACTCATATGTTATTCGTCAGATATCTCTATTCGCGGAAGAGAACCCGCGGCTGGCGGAGCGCCTGTTCGCGAGCGGCGCGGGCGACCGCAGCCTGTCGTTCGCGCTGCAGCGCGAGGTGGAAGTGAGCCGCACCACGCTGCACACCATCTGCCACAACATCCTGCTGTGCCCCGAAGCGCGCGAGCCGCTGCTCAACTACTTCGCGGCCATCCTGCAGCGCAACGAGCGCCGCGCGCAACTGCAGACCGACGAGAGGTCGCTGGCCGGTGAGTGTTGTGTACACCGGCGAGAGATCGCTGGCCGGTGAGTGTTGTGCATACCTACGAGAGATTGCTGGCTGGTGCGTGTTCTGCAGACTGACGAGAGATCGCTGGCCGGTGACTGTTCTGCAGACTGACATGAGAACCTTGGCAGATGACTGCTTACCAGATCTTTACTTAAGGGCTTCTGCAAACGACCTACCTTAAGTCGGTCGGCGCATAAACATTGCGAAAGTAGTTCAAGAGAAACATTTAGCTTGAGTCACAGTCAGACCTAACAAAGCTGTGGTGACCTTAAAGTTCATATTTGATTGATAATGTTACCTTCAGTTGCATCGATCTGATATAAAACCTTCGAATACAATATGCGGGTGTAACGGCGTCAAGGTCTACGCGCTTACAGAGCAAGTAACTTATATAAAAAGAAAAAAATATTAAATCAGTTAGGTTTACGATCAAATTATTATTACTCATCATGTTTCGCCTACAGACAATTTTTTGTTAGATATTTAGAAGAAAATGCGTATTTTGCAGCGATGCCGACGATGTTATAGATTTCATCCACACTTCTCACTCTTTGTTTATTTATAAAGCAGTTTCGACGATGAATTTGTTTTGGTCCAGTATTTTCAGGATAACAAAAACTCAATCTGAATTATCACAGCCCGTAATGAACCCGGAAGGGAAATCTTACGACGACACTTGCCAAATCTTTTGTCCCAAATCAAGTCCTTTGTTTGTTGTTCAGAACGCGTCATAACTCCGCCGCAGACGGCGAACCGATGAATTATGTAAAGGGTCACGGCTATCTGGAATAGGTCGAACTTGTCAATCAGTCAGTACTTTGCAACAGTTTGATTTTCTATGAATAGTTTTCTCATAACGTTCAGATAGCTGCCGGGACGATCGCAGGTCATTACATTGACAAATGTCTTCGATACAAAGCGCTGTTGCTAGCAAATAACTGACTGGGATGAAGATAATTCGACTAGTAATTACTAACAAAAATAGACCCGCCACTTGTAACAAATGTCGCTCACCTCGTCTAATAGTTGAAATTGTATTGGCTCCTCTCCAACTCATTCACTTTCCAAGATTTGTATCGAATTGTGATCTTGCGCGTTACAAGAAATGTATGTTTACAATTTCCGCGAGGAAAACATACGTATATGTTTGTAGGTGTCGCGAAGTAAATATGTTGTTAGCAAGTTGATAGTCGTTTCGCCCTCGTTTCGAATGATGTTTATTTAGCTTCTCCAATTGTTTCAATGCTGCTATTTTAAAAGTTTTCAAGCTGCACCACTGTGTGCTAAAGAAATCGAAATCTACGCGGAAGACTACAAAAAAAGACTCGACTTTGATGCCAATTTTACATTGCCTCCACAAATTTTCCTCATATGAAGAAGTCGCTGCCAAAGTCTTTACTTGGATTATGAAATAATTCGATAAATAAATCAACGCTATTCCGTAGCAAAAACTTGAACGCAAATGAGAGGAAATTAATATTCTAAAGTGAATTTCTAACCGCCTTAGATACGGTTGCGGCCACATTCACTTTGATTGTATTTAACAAACTTTGTAGGTAAATAAAAAAATGTTAATTTATCCTACACCATTCAACAAGATCTTACTTCCTACCCATTGATTTCATAGTTTATTCCCCACCTTCCCCTACCAACCCTCCGCCTAAAATGCGTTGAAATCGCTACCGTTTTACAGGTCTGCTACTGCCGCGTTGAACTTAAAAAGCTTTTCTGGTACCTCTTAAACAACTAGCTAATCCGCCTACGGCTTCGCTCAAATTTCATAGCCAGTGGCGCTAAGAGATTGAGTAGCACTCTATTAGTTTAATGATTTAAAAAACCGGACCAATAGTTCCATAAATTCAACAACAAACATCCTATTGTGTCCAGGTGACGGGTTCATGCTGAACGTCTGCTCCGTGCTGCAACTGCTGTCAGTGCGCATCAAGCTGGAGCGCGTGTACCCGCTGTACACGTTCCAGCCAGACACGTGGCTCAACGTGCGCGACGACACGCGCCTCTACTACACCGCGCAGGAGGCGCAGGACTGGCTCGACCTACTCAGTGAGTGTTTATTGAATGTATGCTCGGTTCAACTGCTGTCAGTGCGCATCGAGTTGGAGCGCGTGTACCCGCTGTTCCAGCCACCTTGTTCTGTTGGTCTAATATCTGCTTAGGAATAAATTTGAAATGTTTTTCCTTCCACAGACAAGGACCCCGCGCACAAGTGGCCCGAGGCGAAGTTCCAGACGGTGTGCTGGTTCCTGACGCTGCACATGCATCACGTGGCGCTCATTCCCGCGCTGCACACGCATCAGCGTCGCATCCGGTATTTACACTACTCTATGTTTCTTTTACTACCCTCAAAATATGAAATTTTATTGCAATGTCAATTTATGAACTAACTCAATGTTAGATTCTTAGTGAGTTTGATGTTAGGGTGGTATGATTAATAATAATAATATTCTGTTTATTTGGAATAACAACACAAAGTATTACAATTATTGTGGTATTACTTATCAGTAGAATCGAAGTAGCTAGCCAAGCACGCATTAGAAATGCCCAATTGCATATCAATGGTTTTGCTCACGGTGAAGTTTTCCCTCAATTGAAGATCAAGCTCAGTATTGGGATTCGAACCTACGCACATCCAGCAGCATAGCATCCAAACGGGTCAATCATTGACTAGGGCATCTGGACATAATACCGCTAAGACACGACTTCCCTCACAACTTCTTTTTCTCAGCTCATCCAGCAATGATCTAGTTTCACGTAACCACGTTTATTCCCAGAGCGTACCGCGACCTGCAGAAGGTGATAGAAGAGTTGATGGCTGCGGAGCCTCATTGGCGAAACAGTTTCTCGGCGCTGCGCAACCGAGAGCTGCTACGGCGCTGGAGGCGGCAGATCAAACGACTACACAGGTAACATTAGGGATATTTTGTAGGAACCATAGTCTTTGTCAAAGGTCTTCTAAGAGTTTTTGACGTGACAACGTCTTATAAATTGGTTTGCCGGGTGACACTTCAAGAAACAGCGTTACGCTCCGCTCACGTTATGCGCTCACAATGAGAGCGAGTGAGAGGCACGCGTCCCTTCCACTCGGGCATGGTTAGCCCGCCTAAGAGCGAGAGAGACAGACATAAAAAGTGAAAGGCACGCGTCCCTGTCGTTGTCACGTAAAACTTTCGCCCGTATACCGACTTTACAGGCAACCCATTTTTGATCTTTTTTAGCAGTATTTTTTGACATGATTTGTTTTATTCATTTCTCAATTATTTTCTTTCAAAATATAGCCAACTCGGAAAAAATATGTGATTATGTGCAATTGACGAGATTTTATTCCGAAAAACATGTAGTTAGGTTTAATGTAGTTCATAGGCACCCAGGCTACACCAGAAGATGCTAGGCCCCACCAAAAATCGTGTGCGTTGGCAGTTGATGCTTTAAGGTGTCAAGGATCGCGGAAGTACTCCATGACGGGGGGTGCAAACTCGCTCATTTTCTTCCTTCAAGCTCCAGCCCTGAGTTAGTGGGTAGTAACATTGGCAACGGCGTGAATCGCGGTTTGATTGTAGAGGAGGCATCTGGACCTCTCTGCCCCCCACTTCTGCACCCCTGTTTGGTGTCACTAATTCGGAACACGTTGTTCAGATCGAAGCAGTGCGCCGAGACGGCGCTGCTGGACAGCGAGCTGATGCGGCGCGCGCTGCAGTTCTACTCGTCCGTGTGCGCCATGCTCTGCTCGCAGCTGGACGCGGCGCGCGCGGCCGAGGGCTCGGGGGCGGGCGGCGCCGCGCACGCCTTCCGCGCCACGCCCGAGTGGTACGTCGAGGACATCGCCGAGTTCATGCTGTTCGCCATACAGTGAGTACACACTTCACTTACTACAGGCTCTGCTCGCAGCTGGACGCGGCGCGCGCGGCCGAGGGCTCGGGGGCGGGCGGCGCCGCGCACGCCTTCCGCGCCACGCCCGAGTGGTACGTCGAGGACATCGCCGAGTTCATGCTGTTCGCCATACAGTGAGTACACACTTCACTTACTACAGGCTCTGCTCGCAGCTGGACGCGGCGCGCGCGGCCGAGGGCTCGGGGGCGGGCGGCGCCGCGCACGCCTTCCGCGCCACGCCCGAGTGGTACGTCGAGGACATCGCCGAGTTCATGCTGTTCGCCATACAGTGAGTACACACTTCACTTACTACAGGCTCTGCTCGCAGCTGGACGCGGCGCGCGCGGCCGAGGGCTCGGGGGCGGGCGGCGCCGCGCACGCCTTCCGCGCCACGCCCGAGTGGTACGTCGAGGACATCGCCGAGTTCATGCTGTTCGCCATACAGTGAGTACACACTTCACTTACTACAGGCTCTGCTCGCAGCTGGACGCGGCGCGCGCGGCCGAGGGCTCGGGGGCGGGCGGCGCCGCGCACGCCTTCCGCGCCACGCCCGAGTGGTACGTCGAGGACATCGCCGAGTTCATGCTGTTCGCCATACAGTGAGTACACACTTCACTTACTACAGGCTCTGCTCGCAGCTGGACGCGGCGCGCGCGGCCGAGGGCTCGGGGGCGGGCGGCGCCGCGCACGCCTTCCGCGCCACGCCCGAGTGGTACGTCGAGGACATCGCCGAGTTCATGCTGTTCGCCATACAGTGAGTACACACTTCACTTACTACAGGCTCTGCTCGCAGCTGGACGCGGCGCGCGCGGCCGAGGGCTCGGGGGCGGGCGGCGCCGCGCACGCCTTCCGCGCCACGCCCGAGTGGTACGTCGAGGACATCGCCGAGTTCATGCTGTTCGCCATACAGTGAGTACACACTTCACTTACTACAGGCTCTGCTCGCAGCTGGACGCGGCGCGCGCGGCCGAGGGCTCGGGGGCGGGCGGCGCCGCGCACGCCTTCCGCGCCACGCCCGAGTGGTACGTCGAGGACATCGCCGAGTTCATGCTGTTCGCCATACAGTGAGTACACACTTCACTTACTACAGGCTCTGCTCGCAGCTGGACGCGGCGCGCGCGGCCGAGGGCTCGGGGGCGGGCGGCGCCGCGCACGCCTTCCGCGCCACGCCCGAGTGGTACGTCGAGGACATCGCCGAGTTCATGCTGTTCGCCATACAGTGAGTACACACTTCACTTACTACAGGCTCTGCTCGCAGCTGGACGCGGCGCGCGCGGCCGAGGGCTCGGGGGCGGGCGGCGCCGCGCACGCCTTCCGCGCCACGCCCGAGTGGTACGTCGAGGACATCGCCGAGTTCATGCTGTTCGCCATACAGTGAGTACACACTTCACTTACTACAGGCTCTGCTCGCAGCTGGACGCGGCGCGCGCGGCCGAGGGCTCGGGGGCGGGCGGCGCCGCGCACGCCTTCCGCGCCACGCCCGAGTGGTACGTCGAGGACATCGCCGAGTTCATGCTGTTCGCCATACAGTGAGTACACACTTCACTTACTACAGGCTCTGCTCGCAGCTGGACGCGGCGCGCGCGGCCGAGGGCTCGGGGGCGGGCGGCGCCGCGCACGCCTTCCGCGCCACGCCCGAGTGGTACGTCGAGGACATCGCCGAGTTCATGCTGTTCGCCATACAGTGAGTACTCATCACTTCACTTGCACCCTATACTGTGTGTACCCTGTACCCTATACTGCATGCGCTATTCGCGCATCTCGTGACCCTCGAGTCTAGCAAACTCTAGTTTGCCGGTAAAATAGTTTTTGTATTGCGATATCTTCCTCAACAACTTTAATATCGCCTCACATATCATTGAAAGTCCGAAACGCTAACCTATGTTTTGGCAGGAGTTCAAGCCTAAATAGTTTGCGACAACGGGCGCAAAATACAAAACCTATGCCACCTTACGTTAAAGTCAGAAACTCTAACTTATGTGTCGGCACGAGTTCGAGCCTAAATCGGTTGCGATGACGGGCTCAAAACACTGAACCTACTAAAATGACGTGGTAATATTACCCGCTGTGTTAATACGTGGTACAATGACTCGTTGGTTGAATCTAAGCTTCAGAGCTTGTCACACCGGCGTGAAGTGGCCAGTCTGTCGGTATTCTACAGAATACACTACGGCGAGTGTGCACGACCTGATCCAGCCATCACCGTTTTTTTTATAATTGTAATTTTGTTTTGTATAATTGGAATTTCCGCCGAAACGCTTAGAGCGTTTTGGCAGAATTTTCTCCATAAGAGGGTGTCTCTTACTGGTGCGCCTGGTACAATTTTCTTGTAAGAACTGCAGAGGTGTGGAACTCGTTGCCTGCGTCTGTCTTTCCACCTAAATACAATCCGGGGGTGTTTAAGAGGAAAGTGAATAGGTATCTCCTAGGCAAGCGTGTTACACCTTCGATCACGTCGACGCTTCCCATCAGGCGAGTCAGTGGTCAAACGCATGCCTAGTTTGTTGTAAAAAAAAAAATTTAAAAAATCCGTCGCTGTCCCGCAGGTACGCGCCGGCGACGGTGGGCGAGCACGCGGAGGAGCCGGTGGTGACGTGGCTGCTGTCGGCGGTCTGCTACAGCCACCTCATCAAGAACCCCTACCTCGTCGCCAAGATCGTCGAAGTATTATTTGTGGTAAACCTGTCTGTTCCACTCAAGTTGAAGGTAGGTTCTATTCCGAACTAAAGACGGTGGTTTTGGATACAAGTACGTTGTTTACGTTGATCGGGTCTTTGTTTTTTTTTTCGGATACTACATAAATATCAAATCGATCGTGTGTACATTATCGAGTCGCGCGTGCACTCTCATTGATAAAGGCCATCGAATGCGGTCGAAACTATGGTCGGAGTAACCGACGCAAATCGTATGCGAGTAAATCCCGAGTTACAAAATCATAACGACATCGTATTTGTTAGATTTTTAACCACACTAATATTCTGAAGAGTAGTGAAAAAAATGCGCCGCCATTTTGAACCTAACTTGCTAGCTGCAAAGGTCGATTTGAGTTGAAGCAGCATCTAATATGAAACTTTTACCATTCCAGAACGCGTACGGCAAGTTCATGGAGCACCCTCTCTCGCAAACGATGCTGCCCAGCGCTCTCATGAAGTTCTACACGGACATAGAGACGACGGGCCAGAGTACAGAGTTCTATGACAAGTTCACGATCCGGTTCCACATCAGCATTATACTGAAGGGCATGTGGGAGCGGCCTATTCATAAACAGGTGAGCTCAAGGGATTTAGGGATTCACCTGCGGGGTTGAATGTTCACAAACATCACTTAGTAAATGCTGCGTACGGCCTTTTTATCCGACTGCGTCAGGAGGGTTATGTTTTTCGAGTGTATGTATGTATGTATGAGGTTTCTTTGGCACGCCCTACAGCCTAAAAAGCTTCATGGATTTCGACATGTGAGGTGTCATTTGAATCGTCTTGATAGTGAAGTGACATAGGAACTTTGACGTTTATAAGTGTTTCTTGGATACCCAAATTGAATAAAAACATTTTGACTTTGACTTTGACACATCCAAATTCCCGGTCGTATTGCAGGCGATAGTGAAGGAGTCACGCTCGGGCCGGCAGTTCGTCAAGTTTATCAACATGCTGATGAACGACACAACTTTCCTGCTCGACGAGTGTCTAACGGTGAGTGCTGTCAAGTATTATAATGGTAATAACAGAAAGATATATAACCTTTTATTAAAAATTTAGAGTTAAATTGGAGTACAAAAAAGCGGCATCGTTTTATGGTCGACATACCTACAACACGCATGAAACGCTTTGGTTCCTCATTTCTCATACGGGCCGCTAGAGTGTGGAATACTCTGCCAGAGTGTCTGTTCACTGACACTTATAATCTGGGGGGCTATTCCTGCGCGTGAGATGAGATGAGATTTTATCTTGGTCACTCTCACACCTACGACGTTTCAAACGAGAGCAATCTCCGAATAGGGTCCATGGGTGTCTTCAAGTCTCGAGTGAATCGGTTTCTTCTAGGCAAGCGTTGCTCCATCGTAGGCCGCATCACTGCTTATCATCAGGCATGTTGGCGGCCAAACGCAAGCGTATTAAGCGATAAAAAAAAATAGTATAGGGCCTCCGGAAGCTCTTAATTTTCCCTACAAACCCTTGTCGAACTTCTTGGAAACTTTTCGTCAGTTTGTGATGAAATTTGGCATTTGCAATTAAATATCTATATCTATTCCCTTCGCTACAAACAAAGCTATGAAAAATATCCGCATTTGTCCGCATTCACTTTAGACTGATCTATTTAATAGATAGACAAAGTAAATGAAAAATCCTTTCCCTTAGCGACGTTGCCTAAATCATTAACTTTTAAGGCCCCGTATTATACGAAATCACCAAAAACTAGTACATATTTTGTTTGCGCCTAGTTCGATATGAAGAATTATGATGATCAGGTGCAAAAAAATACAGCTGGTAAAAGAAACAACCAACTAAAGTTGAACCGAAGTACAATTGAAAATCATTCTCATTTTGAAAAAAAAAAACACAAAATGTATCTTCTTAAAAAAATATCGGAACGTAGTTCTCTAAATTTTCAGCGATTACACCACTATACACCATACACTATAAATAGCCAGATTAGTTAACTTATTCTTATTTGTGTTCTTATTACGATTATACCAATAAAAATAGGAAAAAATGTATTTCTAGGCGCCGATTCCATTTTACCATCAAATATGATTTACGATTTTCAACTCTAAATAAAGCGGATTACGTAAACGTATGTGTGGGTAGATAATCGTGGAATGACCGAGATATTTTTGATCTATTCGATCAACATAGACCATTTTTGTAAGGGGACAACTCGCCGCCTGTGTATAAACCCGCTTGCTCTATGTAGCGGTTTCTTGCGCAGACCGACAAAATCATGTATTTCATCAAGTATGGTCCAAACAAATTTGTCGATAAAGTCGAATTAAAACGTCAGCTTACCGATCGACTCGACTAGCACTGCTACTACTGCACCGCTACTGCAGTGCTAGCATTGCAGTAGCGATAAGCATTGGAAGATCGGTGGTGATAACCCGCTTCCTACGTGTACACGTCCTTATACAGCATTTATGGTTTGTGTCCTTAGTACCTGAAGCGAATCCACGAGGCGCAGGAGCTGGCGGCGACGAGCACGGCGGGCGCGGCGCTGCAGGATGCACGCGCGCGCGCACTTGCGCAGGACGAGAGGCAGTGCCGCTCCTACCTCACGCTGGCCAGGTATACTGACTCACTGACACGCTTCAAACATACATCCACGAGGCGCAGGAGCTGGCGGCGACGAGCACGGCGGGCGCGGCGCTGCAGGATGCACGCGCGCGCGCACTTGCGCAGGACGAGAGGCAGTGCCGCTCCTACCTCACGCTGGCCAGGTATACTGACTCACTGACACGCTTCAAACATACATCCACGAGGCGCAGGAGCTGGCGGCGACGAGCACGGCGGGCGCGGCGCTGCAGGATGCACGCGCGCGCGCACTTGCGCAGGACGAGAGGCAGTGCCGCTCCTACCTCACGCTGGCCAGGTATACTGACTCACTGACACGCTTCAAACATACATCCACGAGGCGCAGGAGCTGGCGGCGACGAGCACGGCGGGCGCGGCGCTGCAGGATGCACGCGCGCGCGCACTTGCGCAGGACGAGAGGCAGTGCCGCTCCTACCTCACGCTGGCCAGGTATACTGACTCACTGACACGCTTCAAACATACATCCACGAGGCGCAGGAGCTGGCGGCGACGAGCACGGCGGGCGCGGCGCTGCAGGATGCACGCGCGCGCGCACTTGCGCAGGACGAGAGGCAGTGCCGCTCCTACCTCACGCTGGCCAGGTATACTGACTCACTGACACGCTTCAAACATACATCCACGAGGCGCAGGAGCTGGCGGCGACGAGCACGGCGGGCGCGGCGCTGCAGGATGCACGCGCGCGCGCACTTGCGCAGGACGAGAGGCAGTGCCGCTCCTACCTCACGCTGGCCAGGTATACTGACTCACTGACACGCTTCAAACATACATCCACGAGGCGCAGGAGCTGGCGGCGACGAGCACATGAATTCACCTAGCCTTAGGTCTTCCTCTGGATCTTCGATCAGCAATGGAAAGTGTCTTCTGTCTGTTGTTATGATTTCACCCTGTGAGTTGAAGGTCTGACGTGATCAGGTCCATCAGGAGCCATAAGTGGACACGTGGACGCGATTGGCACAGGATAGCAATCACTAGCTCAAGGCGAAGAAGGCTTCAGAGAAGGGTTCATAGGGGGGAGGGAGTTGTGCTGAGGGTCTCAAGCCAAACGTATCTAATAGTGTGAATAGTCGAAAATGACTATTCACACTATATGACTGATTATGGTATGGTATATTCTCATTGTATGATGTGCTGGTTTCACTCTGCTCGCGATGTCCTCGCGTGATGTATATCGTGTTCGTGTTGTAACATCGTGTGTCCGCGACTCCGCAGGGAGACGGTGGACATGCTGCAGTACCTGACGGTGGAGATCAAGGAGCCGTTCCTGCGGCTGGAGCTGGTGGACCGGCTCGCCTCCATGCTCAACTTCAACCTGCAGCAGCTCTGCGGGCCCAAGTGCAAAAACCTCAAGGTAACAACAACTCGCCAGTTATTTTATGTCTTTTGTAAATATTATTGGCCGACAAAAGCGATGTCATGCCCTTCGACCAAGATAAATCTACATAGATGTAAAGTCTTCATACGCAAAATACAACTTGAAAACATGGCTTAAATCAAGTGTATGTCTTGTTTCGCTGTCAGTCGCTCTGTGATCGCATCGGTGTCACGACGCCTAAATGTGCTAAAAACACTAGCAAATGTCATCAAGTCTATTGCGGAATGATAAGGTTTAGATTTAAAAAAAAAAGTTATATTTATTTGAATATTAAAATAGAATGTTGGTGAACATACACAAATGTAAGTGTCAAGAGCTAAGACACTAATATATCAGTCATAGAACTCAAATTTGATATTGGTGCCAATGTGTCGTGCAGTAATGAGGTAAAATATTGGCCAATTAAAATTTAAACAAAGTTTAGACTTGAAGTCTACTGGAACAAATGGGCTTTTGTTTGTCCTACGATATTTTGAGTAACGTTGAGCCGTTATGTAACTATGCAGGCTAGTTCATGCTAATACAATTTTTAAGATTGAATATGAACAAAACTGGGAAAGGGACGCGAGGTCACAACGCGAGGCAAATTATAAGTCAATCGTCAGGACAGACTTTTCGTGGGCAGTTCAGTAGGACACTAGCGGTCACATGGCACTAGGCAGTCCCGTCCACGCTAGCTGAGTCTTACTATATGTCAACAAGTCTGTATTTTTGTTGCTCACTGATTTACTTTTACATACACTTTGACTCCTCTAACTATTGGCTATGTGAGCTGAAGAGACTGCGAAAACGTAAAAAAATCATACGAGTATATCTGCCATTTTGAAAAGTACCCAACCTGCTCACTAAATTTCACGAGAATCGGTTCCAAAATGTGACCTGTAGAGAAAGACAGCAGGACAGACGCTGGCCGGAAGGACATTTTACAAAAACATTTTGCCGAAGCTGCAGCAGAGATGCTTCGTTAAGTTTTTATTTAAACAGCCAAGGCCTGAGCTGAGTCTGAGCTAAACTCTTCGAGGAAATTACGACAGCGCTCAAGTTTCAATAGCTAGTTTGCTCTTGAGGCCGTTGGTGTTTATTTTGGTCCGTTCCCAGGTGAAGCGTCCGGAGAAGTACGGCTGGGAGCCGCGGCGGCTGCTCTCGCAGCTGGTCGACATCTACCTGCATCTCGACTCGCCGCCCTTCCACGCCGCGCTCGCGGCAGATGAGGTAACAAACCTTTTCTCTTTTTAGCATCTGCCTCAGTGGCTCAGTTGGTAGTGAACCTGCCTTTTGAGCTTGAGGGCGTGGGTTCGATTCCCACCTAGGGCAAACATTCATGTGATGAATATTTGAGTTTGTTCTGGGTGTTAATATCTATTTATGTATGTATTTAGAAATATATAAGTATGTATATTAGTCTGGCAGCCAGCCAGCCAGCTTTGCTTAGTTTGGGGTCAGGCGACCGTGTGTGAAAATGTCCCGAATTTATATTATTATTATTTATTATTTTTTTAGCCTAGGGAAAATATTTTTTGGAACACCGGCCCAGGTGGTGAGCAGGGTGGGTTATGCGGGAGTCTCGCCACCGGCGGCCTACCCACTAAAAACCCTGTTCCACTTCTGTTCTAAATTTCGGGGCGGTTTCGCACACTTCCACGGCCCTGACATTGAGTAACGAACCTAACCAATAGCCAAAGTTTTAATTTCGCTATGCCTAAATAGAGTGTATGTACATATAAGAGCGTAGTAATACTTAAGAATATTGTTCTATCCTTCGAAGCAAACAGTTTATAACACATGTTAGCAATTAAAAAAAAATCGAGTAGCCAGCCACACAAAATAACAACTAGTCACGTGATCAATTTTGTATGGGGATACGAAAATATCCATTTTAATTATTCGTATTTCGAAGCTGAAATAGAAGTTTGTAATTTAATTATTTTAGTAGCTAGACATAAACTAGACGTTCCGAAGACGGCTCTGAGCAGTAGCGTACTTGTAGCGCCTCACTCAACTGCCGTCTTTGTACTTCTTCACTCTACAAAACTTCAAGGCTAGAGTGAATAAGTATCTTATAGGTCGTCGTGCTCCATCTTAGACCACAACGTCGCTTAACATCAGGCGATTTGGTGGTCAAGCGCCGATTCTACATTAAAAAAAAACTCCTCAATGGTACATTTAGTCAGTGTATAAGAGTGGAAAAGGCAAGCTGTTCTACCTTTGAGTGCAAAAAGCTTAGAACACCTTCGAGAACTTCTAAAGCCATTTCTTTATATTGCAGAGATCGTTCCGCAAGGAATTGTTTGAGGAGGCTGCGGTCCGCCTGGCGAAGGCCAGCATCAAGACTCCCTCGGAAATCGAGCGGTTCAAGACGCTCGCCGATAACGCATATCAAATCGTCGGTACGTTATACAGATTCACTGATCATTTTCTATTGACTTTTATTGGCAAGTACAAAACCGTAAAATGGATAATTTCGGTTCTATGTTTCTGTACTCCTAGCACAAAAATACTTATTACGTCTTTTCGACAGAAGGTATGCTAGTGTACACTGGGATTAGTATACGTTTTGATAGTTAACGTTAACTTTTTCTATTTCGTTTGGCTCCATACATTTAACGTAGTTCCTTATCGTTTCCGCTACTTTAATGAAATGTATGAAGCCAAACGAAAACGATCGTCAGTGTAATCGTATCTGTTCCAGTGTCGAACCAGCAGAAGAGCGATGAGTACGCGGACGCTCCGGAAGAGTTCCGCGACCCGCTCATGGACACACTCATGACTGACCCCGTGTTCCTACCCTCGGGAAAGGTAACAACTGTTTTTTTTTTGCATCTACCCGCATTTTTTAATAACTTGTATGACACGTTTTCATGTGTCGCACGTGTTATTGTTTTATGCACGTACGGTTCTCAAATAACGATATTAATTTAGGTTGACCTTCTGCTATTTGCTGTGTGTTTTGTTTTTTTTTTTTATAATGTGTGATAAAATTACAATACTTGCTTCTATTTATTGAATCATGTAACGTGATGTTCATGCTCATGACAGCCGCTAGTAAAGATATCAATTATAATAAACATGTGAAATGGTTCGCATGGCAATAATGTCGGTTTTCGTTACATATCTATTAAGACTACATACTTATTTTCAGTTCGAACATACACAAGTCAGGAAATCACAGACTGATAAGTGAGACATACCTCTTTGTCTAGTGCTAACTATTATTGTTTAAAAAGGTTTTCAAGGATAGTTTTATTTAATTTTCAGATAATGGACCGATCTGTAATCTTGCGCCATCTACTAAACAGTTCCACAGACCCGTTCAACCGACAACCGCTTACGGAAGATCAGCTGCGTCCAGGTAACTTATTAGCTATTAGCACTTCGTAACCACTAAATAATAGTAGTTACTATGCAAATTATTAGCTATTAGCACTTTGTAACCACTAAATAATAGTAGTTACTATGCAACTTTTTTGAATTTGTTTTCTCCTTTTCCAGCATCTGAGCTCAAAGAGAAGATCATTCAATGGCAGCGCGAAAAGAAAGGATCTACGTCATCGTCATAAGTTCCAAAGCCAATTACTAAGTCTGATGTATATAGGCAACGTTATATAAAGACTAATCGGCTGGACGTTTCCGCCTCTACCTGTAGATGGGGACTATTGTCCGCAGCGTGAATGTGAGATAATTCCATGTGTGTAGTCTGTGAGAATGTTCCACTGAGTTCTATATTACGACTAGCTTTAGAATGTTTCACAAATGAAGCATGTATTTTAAAGACGATTTTAGTAGACAATATAATATTCACACCTTTCTATTGCGTGACGCCAGACGGTCACCTGGCTATGATGCCCCACCTTCTTTGCATGACTACAAGAAAGACTCGATAGTGTTCATTATTTTACACAAATCATAAAATCAGTAATATCTCATTTGTCGCCTAATTTATTTAAAACAAAGTGATCTGAAACATGCATTTATGTTTCTTTAGAGCATCACGTTTGTAGGCCTAATTAAATCGACACATTTCCTTACAAGGTGCTTGTTTGGATCTTTATTAATTCTATTTTAAATCAGTGAGCACAGCACATTAATTGAGTAGGTAATTTAGTGTGTACAAGAACCTATTTTCGAAATTCGCGTGCAAATACGATTTTAGCATATTAGTCTAACTAAAATATGTTATTTTATGTGCAAAAATATAAATTAGCAAAATGTATTTGAATAATATACACAATTAATTTACTATTTGCATATAGTGATATTATGTTTAGTTAATTTGTTAGATAACATTATTTTATATGATGTATGTGATTTTGTTCTTTAATGGTTAGATAACATTTTGAAATGGATTTCATATCATCTACTCAATAATAAACAGTATAATCACAATGTAAGTGTGTAGTATGAAGCAACAGAGGTCTTATCACTGCCAAACCTATGAAACCTAGTATCAAGTAGAACAGCCATTCCTAAAATAAAATCCATTTCTATAAAATTAACGTTGGTCTCACTTGTATGATAATTTGACGTGTAATTTATCTTTATACTTATTGGATATTATATGCTAGAGGTCATTTATGTTGATGTCAATAAAACTAAATAACTATAAACTGTTGTTTTGCTTTCATATTGCCTTTATATTCATACTGTGAACAGTCTAGAATAAATATATGACTTGATTTATAATCATAGTACCAATGCATAAATAAGGCTAAGTTGCACCAACTAACTTTAACTATAACCAAAGCTTAACCGGCCTTAAAATCTTTGGTTTACCAGAGACTTTACTGCTAGTTTCGCTTTGGTACAGTTTAGTACTGTTTTTTACAATAATCAAATTGTGAAAATAACATAATATGCTGTGAAATTTCATGTAAACCAGAGATTTTAGGGTTAGTTGGTGCAACTCAGCCTAAATCTGCAACTATTTCATAACAAAAATATAAAAATCCACTTGCATGTAGTACTGGATACAAACAGATAAGTTTATGTAAACACATATAAAAATACTCCTACTGATTCTGCAGTATTCATCAGTAGTAATAATTCTACTATTTTATATGTACAGATATGCTTAACATCACATTCATAATATTTACAGAAATAAAAAAACTTATCAGTAGCAGAGGTAGTTAAGTATACATTACTATTAAAATATTCGAGATAGTAGGATTTGCATATTCTTTGAGGTACAATCAAAAGTAACATAAACATACTCAACAATGACTGCAAATAAATAAGCAGCATAGACAGGAAGGGATTAGCATTTGTATGGATAGAGATGCTATCGGCAAACATACAAATATCGTAAATCTTGTTTTTGTCACTGACTCAACCTTTTTCACAAAGGAAAAGCGAACTCATTTTCTTTATTAATCTTTGGAATACAATAAAATTGTTTTCAAATAATTGTCATAAAAGTGATAATGATCGTAGATCATTTATTTATAAATTATATTTATAGTTTCCAATTACTCGATTTTATTAATCGTAAAAAGAAGTAGAAACTAAGGCCACTTTTCTTAAATTTAATAAGTACAATAAGCTCTAATAATAAATAAATAAAAATTTCTAATTGTCCAAACTCTAAAACTGAAATAGTATTACCGAAGTAAAAAAGGTAGGCGGGATGCAAACAAACAAGATATCATGTATAGCATTCCAAAATAAAAATTAAGCCTGGCTGTTTGCCGAGGCACATATCTCATTGTTTCAGGACTTCTAAACCTCCGTTCTATTTCGAAAGCCCTTGGAAGAGTCAACATTGGCAGTAAAAACCAAAATGAACACCTCACAGAGGCAACCACAAACATGATGTACGGAATAAACAGTAAAAAGGCATACAATAAATAAGAAGCAGTTCTTCCTACCAAGATTGCCAATGTGACTATTTCAGCCTTACTATCTGTTTCCAAGTCTCTTGTGTTGTTGCTGTGTAGAATAGCTTCTGTATTCAAAGCTAGTGGAATAGCATAGTAAATAATCGGCCAATCCACTCTACCAGTCTGAGCTAGAAAAGCAAACACCACAGACACAGGACCGAAAATAACTAACACCAAAATATCTCCTAGAGCAATATACTTCAAACCGATTCCACCTGTGTATAAAAATGATGATGATAGTCCTCCAAAGTAAACCAGTGCCAAATGTTCCATTCGTGCAGGTGACAATATAACTAATGGAACGAAAAATGCACAACCAGCCAAATAAAGAATAGCACCAAGGGAAACTACTTCATCAACACTAAGAATATGGTCCACGAGAGTTCTGTCGTCAGATTTTCGATTATCAATGCCTTTGACGAAATCGAAGTAAGTGTTAACGACGTTTCCAGCGCCGTGTACTGGTATGACAGTGCATAATGTAAGCAGTAGTGTGCACCAGCTGAAGCCACTGTCTCCAGGTAGCCGATACGCGAGCGCGGCACCAAGTACTGTAGGTAGCAGACTTGCACTTAAGGACCATGGCCTTAATGCCACCACATACGTCCGAACTTTCATTAACGGGCTTCGCGTTGATATGAGCTTCTCTTTTGGCTGCTCAAGGAGATTTCCTTCGTCAGCAGATACGTCTACATCAACCGACTTTTTAACACTTTCCATTCTGTTGAAAATGTGAAAACTTGTGAAGCGAATGATGTTTGTCCAGATAGAAAAAACATATAGTTCTTAATTAAGGTCTCTATTTGTTCACACTCTGACAAACAGGAGATTATCACTATTGATACGTGCGTACCGTTAGAACAACACGATTTCACGACCTAAATAAATAAAATTCTCTAAAGTTCAATCGTCTGTTCTCACTTTTCTGTTCAAACCGGTAAAGTTTATGATCAGAGTTGCCAACACATAAACAATTTTTGGCCGAGAAATTAAATCAAAGTGCATTTTCACATTTGCGCGAGTGATGAGGCGAGTAGATACACGAATGTGATGTTAGCATGTAAACGGACGTATAAGGCGTTTCTCATCCTACTTAACTCGTGTTTCGCCTCGCCGCGCTGTTCGTTACGTGATGTTCGCGTCGGGTGCGATCTTTTTGACACGAAAACTAGGGTTTTATTTTAACATAAGGTCTGCCAAAATCACTGCAGTGGCAACACTGTTCCTGTCATTTTGACATTAACAGTTCACAAAATTTTGACAGCAAATCATTTTTTTTTTTAATTTTCGCTCGTTGGGCGGGGCAGGCGAAAACTTTGATGCCATACTGCCTAGTCATCCGAATGTTTGTTATTAGCTGTTAATCTAGCTATGATGATGATTTGGAAGAGGATGATGTTAAATGAGATGAAACTCTCCGTTTCCGCATTTTAGTACTTTGAATACTTTACTGAAACTTTAAGGTGGAGTTTTGTTGTGGGAACACGTAAAGTCGCGTTTCGTAATGTTTGCACCATTTGCCCACACTCATGTAAGGTAGCGAACCAATTAAAGTTAATAATCCACCATTTCTACGCGAACTACTCTACTCGAAGAATAGGGGAATATATATATATATATATTTTGTTTAGTGTGAAGAATAATGTCTCAAATAAACCTATCAGAAACAAAAACGTTGAAAAATTTAGTAACAATACAATCTTGCAATCATAAAATTTTTTCGATTTTTCATTCCGAAAATATAAGCAATAAAAAAAATAAACAGGCACCTCAAAATAAAACATTGCTATTGCAGCACAGACAGCGTATTACATTAATTAATATTTTTTGCAAAAAATCTACCCTCAAAATAAGACCAAAAATCTTAGACCTTCTAACCAATAATTACAACAATCCAACAATCTAGTTTACCAAGCCATCAATGTGGTATACTATTTCATTATTATAGTTTTAAAAATTCACTTCCTAATGTTATTTCACAATCATTTACTTTTTTTGAATATGGTTAGAAGGTAGGCCAAAAATATGTAGGCTTTGTATACCCCCAAAATAAAACAAAAGCTGATTTTTTTAAAACGTAAACTCGATTTAACGAAACAAACGTTTTTCAATTTTTTATAGGGTTTTGTTTCTCGATTTAAATAAGTTCTATGATCATTAATTTGGTCGGTTGGTTAGTGATCATTTATTAAGTATTTTTATTTCTGGTTAGCTTGTTGAGAAATGCAAGACAGAAAAACATTTTTTCAATTATGTATATGATCAAGGATTTGGTTCAGTTTGTTTGTTTCAGTTGTACAAACACTTTTATGTATCATTTTTGTATACAAATAGATATATGCATTTTTTTTAATTATATTAATTGATTAAAATAAGTTTTCATTTGTTCGACAGAAGTCGAACAAATGAGAATCAGAAGTCTTACTAGTTCGACGGTCGAAGTAATGAATCGAACTAGTGAGAGCAAACCCCTACTATGTACTAGATTTCATAATCTGAACATTGACTTTCGTCCACTGCACTTTACTGCTATTTTACACCTTAAATCAGTGTGGCTTCGACACGGACGCAGGTGATTGTGTATAAAGCGAGAAAACTGCGCAATAGACGCAAACAATGGACGCTAATAACTCTTCTTAACTTTTTTATTTGCAACGAAATTGATGTTGCGTAAAAACGAACTTACTTTACCTACGTATAAAGGTTTCTTTTCACCAAGAGATGAGTGATGCGAGAATGTAGAGGGAAAAAAACACTTATAAGATCACTGCAAATGGTAAATAAAGAAATAATAAATGAAGTAATTAAAGCGTGTACTCGCGACACATCTTCGTACCGCTAATATTTTGGTTAAAAGGCACTTTAGCAGGACAATGCCGAAATTTTTATAGCTGGAATATAATACACCATTTCTTTAGATTTTCTTTTTATTTGAACTAAAATTAGCTTCAAATAATCTAATCCAATTTTCATATTCTTTATTATCTTCCTCTCCTACGTCTTCACAGAACTTATCGATGTCTTCATCTTTAACTTCAGCTTCATCAGCATTGAAATTGTTCTTCTTTTTAGATTTTTTACCTTTTTTTTTAACTTCTTCTGAATCATTGCTATCAAATTTAGTTTTCTTGTTTGAAGTGAGCGTAGTATCTTCCAACCCCTCACTTACTTTTGATTTTCTCTTTTTTGTTGTTTGTAATTTTTTATTATCTACTTCAGTAGTCACATCGAAATTTTCTATTTTAAGTTCTTTTGATGATTGTGGCAAAAGCGTCTGATCTATAACTGTCTCATGGTTTCTATTTTTCCTTTTTTTCCGTCTTGCTGTCTTTGTCTCGACCTCTGACACTTCAGTTTCATTAACGTTTTTATTCATATTTCTGAAAAAAAAAGATTCATTATTTGATGAAATGAACAGTTAAATATCCAAAACATAATATACATTAAAACATGATTGCATAGCAGATACATAAAAGTATTTTAGTAAAAATACAGGTAGATTATAACTCCCATACTTATAACTCGCTGCCTAATTAGGTTATAATATAATATTATAACCTAAATAGGTTAGGTACCTCATCGCATTTTTACTGACATTTCCCACTTATCAACGTAATACCTACCTATTTTCTGTGACTACCTATTCTATTTGATTGTAAACTCAAGGTTTTTTTAGTTTTCCTGCAGGTGCTCGTATTTTTATTTGACGAAATTGAGGAGGTTTACAGTTCGACGTGTGTATGCGTATTTATATTACATTTCATTAAGAGAATGATTTCATGTGTCTTAGACTCATGATGTAAAAATTCTTTTGTCAAAAGCCGTTATGAAAATTTAGTTTCACAAACAGACAGAGAGTGCAGAGCGCAATATCAAAAATGTATAATGAATCTGCATGGCAGTCACTAAAATTGTTTGAAATATCAAGAACGCTTTTAGCTCAGTTAATAATTTATCTATTAATAACTCGTAATATCTCATGCTGTGACAACGGAGACTGACGGCAACATGCAGCGCTCACAAACACAGATTTTTTGACAGAATTCGGTTCATTCATGCTCCGCAATGCGGTGCTTTTCCAACTTTGGCGTATACTAACTACTGAATTATTAAACTGCTACTGAATAATGGTTTTACCAGTCTCGTGATTTCTATTAATGTTCTGATTAAATGATTGTACAGCTGTGTTTTTTAAACATAGCTAAATCCGAGAACTGTTTATACAAGAACCCGCATGTTTTTTTTCATTACAATTAATATGCTGTGTTATCTGCAAACTGATATCAACAGAAGTTATTTATTAGCTGTAAGTCAGTGAGTTGGCTGAGTGCAAGATAAACACATTGAACATTTATATGACGAGATAAACAATACAAGCACTATCGTAGTAATATCTCCCTACCTTTACGTAATAAGTGATTCGAGGCCGGGTGTGCGAGTCTAACCAGTCACCGGACCGGCGCAGTCACGATACCTACTCAATTGGCTCGGCAACGCGGACAGCGCCAATTTATTAATTTAAAACAGAGGAGTACGTGACAACTAACTCGTGTTTTTTGCGCTTAGTCGACAATATCATACATAAGAAAAATGACGGAAAAACAGTACATTTTGGGAATGGACATCGGGACTACTTCGGTAAAGTTGTGTGTTTATGATCCCAATAGTAAAGAACTAGTGGCCAAACAAAGCAAAGATACTGCCGCTAATATTCCAAGTGATCAAGGAATCGAAGGGAACAAACAGGATGTACCAAAAATAGTGTCAGCAGTGCACTATTGCGTTTCTCGCCTTCCGAAGGATGTCTTGCGGCATGTCACAAAAATTGGAGTATGCGGACAAATGCACGGAGTTGTTTTGTGGAAAAACAAGTAAGTATATATAATGAAAAATAATGCACTTTATGAAGTGTTTTCTACTAATACCTACTACAAGTTGTATTTATGTAAAGAAAAGTTTGACCATTTACTTGTCTAATGGAAAGCGGCGTTGCGGGCGAAAATGAATTTAATTCACTTTTTTGTTCGATAATACAGATACATACATTACAAACAGAACATTTATCGAACGCGCTATAGTTGATACAACAAACAAGAACACTAATAGGTAGAATATGGAACCAAATTAGATAGGTAAAGAAAAATTACAAAGCATGTGAGTTTCCTAAATTTGATATGAAATCGTTCAAGCTGAAATCGCGTAAAAAATCGTAAAGAACACATAATGATATTAGTAAACACATCGAAACAAACCCTCAATTATTTTCTAGTCAGTTGGGAAAAAATTGCAAGAATTATCCTTGAGTTATTTAATTTTTTGTCATGTAAATTATTTTTAATTGATGTAAATGTTAGTTACAGTTTTTATTTGTTAAAGTTTTCTTTTTTTAAAGTTTTTAGTTGTACGTAGTAATAACACTTCAAACAAATGTATACTTAGGTAATTTAACATGTAAGAATTTTAAATGAGCCATGTTAATCTTAATTATTTTATTTTCAGCGCCTGGGATAAGGTTGAAAAAGATGGAGTTGTTTTACGATTTGAAGCAACACGAGAGAACATGTCAGCTTTATATACATGGCAGGACACCAGATGTAAACCTGAATTTTTAGAATCATTGCCAAAACCTGATTCACACCTTAAATGCTTCTCGGGTTACGGCTGCTCGACACTTTTATGGATGCTAAAACACAAACCAGAAAAGCTAAAGAACTTCGATTATTCAGGAACAGTTCAAGATTTTATAGTTGCAATGCTTTGTGATTTAGAGACGCCTATAATGTCAGATCAAAACGCTGCGAGTTGGGGATACTTCAATACTGAAAAAAATGAATGGAACTATGATATATTGAAAACTGTGGACTTCCCGATCAGTTTACTGCCAAATATCATGAAAAGTGGTAATTTTGCCGGAAAATTAAATTCAGCCTGGAATGGAATTCCTGCCGGAACACCCGTCAGTGTAGCGATGGGTGATCTTCAGTGCTCTATAATAGCTACGCTTGAAAGCAAGCAAGACGCTGTTCTCAACATTTCAACATCCGCACAACTTGCATTCGTCGTCAATAGCATTACAGATTTAGGATGTAGCACCGTGGAACATCTGCCCTATTTTAACGATTCACTTTTGGTCGTAGCCGCATCTCTTAATGGTGGCAATGTACTAGCTACTTTTGTCAAGATGCTGCAACAGTGGATGCTTGAGTTCGGGTTTCCTATCCCTCAGTCAAAAGTCTGGGAAAAACTTATAGCACTCGGGTTGAACGCAAATGAATCGACTATGAAAATTTGCCCTCAAATATTGGGCGAAAGGCTCGCTCCAATGGGAAAGGCGTCTGTGGAAAATATTGATCTCTCTAACATCCATTTAGGTCAAGTATTTAGATCTCTTTGCGACAGTTTGGTTGAGAATTTGCACTCCATGATGCCAAAAGAAATATTGCGCAATGCAAATATAAAAAGAATAGTTGGGAATGGTTCCGGTTTATCAAGAAATGCTGTATTGCAAAGAGCTGTAGAGCATTATTACAGTCTTCCATTGGAATTTACATGTGGAGGGGATGCCGCAAAAGGTGCAGCTATAGCCATCATCTAGACACAAAACTTTTATTTCTCATTAGCTGCACACATTTAGAGTTTTTTTATTATGATTGTCTTTGATCATTTATAGCATGTATACTTACCTTAGATTATTTCGAACATTGTTGTCTATTTATTTTTAGGGTTATTGAATCTTGGTTCCTTTTTGTTCCATAATTTTATTATAATTTTTAGTTATACCTTGTCTTGATTCAAAAAAAGAAGGTAAATTCACGATTTGTTTTACTTCGCGACTATTATCTAGATCAATAACTAACCTCGGAAATGTATTTTGTTTAATTAAATCTATTACTTTATCACAAGATCAACAAAAAACATTTTCATTTATCATTTTAAAGTCGACTTAAGGTTACTATGTAAGATAGGCCTAAGAATGCTTTATCAACAACACCTCATAATATTTACTAGTGACTCTGTGAGCTGGAGACCTCGCGACCGGCGTCTGTCTTCTCTACAGGTCGCATTCCTCGACCGATTCTCGTGACTAGATTCGACAATTATATTGATTTTTTTGGCAAGTCAGTTTTTGTAATTTCTTCAAAATGTAGATTTAAAATTATGATAATAATGGAACCTATTCACAAAATCCCACGAGAATCGGTTAAGACATGCGACTTGTAGATGACGACAGAGATCCAAAACAAAGTTTTTTGCCGAAGCTGAAGCAGAGAAGCTTAGCTCGCTGACGCTCGCTCGATCAATTGATGAACTTGTTGCTTTAGAATAAATTAAAGTATTCACTAGTATTTTAAAATTAAATTTTTCATTTTTATCTACAAATTAAATTAAAGTTTTTTTTTTAACATTTTTTTTTTTATGTAGAATAGGTTGGCGTTTGACCACCAACTCGCCTGATGTTAAGCGACGTTGTGGTCTAAGATGGAGCACGACGACCTATAAGGTACTAAATAACTCTAGCCTTGAAGTTTTGTAGAGTGAAGAAGTACAAAGACGGCAGTTGAGTGAGGCGCTACAAGTGCGCTACTGCTCAGACCCGTCCTCGGAACGGTTACACTGGACTACATCCCGAAACACGACTAGGTCATTTCACGGCATGGCTTGGTCCGGTGGGTGGTAACTAGCCACGGCCGAAGCCTCCCACCAGAGTTTGCTACCCGGTTAGCACTACCCAGGGACCATGTGTAGGGAATCAGAATAAGTACACTCCTACGGACGTGGGTAGCTCAGCCCCCAAAAATTTGCTTTTATTGCCCTCAAAAGAATAAAATCAATGTTTCTTAAGACTTTTGCTATTATAAGTATATCATATCATTGCACAATTTATAAATATGATATGATTTATAAGCTTGCTGAGAGATAAGTACTTATAATTACTTAGTTTCAAAATTTTAATGTACTTGTTTATCTACACAGTTAAATCTCTAATATTGTATTGAAACTCGTATCTCTAATATTGTATCGTAACGTAACCTAGGCAGGGCCAAAATATACTTTTAACTTTACTACAAAACCCTGAAAACAAAAGTAATGTTTGTTGACTGTGAATAAACCAATGAGCAACACCAAAATGGGTTTTTAATGATCGTCAAAATTAGGTTAGGGATCAACAAATACTCGACCCGGGACAGAGGCTAATAGCATAGCAAATCAAAATCAAAAATAACAACAAATGAGAATCCGGAATCCAAATACAAAGTTGAATTAAGCAATGCCTTGCAATCTAAAATCTAAAACCTAAATATATCTAAAACCAATCAAGGTTGTTTAAGTTGAGTGTGCTTAAGAAATTTTTTATTTTATATTTTATTGCTTTTTTATTGTATAATTTTTTAATTGCATTAATTTTTAGATAAATTTTGTTGTAAATTTCATACTAACATTATTTCTGTTAAATTCCTTAATGAATTAGCTTCTTAAAACAAATTGTATAAAGTTTTTTAGTAGATTTCATTAAATTAGGTCTGTTATATTCATTAGTTGAAATATCAAATTCTATAACAATTAAATTAGATTCAAATGGGCGTTTTTCAAAAAAGATGTACACGTGACGAACCGGAGTTGATTTTGATTTTTTGAAATTTTTATGTATTTTTTTATCTTGTTTGATAAAAAGTACTTTAAATTAAGTAAAATTCAAAAATAAATAACAGTAATAGGAAACACATCGCGATAATCTTAATTTTTACGTAAGAGTTCACAGGCATTTGCTCCGGTTAGTCACAATAGCAAAAAGTTAATAAAATGAAAAATAAGAGTTGTTATATTAATTTATCTTTATTAATCATTAAATAACTTTAAAATCTTTGAAAAACCAAGTCAAAACATAGATAATACACAATAATTATTGCGTAGCAATAATTTTTCTTTTGAGATCGTCACAGTAGGAACTTTTGACCTTAAAAAGTTTACATTTACATACTTTCTTAATGACAGTCAACTTTAAGGCTAACAAATATTATAAATATACAACATCAGTGTCCTAAACAACCACATATATTAACAAAGAACTAAACATTTATTGAATTGTATTTGTTATTGTCTACATAAAAATTTGGGACAGTGACTATCTGGAATTCTACGAGACTAACTGGAAAAAAATAAGCTATGTTTACACTTAGAGAACTGAGAGAATATTAACTCTTATTTTAATTATATAGTTATTTAGTTAAGTACTAGCATAGTATGTGGCCTACATAATTTTATTTTTAACAGTCTTTGTTTACGTTTTTTGATCACAACTTTTTACTATTTTACTAATTTGAATAATTACCTATAATGCCATTCCAAATAACAACTTACCCTCGTGACAAATCAATCAAAACTAAAATTGTATCAAATAAAATAATTTAGTTAGATTAGAACAAAAAACCTGTCGATAGCTTTCTATATTTCAAATTTAAAGATAGTGATAACTATTTCAAAGATAGTGATGACAAACATACATGTACCAAATGTTTAGAATAATTAAAGGATTTTTTTTTGTACTGTTTGTCAAATATAGCCCCAGCCTAATAGTTCCGGTGCGTCACAAAATGATTCCGTCTATACAATACGTGACGAACCTGACGTGACGAATTGATACTAACTGAACTTTAAACAATATTTTTAAGCTGTTGTATTCATTTAACGGCTCCTTGCGATTTGTTATACAATAGTTTAATACCACATTTGTGATTGTATTACGACAAATAACTTGATAAACTGCTACATAGCTCATAAAATCCCGTTGCTATCTGGAACTTCAATTCGCAACCAACGTGTCGCGCCCGCTTTCGTCACAGATCCTGACTACACTGAGATATGTTTCAAAATACCGGTTATACTACAGTAAAGATTAATATTCCCAAAAACTAAAAATAACCATAGTTTAGGGTAATATTTTGTCTAAGTATTAAAAAATGTATCGTGACTATTGCCGGAATTCCGGTTCGGCCATATTCTTGGGACAACACATAAACAGTATTTTGAGCTAGTTTAAGCTCAATTACGACATTATAGAGCTCTAAATCGTATTTACAAGTTCAACATTTGTCTACAGAATATAAAATAGTGGCGCTATTTAATTCGTGTAATTTTTTCTGAGACTTGAAAGTTCTAATCATGCAGGTGGGACATGAAGATTTTACACTTTTTTGCCGTTTGTTTTTATAATAAATTAATACTAACGAGTGTTAGGTTGCACATAATAGTAAATTTGGTAACTTAAATATGTATTCATTAAACAAATACGCCGTTTACTCAAGTACGTACATATATAAATTATAAAAACAGAACCAAAGTTTTGGACGCCATATATTCGCGAATGTACATCTTTTTTGAAAAACGCCCAAATATCAATTTGTAAGAAGTTTTCTAGTAAATGTCATTAAAATAATTAAAAAAAAATAATAAGAATAGAATAGAAAATTCATATTCCTTGATGTACTTAATGCAACGTCAAAGCGGAATTACACTAGATATTAGTTCAAGTAACAATTTTGATAATTATGTCTAGCTAAATGGACTGAAAATACAAAATTGAAAAAAAAAATTAGTGCAATTTGTTATACTTGCTGAAGATGCGAAATATGTACAAAAATTAAGATGCAACGCTAGTGTACCTGTCTTGCACACTAGTATAAAAAATTGGCCTGTCGCTTTTCATTCTTAGAAAGTAGGAAACTGTCCACCAGAAATTGTCTGTAGACTCTACTTCTAGACTTCAGGAACTGTCTCTACTTCTAGACACATACTTATGTACTCATAGCTTCAGACTTAGTACCTATGACATTGTGCTGTCGATACTTGAGGGTTGCATTTACGTCCATCTCATGATCCAAAAAACTAGGTATTATTATACCATGCATTCATTATCTAAGAAGTTGATTAGGCAAAGAAAACTCTATTACATATTTGACTCACATACAAAATTTAGGTAGACCTACGTATTATGTGTTGTCATCAGCTCAAGTAACATGAAAGGGTATCTCTCAGTTAGTTTTACCTTATTTAATGTTGATTTTTCTATGACTGTCCAGTGGGGCTATTCCTGCGCGTGAGATGAGATGAGATTTTATCTTGGTCACTCTCACACCTATGACGTTTTAAACGAGAGCAACAAAGACGAAGAAAAGTGAGATGAAAATCTCAAATCTCCGAATAGGGCCACTGGGGCCCTATTCGGAGATTTGAGATTTTTTTCTCACCTTTTGTATTTCTCACGCGTCAAGAAAAGGGGGTTAGCGCCTTTTATTAAAGAACACAATACACATCAATAAAACTAACCTTAAATATTTACCAACTTAATAGGACTGAACTTGACTGAACAACCAAATGTGAATTAAATATGTATTATAGATTTTTAAAACTTTCTAGTCGAAACATATCACCTTCCATTAAAACATCTAGTTTGTTTTTATTTATAACAATCACTTCTCATTGTCCGTCATCAAATAAAATTTTATAAAATGAACATTTTATTTATTAGTTTCTTGACCATGGAAGTAAAGTCCTTCAGTCGGAATATTAAAATAATGTATATTTGATGATGATGATGATGATGAACACCTCTTCTTACCCTATTTCAATAAACTGGTGGATACTTAACTGAAACTTCAAGCCAAGATCTTTAGGCGAAACTGGCGGAAATCATGATTTTTTACAAAACCACAATTTTCTTAAAACTTGTGTTCGAAAAGTGTTTTTGACAAACGAGTTCTGGCAACACATCCTCCTTTGGGGTGAATTCAGAGTATACGTACCGATACGCCAAAGCGAAGCGCACTCAGAGAGCAACTTTGCCGTTCAACACTGTTGTTTTATTTAATAATAATTACACACTTTAAGGTATTACTTTACTGAATTAAGTGAATTAACATCTAAAGCGTTAAACTTACAACTCATTCTAGCTTAATAGTTAAAAAATATACATAACGAGTTCAAGGAATTATTAAACAAATAAGAGATAATCTAAATAACAACAAAATTTTACTATGAAAGCACAGAATATGCTCTATTATACTCTATGTCTATGTATGAAAGTACCTATAAATACAAAAAACACAATCCTAACAAAATGTTAATAATATTTCTATTTGGGTCTCCGGTCTCCCCATAAACTTTCTCGTGTTTAGAATTACAGCGAAGTTGCACTCTTGTGCGATCCGGGCCGGGCCTATCCTCTGAACGTGACCCTGATCAAGTTCGAGATTCTACGGAGGGAGGGAAACTGGAAAAAAGAAAAACACAAAGAGAAAAAAAATTGTAGCATGTGGACTGAACTATTAGGTTATTTTATTTTTGATTCTATTTTATACTAATACATCAGTGTAGGATTCTAATCTAATTTCTCTGATATTATTTAAATTGATATGACGAGATTTGCTAGAGCGAAAGGCTCCAAGTCTTCAAATGAGAGGGCTCCAGAAGACAGCACACCATGGGATGTGATGAAGGAACAGCTCTTCCAGGCAAAGAAACAAACTGAAGAAGCCAAAAAGAGAGAAGAGGTTAGTATTACGTAGTATAGATTACATTTTATCATGTAGGCATCATTGCAAAATAAAAATGTATGTTGTTGATAACATAAAAAAATTGTTTTAGGCAGAAAAGCAACGAATTGAGAACTACGAGAATTTCTTAAAAGAACACAAATCACAAAAGAGGCAAGCAACATGGTGTGATTTCCCTGAGGCACCAAAAACAATAGCAAAAGAGTCCCAAGTGGAACCACCATCAAAGAAGAAAAAGAAAAACAAGCAGAAGAAACAAAATGAATCTGCAACACAAAAACAACCAAGTGCTACCTTGACAGACCCCACAGCTTCAAGTGCTACCAAGAAAACTAAAAAGAAAAAAAATAATAAAAAATCTGTTGAACCTGGTACGCAGGAACAGCAAAATGATACAGAATCTAAGGATAAAACAGATGATGAGAATACAACACCAATTTCAAAGAAGAAAAAGTTGAAAAAACAGAAACAAATTAATCAAAACTCTGAGGAAATGTTACAGTTAAGCCAATCGCAAAATAGTGATCATGATAATCAGACTCAGGTACTCGATAAAAATAAAAAACCCAAAAACAAAAAAAATAAAAACCAGAAAGTTGTTACAGAAGTAAATAGACCTCAAGATAATAATGAAAATTTTAGCAATATGAATCCAAATGATAAACAAAACAATAACCTTCAAAAGAAAATGAAGAAAGACAAAAAACTTGTTAATGGAGCCCCAGTACGCAGGAAACCAGTTAACGATAAGAGTTTCCAGCTGATCATCAATGGGAAAGAAGTAGAACTGGTTAGATTTGATGGTTTTCCCATTATGAAAAGAGATGCTGAAAGACTAGAAGAATTAAAAAACAATATGATAAAGAAAGGCATACCGAAAAGTGAAGTAAACAGAACATTGAAATTGGAACGGAGAAGGGCTGAAAAGGCTTTGGCGAGATTAAAGAGAGATGTCTGCTATAACTGTAGGAAAGGTGGTCATAATTTATCAGATTGTCCAGATTTAAAGTCGAAAATTCCAGGAGTGGGGGCACCTGAAGGAGTCTGCTTCAAATGTGGATCAACAGAACACAAGCAGTTTGAATGTAAAGTGCAGAAGGACAAAGAGTTCAGATTTGCTACATGCTTCATTTGTAAAGAACCTGTGAGTATGCTCACAGACATAAGCTAAAAATAGTCATAGCATTTCATTGCATAAATTGATCAACCATTGTTAAACTCTTACTAGCTACCCCCACTCAGACTATCCTACCATGGTAGCTAGTGACCTTAATTAAAATTTTATTATTATTTGTAAAATTGTAAAATGATTGTATTGTGTATATAATGCAGCCAGTAATCAATACTTTATTGTGTTTACTGTCTAAAAATAACAGTTCCACTTTTAACCAGATGTTCTAAACATCTAGCAAGTATTAAATTTAAGAAATGGCCACAATCACAGCTAAAAACAGACTTGGTCACTTCAGCTCACAGACAAAATAAATTAAATCAAAATTGATTTAGCTATTTAAGAATCACATTAAGTGCCACAGACACAACAATAATTATTTTAAACTTAAAGCTCCCTTGTTTTGGGTTGGGAATTATAAAAAGACAATTTCTTTCCTGATGTGTAACATTAATCCCAAAAATGACTTATTGAGAGGTTCAGATGTTATAAAAATGTCACTACTTTGTTACCAACCTCATAGTAAGTACAATTTAGACAGTGCTCTTTTATAATTTTTGCTCATGTATGCTTCCAGGGCCACATAGCTAGGCAGTGTCCAGATAATCCCAAAGGCTTGTATCCCAATGGAGGAGGCTGCAAGCTGTGTGGTGATGTCACTCATTTGAGGAAAGATTGCCCCACTGTAAGTATGCATTCTTATGATAGAATTGTCTCCCTGATAAGTTTTTCTATTTTCAAACATTAAACTGAATGTGGATTGATTTACATTCAGTTGTACCAACACAAGGTTTTTCATAAACTTGAGAGTAAATCAGGAATTAGAGAACCAATCAATCAGAAGATGTTACAACAATTCTACTCTAAAAACATCAGAATCCAGCAGATTATAGCCCCAGAGCCAGGAACAAATTAGGTCAAACATTTCCTCCCGGACGAAAACTTGTACAATGGTTATGATAGATTTATCATGAAACCCAGTGGTTGTTAGCTGCGGACGCCTATGTTCACCAAAATTTAACATGTACATTATTTGTTTATTCATCTATTGCTGGCATTCAACTTCTTGAATAGCTGTCAAAAACAGTGATGCTAAGGCTACATTAGCGCGCGATAATTCGTTTTGCGTTGTCGCGGTAAAATCATCGTTATCGGCGATGTTCTTTTACATTAGCGGTCAGCTCGTGTCCTTTTGCGGAGTTGACGTGAGCAATAAATCGTCCGAAACACCTCCGAGTGACGAACTAACCAACTACACATGTCGCGATAGCCCGAACGATCGCCGCAGGCCGCTAATGTAGCCGTAGCTATAGAAAATTTAATCACCTTGGGAGCTTAGGTGCACTTTGGTCTATATTTTGGTGTGGTTAGTATCTCAAGGTAACCTTAGAATATTTTCATTTTCAGATGATGGGTAAAAAAGAAGAAACCTCAATCAAGCTGCAAACTCTAGATTCCACCGACACTCTAGAAGGAATAGAACAGAAAACAAATATTACCCCCCAGGAAACAATTAAGAAACCTAAGAAAATTAAATTTTAATAGGTGATTTAAAAATGTAAATAATTTGAAATAAAACAAGTTATTTGTTTTTATGTATGTATTTCAATTTCAAACCCAGGAATTTTAGAACATCATCTAACAAAATTGTCTTAAAACTAAACTACAATATAAATAAAAATGTATAAATTATTATTTTTCAGATCATAGTTGTAAAGTATTAGTGCTGAAAAGAAAATCACTATGTTTAGTAGGTGGATACTTTTTTAGAACTACCATGTTAGTTTCTACACTAAAACAAAATTATGTCTTTTGAAATCGTCTTTTTAGTGCGTGTTTGGAACGTAAGAAAATTGAATCTAATATAAATGCAGTTTAGGTGCACAGTGCTTTGGCAAGTTTAGTATGCGAACCAAAATAACATTTTTTATCTTCAAAACGAGACCTAAACTACCAGTAGTATAATACGGACTGTTTTACATCACATTTTTTTTTTCTGTACAATCAGAACTAATCACGAGTGGTTTATCATACTATGCTTGTTGATGTTTTGTTAAATTGATGAAAGCATATCAGTAGTGTTAAAAGAGTGATAATTCAACATCTATAAAGCCTCAACACTATCTTTTAGCTGCTCCGCTGATTGTTTTGCAATAAGCCCAGTGATCCCTTCAGGGCTCTGAGGATCCTCTCTCGACAAGATCCGCGCTGCTTCCTCCAGACAACGGATAGGCTCTTGAAGTCTCTCTTTCAATTTCTCGTTGTCGATAAGTCCAAGCGAATATTCGTTGCGGGCCAAGTACATTATCGGTGCGTGTAATTCGTAGAGCATCATACCTTGAAAGAGAACAAAATCGGTATCAACATTGTTATGAAAAGTAAGATAAAGCATATGTTTCCGGTGGTGGTAGATGGACAGAAAACAACGAAGGTTAGAGCTACAGAGGTAGCTCTAACCTTTATTGTTCTCCAACTCCAAACAGAGATCTGTACGAGTACAAATAAGCGTAGCGATGTAGCAGTTTTTGGAGTAAAGTTAAATTATGATGTTCTCCCCTGGCATTCGGACTTGATGGGTGAGGGACTCGGACTTGAAGTGATGAGGTGATGAGAGAGAATGGGCTTAAACATTGTAGAGAGTTTGAGGCGACAGAATCTGTTCGAGCAGTTCCTCGATGGTGTACCGTCTAGTCCATGTCTGCCAGGTATAGTTGGCACGCGTTGCGAATCAAAAATGGTCGTGTGAGCAACACGCAGTTCGTCAATCGATGCTTAACCAAGACCGAACTAATTCTTTTACAAATAGTTCGAAAGAGAATGACGAGTGACGTCATCAGATGTTGGCTCACGGAACGCTAAACCTGGTTTTTGGATCATGGTCTAGTCTAGTGAAGTGGTTAGAACGCACCTCTCATGCGGCTCTCCCCCGGCGTGATGCGGTCGAGCGCCGCCAGCACGAGGCGGCAGAGCTGCTCCTTGCGCTCCAGCATCACGTCGGGCAGCTCCTCGATGCTGTACCCGGCCACGCGCCCGTACAGCTGCGCCAGCGCATGCTTCACGCACAGGAGCAGCGAGTGCCGCGGGTGGAACACTGACTTGTACTGGAAACGAGATTCAACTTATTGGGAATATGAAAGTTAGTGCGTTAAGTTAGCCTTTTGCACAAAGCATGCAAAAATAGTTAAGCATGAATCGTTGTTACCTAGCAGTCAAACGATACAGGGAGCTGGCGCATAGTCACCCCAAAAAAGCTCCAATCTTGAACACAAATTTTGATTGTCATTCCCGTAAGTACATACCTTGGAGTGGACAAATTAGGAAGTGGACCACTTTGGAAATGGACTAAGTTAAGAAGTGGACCAAATCAACTGTTGGATACATCATAACAATATATTGTCACGCTTTTCCCCGAAGGGGCTGGCAAAGGTGTACAACAACCACACTTAGCCAGACGATATTTAGTCCCAAATGTGATAGGCGAGCCAATCGCCGTACACCGGGCTCCAGTTTTGGAGTAGGTACATGAAATTAAATGCGCACATGTGCACACAATGAACAAACTGGTGCGTGCCTTGGGCTAGGATCGATTCCGCTGACGATTTTGGACTAGACGTAATAAGGCATTAAACGCTTTGGCAAACTAGACGTTCTAGGACACTAGACGTTGTCAGCCTGAACGGCTCCCTCTGGCTTGAGAGGCGAGCTTCCTCCAACTAGGCTATCATCGCGTTCGGTTCGGCTACCACCGGAGGGATCCGTACCTTATTGAGCGCAGCCTCCCGTAGCTCGATGGCCCTGGCGCCGGGTTCCAGCGATTCGAGCGGCTCCAGCTCGGCCTGCACCGCCGCCAGCATCCTGCACACCGCCGCAGTCGACGTCGAGAACCCGCAGCGAGTGTCCGTGCACTTCCATTGGGCCTCGTTGTCTGAAACGACGATAGGAAAATGAACTTACCATGTTCCGCGACTCGGTTTAACTATCAAGACTAATAGTGGTAATACCCCATGCATTAAAGTAGAGATCAATCATCTCGGCCCGCGGGGGGCTATTCCTGGGGGGCTATTCCTGCGCGTGAGATGAGATGAGATTTTATCTTGGTCACTCTCACACCTATGACGTTTCAAACGAGAGCAACAAGGACGAAAAAAAGTGAGATGCAAATCTCAAATCTCCGAATAGGGCCACTGCGCGTGAGATGAGATGAGATTTTATCATGGTCACTCTCACACCTATGACGTTTCAAACGAGAGCAACATGGACGAAAAAAAGTGAGATGAAAATCTCAAATCTCCGAATAGGGTCCGCGGTCTCCTTCCTTGAGGCCCGCGACTGATTTGTAAATTAAAGTGTCATTCTTCCTATTACCTACTCGAAATGCAAGCTAGCTAGGGACCCTATTCGGAGATTTGAGATTTTCATCTCACTTTTTTTCGTTTAGCCCTCCTGGGGGGATATTCCTGCGCGTGAGATGAGATGAGATTTTATCTTGGTCACTTTCACACCTATGACGTTTCAAACGAGAGCAATAAGGACGAAAAAAAGTGAGATGAAAATCTCAAATCTCCAAATAGGGTCCCAGTTTTCAATAGAAAAGCGCTCAGCGCGCGCATCGGAAGGCTTCCTTCCCGCGTTCAATGGTCAACACTATGTACATAGATAGATCCCTATTTTAAAAATATTTTATAATTATTGTTTAATAATAAGAAGCAATCTTCATAAATATTATTAATATTTCTAATTATTTATTATGAACAAGTGCGGCCCGCCTTTACTCCATTTTGCCCGTATTCTGGCATTGCTTGTCAAAAGGTTGCCGATCGCTGCTTACAGAAACAGCAGAAATTCGAATTATGAATATTAATACGTAAATTCGAAGAAGAATTCACGGAATTTCTGCAGAAAGCTGAGAAGATTTCAAAGCTTCTAGAAATAACATTGGCATTCAGTATTGGCGGCGCAGCGCGCGAACTTGGACTCCAGCAGACAGTGGAAAAAATTCTCTTAAATTCTTATAAGACGAAAAGAACCGCGATACGATTTGAAGTTTGATTATCTTACCCAAAGGATTCGTAGAAAGCAAGACGCCATCATCGCACTTGGTACACTTGAGCGTGCTGAGGTGCGTGCCGAGCTCGGTGGGGTCGGCGCAGCGCGCGCACTCGCAGCCGAAGAACTTGGACTCCAGCAGGAACTGGCGCCGCAGCACGGTGGGGGACAGCACGTGCGCGTAGCTCAGGTGCAGGGCCGCGCCCGCCGCCAGCGGCACTGCCGCGCGGACTTGCACCCTGGATAATATAGCTTAGGAGTCGTCAGGATCACGTCATGTTTTTAGCGGCTTTTTGGACTCAATTCGCCCTTAGTGATACGTGTTGAGGCTTTACCAAAAACACGTTTTTTTGGTAGTATGTATCTAAGGTGCGTCCATTTATAATATATTGTTCTTCAGCCCGTAATACACATCCCTACCCTACCCTTCGTTTTTTGGTACAAAAATCTAAGGTGAGTTCACATATAATGCTAAATCATAATGTTTTTATTCCATCCAAAGGTTGTCTGGAAGAGATCGCTCTTAAGCGATAAGACCGCCCATTGCGCCTTTATTTTTTAGTGTTTAGTTTAGATTTATTTGTATTTGGTGTCAATAAAGAGTTTTTGTATTGTATTGTATATAATATTATATTCTTTGGACCGTAATAGCCTACACCTCCCCTACCCCAAAAAAGATGTTTTTTTTTGGTATTCTATATATGTCTAGGGTGCATTCTCATAATACTTATTATGTTCTTTTGTCCGTAACGTACCTCCGATCCGATCCGAACGTCGTCACGAAATCATCACCTCTGCGCCAAGTGCTTTCCGACTATGTCGTGCACTATGGAAGTTTTAGAAAATTTGGAAATTTGTTTTTCCGAACCCCATTTTAACCTTCACGTGATTGATGGCAGGTCCCTTGTTTGCTGCGATGTCGACTCGCATTCCATAGCTTGTGTATGACTCACTACTAGTAGTTACTAGACATACCGGGTGTAAGGAGACCGTTCTCGAAGCCGAAACGCCGTTATTATACTATCTATACACAACCCGAAACCACTAACTATTAGCCATATAACTGTTATTTTAAACTTTTAGAAATTTTCAAACCAGCAATGTAACGCGTTTATATCGCGGGGGTCAATGGTCGGCGCCAGTACCTACGGAAAGTGCGACGACGCGCCGCCGCGGGCCGCGCGCGCGCCGAGACAGCGGAGGGCGCGGGCGGCGCGGCACCTAGGTCGCGACCGCGCGCAGCTGTGTGCGGGCGTTCACCTCTAGCGTCAGCTGTTAGGCATTTAGTATTAGACTGCCGTTAGGGTAAATTTTTTTTTTTTTTGGTAATTGGTGTTTAAACTAGCTTTTTAAAGCTTGTATAACTTGTGTCGATGTTAAAATATCAGATTTTAAGTTTAAAAAAAAAGTCTTTTTTTCGCGTTTTTTTTAGTCGCTTTGTATTAGTAATCCCCACCACTATTCCCAGTTTTCGTTTTCGAGAACGGTCTCCTTACACCCGGTATAGTACTAGTGATAAGCCAGGTTAGGAATCCTCTCCCCCGAGGGTTCCCGCCTTGTCGTGGCGGGGGGGCTCAGTAGCCGTGGCTTCGGCAACTACGGTGAAGCCAAGAGGAATCCGAGGTGGGGCCGCTTCTTGGGGCTTTTAGCTCCAAAGCCCACATGGAAGCGGCCTAAGTAGGGTGTGGGTCTGTATGGGCAGACCCACAACTGAGGTGGGGTGCAGTGTCGCATGGGCGACACTGCAACCGAAGGCTGGGGGCCGCGGCGGGAGAGGACTGTTGGTGTGTCGTTGCCACTTTCCCTACCTTCCGCGGCCCAAACGGGGTCACTACCGTTCGATGGCGGACGCGGTGGGGCCGCAGAGGAAGAGGCGTGTCGGTGTATCGTTGCCGCTCTCCCTATCTTCTGCGGCCGAAGTGGCAGGCGGCGGGGCCACTCATCTGACCCGTCGCATGGGGATCATGGGCGCCTAGACATGGGTGCTGTCTGGCGCCCACGGGCAAATTGGTCCCCGAGGTGGTGGATGATGACGATGTGTCTGGTGTTCGACACATCGTCATCGAGAGGGAGAGAGCGCAAGCTCGGGGTGGTGCCCGAAGGGTCTGGCGCTGTCGGGGCTGCGGAGGAGTCCGAAAGCGTACCCGTTGCCCCGACATTTTGCGCCGAGGTGGAACACCCTTGGGTTTTTAGTGGGTAGGCCGTCAGTGGCGGGATTCCCACATAACCACTCTGTGCCCGCACCCGGGCTGTTGGTGGTATCCATAAAGGATTTTCCCAAGGTGAAAAAAAAAAAAAAAAGGTTAGGAATCCTAGTTCCGGAGATTACTTCCTTGCCATTTACGTTTTTAGGAGAATGTGATATCGAATTATTGCGTTCTTGACGTTCTGCTGGTAATCCATCCATACTTTACCCCTTTATAATATTAGCTTAGAAAACATTCTAGTTTAACAACATACTACATAATTATATAGTCACGCCTTTTTTCCGTAGAGATAGGCAGAGACAACTTCTCTCCACTTGCTACGATCCTGGCCATGGGCGTACCCAGCTTCTGGTGTAGGAGGGGGCAAGTCAGATTTTTTAAGTCGGGTCGTCCGCGGCTGTTTTGTCATACACACTACATAAAACATTTTTTTTTTTTTTTTTGTTGACTGGGGGGCAATCTTCAAAAAGATGCCCGGATGTTATTGGGGTGCATCCGGGTTATGTGGGGATTGACCCACTAAAACTCCCTCGGTGGCCATCCTCTGTGCATGTCATTAAAATTTGGATGCAAGGTCCCTATTGCATCGTGCATTTTGTCAATGTCTACTGCGCGGTTTATTTAAAAGTTATAGCAAAACCCGTTTACACTTTAATTAGTAATTAGGCGAGTTCATACATGTTCTGCAAGATTTTCAAGGGGGGGCAGCTGCCCTCCCCTGCCCCCCCCTGGGTACGCCCATGATCCTGGCATACATCTTTAGCCTCTTCTACTTCCATGAGTTCCTCGTACATGCTCGTCGGTTACGGGTACTCCTGACCTAGCCTTTTTCAAAACATCTTGGATTTGATCCTGATACGTTTTCCTATGTCGCCCGTTACCAATATGACCATTCACTCTCCTTGTAAATATTTGTATGTAGCATTGACAGCCTAGTTGGAGAATGCCTGCTTCTCAAGCCAGAGGGAGCGGGTTCGAACCCAGCCGACGGCACGCACCAATTTGTTCATTGTGTGAGCATATGTGCGTATTTTATGTCATCTGCTACATGAATGGAGCCCGGTGTATGGCGACAGGCTCGCCCCCTGTCACATTTGGGACTGAATATCGTCCGGCGAAATGTGGGTGTTGTATTACACCTTTACCAGCCCCCTCAGGGGAAAGGCGTGATGATATGCTATGTTACGTTATGTTATGTAAATATATTTTTCATCCATTTCATGACAGAAGATTATTTCATCCATTCTTTCAATATGTCTAAGCATCCCTTTCTCTAACTTTTTTAATAATAATAATAATAATAATCCATTTATTTCAGGCAATATAACTTGCATACAATGCAAGTTATAGAGGCCCATAGAAAATAAATACCTTACAGACTAACATACATATAAATGAAATTAATAAAATTTACTATGTCTTCTGGGCTTTTGCTCTCTGTGCGGCCTCCCAGTAGCGCCGGAACACTAGCCCTTTTGGCCAGAACTCAGGTGAGAGTAGTGCTGCCTTGTGTTTCGCTGGAACCCGTAGTAAGTAAGACTTGAAATAAGTCTCACGGACAGTTGACTCCAGGCGCTGCATCGCTATCACCGGCGCCTCTACTCCTAGTCGGTTCTGCACAAACTTGTGCACGTCGGCTCTGATGTAGTCGGGTCCACCCGGGACAAGTACATAAGGAATGTCGGCTCCACGGCTTTGAGACCGGGTTCAGTCGAGGTACCCGCCGTTTGTTGAGGTTACAACGACGTTGACGATTTTTCCTCCGGTCTACTAGTGTGAAGCCTTCATCATCAGGTTTCCTCGGAACTTTGACACCACAAAGTTTTTTTATCATATCATTCTTCATTTTACCCATCAGAGTCACACTTCCGTCAGAGTTTAACAACCACTTTTAAAAATTCGAATTCCTCTTATGAAATCTCGTTCTCCGTCCTTTGAAAATAGATTCAAATGATTCATCTGGATTGGGAAGGTACCTAGTGGAAACTCACTGGTCATTCTGTAGAATCGAGTGCACGATGTTAGGAACGCAGTTGTGTGCCGCGATGGCCAGTCGAGGATATATCGCGCGAATGCTGAAACCAGCGCGAGATGGAACTTCCACGGAGTTCACCTGTGAAGGAGAAACCCAAAAATAGTTTCATGTACAGTTGTTTTTTCTCTCTCGTCTGTTTACTAATTAAATGAAATGAAAATGAAATGAAAATATATATTTATTGCCAAAGAAAAAAAAACACAATAGAAATAATCAGCTCTATGTTACTTCGATCGTAAATAGGTTTCTCGGTTTACTATCCTTTACTTTCTACTTATATTGCGTGTGTGTGTCCTTACACCGGGTGCGTACCTCCAGTATCCCGCAGACCCTCTGCACCAGTTCCTTATCGAACCTGTCCCCCAGCCGGCAGCGGTCGACGAGGAAGTCTGCGACGTTGACCTGGTCCGCGGCCCACGTCGGCCGCAGCTTGCGAGCCTCGGTGTGAGTTTCCATCGGCTCCAGCTCGCTGGCCCAACGGGCTGGCTCCTTCTCTTTGGCTAGGAGTAGTCTGAAGGAAGACGCGGACAATGATAATGTGTCGAATTAAATTAGAATCAATCGCGAATATGTATGAAAACCCGATGTACTATATACATAAAACCAATTACTTACGTACTCGTATGTAATCAATTATTTTGTGACAACTACATTCAGATTTACTAGAAAAAAGCATTCTAGACCCGTGTTTAGCGATCATATGGTTAATGTAGATGTCAAAAACAAGATCATCTTTAGGATCATCGTAATTAACTCCTTCCTGAAACTTTATAACGTCGCTGTGCATATTAAGTATAATGATAGAGTCTGGTCTACCATCCCTTTACTCAAATAACTAGCTCTCGTTCAATAAACAAAATTATAGCACTAGCTGTTACCCGTGACTACGTTCGCGTTTATTAAGAAAATAGTCTCCAAAATCCTTCCTCGTAATATACTAGAACTAATTATCAAACATCAAGATCCGTACAGCCGTGAAGTGTCTACAAACAGACAGACAGACAGAGTTGCTTTCGATTGTATAATATCAGTGTGTTTGCTTGCCTCAAAGGCGTAATGCAGTCAAGTTGCGGTGTGGCCGCAGTCCAGTCCTCAGCCGGCTGGAAGCGCACCCCCGCCGCGGCGAAGACGGCGCACTCCCCCGCGTGCTGGGGCGAAGTCTCGCACTCCGCACCGCACGCCGGCCAGCCGCAGCGCGAGCACAGAGAGCTCTCCACGGGGCAGTAGCAGCCCAGGCATAGCGGGGGAGTGTCTGCACACCGGAGAGTTTACATAAATACTTACCATTTTAGCAATAAATGTTGTATAGCTTCGGAGCAGTTGTGCAGTGTTTAGTCTTTTTCTTAGTTTAACATTTTTGAACTCTATCGAAGAATAAGGCTAAACACTCTAAGTATTCCGAGGCTATACAACGTTTATTACTGAGGGTTAATTTTAAACGGGAACTGTTTAAACGGTTGTAGCCGGCATTGCAGGAGAGATATCTATACCGACCCTGTAGTAGGATAAAGGTTGTTGATGATTACGATGATAATTAAAATGTGCGCTACATAATTATTTACTTAGTTTACTACGGAAAAAAGGATTAAGCTTCTGATATCTTATTAGGCATCGAATAATAGGCTGGTTCATAATAGGGTCGTTTTGTAAGTTTCATACTGAAGTACGAGTGAAGACCTACCATTTGTCTATACTAAGCTACATACAATATTCCAGTACACCTCCCTAATAGTCAATAAAACGCTCGAATTCCTTAGGTAGTCTAAACTTGCCTGGTTTTGGTCCAATAGCGAACGGCGTGTCGGTAAATATTAACTCTCCACTGGACAAATCCTTGTTGGCAACCAAATAGCGGCCGTATTTATCATTCTGTAGCACGTCGTAATGAAGGAAATCGTTTGCCATTATTTTAAACGACTCGCGAAATATTTCAAAATATAATTGCGGCTATTAATTAGGAAAACTTTTAGGCGCGTTGAGAGAGATAACGGGCGCGCGTCTCTTAGAGCATTGCGTTTAAAATTAACCCACAGAGCAGACGCGACTTTCCGATATAGACTTACCTACTAATGTACTCTATGTCAGTGCGAGACTCGAGACGAGATCGTTCGAGAATTGGAATTGGGCCGATCATTGTGTTCCCGAAACGTCTGCATCGACGCAGCACATAATTCTTGGCGCTAATTCTGGATTGTTTCAAAATGTTTATTTCTAGGTACTTTCCGTTTGATCAAATGACTGGGAACGCACGCTAAAAAAGCAAAAGAAAAAAGCGATAAGGAAGCAGAAAAAGCGATCAGGAAGCAGAAGAAAGAAGATAGGAAGTGACCGTCTTCATATTTAGTTTTCTGCTTCTTCATCGTTTTTTTCTTTTGTTTTTGGTCGTATTTTTTCACACACTTTTCATTAAGACTGAGTGTAAAAAGTGTGTAAAAAACAGCTAGACTCTAGACTTTTGACAACTCTTAGAGTCTAAAATGTTTTAACATTTTGGTTTGATGTGTGATGTGTGATCACATTTCAAATATTTTATTTAACCTTAAAATGTAAATAAATATTTAGAGGTAATTCGGCCGGTTTGCGACCAGTAAGTCGACAATAAAATACTTTAAATTAATTAATTGCTTAGAACACTGGGTTAGTTAGGCCTTTATTCAGCAGTGGAAGTATTCAGGCTGAAACGATGGTGATTAATTAATGAATTGCTGCAATGGTTTAATTGACCCTGCACTGGATGGAGCCTAGGCTCGTAATAGAACCTATACCTCAACTTATGGTTACCATGAAATCGAAAGCCTAATAGATTTATTAATTCGAAATTCCAACAAATCCAGTTCCCTTTGAATGTCACAAAATTTTCTTGAAACTCAATTTTAATGATTTTTTTATTAATTATGACAATTTTTGATAATATATATGATATCAGTGATAAAAAACCCTGGTTAAAACTTTGGGACATGATTTTAAATTTACCTCCAGTGTATGCTGAAATCACTAAAGAGCAAGTACCATGTATCCGACCCGTAAGTAATTTACATTTAGTTAAATAATAAAGCTTAGAAACTCACTCACTTGAATCCTGGGATACCTACAATGTGAATATCATTGCATTGATCTTGAAATAAAATTGCATTTCATAATTATTTATTCCTATGAGATTACAATATAAATAAATAAATTCGGGACACTTCCACACGGTCGCCTGACCCCAAACTAAGCAAAGCTTGTACTATGGCTGCCAGAGACTGATATACATACTTAGATATTTTTAAATACATACTTAAATAGATAAACATCCAGACATAGAACAAACACAAATGTTCATCGCATAAATGTTTGCCCTAGGTGGGAATCGAACCCACGCCCCCAAGCTCAGAAGGCAGGTTCACTACCAACTGAGCCACCGAGGCAGTCTAATAATTATAATTGGCCGACTGAGCCTTTACTTGTTAATATTATAGGTAAAGTGCCTACTGTTTATTCCTTGTTCGTTACTAACGGCTAAGACATACAAGGAACTAAAGGGGTAGGTAGGTTCCCTGGTAAACTAATAATAAACAATAATTAAGATAGGTACCTCAATTTGCTACTTTTGAAATTGTGGTTATACATAATATCATTATTGTTTTTGTATAAAACCAACTCGTTAACAGGTGTTGGAAGCTAAGCAAACTCTTTCACATGAAGGATTATTGTCATTACAATTTCTATGCAGACATTTTCTAGTTTCCTACAATAGTAGGTGTAACGATACAGCTTAAAGGGGTAGGTATGGTAGGGTCATGGATACGGCTTCAGTATTCCCTTCCAATAGGCTGAGGGGCTGAGGGGCTTGAGGATGTGAATTTTAATAGTCAAGTTATCCCAGGGCTGACAATAACGTGGTGTGTCTTGTGTAATTGTAAAGAAACTGATCACAAAATCAAGGTATCAATAGAATTTTACTAGGTACAAATCACCGATGGGTACCCTAATAAAACAGGTATCTTAAAAAAAAAGTATCTAAATATGTGCTAATGTAATGGATTCGTGAACTAACCAGTGTAAGAGTGTTAATTTCTTGCCAAATTTGCTTAGGCAGTTACTTATGGTAGGTAAGCAAAGGTGGACATTAACTCGTTAAACGTTAAGTAACAAGGTTAACAATCTGCTCAACGGATTAACACTTCAGGTTAACTATAGGTTAACTTCAAATGTTAATGCTCTTGTTAACTTCAGTTAAATTGAACTTCCATTATCTTTGGTCCGTTGCATTTGTTGTTTGTTGAGATGCTGTCATTTCACTTGTTTGAATTACGATTGTCTGTTTGGCGAATGTTGGTGAGTTGAGTGGTGAATAATATGATAAGTATATGTAGAGTGTGCATGCAAGTGTGATGCATAAATAACTGAAACGGTCATTACATTACCTAATTTGCAGCTGAGATAGTGCTAGATTTGGCAATGGCAATAGATAATGGCAGTTAGACAGTTAGTACAATATATTTCTATTGCATGGGCATAGCAACACTTAGATAGCAAATTGGATAGATTACACTACCCACTTTTTTATTTATTTTGGCTACGGCGACTAATTGCTGTTGCTGGGAGGCTACAGATTGTGCATCCTTACATTTGGCTAATATACCATGGCCGCTAAATGCTAGGCCTGGCGTGAGTGTAAGCAAGTCTGCTCAGTCAGTGCCACAGGCAGTGAATATTACATATTATAACCTAACTATTACTACTACTACATAGTCTAGCCATAAATATTGTTACAATACAAACTCCTTCGTTTATTTTTTTTTCTGCATTTAAATTTGGAATGCGTTTATTGTGTTGAAAACTACAATCAATTTCCCGCCATTTCACATTTATTTTTCGTGATTATTACTAAATTTACAACATGGAATGGGGTGTCAAAGATAACAGGATTGCAGTGATTGCATTGCACGAAAGGGGTATGGAACCGTCGGTCATTTTCAAGACTCTTCAAAATCTTGGTATCAGCCGTATGTTCGTATATCGTAGTATCGACAGATATACAGACTTTTCCTCTGTTGAAAACCATAAAAGATCGGGGCGGCCGCGTGCGGTGAGGACTACTAAGGCTGTTAATGCTGTTAAAGCCAGGATTCCAAAAAAACCCCATGAGGAAACAAAAAATCTTATCGCGAGAAATGAAGATACCCGCTAGGACTCTATCGCGTATAATAAAACAAGACCTGAAGCTTGGTGCTTATCATCGATATACAGGACATGCCCTTAATCAATCGCTGCAGTTAAAGAGAGTGGATAGATCAAAACGTCATCTATCCCGTTACGCAGGTGAAAGTTACAGAAATATTATTTTTACCGACCAAAAAATTTTCACGATAGAAGAGCACTACAACAAGCAAAACGACAAAGTGTACGCTCACAGCTCTAAAGAAGCTACGGAAGTGGTTGGAAAGGTACAGCGTGGTCGTCATCCTGCGTCAATCATGGTTTGGTAGAGGGTATCCTTTCACGGCGTCACAAAGCTTCATTTTTGTGAAAAAGGGGTGAAAACTTTAGCCAAACTGTATCAAGAGACCGTCTTAGATGGTGTTGTAAAACCCCTTAGCAATACACTTTTTAAAAATCCACCGTGGAGTTTCCAACAAGACTCTGCACCTGGTCACAAGGCGCGAACTACCCAAGCCTGGCTGGAAGCCAATGTTCCGGACTTTATAAGGGCTGAAGACTGGCCCTCCTCTAGCCCAGATCTAAACCCCCTGGATTACAAATTATGGTCAGTTTTAGAGGGCATGGCCTGCTCTAAACGACACGCCGACATAGAGTCACTTAAGAAATCTTTGAAGCAAGCAGTGGCTAAATTTCCCATGGAAACAGTCCGTGAATCCATAGATTCTTGGCCAGACCGACTAAAGGCCTGTATCAAAGCCAAAGGTGGTAATTTTGAATAAAATAATAGTTATATTTTTGTTAAGACTTCAATACATGTGTACATATAATTTTTATTAACATTACATTACTGTATAAAAAAATAAATGCATTTTCATTTGTAACAGAACTTATGGCTAGACTAGGTATAGAATATTACATATTATTTAGAAAATTGTTGTTCACATAAATTTATAAATTTATTACACTTATATCATGGAGACTAGCACCGAAATAATTTTTCACTATTTTTTATGAAGGTGAACATGCAACTAAATTAGAATTACTTATTTACTAGCAAAATTACAACATAATACAATAGTAATAGCCTTACATATTTCTACCAACTTTTTTATTAAGATAAATAAATTTGTGTTTATATCATCTTTCTACTTGTTTTTATTTTATTTTACCTATTTCTCTCAGCCCAAAAGCAGTGTTATGTTTTAAATGGTTCACTTTAACTTGTGTAAAATTTTCGAGAATTTAACGCTCTACCGATAATCGAAGATCGAACCTTTTTATCTAACGAATATTAAATAAATAATATTCGGGACCTTTGCACACACGGTCGTCTGACCCCAAACTAAGCAAAGCTTGTGCTATGGCGGCCAGAGACTGATATACATATATTTATATTTTTAAATAGATACATTAATAGAAAATTAACACTTAGACATAAAACAAACACAAATGTTCATCACATGAAAGTTTGCCCTAGGTGGGAATCGAACCCACGCCCTCTAGCTCAGGAGGCAGGTTCACTACCGACTGAGCCACCGAGGCAGTCGAGTCCCAGTTTTTTTTTATTTTAACTATACCTACCTAAGTATAGGTAAGGTAGGTGAAAGGTAAGGTAATGTAAGGTGTGTTTTTTTTTTCGTGGGGGAATGCGCTTACACATCCCCGCTACGCCCCGGGGGAGGCGCAGCGGGGTATGTCGGACTCGATGCCAGAAGGGCACCCCTACCGACTAAACCCCCACGGTGTCCATCCTCGTCGGCAGTGGCGGGGTCACGGGGCCTCTCTCAGAATCTCCGTAACCCCACCACGCCGCTGTCCGCAGCCGGACCCGCCTCAGGAGGGGGCTCGTCCCCCTCCCCAGCTCCGAAGCGATGCCCTGGACACCAAGGCATCGACTCCTCAGGAGACCCTCCTTAATTGGGAGCACCAGACACCCCCGTGTCCGGCGCCCCTGGGCCTCCTAGCGGAGACGGAGTGCGAGCCCTGCTGGCTCGCCTCCGTGTCCGCGCCCTCCGGAGCGGGAGAGAAAGAGGATCCCTTTCTCTCTCCCGCTCCTCGGTCTCTCTCTGCGACATCACTTCCTCGCAGAAAGAGACCATAGCCCTCCAGGACCCCTCGTCGGCGACCATCCTAGATAGGATGGTCGGCAGCGAGAGGTCCGCCCCTACAGCCGCGACCAACGCCAGTCGTGGCTCCGCCGCCCCCGGGCATACCTCCAGCACGTGCTGCGCCGTCTCCTCCGCGCAGCCGCACTGGTGGCACACCGGGGTCTCTTCCCTCCGTGCTACGCTGAACAGGTATCTCCCGAGGCATCCATGCCCCGAGAGTACCTGGGTCAGCCGGAAGGAGAGACCCCCATGCTCACGGTGGACCCATTCCCTAAGTACGGGCCGGACCGCCTCCAGAAATCGGACGGCCCCGGCCCCCCTCCTCCGGTCCACGGCGAGCCGCCTGCTCCAGGACTCCAGGGCAGCATCCCTGGAGTCTCGCCTCCACTGCTCCACCTCTCGTGGGGCAGGCCGTAGGTCCTGCATGTAAGGTGTGTTTGGATTAACTATACCTACCTAAGTATAAGTAAGGTAGGTAAGATAAGGTAAGATGTCGGTAATGTGTGATAGACCGTTATTTTATTTTAATTTTATTAATTTTGATTATTAACTTAATTTTTGTAAAAATGTAATATTCATATTTTTTTCTATTTTTTATTCTATTTATTTTTTAATTTAACTTGGTTTAATTATAATTAAAATATAATGTTAGCGGTCTTAATATTATGTAGGCGCGCGACCACTCTACTTTGGTAATGCTTCCCAAGATACCGGCTGAGTTTGGGGCCCTCAGCGTATACAACTTGCCTTTGTATGCTCATCGACATTGTTGTAAAATGTTTTTACAATTACAATTATATTACTTCACGAGTATGACTGCCCCAAACATGTCATTACTGACATATCATTACTGACATGTTTGGGGCAGTCAGACTCGTACCATAGGTAGCGTCTGAAATGGAGGGCCAAGGGTGAAGAATATCCTTTAATGTTTTAATACAAATACAAAATGTTTATTTGTTTCAAAACATTTACACAATTTTAAATAAGGACCCTGTCTGCTGCCGTAGCGTGAGCTGTGTTGCAGCAGCCAGTGCCTTCCCAAAACTAGGTACACATTACAATTTAAAGGTACTATTTCTGTGATTGAATAAATACATAGTAACTAGATACATATATAAATATATATATGTTTACAATTATTGATGTGTTCAGTTATTTAGAGTGTAGTTTAAGTGTGGTGTGAGTAAGGTTGTACGTGTGCGAAGATTTATGAGTTCATGTAGTGGCAGCGTGTGTTGAATGACGATGAATGTATGATAACGTTCGTTTGTTTTTGTGTTTGTAAAAATAATATTAACACAGCAATTAAGGAAATGTTGTGTTAGAGACACACGGACACAACAAATTTTTCGGTATCAAAAACAACAGTTACATCGTTTTTGGCATCGTAAATTAATGTAGGTAAATAATACTTACTTCCAGTAGAGGTACAGTTGAAGTATATTCTGAGTAGACAAATCTCTTACTTTTTACTTCTGCGTCAAACTGAATATTTAAAATACTAGCTGCGCCCGGCGGCTTCACCCGCAGTTAAAAAGTATCCTATGTGCTATTCTAGACTATAATAATCTATCTATTTGCCAAATTTCATCCAGATCTGTTCAGCCGTTTTGGCGTGAAAGAGTATCTAACATCCATCCATCCATTCTTACAAACTTTCGCGTTTATAATATTAGTAGGAAAGGAAGTAGGATGATACTCGATTTCGGTTCATAATAATTTGATTTCTAAAATGTGAATTATGTGATAATTCATTTTTTTTTTGTTAGTATCAACAAATAAAAACAATAGGGAACTTGCATGAATTATTTTTTAGCTTATTGTATATAATAAATAATATCTAAAATAAACCTACCAAAAACAAAAACAATATTTTAATGTTTTTGCAAAAACAATTTTACGATCGTGGTTTGAAATTTGAATTTTTAGAGTCCGCGCCAAAAAGCAGGGTCACGTGACGAGCACAACATCTATGGCATGACGTCAGTCCTTGCATCGTCAACACTTAGGGCTGGCTCACAATTGCGGGGCACGGGACGACGCGGCTAAGGACGTTCATCGCGTAACTTTTTTTTTTACTTTATTTCAATAAAGTGTGCTCTGTAATTTCTTTATGAATTTACATGAATAAACCAAAACGTCTTACGTGATGCCGCGGCATGTCGCTTCATCGTCGCGTCCTGCCATGGGCTTATCTTTAGAGCAGCACAGCGCTAATCTGAATGAGTGACCGAAATTCGGTTGCTTTCGTGACGACGCGGGATGCCACAACACAGGATCCTTCGGCATGCCGAAGCGTGCCGTGCGGCACCTTCAGTGTGTGCCGGCACTTAGCGTATGGAGTGACGTCACTATGAGTTTTTTGGTGGTTTAAATTACGTTCCGTTTTACATCATTTGTAATTACAATATTTTGTAGGAAAACAATTGTTTTTCATTAGACATGTCACTGTATTATTATTATTCATTTTACTATATTTTTAAGTGAATTATTAACCTAATTTGTCATTAAAATTTTGATGCAAGTTCCCTATTACATACTTAAGCCACAGAATCCTACTAATATTATAAACGCGAAAGTTTGTAAGAATGGATGGATGGATGGATGTTTGTTACTCTTTCACGCCAGAACGGCTGAACAGATCTGGATGAAATTTAACACAGAGATAGATTATAGTCTAGAATAGCACATGGGATACTTTTTAACCATAGTCTAGAATAGCACATAGGATACTTTTTAATCGCGGGTGAAACTGCGGGGCGCAGCTAGTACTCCATAAATTACATAGGTCTATGTCATGTCTGTGTCATGTCCGTGTCATGTCCGTGTCATGTCCATGTCATGTCCATGTCATGCCTATGTCATGCCTATGTCATGTCTATGTCATACGCAAAGAAAATATTCTGTACTTTTTTAGGAAGAGCGTTTTGTACGACATCAATTATGTCCGGCAGCACAACTTTGTACAGCCCAGCCATGTACAGCACGATTTGTGTGTACATGGCATCGTATGCTCGTGCTGTGCAAAACCATAGCGTGGTCAGACAGAACTTCTTTTGCTTGACTCTTCTATCACAGTAAACCCGACTTGGATTGGTAAGGGTAGAAGGCTAAACCAAGAGCGAGGCGAAACGGAGCGAAGCTGAGCTCCCGCCTTCGTGATATTTTTTCTTAAAGCAACGTGAAACTTTCTCTTCTTAGATTAGCTTAGTGCCCCGTAGTGCAAGCTAGAGCCAACATGGTGACATACCGCCTAGTCATCCGTATGTATTGCGTACTTTAGTCGTTATAACTATGATGGAGGAGAGGGTGATGATAGATGGTGATAGTGATGTATGACTCCCTCCCTTTTCCCCATTTCAGTATGGCCGTAGACACTTTACTGAAACTTTAGGTCGTGTTTTTATATATGTAACACGAAAAGTAGCATTTCCTAATGTTTATATCATTTGTCCACACTCGTGCACGTTATCGAACCGGTATACATTAATAATACACCTTTATTACATTTTAATACTCGAAGAATCACAAGATTTAGAAGATAATACAAAATCACGACACCATCTTTTTGGTTCCCGCCAAAAACTCTTTTTTTTGAAGAAAACATGTTTTTTTTGCCCGTGGGGCAGGCTAAAGCCAACATGGCCATACCACCTTGTCATCCGTAAGATTTTTTCGTACACGACTAGATAAATCTAAGATGATGATGATAGAGGAGAGGGTGATGAAAGATGAGATGGCTCCATCCCCTTTTCCAATTTCAGTAAAGCCGTGGATTCTTTTCTCAAACTTTATATTGAGTTTTGTAGAGAACACGAAAATTAGCGTTTCATAATGTTTATAATTTTATATCATTTGCCCACACTTGTGTACGTTAACGAACCGATGGAGGTTAATAATCCACAATTATTACACTTTAACACTCGAAGAATCACAAGTTTTAGAAAATAATACAAAATCACGACACTATCTTATCGGTTCGCGCCAAAAACTCAGAGTGACAAAAAAAAACTTTCATAAACGTTTGACCAAAATCCTTCAGTCGGATGCAATTTTAAATTATAGCACAGATGTGAAAAGAAATTGTACACACATACATACATATATTATAATCACGCCTCTTTCCCATGATGATAGGGGTAGGCAGATACCATTTTAATTATAATATATGTATAGAAAATAAAGAAATTTTTATTCTTTGACAGGATGTTGGTGATGAGGTGATGATGATGATGAGTCTTTCGCATGTCAAGCGTTATATAGCGCACCCCGCTAAAAACCCTCCCTTTTCCACATATTAGCAATGGAGTGGATACTCTCCTCAAACTTTAGGTCGAGTTTTGTAGAGAATACGAAAAGTCGCGGTTTTTTATTTAATGTATTATTTGGCCACACCCCTTTTGCAACTGATACCTAGATTTATAAATCAGATTATTTTCAGTCACATTTCAGTCACATTTGCGACTGAATGTCGTCCGGCGAAGTTGAATTACACCTCTACCAGCCCCTTTGCTAGACGATATTATTATGTTTATAACTGGAAAAATGTTATATTCAGGATGGCTCCCTGGATGTAATGACGATTTGCAAAGATGAAACTGGTCAAATAGTCTGTCCAATGAATGATGATGACGATGACGATGAAGAAAAAGGAAGCAGATTCTCTATCTCTAAGTGGTTCGAAAACAATGACGTAAGTATAAGCCTAGTATTAAAACCAATAGTAGTATAGTTGCTCGAAATGCTGCTTTTGTGTGAAGGTACGAATAGTAGAAAACAGTATACTTCACCACAATTCTTAATTTGGTAATCGAGTTCTGGTAATACTTTCCAAATAAACCTTTTGACAAAACTGACAGTTGAATCAAAAGGGACAAGAAGAATTTTTTTTTCAAAATCATTTTTTTTTCTTTTTTTGGCTTAATACGATATTCGTTTATTTATGATTTAACGTTAAATAAACATTAATTTGATAATTAATCACATTCAGACGATAAAAGTAATGAGTAGGCCTTAAATATCATTATTCAAAACAGAAGGTTTATGCTCTATGCGGAGAAAATTTTATGATCCGATTTATCACATATTACACATACTTGTTAGTCGCACAAAAGCATGCCAGCTATACAGCATGTAAGAACGAGCTACTGGCATACGGATCGATCGAGATTCTTGCCCATAACCCCGTCATGGGTTTAAATGCCTGAATTGTTAGATCTTAGCTAATTTCGTAACTGATGTACACTGGCAGATTCAGGATTTTGGTTTGGTGGTGTACCACTGACAGGCATGTGTATCACGGCTTTACGGGCAGGTTTACCAGCACCGCATGCAATTCAATTCTCTTTGAGCTTTTCACAGTCACACGTATTCCTATGATTGATGAGCGAGCGGTGAACACCGTTTTTTCCATTCACCGTGAGCGAGTATGAAACGCACGACAGTGACGTATTTTCTGTCTGTCATATTTGCAATCATATACGCTCCTTAATAATTAAAGGATTTAATTAAACCACAATATACTAAATAAATTAATTGTAAATGAAATGTTTAATTAAAAAAATAGTTATAGCTAACAATTTTAAGTTTTATATAACAATAATAAATTAAATAAATTTTAAAAGTAGTAAATCAATAAGGCTAGTTCCGGTTTCCGTAGCGCCCTCTTGCGGTGGCCTGAGAAACAAACAATTGTCTTGTGGTGTGGTGCACGAAGATCCATTCTCGGCAAATAGCCTAGAATCACAGTGAAATAGTTATATTTTGTGAATTAAATTAAACCGCTGTGAGTATTTATTGCGTAGACTTGACATACAAGTGATTTTTAATGCCCAATACCTTATGGGAAAGTATTGCAAATAGGTTACTTTTTGGTGCCTTGAGCCGGTTCTAACGGGGTATATCGACGTCATACATTTATTTTATTAGTTTTCAGTCAATAATTGCGTTTATTATACTAACAACGAACTCTATTAATTAAAAATCTTAGATTTCCTTGGTAGGTTCTCTCTATTTTGGTGTTCACTGATGTAAAATGTCATGGGGGGGACCCTATGCGATTCCCGCATGTGATAGGAACCTTTGGATTACAGCTACGGTGCATTGACTCGAAGGTCAAGTTTACGGCCAACTGATTACTAATATTGAACTAATTTCTTGTATGACGTATTTATTACAAGCCTAGGGCTATCGACGAAAACTAAGTGTTATGTAATACCTTGACTGAAAGTGGCTAGTAAATAACTACATACAAGTCAATCCTGACCCTGACATAGCTGGCAATGAATAAATGCGAGATGCGTCGCCAGTGTTAATGTGTCACTAGATTTAATCATGTCTAGGTCGTCTGTTAATACTTCAACCCTCTGCAATTGAATTACCTGTTTTCCTAGAAAACACTAACTAAGAGCCTAACTAAGGGTGTGTGTGCACCAGTATTCTAATTGTGGGACGATTTCACAATGTTCACAATTTGCGAATTGTTCTAACTGTATGTTTTTTTAAAGGGAATGGCTCCTCCATACTATGCCGATCTCGGAAAGAAGGCCAATGATGTCTTCGCGAAGGGTTACCATTTTGGTGTGTTCAAACTTGACCTGAAGACCAAGAGCGAAGCTGGTGTTGAATTCACCAGTGGGATCACATCCAACCAGGAGAGTGGAAAGGTATCTCACATTATTCCATCTTAAATAAGACTTCATAATTCAGAAATAGTTCAAATTTTTTTTTTCAGTTTTTCAAAAAAGTAAATCATTGAGCAAGCCAAGCAGACGTCTCAAAGTCAATGTGAAGAAGTCAGGGATTGTATGTTTGTCGCATAATAATTTGCATACCATTGATTCAATCTTCATGTATAGACAAATAGTTTTACTACTATGTAAATCTACAATTAGTGCAAAATGCATTACGAGCAAAATTAATCAAAGGGTTGTAATGTAAATATGAAAGAGTTTGCACTTTACTAATACTTACTAGGAATTAATATTACTAATTTGAATAAATGCTCACTGTCTTTCATCAGATTTGATGATTAATTTTTGAACAAAGGTAGTAAAAGAACTAGTAAGCTTATTAAACAGACAAACAGTTCAAACTTAATTATCCAGGAACGTTATTAATGCTGCATTTTATTTTTCAATTTGTTCGCTCAGTGCAATGAGCACCTAAAATATATTTTATTAATTCAAGGTGTTATTGTGAGTAAATCAAAAGCTACACCAAGTCATTTTGTCTAAAGATAATCTAATAGTATTGTTGCATAACTCTGGGTGGCATAGGGACGGAAAAGGTACCATACTGCCATTTACCTTGCGTTCTACAAGTATTAAACAGTAACTGTAAAATGAAATATATCCTTACAATTATGGCTAGAACACTCTTTAAAGACACCTTTATGAGACAGAAATAATAATCAAAATCGGTTTATCCATTTGGGATTTATAATGCCACAGACGGACACACATTAAACTCCCAACACCCCGCTGTTTTGCGTTGGGGATTAATTAAATATTGTTCTAAAACTGTACAACTCATAGTGAAATTCTTTTCAGGTTTTTGGCAGCCTGTCCTCCAAATATGCGGTGAAAGACTATGGTCTCACGTTCACAGAAAAATGGAACACAGACAACACATTGGCGACAGACATCACAATCCAGGATAAAATCGCTGAGGGTCTTAAGGTCACACTGGAAGGCACCTTCGCCCCACAGACTGGGTAATGATACATAGAAAAAAATATATATCATCTAACTCAAAATGCTGCATACTTTCTCTTCATAATTTTTTTTTTTTACCCTAAACACTTATTCATTAAAATTATCACTAAAGATTAAAATTCAACAATCTAGTAATTTTATTGAAACTGCTACTTATCTCAAACTTTAACTTTAAAATCTTTGTGTCAACCAAACTTTAAAAAAGTTTGCTACATTATGTAATATTAGCTATTTCAAGGTCATGCCCTATGAAAGTTAATGTTTATGACTAATGCTTGGTGCAGCTTCATTAGTTAAATTTTGGTATTGCAGAGCGAAATCGGGCAAGCTAAAGACATCATACTCAACCAGCCTTGTGGCCATCAACACGAACCTAGACTTAGACTTAGCTGGGCCAGTGGTTGATGTAGCTGTGGTGCTGAGCCAGAAGGGCTGGCTGGCCGGCTTCAACACGCAGTTTGACTCGCAGAAGACCAAGTTCAACAAGAACAACTTCGCGCTTGGCTACCAGGCCAACAACTTTGACCTCCACACCAACATGTGAGTGATCCATCTTTCTTCTATCTATAAAAATTGTTGTATGTTTCCTGGCCTTGCAAAATGGCTGGAGCTATTTTGATGACATTTTTAGATAATCTTCAGATTAGCTCAGCGGGTGATACTGAAAAGTTTAGTAGGAATCTAATAAACAGAGCCGGCGGAGAGAGATTTTAAAATATCTACACTTCCTCCTTGTGTCATATTCCTTTCTGCTAGGGTCATTATGATGTTCCTAACAATATTCTGCCAAGTTTCCAATCCTCAGCAATACAAAGCTCTTTAGGTTGAGCTAATAAATTAATAAACCTGCTGGTGTATTTGTAACATTAGTGTTAAATTTCAATGTACATTTGACAGTGATAGGTTACACCTACACTTTATCAGGGTTTCTACAAAATTATAAATAAATGTGTGTCATATTTTGTTACTTCTGTAATAAGAAATATACTGTTGTATCAACCATATTTTCAATTAAATAAGGCTATAAAATTAGATAAGAGTGCTATTTAATTACAGGTAGGTAACATGTAAACTTTTCTTATCAATTCTGTAGATTAGGTATTCTAATAAAGATACTAGATACAGTCAGGTTTGACGCCAAGTTTCTCACGTTTGTAGGTCACAAACAAGTCGCAAATTCTACTGGCTTCCTACTAGGTATTCCAAATATAGAATTGCGCTATAATGCGTCCATTTGTATAATCAATAACAATGTTATTTTGTAAATTGGCGAGTGCCAAGACATGTGCGGCCGATTACAATATCATTTCACTACATCAACATGTATGCCTTTGATAACCCTGTTCATACTTACTGAATAGATGTGTCTATAGTAAACAATGATAATGACACATTATTGTTCTTTGTTCTACTTGTCTACTTTGTAATCTCATCAATCTATGTTATGGTAGTTGGCAGAATATTTGTTGCTCAATGGAAAACTATTCTATTTTGTTCAAACTTTAAATAGCTTTATGATACGCATGTCATATGCGCTCAAACATAGCAACTCTCAGTAGGCTAGTTTAGTTTTGCCCTATTATTGCAGCGATTAATTGACTAAGTGGGACCGTGGAGCGTCTCTTAGTCTAGCTAGGGGAACTAATTGGCGCTTGTATGTATGTACATTTGGTCGATGGTTACTTGCTAACTGCTAATTCGAGTGGCATGAACATTTTTAAGCATTCCAATTCAATTTAAGCTCAAATATGAACCTAATCGCGAGGTCTCTCAGCTAGACGCAAAGAATTAGTAAACTAAGTATTTTTTTATAAGTATACACTATTGTTGTTGCAAATAATAATTCGAAAGACACGGGACATCCACCAACCTGCACAGAGTCAGCGTGGTGAATAACGGCTCAATCACGCTCTTTTTAGGCTAGATCGGTGTCCCTGCACTGGGACGTAAAAGACTAATGATGACGACTATTGTTGTTGTACAGCGACAATGGCAAGGACTTCGGTGGTTCCATCTACCAGAAGGTGTCCGACAAACTGGAGTGCGGCATCAGCATGAAGTGGACGGCGGGCTCGGCCGACACACTGTTCGGCGTCGGCGTGAAGCAGGCGCTGGACGCGGACGCCAGCCTGCACGCCAAGATCAACAACAAGTCGCTCATCGGCCTCGGCTACCAGCAGAAACTGCGCCCCGGTAACTTGCATTACTATACTAGCGATCTGACCTAGTACTTATAAACCTTTTGTAAAATATGATCTATCTGATGGTGAATACCACATCAAAATCCGTTGCGTGGAGTTAGCAGAAAGACAGAGAGGGACAGATGCGGAAAGCGACTGTGTTTTATACTATGTAAAGAAGAGGTAGAAGACTAGTACTACACACACATTTCATCATCATAACAGGTCTATAGCTTGATGATGTTAGCTTATAGTGACGATGCTTTCTCCTAAGTCACGGTTTTTAGCCCGATCCAGTTCATCGCCAAATTGTCTTGTTACATCATCCCTCCACTGAGATATGGGGTGTCCTAATTCAGACTTCCGTTTTCGAATTGTACTCTCCAAACTAGGTTGCATAATAGGTTGTGTGTTGTGACAGGCCCATTGCTGCTATTCAACCTATCCATTTAACTTCAGTGTTTGTTCCACATGCTCGTATATCTTGGTACGCCTATATGAGGCCATAGAAAGTGTGTTGCAGCTGGTTTTTCATCTATTAATGTACTTTGCAGCATTACGGTTGAATCACGTGTTCCTCATAATATACCTACTCGTAGTATCACGTGAATAGCCCAGAGATGAATATGCACGCGAACTTCTGATTTCATAACTTTACAAATAGGACGGCTGTTTGCCGTAACGTTTACGATGCAGCTCAAAGTCCCTTAATAATGATTATTAGTCAATGATAAATGAGCATAATCTATACAAAATTTCACATTAACCTTTTGGAATTACTAGTACTATTTGCATACCTTTTACGATAAGTTAGTAGGTACACATACATAACATTTACACAAATCTAATCAAACTCACATGAGAGTGATAAAGGCTATCTTATATGTACCTACATTGGTCGTTGTCATGTCGAACGATATTGTCATCTCAGTTATAACGCATGATAACGCATGATGTGCGTTATCTTATCTTGAAAAAAAAATCTTGTCTCGAATTCTGATTTCTGTTTACTACAACTGTCCATCTGTTAGGTCGGCCTGGAATTAAGATGGATGGACCTTACTCTTGTAATTAATCTTACTAATTGTAACCTAGTGTGTTTTCAAGTCACACGACTCACAAAACTTTATCTTTCTTGTCTAGCTGTATGGTCCATTCTGCGGTGCTATTCACAATCATTCGGAAACTTTTCCGATCGGATCCCACATTTCAAACTCAAATTGTTCGAATATTAGTCTATTTTTATAAATTTTGGCATAGGAAATCGAGTAAAAATCCGATCGGAAGAATGAATCACGTTTAAAAGGACTGAGATTCGAATAATTTGAGTTTACATTTTTTGAAATCCGAACGGAAACGTTTTGGAATGATTGTGAATACCTATGCTAATATGGTTTCTGGCTCATGTGAGTGTATGTTGCAGGCGTGACCCTGACTCTGTCTGCCGCCATCGACGGACAGAACTTCAACGCGGGAGGCCACAAGGTCGGCATCGCACTCGAGCTGGAGCCCTAAGCAGCGTTAGAGCTCCCGGCTTTTAGTCTTGTAGATAATACATGCCACATCAACTGTTATATAATGGCAGAGAGGAAGCGATACCAAAATCAATCTAATAACAGTATCTTTGTCTATATAGTGTATTCTGCGTTCAGAACGCGTTAAATTTAACTTTACATGTTTCTCTACTGTTAGGACCTATTCCCCGTCGATTATCACTGTCGGACGGCGGAAGCGCTTTCTCGGTACTTGTTACGTATTATGTAGCGTTCTGATGTATTATGTATTTAAGCACGCGGCGTTACGCATCCCCTCGCTGAATAATTACATTGAATCCCAATAACATCGCCCAGTTATCTTGTAAATAAGCACCTATGGTGTATATCCTGTTGAATGAAAATAAAATGAATAGTCTGTTGGAATCAGCGAATGATTTGTTTTATTAGAATTCCTTCGCCGGCTTAGTCCTGTTTCCTCTCCTTGTCCCAAGTCCGCTGTAAAGTCTAATATTATGAAAATATTAGTTGTTTGCGCTGGATGTGTTCCTGAGTGCCCATATCATAAGTTCAATTCAAAGGAGTTTAATAAAAGTGTGATTTATTTTGTTATGTAATGTTAATTTGTTGTACTTTATTTTATTGTTTTAATAAAATAGTGTTAATTTTTTTCTTCTAAGATTTCTTTTCATTTAAAAAAGAAAAAACTTCATTGTTTATGTTTATGCGGAGTTTTCATCAATATAAACATTAAAAAAGACAACCATACTTTAGAAACCAGCAAAGTCAAAGAAAACTGGGTATTTACAAGGTTAGAATGAAAAAATAAATACCTGTCTTCTACGTCGCCATGCTCCACTTTAGGCTACAACTTCGCTGTGCATCAGAGGGGTTGGTGGTCAAACGGCGACATAATCTATTTCTATTATAGGTAAGAATATATATAAAAAACAGCATTTAAAAGGTTGAATATTTTACTGACAGCACACCAACGAGCAAGTGACAAGTAAGATCATTGTATGAGCTCCTCCTCCATCAGTTTGGCCATCCACTCCGGCTCGGCCGCTGCTATCTTCTCTATGATGCTGTTGACCTGGTAGCAAAGGCTCTGGATCTGCTTGTCCCACTGCGGCAGTATCTCGCGAGCTGGAAATAACAACCAATTTTAACATTCGTTTTAAAAAAGACGGAGGTTCTCAATACGCGATTATGAATCGATTTTGATGATTTTTTTTCGTTTGGTAGATCATACTTCAGAAGTGGTCCGTCACATAAGAGTTATTGAACTTATTTAAAATGAATTAATGAATCAACAAAAGTTTAAAATTGTCAACAAAATCCAATACGGATGACGTCAAGGCGGTTTTTTAAGTTTTGCCTTACATTGTACAAGAAATTTGAACCAGTGGGTGAAATTAGTTAAAAATGTGCTAAATAAAACTCATGAGTAGTATTTTTTCATGTTGCTAGTTCAGAATAAGGGCGAGTTACGTGTAACTAGCAATCACACTTAATATTATAAATGCGAAAGTTTGAATTATCAATTAATTCATGGATAATGGATATTTGTTACTCAATCACGGCTGAAGTGAAATTTGCCAAAGAGCTAGTCTGGAGTAGCACATATGATACTTTATAACCGCGGGGTGCAGATAGTAACATCATAACAATTGCGTCTTCATTAGGCTCGAAGGACCAATAGATTCTTAAGATTGCGTTTTGATCTCAGTGGCGGTGGTCAATGGTTTCCATACAGATAATTCTTGTTTTATAGCACTACTCTCACAACCACCTTGCCATCGTACACTGCTTAGATCAAAATCGTGGGCGTTTCGTGATCAATTTCATCGCAAGCCAAGCAATCAAATCAATTACAATATGTAAGCGAAATGCGAAACAAGCTTTGTTTAGTTTGGGGTCAGACGGCCGTGTGTATAAGTGTCCCGAATATTTACTTAATTTAAAATATAGGGAAAGTGAAGTGAAAGGAAGGAAAGTAGGCACTGGCCCATATCAGTGCTTACATGATTACATCGAAATCTTAAAGTACATAACATATCGTCACGTCTTTCCCCCGAGGGGGCTGTTAGAGGTGGAATACAACACCCACACTTCACCGGACGATATTCAATCCCAAATGTGACAGGGTGGAGCCTGACGCCATACACCGAGCTCGTCATTTAGCAGATGACTCATAATACGCACATATGTTCACACCAACCAATAAATCTTACAAAAGAAGCAACTAACTTTCAAAATGCACGACGGAGCTGATCTGGTCAATGTATCCGTTCATGCGGCCCTCGCTGATCATGTGGCTGGCGATGCGCTCGGCCTTGGCGGGCGGAGTCTCCAGCAGCGCGCCGAGCTCCTCGAACGTGATGTTGTTGTACAGCTTGCTGGCCGACAGCAGGTTGTGCTCGAACACCGCGCGGTCCAGGATCGCGGTGCCGTCGGACGTTGTCGCCTGCTGGAAGTTGGAATAACCTTTTGAGTATAAAAAAAATAAGATAAATTATTTGTTACTGGCTACATTATATTCACAATACAATCATTTTAAAATTTTAATTAGGGTCACTAGCTACTGTGGTAGGATACCCTGAGTGGCGGTAGCTAGTAATCTTCCTGGGAACAATTTTATATCAATTATATTAATTTAAAGATTTCATATTCAATTTTATGATTTTAGAGTAAATAATTAAATTTGCTGATGGTGAATTAATAATAAATAAATAAGCATTTTTAAAGCAATATACCTACCTACCAAATAAAAATAACAATAAATGCCATAGTCATCAAAATGTTACATGTCATTATGTTAATAATTTACAATTCCTAATCATTAATTCAAATAATGCAATTATACCTACAAATAAAAAATCAAAATAAAACTTTCAAATACAATAAAAAATAATGAATTAGTACTACACATAGTGTGACGGCAAACGAGCTTTTTGAGCGAAAATCTCGTAGCAACGTCTTCCATTCCTATAACTGGTATGGACGTGTTCTTCGTCTTCCATATACCTACCTATAACTGGTATGGACGTGTTCTTCGTAGGCTCTAGAATAGATCACCAAACTTCCGGTCGTAAGAAGCGATCATCGAGACACGCGAAGTTATGACGTCACAAAGATGATTTCGATAGGGCTTGACTTAGCTGTTTTAAGCAAGCAAGATTTTGGTAGGGGGAAAATGTCTTAGGCAGAGGCCACGCGGAATAAATTTTTAGTTTCGGTAAATAAAATATAAGTTACATTAATTGCGTAATGCGTAAATTCAGTAAATTTGCGCTCGGCAGAAATTCTGTTGAGCGGCTACACGTGCGTAATTTTTCTGCCGTGAGTCGCGTACTGAGTCGGCTAACAACTTATTTTGCGCTGCCGTGTAGCACCAACAGGCCTATTGTATGAAACCGAATGCAGCACAAATTACGCGACCGAAAATCACATACATACATACATATCGTCACGCCTTTCCCCCGAAGGGGCTGGCAGCAGTGTAATATAACACCCACACTTCGCCGGACGATATTCAGTCCCAAATGTGACAGGGGGCGCGCCTGTCGGCATACACCGGGATCCAATCACGTAGCAGATGACATACAATACGCACATATGCTCATACAATGAACAAATTGGTGCGTGCCGTCGACTGGGTTCGAACCCGCTCCCTCTGGCTTGAATGGCGAGCTTTCTCCCAACTAGGCTGCCATCGCTTTTAAAATTACGAAAATCACACTAGAAAAATAACGTCCGTGTGGCCTCAGTCTTAATCTTCACTCGTCAGAAAATCTTTACTAATAAGAGGTGTGCGTAACTTCAGCTTCCTCATAGGTGATAGAATAGTTTTACCTATGCCAATATTTAAAGCATAATAGCTGCAATCAAATATCCCAGTCTTAGTTTAGCTGCCACAAGAACTTCGTTAATATGAGCCATTTACTATGTGTCAGCTGGAGTGACACAACCTCAGCTCGCACATCCAGTACAGGCAAACCAGTGAGGTTAGGGTTTTGGACAATAGCTAGAAAATTAAAGCATAATAGCTGCACAAGGTAGGAAAAATCTGAACGATGCTACTCAAAACATGTAGAAGCTATGATCAAAAAACTGTGTGTAAGCTGGTGTTGTGTCACTTCAGCTACTCATCTCATATCTTCCAAACGAAAGAAGGTATGATTATGCATTTTAGCTCAAATTTTAAAGCATAATTGCTGCCATTGGCAGCAAAATTTTCAAGTCTCTGGGTTATATACTTTCCGAGTTATAAGCTAATACCTATGTGTAAGCTGAAGTTGCGTCACTTCAGCTGACACATGTTGAATCGACGAAACTATCAAACGTAGAGTTTTCATTTAAAAGGCAAAAATTAAAGCATAATTGCTGCACTAGGCAGCAAAATTTTCAGATTCCTAGACCTCGTAGTTTCCACGTAATAATCAAAAAACAGTTTTCGCGCCAAAAAATTCAAATTTTTGCTTAAAAGCGGCGTTGCCGTTCCGTGCGGTACATTATTGCAATTCAATTTGATCTTAGCGCGCATAGTGTTAAAAGTCATTTTAACTTGTGTTCAAAATTCTTTTAGTTTTGTTTAGACTGAGAGCCCCTGAACCATATGGAACTAAGAATGCACCTGTAAAATTTGAAGGCAGATTCTTATGACCTTAAACAACGACGAAGGTTATTGGTTTTGGCGTGGCTTGTTCTCTGTAATTTGGCTAACAAAAAACGACTGAGAGCCGCTGAACTATATGAAACTAGGTATGTATGTTATTTTAAAGATAGATTCTTATGAACTTAGAAGACGAGATAACTAGACTAGGAGCTCCCTGGTCTTCTGATTCTTCATGGAAAAACTGAAATAACACTGAAGTAGTTATCGAATACAGATACTTACCTACTTACAGGCTATGGAAACTGACGTGGTTTTCACACATTATGATTTTATGTAACGGGAATCACTTACTTATGCGGTTGAAACAATAGTCGGAATACGAGTAATTCCCGTATCATAAAATCAAAGTACTTACAGACTATTAAAATACATTTTACTATCTCTTACCCACACATTAAACATTTATCTTCTTGATTGAATCAGGCGTTACTTTGCGGAAGTTCATCTTCAAACTTGTTAAACACCTACACTACTTACTTACACTAGATATTGTCCAAGTAACAAATTTATCTTCTTTACTATACAGTGGTTTGTCTTTCTTCTTTATTTTAATTTTTAAATTAGTAAATGTACTAGATGGCACGCGAAGGTTGTAGCGGGGTGGTGGGGCAAAAAAACTGGTTCGCCATGCCACTGTCTACCTCGCGCCTGTGACGTCAAGCAGCCATTATCTGTCGCGCGACGTCTTTTGTTAGCCAAATTACAGAGAACAAGCCACGCCAAAACCAATAACCTTCGTCGTTGTTTAAGTTCATAAGAATCTGCCTTCAAATTTTACAGGTGCATTCTTAGTTCCATATGGTTCAGGGGCTCTCAGTCTAAACAAAACTAAAAGAATTTTGAACACAAGTTAAAATGACTTTTAACACTATGCGCGCTAAGATCAAATTGAATTGCAATAATGTACCGCACGGAACGGCAACGCCGCTTTTAAGCAAAAATTTGAATTTTTTGGCGCGAAAACTGTTTTTTGATTATTACGTGGAAACTACGAGGTCTAGGAATCTGAAAATTTTGCTGCCTAGTGCAGCAATTATGCTTTAATTTTTGCCTTTTAAATGAAAACTCTACGTTTGATAGTTTCGTCGATTCAACATGTGTCAGCTGAAGTGACGCAACTTCAGCTTACACATAGGTATTAGCTTATAACTCGGAAAGTATATAACCCAGAGACTTGAAAATTTTGCTGCCAATGGCAGCAATTATGCTTTAAAATTTGAGCTAAAATGCATAATCATACCTTCTTTCGTTTGGAAGATATGAGATGAGTAGCTGAAGTGACACAACACCAGCTTACACACAGTTTTTTGATCATAGCTTCTACATGTTTTGAGTAGCATCGTTCAGATTTTTCCTACCTTGTGCAGCTATTATGCTTTAATTTTCTAGCTATTGTCCAAAACCCTAACCTCACTGGTTTGCCTGTACTGGATGTGCGAGCTGAGGTTGTGTCACTCCAGCTGACACATAGTAAATGGCTCATATTAACGAAGTTCTTGTGGCAGCTAAACTAAGACTGGGATATTTGATTGCAGCTATTATGCTTTAAATATTGGCATAGGTAAAATTATTCTATCACCTATGAGGAAGCTGAAGTTACGGACACTAATAAGAGGACTAGAAAGAAAGGTCGGATTGGATCACATCACAGTGTGGTTCAACTTCTCCTTTTGACTAGGCAAGCGAGATAGCTGTAAACAGCTATTTTCTACAATTTTTTTTATTTATTTATTTATTCATAACACACATTACAGAAATTAATAAAATAGTACAAAATTTAGTGAACTTAAAATAGATCTGTATTAATTTCCAATATTATGTATGTCTAGGAGCATTTTAATAACAAATTAAATAATCACTAGCGAGCATAAAACAACAGAATAAAATTAAGTAATGAGTTCAAATTTAAACATTTTGATTTTACATTGATTGCTAAATTATTATAGATTAATATTCAGTAAGTAATTAAATGAAATATGAGAAACAAAACAATAAACATAGAACAGTAGTTAAAAGTTAAAGCCTAAAATACTCTTTATTTGTCTTTGGAACTGATACAATTTTAGATAAAAAATATCAATTTGTCTGTTGGAGACGAGGATTTCGTTGTATTGGCGGCTCATTCGGACAATAGGGTTATAATAAGACGTGTTATTAGAGAAAACTTGTAAACTAAATATGTTGAAATTGAGGTTCCGAGATCTGAAACGGGTGTTAAAGTTCAATAATGAAAGAAGGGTTAAAGTTAAAGTTGTTAGTTAAAGTTGTTAGTTGTTAAAGTTCAATAACAAATAGGCATTTGAAAGGCGTTTTCCTGTTTCCACCTGCTTTATAAACCAACCTTCTGGTGTGTCTGCATGAGAGCTTCAAACTCGTGCAGCTCTGAGCGCCGGATGATGCGGTCGAGGTACATTTTCTCCAGGATAGAGTAAGCTGGCAGCTGCTGGCAACGCTCGTCTTTAAATAGAGTTGCTAGCATTCTCGATCTCTGTTGGCCTGGTGGTAGAAAACACGGAGATACACCATTGGAGTTGTTAATCTTATACCTTTAAATGAGCAATTCTTGTATATATATATATATATATATATGTATATATAATTGGAATCTCGGAATCGGCTCCAACGATTTTCATACAAATTAGTATATAGGGGGTTTCGGGGGCGATAAATCGATCTAGCTAGGAATCATTTTTAGAAAATATCATTTTATTCGTGTTTTATCGATAATCAATCTCAACTGAAAAATATGATTCTTCCTGACATCTATTGGCGAATAATAATACTACTATTTTTTGTGAGCAAGTAATTGCTTTAACTACACAACAGCAGATGGCGTTGTTAAGTAACACGAAGTCAATGAGTGTTTGCTTTGAGGTTAGACTAAAATCAATTGTTTATTATCCAAAAAACACAATTAAAAAATAAAAAAAAATACCGAGCAAAGCTCGGCCATCCAGGTACTATATTCTGATTGAATATCTATCGTAAGTATAGTACAAGCTTTGGTAACATGATACGCTTATATTTGTGATTTAAAATGTAAATCCATAATTAGCTGTAAGTTTATCTGTAAGTTTTTTTCATGTCGTGTGGATTTTGTTTAAATAAATAAAATTAAATATTTTGAGCTTTAATATGGCTTCAAAAGAAAACATTTTTTGGTGTTGAAATACCTCTCTTTATTATTTTATAACATGCTTAAGGGCGTGCGTTTGATCACAAAAGTGTACATACTGGCTTTATTGACAGAAATTACTTGCTGAAACTTAGTGTACATTTACATGATATTAGTTATGAAAATTCTTACCAGCTGATGCCAACACCGTACATATGAGCGCATTCCTCAAGCATGTCATCCTCTCATCCTCGTGAATAATGTTCCGATATGATAGCTCATTGTACCTCTGAGCGGCTTCGATAAACTTTCTGTAAACGAAATTAGATGCATTTTTAAAACTTGTTATTTGGACAATATCTAGTGTAATTCCGCTTTAACGTCGCATTAAGTACATCGAAGAACATGAATTTATTATCCTAATTCTGAAAAAATTGAAATTTAAAAGAACTAAACAAACCTGAAAAAATAATAATAATGAATGTACCTGAAAAAATTAAATTTTAAAAAGAATTAAATAAACCTGAAAAAATAAAAAAATAATGAATGTACCTGAAAAAATTAAATTTTTAAAAAGAATTAAATAAACCTGAAAAAAATAAAAAATTAATGAATGTACCTGAAACAATTAAATTAAATAATAATTTTAAACAAATCTGAAAAAATGAAATAATAATAAAAAATTATGAATGTATCTGAAAACTTTAAAATTTAAAAAACAATAAAAAATAAATAAATAAAAAAAAAAAAAAAAAAAAAAAAAAAAAAAAAAAAAAAAAAAAAATCCCTGTTCTTCGAGCACTTCGTCTCGAAGAACAGAACAGGGAAGAACAGGGATTTTTTTTTTTTTTTTTTTTTTTTTTTTTTTTTTTTTTTTTTTTTTTTTATTTATTTATTTTTTATTGTTATGAATGTATCTGAAAAATTTTAAAGTTTTCAGATACATTCATAATTTTTTATTATTATTTCATTTTTTCAGATTTGTTTAAAATTATTATTTAATTTAATTGTTTCAGGTACATTCATTAATTTTTTATTTTTTCAGGTTTATTTAATTCTTTTTAAAAATTTAATTTTTTCAGGTACATTCATTATTTTTTTTATTTTTTCAGGTTTATTTAATTTTTTTTAAAATTTAATTTTTTCAGGTACATTCATTATTATTATTTTTTCAGGTTTGTTTAGTTCTTTTAAATTTCAATTTTTTCAGAATTAGGATAATAAATTCATGTTCTTCGATGTACTTAATGCGACGTTAAAGCGGAATTACACTAGATATTGTCCAAATAACAAGTTTGAAAATGAACTTCCGCAAAGTAACGCCTGATTCAATCAACTATTAGATGCATTGTCAAATCCAAGCAACACGGTTACTCTATACGTTTGAAAACACTAGCCCTTAAATAAATCCTACTAATATTATAAACGCGCAAGTTTGTAAGAATGAATGGATGGATGGATGTTTGTTACTCTTTCACGCCAGAAGGACTGAAGAGATCGGATGAAATTTGGCACAGAGATAGATTATAGTCTAGAGTAGCACATAGGATACTTTTTAACCGCGGGGCGCAGCTAGTTTGCAGTAAAGGTTGTATAGCTTCGGAATAGTTATACAGTGTTTTATCGTTTTCGATCGAGTTTGAGAATTGATAAGAGAGAAAAAGACAAAACACTGTCTAACTATTCCGAGGTTATACAAAGTTTATTGCTAAGGGGTAAATGTGGATGCGCATTGCTCACACATAACGTATTTGCGAAATGAGTCGTAATGGTAAAGCAATATATTTGATAATCGGTTTACCAAATTGAATGTTGAATTTAGTTTTATTTTTGCGTATAGTTAAAGTTGCTAAGGCACGTACTACGATTTGAATGGTTCCTATTTTTTAAATTGCGAAAAGAAGGATAAAAGAGATGGCTATAAGATTTTCCAAAAGCTCGATTGCCGCCATACTATTAATTTCTTCACCGATAAAAAATAACGATTTTTTATCGTATGCACGGATTCTAGTAAATTATCTAGTACTAGCTGCGCCCCGCGGTTAAAAAGTCCTATGTGCTATTCTGGACTATAATCTATCTCTGTGCCGAATTTCATCCAGATCTGTTCAGCCGTTCTGGCGTGAAAGAGTAACAAATATCCATCCATCCATTCTTACAAACTTTCGCGTTTATAATATTAGTAGAATATTGGTATTGTTTACAAATTGGCGATTATTATCCGCAATAATTAAACATTCTAGTGTGCGCTAAAGGTGCGTACACATTGCACGGGGCAATGTTCAACGTCCATTCGCCGTGGGAGCCAGAATGTACATATGAATTTAGTAGCGCACGGCAAAAGATCCAGCCGCGGCAAAACAGTTTTTTTTACTTATTCTTGTCCACGCATTATGCCTAGGCGATTTATTGTGGTAAGTATATAGGGAATTTGCTGTTGCACAACTCACTAGGCATATATGTAATCGTATTAGTAGACGGCACTTTCGTTTTCCCGTTGCCACGCGAGCCAAAATTGACAACCGCCCCGACTGCGCGCGAGCGATCTACTAGTGCTCCTGTGATGCTCATATGGTCATGTCCCAAAAACCGAAAACGAGCGGTTCGCCCGCAGCACGTTTAAGTCCGGCCCGCGTGCCCGCGGCAGCCGCACGAACCAATTTTCGAGAGTTTGCCGCGCTTAACTGGTACGCAGCTTATGTGTTATAACATAACATTAAATTTTATAGTTTTACATGACAGGTTTGAATTTCATACCTCCTATAATCCAGCACCCTGGCATAACACACTTTGTAGTAGATCTGGAGTTGTTCATTTGTGGTCTCAGCTTGCAGCAGCGAGGCTCGGTTCACGAAGGCTTCCGCTTGCACCGGGTCGTCCACCTCCAGGTATAGTCGGGCTATCTTTAGATATGTCTCTAGTTTGTAGTCTACCGAGTACTGTCTGGAAATTTTAAAAAAAAAACGACTTTGGTAGTGCATTCCGTCATTGGCGACAAGCGACAGCGACGTAGTTGCTACGTCAGTGCTGCAGTCAGTATAAATCCGAATAGTGATGAGCAACACTTTTAAGTAGACCGAATATGTCACATGTCGCTCTGACCGCAGCTAGCGGCGATAGTGTCGCCCTAATCGCAAAGTATCTTCATACTAATCCAAAGAAAACGTTTAGGAAGCAGTAGTGTAACTGTCATGAGTCGCCTGATACACTTCCGTGCTTAGCAGATTCACGGCTAATCTATCGCGTGCGGCTGACGTGTGCGGCCGATGTGTGACAATAGTAGACATGAAAATGCATAACGCTGTCTTCCAAGTCTATAACAAACGTATTCAGCCGGACGTATCCGCGATGCACGGAAGTGTACCTTAAGTTAAGGCGCGCGCAATTAAGTAGTCAATTTCAGAATTAGTTTCAACTATGAAAAACAATGAGAATAGTAAGTATATGTGCGTATTGTATGTCATCTGCTACATGACTGGAGCCCGGTGTATGGCGACAGGCTCGCCCCCTGTCACATTTGGGACTGAATATCTTCTGGCGAAGTGTGGGTGTTGTATTACACGTCTGCCAGCCCCCTCGGGGGAAAGGCGTGATGATATGTTTGTTAAGAAAAATTACATATATATTTGTACATACTTCTGCCCAGTTTCAAGTGGTATCCCAACGAGAACATTTGCTGCTTCTTTCCAATTCTGGTTGCGCTCGTATATATCTGCCAAGTGCTGTCTGATACTTGCTACCTGAAATAGAAAGTAAGTGTTGTATACTAAATATAAAGGCACGCTTACGACATCGATGATCGACAATCATGAATCTTGTACCCATTTCAAACACTAACAAGTCTCTTTAACTCTGGCAAAAAAGATTGACAGGTGAAACAGAGTAAGTCTATTTAATATATTGTATAGACTTACGACAACTGAGATCATGAATCTTGTACTGTTTTCAAACATTAACAAGTCTCTTTAACTCTGGCAAAAAAGATTGACAGGTGAAACAGAGTAAGTCTATATGATATATTAAATTATATTATATAGACTTACGACAACTGAGATCATGAATCTTGTACTCTTTTCAAACATTAACAAGTCTTTTTAACTCTGGCAAAAAAGATTGACAGGTGGAACAGAGACTGCATGATGCAAGATGGGAGTGTGAGAACTCAACGAAAATGTCTGGTACATTTGCTCTATTTCAATAGGAATAGGAAGGTTGGTTTTAGAATGGTTTCTAGATAGTAACTGAAAGCTCAAGTGGTTTTCCTAGCATAATCTTAGGGCATCTTACTAATAGGGCTTGAGCTCCGGAATTCCGGAATTGCCATAATTCCGGGATTCCGATAAAATCCAATATCGTTTTCAATTCCGGAATTGACGAGATTAATACCGAAATATTACGCGGCTTGAGGAATACGCGTCCGCACTTCCGTTTCGTTATCTCTGACTCGCAAGACTACCACGAAGACAACGTTGACCTTGGGATCTTCAGCAAATCAACAGGTGAAGAAATGTTCACAAAAATAATCAAAAGATTAGAGAAGGAGGAAAGAATCTCAGAAGAAGTGGAATACAGAAAATGGAAAAAGCTCAATGAAATTCTACGAAGTTCACTGAATGAGGACAGTTTAAACACACTTTCTTGAAATTTTATTATTAGCAAAACTGTAGATTATAAATCATGAACATCTCAGGAGATTTAATTACTACAGAGTTGAATAATTTCTGGTCTCTCTTTTAAATATTTATTTAATTCAGTACTTAATCATTATATTTCTTTTATTTGATCATTTTTTAATACCTACTAAGTGAATCCATAAAATTAATGGTAGGTATTTAATGGTATATTAATGGTAGAAAACATACATTTAAATAATAAGTACCTGGATGACCGAGCTTTGCTAGGTTTTTTTTTTTTAAATTGTGCACAAAAAATAGTATTATTACTCGCCAATAGATGTCAGGAAGAGTCATATTTTTCAGTCGAGACTACTCAAACGCCTCCTTTTTGTTATTTTTCTTCCAAGTTTATGTTTAAGTTGATTATCGATAAAACAAGAATAAAATGACATTTTCTAAAAATGATTCCTAGCTAGATCGATTTATCGCCCCCGAAACCCCCTATATACTAAATTGTATGAAAATTGTTGGAGCCGATTCCGAGATTCCAATTATATATATATATATACAAGAATTGCTCATTTAAAGATATAAGATAGTAATAGGTATGACATTGTTGCAAATCTTTTACACATAAGAGTCAATTTAAATGTTTATGTATCACTTCTTACATTTTTTACAAAAAGACACTTCAATTCCGAAATTGAAATACTGAATATTTAAACCCAATTCCGGAATTGAAAAAGCGTCAAATATTGAAGGCCTAGTTACTACATGGCACTTAAACCTAAAAGCTTAAATTTCAATGCCACACAACTTATGCCACATACACTTTTACTAGATACTAATTAATACATTGGGATGAAATACCTTTCATCCCAGGGGTAGAGAAAAAATATAGGGTACCCCCTATATCTTTTTCTCTACCCCTTGTCTCTACACCTTGTTAAAATTTCAAATTCGAGATTGAGTTTATTAGTTACACTTTCATACCTTAACTAATCAACCAAGGAAGAAGAATAAAGGGTAGAGAAAAAATATAGGGTACCCCCTATATCTTTTTCTCTACCCCTTGGTTGATTAGTTAATTAGTTGATTAGGTAGAGAAAAAATATAGGGTACCCCCTATATCTTTTTCTCTACCTCTTGGTTGATTAGTTAAGGTATGAAAGTGTAACTAATAAACTCAATCTCGAATTTGAAATTTTAGTAAGGATTAGAATTGGATAGTTATGATTTTGGTTTACCTGTTCTTCAAAAGATATAACTCTGGGCTGTATGACGTCCAAGGCAAAGTGTGAGACTTCCTGCGAGATGGGGTCAGGGAGAAGTGCGAGGTGGGTGCTGCAGTCGGTCAGCAGTTGGCGTGAGATCACCAAGCTTACATTCTCATTTACAACTGAAAGGACAATAGTAAATGTTGAATATTTTCATCATCATCATCATCGCCCACTGCTGCTCTAGGCTCTCGTCTTGTTTGCCACTCATCCTGATTCTGTGCCAATCTTATTCAGGTTGTGGACTTTAGTACCAATCAACACCCAACAAGTGTACAGTATTTAAAATGGTGTACTGATATTTACTGTTTGACAAAAAAATAATAACAGTAGGCACTTTACAACAGTTAATTTGCAAAATATCTAACAAAGCTTGTCTAGACAATATCCAGCTTGGATACTCATAATCGGAGGAAGCACTTTATTTAGAGAATCAATTATACTTACTTGCTTCTACAAAAGCTTTTAAGGATTCAGCTAACTCTCCATCTGTATTCTTCAGAATTTCCATAAGAACATTGCGATATCTGAAAGTTCATTTGAGTTTCTAAATGTTGGTTACCACTTAGCTTTAAAAACATTTAGATAATAAAGTCATTATAAAATATATTTACGAGAGGTTGTATTGTGTGAGGTATGTTTGGGCAAACCGGCAGAGGGTAGCGGTTTAGTTAAAAAATCTTGCTTTGTCTAATATAGTTGATATTCATGAATGTCCCTAATTCTATAGATGTCATCCAGAATCAACTTAGAAATAAAAAAGAAGGAAAATGAAACAAAAATTAAAATATTACTTTTCTGCTTGGTCTTTGTGAAGTCCTCCAGAATTCCTCAACTCACTGAGATACTGACGCACACCTTGCAAATTAAGTGGCATTTTCGAATAAGGATTTCTAAATTGAAAAACCAATGTCTTTAAATAATTTTCTGAAAACTCACAATGAAAAACTGAAACTTGAATCTATAATGGCACAAGTCACAACAAAACGGCAAGCGCTATTCCCAGAACATAACAGACTACAAAAAAAACACAGATATAAAAACTGTTCGTTCGCCACAGATTAAAAAGTAACGGTAATTGAACGGTTTTGCCATTAAAATAACGATAATTTTGACGATGCCGAAGTTCTATTTGACTTCAGCCATGTCCATGAATAGGATTCTTTATGGATTCTTTACTGCCTCAGTGGCTCAGTTGGTAGTGAACCTGCCTTCTGAGCGTGGGGGCGTGGGTTCCATTCCCACCTAGGGCAAACATTCATGTGATGAACATTAGTGTTTCTTCTATGTCTGGGTGTTAATATCTATTTAAGTATGTATTTAAAAAATGTAAGTTTGTAAATAAGTCTCTAGTAGCCATAGTACAAGCTTTGCTTAGTTCAGTGTCAGGCGACCGTTTGTGGAAGTGTCTCGAATGTATTTATTACTAGCTGCACTACGCGGTTTCACCCGCGGTTTAAAAGTATCCTATGTGCTATTCTGGACTATAATCTATCTCTGTGCCAAATTTCATCCAGGAGGGCTATTCCGGCGCGTGAGATGAGATGAGATTTTATCTTGGTCACTCTCACATCTATGACGTTTCAAACGAGAGCAACAAGGACGAAAAAAGATGAGATGAAAATCTCAAATCTCCGAATAGGGCTATAGATCTATTCAGCCGTTCTGGCGTGAAAGAGTAACAACCGTCCATCCACCCTTCCATCCATCCATTCTTACAAACTTTCGCGTTTATAAAATTAGTAGGATTTATTTATTTTCAATTTCTAAAATGGAATTAAGGCCAATTTCAATGTCAGAAGAAACCAATAGTCAAAGTTTTGAAGCTATCCAACCCATATAGAGAGTTCAGTGACGGAGCTATCTCCGAATTTATAAACAAAACGGGCAAACAAATCATTAAAATTATTTTATATCTCTGATTGGCCAGCCCTGTAGATTCATTATGGATTTTACGAGTCAAATTTATATTGTTTGGAACCGCCAAGAATCCATATCCAATCCCATGATATGTATACGTTGTATTGACAATTCACAGACAGCGGTACTGAAAATAACAAATTACTGCGGGCGCCTTTGGAAATAGTTAATAGGATAAGTATTTGGCTAATAATATAACGGTTATAAAAAACTCATTAAAGTTTTATACCTTTATACTAGACGGAGAAATTCAAACTTCAAAAATTTAAAATTAAAGGCACACCCACAATTTGTTATTATTCATGAGTAAGAAAGCAATAACGCACTCTTAAGGCTTTTCCGTAGTATTGCCGATATTTAGGGTAGGTAGTAAACAGCAAGAAACATTAAACATTTTATTACTAAGTAATAAAAACATTTTAATTTTTAACCAATTCTATAGATATCTAAATTTATATCAAAATTTTTAGGCCCTATACTAAACTTTAAATGCTTAAATATTACCTTATCTAGGAACGTAGTCGTGTTATACACAGAGTCGTGCACATATACAACACAGAGAAATATTTTGCCAAAACCACGCGCTTATGCACACGTAGCATGGCATAATGAGTCTTATTGCTATAGTTTTAAGAATGCATGTACAGCACGTCATAAGTTGGTATGTTCTGGGAATAGCCAAAACAAACCGCATTGCGTGAGACTCAATAGCAACACATACCTAAAAACCACAACACATTCAAACATTTACACTCCCACATAGACATTTTTCAAAAGCCCAGTGATCCACAAGTTGCCAGAAAAATTCATTGTCAAAAAGTTGTTTTTAGTTACTTTTTTTAATCCTCATTTAGCTAAGTAAAAATCAGATTTTTTGATGGAAACCATTATTAATTCCAATTCAAGGTATGATTTCAGTGTACGAAAACATAAGCTAGATGGCTTCTAGACTTTCCATAAAATGGTAGAGAAAAAAAACTTGTGAAAGGAAAATTAATGCCGATTATTCACGTCGTTATAGACTTTTTTTTACTGATTGTGTCCACAGATGGCAAATTTTCCTCATATCTGTCACTGTCATTTTGACAGTGACATTTGTTTGACACTGCACTGTCTGGAAATAGCCCGTGCGCAACAAAACATGGCAACCAAAACAAATGACAACATGAAAAAGAAAATGGAAATGTCAATTTCATTGTCAAATGCAAAATCTGATATTGACAATAAAAATTATGTGACAATTGTAACAGTTTTTAATTTTTTAATTCATTGCCACTTTATTTCTTGGTCGGACGGTTGGCATTTCTGAATCAAATCGATCATCATAGTGATGAGCAATTAGTTGTACAAACTTAAAGACTGTATTCGAAGTCAGTGGTTGTACTAAACTATTATTTTACCACTAGTAAACTTGTGCTAGGTTATTTTACTTTTGTTTTGTGCGGTATAGTTTTGAAGTGGGGTCGCTGCTTTACATGATATAACTAAAAAGTTTTGTTGGAAAAGGTAATTCAATGGTGGGTAAAATTTTGAAATATGTAGTTGATTAATATGGATTTTAGTCGATTAACTGGTGGTGCGGTACACAATCCAATGCACTTCACTTTGCCATTGCAACCACGTTTTCTTAATGTTGGCTCTATGTGACGTAAAAATTGAAAGAAGCGCCATACAAATTTTGTGCTTTTTTTGTGATTATTTACTCAGAAAACCTTTTTTAGATTGTAAATTTATTACAAACTAGACTTTATAGTCTCTTCTTTCGTGTGAAATAATTTTTGTTTGTGTTATTTTAGTATTTCGATTGTTACGCCAGTTCTATTATTTGCGTAGATTTGTTTATAACCGTGTCTGTGATGGACTTTATTTTGACAATGTAAAATGGCGGCGTCATTTGAACTTGTGCGAACTTTCACTTCAAAAGTCCTGAACCTGATTTCCCTGAGTCACTATTTGAAATGAATATTTTGATCTATGTTTACAAGTGTATGCAAAATAGTGTGCTAGTGTACTTTATTGAACTTGCAAAGTAGATCTCATCATGGAACACAATCTGGAGGATTCCCTGAACATGGAGAGCATTGAAACAGTAAGTAAAATTAATTTTTGGATAACAATAAATAGTTAATATCATGTTAAATAATTTACTAGGCAATTTATCGGGAGCATGAAAATACCGTAGATCATGATGTTTTAGCATTCAAATTTATTTGTTTATTTATGTGCCTGTGCCGTCCCAATGATAGGTAAAAGCTGCCCGTACCGTCATTCCATTTGTCTCTACCTTGAGCTACAATTGGGCAGTCCCTCCGGTGCTTGTCGATGTCGTCGCGCCATCGCTTCCTGGGTCTACCGCAAGTTTTACTTCGATTTGGCATCCACTGAGTGGTACTTTTGTCCCAAACATCAACAGACATGCAACAGACATGACAAGCCCAATCTTAATTTAAATTGACAACCTTTTGGGTATTATAGTCTTGGAACATAGTATGGTATTCCTTTTTTTCTACTATATTTCTTAGAAGTGTCTCCCTCTAAATGACTTTTTTTGTAAATATATTAAATTTACTATTCTGTTATTGTAAGGTCGTTGGTTGACCTGAAATGTAAAAATAAAATAAAATAAATTAAGTGGTCAGGTAGTTTCACCCCAAGAATACTGCATTCCATAACCCACATGGCAAACCGCGAGCGAGGTCAGGTTTCTGAGATATAATCAAAGACCAAGTTTGTGAGAAATGTGAGAATAGGGAGAAAGCAAACATCCTTGGGCCTGCGCTTGAGGGTAGTGGCAGGTTTCCCTGTCATTCAAAAAATTTGTAATATTATTTTTTTGATAAGAGGTTTTATGAAGGTACATATAATTGGAAGTCAAATGCTAGGAATAAATAATTACATTTAATTGCTTACAGATGGATTTTGAACATGGTGGAGTAGAGTCACAGGAAGAAATAGACGCTGAGGGAGACAATATTCCCATGGACATGGACATTCAAGGACAACCTACCCTTTTAGAAAGTGGGAATGAAGAAGTTATTGGTAAGAACAACCCAAAAAACAATTACCTCCGGTTTTATAAGGCACTTATAATCAAAACCTTCTTTCTGTGCACTCACATAGAAAGAAGGTTTTAAAATAAGGGCTTTGTAAAAAATCCTCATAAAAATTGACCAAAGCTTCTACAAACTAAATTTTCAACCACCAAAATAATATAAAAAATTTCAAATGAATAACAAATATAATAAATTGTTTTGCAGTTTCTGACTTCATTGACAATCAGTTTGAGTTTGGAGAGTATTCCATGCAGGATGATAACTCATCTGGTGCAAACATTACCATTGAATCAAATGTAAGTCACCTAATTTTTTATAGCCTAAGATTACTTTGTAGCTATTTATAGCAATAGTTTATGTATAAAAAAAATCTGATCGATTAATATGTTTTAATCGGTAAACATTAGTTAACTTTAATCAAGCTATGTTTATTTTCAGCAACTGGTACAAAGTGACTTGATGGCACAAAATGAACAGATGATTGACATGCAATATGTGGAGAGTTCCAAACCTACCACTTCTCAGCCTGGTGTCATAACCATAAAGGTAAACAGTGTTGTAATTCTCTAAAAAGTTTTATTAGGATTTTTTATATCAAAACTTATGTCTGATATATTATTAATGAAATCTTGTTTTTCTCAGGCCATTGCTCAGCACAGAGGTGTTAAAAAGCCTGCTGCAACTACCACATATCCTCGCCAAGTGGCCATAGCGCCAAAACCAATTAAAGGAGCACCAAATGTTCAATATGCAATTGCACCAAAACCAGTAGCAATCATGGTCAACAAAAATGCTGGAACACCTAAGACAATCCCTATGAAAAGTGTTGTGCAGAGCCTTAAAGGGAACACAGTTTTAGGTATATGTTACTTTGATTTATATTTATACCTAGAGCACTCTTAGTCTTGTGATACAAGATCAAGCACTAAAATAAGATCTAGTCTAAAATAGATTTCACTCAGTCAAGTGTTAGAAAATTTCCTTACATGCTCTGGGTTTGTTATGATAGAACATATAATAACACTATGTATAGAATGGCCACTGTTACCCCCCACTATGGTATTATAATATACTCCGCCAGGTATAGCATTCACAAACACCTAGTGACGTCAGTTCATCTTAAGAAAGACTGAACTAAGTCATTAACAAGTTTGAAAGAGATGGATGACAATGACATCATTATGTGTTTTCTAAATGCTAGACCCACTGACTTCCAATACAGTACAGTACTTCATACTACTGTATTGGAAGTCTGTGGCTAGACCTTGTTTTTTTTATTATGCCCCCCACCAATCGGGGTTTCCTCACCCTACCACCGATTTAGAGCTGTCGAGGAGCTGATGTGAGCAGGGGACGCCCAACATGCGCAGGACGCGACGACGCAGCGTGTCGGTTGTATACGTAGTTGACGTTTGCTGCTGGTTGATACCTACAGTTTTTTGTGTAAACTATTTCTGAGGAGACGGTATTTAAAACCACCTTAATGCAAATGTAAACAAGTAATACTTCTAATTATCCAAACCATGTCCAATATGTAGGCAATTTCAGTATGTATCGAATGGACACCAATGAAAAACACAACGAGATCCGTCCTCTTCCGTGGTCTAGCCAAAAGTGCCGGTTGGGCGGGGCGGGCGACTCGACTCATTCCTTACGCTACATTCATTCATTCATTCCTTTGACTGTTCGCTCGCAAAACGTCACACAGCAGACCATAGACTGCATTATTTTGTATGTGTTGCTAACACGGCCCTCCTGCGCCGTGCATGCCCTCAGGCACGCTATTTATATTGGTTCCAACTCTGCACATGAATTACGTATCTGTCAACACACACATGATTTTAAAGGCTGTTAAAATCTTTAAACTCGGCCTATCATGACTCATGATGTCCCAAATAGATAGAACTTCAGTTGCAACCTTTTCATCATTTGATTCCTTTAGACTTGGGAATTTCTACCACTTTGTAACTAGTTATCTCATTCATTAACTTCATCATCAATCATAACACCGAAATAAAAGGTCTTTTAGGTTTCTCAATATTTCTGCAATGTATCTCTTTTTTTTTTTATAATAGTACTGACCATCTAAACCAAAGCTGATATATTTAGGCTTAGAAATTCCCTATACGACTGCTATTTTAGCTCACTCCCTTAATCCGAAGTAGTGCCTGGTCCAGATCATTCCTTTAGTCTTAGGAAGTCACTGCTTCAGCTCACTACCACTATTCTGGCGAGTGCCTATAGCAAACTTTCAGGTCATCTATCAGCTACTAATTCACTTACTGTTCAGCTATTTTAGCTTACTCCCTTAATCCGAAGTAGTGCCTGGTCCAGATCATTCCTTTAGTCTTAGGAAGTCACTGCTTCAACTCACTACTTCTATTCTGGTGAGTGCCTATAGCCGTCTTTCAGGTCATCTACATACATATAGTCACGCCTGTTTCCCATATGGGTAGGCAGATACCACTTCTCTCCACTTGCTACGATCCTGGCATACATCTTTCGCTTCTTCTACTTCCATGAGGCTTTTCATACACGCTTGTCGTTTCATCTAGTACTGCTAATCTAATGAAGTTAGTTGCCAGACATAATAACATTACACGATTTGCTAAAAATAATTCCGGTATCTTTTGCCTTGGTACCTTTATCGATGTATTTCTATTTCTTTTATGGCGCGAGAAAACTACATCTCACTTCTGATGTAAACTATTTCTGAGGAGACGGTATTTAAAACCACCTTAATGCAAATGTAAACAAGTAATACTTCTAATTATCCAAACCATGTCCAATATGTAGGCAATTTCAGTATGTATCGAATGGACACCAATGAAAAACACAACGAGATCCGTCCTCTTCCGTGGTCTAGCCAAAAGTGCCGGTTGGGCGGGGCGGGCGACTCGACTCATTCCTTACGCTACATTCATTCATTCATTCCTTTGACTGTTCGCTCGCAAAACGTCACACAGCAGACCATAGACTGCATTATTTTGTATGTGTTGCTAACATTTGTTTGTTTAGCAGGGCATTTTCCACACTTAGACATTGTGAGAGGATTCTACTTCTCTTCTCTTTCTCAACCCAGGTGCTCCCAGAAGGTTAGCAGCCTTTTCAGGCTGAAGCAAGCCTCCGGGAGCGATGGTGGGGATTGAAGAATTCAAGTATGATGATTTTCCACGCTCCTGCACTCCATAAGCATGTGCCGTGGTGTTTCCTCTGCTTCCATGCATTCTCTGCACAGAGGGCTGTCTGTTACAGCTATATTAAACAGGTGTTTGTTTAGGGGACAGTGACCAGTTACCTATATGTATAGTACCTATAGCTTTGCGAATTTTGTCCCCTTTTTGTCGGATGAGGTTGCATGCAAATATTTTTGATGTCACAGAACCTGCATCTTTAGTTTGCCTGCAGCCCTCAACATTTGTCCATTCTGTAAGATGGGTCTCTTTAGATTTGTTACGCAGCCATGTTTTTGTCTGTGCCTGGGATATAGGCATTAGTGGTTCTGGTCCATACACTATTTCTTCTGATCCTCTTCTAGCCAGTTCATCTGCTATCATTACCTGGTGAGTTATCCCAGTCATGCTGTCATTATATGGTAGTGCTCTTTTATCCATTGCAGAGTTACTTTATTTGTGTTTGTAATGGATTGGAGTGCATTGTGGCATTCCAGAAAAAGAGCAGAGTTAATGGTGTTGTTTTGTAAAGCTTGGAGAACAGATGCACTGTTTGAGACAAGGTTTCAGACATCTCTGGTTGCAACTGACTGTGCAATGCATTCTGCTTGGAAAATTGTGTCTAGTTTGTCAAGTCTAGGGGATACTTATACAAAAAAATAAAAGTGTTCTGTATAATGTCCTAAAGAGTCACGTTCTCGAGCTCGATTATAAGTGAGTTAATTTTAATTGGCGTCGTAAACTAGGTACAATACTAATTTTTATTATCAATAGGCTGTAAATGGACCAGAAAACGTTAAAAAAATTGATGCAAAGATTGGCATTTGAGAACTATGAAAATCACAAAAAATGCAGTACTAATGTGTATAACCGCATTCCATTGAATTCAAATAATAGTTCCTGGTTAATAAATCAAATATTTGCCAAATATCATCATCATCATCAGCCTGTTTGCATAGTTGTCGTATGGCGATCTTTATGTCCAAATATCTCGAGAAATCGTATTGTGATGGACTGGAATAAGTTGCTAGTGACTGTGATAAATGCCCCCTCAGTTAATTGCTTTAAAAAACAGACTTGACAATTATTAAAAAAAAACAAAAATCAAAGTCCACTGAAAGAAGACACGCATCAGCTTACGCCTGCCAGTGTCAACAAATTATAATAAGTGATGCTTTAGGCTACCATAATACAGAATACTTTTGGTTTGTATAAGTATCCCGTACCCATTGTGCGCGGAAACATCGAAAAAGAAAAATGACTGTAGGTGGATATGCCAGCTTCCATACAAAAAGATTTGAATACCGTCACTGCTATTTTACAAGCTTTTATTTAACTTGCAATATTTGTATGTTTGTTCGGGGTAAATCTTGTAAGCAAGATTTGAACCACTTTCTGGTGTCTGATTTAGCTGTTTCGTAAAATTAGATGAGAATACGATCATTTAGTAATTAAAAAGCTTTTTTAATAATATAACTTATTTTTTTTCCTAGCTCAAATTGGCAAGCAGCTGGTGATGGTGCCGGCGGGCGCTGGCGGACAGAAGCTGAAGCTTGCCAGCGTTCTGCCCGGGGGCTCCGGTGAAGGGAACAACATACAGCTGGTGAGCTGCACAACATCCTACTTCCCACTAATATTATAAACGCGAAAGTTTGTAAGAATGGATGGATGGATGTTACTCTTTCACGCCAGAACGGCTGAACAGATCTGGATGAAATTTGGCACAGAGATAGATTATAGTCTAGAATAGCACATAGGATACTTTTTAACCGCGGGTGAAACCGCCGGGTGCAGCTAGTACAGCATACAGCAGCTACACTGGCCGACTAGCCATAAAATGTTTTTCAGTTTGACGTCCAATTTATAGACAAGTGCAATATTTAAAGTTGCATTTAACTCCAGGGCGTGTATAATGTAGTCTGGTGGTAATGGTGGCTTTCTAAAACTTCGTTCATTCATAAATCTCGATTTAAAACTAGTTTTAATTATTTGAAAGTAGTTTTCTCTACAAAAAACGAGTTTCAAAAAATAAATCAAGAGTCTTGACTGAGCGTCGTTTTAGTATGCGGCCCTTATCTTAATAAAATATCTTAACATACTTGGTTATAGGTAACTTACCAAAAACCTCGTAAGGGTTCATTGTACTCATCAATATGAACAACTTTTACTATGGGGCGAACTCTGAAATCGCAAAAAAAATATTCAGCTGTTCCATACATTTTGTGTCAGTCCAATGAACTGTTTGTATGGAACAGCTGTTTTTTTTCCCGATTTTAGGATGGCTTTAGTAAAAGTTGTTCATATTGATGAGTACAATGAACCCTTAAGAGGTTTTTGGTAAGTTACTTATAACCCTGTATAGCTAAAATGATACGGATATTCGAATAATAACATTGAGTTTTTTTTTGTTTACAGGCGCAGTTGATTGCAAACAAAGGAAACAAACCTGTACGAACAAAATTCATAGTTCAAGGTAAGAAACAAGGATCTATTAATTATTACAACGAATTGCAATACAAATTACAATACAAGGAAATATTAAATAACCAGATTAGTTCTCTAAAATTTAAACTTATTCTTATTTGTGTTCTTATTACGATTAATACTAATAAAAACGGCAAAAAAAACGGAATTCTAGGCGCCGATCGCATTTTACCATCAAATATGATACACGATTTTCAACTCTAAATGAAGCGACTTATGTAAACGGCACTACTATAGTTCAAAGTAGTACATGAAAGTTTGAAACTTTCATGAACTTGACTTCAAAGTTTGTATCATCGGCGCAAGGTTGCTAGTCTTTCAGTTTTTTATCGGATACATTTCGGGGAGTGTGCATCTGGTTTGCATAACCTTATTCTCGCTAGCCCGTTCTTCTATAAAACAACCAAGAATACAAAAAAGCGGCATCGTTTTATGGTCGTTATATCATCGTTTTTTGGTCGGTTCCTCATTTCTCATACGGACCGCAAGAGTGTGGAATACTCTGCCAGAGTGTGTGTTCCCTGGCACTTATAATATAATCTGGGTGTCTTCAAGTCTCGAGTGAATCGGTTTCTTCTAGGCAAGCGTGTTCCATCGTAGGCCGCATCACTGCTTATCATCAGGCATGTTGGCGGCCAAACGCAAGCCTATTAAGTAATAAAAAAAAATGAAAGCATAATTCTTCTGCCGCGCTGCTCTACGCTCCCTCCGTTCTGAAGTCATAACAGTATTCAAACTTTCCCTCAGGTCAACCCGCGGCCGACTCTACGACGCAGCCCGCGGTGATCACCAAGCTGGTGCCGGTGTCTGCGCCCGCGCAGACTCGCTACATCATGCAGCAGAAGACCGTGCCCATCTCTATTGGAGAGAGAAAGGTGACCGCTTTAGGGACTACACCAATTTATCTCATTTCAGATTAAATCACTTACTTTACTTACTACTTACTTTAATTACTTACTATTTACTTTAATTACTTACGTCTTTGTATTTCTTCACTCTACAAAACTTCAAGGCTAGAGTGAATAAGTACCTTATAGGTCGTCGTGCTCCATCTTAGAACACAACGTCGCTTCACATCAGGCGAGTTGGTGGTCAAACGCCGACCTATTGTACATAAAAAAAACAATAGATAACAACAGTTTTGTATGGAGATGCGTAGGTATGCATCCGTAAGCAAAGATAATAATAATAAGCAAAACTTAAAAAACTGACTTCCCATCCTGTAATTCGTCATCCATGTAAACTAGTTTTAAACTTTTGTTGATATTTTAAAAACTGCTCGATTGATTTCGATAAAATTTGTATGGGACCACCTATAAAGTATGATCTACTAAAGAAAAAAAGGGACTACACTTTCAAGGGACTTCATAATTTTGCTTTAGTCCCTTACTTATCAGACTTAACAGACTTCAAAAAGGTGGAGGTTCTCAATTCGGTTGAATATAAAAAAAATATTTAGTTTTTGCCGTTTAGCTCCGTTATTTATAAACCAATTAAAAATATATGTGGAAGGATATACTTAACTACAGATTGGTCCCATTTTTAACAAAATCCAATTCGGATGACCCGAACTACTGTTTTTATTTTAAAAGATTATCTACTTTTTCTGGTAAGAAAATTAATTCGTGTAGGTCGTAGTGGCTAGCTCTTGTGTTAGAAATGTTAGGCCGTCTGAAGCATTCGTTGATGGAATCCGCCACGTGAAGAACAAAGTCCTACTAATATTATAAACGTGAAAGTTTGTAAGAATGGATGGATGGATGGATGGATGTTTGTTACTCTTTCATGCCAGAAAGGCTGAACAGATCTGGATGAAATTTGGCACAGAGATAGATTATAGTCTTGAATAGCACATAGGATACTTTTTAACCGCGGGGTGCAGCTTGTAAATAATAAAATTCAACAAAAATATCTTTAACCCTGTGTGCTGCAACACGCTGCGCGCGTGAAGCCGCACTGACGTTGCTCGCGCCGTGATAGATAGATAGATAAACTCTTTATTGTTCACACCACAGATAACAAAACAACAAGAGAAAAATAATGATAAAACTTATTAAATAGTGTAACAACTGGCGGCCTTATCACTAAAAGCGATCTCTTCCAGGCAACCTTAGGATGGAGAGGATACGACAAATGAGTATGGGACAGGGTGTGAAAAATAACTAAAATAAACATAAGATTGACAAAGAAACAACAAGACATCGAGTATTATACCTATACACCTACATAAACTATTTAAATAAAATTTACATAAAAGTACATCATACTAATATAATACATTCTAGTACTTAAAATACCTATAGTTAATAAAATATGCTAATTATTACATACATACAACACTGATAAATAAAACAATCAAGGCAATTTTGATAAATACAGCTTTTTTACGGCGTCTTTAAAAATAGATAACACATCCGGTAGATAACACGTTTGTTACTTGAAGTTAGTTGTAATAGTATATAAATAGCTTGTGTGTTATTAAGTTACTAAGAACTACGACTATTAATTTTACGAAATCATTTTATTTCGTATTTTAAAATCATAATTGTATAAAATCGGATTAAAAAATGTTGTATGATACTGCAACAGTGAAGAGGCATTGTCCCTTACCATCAGGATAGTGACTAGCTCGTTTAAAAAAAGAATGTAGGCAAACACGCGACGCGTGTACGGCCGCACTGGCGATGGCGTTACGTCGGAGATGAACACACGTATGTGTTTTGCCGCACGGTTTTCAGCAGTCAAAGGGTTAAACTAACCGTTAACTTCATTCGCGTTTATGCAGAAAATAGTTTATAAAAACCTTCCTCGTAATATACGTTAGCTAAATATCAAATTTCGTCAAGATCCTTTCAGCCATTTAGCCGTGAAACAGAGTTACATACTTTCGTTTCTATAATAAGTAAGGATTACGAACTCATCGAATCGGCGTTGAGCGCAAACTAATTAATCGCGTGTACGATAGAGCGGCTCAAAACTTATTCATACTCAAATTAATTTCCAACATGATTTGTTTGCAGGTTGTTCTTACAAGTCCGAGTAAGCAAGGAGTAAAGGTCGCTCCTAAGAAGCAAATAATAGCCATCAAAACTGAAAGCCCAAACGTGATTACATCTCAAGGTAGGATCATTTTTGAATATAATTTCTTGATATAACTAATAAGATTCTAAAGTTTTTGTGATTTTAACTAGTTGCGTCCTGCAGCTATGTCTGTTTTTAATCACATTCTTATGTTTTAATTCTAGCAAATGTTCAAACGAAGAAGGTTGTCATAACTGCTAATCCAGCTTCATCTCAGGCGAAAGCAGCAGGCGCCAAAACAGGCATCACACAGGTAATTATTTTTTAATATTAGTTGTTTTTATACCTAAAATATTAATAGTCACCGCGTAATTCAGTTGGCTACGATTCAAAATCGCAATCATGCCATCTTGCTTACACGTATGGCGCGATCGCAAGGGGCAAGTTGGTGGCTGTTTCATCTTTACTTTTTATTTTCTCTTAATGTACACTATATCAATGTGTCGTTTTATTTTTAGGGCCAGCGCACACAGTTACACCCGATCAATATCCCAGGGAAAGGCGTAAGTATTTTTAAAATATCTAAAATATCTGGATAATGTATTAGGCTCAATAAAATACACACAAACAAACAGTGCTACAAAACAGAACAAAAGAAAGAACAGAACAAAAGAAAGACTGAATCATAGAAACTATTTTAGTAATCTGTACATTAAGGGTCCGGCGAACACTTTAGACTAACTTCGCATTGGCTATAGGTTTTCTACAACTTGCAATTTAAATCATTTTATGACGTTTTTTATGACACGGCATGTTCATTTTTGTCCAATTTGTTCATTATGTGAGCATATGTGCGTATTGTATGTCATCTCCTACATGACTGGAGCCCGGTGTATGGCGACAGCCTCCCCCCCCCCTGTCACATGTGGGATTGAATATCGTCCGGCGAAGTGTGGGTGTTGTATTACACCTCTGCCAGCCCCCTCGGGGGAAAGGCGAAACGGTTTATGTTATGTTTCGCGCTTCTCTAATGATTTTTAAATAACTAAGAATTTCCCCTGTATTAGTGGATTAATTTTAAAGCTAAGGATGTAGACAACCTCCCTATGTAAAGGGATTTTTGATTTGCTATCTATTAAATAAATCAGTCAAAAGTGACCCCCTTACAAATGCGGATATTTTATCTTGAGGACGGTTTTAAATAAAAAAACTAGAACATAGGGTCGGAGATATAGTTCATTTAATTGTCCATGCCAAATTTCATCATAATCCGACGAATAGTTTGCAAGAAATTCGACAAGTGCTGCAAGCTACATTTTACGTTATTGTGGTTACATAGTGTTTAAATTAGTATGAATGTTGTATTAAACTCAATTTGCAATTTTTCAGATCCAATACATAAAGCTGGTGGCCAACCAGCCGGCAGCACAGAAACCACTCTCAATATCCGGGAAGAACTTTGTACTGACTGATAGCAAAGGTACTTTCTGAATAACATTCCTCAGTAAAAACATTCACAATTATAATTTAAACTTGGTCTGTCTATTTGTTACTTTTCAGCTGAACTGCACTTGATACATCAATAATGAATGCAATTATGATGGCGGTTGTACATTCTCGACGAGGGCTCACGAGACATGGCGAGGATGAGAATGGACAGGATACATTCGCTTATACTCGCCTCCCCTCGCCTCGTCTCGCGTGCTCTCGCTCTCGTGTCGGTTTTTTGTGCGCGAGTCAAACGGCCTCGCCTTCCCTCGCGAGTGGAGACGAGTGCATCCCTGTACACTCTCGCTTCGTTCATTCTACCGCGAGACGTCACGGCGTTAAGTCGTGCGTAAAGTCCACAGCCAAAACCGACGCATTTCAATATGTGGAACCAAGAAAAAGAGTTACATTTTCTTGAACTTTATCAAAGTGAGCCAATTTTATGGGAGCTCGCACAAATACCACAAAGATAAACATTAAGTTTATGATGCGATTCTTTTAAATCTTTTTCGTGTTTTAAATGTGCACGTAATTATAATAGCTCATAGCGCATAGCGCTACAGCTGCCGCGACTTGGAGCACGTCCCCGTCCATCTCCTCGCCGTCGCTCGTCGTGACTGAACTAAGCGAGAACGTACAGGGGCTCACTCGTGTAGCGCTTACTCGTGCGAGAGGTTCGCGCGAGACATAGCGAGGGCACTCGCGCGAGAATGTACAAGCGCCATGAGGACATACAAATATACTTTTCATTTCGATTAAATATAGAAAAACTGGAAAATGTATGCAAAATCGCAGGGCTCAGCCATCCTTACTAATGTTGTCTGCGCTACTCAATTGTTAAGACCATTTACAACTCCATGAACAAAACGCGTGCGCGTGCTAATCTTTTCACTAGCGCCATCTATTATAGCGGGATTTTTGCGCGTAAACAAATGTAATAAATGCGAAAGTGAGTTTGTTTGTTTGTTACGGTTTCACATCAACGATTATCATGAAATTTTGCATACACCTAACACCGTGGGGCTCAATCATTTTACGATATACCTATCTTCATGTATAAAAATTAATGTCTATTTCCCGTGGTCATCTCATCATGTGTGAACATTTTTGCTAATTATTTTTTTGTTGTGTTTATTATTGTCAGGAGAAGATTAAAATATATATATATATAAATGGCGGGTTGAAGTTTGCCGCGTCAGCTAGTTAGTTATCATTTGAAATCGTTGTTTGTTTTCAGGTAACATCATACAGATGTCCTCGGACAAAGTGCTGAGCACTCAACCGCCGCCTCTACTCGTGACGACGACTACCACTGCCGCCAGTCAAGGTACATTTTGTAAGCTGTTTTTTTCATTATGTACCAACTAATTGCAGGCAGCGAGAAAAAAAAATACTTAAGTAAAGCTGTAAAAGTTTTTTTAAGCCCACTGATGAGATGGTCGTAAGTTTAATGTATACGGAATAAAAACGGTTAGCCACAACTTTTTCTTATAATCATTGCCTATCAATGCATAGCAGATTAACCACTGTGTAAAACGACCGCCTTTTATATTACAATATCGAAAACATTAAAAAATAGTTTCCTATGACCCCAAAAGAACGCAAAATATTTTAGAAAATAGAAAACTCATATTCAAATAAATCGATGACAACAGCCAAGGCTCCAATTTAGAAAACTATTAATTTTGGAACAAATTCAAAGTCTTCAAAAGTCAGTTGTCAACATATTTTTGTAGGATCGTGAATAAAACGAAATTACTTTTATTTTTGTAGTGGCTGCCAAAGGAAGAAAGTTAGTGAGGATAGCTCCTATATCGGCTAAAACCGATACATCATCAGCGGTAAGTTATTTTATCTATACTACTAAAAAGGTCTAGAAATTGGTCAATATGTTATCAACTTTGTCCACGCTTGGAATAAATAGTCCATACATATTATACAGTGTGATTAGAAAGAGAAACCTTTGCATTTAGAAATTGCAAACCATGATAATCTTCAATGTCAATAAACAAGACTACATCACATCGTGCGTACATCAGTTTGTTAGTCTAATTGGTTTTAAGCAATCGTTTGGGTTTTTAAGAACGGTACTCAGAGGGAGCATTCGTGAACGAACGTTTGTATTTTTGTAAACTGTTGGGTGACATGAGTGAGTGAAGTGACACGTTTGTCTTGAAACCACGCATATACAACCATAATCGCCTTTTTGATTTTGTATTGATTGACGCGAACGCTACAAGCGATGAGTCTAGACGAACTAAACAACGAGCGCACTGATCATACTCGTTCATTCGCGTCCTTGCATCGTCTCTTCGTTTCATCTTTGCATTCGCTCGCATGTGAGAGGTTGAATTTACACTCACGCCGCCCGACGCGTCGGTCGGCGCCGACTCGTATCAAGTGATGTAGATTTATTCATCTTTGAATAAATTCATTGTTTAATAATATACTCCGCCAGGTATAGCATTCAGAAACACGTAGTGACGTCAATCGATGCTTAAGCAAGACCGAAATAAGTCATTTACCACAAGTTCGAAAGAGACGGATGACGATGACTGAATGTTAGACCTTGTTTTTTTTATCATGAATAAATAGTTATATTTCTTATTGTCACAGAGAAAGCTGCGTCATTTATGTTGATGTTGCCAACATAAAGAGATTTTATTTTCTCTGCCTTTATTACTAAGGGATTTTTGAGTTGTAGTATTAATTTAAATCACACTTAATATAAATGTAGAATAGGAAAGTAGCTATATGGATTTGGATAAAAGTTTGGTTGTACCTTGGATTAACACAATACACGTAGATAGGCTACTTTTTATCCCGGGTGAAAGCGCGAAGTGCAGCTAGGGAAATATACTTTTTGACTGGCTTATAAAAAGGTCGAAATGGCGATCCCTATAATTATACGCGATGGATTTCTAAACAAAAGTACCTACTAAAATGTAATTGATTAAATATTTTTCCTAAACCGTCTCTTACTTTTTTAAAGAACTTCTATTTCTTGAGGTAAGCATGTACATCGATTTTAAAGGTATTATTCAGTTTAAGGATTAAAAACTGAATATGTATTATTATCATACTATCGATGTACTTAACGTTTATCCTAAAACGAGTAAATACCTGAGCGAGCTAGCAAAATTGCGTGGGTGGGAAGTGAGGCGGGCGCGCGACGCTTGTTTAGTATTTGGACACAGCGCGCGTCATGCAGTGACAGCTGGACATTGTCTGGGACATTATGTCTGGTTCTTTCCCTAATCTGAGATTTAATAAGGTCACGGTACGCGGTAAGGTCGCGATTAAATTGTTTGGCAAGAGGTCACGGTACGACCAGCGCTGACGATCGACGTCGGTCGGCGTCGCTGTGAATTCCAACTAAATACGAATACACAAATACACACTTTCAAAAATCAATTCCAATCATCGTTGAAACGAAACACATTTTTATTTTTAGAGAATATTCAACCCTGAGAGAGCATTAAACCCTCAGAAAGTGCGCGAGGTCAGCAAAATGGCGTACTGCGTTGAACCGAAGGCGCCGCGACCTCCGCAGAGTCTTCTCGTGCCGCGCGCGACGACGCTCACCGGGACCTCGGTGTCCCTGGAGGAGTTCAACGATATGGTCGACCAGAACAACCTGCAGCTCGCCTCCGGGGAGGCCCTCAAGACGGAGCCGGGGCAAGAAAGCGACGACGTTAAGGTCAGTTCATGTTTATTCAAATGTTAAATCGTATAAACCGAGTGGCTGATTTTGTGATTTTTTTTAATACATTAGGTTAGTTGGTGGGTATGCTATGGTGGGATAATGGGACTCGGAGTAGATGTTTATATGTGATCATTCAAGTATATGCTCGATCGGGAATCGAACTCGGCAAATACTGCTCGTAAAGCGGTGCGCTACGAATTAGTCATTAAAAAATATACCTACCTACAAAAATATTGTTTAGTTTTGTTCGTTTTAGTGCGAGAAAAGTGAATGAGTAAGGAAGTGAAAGTGAGCCTTAACTCGTAATATAAAAGTTTTCTGTTCTTCTCTTCTGCATAGCATAAAACAAAGTCTCTTTCCTGTCTGTCTGTCTTAACTCTATGCTGTTTACATAAGGTCTACCTTTTCATTGCTGTAATTCAAGGTCATTTGCCAGGCCACAAGGAAATTTGATTTTCGCGGACCGCGGGTTATGGTGATCCTCGGCGGGTTAAAATACTATATTTTTCTTTAAAAGTACTATATTCATGTATATTTTGAATGTGAAACGAATATATCAATGTATTTTCATTAAAGAATGTATTGCAGCCATCGCTGGCGTCGTTGATGTCTAGCGAGGTAGGAGAAGAGTCGCAGCTCGAGGAGCTGCACACCACGGAAGTCGAGGTGGAGTACGACGCGCCGCAAGGGAAGCAGGAGGTGCGTGAATACCACTTCTTTTTTAAACCGACATCCAAAAAGAAGAAGGTTTGCAATTCAACTGTATTTTTTTTTGTATGTAAGTTATGCGAATACTCCGCCAATTGTGAATCGATTTAATGTTTTTTTTGGTAGATCATACTTTAGCGGTGGTCCCATATAAATTTTATCGAAATCGGAGAAGTTTTTAAAATATCAACAAAAGTCTAAAAATTTAAAAAAAAAACAAAGCTTTGTTTATTATATTAATTTGGACATAGCCGGTCACGCACTCGAAAGCTATGAGTACCTAAATGTCTAGAGAGAGTTTGTTTACCGTATAGGTACTGTTTATGAACGAAAAGTGAAGGCCATCTTTTTTATATTAGTGTGCGTGACAGGTACGTTTACTAGGCGTACGGCTACTCGCACTAGGGTTGCGTCATATATTTTGTTCATTTAGAACCTAACATCGAGAGATGTCGATTGTTGATTGCATAACCGTGTTAGCCGAGTGGCACGAACCGCACCTTCCGATCCGGAGGTCGTAAGTTCGATCCTAGCCGTGACAGAGAACTTTCTTGTAGAAAAGTTTATGTGCACTTACATATGACTCGTGCTCTTACGGTGAAGGAAAAATATCGTGAGGAAGCCGACATGACCTAAAATTAAAAATTCGAAAGAATTTGCATCTATTATACACCAAGCCCGCCGGCCCACCGGCTTTACCCGGCGCGATGGTGCCGGCGGCATTAGAACATTGTAAGCCGGAACGACCGTAACCGGCGGCACAAGGGCCGCGGCATCTGCTGCTTACGTTACTACGTTATGAAAGCCTGTGGGCAGCCGGAACGCACCGCCGGGGATCGCGCGCGGACGCAACCCACCGGCACGATTATCGCAAATTAAGGCCGGGAGGCAAAGCCGACAAGCCGGCGGGTTTGGTGTGTAGAGGGCTTAACGGCGCAATCACCCTCGATGTTGGGTAGGTCGGTGTCCGTACAGTGGGACGTAGAAAACTGCAATGACGATGTTCGAAAGATGACCAGAATACACTTGGGTGCCATCCCTGCAAAAGATGAGTGGTGTGACAATGTGTAGCGAGGAAAAAGTACACCTAAAGGATCACTTCATTAACGTCTTCATTTCTTTTTTTAATTTATTTCAGTCATCTTAGTAGTAGATAGATAGATAAACTCTTTATTGTTCACACCACAGATAAGAACAAAACAACAAGAGAAAAATAATGATAAAACTTATTAAATAGTGTAACAACTGGCGGCCTTATCACTAAAAGCGATCTCTTCCAGGCAGGCTAGTAGGTTTTTTCTAGCTACACATCCCACAACGCTCATCTTTTAATAGAAAGGTACCCCTACCCGCATTGTACGCGACTAGCGCGCTGCGTTTCACAATGAACCCTAAACTGTGGCAATTTAGGACGACTTAGTAATGTGTTAGTGTTGATAATTGTCTTCCCTGGCATCATTTCTCTGATAAAAAAGGCATTTTGTTTTAACTTGATATTTTTATTCGGTAGTACTATCAAGACGAGAGCACGAACAGTATGGATCACGAATCTGGCAATGAAAGAAACGACGGCGAGCTCATCGTAGTGCCGTCGAACATGAGCCACAGCAACAGGGAACACGACCAGATGTACCAAGACGACTCTAATGCTTCGATGGTAGGATACCTTTGATACTAGCGCCGACTTGTTTTTTTTTTTTCGGATCAAAGTCAAAGTGTTTTTATTTAATTTGGGTATCAAAGATACACTTATGAACGTCAAAGTTTTTTTAAATAGACTCGACCGCTTTGTTCGGATAAACAGCCTCTACTCAGAAGAACAGGCAAGAAACTGAAGGGCATTATTTTTTCAAAGAATAAATAAATTACAGTCTCACAAATTTTGGCTTACAACTATGTAATATCTATAAATACTCGTGGCTACTTGGCGGAAGTGGAAGGCTCTAGACATCTTTGTCTTCTAAATAATTCTTAATCTTATAATACCCTCTTTACATTAATGTAGTTTTTACATGTGATTTGAATTTTCCCTCAGTGAGCCCTGTTACATTTTCGGGGTTTTATTATAAAAACGAACGCAGTTGCCTAAAAATGACTTATTTGACTTAGGGCCGATTTTTCAATCCTTACTTTATCCGCCTAATAACTACCGAGCCAATAACTTTATTAATCTGTTTATTCGACTCATAAAAGGTGTTCGGTTTTTCAATACAATTTTAAATTGGGAATAACTATCTGACCATTTTTCCAGTGTGTACAAAAGCTAACTTCAGACAGTTGAAACAAAACTATAAAATATCCACGCGTTAGAAAAGGACTTCGAATTTTCAATTTTCGCTTATGTCACTGTCTTGTCAGTTTTAGTCTAAACGACACTGTAATAATAATCTGTGCAAAAGTCGTCGGCTGGTTTGGCTATGGTAGTATAGCTCATTAGTTTGATCATGGTAGTTTTAAAAAAAAAAAAAAAATTAATTTAGTTTCTGTGTGTCGGAAATATCAATCTTTTTTTACAGTGACAACCCTTAAGACCATCATTTAGACAGTCTCAACAATTTATTCCATAGAATAAACTGTTATCTGGCCGTTCCACCGACAAATAAAGTTATACCTCAGATAGATGAGTTATTCGTCTAGTAAATGATACCTGACCATTGAAAAACAGAATAATTAGCTATCAGTTCAATAAACACTATTTGTTTGTTTATCTGACCATTGAAAAATCGGCCCTTAGTCAGTCTAAATCTCGGTACAGCTATCCTATCCTTATTTCTAGTGTTATAGCAAATATTACAGCTATTCAATATTCGTTCTCCACTAACGCGCACTGAGTCAGCGCAGTGGATAACAGCTCAATAGCCCTTAACGTAGGAGTCTGTGTCTGCAGTGTGACGAAGATACTGTAATGATGACATTTGTTCTCAACTGAACAAGGAATATTTAAAGAAATAAAATTAACCAGTTCCTAAGACATACAAAACTTTACCCCTTACTAATAAACGTTGCATAGCCTCGGAATAGTTATACGGTGCTTTGTCTCATTCTTTCTTTAAAGTTTTTAACTTCATCGAAAAAGACAAAACACTGTAAAACTATTCTGAGGATGTACGACGTTTATACGTTCTGGAACTAGAATGTATTGCCCATATGTTTCTATGTTTCACCAACATTGTAATTTCCAGGGCGACAGCGGTATAATGCAAACAGCAGTGAACATGGACCAGGATATCAGGCCCTTCTTGACGCCTCGAACAAACCAGGACAACACTGATCCATGTAAGTTTTAATAATAATAATAAATTCGGGACTCTCCCACACACGGTCGCCACCACCAAACTAAGCAAAGCTTGTACTATGGCTGCCAGAGACTGATATACATACTTAGATATTTTTAAATACATACTTAAATAGATATTAACACCCAGACATAGAACAAACGCTAATGTTCATCACATGAATGTTTGCCCTAGGTGGGAATCGAACCCACGCCGCCACGCTCAGAAGGCAGGTTCACTACCAACTGAGCCACCGAGGCAGCCAAGTTACTTCGGCAGTTACATCGTAACTTGATGCCTCGTTTCTCTTTCACTTGTTTTTTTTTTAATCTAGACACCAAACACATCAGCAAGCGGACTATTTAACACAAGAGGCAAAACACAAAACTGCGTTGCGTGTCGTTGCTTCTAATGTTTTCGTCTTTTCCCTGCCGAACGAAATCGCAACGTGGCGATTCGCGATTATATTTATTGGTCTTAAGATTGCTACTTTCTTATGATATTTTGACATATTTAGTCGCAAGACAATGCGAGCAACCGATTTTGTCGTTAAACGACATCTTGGGTCTTGTCAGAGGATCGTCCTATTTATCTCAACTGCGTAGGTAATAGGTATTCCCGATTTGATTTGAACACCGCTGCGTTGCTATTCACAATCATTCGGAAACGTTTCCGATCCCACAAATTTCAAACTCAAATAGCTAGAATCTCAGTCTCCTTTTGTAAATAATAGAATAGAGAATTGAGTATAAATCCGATCGGAAGAATAAATCACGTTGTAAAACTTATAAATACGGACTGAAATTCGAGTAATTGAGTTTAAAATTTTTGTAAATCCGATCGGAAACGTTTTCGAATGATTGTGAATACCTATGCTGGTCTCGTACATCCTTCCGTGTTCCTTTAAAGCGTTTCCGCTCGTCTCCGATCCAAATCCGAGAAAATGTCGGTCCATAGTAGCCATAGTACTAGAGTCTAGACCTGAATTTCATCGTTCGATTTCTGTCCGTCATCCATCCATCAGTATATCTCCATTTCGGACCGATATTGACTAATATTGTTTGCATTCGCGCTCTCCGTCCGTTCCGAATCTAAGAAAACAAGAAAAATCCGGAAAAAATAGGATGACGGAGCTCGGATCCGTGCGCAACCTCTCATACAAATAGTACTACGGCCACTTCGGACGACATTTCTCGGACTCGGATCGGACGCGATTCGGAACTGCCATGTTCGTAAGCAGTAAGTATCCAAATCAGCCCCAGTTCTTATAGATTCGTATTTTCACGGATGTGATTGCGGAAACGTTCTTAGGTTGGAATGCACAACTGTGTCAAAACACCTTTCTCCTAAATCGTCAATTTATAAGATGTTTTCCCCAGTGCTAATACCCTTGGGCAGCGTGGGCGTTATGCGGCCCCGTAAAGCTTGCAACTGCACCAAGTCGCAGTGCCTCAAGCTGTACTGCGACTGCTTCGCGAACGGAGAGTTCTGCAACCAGTGCAACTGTAACAACTGCTTCAACAACCTGGATCATGAGGACACGCGACAGAAGGCCATAAGGTCGTGTCTAGAGCGGAACCCTAACGCATTCAGGTGACTTACATTACCGCGACTTTTTTTTAAATGTTGTTATGGGCTGTCTCAAACTTAATGGCGGCTGTGAAGTGCGCCGCAAGCGAGACTCTATGCCGTCTTGCCTCTCTGACGCCCGCGCAAACCTTCGTTTTTGCTACTGCGTTTTGCGCCTAACTTCACAGCCGATATTAAGTTTAAATCGGCCTGTAATTCGATATTTTCAGGTAACCTAATCCACCACGCACTTTCTCTCAAATTTTACTGTGATATTTACTGGGTTTTTAAACACAAAAAGTTAAATCTACTCTTGCTGTTTGACAAACGGAGAGATTTTCGACCAATGCAACTATAATACATGTAGGTAATTAAAAAATCTTGTCGATGAGGACATGACACAAAGTTATTAAGCTTCTCTAAAACGGAAGCCAAATGTGTGTAGTGATTATTAATTATTTGTTCCTAGGCCCAAAATCGGTAAATCAAAAAGCGGAGGGCCTGAAATAGTGCGGCGGCACAACAAGGGGTGCAACTGCAAACGAAGCGGGTGCCTGAAAAATTACTGCGAGTGCTATGAGGTATTAAATAACTATTTATAAATATTGACAAGCTAAGCCAAGTTTTAACCTGATAGATAGGGTTTTTTTCGAACAAAATTTTAGGAAAAAAAAAACGCAAACTATCTACCGGGTAATGGGTATTTATTCGAATAAATTAGTTTATCCAATATTTTTATATTTCAAAAAGTAGCCATAAACAATCTGAGCTGCTGAGCAAAAGGTTGTTCCTTGCTTGTAGAGCCCACTCCACAGACCACTCGCGACACGTGCAACAACTAGTAGGTACTTACAACTGCTTTGTTGCAGGCTAAGATAGCGTGCACGATGACGTGCAAGTGCGTGGGGTGTCGCAACATAGAGGAGTCGCTGGAGCGGCGCCGCGACGCGATGCGGACAAGGAACAGGCTGGTCGACCCCGCCTACCGCGCGCCGCTGCCCGTGGGACAAGTCAAGTGAGCAGTCTCACATGTAGCTGACACGCAACATAGAGCGACAGGTGTACAACGCTGTGTGTTATCTGTGCGCAGGCAGCCGTGCAACTTCATGACGTGCAGTGTGATCGAGGCGGTGGCGCAGTGCATGCTGGCGGCGGCGGGCGAGGAGCCGCGCGCCAGCTCCGACCCCGTGGAGGACATCCTGCTGGAGTTCTCGCGCTGCATGGCCGACATCATCAACGCCTCCAGCCAGGAGCCCTGAGCGTGAGTCGCGGACCACCGCTACAATTGTCTTAAGACGCTCCTAGACGGACTATATGTTTAGATAGATAAATGGGAAATCGTGATAAATAGTGCACACCAGAAATAACTATTATAGATAGATACTGGCCCGGTAATATTGCGACAATTTTTCGAGTGCGGCCCGGCCATATAGTACTTTTCTAGCATGGCTGATAATGGCCAGGCTACAGTCGGCAATATTGCCATTATTGCTGGGCCACTAATGCAATAAAAATATGGCCCGACAAGGAGCGCCCTTATCTATATAACCGAACTAGCTGGACCCTACGATGTTACCCGTGCTTAAAAAATAACTGATATTCCAGACTAAAACCTATATCATCCAGATCCATTCAGCCGTTCTGGCACGATTGAATAACACACATCCATCCAATCTTTCGTGTTTGTTATGTTAGTGTGACTAACTGCGCCCCGCGGTAAAAAAATAGCTTTGTGTTAATCCAGGGCTTAATCTACCTTCGTACCGATTTTGAATCATCAAATTCATCCATCCGATTGAGCGTGAAATCGTGAAGAAGTAACAAACAAACACAAACTTTCACATGTGTAATATAAAATCGGATTTTAAACTAGCTATATGCTCGCGGCTTCGGTCACGTTTGATAACCTCTTCATAAATAGCATTCCGTGATAAATTTCTGATAGTAAGAGTTTTTTTTCTGGTCTGAAAGTTCCGGAGAATACATCGAACATACAAACTTTCTTTGTAATATTAGTGTAGAAAGTGTAGATAAATTAACTCTTGATTAATTGAGTCTACAGAAAACCTTTTTGTTTCAGATGGTCGGATCGTGCTATTAAAACTTTCTGAAATGTAAATATTATTATAGTAAATCCAAGTCTGCCAAATCTAGACTAAGGTTACTTTTAAATCTCTAATAACTGTACAAATGGCTAAGATAGAATAATTATAAAGAATCTAAAACGGTTTTGACAAATATGGCTGTTAGTATAAATGATCGGAACTGTGAATAAATGTTGTGAAACTAAAAAAAAAATTGATAAAATTTTATCATACAATCTGTAAATAATTAACGGACTAACATAGAAATTATTACATCGTATATTGGCGATAGAAAGAAATGTAATCGAAACAGATTTTTGAATGTTGTTTTTATTAGTATGTAGTCAGTGTAAATATAAATTAGTATATTGTATTAAAAGTGTTAAGCGTGTACCTTTGGGTAGGGTACGATTGTAAATAATGACAATAAAAGCTTTATTTTTTAAATGATAAACCTCGTATTATTTCTTAGTTTTACAGTTTAGTCGTGGCAACGTGATCAGAATGGTGAGAGGTATTTACGTAACTAAATAGTTAAATAAATAAATATTCGATACATTTTGCACACACCGTCGTCTGACCCCAAACTAAGCAAAGCTAGTACGGTGGCTGCCTAAGTTGCTGCCTTAGTTAATTAGGGGTATCAAACTCTCCAATATAGTAAATTTGCGAATAAACTGATGAAGCGAACGAATATAGCAACTAGCTGCGCCTAACGGTTTCACTCGCGGTCCCACACAATCCGTTAATTTTTATCGATGAATGATACCCTATGTCCTTTTTATAATCCTTGCATAAAAATTTCTACGTCAATCGGTTGAGTAAAAGACGTGGAAGCATAACAAACAAACTAACTCAAATTCGCATTTAAATATTAGTTAGTATAATCAAGATTATACTAAACATTATTTCACTAGTTGTTAACCAAAAATGTTTTTTTCACATTTTTTTTCCGCAACTCCAAACTTTTACGTATGTAAAACGATTGTTTTCGCTACAAAAAATCCGTAACACGCTAGTGTAGCAAAGTCTTCGGTTTCCGCGGTAAGTTTGATTGTTTTCAGCGCCAACAGTGTTCGCTAAAAATACACCAAATAGGTGAACTAAATTTAGTCGACGCAGTATCGTCTCACGTGCAACGTGGTATGTGGTACACTCTGTATGGATTCCTGTGTCTCGGATCTATATTGTATTGGTTGTGTAAAACTGAACGTTAATTATTAAAAAAAAGCAAAATGCAGCATTTTAAAGCTTCGCCTCCGAAATATGAGGTACAAACTTCGGAAAAGTTGGGCAGGTGAGTTAAGCGTTAATTGTTTAGTTAAATAAAGCTAACTCGCGCTGTTTTTACCGAGTAACGTAGATTTACTTGTTATCGACCGAGCAAGCTTTAGCGAGCGAAGCGTCTATGCTTCAGCTTGGACAAAAATGCTTTTGTACATCCGAATTCTGTTCAGATGTCTGTCTTCCTCTACATATTGCATTTCTTAACCGATTCTCTTGAAATTTCGTGAGTAACTAAGTTTTTCGTAATTTTGAAAAAGTTCGAAAAACTAACTCTGCTAAAAAAATACGATTATCGAACCTGCTTACAAAAAGTTGAGGAATGCGGCCTGCAGAAGAGGACATACGTCGGCCACAAGGTCTACAGCACATAGAGCAACTAGAAGTTTCCATACTACACTTTTAATGTCAATTCATACTAAGTAATAAAATAGGTTTTTATCGATTTTTAGACATGAAAAATTGAAATCGATCACTACTTTCAAGCAATAAGCCACAAGGTGGGCTGACGATCTGGTGAGGGAAGCCGCTGGATGCGTGCAGCGCAAGATTGATCGTCATGGAGATCATTCAGGGAGGCCTTTGTACAGCAATTAAAGTCTTCCGGCTGAAATGATGATGATGATGAATAATTCTCATATGAACAGTTTTAACGAATCTCGTGATTTTAAATGTACGAATAGGTATTTTAGAAAAAGTATAAAAAGTTAATTTTGTTAAAAATAGTAATTTAACGTAGGACATACTTAAAACTAATCTTACAGATACGTAGTAGCAGCAAAAGACTTGAGACCCGGCGAGAAGGTGCTCTCAGACGAGCCTTTCGTCCTCGGTCCCAACAGCGACGGGTCGCTCGTGTGTTTCAACTGCTACCTGCCGCTCATCAGCAAGTTCGTGGTCTGCAAGAACTGCGCCGTCGCGCCGGTGTGTCCAGGAGAAGGCTGCTCGCAAAATATGCATAAGAGTAAGGCATAAAAAAATATTTTAATAAAAAAATGGACGCTCAGTTTATTTTTTGGTTTTTCTGCCTTTTTTTTAAACGGTTTTTGAGAAGCGATTTTTTTAATAGTAAAATTCATTATTAACCGACTTCAAAAAAGGAGGAGGTTTTCAATTCAAATATTTTTTTGTATGTTTTGTTGCTTGACACCGATTTCAAATAGATTTTCCTTTTTAGTTAGTTTTGAAGTTGATTAAATTTTCCTCCTCACGAAGTTGTAGAAAGACACAAGAATCACAGTGCAGTCATCGATGTTTGTAGCATGTATTTTGTGATGGTATTTACAGAATGGCACTCAGCAACAGAATGCGATTTCTTCAGAACTTTGAAATTAACCAAGGGCCTCCATCCAATGACGATGGTTCAGAATGTCGGGTCGCTCCTGGTACTACGAGCGATACTGAAGAGGAAGACTGATTCCGAACAATGGGAGGAGTTCCTGAAACTAGAAGCGCATATGGAGAAAAGAATAGGAACAAGTATTTGGGAGTTCTATGAAAACACAGTTCAGGTAAGAATAGGTATTGTAACTTGAAATTCAAAGATGAAATAAATCTTTGTCTCCAACAAAAATAATAATCTTTTTCAAAACGGGGGTGAGATCGCTCCAATGCAACAATGGCAACTGCTACTAACATGCGGATTGTCTGCTTGTTTGTCATGTGGAAACGAGTATCTTGGATTTAAATTAAGCTTTCGATTGCAGTTCATCGACACCCTAGGCCTGCTCGAAGGATCCATAGACTCCAACCTCATTCAAAAGATATGCGGAATCATAGACGTGAACAGCTTTGAAGTCCGCGGTCCCCTGATCCCGGGTATCGGCGTGGCGGAGGTGTTGCGCGGGGTGTACCTCAAGGCAGCCTTACTGGCCCACGACTGTACAGCTAATACACACATGTCGATCAACGATAATAACCTGCTGGTGTGCCATGCGAGCCTCGATATAAAGAATGGAGAACCTATTTACTATAATTATACTGACCCTTTGAAGGTGAGTTACCAATTCAGACACGTAAATGATGTACAGACTTAGGTACTTACATTATTAATTTTAAAGCCATTGTGTATACATGAAAGTGTAGAAAATACCACAGTGGCTTGTTTCTAGAACTATAAGAAATTCGGGAGAACTGCATATAAATAACATACTTGATCGTAAATAAAAAGTTTCCCAATAAAATTCTCTTTTTAGGGTACATCCATCCGCCAACAGCACCTGAAAATCGGCAAATATTTCCAATGTTCCTGCAACCGTTGCTCTGACGTCACGGAGCTGGGTACATACCTAAGCTCTGCTTTATGTCCCGACTGCAAGACTGGTTACGTGACCAAGGTTAGCGAAGAGTGGGCTTGTCACAGCTGTGAGAAGAAATTTGAACCTACGACTCTGAGTAAAAAGGTTCAAATGTGCATTGACAAGTTTGGAGTTATTAGTAAGTCTATTTACATACATCCTTCTCTTTATCTCTGTCTTGTGAATAAATGCGTAGCGTAGTGTCTTGGACTACATAGTTTCTATGCTGTAACTAGAAATTGCTATAACAGTATCACAAGGGTTGTTAAAGTAAGAAATTTCACGAACGAACAAATTGCGATATATACGATTTTGGAAATGTGTTTTTCTTTAATTAGACTTCATTTTAATAAGAATTCGCAAAATCTGATATTTAAGTATTTCAATAATTATAAGATCAATATTGTTTTCTTTATTCAATGATCTTTTTCCAAATCGTCATAGTTTTCCATCTCAAGCTCCGACAATCCTACTAATATTATAAACGCGAAAGTTTGTAAGAATGGATGGATGGATGGATGGATGTTTGTTACTCTTTCACGCCAGAACGGCTGAACAGATCTGGATGAAATTAGGCTCAGAGATAGATTATAGTCCAGAATAGCACATAGGATACTTTTTAACCGCGGGTGAAACCGCGGGGCGCAGCTAGTATAATTTATTTCGATTATCTCAAGTTATAAAGTTTTCTTTCAATACAGACAAAAAAGACGAGAAAGAGCTAGAAGAGTTTATAAGGAATGTGTCGCTGATCCTGGCTCCGAGCCACTTCATCCTGCTCGACGCGAAGCAACGTCTCGCGGGCGTGCTGCGGGACACTATCAACAGAGAACCCAGACCCACCAAGAAACTCATGAAGCGCAAAATGGAGCTCTGCAAAGAAATACTGCCTGTACTTGACAAGCTGTGCCCGGGAATATCGAGAACTAAAGGTATACTTGCATTGTTGTTTTTGGTATAGTGCACGCCAAAGTTTATGGCCATTTTTACTTTGTACTTTGCCCCTTACTTCGGTATATTTCTCTCGATTCTAGAAACTATCGGCGACAATTTCAAGAATCGGGGGTTATATCGAGAGAGCTCTCATAAAGTAGGGGACTTTTATGTACCAATAGAACAATTAAAGTAACAAAAGTATTAAAACCGTTGCCGAGATTAAATCACAAACCGGAATAAGAAATAATAGAATGAGAATTATTAATTGCTCTACTGAAATATTTCTTTCAGCAATCACTCAGTACGAGTTACATGTAGCAATGGTGCAACTCGCAAAGAAACTGTACGACGGTCGCGAACTCACCGGGCCTGCGTACTTGGTAAATATTTGAGATGCTAAGTTATTGAAACTCCCTACTGCATTAGTAAAGCGACAGCGATACCGTTATATATATGGCGGTGGCCGCGTCGTTTAAATAACGTATTGGAATACGTGTAAACTATTTCTGAATGGGGGGTATTCAAATCACATTAATGTAAATGTAAACAACTAATACCTCCAATAATCCAAACCATGTACAATTTGTAGGCCATTTCAGTATGAATCGAATGGACACCAATGAAAAACAACGAGATCCGTCCTCTTCCGTGGTCTAGCCAAAAGTGCCGGTTGGACGGGGCGGGCGACTCAGGCGCTACTCCTTCATTCCTTACGCTACATTCATTTATTCATTCATTCAATACATTCCTTTGACAGTTCGCTCGCAAAACGTCACACAGCAGACCATAGACTGCATTCTTTTGTATGTGTTGCTAACACGGCCCTCCTGCGCCGTGCATGCCCTCAGGCACGCTTCTTATATTGGTTCCAACTCTGCACATGAATTACGTATCTGTCAACACACACATGATTTCAAAGGCTGTTAAAATCTTTAAGCTCGGCCTATCATGACTCATGATGTCCTAAATAGATATAACTTCTGTTGCAACCTTTTCATCATTTGATTCCTTTAGACTTGGAAATTTCTACCACTTTGTAACTAGTTATCTCATTCATTAACTTCATCATCAATCATAACACCGAAAAAAAGGTCTGTAGGTTTCTCAATAGTTCTGCAATGTATCTTTTTTTTTTTATAATAGTACTGACCATCTAAACCAAAACTGATATATTTAGGCTTAGAAATTCCCTATACGACTGCTATTTTAGCTCACTCCCTTAATCCGAAGTAGTGCCTGGTCCAGATCATTCCTTTAGTCTTAGGAAGTCACTGCTTCAGCTCACTACCACTATTCTGGCGAGTGCCTATAGCAACCTTTCAGGTCATCTATCAGCTACTAATTCACTTACTGTTCAGCTATTTTAGCTCACTCCCTTAATCCGAAGTAGTGCCTGGTCCAGATCATTCCTTTAGTCTTAGGAAGTCACTGCTTCAACTCACTACTTCTATTCTGGTGAGTGCCTATAGCAGTCTTTCAGGTCATCTGCATATATATAGTCACGACTGTTTCCCATATGGGTAGGCAGATACCACTTCTCTTCACTTGCTAAGATCCTGGCATACATCTTTCGCTTCTTCTACTTCCATGAGGCTTTTCATACACGCTTGTCGTTTCATCTAGTACTGCTAATCTAATGAAGTTAGTTGCCAGACATAATAACATTACACGATTTGCTAAAAATAATTCCGGTATCTTTTGCCTTGATACCTTTATCGATGTATTTCTATTTCATTTATGGCGCGAGAAAACTACATCTCACTTCTGATGTAAACTATTTCTGAATGGGGGGTATTCAAATCACATTAATGTAAATGTAAACAACTAATACCTCCAATAATCCAAACCATGTACAATTTGTAGGCCATTTCAGTATGAATCGAATGGACACCAATGAAAAACAACGAGATCCGTCCTCTTCCGTGGTCTAGCCAAAAGTGCCGGTTGGACGGGGCGGGCGACTCAGGCGCTACTCCTTCATTCCTTACGCTACATTCATTTATTCATTCATTCAATACATTCCTTTGACAGTTCGCTCGCAAAACGTCACACAGCAGACCATAGACTGCATTCTTTTGTATGTGTTGCTAACATACGAAAACGCACTTGAGTCAATAGATTAAAAATCGGAGTCAAAAATAGAAGAAGTTATTGGAGTTAAGAATGGAACAATAAATTCTGTCACAGGCGGTTTTGGCTCCAATCGATAACTTGCGATCTCACCGATTTTCTGCTAAGACTAATGCCAATATCCACGCGCTCAATCTTCTTGTTTCGTTTCAGGATGAGCTTTTGGCATCGGAGAAATACTTAAAAAGCGCTCTCGAAATGTTGTTCTTTGAGCCGGGAAATTCTCCCGAAGGCGAGCTCTGTGCGAAGGCTTTAGAGGAGTATAGGGCGCTGAAGGCAACCATCGGCAGCGTGCTGGACGGCTTACATGCTGACGGCAGAGTCTACATCACTGAGGTCACAGAAGCAGAAGAAATAAGCGTCAATTAAAATTACAGAAAAAAAAATGTTTATTTCTCATTATTTGCAATGCATTTTAGAGTACTTATTTACTCCTTACTTACCTACCTACAACAGTGTGCATCTTGGAACTTGCATGAATAGTTAATTCGTAAAGATGAATGTCTCAAATAAACCTTTGAATAACAAAAACGTTAAAATATGCAGAAACGATTTTAGAATCGTTATTTGAAATTTTTAGAGTCCGCGCCGCCCGCGCCAAAAAAACAGGGTCACGTGACTCTGTTCTCTTTGCACGTGACGAGCATAATAACTATGACATGACGTCAAGAGTGAATTTATATACGGGGGAATGACGTCAGTCCTTGCATTGTCAACGTTTAGAGCCTGGAGCTCACAGCGGCCTTCTATGAATAAATAATAAGCAGCACAGTGATAAATTGAATGAGTGAGCGAAATTCAGTTGCTTTGTGAGGACAAATCAGAAATCAGAATTTATTGATAAATCCAATAACACGACACAGTATGCCATAACACAGGATCCTTCATCAGGCATGCCGAAGCATGCAGTGCCACACCGTCAGTGAGTGCCGGCTCTTTTCGTATGGAGAGACGTCACTAAGAGCTTACTGGTGGTTGAGATTACGTTCTGTTTTACGTAATTTCTAAATTAAATATTTTTTAAGAAAACATCAATTTTTTATTATAAATGTCACTTTAATACATTTCACTATTTTATTTCTATTCAATTATTATTGACCTAATTTATCATAAAATTTTGATGCAAGGGATTGCAGTCAGATTGATGTGGCCCTTGTGTGCGTTTGGCGTTTAAATATAATTTGTTGAAATGAGCTAAATGGTCTAATAACATAAAGCCCAATTGTAAACAAAATAAACTACATGTCACACCAATAAAAAAAATAATTAATGTCAAAGTGAAAAAGTGCTTTCATAATTTGATGGCGGTTGTACAATCCCGCGCGAGTACCCTCGCTAAGTCTCGCGCGAAGCTCTCGCACGAGTCGTCGTGGGGTTCTTCTCCCTCCCTGTTCGGGGGAGTAAGGTTGCGGTCTCGAGGCGAACCTCTTTACCGCGGCTGGACGCTGGGGGACACTGCCCCCAGGGCAATTGCGAGTGCGGCGCCAGGCCCGGCTTGCGCCGGCGGCAGCTCGCACTGGCGTCGAAGTGTGTAGTTCGCACTACACACTTCGCAGGTTTCAGTGGTCGGTGGAGTCCCGCACCCGTCGCAGCTAACGGGCGGCATCTCCACCGAAGGAATAACTCTCGCCGTCTCGCTCGACGTCTCGCTCGGGGTCTCCGGCGCGTAAGGCCGGGCGGGCCCTAGCGGACGGAGCGGTGATTACGGACGGCGAGAAGGGCGCGGGCACGCTTAGCCGGCGTGAGCCAGCTGTCACGGCTCTAGCAGCCCTTTAGATGAGATGCGGTCGCCTTGCGGCGGCAATGGACGGCCGGCCAGGCGCCGCGGGTGCGGCGCCGGCCTAGCCATGGCAGCGTCTAGCGGTCCGCGCCTCCGACGGCTGTCGGAGGGGACCGCCCGCTGTGTGGAGGCCGCCTAGGGAGCCTCGCTCGACCATAGGCGGCTATTGCACCTCGCACCAAGGCGCGGAGGTGCGACGCGCCTTCGGAGCATCGCTCGACGAAGGCGGGGAGTCATTTCACGGCCCGCGCGCAGGGGGCGACGGGCGGTGTGTGGATGACGTCATCGTCATATGCCGGGATTCCGGCGGCGGGTTTCGATGAGGCGGACCGACGCACCCTCTAGGCCGGCGGCCGAGGGGGTCGTGTCCGCAGGGTGGTGCGGCCGGGGAGCGTACTCACCCGGCCGCGGTGTAGAGGCTTGCAGTGATGTGGAGGGCCGGCCTGCAGTCCCATTCTACAGGGGCCCTCCGTCGGTGGGGCGCCCCGCATGACGTAGCGCTACGGGGCAGTGGGCGGTGTCCAAGTGCTGCTTGGACAGCGGGATTCGGTGATGCTGGCGGGCCGTGCCTCGAGCCGGGTGGCGAGGGGCCCGCCAGATGGCAGCGTGTCTTGTCTTTAGCCGAGCGCGAAGCATCGGCGTTGAACGTCACCGTAGTGACGGAGGCTGGGCGCTGAGCCGGCTCACACCATCCGGCTCAGGATTAAGGTCCAATGACGTCCGGCGCATCCCGCTCTCGAACCGGTGGTCCGCGGCGGTTCGACGTTCCCCCAAGAACGGAGCCAGCGGCGGACCCAAACGAGAGGGCTCGCACGAGTAAGTGCTACACGAGTGAGACCCTGTACATTCTCGCTTAGTTCAGTCACGACGAGCGACGGCGAGGAGACGGACGTGGTCGCGCTCCAAGTCACGGCAGCTGTAGCGCTTTGAGTTATTATAATTATGTGCACAAATATCACATGAAAAAGATCAAAAAGAAATGGCGTAAACGGCCCACGCATCATAAACTTTATGTTTATCTTTTTGGTATTTGTGCGTGGGCTCCCATAAAATTGGCTCACTTTGATAGAGTTCAAGAAAATTTAACTCTTTTTCTTGGTTCCACAAATTGAAAATCGGTTTTGGCTGTGGACTTTACGCACGACTTAACGGCGTGACGTCTCGCGGTAGAATGAACGAAGCGAGAGTGTACAGGGATGCACTCGTCTCCACTCGCGAGGGAAGGCGAGGCCCTTTGACTCGCGCACAAAAAACCGTTCGAGAGCGAGAGCATGCGAGACGAGGCGAGGGGAGGCGAGTATAAGCGAATGTATCCTGTCCATTCTCATCCTCGCCATGTCTCGTGAGCCCTCGTCAAGAATGTACAACCGCCATTAAAGTTTATAGGATCTACGGTGTTTTTATCTACCAATTTACAGTCGCGTTGCGAGATGTATTGTCATCGCCAACAAACTCTGTGTTACTTTTAAAATTACAATACAATATATCTTTATTGCACACCAAAAACTACATGAAACTCTTAAAAACTAAAATACATTTTTCGGCAGTACAAACTTACATAGTTCTGTTTGGTTTTGGGATATAAGAAAATTGATTTTCGTATTCTCGTGGTAATTTCTACAGTTTTGTTACCTTTGGTGTGGTAACACTAACTTAAAAAGTAATATTGTGAGTTTTGGCGGGAACCGAAAAGATGGTGTCGTGTTTTTGTATTATTTTCTAAAACTTGTGATTCTTCGAGTGTTAAAGTGTAATAATGGTGGATTATTAACGTTTACCGGTTCGTCAACGTGCACGAGTGTGGGCAAATGATACAAACATCGCGAAACGCGATTTTTCGTGTTCTCTACAAAACTTCACTTAAAGTTTCAGTAAAGTATCCATAACTTTACTGGAATGGGGAAAGGGGAGGGATTCATCGTCTTCATCATCACCTCATCATCATCATCATCCCATCATCTGTTACTGAAGAAAAAATTATTACTAAGAATCCGACTGAAGGACGAGTATCCATGGTCATGAAAAATTAAAAAAAAAAAAAAAAAAAAAAAAAAGTAATATTGTGGGAGTTTTGGCGGGAACCGAAAAGATGGTGTCGTGTTTTTGTATTATTTTCTAAAACTTGTGATTCTTCGAGTGTTAAAGTGTAATAATGGTGGATTATTAACGTTTACCGGTTCGTCAACGTGCACGAGTGTGGGCAAATGATACAAACATCGCGAAACGCGATTTTTCGTGTTCTCTACAAAACTTCACTTAAAGTTTCAGTAAAGTATCCATAACTTTACTGGAATGGGGAAAGGGGAGGGATTCATCGTCTTCATCATCACCTCATCATCATCATCCCATCATCTGTTACTGAAGGAAAAATAATTACTAAGAATCCGACTGAAGGACGAGTATCCATGGTCATGAATAATAAAAAAAAAAAAAAAGTAATATTGTCGGGAAATGGAAAAATCGGAAAATGTCTTTCTCTATCTGTTTCCAATTTTCCAATAATGTGTTTCAGTGTATTTAGATTTAATAAATAAATAAAACAAGGCCCTATTGAATCGTTTTACATCATATGACTCGGAAACCAACTCTTTCATCATACCGTTGTTAACCATACACTTTTGGAGGTACGAATTAAATTTAATTATTGTTTTTGTGCATAGTAATTGAGCGCTACGAAACAAATGAAATCAAAATAACTATCTGGTGCTGTCCCTTTCGATGCACCGGTCTTTAAACTTGTATGCAGTGATTAAGGCTCCGAAGCACCGCTAACTTCCTTATTATAATATTCAGCAGCAATTGTGATGCTTATTGAGCAATAAGCTTTCTTGCCCAGAAAAAAATCTAACCTTTCACTCTACGCTAGATTCATCCAAAGTTGGGACGCAACAATAGTTGGTAGGCAGGGGATAGTAACTTGCATTTTAATTTAGGTAAGTAATCTTCTTCAACAGGGCATCCATTATGGCAGACCAGTCGTCCATCCTAGCACTACTCATACTAGCCGTGGGGATCACAGTGCACTTCTCTCTTCATAAAGTAGAAGAAGGTCATGTTGGTGTCTATTACAGAGTGAGTCACCATAGTTATTTCTCAAACCCTACCCACAGGGACAGGGTAGTGTAATAAGACAGGGAAGCAGGGTCCCTAAACTGAGCACCAAGTGGTTAAAACATCCCTGCTTCAGGCAGGAACACAAAAGACAGGGCCCGAGACATCACACAAGTCTTAGTAGCTAGTCAGACTTCACTTGGCTGTTGTTAGTGTATACAGGGTTACCAGTGCAGGGTGTTCTAAGCTAAAAGGGGGTCACTATGCGAAAAAAAAAAACAGCTGTTTCAAACAAAAAGTTCATTAATAGTGAAAGTTGTTTAAAATGAATGATGACTAAAATGACCCCCTTTCGGGTTAGTACACCCTTTCCTGATAACCCTTTATTGATTGAGGCCAAATGATGAAAACATATGGATGTGGCTTTCATAGAACTGAAAATAGTGGCATGAATAAAAAGAAGCCTACGCCCAAAAGGTGTTTCTATTTGTTATGAAATATTTTTATTTAATGTCCAGGGAGGAGCATTATTACCAGTTACCAGCCAACCTGGATTTCATATGATGGTGCCACTTTTAACATCCTACAAATCTATACAGGTAAAAGAAAAACAAATATGTAGATTGGAGAAAGAAGTATAACTTCATAATAAATTAATAATAATTATTATAGCTTTTATAAGTGCAGAGAAACTTGAATGTGTCACTGAGATATCAAGAACTCGCAATAAGGGTTTCATTTTCTATTTAAATAGAACTTTACAAAGTTTTGTTTTAAAGTTTTTTTTTTTTGCAAAACTGATAAAGCAAATTGACTTTAACTTAATAAAATAATTCTGTTCCAGACTACCCTTCAAACCGATGAGGTGAAGAATGTTCCTTGCGGCACTAGTGGTGGTGTTATGATTTACTTTGAGCGAATCGAAGTTGTTAATAAACTGGAGCCTGCTAGTGGTAAGACTTTTTTTATGAATGTTCAGTGAATTGCTTTTACCTGGCAGCCCAAACTGATCTCTAATTTATTATTTGTAGCACCGGTGTTATAAGCTATTTACTATTATTAAGCTGGCTGAAAATTACCAGCCTCTGCATCCTCCTCCTGGCTTCATATTCCTCAATTTTGAGAGTTGTACTATATTCTCTTTCACGATTTTGTGCCATCTGCTTCGAATGATGGTGACATACATAGCATCATAGACAGAGGTCTCAAGTATAGTGTGGGTCTGGTCAGACCAATGCATCAGATTGCAATCTTGTGATCTACTTCATTCTATTTGCTTTCTATTGTTTAGCTTCTGTATATTCTACTGTAGTTTATTTTTCTCCATTTCAGTTCTGGACATGGTGCGTAACTTTACAGCAGAGTATGATAAGACCCTGATATTCAACAAAGTACATCACGAGCTAAATCAGTTCTGCAGTGCTCATACGTTACATGAGGTGTACATAGATCTATTTGATCAGATAGACGAGAACTTACGGACGGTAAGTAGGTAAATTGAACTTACTTTCATTGCACTAAAATGACGCGTATTTGAGTAACCATAAGAAATCAAATAGAAGGAGGTTCTCAATTTGATTGAATGGTTTCTTTTTTATTAATGATACACAAAGGATTGCTGAACATTGTAGAAGTTAGGGGTGTCCTTGGCCCACTTTTCAGATGCTATAGCCTATTCCCAGGTAATTAAACTAGGCAAATACTATGATAGTACTGTTACTGAAACTTCTGACCCTTTTTTGTTACTGTACAGAAAAGTTGGTTAGTCTGCCTGCTTGTCTAGTTGCTCTCCTTGTATGGAGTTTTAATTTATTGAGGGAATACGATGGGAGCCCCGTTGATCAAACTGGTTACAAAGTGTATATTTTTAGGCATTACAAAAAGATCTGAATGAGATGGCTCCCGGGCTGCGCGTGCAGGCGGTGCGAGTCACCAAGCCTAAAATACCAGAGACCATTCGAAAGAACTACGAGCTTATGGAGGCTGAGAAGTCAATGTTACTTATCGCAGCGCAGCATCAGAAGGTACCGTTATACTGTCGTGGCGTTAGCGTGAACTAATTTGTAAATACAGCTTTTGCTTGCTCAATTTATTTACTTTGATAAACTTCTTTCAAAATATTGAAGTAAAAATGATCTTTGCTTTTATCAGGTAGTAGAAAAAGAAGCAGAGACGGCGCGACGAAAAGCCATCATCGAAGCTGAAAAAGAAGCCCAAGTAGCGAAAATACACTATGAACAGAAAATCATGGAGAAAGAGTCTCTGCAAAAGATGGAACTCATTGAGGACAGTATACATAAAGCGAAACAGACGACCAAAGCCGAAGCCGACTACTACCACCTTCAAAAACAAGCTGAAGCCAACATAGTACTCCTGACTAAAGAATATTTGGAGTTAAAGAAATATGAAGCTCTCTCACTAAACAATAAGATCTACTTTGGCAGTGACATACCTAACATGTTCCTGCAGGCCACCATTGGTGACCCAGTCACTACATCTAAGGAAACTAAGGCTGAATGAAGTTACCAGGGTTATTCTATTGCTTAGTCATGTGTTCCGCATTTTGTAGATTGTGTTGTTGCACTGTAAGTTATAAAAGAAATGTTTTTTAAATAAGGAACTACACCTAAGTCAGCATGAATGTATCAATAACAATTTTTAAGTCTATCCGTTCATGCAGTAACATCCAATTAGTCTATTTTAGCTAGTACCTAGCTAGTACCATTGTAGCAAAGGAGGATAAATAAAAATAGGTTGATCAAATATAATTATCCAAAAACTATAAGATTCTGTTGTACAATTTCTATAAAAGGCTGTAATTATATTGTAAATGGCAGTTTAATCAGTAGAGTTTATGTCAGTAATCATAAATGTGAAGTAGATAATCTTAGCTTGTATTTCACTTTTTGTACATAGATCTAAGAATTGGTTGGGTGAAATTGGGTGGAATACCTACATAATGAGAGCTATTGTGAGACTATTTTAATTTGACTGACTGTAAATATTGCTGTTATTTATTGATGTCCATTTAAATGGAACTTTATTAGAATAAAAATAATGAATGTGGAAAATGCGATTTATTGTAGAGCTGGCTTAATAATAAATATAAATGACTTCATGGCTTAGATTTTGTTGAAAGCAGCAATGTCAACAGACTGAACAAAGTCTTCGAAATCTTGAATCTTCTCTGTGAGCAGATCTACTGAGACCTTGTCATCTTCAATGACTGACATGATCTGCAGCTTGTTGATACCATAGCCGACGGGGACAAATTTTGAAGCACCCCACAAAAGACCTTCCATTTCAATAGAGCGGACTAGCTTTTCCATTTCTTTCATGTCTGTCTCATCATCCCAAGGCTTGACGTCGAGGATAACAGAAGATTTGGCAATAAGGACAGGTTTCTTTGATTTTTTGTCTGCATAAGCCTTGAGGCGCTCATCACGTACTCTCGCTGCTTCCGCATCCTGTGAATATAAAATGAATAAGTTACACCACTTATTTTATCTTTTTTATTTCCAACAGCTGTTTACTGAAGTAGTGAGATACAAACCTCTTCCTCGTCACCAGAGCCAAAGAGGTCGACATCATCGTCGTCGTCGTCAGCGGGCGCTGGAGCCGTCGTGGGTTTACCTCCAGCAGTCAGAGGGCTTACACCCGCGGCCCACGCTTTGCGTTCTGCCGAAGTGTAAGACGCGATTTGGTTGTACCAACGGAGTGCGTTGGTTAGACTGCCGGCTGGCGCCTTGCCTACCTGCTCGAAAACCTGAACATCGGCTTGAGAAGGCGTGTAGCTGAAAAATGAGATAAAACCTAAAATCAGCTGCAGTTCAAGGTCCATAAACTACAGAACTGAAATTAAAGTTCAAATTGTCTGGTAATAACTACTGGTGGTAACTAGTAATACCTATTCAAGTTTAAATGGATAGTAAAAAGATTTTATCTACAACTACTCGTAAAATAATTACTAGAACGTAGAAATGTAAGGTTAGGAATTTAAAAGGTTGACGTGGTTCCCTTTTGTATTTATTTTGAAAGAAAAAGAGCTTACCCAGAGATATAACTCTTCTCAGCCAAATATTGGTTCAGGTCGTTAAGACCTTGAGCAGTTTTTACATCACCAATGGCCATTTTGCAGGAAAATTAGATTTTATTATGCAAAATCACACCACCCGGCTAGCAGGCACTGAACAAGAAGAACGAGAAAGAAAGAGAAAGCCAGAGAAGAAAAAGAACGATTTAAAACATGAGTGAACTTTTGGGACATTCTGTGGTGTTAGGGCTTGCTGGCCATTAATCGACTATTTTTGATTAAATACAATCTTAAGTTTTGCAAAAACCGGTAAATTCTGAAAAAATGGCAAATTGGCAACTATTTAGACTTGACATTAGACTCTGACACTTTGGCTTTTTGTTTTAGAACTGTCGTTGTCAAGTAATTGTCATCTGGTCCATCGATTTTCAAAAACATTTTAGGTGCGATTTATTACGAAAATTCAACGTTAAATACGATCGAGTAATGATTTTGTCTCTTTATTTATCATATAATGATGCAGTAAAATACTGTGGATAGTTTAGATGACTAAAAGTTTAATTAGGTTAGGGTTGTAACTTATGTAATAACAACACAAGTATTACACGTATTTCCCTTGTTTACAAGTAATTTTTTTAATACATTTTAGCCGTAACACGTAGTCAGGCTCGTTGTAGTTGATTTCCAGTGTTGAAAAGTTACTCGAAAGTTGTTAAAACAGTGTTTAAGTTGGTGTTTTAAGTGCGTCGCATTTGCCGCAGAATGCTGCGCCAGCCGTTGACCCGGGCGCTAGCGTTGAGCTCGCCGACTCGCGCGGCTCCGCTGGCAGTGCGCCGCTACGCTGAAGCCGCTCCACAGCCCGAAAAGATAGAAGTTTTCATTGATGACAAACCTGTGCATGTCCTGCCTGGCACTACTATTTTACAGGTCAGGGTTGTGTATACGGTTTTCCAATACTATCTTGTTTACCTACCAGCATTCAAATTTATCCTTACAAACACTTTATTGTATTAGTAATTAATTGATGAAATACCTAAATTAAACCAAAATTGATATTCTGTACTTAACAAATGTAATACTTTTAGGCTGCTGCTCAAGTTGGTGTAGAAATTCCCCGTTTCTGCTATCATGAGCGTCTTGCAGTGGCAGGAAACTGCAGAATGTGTCTAGTTGAAGTTGAGAGGTCACCAAAGCCAGCTGCGGCTTGTGCTATGCCGGTCATGAAGGGAATGCGAGTAAAAACTAACTCAGACTTAACAAGGAAGGCCCGTGAAGGAGTTATGGAGTTCCTTCTTGTGAACCACCCATTGGATTGTCCCATATGTGACCAAGGAGGGGAGTGTGATCTACAAGACCAGTCCATGGCATTTGGGTCTGATAAGAGCAGATTCACAGACATCCACTTCTCTGGAAAGAGGTTAATAAATATTACTAAAGGTTTAAATTGTATATTATATTTATTGTATGTATACATATGTATTATGGATTAATATTGGTAAAAAATCAACAATCAAAATGTAATTACTCTCTTATAAGCACTATATTTTGAGGGGATGAGTCTCATTATAGTTCAGTGCTACTTTTGTAAGTGTGCTAATAATTTAATATCACAAAACTCATCATAGTAGTTCTAAAAAAATATTGAACTCCGAATGGCATATTAATAACTGTTTGGACTTACCAGGGCTGTTGAGGACAAAGATGTGGGTCCCCTGATCAAGACCATAATGACTCGCTGCATCCACTGCACGCGTTGCATCAGATTTGCATCTGAGGTTGCTGGAGTTGATGATTTTGGTACTACTGGGCGAGGAGCAGACATGCAGGTACTTTCAAAATTAACGATTTACTCCTCTACCTGTAATCCCCTTTTAAAATAATAATAACAATTTCTCTGCAAGTAAGGTGTTTTAACAGGATCATAGTAAAAAAAGTTACCACATTATAAACAATTACAAAGGTAATAAACCTTAACGGCTAGGTCCAATCATAGATAATTTATCTATGGTCCATTTAAAGCCATTTAAAAAAGAATGACAACAGCTTTTTTAACTGTGAATATGGTTACAGGTTGGAACATATGTGGAGAAAATGCTTCTATCAGAGTTGTCTGGTAACATCATCGATCTGTGTCCTGTCGGCGCGCTCACCTCAAAGCCATACAGCTTTGCTGCTCGCCCCTGGGAAACTAGAAGGGTAAGAATATTTTTATACCAACAGCCCCTTAACTGTGCTGAGACTATTTTATGGGATAAAGATTTTCGTAACCTAGTTAACTACTCATATTTGCACAAAAGTAAATATATTTGTATATAAGCATAAGTGTTGTATTAAAGTAAAAATCTTTTGAAGTATTTTTTTTTAAATCTCTAATGTGGGCCCTCTCTTGTGAAGGCCCCGGGGCTGTAGCCCCGCCTCCCCTAAACCAGCCCTGCATGTGAGCAACCTTTAGTTTAATACCTTTCTGTTAATTTTGGTTTTTTGTAAACAGATCGACTCTGTGGACGTTCTAGACCCTCTCGGCAGCAACATCGTAGTCGCGACCAGAACCAACGAAGTGTTACGTATTCTCCCCAGGACCAACGAGGTAAAACATTGTTTTATACTTCTATTCTTTTACAAACCATGTAGACACTTTCAAGTGTTCATGCCATTATGTAGTTGATTGTTTGCTTTTACTTCGGATATTCTGTAATTCGCAGAACTGTGTCGTTGTTTATTCGAGAAATTTGAAAGAAGAAAAAGACAAAATGGTTATTCTGAGCATTACTGTACACTATTACAGGTCTAGATATGCCATAAATGCTATAACACAACGATTCTAGTTTGGATATCAAAGTTATTCTACTACCATTGGTGGTAAGCTGACTGGTAATGTTGTTTGAAACTTAATAGAAATCAATTAATTTACCAGGAGATCAACGAAGAATGGCTGTCAGATAAGTCTCGGTTCGCGTGCGACGGTCTTAAGCGTCAGCGGCTGGTGGCGCCCATGTTACTGGACAGTCGCGGCAACTTGGCGCCCTGCGAGTGGGAGGACGCTATCATCGCCGCTGCGCGCGCCATTCGCGACTGCCCTCCCAACAAGGTAAAATATAAAACGTGGAACAATTCATTCTAATCTTAATCCTAACTAATAACTTATAACAACTTATATTTAACTTATATATAACTTGACTGCCTCGGTGGCTCAGTTGGTAGCGAACCTGCCTTCTGAGCTTGGGGGTGTGGGTTCGATCCCCACCTAGGGCAAACATTTATGTGGTGAACATCTGTGTTTGTTCTTTGTCTGGGTGTTAAAATCTATTTAAGGATGTATTAAAAAAAATATATATATATGTATATCAGTCTCTGGCAGCCATAGTACAAGCTTTGCTTAGTTTGGGGTTAGGCGACCGTGTGTGACATTGTCCCGAATTTATTTTAAAAAATTATAAAAAAAATACTGCCAAAGTGAGTTTGTTCGTTTGTTTTTTTTTACGCTTTTACGTCTTAACTACTCAACCGATTATTAAAAAAACTTACATGCACGTTGTCAGGTTGCAGGAAAGGGGTTAAGGTACATTTTAGCCCGAAAAAATATCAGTTCCTGTGGTGCCGCGGGTGAAACCGCAAGGCGCAGTTATTAGCCAATATTTGTAACTGTTCTCTATTTCGTACAGTTCCTGGCGGTGGGCGGTGACCTCGCAGACGCGGAGTCCCTCGTGGCGCTGAAGGACCTCGCCAACAGGCTCGGCTCGGAGCTCGCCTGCACCGAGCGCTACTTCCCGCTGGAGGGCGCCGGGACTGACCTCCGCTCGTCTTACCTACTCAACACTACGATTGCCAGTAAGTATATCTGTCGCAGCCTATGCGACCTAGACTAACTTCGCATTGGCTTAAGGTATTCTATAGCCATTTCGTCTAGAAGAAAAAGACGAGCGAAGAGAGTGAGTAATGATACTGACGAGCCTCTAAAGTTACCTACAGAGTGACAAAGTGCTATTTCAATTTTTTTTTTACTTTTGTACTTCTGTAATCATTCTTAAATAACTAAGAATTTCCCTTGTATTATGGATTCATTTAACAGCTAATGATGTAGACAACCTCCCTACGTAATGGAATTTTTGATTTGCTTTGTCTACCTATTGAATAAATCAGTCAAAAGTGACCCCTTAAAATGTGGATATTTTTCATAGCTCTATTTTCTGTTTAATAATGTTTTATTCTGTTTTTTAACGTTTTTAAAAAAACCAAGAACATAGGGGCGGAGATATTGTTAATTTAATTGTAAATTCTAAATTTCATCATAATCTGACAAATGGTTTTCAAAAAATTTAAGTAGCGCGTTTGTATGGAAATTTCAGAGCATCGCGGCCCTCTTAATTAAGACATTAAATACAGCTATTTTATTATTTTAATTTTATCCTAATTAATTCAAAACACTTTTCTTCGGTCAAAATAGTACTTTTTCACCCTATTATACATATAAATGGCTTGAGAATCAGTCACCAAGTTATTAAATGTTATATTAGACGTTATATTATTGTGGAAGTTAGTTGAACGGCGCCGTTTAGTAAATTCAGATTAAATATAGATGCCGAATCAATCTTTGTTGTTTTTACTTAATATTGTTTGCAAATAATTAATGAATATCTTCCGTATAAATATCGTCCGGCGAAGTGTGAGTGTTGTGTTACAACTCTGCCTCTTCGAGGGAAAGGCGTGACAATATATGTACCTATAATTAGTCGGAGAAGGCCCGCCTCTCAAGCCAGAGGGAGCGGGTTCGGACCCAGCCGAAGGCACGCACCAGTTTGTTCATTGTGTGAACATATGTGCGTATTTATTGTCATCTGCTACATAATTGGAGCCCGATGTATGGCGACAGGCTCGCCCCCTGTCACTTGGGACTGAATGCCGTCCGGCGAAGTGTGTGTGTTGTGTTGTGTTGTGTTTTGGGGGCTGAGCTACCCACGTCCGTAGGAGTGTACTCTATTCTGATTCCGTAGGGAATCAGAATAGATTAGCACTACCCGGGGACCACGTGTAGACGTGGTCCCCGGGTAGTGCTAACCGGGTAGCAAACTCTGGTGGGAGGCTTCGGCCGTGGCTAGATACCACCCACCGGATCAAGCCATGCCGTGATTGACGTGATGACATGACCTAGTCGTATTTCCGGACGTAGTCCGGTGTAACCGTTCCGAAGACGGGTCTGGGCAGTAGCGCACTTGTAGCGCCTCACTCAACTGCCGTCTTTGTACTTCTTCACTCTAGTAAACTTCAAAGCTAGAATGAATAAGTACCTTATAGGTCGTCGTGCTCCATCTTAGACCACAACGTCGCTTAACATCAGGCGAGTTGGAGGTCAAACGCCGACCTATTCTACATATAAAAAAAACCTCCGCCAGCCCCTTTGGGGAAAGGCGTGACGAAATGTTATGATTCTCTCCACTAACGTCAGTGTTCTTTTTCTATTTCGGTGCCCCATCGTCGTCATCATCTAGTGATGATCCATTATTGACACTAGCATCTTATAAATAATTTTTGGCAACATTACAAAAAATATTAGCGTTATTGGCGGCCAATGACTTAAATAATAACGTTCCTTAAGTCACCCCAAAAGGTGTAAAAGATGTCTGTTTGAGAGTACAGACAGCTGCCTGCTTATATGGTGACTGCCTCTGTGGGTCAGTTGGTAGTGAACCTGCCGTCTGAGCTTGGGGGCGTGGGTTTGATTCCCACCTAGGGCAAACACTTTCGCGACGTAGCCACTAGTACATAGATGTTACGTAGTTCTATGCCAATATTTATTAGACAATTTTTTTGGGTAAAAATACCCCACAGTTCTTGCCTGTTCTTCTGAGTAATGTCTCTTTTTCCGAACAAGGCGGTCGAGTCTATTTTATAACTTAGACCTTCATAAGTGTGTCTTCGATACCCAATTGAGTAAAAACATTTTTACTTGACTTGATTTATGTGGTGGGACATTTATGTTTGTTCTATGTCTAGATAAAAGATAGATTTTTTTATCTGTTCTATGTCTGGGTGTTAATTTCTATTTAAGTATGTATTTAAAAATGTATTTGTATGTATGTATATCAATCTCTCACCACCATAGTACAAGCTTTGCTTAGTTGGGGGTCAGACGACCGTGTGTGCATTTTTTTAACAACACTTACATACATACATACATACATATTGTTTCCCCCGAGGGGGCTGGCCGAGGTGTAATACAATACCCACATTTCGCCGGACGATATTCAGTCTCAAATATGACAGGGGGCGAGCCTATCGCCATACACCGGGCTCTAGTCATGTAGCAGATGACATACAATACGCACATATGTTCACACAATGAACAAATTGGTGCGTGCCATCGGCTGGGTTCGAACCCGCTCCCTCTGGCTTGAGAGGCGGACCTTCTCCCAACTAGGCTGTCATCGCTTCTTAACAACACTTTTACCCTGAAATATTGTCCACAGACGTAGAAGACGCAGACTACGTTCTTCTGATCGGCACCAACACTCGTTTCGAGGCGCCGCTACTGAACGCGCGCATCCGCAAGGCATTCATCCACAACGAGACCGATGTGGCGCTCATCGGACCTAACGTCGATCTCACATACGATTACACGGTATGTAGTATTTTACAACTTGCTTGTCTTTTACAAAATAAAAATTGTCATCAATACCTACAATTCAAAGTAAAAAATAACTATTGCAAATCAAAGTTAATATTTAGGTCACCATAATAGGCGCCTTTATTGTGTGTGATTTTAATTTTTTGAATTACATTTTACTACTACTATTATGTGTACTGCAGACTGACGTCAACTGCTGTGGTTTTACATACCTAGTATCGTGGGAATCTTCAAAAAATATGCTGGTGACGTAAGCACTTGTGTTTTTTAAATCATAAGTTTTACTTTTGCCCTCTCACATCACGTGTTACTTTACTTTATTATCAGTCCATCTTGTGCCGCCTTCAGCATGTTGTTACCTTATAATAAGCCCCTCTTCTGCTTCCTCAGCATGTCGGCGACTCCGCATCCATAGTGAAAGAGTTCGCCACCGGCTCTTCATCCCACGAAGTTCTGAAGAAGCTGCAGTCAGCCAAGCGTCCCGTGGTGATCCTCGGCGCGGACCAGCTCCAGGGCCCCGAGGGAGCAGCCCTGCTGGCTTACACGCAGGAACTGGCGCTCAAACTGCAAGAAGGGTTGGAGGATAAGAGCTGGAAGGTGGGCTAACTATATTTTAAAATCAGAAACATCTATTGTCAAACTATGTGTTAGCAAAATCCTATAGTAAGTCCTAAATTTTTTCTACACATAATGCCATTTTTTTGCCAATATTGGCAATCCTTTCGCGCTTATGTTGGCGTTTCTTGTCATCAATATTGGCGCCCTTGGTCAATTGCATTTCTTATCATTGTATTGACACGTCTTGTCATTCTGAAAAATTAAATACAAAGTTTTTTTTTGTTTAAAGATATTATACTTTTATGTATTGTGTATAATTTAACTGAAGTGGTAATCATAGCTCACAATCATTGATGTCTTTTTTTGCCAGCGTGTTTTATTCTTTATCGCAACGCACTATCAGGTTTATGCACCTGAATTAACATCGTCGTCACGCCTTTCCCCCAAGGGGGCTGGCAGAGGTGTAATATAACACCCACACTTCGCCGGACGATATACAGTCCCAAATCTAACAGGGGGCGAGCCTGTTGCCATACACTGGGCTCCAGTCATGTAGAAGATGACATACAATACGCACATATGCTCACACAATGACCAAACTGGTGCATGCCGTCGGCTGGGTTCAAACCCGCTCCCTCTGGCTTGAGAGGCGGGCCTTCTTCCAACTAGGCTGCTATCGATCAGCTGCCAGCTGCTGCTTCTGTAGCATCGTTCTGCCTGAATTAAATTGTGTTTTTTATAGCATATATACAAGTCAGTCCGTAATCCGACAGGTACTGAACGTCCTCCAACGCACGGCGTCCCAAGTGGCCGCACTAGACCTCGGCTACAAGCCGGGCGTGGCGGCGGCGCTGGAGGCGGGGCCTCAGGTCGTGTATCTGTTGGGAGCCGACAGTGGAGTTGTCACGAGGGAGACGCTGCCTAAAGGAGCCTTCGTCATATACCAGGGTAAGACATTACTGTTAACGTCGCGAGACGAATACAACTTCTCAGATTTTGTTTTCGGTATAAAAAAAGAAAGTTTGTAAAGGCCGAATTGAAAAATTGTAAAGGATAGCTTTGATGTCCGTTTTTAGACCGCCTGAAGGCCTGTGATATGGGTTGATGATCATAGTTTTCTCATTTTTATAAATACATAAAAATATGTCAAACTGTTTGGGGAGAAATTACCGACTAGCAATGTGTTGTCACAACTCCTTACAGTTAAACTGCTCGGCGCGCATAGACAGTAAATGCAACTAGCTCTCCCCCTCACAACAACTTATCATTATAGAATTATCATGCGAAACGCTAGCCTATTATTGAAAAAAAAAACAATATACTAGGTCTCCATAATATAGATATTTATCTTTATTGGGGCTTGGGGTGTACTGACGTCCCGCTTGGAGTGTACTGATGTCCCGCTTAGAGTGTACTGACGTCGCACTTGGAGTACTTAGCTTAGCTTGGTGTACTAACGTTCGACTTGGAATTTACTGCCGTTCCGCTCGGGGTGTAAGTATGGACAATTGTGATGTATCTGTCCATATGTACACGAATGCTGCACGTACCTGTCCGCCAGGCCACCACGGCGACGCGGGCGCGTCCATCGCGGACGTGGTGCTCCCGGGCGCGGCGTACACGGAGAAGCGCGCGACGTACGTGAACGCGGAGGGACGCGCGCAGCAGACACTGCCCGCCGTCACGCCGCCGGGGCTCGCCAGGGAGGACTGGAAGATCATACGGTCAGTGTCAATCAACAATGTACATTGTACAAACGAAGTCGAAGTCTTAAATCTTCGGCACGTGTACTGCATACAGGGTTATCGAAAAATGGTGTGCTAAGCCGAAAGGGGGTCATTGTACTGGTTGTTATGAATTACTTCTATTATGGGGTCAGTCCTGAATTCGAGAAAAAAATAACAGCAGTTCCATACGTATTGTTGGGGTGGTGAAACTAAGCTTTATCTAGGTAGGTAGAATTTTGGTTTGAGGAGAGCTTGACTTAACTGAGAGTAATCTTTATCAAGGTAAACACCAAAGCTCAAAACACAGCCAATTTGTATAGAGTAATTTCTTCCATGAGTCAGAAAAAAAAGACTAATCTTAACTAGAATCTTTTTATCTTGGCAAAATAAAGCAAAGAGACGCTAGCAAATAAGAAGTTCAACGTACAAGACTTACCTAATCCAAAGTCACATAATATTGAGTAGATCTTCGCTACGTCATGTCATTTGTACACAGCCACTGTGTAAAGTGTGTGTTAGATAGTTGATTGAATCAGGCATTACTTTACGGAAGTTCATTTTCCCATTACTTTAACCCATCTCTAGTGTATAAAGTATAGTAATACTAGAGATTGGTTAAAATAACAGTTTTGTATATTAGATGCTTTTAGGGGGTGGGCCCAAAGCATCTAATATACAAAATCTGTTACTGGTTGAGCCTCTTGCCCCATAGATCCGCTAGTGAATGTGGACTATGTGTGTTACTAAGTGGTCTATTGAGTCTACTAAACAACTTTGTTGTTCATAAGTGTATCTTTGACCCAATTGAATAAAAACTTTTGACTTTGGACGTGTTTGTTGGTGCAGCGCCCTGTCGGAGGTGGCGGGCTCGCCGCTGCCGTACGACTCGCTGGACGAGGTGCGCGCGCGGCTCGCGGAGCTCAGCCCCGCGCTCGTCGCCTACGGAGACGTGCCCAACAACAACTACTTCGCGCAGGCGCGCGCGCTCGCTCAGGTACATATTCGCTCAACAGGTTACACACTAGTCTTATTCTTCGCTCAACAGGTACACATTAGTCTTATTCTTCGCTCAACAGGTACACATTAGTCTTATTCTTCGCTCAACAGGTACACATTAGTTTTGTTCTTCGCTCAACAGGTACACATAAGTCTTATTCTTCACTCAACAGGTACACATTAGTCTTATTCTTCACTCAACAGGTACACATTAGTCTTATTCTTCGCTCAACAGGTACACATTAGTCTTATTCTTCGCTCAACAGGTACACATTAGTTTTGTTCTTCGCTCAACAGGTACACAAAAGTCTTATTCTTCACTCAACAGGTACACATTAGTCTTATTCTTCGCTCAACAGGTTACACACTAGTCTTATTCTTCAGTCAACAGGTACACATTAGTCTTATTCTTCGCTCAACAGGTTACACACTAGTCTTATTCTTCACTGAAAATAGTCTTGAGTGCTACCTGCGCTCACTGTCCTACTACAAAACGGAAAAACATAACTAACATCAAGTAAACTCTTATTTGGCGTCTGATTGATCGTGATTGATAATTATCAATTCCCATCCTACTTTCCTTTTCTCTCCTCACCTACTCTCACCTAACACTTCACACACCTAGACAAGAAAGACTAGTATGAAATTTGACACGGAGATAATGTATAGTCTGGAATAACGCTTAGAATATTTCATCGCGTAGCTAGCAACTATGTATATATTTTTCGTCCAAGGGAACCTTTCAAGGAAAAAAAGAAAATATAATATAGAATTTTTTAAATACTGAAAAACTTAACACTCCCACAAAATCGTAATTTTCTAACATCATCTATCCTCCCTCAGAGCCTCCAGAAGCCGGTCTCCGGCACCCTGGACGTGCAGCTCAAGGAGCTCCAAGACTTCTTCATGACGGACGCGATCAGCCGAGCCTCTCCCACCATGGCCAAGTGCGTGCAAGCCGTACTCAAGCAGAAGAACTCGCCCTACTAACTGAATACGAGTCGACACGTGACTCTTTACTCACCTACTTACTTACCATTTTCATATATACATACAAACCTCCTTAGCAATAAACGTTGTATAGTCGGAATAATTAAACAAAGTTTTGTCTTTTTCATTCTTTTATATTTTTAGACTCGATGGAAGAAGACAAAAAGCTGTGAAACTATTCCGAGGCTTGTGTATTCTTTGTTAGCATATTAGAGGCGTGCCGGGTCCTAGCGCGTTCACAGGTTTTGAGTACAGTGTACTGCAAAACGTAGTGACTGCACGTTATGGATAGTTCTTCTGCAGAAGGATAGTATGCGGTAATTCATACAAAATGTATGGAAGCTATAAGACTGGTTTTGCGATGAGACCCGGCTTGATGTTGCACGGCAAAACGTGCTTGTACTTTTAAGCTGGAGCCAAACGAGCGTATTTTTATGAGTTGAGAGTCCCATAATACTCTTCAATAGGTTCCATACAAAAGTCTTGTATGTGCCATAAGGTGATGCAAAATGAGTTACGAGTTTAGTTAGAATAGAACTTAGATTACGCGACTAATTTTACGCGACTTACATAATAAATTACGCTCGTTTGGTCCCAGTCGACCGATCAGATATCGATTTTATGCTGCCTTTTGCCAATCCTTGGCTCGGAGTTTGCGCAGGTCAAATTGCACGGTGTCAAATCCAATTGTAAACGTTTTTAAATTCATGTACGCCTCGTTGAATTTATAAAAATTAAGCTTGAATTTTTGGACAAGTACTTGCTATGTATTCAGTATCACTGGTCTTCACGTGTCGTGTCCATCTCTTAAACCAATCTAAGTATATTTCTAACTTACATCGCTTGAGCACTATCGATCCATTTTATAGTCCAAAAAATACATAGATTTTGAAATTTACTCTCCGTTTGACGTAAAAATCTTTAGTACTCAATCGGTTAAAGTTATTTTTAGGGTAATTATTATAATTTAGCCTTTCTGCAATCATTTTTACGAAGAAAATACTACAGAAAGCATCCCGTGCGGTCGGATGTACCATGTTACCCTTTTTTTTTACCTCAGATGGCAATATTTATTGAATAACTGCAATAATTATAATATAACATTCGACCGTGCATGTACATTGTGATCTAAAGCTATTTATTTTGTTAACTAATAGTTAAGTGTAACGTTTCCATACTCTCAAATGTATTACAAATCAATACTAAATTAATCATGTACTCGCGTAGAAAGGAACGCAACGGGTTGCTAAGAACGGACTTTCGGATGTAAGGACAGAATTTTTGTATATAGTTAATATGTTGTAGTAATAAATGTAGTATAATGATTGTCGAAATATGACTTTTATTTTCTAGGATGTTAGATTGTTAATTGACCAACAGGTTTTCCGTGAAATTAAGTCGTCAGTAGTTAGGAACGGGCAGAGTAGTGGCGCATCCAGACAGTTGAGTTTTCTATATTTCTGTAAAAACAGCCAACATTTAAAATTTAAAATGGATCTGCAGCAGCGACATAATCTTTTCACTTCTCATACTCGGAAAGTAGTGTTGTTTTGATCTGATTATTGGGTGGAAAATGCTGCTACCCTCTATAGCGGGGAAAAACTCATACAAATTACTTCCCACCTAAAGGCCAGAATGAACTTTAAAAATAGAACTGCTGTCAGCTGTGAAGAGTTTTATGTTTTTTTTTTAATGTAGAATAGGTCGGCGTTTGACCTCCAACTCGCCTGATGTTAAGCGACGTTGTGGTCTAAGATGGAGCACGACGACCTATAAGGTACTTATTCACTCTAGCCTTTAAGTTTTGTAAAGTGAAGAAGTATAAAGACGGCAGTTGAGTGAGGCGCTACAAGTGCGCTACTGCTCAGACCCGTCTTCGGAACGGTTACACCGGATTACATCCCGAAACACGACTAGGTCATTTCACGGCATGGCTTGGTCCGGTGGGTGGTAACTAGCCACGGCCGAAGCCTCCCACCAGAGTTTGCTACCCAGTTAGCACTATCCGGGGACCACGTGTAGGGAATCAGAATAGAGTACACTCTTACGGACGTGGGTAGCTCAGCCCCCAAACAAATAAAAAAATGCTGCGGCCATGTGACTTTCTAAGCAGCCAGTGTGAACTTAGCGCTAACTTCTTTGAGCGGAATAAGCCGCAACCAACAATTACGCGGTGGGTTCCATATTAAAAATTTAAAAAATCGACATTTATGGCGGGATACTAATCTGTTATGTATCTGTGACGGAATTAAAAAAAATAGATAAGTAAAAATCTTTTATGCTAAGATTTCAATATTAAAAATGAGTTCAAGCGACTCTGAAATGTTGACACCAGATTCAATTAAACACGAGGCAAATAGTGTTATTAAAAATCTTTTGCCAGAAATCTCAAAAAACACATACAATGATTTTATGAAGTGGCGAGCAGAGAATATAAAATCGTTTTCCGAAAGTGTATTTCTTACATATTTTAATGGACTGAGTAGCAAACTACAGCCTTCTACGCTATGGAGCCGATATTCAAGGCTCAATCAAGAGTAGGTACACTTAGTGTAAAACACAAAAAAAAAAAACATAATTCAACATCATTTTTGAAAAGACAGTTTCTGGGGTTCAAGAGTAAGAAATCTAAGGTTTTCACCTCATGAAGTGTTTTTTTTTAAATGATGCTGCTCCTGACGAGATATATTTGGCAGTGAAGGTAAGTTTACCTAAGTATTTTTGGATTTATTCTAAAAATGAACATATTTATTAGGTACGCAAATACTAAAAAATAACATGTTTATCACATGTGGTATTGATACTCGGTATAAGCGGCGCTTGCAAACTTACAAATTTGACAATTAAATTTAAACCTTTTTTTCTAAACGTGAAGAACTTGCCATTAAAAAAAAATAAAATAATAAATTATAGAAAGATCAGAGTTATTTCAAAGAAATCACAAGACCGGAAACTAAGTATTAGGCCAGCTTAGGCCAGAGCTAAACTACACACAAAGTCTTACCCAGATCCGTTCGTGACACTGTACTACAAACTAATATTAATAAATTGTGTGTAAACCTTAACTAAATCAGAGTAGGTAATAAGAACGAATTGAAGTAAAAATCAAGAAAACGAATTGGAGTTAAAATCAATAGTAATCCCTTTAATCTTCCGTAACCGCTGCCTTCGAAGATCAGCTGCCGGGCTTCTTTGATTGATCCATCCATCCATCCATACAAACTTTCACGTTTATAATATTAGTAGGATAATCGGCGGCCCGTTATCTTGTTTGACATGCATAAAAAAATGTTTAGGTAGGTACTTGATAATAACCTTAACTTGAATTATAAACCTTAAATTAAAACCGGAACGAGCTGCAGAAAATCTGTAATCAGAAAATCAGGCTTCGAAAATCGCAGTGATCTCGTTAAGAATCACTGCTTAAGTAAGAAAAGGTACCTTAGTGATACTAGTGATAGGTATAAGTAATATAAGTATATATAAGTGGCAAGTAGGTAAAGTAGGTACCTACTAGGTAGTAAAATTACTTGTCCTGCCTGTTTGATATTTTGATTTTTTTGGGACATTTGGCCTCCCCCGCCCGCGGAATCAGGAGATCAAATCCGGGGAAAGAAATGGAACTTACAGCAACCGAATCTGGTCAAGTCTTCATACATTCCTGAGATTGTGCCGTCATCGCCTTAAAATATTCCTTTTGAATGTTTACAGGTTCTTCAGGAGGCAGTCCACCTTTCCTTTGTAGCCTATCACGATCTTTTTTGTGGAGAATTAAAAATGGTGGACGTAACATTGTTTATTTGTTTATAAATAATTAAAACAACTTATTTTGGCATTTTTTTTTTATTCTTACACTGAAATCTATGGAGCTATGAAGCGTACTAATAAAGTGCGCTATTCATTTTTGACTATTTTTCGGATGGTCTAAATGTAGGTACTTATCGCATATTTAAATACCAGTGGTAAGTTTGTATTAGAATACTAGCTGCGCCCCGCGGTTAAAAAGTATCCTATGTGCTATTCTAGATTATAATCTATCTCTGTGTCAAAATTCATCCAAATTTGTTCAGCCGTTCTGGCGTGAAAGAGTAACAAACATCCATCCATCCATCTATCCATTCTTACAAACATTCGCGTTTATAATATTAGTAGGAAGTAGGATAGTAGGATTACAACCGTCTACTGTAATTCACATATAAATCTAAACTAGGTACCTAATAACAATCTAAATACCTAATCAACTGACCAAGCGTTAGCGAGTGAAGCGTCTATGCTTCAGCTTCGACAAAAATGCTTTCGTATGTCCGAATTCTGTCTAGATCTGTCTTCCTCTAGAGGACGTATTGCTAAACCGATTCTCTTGAAATTTTGTGAGTATTAGTTCAATAATTACCTAAGTACATATCATTTTTTGTCGAGTCAGTCTTTGGATTTTTTTTAATGGCGGAAATATATTTTTTTTGGGGGAAAAAAAAATCTTCGCCATTTTTGAAAAAAATCCAAAATCTGATTCGGCAACAATATTATGTATAATTATCGAACTGGCTTACAAAATGTCACGAGAATCGGTTGAGGAATTCGACCAGTAGAAGATGAATGACGTCGGCCGCGAGACTACAGCTAGATAGATAGATAGATAGATAGATAGATAAACACTTTATTGTTCACACCAGAAATAACAAAAACGAAAGAACAGGAAAATCTTAAACTGTAGTGTAACAACTGGCGGCCTTATCACTAAGAGCGATCTCTTCCAGCTCACATAGCTACTAGTTAATTTACATTGTACATAGAGTTACCACTGAAACTTAATATACCTACTCTTCTAAAAACGTGCCTATCTTCTTCATAATTATGGTTACAGCATAGCTATTTCAGTTCGAATTAACGTAATTACATCTAGCAAGCCGAGCGAGATAGGCGATTGACCGCGACTTCGCCTGCGCCATTTAAGCCCGCGCTCGCTCCCATTCGTCACTGTCAGACCGACTTTGTTTGCTGTAAGTAGGTATATTTTTGCATAAAAATACTTAGAAGGAAACGCTGCGGTTATGTGAATGATGGTTGAGTTGTAACGCATTTTGTTTTCTTAGTTTCAGGAACAAATAGGAACAGAGTAAGTACGGATAGAGAAGTAAATAATATATCGCTTACCTACGGTCCTAATGTCCACTAGGTTTTAAGCGTGTTATCTTTTCGTATGTAGGTAATTTCACCGTGTAATCTATAAAGAATTGATTAATAGGTATAGAATTGGTAGGCATACATATTCTATTCTGAAACTGGTAATACGACAGTTACCAGTTTCAGAGTAGGTATGCCTACCTAATAAATAGCTGAAGCCTGAAAGCATGGCTGAAAATCGACTAGCTTAAGTACGATGACGAATGCCATCAATTTGTACACAAATTGAAACACCCGGCGCCGTGCACGGTGGCCGGTGGCGGCCGGTGGCTGGACAAATGGACAGATTGCAGACAAACAGACGGCCCACACATGTGGCGCGGTGGTACGGGCAAGCAGCGTGGCGTTGGGTACTTCGTAACTGTCCCAGAGAAACACATAAACTTCGTAGGTAGGCGCTTTTAGGGTTCCCTTATCACCTTATAGTTGTTGCCAAGCTGCCAAGCCAAAACTGTATTCTTACAAAATTCGTGTTAGTAAAGGTAAAGTAAAGTATTTACCAAGGTACGAAATCTGTTATAATTCGTTACCTTACCGTTACCATGGTTTAATTGTTACGCAATCGATACGAAAAATGTGAATAGTGAAATAGAAACCACATAGGTGCGAAGAAATTACTTATATCTGACAGAAGTAAAAAGCTAGTTCTAGGTATGTTTCTGAATTATGTAAGTATTCAGTAAGTACTTCCATAAACAAAAATTGGTAAATTTGAAGTTAGTAGAAACTTACGCACTAATTATCTCGTCAATCTTTCTACCGAGGAATAGTATATTAAAGTGGAACAATTTCTTACTCTGTACTTTTCGTATACCAATAAAATATACCTAATGTATTTACCTTGTTAGTTAGGTATAGGTAGATTTATCTAGCATAGTTTCCGACCCGAGTGATCGAAAAGCCGGGAGATATACGAGGTGCCTCCCATCCTATCTCACAGAGTGGAACTAAATTTATTCATGAAAATGAATTCCTATGCATTGCCGCCAGATCCAGCAATAAAATCAAGTAACCTGTTACGTTTACCTACGACACACCTAGTTTATATTTCAAGTGACAGTTCTTCATTTGAAAGAAAAAACTAACGATAGTTTTATCTTACTTTGTTAAACTCTACATAAATAGATGGAAACTCACAATAGACACTGAATCGTCAGTCCATTATATTGGTAACAACTAGCTGCGCCCTGCGGTTTCACCCGCGTTTAAAAAGTATCCTATGTGCTATTCTAGACTATAATCTATCTCTGTACCAAATTTCATCCAGATCTTGTTCAGCCGTTCAAAGCCGGTCAAAGAGTAACAAACATCCATCCATCCATCCATCCATCCATCCATCCATCAATCCATCCATCCATTCTTACAAACTTTCACGTTTATAATATTAGTAGGATAATATTTAGACCCTAAAATAGGTAAGAATATCAAAAGAATGAGACCTAGACTTATGTAACAAATTACTATGGAACATTTAACCCAGCGGTACTAGGCTTACAGACATTTAAGAGGGTGTTTTGCGAATTTCTGCGTTAGAATTATTTTACACTCATAAGTAGGTACTTAGTTATGGATCATAATAATATAATATGCACTCTACTTTTTTGGGTTTTGGGTTCTGTCACATTAACTGTAACTTCAGTAGTGAGTTTAAAACAGAACAGTTTAATTTCTGTAACACAGTTCCAACGAACTAACCCGCCACATTCGTTGAAGTAGTCAAGGAGCGACCGGCGCCTCTCAAGTGCTCTTCAAGTGGTCCGTTCTGTCCCGCGGCCTGCATTCAGGTAGAACTTAACGAGATTCGTTCTTATCTTATTTTAATTATTTTACTCAAAAATGCATGTAATGTACTCATTATTTTGACAACCTTGTTTGAGCAAAGTCGACCTTGCCGTTTTGTTTCAAAGAGCGGCCGTCAAAGTTTTGCTGGTCGCTCTAACAGGCCGGCAAAACATTGCCGGCCGCTATTATGACGTTTCAACGTTTTAAAAAAACTAAACATAAAAATATTTTATTTAAATATCAGCTGTTTGTATATACTTAAAGAGATAGGTACAAAAAGATTTTATTCCATATTTGGCTACCAACTACCATTGCTAAAAAAAAAAAACAAAGAAGTAACAAAAGCGCGGGAAAGTCGGTGTTGAATTTTAGTAACTGTACTTTTCATAATTGTCATTTTGATTAAATTTCTAGTTAATTACTTAATTTATATTTTATTTAAATTACTTGCTGGTATTATTAGTTTATTAGGTTAGGTTAGGTACTTCAATTTTTTGAGTAAAGCACTATACAAGCCTTGGCCCAGGCCCTTGGAGCATAGCAGTATAATGTGTGAAAACTACGTCAGTTTCCATAATACAATAAAAACCTACTTATCAACAAAAATATTTATGTTTTAAATTTAGTCTACCTCTATTTTATTAAGTACTTCATAGACGTTATTCTTAGGATTCTAGGTTGCGTATTAAGCACCTGCATTTTGTGATGTGGTAAAACTTGTACAAACCTTTTTACTACCAGTTTTCATATCAAAAATAGGCACAGAAATACTTGTGTGAAACAAATGACGACTTCATCGCTATTTTTTACAAGCAACCTCAGCGACTTTTTACAAACAACCTTCTTAGAGAGAAATAGAAGATTTTTTGACAAAAATTAGAAATTTTTACCAGCATTCTTTCATCATAAACTGCGCCTCACTCTACAAAAAGAATAAGAGAAAAACGCGTCAGATTTATGAAGACCATGAATATGCATTACCCGACACCGGCTGAAATTCACGGCGTAAAAAATCCTACCAAGTAAGTAACTAAGTAGGTAAGTACGTAAAAAGACAGGAGTTTTAAAATCTAGTGTCAACATAATACTGTTTCTTTGACAAATCTAGTGTATTTCCGTTTTAATGTCGCTTTGAGTACACCAACGAATATGGGTTCAATTACATTGATTTACTATCTATTTAACCAGAATAAACAAATAATTTAAATTTAGAACTAATTTAATAATTAAATAGTTCCTCCATCAGGCGTGTTGGAGGCCAAACGTAAGCCTATCATGCAATAAAAACAAAGAAACATTGAATAGAAACACTAGAAACACTTTTGTCAAATCAATCAAAAGTCAATCAAATTGTCAACATAATGTTGTTTGTTAAAAAAAGATAAGTAAGTATAGAAATCTTTTTCTATTATCCGAGAGATAACTCACTCTTCATCTTTAGGGCTGTATTTAATTTAGTCCAGAAATAGTACAATAGAACCACCGTCTGTATGCCAAACATAAAAGCAAACTTTACTAAAATATTATAATATTTAACTTGCAACAATTTCTTAGTTCAACTTCATCAGCTACAACTTTAAACCATTTTTCTTTTTCAATGAAAGTAGATAGAACTAAAGCTGTTTACTTTTCGCTGGAGATTCTGTGATTGCTTTCGAAACTCTATACTTTAAAACATTTAACTCGTTCGTTGGTTTAACTGGTTCTTAATTCTCAACACAGAACTTGTTACACTCTAGGTAGAGTCATTTGCAGAAATTGAATTAAAACTTTTTGAAACCTACCTTCAGTTTTCAATTGAACTCCAACTGCAAACTCTTAAATTGAGAAAACGTACAACTAAGGTCGTTAGCCAAAGAATAGACCAACTCATGTGAAGAGTTGGTCAAATGATGGAACTAAAATTTTCTAGAAGTAGCTATCACTGTTGTTAAGAAAATACCTAGGTGGCTCCCTCATTTAACTCTACAGATACATTAGTCGTGTATAAGGAATAAGGACTTTTACTACGCCGTAGCTATGCAAGTGAAAAACAATAAATTTTACTTTGCTACGTTGCCTACTCTACGAAACTGCTCTAGGCTACGGTGAACTTCGGAAAATACTGAGCTCGGACTGCCTGTGGAGACTGGAAGGCAGTATTTTCTGAAGTTCGGTGACGTATTCATTATAATGGAACTTATAGGAGCGACTTTTAATGTTAGAATCAAAGATACTTTTAAAGTCTAGTTAATGCAAAATTAGCAAAAAAAGTATCCTGAATTGCTAATATAGCCTAGCTTGGATACAATTTGTAAAATCTGACAAACTAATTGATAAAAAAAATGTGTTGTCAGAATTAGAACAATGCTAATTTAGGTTGAGCCACTTTTCGGCAACATGCAAAGTTTAAAGAAACTAACAATATTCTACTACCAATGATAGAATCAAAGTTAAAATAACATTTTCATCGGCACATTCTAAAAACGCGACATCGCGTCCATCTGTGCACTGTTTAAATTAAAAGTAATTTTCTTATGCAGAATTAATTAATGACTAACGAGCTCAATAGGGTTCATCAAGCGGAAGCGAGCGAGGGAGAGAGCATGCTACACAAACCAGCAAGAGGGAAAGGGCGGGCGAAGTCAGAAGCTGGAGTTGAATGAATTTATGTCGGTCTATTTAGTAACGCGTGAATTTGGCGCGAGAAGGTTGTATCGTCGGTTGAGTTTGACGTTTGACGCTTCGACAAAAGCGCGCGAAACATTTTATCGAGTTGTGTGTGAGTGAAAAAAGGAAAATAATAAAAATGGATTGCTTTGAAAAGGTAAATATTTGTGCTCATTTAACTAAAATATTACAAACAAATTGGTAAGAATAAGGAGTATGTTCCAGTTTGTGTTCATGTGTCACCTTATTTATTTATCGGAGTTCAACCACAAACCGTGATTCTAAGAATTGAATGATTCACGTTTTGTTGCTATAAATACTTACACTTACAATTGATTTCGTATATTAATTAACAATAATATTATTGTTTTCCTTACAAATATTAGGGCTAAATATTTAATTTCACTAATTCAAATGGCTGACCTATTATAAGTACCTAAGTGATTAAAATTATTTAAATGATTAATTTATTAACATTTTAATTTTTTTCACCGATCACAGAATATTCAGTCTATATTCACGTAATTCAGTCAATATCACAGAATATATTCAGGTAATTATAATGTTTTTTTCTACAATATAAACTTTTAAGAAAATTAAACGAGATAAGACATTCTCAATTTTAATGATTACTTATGATGTTTTTTTCCAATAGTTATAATGTAATTTACAATTTTAACTTTTGAAAAAAAAAAAATCAACGAGATAAGGCATTCTCAATTTTAATGATTACTTATAATGTTTTTTTCAATAATTATAATGTAATTTACAATATAAACTTTAAAAAAAATTAACGAGATAAGACAGTCTCAATTCTAACGACTTATGTAGTAAGTACATAATATCTTTTTTCCATCGTTCAACTTTTTATCCGCTTCTATTCCCGAAATTTGCACGCTAAGTAAAACGATTTGGTAAAATCAGATCACACTAATATTACAAATGCGAAAGTTTGGATGGATCAACGTGGAAAGATGGTTTGATCACACTAAAACAGCTGAACGGAACTTAAGAAAATTTAAAATAGAGATAGATTATAGTCTGGAATAGCACACAGGCTAGCAACTAACTTCTAACCGCAGGTAGCACTGCGTGTCTCACAATATTCTAGTAAAAACTCTAACACAATTATTTTTGATATGACGCACTATGAAAAAGGAAATATTAGGTTAGACACACACAATAAAGATAAAGACATGTCCGTGCCGCTCTGAAGTGATACAGGAGATGAATCCCCCAGAAATAACTAGCACGCCTCGGAACAACACATGCAGCCGGCTATGATATACTGCGGAACTTTAAGATAATAACAAGTTTAAAAACAACAACAATCAATTATCTACACACTTATCAAATTATAAGTATAGTGATTATAACTGTATAACCAGCAGCGTCCCGCGGTTTTACGCGTTATTTTGGAGAAACAGTTTAGTTTTTATTCAGACTTTTTATGCCTAAATCGTAATCCTAACTTAATATTATAAATGCAAAAGTGAGGTTGTTTGTTTGTTTGTAACGCTTTCACGCTTTAACTACTCGACCGATCATCTTGAAATTTTGCATACATGTTGGTGTGGGGTACGGAAAAGGACATAGGCTACTTTTTATCCCGAAAAAAAAACCGGTTACTGTGGGACTGCGGGTGAAACCGCAGGGCGCATCTAGTAATTAAGATATCTATGAAAATATCAACGGAACAGCTCAACAGCTCAACGGATTTGGACAAAATTTGGTATGACGCCCAAATCCGTTGAGCTCTTTTCTCGTGATTGAACTAACAAACAAATTTAACAAAAATATTAATTTTAGTAGTACAATCCTACTAATATTATAAACGCGAAAGTTTGTATGTATGGATGGATGTTTGTTACTCTTTCACGCCTGAACGGCTGAACAGATCTGGATGAAATTTGGCACAGAGATAGATTATAGTCTAGAATAGCACATAGGATACTTTTTAACCGCGGATGAAACGGGGCGCAGCTAGTAATAATATATGTAGGTAAAGTGTAATAATAACTATTATGTAGCCGACATTCGTGACCTCGAGAGCAATTAAAAAAGAACAAATTTCTCTAGCCATCAATTAGTTTCTTAGGTCATGTGTCATTTTCACGGACCATTATTATCGTTGATCATTGATCAGTTACTATCTGGTACCAAATAAAGAAAAACACTATGTAGGCTGAGAATATAGGTATTTACTCTCTAAAATATGACTTTGTGGCCCGCATGCTTAAACGACGCTCAGTCATGAATCTCGATTTAACATTAAAAACATTAACATAAACATATCGTCACGCCTTTCCCCCGAAGGGGCTGGCAGAGGTGTAATACAACACCCACACTTCGCCGGACGATATTCAGTCCCAAATGTGACAGGGGGCGAGCGTGTCGCCATACACCGGGCTCCATTCATGTAGCAGATGACATACAATACGCACATATTGTGTTCACACAATGAACAAATTGGTGCGTGCCGTCGGCTGGGTTCGAACCCGTTCCCTCTGGCTTGAGAGGCAGGCCTTCTCCAACTAGGCTGTCATCGCTTTAACAGCTCGATTTAACACTGGTTTTTATCAACATAAAAACAGCTTTAAATCGAGATTCACGACTCGTTTTAGCATGCGGGCCTTAAAGCTGTAATTTCATACGTTTTGGCTACTATTTCACCACGATAGCTGTACTCGTGAATACAGTACCTTACGATTACATTTCATCTAACGCTAAAGTTTTTACTACCAGAAAAATGCTTCTTTGAAGTTCTTCGGAACAAGACTTAAAAACTTTGTTTATGCATAAACTTGTTGTGATGAAAGTCTACGGTGTCACGGGAGCGAGCTTAGCTAGAGTTCTTTTTAAACGGAAACTTTTTCTTTTTAGTCGCTTTTTTGAGTCATCTCTCTTTTTCTCTCAATATAAACGTTAATAAATGACCGACGTTACAGTCCCGTTCCAATAGAAATTTTATTAGGTGCCGAGTAGTTTTATATTTTTTTTAAATATAGCTATATTTTTGTTTTATCCGCAACAAAAAATACTGAAAGATTTTTTCTGATATATATATTATTTTCCAAGTTTTATCAAAATCGATTTACGAGAGAAGAGACGTGCGACGCCAAATTCCCTCGGATGAAGGAGCAAAAAACAAGTGCTGGAGAAATAGTGCGTGTTTCTCTCAGTAAAACGGGCTCTCTCTAATTAGGCGCGAGGCAGTAAAACTGTTGTAATGTGTTAAATAACTAAATTAACGACTCCCCCTCGTCTCCTCTTTGATATCAGACGGACAAATGTTTTGAATCATCTTTACAAATTTAATTATCATATCACAGATGTTGAGAAACTGTCTACGATTTTAGTTAGACCGTTTATTTGAGACTTTACTCGTAGTATACGAGTACCTATACTTATGCTGGGGCTACATTGGCGCGCGATGATTCGTGTCGCGTTGTCGCGCTAAAATGTACATCTTGTCATGTGTTCTTGTCTACGGGTTAGCGGTCAACTCGGCGCCGTTTTGTGGAGTTGACGTAGGCGATAATTCGCCGAGGGACGAACTAACCGTCGCAACACTTATCGCAATAGCCCGAAGTATCGCCGAAGTCCGCTAATGTAGCCGTAGCATTATTGAGGTAATATCCGGCTAGTGTAGGGTAGAGTAAAGTTCGAAAGTGATTTAGCAAAGCTGTTATTGCGATGTTATTCAAATACGTATACGGTACGATTCATACTAAAATAGCTGTGCTTAACAATGTTAAATAGATGAAATTGAGAAACTTTACCGCTCACGATATTTTGACGTTTATCTTCAATTCCATAAAAGTTAATTTTGATAAAATCATCTTAGTGTGAATTGAGCTTGAGACTCCTGCATACCGTTACATTAAAGGCTGTTTCGTCGCTAAATAACTTACATCAAAGGCGGCAGGAGGAAAACTTTCCGAAGTTCCTCAAATTCTTATTTCTTTGCAGATGTACGCACAATAGCATTTTATGATGGGTGAAGAAATTCTACGCAGGAGCCGGGAAAAGCTTTGGGTGAAAACGAAGCTTTTCGTCACCGCACTTGCTTTGGCATATGGCAACACGCAGGGTAAGTTATGTACTCAGTTTGATACTTTCAGCGACTTATCTATAGCTAGTCAGCGAGGTAACGTTGTCAGCCTTTTGGGTACTTTACCCGCGGTGACTGACTTGAGCTCTGTTTATTATTTGTAATTTATGTTAGGTTTGTTTTAGGCTTATATTGTTTTTCTTAAATAGATATCCATTTATGTGTTTGTTATTAAAAAAAAAAAAGTTTTTGCACATTTTTTTTAAACATGAACAATGTATTGTGAAGGGTTAATTGTTAGGAATTGTCATATTTTAATAATTACGTTATGTTTTTTCGAGTGAATGTATGCGAGGATAGCGATGATAGCCTAGTTGGGAAAGGACCAAGGCCTCCCAAGTCAGAGAGAGCGGGTTCGAACCCAGCCGACGGCACGCATCAATTTGTTCATTGTGCGAACATACATATGTGCGTATTGTATGTCATCTGCTACATACATGAATATAGCCCGGTGTATGGCGACAAGCTCGCCCCCTTTCACATTTGGGACTAAATATCGTCCGGCGAAGTGTGGGTGTTGAATGACATCTCTGTCAGGCCCCTCGGGGAAATGCGTGAGGATATGTTTTGTATTTATGTGGGTATGTATGTATGTATGAGGTTTCTTTGGCACGGCCTACATCCCTATAGCAGCTTCATGGATTTCGACATGTGAGATGTCATTTGAATCGTCTTGATAGTGTAAGTGACGTAGGGAACAACATTTTCCAGTCGGGTTTTTTGTTTTTCTTTTAATAATGTTAATTGTTACTTGTAAAACTCAGGGTCTTAGGGTCTGTTTGACATAGACTATATAGATTAGTATTGTACTGGGTGGAGGACTAAAGTTCTACCTACCGTTCTAATTAACTCTTTCCAAATATTGCTTTAAATAAATAGTTTTTTTGTACAAGTACAATAATAGTTTATTGTTGTACTTACTCGTTTTAAGTTGTTTTGTTTCCTGTGCAAATACCTACGTAGAGGCATCCTTATCCTTACTAATATTATAAATGCGAAAATGAGTTTGTTCGTTCGTTTGTTACACTTTCACGCTTTATCTACTCAACCGACCATCATAAAATGGTCACACATTGTCAAATGTTGTATTAGAACAAGACATGGGTACCTTTCATCTCGAAAAATTAACAGTTCCCGTGGGACCGCGGGTGAAACCGCGAGGTGGACCTAGTATTTATATAATTTCTAATACATGCCATTGAGAAGGTAAATTACGTCTATACATTAGATGGGATATAAAGCAGCGGTGAATATAAAGTGATGAAGACATAAATTGCTCACAAAGCTGTTAGGCACTGGAGCCTGCTAGCCGCACCTCCGAAGGTGATTTTAATAACAAATTGCTTCCAAACGCCACTAACTTGCAAATAAGCTTGACACAGTTACATGGCCCTTAGAATAGAAAGTACTTTTTACTTTCTCCTTAGATTTTCATTACCTAAAACTTCTAATATAAATCTATCACACAACCCCTCAAATGAATGACTGGTGGGCATCGAAATAATTTAAGAAAGAAGCGGCACGTGTCTAATTTCTAGTAAACAGCGCGTTGACCCAATATAACAAGCAAACAGACACTACACAGCTCCGTTGACAGTCTTATGTTACATGTATCAATAACAAAGATAGAGAGACGACTATAGCGAGAACGAGACAACAATCATTAGCACGGTTGCGACTGGTTGCGTTTGTTTGTGACTCCGGTGAATTGTGTGCAGCACCTAATTTGTGCAGCACCTAATTTGTGCAGCACCTAATTTGTGCTGTCTATTTTTAGGTTTTCGTACCATCTCCCTTATATGAATATGATCGAAGCTCGTAGGTACGATTTTATTAAAAAAAAATTTGGCTGTAATGTTTTTCCCTATCAACGTATGGATACCTCTGCGCCTCTCCTGGTAGAAATAAGTGAAAAAAATCCCTTATATTTCCCCCTTCCTTTTCTACCGACCGAGCACCATGTAAACCAGTACTAGATTCTAGTCTATCTATTATGTAGCTTTAGTGACAAGACTGCGTCCAAGACTGTGATTACTTCGCATAATTATGTCATATACAGCAAAATATTGGCCGTAATCACCGATATTACGTATTCTAGTACTTAATTAATGCCTAGCCCGTCTATTGGAGTGTATTATGCAAAATATAACCAGTAAAGTGTTGCTGTTGACTTCCTTATCAGTTCTTAGAATGTAGATAGTGACTGACTCGCCCTGGATAGGTGACGGGGGAAATTATGATCCTGTTTGAATTTATTAGAAATGTATGCTGATTTATTATAAAACTGCAATGAACAAGAGAGTTATATCGAGCCCAAGTAATTGTACTGTAAGGAGATACAACTACACATATTTAGAATATGAATTTTATTAGAAATGAAAATATACACGTAACTTGACATTTTGTTGAAACAATGAAATCGAAATTAATAATAATTACACATCATTTTAAATCAATATGATTTAAAACACACACCTACCTAATTAAAGTTTAGCTTAGTGTTAAGATATAGGTATACCTATACATTACCTACCTACTTATATATTAAAGTGTCAAGTAATTTCTACATAAACATTGGTAACTATTTAAATTGTTTTTCCATTTGCCGTGTCGCTTTTACTTAGCGAAGTTCGCGCCATGCTAAATTGCATTGTAACAGCTATTACTGCTCCACGCTACATGGTAAAGTCCGCAACAAAAGTTATTTTTAATTTAGATAAATATTCGATCAATAGTTTTTGAAAATAACAGTCATAAACCGAGTAGTCTTATATTTTAAGAAACTATATTTATATATTTTAAGAATATTTTAGAATAGAATAAAATTTTACTAGAATTATAGATTAACTACAAAGACGAGGAATTCGTTTAGGGCACACAATTTTCATAGAAAAATTGTAATAGAGCTATAATTCTAGTAAAATTTTATTCTATTCTAAAATATAAAAATATAGTTTCTTCTATTAATACATTTTTTTACACACACAAATTTTCTATGAAAATTGTGTGCCTATCGAACATCGAATCGTTGTGTGCCTAAAACGAAATCCTCGTCATTTGAAGTTTAGCTATAATTCTAGTAAAAAATTATTTTATTCTAAGTATTCTGTTCTAAGCGATATAAGGTTCAATTTCAATAGTTTGCTTTTAGTCACGTTAGTATTGATCGACATACTGAGTTGAATGATCGCCAGTCTTATCAGTTTTATGGTTGTTCGCTGGCTTTTGCTGGTGTCAGTACTTTGGTTCTTGTAGCTTGTACCAAGACATTGCATAGCACCGTTTAATGAACTCCAGAGCACATGTCGCGACGGTATTATCAAACTAAATCGTTAGAATGATCAAAGCTGCCGTCGTGTCACTGGAACCAGCTGCGGTATTCAGAACTAATCCTACTAATATTATAAACGCGAAAGTTTGGATGGATGGATGTTTGTTACTCTTTCACGCCAGAACGGCTTTACAGATCTGGATGAAATTTGGCACAGAGATAGATTATAGTCTAGAATAACACATAGGATACTTTTTAACCGCGGGTGAAACCGCGGGGCGCAGCCAGTATTCTATAAATGTTATATTACTAGTGGCTCTGCGAGCAGAAGACCTCGTTGCCGGCGACTGTCCTCTGCAGGTCGCATTTGACCTGTAGAGAAAGAGAGCCAGGCAAAATTCAGAAATCAGAATTTATTGTTAACTCCTACAGTTACACGTTACAGTTGATTCGGGCAGACTCCGGACATCCGGAAGCATTTTTAGTACCGGCTTACTTGCTCTACAAAAGATCCTTACTAGTTTGTCAATAAGCCCCCTGTGTTTTGGAGAACTAAACTAGTCTTTTATAGATTGGTTCTCAAGAGTCATTCCGAAATTAGTGTCTTCATTGCCCTTAAATACATTTGCACATAACCATCATACTGTGCGAAGACCAATACCTCACAAGCTCGGAAAAAATCTTTTTATCGTTCGAAATCTGAGTGCAAAAGTCCATTTCACCTGCTAGCGTGAAAAGAGTTTTTAAAATTCGAACCTTAGAATAAGCGCACTGGCTAGCACGAATGCATAAAAACACATAATTTTCCTCGCTGTAGTGAGGTGAAAAGTTGTGTTTTGCTCGGCAACAAAGTTATTCGGCGGCTTGTGCATTTGAAACCCTCGATAACTTCAGGATTCTATATTTGAACCTAGGAACCTTCAATCCTAGAATCCTATGCTTGCTTAGGTTTCAATACAAGTGCAAAAAAAAAACATTGCAGCCTTGCATCACAAAAAACTATTTTAGTATATCAATTAATTTTTATTTCCGATCTCTACTTTGACAAAATCGGGAAAATGACAGATTTTTGGGTGGGTACCTTAATCATTTATCAGATTTTCGCCTCAGTTACTATACCACGACTACTAAGGCTGGCTTTCCACTAGAAGATGAGTGATGTGACGTGTGTATAAGTATAGTACTAGTATAGTGAGGAAAAATACACCAATCACATCAATTACACAGCTAAGTGATCCCATTGGTTGATTCTTTTTTCGCTACACATTCTAGATCCGCTTATATGGTAGAAACGCGGTCTAATGCTTAAGCCCATCAGATTATTGCCGCAAACGTCCGCCAAAATGGTCCTATTGGTTGTTAAGGATTCGACGATCACTTTGGACCAACTTCGCATTGGCCAAAGGGGTTGTACTGCCATTTCGTCTAGAAGAAGACGATGAGCGAAGAGAACAAGTAAAGATACTGACGAGCCTCTAAAATTATCTACAGAGTGACAAAGTGCAAATTCAATCCTTTAAGACTTTTGCAATTCTTTAATAATTCTTAATTAACTAAACATGGCTCTTGTATTATGGCGTAATTTAAAGCCAATGATGTCCACATTCTCCCATGTTAAGAATTTTTTGAATTGCTTTGTCTATCAAAATAAAATAAATAAATCAGTCAAAAGTTACCCCTTCCAAATGCGGATATTTTTCATCGTTTTTTGCGTTTTTGAAAAAAAAAAGAAACAAAAACATAGGGGCGGAGATTTAGTTCATTTATTTGTAAATGCCAAATTTCGTCATAACCTGACAAATGGTTTCTAAGAAATTTGACAAGCGCGTTTGTATGGAAAATTCAGAGCGTAGCGAAAACCTTAAGGTCTTTTTGAACAATATAGGAACGGGGGATCGGCGCGGGCTTTTGCGGCAATAGTGTGGAGCCGGGTTTAGAGGAACAGATCAAAGCCGTGGTACCGGGACCCCGTCTGTGTGTGTCGCCCGGCGCCAGCTGTTACCGGACCGCTGTTACACGGACTTGCTTGCTGGCTATCTAAATATGCTTTGATTTCGATCCTAACGAGCTTTACTAAATGCAAGACTTGGCTATGGCTCGTATTTATTTTCGAAATGACGGTATTTGACGCGTTATTTCTTTACTAGCTGCGCCCCGCCGTTAAAAAGTATCCTATTTGCTCTTCTAGACTGTGCCAAATTTCACGCAGATGTGTTCAGCCGTTCTGGCGTGAAAGAGTAACAAACATCCATCCATCCATTCATTCTTACGAACTTTCGCGTTTATAATATTATAGTAGGATCAATTCTAAACTAAGTACTTAGGGAAGATCTGGGGAAAGAGAGCGAAGAAAAATTAAATTAAATTAAAATACTTGCCTGAGGTACATTTTGATGAAATAAGACCTATAATATAATATGACCTGGTCGTGTTTCGGGATGTAGTCCGGTGTAACCGTTCCGAAGACGGGTCTGAGCAGCAACGCACTTGTAGCGCCTCACTCAACTGCCGTCTTTGTACTTCTTCACTCTACAAAACTTATAGGTACCTTATAGGTCGTCGTGCTCTATCTTAGACCACAACGTCGCTTATCACCAGACGAGTTGGTGGTCAAACGCAGACTTATTCTACATAAATAAAAAATAAGAACATTTATTGCAGTACTGTTATACCTACTTAATGCACCTGAGTTTAATCCCAATAGTAGACCCCAGTCGTGTGTGTAATACGTTGTAGGACCCTACAGCTAGTGCTAATTAAATAATCATTTGTTTCAGATATATCAGCATGTTGTCCAAAAGCTACGGGATCGTGCTTGAGAGTCTGTGAAAAGGTAAGAAATACAATTAAGTAGACTCTAAAAGTCAAAGTATAAAGCTGATTAGTGCACGCTATATTTTTAACTTAGACTTGTTATGGTATTTCTAGTTCATCGAAACTTGAAAAACAACAATTTTCAGAAAATAAAGAAAATTGTAAAGGTTTCCCATTGAGAGTCTAGACTTTAATAACACTTTGATATCACACCGAAAATGCAGCACCTGATAATATAGGTACTGCATTGAGATATACGTAAGAAAGCTAGCAAAAGGTATCAAAACAACAATGCGCGATTAACAAACCCAAAAACAAATGAATCCGAAATCAGGTGTTCCTAATTTTAATAATTCCCATCCGCCGAATCTCTCAAGGATTTCCAATCAAACTTTTCAGTGGAAAGCTAAATTGACTAATTAAGAAGATTTATCGCTTCCCCAAAAACTTTTTCTGTCTGAGTTATTTCTGTGAGCGAGGTCATTCAATATTTAGTTCGGCATAATAGCGTTGTACAAACAACAAAAGATTTGACGCTCTTTGATTTCGTGTTTCTTTTGATGATTTTTTGATGTGAAGTTTCATCTCAAACAAACATCAATGGTATAAATACACAACTAGTATACATATAACACGTTTTATATCTTTCTTTGTGGCGCTATTATTCTGTCACAGAGTATAGGTAATGGACAATTTTCATATCTCCACGAATAAAGTAGAGTCACAATTACAGAATTATGCAGTAGTGGGTGGTACTAAAAGACAATAAATCCAAGCACGTTGCAGCTCGCATTCGTAACCGATTCTTCGTCGAATATCTTCAAACGTCTTCCTTCGTTATTGAAATATTATGCTAAGGAAATCGTCAGCGGCGTCGCGTCCATCCTAATCAAGCTCTGTTCTGAGAACACGCGTCCAGTGAATAAAAGGTGAAATGATTGTAAGAGGAGACGAGTACAAATACGCCTGTATTTAATTCCGTCTGGTTAGGGAACGGCGTGACGGGCGCTTCCTCCCCGCGACACTGTTTGAATAAGTTACGTGAACATCGATACTTTGAAATTTTTATATCGAGATGCTAGGAGCTGATAAAAGGTTTATGAGTGGCGTATTAAAATTCTTTTGATAGTTGTCCTTAGAACTAGAAACGATGTATGAGTAGAATTTAAAAGTACTTATCTGTAAATTATTTTTAACTAGCTGCGATCCACGGTGTTACCCGCGGGTAAAAAAAGTACTTATCCTTTATGCTAATATAGACTATAACCTCTTTGCCAAATTTGATCCAGATCCATCCATCTAAATTCTCGCATTTACAATATTATTGTGATTCATGAGTAAGTATCATAGGTCTCTTTACAGTTTTTCCTTCCCGTATACTCGTAGTCCTAACTTAAAGGAGATTAGTGTATTTTTGTTAGAGTGCGCTTGCACTAACATCGACAGTTCTGCTTCTACGTAAAGTTCCAACAAGTGCCATCCCTAATTCATCCGGTAATTTTTTAATGTCGTAGCTCGAGGGAGCCAGTTCCAGACAATCTAAATAAAGTGGCTCCTTGTTAAACCCACCATTAGACATTTTTAACCCCTTGTAGTGGTTTTGTTCAGAATTAATTGAAATAATAATATTTTAAGTGTATAATGAAAATAATTGTCTGACAATTTTTTTAAAACTAGCTAGTTGTTTAAGCGCCGTATTCAGAAGCGTTCATAATTACCTACTTCAATTGTCACGACATTAAGTAAGGATTTCCTACGGAAATGTAGCTCTTAGGGCCGCATTCATAAACGACGCTCAGTCAGGTATTTCGTTTTAAAACTAGTTTTATCATGCTTGAAACCTGTTTCAAATCCAGATTCATGACTGAGCGTCGTTTTTGATTGCGGCCCTTTTTGATAGTTCAAGTAGTCATTAATGTCTCTTAGTGCGGCGATAAATGACTATGGAACTTTCTACAAATTTATTTATTGAGTATGGAAAATAATATTTTGTTAAAAACCGCGCATTCTATGTCCATTGTATAGATAGGTATGTATATCAGGTACTTATTAATTAACTTGAGGTAAAAGTTCCCGTAATTAGTACCTACGTACCAATTTAGAATTGTCTTCACCCCTTTCAACTACCCAATTATCTTGTCTAAAATAATTGATGAACAAACCGAAACAGACAGGCACAATCCATACTTCCATACTAATATTATAATATCGAAAGTAACTCTGTCTGTCTGTCTGTTTGTAGGCTTTTCACGACTAAACAGCTGAACCAATCTTCAAGAAATTGGATAATTAGTTAGTTACAGGATTTTGCGAGAAAGGTTTTTGGATACTATTTTCTAAATAAACGCGAACGTAGTCGCGGGCAATAGCTAGTTGCTTACAGGGGTTTGACATTGTTTAGTACGTGGAAAAGTGTAATTGTGCATAAATGAGAGGGCAATGAGAGGGCAATGAAAGGGCATGAAGGGGCATGAAGGGGCATAAAGGGGTAATACCGGCTATGGCATCCACGTAATCACATAATAGCAGCCCTGGAACAGACGAGTAGCAGGCTAATGATGATTGAATGCACGTAATGACATGCTGTTCAGGCAATTTTCATGGGGCTTTCCTGAAAACGAACACTTGTGACAGCGTTTGTATTTGTGTTTGCGGAATAGAGTTGCCGGTGACACACGATTGACTCGGTCTTGCGCTACGGGTCTCAGCTTAACAAAGCAGATTGCATAAAAAGACAATTTTAAATGCTATAGGTTGAAGTAGACTGATGATGACAGCAGTGTCAAGGTATTAATTTTAGTATAACATACCGTCACGCCCTTCCACTGAAGGGAAGGGGCTGGCTCTAATACAACACTCACACTTCACCGGACGATATTCAGTCCCAAATGTGACTAGGGGCGAGCCTGTAACCGTACACCGAGCTCCAGTCATGTAGCAGATGACATACAATACGCACAAATGTTCACTGAATGAACAAATTGGCTGGGTTCGAATCGGCTCCCTCTGACTTGAGAGGCGGGCCTTCTCCAACTAGGCTATCATCGCCTAGTAATTTTTGCAGTAAAATTAAAAGTAAGATGGCTTAAGTAATACTGCTATATGTATGTATAAATTAAACATTTACAAAACCCCCGACACTGATTTTCATCAAACAAAAACTCACTCACCTCACTCAAGAACACTCCCGACTAATTCACCTTTCAGACAAAAAAAAACTTAAAAAAAATCGGTTCATCCGTTCTGGAGAACACACACTTACACACACACAGACACGTCAAACTTATAATACCCCGTCGTTTTTGCGTCGGGGGTTAACAGAAACCGCTCAAATTTGTGATTTACAAGAAGAATTATTTTCTAGGCATGACCTATGTAATAGGGCATATTCTGTGGCATTACCACATACGAGTATATGCACACAGAACATATAATAATACTACGCATTAAAGGAACTTACATAACATCACTAGCTGCGCCTCCCGGTGTTAGCCGCGATTAAAAAGTAACCATGTGCTATTTCAGAGTAAAATCTATCTCTGGGCAGCATTTCATCCAGATCCGTTTAGCTGTTTTGGCGGGTCTGCGGAACGAACACCCATCCATCCATCCAAACTTTTGCATTTACTTGTAATATTATACTTATAGTGATAATGCTCTGTAAGATTCCGATTGAGTAGTAAGATTTCCTCTGTAAGATTTCCTTTCCATAAATAGAATGACTAAGGCAATTAAACTAACCACCGATGGAGTTGTATCTAGTACACAGCAGTAAATTGTTTAGGCATTTATAGAGTGGCAGTGATGGATCTATCTGGGCAAGTGGAGTGTGACAGCCGATGGGCCGCGAAAAACATATTGCTTATCGACCAGTGGCGCTTTTGTACCTTAGTTATTTTACTGCTTATTTAGATAAATATCAATGTACTTTGAAATTTTCGCCATCCTCACCCAATAAGTATTATGATTATATATAAATTTTTTAATTGGTTTAAGATTTGTCTAAGCGACAAATGTTGCAAAGAAAATGCCTACGTACATTACCTATTTGTTTAACCTGTAATTTTTTTTTCGTTAAACTATTTTAAACCCCCTAAAAAGATTAAGACACTTGTACGAGGTGTTTCGAAAGACCAACTGGCAAGAAACGAATTCAATCTTAAACATGATACAGTATAATAAAAAAAAACGAGTTAATCGTTTGAGTTTTGTTATTTTATTGTCACAGTCCAAAGCTCCAGCACCCCTGGAACAGTGTCGAGGTTGTAACGTACGAAATGGGCTGGTAGACGTGTAAACACGCGTATTTATTACCAACAAGACGTGCTACTTGTTCGCCTTCTTTTGTGCAATGCTCTCTCTTTATAAATTAGACGTATAAATATTTTTATGCTAATATTCAGGCCGGCTTCAGAAGCCTAGATCAAAGGTAAAGCCGACTTTGATGTCGACGATAGAATACGGGGCTGTCGCGATTATGACGTTATTTTTCGTGCTCTATGATGAATGGAAATAAATGAGTTGAGTAAAAAATCATTTTATTAATTCGTCTAATATTTTTTCTGCCGTTTAACTGTTTCGTCTGAGGTTTATTAGTGTTCTCTATTGATATAATTTTTCATGAGTCCATCTTTTATGTTTAACTAACTTTTATTGTGATGATTTTTTCTATTTCTTTTTCGAAACACAAATTAAGCTTGGCTTATTTTACAATTAATCACTTCAATTGATAGATGACTCAAATGTGTGCTTAATTCAAGACTAAAAATCCCTAATATGCATTAGTGACTTTAGTTATCAGCATAACTTCGAGACTCCACTATCGTCACGTAACATCAACATACGTTACAGCAGTCAATATGCAGCGCAGCGTCGGATTGTCCGCTGTGACAGGCCCAGTGCAGCGTATCGGGAATTCAAGGATCGTGATCAGGAATCAGGATGTCATATACCACCGTCCTATCCTCTAATATTCGAATCACGTACTCAAGTTTAGTCGCGGACCGCGGTGGTCCACGCTGCGGGCCTCGCTGCGGGCGCTGGTGATTGATTCGATTTCGGTTTTTGAAAATAGAAGTTTTGATTGCGCACATTGCAGCCCTAAATTTGTTAGAGTTGGGCACAGCTGTTGAAGTCGAGAGATTCTGATTGAATGTTAGGATGTTTCAAGACCATGAAGTTCAAACTCCATTTCTAAGTACTTATTGAATTTATGTTTATAAATCGGTAGTAGGTATAGGTAGGTAATATGCATTTTTATCATATTCACGTAAGTAAACACTTTTTGGTGTACTTGATTACAATAGGATATTATTACATTTTTAAAAACGATACATGTTTTACTATGGCATTCTAAACAATTACCTCTAATTTCGCGTCCAAAAGCGCAACACCAAAAATACGTTCCGTATACTTATCTCTGCCCCGTCTCATCACCGTAATCAATCATCTTCCCGACTCCAGAAGCAGCAACAAAATTAACTTCTTAATCTGATCTAGTCCGATACTCTCGAGTTGAAAGTTGCAAAAACAAACAAGCAGTCTCGAGCCGGTTCAAAGGAGCTAAAATAGACACATCAGAAACCCTTTCAAGTCGGCCGGCAGCGACCGCGACACTCCGCTGATCAACGAAATAATTAACGCTTTCACAATTGGAATATTGCTGGAAGACTCACTAAGACTCTTTCTCTGGCATTTCGGTGTGACAACGGATGTGAATATTTGTATGGTAGATTAGATCATTCATTGATGTATCCTACCAGGTTAGTCTATCTCTGTTAGTCTATGTATCATGAATGTCATAGAACTAGTAGGTATACCTACCTATGTAGTAAATATAACTAACTAAGCATCGGTACAGTTTCAAACTTATAATTATCTCGTGCGAGTGCAGGAACATGAAATTTAACAATTTAATTGCTCTAGGAACGAGTCGTCTTTATAAACGTAAAATTAGTGTCCAATTCCTGCGGGCGCCATTGCGAATACGAATGTTGCAGCTTTTTACAGCTTCCTCGAACAATTCCGTGGCGATCGTAAACGGGTGTCGCTGGGGAATAAGGGAGGGGTAGGAGGGGGCGGGAGTGTCATCACATCACGTCGTTAATCACGTTGTCACGGCAAAGTGACGTCTCCAACGTTTTGGCCGAGTTCAAGTAGGCGACAGATGGCCGCGTAAGCTTTCGAACTTTGGGGCGACCGAGCTTGTTCGCCGGGTGTTTTAGATTGAAATAGGCTTTAGGTTAATGGTGGAATAAAGAAACATGAAAGTACATGAAATAAGTAAAATAAATTAAAACACAATTCTGTTATAGCTATCCCTAAAGACTTCAGATACAGTAAAAAAAAAAAACTTTGAACTAAAGTAAAAAATCAAATTACTCATTCACTTTTTGTTTCATGTTTACGTTGGTTGGTATGCACACGAGCTTTAAGTTCGCACGTCTGTCACGAACCTATTGCTGTTTACAAGTACTTCAGTGAAAAAGACATGCCTTGCCATCGTAAATGTCTGTCCCGTTTTAAAATAATCGTTTTACAAATAACTGTCGCTTTGCACCCTCTTCTACTTATTAGGGCTTTGTCTCTAAATTAGAACGTGGTTACTGAGCTTGTGGGTGTCAATCCGCTGCAACTACACTGTCATTAATTTATGCGGGGGTGTCTGCTGCTACCCGATATTCAATTGCTCGAACATGCCTATTAAAATTGGCTACATCTGCAATCTGCATTTCATTATAGGAAGCGCGCAGACCTTTTTTATGACTAAAACCTAGGTATATCTATGTAGATGCAAGAAGTGACTCTTTAACAAATGTAGCGTATAAAAACGGTTGTTTGTGAATTAGATATTAGGCCCAATTCTGAAGACATAGCTAAACTTGCTAAACTTATTGATGTCCTTGTCTAAAAGACAGCAATGACAAGCATAGTAAGTATAGATCTGGTAATTAAATCTATCTAATTTGGGCCTAATTAGCTAAAGGGCTCTTGTTTTTTTTGTGTCTGTATTTACTTTTTTGCCTACCTATTTCTGAAAGTGCAGGAGGTGTTCAAATAAATTGAGCGAGACATAAGACTAATTCAGTGGTGGGTTGTGGACATCAAAGCGATCGCGATGGCATTTTGATTCTCTCCTTTGATTGTCGAGACGCGCTGGCTGTCGTGCTCGCTATTTTAAACTGGACTGAAGTCGACACGCTGATTTATTGTCGTATTTTGCAATTACACTTTTAGAATTAGGAATGGGTAGGTATCTACTGTTTTGAGAATGCTATCCGCCTTTTCTAATAAACATTAAATAGCCTCGGATTATTAATTCAGTGTTTTGTCTTTTTCGATTGAGTTGAAAATTTAAAAGAAAGTAAAAGACAAAATACTAAATAACTATTCTGATGCCATACAACGTTTTTTAGTAAGGGTGTTAAAGTCAAAGTCAAAATGTTTTTATTCAATTTGGGTATCAATGATACACTTATGAACGTCAAAAAATTATAATAGACTTGACTGCTTTGTTCGGAAAAAGAGCCACTACTCAGAAGAACAGCCCGAACAGAAAGAACTGAGAGGAATTATTTTTATTTTTTTAAGTACATCTATAGTAGCACTCGTGGTTTTAATAATAATAATAATCATTTAATTGAGGCACAGGTTGTTATGAAATACCAGGTGTGTGAAATATCAACACGAGCCCATATTATACCTTACAGACTAACAAATAAATAAATACATACAAAAAAATAACTTATTAAAGATTAAATGAAATTAACCGGCGACCGGCGTTGGAAGTGTACCGACTAAATACTACGACGTTTCAATTTTTTTTTTGTTAAATATCTATCCTTGTGATGAACTAACTGTCGTGTGTATGCATACTGCTTCCTGCAAAAAATTAAGAATAACACAGATTAAATACCTAAGTACTTATCGTTTTAAAAAATACATGCATCAGAGAAAGGTCAGTTTTCACCATATCAGTCCTTTTCAACTAAAGAATACACTGAATACATACGTAAACATGTAAGTCCAAAAGTAAATTAGAAGCAAATCTGAAGTAGGTATAAAATTAAGCAAATATAACGCTTACATTACATCATCTCCCTACTTTCCTCGCTTTTAAATACCATCACAAAGGGTCATTAGTCGCCTAGAACACACATGTAGCATCCACTACGAGCTTCCTCGTTGTCATAATTACTGACACTGCTCTAGCTAGAGTACTAGAGAGCTAAATATAATGCTCTCTATTCTATTTTGGTCTTTGAATGTTAATAACATTCATTTACAGCATTTACTGTCGTTAAGTGCCCTTTTGTCTTTGTATTAGCAGCAAAATGGGACATTTGGATCTCTATTAGATTTGGCTCGGATGTCCGTGAATTGTGATCGCTCTCTGTTCCATATTATTTTGGTCTTATGATATACTACTACGTCTACGTCCCGCGGTGTTACCCGCGGTCCCGCGGCTTAAAGGTATACCCTATGTCTTTTTCTGTACCCCTGGCAACGTGTATACACGGATACACGTTCCCAGGGTTACAATTTTTTTTTTAATTTAAATTACTTGAATCATAGAATAATACTAGCTTCTGCCCGCGGCTTCGCCCGCGTGGCTTACAGGAAATGTATGACGTTTTTAACTTCAGAAATAAATATTATAAGCGGTCACACTCGCTCTCAATTGAACACACAAACTGACAATATCCCAAGCAGAGCAATATGGACAAAGTTCTTTAGTTAACTAAACTATCTCTGGAATGAGAAAAGTAGGAGTAGTAGTATTGTATCAACAGAACTTAAAGCGTGTATGAAAAGATAAAATTAGAAGACAACCGAAAGTAGATAATTGACAATTAATAATGTTTACAACGAAAACCTATCTTTTTTTTCTTTTTTAGAAACACCAGGCTGCTCCATGAGCTTAATCTGTAGCAGGCCACGTATAACTAACCGTGTGAAAAACATTTTAGTCAATTATGAGTTTGGCTTGAGATTTATTTATGGTCATGGCAAAGCAGACTTTGAGGGGAAACTGCACTCTTTTTAACTCGAAGGGGTAGTTCGGTGGTGTTAGAGATATTAGAGGAATCCTCAGCATTAACACAGACTCATTCAGAAACTACACCAGTCAGTGTGCTGGCAGACCTTTAGTTAAGACCTTCGAAGCAAAGACAACCCGTAGTAGGTTTTGTCTTCCTAATACTAAAGCAGCTTCTTCTATTGACTTCGTCTATTTTTGCTAAATACTGCTTCTAAGATCAGACAGACATAATTATAAATTTCATCTCCTAGCTCATCTACCTGATCTTTATTGACAGAAAATCTCTTCACTTGCCGTTTGTAATCTTCTGACAGGCTTGGACTTAATTCTTGTATTTTTCCCTTACTGATTAAGTAGGTTTCAAATTTGATAGAATGTCAGCAGTATAGTTCACATATTTTACACGGAGATTCATTTGAAAATTCAATGATAGCTTCGTATTTAATGTCATCTGCTACCCGGAGCCCGGTGTACGTATGCCGATAGGCTCGCTACTTATTACTTTTTTGGAGTGAATATCGTCCGGCGAAGTGAGGGTGTTGTAATACACTTCTTAGGGTAATGGCGTGACGTTTTACCTACTATACGTAGCTACTACCGTTATCTAGATCTGTACCAAATTTCAAGTTGCTGGCTATTACAGTTTCCAAGATAATCAGCTCACAGACATACAGACAGACAGACATCGGAGTTTCATGATAAGGTTCCTTTCACCATTTTAGTACGGAACCCTAAGAATGATAACAGCGTCGTTTGTAGTGGGTTAATAACTTTCTCAACAAAGTTTTCGGAGTAAAAAGAAGCCCTATTAGACTCTGTCGGTGGATGATTTTGAAGATTTTGATTATGAAGGGTATTTGTACCAATTTTTGAGTCAATCGACCCAGAGAATAAAAAGTTTCATAGAAATTTGAACCCCCCATTTCCCCCCCTTAGGGGTAGTATTTCGAAAAACCCTTTCTTAGTGGATGCCTACACTATACAAAGAACATATCCTCCAAATTTCATGTTTCTAGGACCAGCGGTTTAGTCTGTGCGTTGATATATCAGTCAGTCAGTCAGTCAGGACTTTGAATTTTATATATATAGATTGCTTTAGTTATTATTCTAAGACTTGAATGTTTTTTTTTCACTATGATCGGACGAGTTGTTAGAGAGAGTGAATGCGTCACTGTCACTTTTATAATATTAAAATAAAAAAATGCATCTAAAGCTAATCCAATCAAACTTTTTATAATGCTTTAAGATTTTATTATGTTATTTACGTCACTGGTTTCACTGTTGAGTATTATGCTAAGTAGCGTTGGAATGGTTAGGGTATTTGTAGCAGAGTGAGGCGTAAGCTAAGGCGGTTAGAATCTGGAGCGAATGGCTTCCTATCAATTTAGAATCAATACAGAGTTTGATCTATTGGCTTTGATCTAATTGAGCTACGATTGGGAAGCTTTAGGGTTATGGTAAAGGTCCAAAACAAACAGCTACAACAATCTATGCTAGAGAGTATTCATGTCATCATAACAGACTGAAATGAAATAGGTGCATATATGTAAAAAGTATGTATATCTATTGGTTTGTGCGTATTTAGGTAATGTACAATAGGCATGTGTGTGGGAAAGCGCTAAATTTTGTTAAGTACTTACAACAAAAGTTGTTAAGTATGATGAAGTAAGGAACGGCCAGTTAGAGGTTCTCCTTTATTAGCTAAAATATGCTTGCATATTAATGCAAGCATATTTTAGCTAATAAAGGATAAATGTATATTAATACAATTAAATTAGGAGGAAAAAATTAGGAGGAAATGTATATTAATACAATTACGATTAGTTAGTTACTGAATGGTAACTCCCTTATCCAGTAACGCTGTATATCCTCTCGTCTTTATTTTAAATTTTTAACTCTATCGAATAAGAAAAAATACTATCTAACTATACAACGTTTATTTGAGGGTAGTATGTAGTATTCTACCTTTCTATTGCAGTCATCGGTCGCAAACTGGTCGGTGTGGCGCGGTGTTCACTGAATTCTAATATAGCACCTGCCTACACACATGCTCTTTGTTACGGGTCGGGACTCGTATCAGCGCTGTCTATCAACAGATCAAGCTACTGGACTTGCAATGATGGCTCGGGAAAGTAAAGTATGACGGAATGCGGAGCACTGCGCAACTGATGAGAGAGATGTTACTTCAGTCGTTCCTTTAAAATTAATGAAGAAATCGTACATCTTTTCCTGATATCTCTCTGTATTCACATTCATATCGATGATCCCTTTTATTTATATGTAAATGGTATGAAAATACTTACTGTGAAATGTTAGGTGTGTTGATAATACGACCGCTATGCAAATATTTCGCCAGTTCATAGAAAGCCCACTGATCCTCATCAGAACCTAGAAATGCCGTCCACGTTCGGAGCAGGATGTGTCTCGCCATGGTGTGATGCCACGCGATGATGTCACTCATTTCCGACTGTGCTAGGATGCTATGGTATCACCAACAATGCCGCCACCTGTTTAGTTGCCTGTTGCCTAAACCATCGTAGCTTTTCCGCTTATGTTAATAAGCTAAATTAGCAATTGAGGACGCGCTCTAATGTACTAGGTCGTTACTTAATTATGCTATCATTGCCCGAAAATAATTTGCTGCTAGTAAACAGAGGAACACTATATTTTAAAGAAAATATCAAGGGCCCTACCAAGACATCTTAATTCCATGATGGTTACGTTCTGTTTTCGACGCATGGACTTTAAGAGTTCGGCGATCACTTTAGACTAACTTCGCTATCGCTAATGGCTATAGAAAACCTTAAGCCAATCTTAAGCTTTACTATAGTCATTTCGTCTAGAAGAAGACTACGAGCGAAGAGAGCAAGTAATGATACTGACGAGCCTTTAAAGCTACCTACAGAGTGACAAATTGCAATTTCATTTTTTTTATGACTTTTGCACTTCTGTAATCATTCGAATTTCCCTTATATTATGGATTCATTTCATTCCCACCTAGGCAAAACATTTATGTGATGAACATTTGTGTTTGTTCTATATCTGGGTGTTAATATCTATTTACAGCATGTCTTGTGTGGTAAAACAGTAAAAATCGTAGCGATCGCAAGGATAAAATTCAAGGACTCCCGTTTCATAGGTAAATTAATGATTAAATCACATAAACTCCCGATTTAATACATTTCAAAGTCAAAGTCAAAATGTTTTTATTCAATTTAGGTATCAAAGATACACATATGAACGTCAAAGTTTTTATGAAATAGACTCGACCGCCTTGTTCGGATAAAGAGCCTCTACTCAGAAGAACAGGCAAGAAACTGAGGGGCATTATTTTTTTTTTCACCATCATCATCATTCACCAGAGCAATTTTATTAATTAGATCATCACCGCTTGTCGGTAGTTAACACCCAACTACGTCACTCATCATCGTCTGTCTCGAACGTTTCGTATTTGACCTAATTCGGTTTTTTTTTCATTTTTGTTTGCTCACCCCATGATCAAAAAAACAAGGTCTAGCATTCTGGGAGCAAACACGTATGACGTATGACGTCATCGTCATCCGTCTCTTTCCAATTTCAATATTTGTTATGACTTATTTCGGTCCTGCTTATTTATTCTCCTGCTTTATTTATTTATTTATTCAAATGAAATCAAATCAAATCAAATCAATTTATTTCGACTAATTTTTCAAGTCATATCAAGCAATTTAGATAATTTATAAAATCATTATAATATAAAATTAAAACACAAAACGTACAAAATAAAACAAACAAAAAAATAAAATAATAATTACGAACATTTACAATACAATTTATTAGTCAGTACATGAACCATGTGACAATGATTCATGTACTGACAGTCAAAGCGATTCGAGAAAGCTTTTAGGATGCTGTTAGGGCTGGCCCGGACTCTGCGCACCAGGGACGTGCATCGCTTGCGGATAGTGGCATAAAAGCAATCAACGCACCATCCTGCGAACATCCCTGATGCGCTGCAGCGCCCGGGCAACCCCAACACCACCCTAAAAGCGTTATTATATTGCACACGGAGGGCGCTATACTGCTTTTGCGTGTACGAAACCCACAGGCTGCAAGTGTAGAAGGACGTACAAAATGCCTTGAAAAGAGTTATTTTGACGTCCTCCGAACACCGAGCAAACCTGCGGGCTATCATATTAGCCCTCACAGATAACGCCCTCCGCTCCCTTTCAATATCTACATCATCTTTCAAGTCAGAGGTTACTATATGCCCGAGATACTTAAACCGTTCTACCCTTGCAATAGCAGTTCCGTTCAGCTTAATACATGGAATGGTATCGGGGCATTTATTTCCCCTGGCTTGAAAAACCATGTATTCGGTCTTCCTCGTGTTGTACAACAACCCATGTGCACGCGCATACTCCTCGCATATCGCCAACAGCCTCCTCAGGCCACAGACCGAAGCACTCAGCAGGACCATGTCGTCCGCGTAGCTAATATTGTTGACACTGACGTCATCAATACGGCAGCCGACACGAGTGTTGCTGAGCTGCTGTATCAGGCCGTTGACGTACAAGTTGAAGAGCCTTGGCGATGTTAACCCCCCCTGCCTGACCCCGCACTCCAACTTGTACGGCTCCGACAGCTCCCCAGCCCACCGAACAACATTGACCTGGTTCAAATACCAATACTTTAAAATTTGTACAAGTTCTGTAGGCATAGAGATATCATTAAGCTTTTGCCACAGGATATCATAGCATACCAGGTCAAATGCCCTTGATAAGTCGAGGAACACCGCGTAAACAGGAGTGCTTCGGTCTGTGTAGTACTTGACAGTTTGCTTTAGACACAAGATAGCTGTTTCAGTAGAAAGACCAGATTTAAAACCGAATTGGTTATCATGAATGTTTAGGTATCTATCAAGCTGGGTGTTAAGCAAACTATCAAGCACTTTTGCCAGTATAGTGGCTAATGAAATCGGCCTATAGTTATTGTGGTCACTTATATCTCCGGTCTTACTTTTTGCAATTGGAACCACCACAGTCCTCATCATCTCCGCTGGTAGGTATGAATGTCCTATACATAAAGTATATAACATTGCAAGTACTCTAGGTAAGTGAACACCAGCATACTTTAGATGCTCAATGCTTAGGCTGTCATGGCCAGGAGACTTGCCTCGCAACATAGATGTAATAGCGTTTTTGACATCATTCGCCTTGAACTTAACGCAAATTTCCTGTCCACAACATCCGTCCACATTGACAGGCTGGGATGGACCCAAAAGCGAAGTCACGGTAAAATGATTCTTAAACATGTTGGCAATTTGCTTAGAGTCATTGAGTCCACTGACACTCACAGGTAGGCTCGGCTTATGGTTTAGCTTACTTGTAGTCTTCCAAAAACTACGGAAATCGTGCTTGGAATGTTGTGAAGCGATAATGTCCATTTTTATTTGCTCTGTGTTATTTAGGCACCACCTTAAGCGAGCTTTAAAGTCCCGTCGAGTTTCCCGCATTTCATCCCACGCACGGCCTTGCCTAGGTTTCCCACACTGCACCCACATTTGAAACTTACACCTAGCCAGCCCGTGAGCATCGCGAACATGCTTATTCCAACCTACAACAGGTCTCTTCTTTCTTTTCTTACCTACTTTTACACTACTACTTTCAACAGCAGCGTTAGATAAAGCGTCAATAATATTATGGTACAAGTTATCGATTATATGGCGGTGATGTAACTCCGTACAGTAATTATCACAACAAGAACTTAATTGAGAGGGAAAGTCTATAAGTCTCAACTTCTCGTGACACAATTTACTGTAACGTTCTATTTGAGCCGGGTTACGATCACCCCATTTTACGTTACAACTTTTATTTATCCTGCTTATTTCGATTGACGTCACTACGTGTTCGGAATGCTATACCTGGCGGAGTATACTACGAGAGTAGGTCAATATGTCCATGACTTTTTGTAGAAAAGTACATTATTTTAACAAAAATCAGTTTTGTTTTTCGACGTAATAGTCCAGGCGCTAGAGGTAGTTGAGTATGCAAAATCCGAGTGACGGCAACTATGACCGGATTCTTATACCTGAGACCCTAAATAATGATAGCATATCCATAAGTAAAGGGATTTTTGATTTGCTATGTCTATCTATTGAATAAATCAGTCAAAAGTGACCTTACAAATGCGGATATTTTTCATTGCTCTATTTTCTCTTGAGGACGTTTTTAAAAAAAAAACAAGAACATAGGGGCGGAGATGTAGTCCATTAAATTGTACATGCTAAATTTCATTATAATCTGACACATGGTTTCCAATAAATTTGACAAGCGCGTTGATGGAAATTTCAGAGCGTCGCGGGACCATGCACAGCGATACGACTCGCGGTCGGGTAGCGTCGAAAACAAAACGAAACTATTATGGCTATGAGAGCTATAAGGCTATAAGACGTCATTGTAGCCCCCCAGTGCTATTTTAGTTAGTTTGCACAAGGCTACAACAGAATCTTATCTACTTATTTCATCTCTTAAAATCAGGGTTGAGTTTTTGTTATTCCGCGAGTCAAGCCTCTCAGCCTGTGACATACAAGAGCACTTTTTATTCAACCATTGACAAATGCGTGTCGCGGATTGAATAATAAAAAGTGTTTTTGAATGCCGGAGTGATGCATGGAAATATGCTTAGCTTTGAATGTGGTAATAGCAACGTCTTTTGGGCTCCCGGAATCCGAATGCGTTGAAAAGATAATTTCAGAGCTGGTTGAGAAAGGAAATTCCTGAGGAGTTTTATTTGGTGGTTTTATTTGGTATTTTAAATAGTGGGATAAATTTCTATGGCAAGATGATAATTATGTCGCTGCCAACCGGTCTGGCTTAGTTGGTAGAGTGCTTGTCTTCTGCGTTGGGTGTTCTAGGTTCGGTTTCAGACCGGACGGGTATTTTAATGTTGAATGTTATAAGGTCTGGCCGTTCAATGTAGTCTACGACTCAAAGCTTATGACGAGATGTTCGTGGCTCTCCGATCAAAGTTCTACCTTGGTAAGGGATTTTTTTCCATTGCTCCGAGTATTATTCCACTTTTCTTTTATTTCTAAATCTATTTATTTCGCACTTATTCTCATTGAGAAAAAAAAATAGAATTGCCATCACGAACACATTTTTTTCGAACGGGTATCATCCACGCTGGAGAATCTGAATTTACCTACTTGTCAAAAGTTACTCCGTCGTCCAAACACAAGATGGCATTTTGGATGGTGTTAACACAAAGCGCATGTTGTCTTTTCGAGTGCCTAGCCACGTGTGAGTGACAGGGTGCTGGCCAGCTTTCTCGCTGTAGTTCGAGATATCAAATCTAGTATGAAATACATAACTATTATGTCTAGATGCTTATTCTTTAAAAAAATCACCCCAATAAAACATCTTGATACTTTTCCCAAGTTGTGACAGAAAACAGAGAGGTAGTGAAGTGTCTGTCACATTAGGAAGTGATATTAACGGACTGGTGAATGGTGCCAACATTCTGCTGCTGATGGGAGCTCTCAGACGAAGTGACTCACGCGGGACGGAATGATCATTAGACGAAATATTTATGTTGTAAAAACAACTCGACGAAGATTGTGGATTGATCTATTAATTAATTTCCCCGTGTTATAAGAAATTGAGTTTAATTATTATTTATTTATTTAAAGATCAAAGTAATTTATTGAAACAATATAAGCCTAAAATAAACCAAACAAAAATAACAAATTACGAATAATAAACAGAGCTCCGCGGGTAGAGTACCCAAACGGCTGGCAACGTTACCTCGCTGAATAGCAATGCTAATTCGCTGACCGAGGTAAGCACCAGCCCTTTGGTCGTTTGTTCTCTCTATCAGACGCTTTGACAGCTCATTGAAGAGCAACCATGCGCTTGGACCCCAAGGGCCCAAAGTTTCTACCCCAAAAGGCAGAAATATGTATCCATCACCGAGGGATTCATATTTCCGCACTTGTGGGTTTCCGCCGATGTTGCCGCCGCTCCCGCCGTCCTGGAGGTAGATGATACATGGGATGCCGCCAGTGTGTAGACGCATGTGGCATCCCACACCAGTGGCCTACCAGAAATTGATGTTAAAATTTAGGATTTTTTGATCGCCGTGTTTTTATCATAATCTTCTGCCTTTATCAATCTTCTCGACAAGGGGTCTTCTTCACCATGTAGCTTATTTGAGCCGTAAACTAACACTTAAGAGTAGGACGCATCTTGCCTTAAAACTTATGAATGCACTATTAGGAAAACAAAAATTGAAAAATGCAATTTGCTTCTACTATATTTTTTATGTTACTCCTACGTAATACCTACTCGTACATCGATTTCTATTGCCACAGCTTTTATACTTAATTACCTAATTATTTTTTATTCATGCTGATTATTTTAAATCAATCATTTTATCACACCACTGAATAAAAGATGAGTTTATCGCAATTCTGCGCTGCGTTGGTGCATATTAAGTTGGCAACATCAAAGTAATTGTGGGACAATGAGATCGATTGGCGAGTGTGGGTGTTTCGTTCTCCGATTTGTATACAATGGTTATTGTTTCACACCTTGGCTGGTGCTTGGTGCGCTTTGTCACAAGAGGTTAATCGGCTCTTAAATCGCATGTTTCAATTTGAATCGAAATTGTTGACGTTGTTTTGACACATTTGTTTTTAATTATCTGACTGCGCAATGGTTATGCTTTTCGAGTGTATGTATGAATGTGGGTATGTATGTATGTATGTATGAGGTTTCTATGGCACGCCCTACAGCATAAACAGCTTGATGGATTTCAGTACATTTTGAATCGTCTTGACAGTGGAAGTGACATAGGGTACAACATTTAGCAGCTGGGTTTTTGTTTTCTTTTTAAAATGTTAAGTACTTGTTCCACAAGAGTACCTCTACTCATGTAATTGCATCCATTTTTCAATTCCAATTGCACCTAATTATTGTAATTGCATCGGGAATCGTACAATTAGAACAACATATTTTAATTTATGTCCGTTTTTTTTACAATAAATATTGGTAAAGTGTTCTACTTGAATCTGAAATAAACCAAATAGTTTTGGGTTAGCACGTCCTTTAAACATTGTTATTATTTATAGACTCGTTATCTTCAACTTCTCGTCAACAAACACTAAAGAAATGAACTCGGCGATAACCTTTCCGCGCTTTGGTGTGGAAACATGCACTTATTTAGTAGAATGTTTTGTAGATAAAATTGTTTTTATTTTTTTTCTATTATTTTCTATTTGTTGTTATTTCACTAGAGTACCTATTATTATAGAGGGTGTGATGTATGTATATCGAAGTATATAATTTTAAATAAGAATTTTATTATTGGTAAATCTATGTTTAGAAAATTAACTGAACAACTACCTTTACTTTTATTATCTAGCTCAGCGATAGCCTGACATCACCTAGCCCTTTGGTTTACTAACAAGACATATGTGTTGATCTTAATTACTGGTTATAAAATATGGAGGACTAATGCTATGACAAAAAATAAAAAACACGCAAAAGTAGTGTAATCAAATATTCATGAATTTAATCGACCATACAATCGTCAATGTCGCCGTCACAGAGAGAAAAAAAAACATAATTTCATGGAACTTTGATTTCAAAAGCTACAGAATTAGATTTCACTTCTGCATGAAGAATTTACCTCGAGGACTTGTTTTAAACGGAGTCTTATTTTGTGGCTCTAACATTTAAAACTAGACTTTATCACACAGAAGATAACACCCAAATTGCTATGTTTGATGTGGGTTTTATCAATTAATATAATTAAGAGACTGATGTAGACCAATAACGGGCTTAACATGTGTTTGTGTGTATGTACCCGATCTAAACATATTCGGGGATCGTTGCGCAAGTTTTATTACAGCTTCAGCTCTGTGGTTCTTTTGAATCGTTTGAAAACTTAGATCTTACATTTTTATGATAGCGATTTGAGGTATTGCTAATGATGCATTGATGGTTTCGAGTACATTTGCTTTGGAGATGTTATAAAGTTTGTTTTTTAAGAAAAATATATCTAGTATCTAGGTACTTACTTAAATTTACGGAAAATAGCGATCTAAATAATATATACTAACTAAACAAAAAGTGGCAAAGAGATGAATATTTTAGTGTATGCCAACATAAATTTAAAATCACTCCGTGCATCCTTTCCTCTACCAAAGAGATCTAATCATCGCCAGAAGACTCAATCTTCCAATTATTTGCCGAGTTTTGTACCTAAATTCTTAGTGCTTTTATTATAACTAGGTCTCTGCTTCAACTTTGGTATTTTTACAGCTGCAATAGAAATACTTAATAGAAAAAAAAAAGTATTTCCTTAGTTTCTAACACTTTATTCCTTTCCTTGTTTCAGATGCACTTGATAGATTTAGCAACAACATCAAGAGAAACGTTTATGGAGGAGAGAATACCTAACTTTTACAAGTTTTGTGCACCAACACAAGTAAGTCTTGAATTCCGGTCCTGAAGTAAAGTGAAAATTAAGTATTGCAACTGTAACTACACACTTTTGAAAATTTTCTAAATAAGTACTTACTTATCTGCCGCACCAATCGAGGATGGGCCTTGATCTGCGACACTAGAGAACATCATAACGTAACACATAAATAGACGTTGTTTGTCATTCGTTTCCTTCTTCCTGTACCTAATCCTACTTCGTTCTTTAAAAGAAATTGACCCTACACATGATGGTAAAATGATAGCTAAGAGCTTCAAATTCCTTTCACTCCCATCCATTGTCTGCTCTATAGACTCCATGAAAATAAATCGTCCGTCGAGTACCATCAATAAACCGCCTATAAGCATTGTATTGTAATTGGCAGAGGATTCGGTTTCCTGCAGCGATTCAAAGACATTTATAACTATCATGTTACCTACTAAGTTGAGCTTATAATCTATTGATTGAGCTCTTATTGTCTTGCAGGAGGAGTTCTGGATATGTATGAACCATACGATACAGGGTAAGTTCCTTTTAACCTTACTCTGAGTTTGTAATAGAATACCTGTAGTTAAGTAGGTTTGGTGATCATAGGTCGAAGTACAATCAAAGCTGATAAAACTACTGTATTTACAGACAGAATCACAGAACATTGTGGATTTCTATTTTTGTATTCACAATCACTTTAAAAATAATCAATAACGTCTCGAAGTTCCTCTATTTCTTTGTTTGGAAGATTTGGTTTGTCACAAAAAATCGAAGATTATAGAGTGTGAATTAGATACTTTTGGGTGGGGGTTTTAGTTCTTTAGCCCCTGGATCCGCTGGTGTGATTATCAATTTTTTTTCCTGAGAATTAACTAAAAACCATGTACCTACTTAGCACAAATAAATTTACAAATATATTTTATTATTTCCCAGAAGTTGTATCCGGATCCGGGTGGTGGGGCCACGCGTGCTGCGCACTGGCACGCTCCGTGCCTTGCCGTCAGGGGTGCGCGAGCGCATCCAACGCGACCACCCTCACCGGCTGCCGGCGAAGCGATGAGATTGAGTTCTTCGACTGCGTGCAGCGGCAACAGGAAGCGCAGTGGTGTTGTTGTGAGTCTGTCAATATTATATGTCTGTGACCCTGGGTCAGGTGATAAATTTAGTTGAAATGAGGAGTGAGTGAAACATGAATCAATCAGTGACATAAATTCGACTCTATTCTCGGATGTATTAAAAAGGATTGCGATACGCGAGTGAATGCAGAATCGCATCGTCATAAATGTTGATATTTGCAATTGCAGTCACTTTATATAGTAGACTCTAGCTAGGAGTTCGCTTCGAACGGAGACCTCGCTAATCTCTATAATTTCTCGTCCGATTTTGCTCATAACAGAACTTAACATTTTTACTTACATAAACTACTTACCTGCAAAATTTTATGAAGATTGGATCAGCGATACGCATATTATCTAACAAATAAATGCTGAGGAAGTCACGTTTCAGTACACTGAGTCGCTTGCTCGGTCAGTCAAGCCTTTATATCTTCCAGCCAACACCCAATCCCTGAAATGCCACGAGACGTGCCGCAAGGAGCTGTGGCGAGTGAACAACACCGTCGTGGAGAGTGAAGCGCGGGACAGAGTCACGCGCGCCTGCCACCAGTCGCCTGACATCGTGAACTGTATGAACGAGCTGGCCGGGCCTGTGGACCATATCGATACTTCGAAATGTGAGTTTTGAAAAGAAATTAAAATTAATTTTAGGAGACGTTTTTTTAATGACCTAAATTTATGTCGGTGCTATCTTTGATCACATTGCTATCTTGGCAAGGTAATTGTTGTCTGGTGGTAGTTCAAAGTCTTTTCAGTAGCTAAGGTACGGGCGACTGGTGAACAGTTTTTTATCTAATAGGTATTTATTTGTTTAGCTTTTCATTTAGGTAGTATCTAAAATATATGTTTTATTTCTGGAATGGGATGCTTAATTTTATTAAAGTGTGAATTAGATGTAAATATCTAGTTTAGTAAGTATTAGATAATTTTCTAAAATGTTAAATATTGCATGTCCGCTACGACAAACTGTTGAGACTAGGTACTTTAACATACTTAGTTCACCTTTTTATGTACACAGTTTTGAGCAATATAATTTTACTTTACTTTACTTTACTAGTGTAACTTAGATTTTTGAAACGCATACAAATGTGTATGAACGCTAGGATAACATTAATAATATTGCCTCTCTTACTTGAATTTACATATTTTTTAAATTGGGCCTGGAAAATACATTTATAGCAGTAAGCAGAAATCATTTTCGAGCTTTTCCTTCCACAAGCGACAAAAAATCTCCACCTCATTGGTGAAATCTTTAAAAAATCTTTCCAGACCTGTCATGTTGCCAAGAAGTTGAAGATCCAAAATGCAGAAGCACATGCGAAGTAGCTCTAAAAGGCGTGGACGACATCCAGAGAATCGAGCGTGAACTGCAGAGCGCCTGCGGCTCGCCCGCGCACCTCACCCCGCTGTGGCTCTGCTTCCTGAGGAACGACCAACACCCAGACCCTAAGGACTTGATACCCTACGATGTGGCTAAACTGCATTGCTGTGAAAAGGTAAAGATGAAGTAATTAGCCAATAGTAGTCACATTCCATCAAATCTTGAAGGCGTGGACGACATTCAGAGAATCGAGCGTGAGCTGCAGAGCGCCTGCGGGTCGCCCACACTCCTCACGCCGCTGTGGCTCTGCTTCCTGAGGAAGACCCTAAGGACTTGATACCCTTCCATAGACATTGCATAAAATAGATCGAGCGCGAGCTTCAGAGCACACGTCATCCCTGTGGCTGAGCCCGCTCTGCTTCTTGAGGAACGACCATTATCTCGATCTCTGACCGTAAGAATCTGATATGGCTAAATTACGTACGATGTGGCTAAACTGCATTTCTGTGTAAAAGTTAGGAATAATCATTTTGTACCTTTTTTTAAATGTTCTTTTATTTTTAATCTATCTTTATTATTTATAACAAATATGTATTTGCATCTACGCGATACAAAATATTTTGTGATACGAGTAGGTACACCAAATTGAACTCAGCTCAATAATAGGGGACACTCGTACTGTACGCTGAACTAATCTTGAGGTTATATTAAATATTGACGTGACAATCGGCACTGTATGTCAATATAAGCAATATAAGAATTGCAAGTCAATATAAGAATTGGAGGAGAAAAGTGATGAAGGCTGAGTCCACCACCACGTGGGATTCATAGTCGGGAAGGGGGAAGAGGGGGGGGGGGGGGGGGAGATAGAGAGAGAGAGAGGATAGAGTTATTTTAGGCTATTAGGTACGATCTTTAATACTTTTTTTTTCTTTCAGGCTTCAACAATAAACTGCAAACGGCTCTGCTTCCTCACATTCAACAACGGCTGGCAAAGCAACTGGCAGCGGTTCCACTCAGAATGCTTGGGAGATCCCCAGGAAGTTTATTTGGCTGAATGTATCGAGGAAGGTTGGTAACTTTCCAGTGACTACTCGTGATTACTTGTAACTTTCTAGAAACTACTTGTAACTTTCCAGTAACTATGTACTTGTAACTTTACACTAGTGTTGACACAGTACAACTTTTTGTGACTAGTTGTAACTTTTTAGTGACTACTTTGCAATTACCTGTAATTTCCCACTAACTACTTTCTAGTGACTAGTGGCTCTGTTAGCTGAAGGCTGTCAACAGCCTTCTGCAGCTTCTTCTGTGTTGATTCTCTAACATAAGTGAATTGGTTGAGAAATACAACCTGTAAAGGAAAGAAGACGCCAGACATACGAAAGCATTTTTACCCAAGCTGAAGCATGACGCTTCACTCGCTCGAATCTTGTAACTTTCCAGTAACTACTTCTAACTTTTAAGTTACTACTTGTAACTTTCCAATAACTACTTCTAACTTTTAAGTTACTACTTGTAACCTTCCAATAACTACTTCTAATTTTTAAGTTACTACTTGTAACTTTCTAGTACCTAGCTCTTCTAGTAGCTTTTAAGTTACTACTAGAAACTTTGTAGTACCTACTTCTAACTTCTAAGTTACCTACCACTTGTAACTTTCCAGTAACTGGTTGTGACTTTCCAGTGAACGCCCCGTGCACACTGGGCTGTGCCGGGCTGCGCTACTGCACGCAGCTCAACAACCGGCCCGAGAGTCTATTCCGCGCATGTACAGCGCAGGCCGACGATGGCGCCTACCTCGCCTTCAAGGAGCAGAAGGACAGCGGGTGAGTAGGTCACTTTTGACAGCTGTCATGGCCAGCACGAAACGAGAAATGGTTTTCAAGTTCTTTTCTATCTACTTATCGAAATGGAAACATCCACATTACACTTTTTCCACAAATCTGGGATGTAAAAGATCGACTATGACAATTCGATAGTGATACAAAAAATCATTTACGCATGCGTGAGTAAATTAGTGTAGTGAAAAGTACTCATTATTTTATCGATTGACCAAAAAAGGTCCTCCGGGTGCTTGTCAATAAATGTGATCTTTCGCATACAAATTGAGTTATTTTTTGTTCCAAGTAACACTGCTACTGAGCTAGAAAAAATATCATATCAGTGTCACCATGTATCGAAATTAACATAAGAAAAGTAAGTAATAAGATCAATATAAAACTAGTAATTTGCTTCGAATTGTGACCCTTGACCAATTTTACTCGTATTTGGATTAGGGTAAGTAATGATACTTATTTCATTTTTTTTGTACATGTATTTATTTTTGCCTTATAATTTACAAACATATATTTATTTAATTAAATTTTTAACACTTGGATGTAAGACACCCAAAATTTGTAAATTGAATTAAAAATTATGACCAGAAATTGAAGGTTTTTTTTTAATGTTTTACGCCTCATTGCCAAGTACAAACTTGGAAAATTTTTAATATACTGTTGATGGCAATCAAAAATGTTTGTTTTGTTTATGTATGTATTGCACTCCTTTTGAACTTTGCTAACGAAAACTATCGATAATAATGACGTCATCATTTTATCCATCTCTAGTGAAAATCGAGCGTAAACTAACTAACATTTAAAATTATGCTGACAATTATTAAATTAAATTATTAAGATAGTTTTGTTAATACCCAGGGTAAATATTCTAAAGTCCCAAAAAATAATTATTGGTTACAATAATATAATATTTGGGACACTTGCACATAAAAATCGTTAAAAGTTAAATCGTGATTGTGGCTAGCTGACTAGCTGAGACTCTTGGCGCGAATCGTTTACGTATTGTTTGTTTCTGTATAATTATTTGGTATTATTTTTATAAAATAAGCTTTATTAGCTTAAATGTTATAATGCTGTAGAGGGGGACCGGTGACGGCCGATTAGTAACGATGGAAGAACGCGAATGTAGTTGAAGGCGTAAACAATGTCTAATGAGTTTTTCTCTCAACTTTTCTCGAACACTGTGGAAATATACCGTTAATTTTTTTTGACAATTGACTTATAATTAGTGGCCCGGGGAAAGCAGCTCACGGGGGCCTATGGTTATGTTTTGTTTTCGACGCTGCGCGACCGCGAATCGTATCGCCGCGCAATAAGGTCCATGGTAGCGCGGTGTCGAAAACAAAACGTTACCATCAAGGCAATAAAATGTCATGGTACGCAGTTTATTTGTTAGGGATAGGGGAGAGGGGGGTAAGGGGGGGTCTTCCTAGAAAAAATTGAATAAAATAATAGCCTACTTCTTTCCTGGCATCGTCGTCTAGTGCAATAAGTATATTCCTAGTATACTGGAAGCTTCCGAGCCGCTCCAGCAGGGAAATGTAGTACTTCTTCACTTCAACGTCGCGGGTCCTTTGACGCAGGATGTCTGTGGCGGGCTCAGGGCGTTACCGTGCTTCGGATGGCAAGTTTGATTTTAGGTTCCGGGTGGTGTAGGGCTAATTTGAAAGGGTATGTTTAACAGAAAGGGGCTTGTGTAGGGCTAATTTGAAAGGGTATGTTAAACCGAAAGGGGCTTGTGTAGGGCTAATTTGAAAGGGTATGTTAAACCGAAAGGGACTTGTGTAGGGCTAATTTGAAAGGGTATGCTATACCGAAAGGGGCTTGTGTAGGGATAATTTGAAAGGGTATGTTAAACCGAAAGGGGCTTGTGTATGGATAATTTGAAAGGGTATGTTAAACCGAAAGGGGCTTGTGTAGGGCTAATTTGAAAGGGTATGCTATACCGAAAGGAGCTTGTGTAGGGATAATTTGAAAGGGTATGTTAAACCGAAAGGGGCTTGTGTAGGGCTGATTTGAAAGGGTATGATATGCCGAAAGGGTCTTGTGTAGGGCTAATTTGAAAGGGTATGATATGCCGAAAGGGGCTTGTGTAGGGCTAATTTGAAAGGGTATGTTAAACCGAAAGGGGCTTGTGTAGGGATAATTTGAAAGGGTATGTTAAACCGAAAGGGGCTTGTGTAGGGCTAATTTGAAAGGGTATGTTAAACCGAAAGGGGCTTGTGTAGGGATAATTTGAAAGGGTATGTTTAACCGAAAGGGGCTTGTGTAGGGATAATTTGTAAGGGTATGTTAAACCGAAAGGGGCTTGTGTAGGGCTAATTTGAAAGGGTATGCTATACCGAAAGGGGCTTGTGTAGGGCTAATTTGAAAGGGTATGTTAAACCGAAAGGGGCTTGTCTAGGGCTAATTTGAAAGGGTATGCTATACCGAAAGGGGCTTGTGTAGGGCTAATTTGAAAGGGTATGTTAAACCGAAAGGGGCTTGTGTAGGGTTAATTTGAAAGGGTATGTTAAACCGAAAGGGGCTTGTGTAGGGCTTATTTGAAAGGGTATGCTATACCGAAAGGGGCTTGTTCGCGGCAGCGCGTAACACGAAACACTTAAAAAAATCTTCACAAACGTCTAAGCACTATCGGCCGAAGATGAACAAGTAAAAAACCCAAGAAATGACTAAGATATCTTTTAGACCGTGTCTCCGTCTAGTTTGTTCTTCTTCTCGTCTCGACATACATGCGTATATTAAATAAAAAATAATTATTTTTAATGTTTTTACGTTTAACCAGGCTGTTTGGTCATCCAAATAAAATAAAATAAAACTTGTTAATGAATAACGAGAATAGAAAGACATAATGAAGGCAAAATAATGTCATTACAAAGAGGTTAAACATGAGCTAATGATAAAGTGTAATAATGTGGATGTTTCCTTTTGCATATGAGGAAAAACCTGGGTTATTATCGACTTCATTACTATATTTTATATTTGATTACTAGAAATACATATTCATCATTTATCGTATGGTTATTATAGGTATTTGTTTATGCTATTTGCAGAGTGGTTTCGGTGCTAGACCTCCAGTTGCCGTTGAAAAACTCCAGTCATTGCCCTACCGAGGTGTGGAGAAGCGTCGCATGCGCATTACACGTGAAACCTTGCACGTCTAAGGTACGAAAAAGCTTCGTAGTGTGCACAGAAAAATACATATTTAGTTGTTTAAATAAATTCTAAGTCTTTGAAGTCTTACAGGCAGGCAAGTGGTACAGGCATAAAATAAAATGAAATGTTTTTCACTGATGAGGTTTTTACAATACAATACAATACAAAAACTCTTTATTGACACCAAATACAAAATCTAAACTAAACACTCAAAAATAAAGGCGCAATGGGCGGTCTTATCGCTTAAGAGCGATCTCTTCCAGACAACCTTTGGATGGAAAAAAACATTATGATTTTTTTATGATTATCATTTTTCAACAAGGGATGCAAACCGTCAGGCCTTGCAGATTTGTTACAATCAAGGGATTTTAAAATGTAACATACCTTATCAATTAAAATTTTTATACAGTGAAAGAGTCAGCATTGAAAGATAGGCAAGTGGCAATATGGATTTACAAGCTGTTACTATTGGATGTCATAGAGGATTGATAGAATTATGTAGCTTGTTATCTTGCACATGAGACCAGCTTGAGCTTTAGGATAGTTTTAATGGATTTTTTAGTATTCAGTATGTAGTTATTGTAGCATTTAATTTCGACTCTTTTAGCTCGCTGACGTAAGACACTAAAAGCAATTTTATCAGATTTATTGCAATTTACTTATCATGAAATTTAGTTTAGTTTAATTGGCGTGGCCTCGTAAACAAGCTACATAGGCTAATTACTTCATTACCAATACGCTGTAACTTCTCCAACAAATGTTGTATAAAATAAACTAAGCCTGGTATGAAACGTCGCAGGGTCACAGCACCCTGCTGTGCGCGGAGGACTGCCTGCGGCTGGTGTCGTCGTGCGTGGAGTGGGCGCGCGCGCCGCGCGACCTGTCCGCGCCCGCGCTGTGCGCGCGCCTCGCGCCGCGCGACCCCGCCGCGCCCTGCGTGCCGCTGCGGCACTTCATGACGCCTAGTACGCTTATAGGCTGATGCAAACTAAATGACGGCTGTGAAGTGCGCCGCAAGCGAGACTTTGCGACGTCTTGGCTCTCTGACGCCGGCGCGTACCTTCGTTTTTGCTAATGCGCAGCGTTTTGTGCCTAACTTCACAGCCGCCGTTAAGTTTGAAACGGCCTATACCTATATGTATTTATTACGTTTCGAAGCGAGCGCATTGAAGCCAGCGACCGATGCAGCTAGCTTCATGTCGCTCGCTGCGGAACGCATCATAAAAAAATACAAACAAACCAGGAGTATCATCGTCTGCTGCTGCCGTCTGCGGTCGGGCGCGGAATCGTACCTTTGAGATTTGTTCGCCCTACGTTAGTAATTTAGTCGATTGGCGAGTAATTTAGTTACTATCATACTCGCTACTTGCAAAAAATCGTTCGCTTTACGGTCAAGTACAGTACCCTTACCACGAGTTTTGATCGTTACGAAAACTTTTCGTTTTCGTTTGACTCCATACACATCAATAAAGCGCCCCTGGCAGAAACGTTAATGTATGGAGCCAAACTAAAACGAAAATAGTTTTCGTTATCGATCAAAACTCGTGGTAAGCCCCCAGTACACAAGAGAGTGGTGTTTTACAAGATGAATTTAGGTATATTCATTATATTTTCCAAAGCCATGTGTACAGATCATTTGTTTATTTTTGTAATGTGAGGACTTTATATTCCATTAGCATTCATGTTCTAAATATTTAGAAATATTTTTTAAAGTTGTTCCTAATGACTTAAGCTAGACCGTGCTGAGCTCGAGCCGTGGCTCGCACGAGCCGCCCCCGCCCCTCGCCCGATCCCCGCTTGCGCCGCAGCACGGCCGAGCCGCGCCCGGTCGGTAAAATGTTAGGAGTCAGGAGTTTTAAATCTTCGTACGAGGCACGGCCTGTGCTCGGTATAGTATATCATAAATCATCCCTTACAATTAATAGTTAAGGCGGTGTGAAGAAAATTACCTTCAAAACTCTAGTCCTCTTTATATTTATTTTATAACAAGGAATGGTGGAACCCGCAGCTCGAAGGACTATTTATTTTCATGTTCATTTTAATGTGCTTGCGATAGCAACTCTATTTTTTTCTCTCAATGCGATCATTTTTTGCTATCTTCAGGTACAGAACCAGCACTGTTATCAGCCACGGAGGCTGTGACGTCACCGTGCGCCGGCGCATCGTGCGGCGAGAACCAAGTGTGCGTCGTCAACAGAGACTGCCTGCAGGGAGACTCCTGCCCGAGATACAGATGTGTTGACGGATGTAGACTGGGTAAGACACAACAACAGCAAAATTTATAATGTTAGGTTTTTAAAACAAAAAATGATGTAGTTTGAAAATTGGCATAATAAGACAGAAATAAAGAAAATTAAATTAGAGTTTGTTTTATCAATGTCAACCAGCTCAATTACCGACTGACTAAAACAACCTGACTTCAAACTACAAATCGTTTGTCACCTTCTCATTTACTTTGAGAGTTGGTGAGGTTGACTGGAAAAGATCGCTTGTAAGCGGTAAGACCGCCCTTTGCAACTAAATTCGAATGTTTAATTTAAATTTAAATTTTATTTGGTGTCAATAAAGTGTTTTGTGTTGTATTGTGTACATCTAAAAAAATATTCTAACCTATATGCTACTCGTAGCTAGCCTGATTCCACGCTTATTTCTTCTTCATAGGAGCGAACAGTCCATACATGGTTCCGTTAGGCTCTTGGGTTCGGATCCAAATGTCCCAGCCCAGCCACAAGTCTTGCTTCAAAGTCTGCAACTGTACGCGGAAGGGGCTGACCAACTGTCAGCCGCTGCCATGCGTTGAGAAGGAAGACTGCGTGCTGCATGACAAGATTGTCAAGCAAGGTTGGTTTTAAAGTTTCAAGTTGATAAAATCTGTTTTAGGACAGTCATCTTGATGATAATTTTATCTCTGTTGATGCCAGTCTTAATGCTGACAATGGTTGACTAGCTAGCTAGCTAGGGCTATACGAATTTACTTTTTTAGTCTAATTGTCTTTTTTAGCCTTATTTACCTTTTAAATTTCACTAACGTCTAGATCAATGTTTGTAATGACCTTGTTTATAATGTAATATTTGTCTTGTAAATTTCACTGACGTCCACTTGAATGTTGATAACATATCGTCACGCCTTTCCCCGAGGGGGCTGGAAGAGGGGTACACCACCCACACTTCGCCGGACGATATTCAGTCCCAAATGCGACAGGGGGTGAGCCTGTCGCCATACACCGGGCTCCAGTCATGTAGCAGATGACATATAGTACGCACATATGTTCACAAAATGAACAAATTGGTGCGTGCCTTCGGCTGGGTCCGAACCCGCTCCCTCTGGCTTGACAGGCGGGCCTTTTCCGGCTAGGCTATCATCGCTTATCCATTTCATTCAAAGTATAATATACCTAGTCCATTTCAATGTTGATAATGACCTTGTTAATTTTAATCAGCTTCGGCAATGATCACAATGTCGATATCGTTAATGAGCTTATAAAAGTTGAACTCGTGATTGCAAGGCAAGTCACGTGTGTATACTTCCCAGGCGAGAAGTACTACATCGAGTGCAACGAGTGCGCGTGCGTGGTGGGCGAGCGCGTGTGCGCGCGGCGCGCGTGCGGCCGCGCCGCGCTGCTCACGGGGCTGCCGTGCAACTGTCCCGCGCACCACCTGCCCGTGCAAGCCACCAACCGCCACTACCCCAACGCCTGCCTCGCCAAGTATGTGCACTAACACAACCAATCACAATAATTGCAACATTTTAACACGTTGAACGCCGAGGGAAAAATCGAGTATTCCCGTTCAGGCCGCTCACCGGTGAGCCTTACCATACTGAGCCATTCAGGCCACGGGGTTCACCCGTGAGCCGAGTGCGAGGTTCAATGTAATCGCTTCCCACAAGCCGAAAAGAGCAGCTACCAAACAAAACGCGTATGGAAGTGAGCCGTGTGGCCCTGTAGCACAATCGGACAGCGTGGTTTTCAAATCCAGTTGAAACTCAGATTTTTATCAAGGTTGTTGTTATGATACTAGGGTTGGTCAACGATTTGGTCTAATTACATGCAACGGTATAGTACAAAATATTTTTTTAAAATTACAAACTTCTCAAAGTTATTTATGAAGATTAATAATCACAATGGCACTTTTTTTCAATTTCACATTAGTTAAAATAATTAATCATTTTTATAAGAAACCTAAAAATTACCGGTGAATTCGGTTAAAACAAAGTAAACAAAATAGCTCCAGAGCCAGGAACAAATTTGTTCAATCATTTACTCCCAGACGAAAACTCGTACAAATGATTATGATAGATTTATCATAAATTATTGTGGTCGTCAGCAGCGAATCCGGTGGTGGGTTTAGCAGTATTATATATATTATACACAAAGGCGTTCGAATGTGTTAGGTAGAGTTGCATGCATTGCAGGAAATGGTGCTCACTCATCAGGGATCAGGGAGGCTGTGAGAGAGAGATTCGAAGATGTTCGCAGATGGCTAAAGGAGCAAAGAGCAACGATGAATAGAATTAAGAAAAACAGAAATGTCTCTAAAAACGCTAAAATGAGACTTGTGCGATGTATCGTGTTCTCAATTTCTTTACGGCTCCGAGGAGCTTGACCATGAGGTCAATACGAGCAGTGGACAGAAGAAACAAAGAGAAAAGAAGCCTTTGAAATGTGGTGCTGGAGGAGAATGTTGCGCATATCATGAACAAAACGTACCAACAAATCTATTTTCAGCCAACTCAACGTCAAGTCACGGTTATCCACAATCTGATACCAAAGATTTCTGAGCTACTTTGGTCATATTGCCCGGAGGCAACCAGATAATCTTGACAAGCTGGTTATTTTAGGAAAGATAGAGGGCAAGAAGAGACCAGGGGGTCAACCGCCGACCCGATGGTCCGACCAAATAAAGACAAATACAGCTCTCCGTTACTAAATATTAGTAGCCCTGAAACAAACCGACAGCAGAGTGGTTTGGCAGCAGCTAGTCAACGCCGCGGTGAAGGCATTTCAAGATGGGCACGACCTTCAGTAACGAAGAGCATGAAGAAGAAGAAGCCTCCCAAACACGTAGAAAAAAAACAGTCATTTCCTTCCGATTGAAAATTGTGTTGTGTTAAGATAAAGCTTTCAAACCCGAAAAAAAAGTCAGCTGGCTGTATAAATATCGTCGGCTGATGCCCTGATGATTGCAAAGCAGGAGCTACGCAAGAGCTTCTATCGCCTATTTGAATGCATCAACTAACCAGTTTTTCCTTGGTATACTGCTAGGCTTTTTACAAGCTTTCATTCAATGGTCCAATCAAGTGGCTAAGTGCGTAAAATGCCCCGCCAAACAAATAAACAAGCCTGCATTTGACCTGCCGTGTTATTATTTTTGTATGTATGTTTGTATAGGTCACATGAGAACCACTTCCTGAAGTTCGATTGCACTGGAATTTGGTATACTTGCGTATCTTCGGTGCCAATTTAATATGGACCATGAGCAATGAGCTTCATGGTCTGATGATGGAGTCGGAGGAAGTTCATAACTTTTCTATAGTCAATCGTTTCCAAAACTAGCTTCTAAGAAGTGTACATCTGACTAATGTAGATGATGGTGAAGAAGTTAACAGCCGAACCGTGAGCTGGTCAAAGTGAGTTCCCACTAGGCTTCATGATAAATCTTAATCGTTGTACGAGTTTTCGTCCGGGAGGAAATGATTGACTAAATTTGTTCCTGGCTCACGGGCTAGACTCTATCGCTGCGTCTGGGTAACGAGTGCACGGGGTGAGCCGCGCGGTGACCCCGCGGCCTCCGGGAACGGAAATTTAAAAATCGTTCGTAGAAGGCCACGGGACTCACCCGTGAGCCTTATGCTATATCTTTAAAACTAGGCGGTAAAAGTCGCTAATTTTTATTTTCCATACGAATTATCGCATTTTATATACTTTGTGATAAAAATCTCAAGTTAATGAAAATTACGGATTACCTGATTTTGGCTTGGCCCGAACGGAAAGGTACGCTAGGCTCACCGGTGGGCCCTATGGCGTGCAACGTGTTAAGGTTTTTTTTGTTGAAAATGTTTAATGGGTTTACAGCTAAAGCTCCGTGCACCGCGCCCACAGTGAATAGCAATCTATAAAGTGGTACCTATTCGCTCTCACAACTCATTCCTTCATTGATCATCCTACCTACGTTTTTCTGAAAATGTTGCTCGCACCGACAATGGCGATGAATATAAATGAAGCTGCATATGACTACAGGTGATTATGATTACAGGTGTGCGGGCGCCACGGACGCCGAGATCCAGTTCCAGCCGGTGGGTCCGTGCGGCGGCGCGGGCGCGGAGTGCACGGCGTGGCGCAAGTGTCTGCCGGTCGCCAACGTCTGCCTCTCCAAGTTGCAGTATCCCTGCCCGCAGTATATTTGCTGTAAGAGCACTATCCTTTTTGTTTTCTTTGGATTTAATGAATTGTTTTATTGTTGTGGTTTTCCTCCAATATTTTAGGTTTCATTGGTTTCGTCCTTAGGGTGGTCCTAGACGAGCCATATTTTTACAGCAATACTGGCAATATTGCCGATTTCAACCCGGCAACCATCAGCCATGCTAGAAATCTAGGACTATATGGCCGGGCCACGCTCAAAATATTGTCGCAATTTTGCCGGGCTACTATTGCGGGACCAGTATTGCAGTGAAAATATGGCCAGTCTAGGAGCGCCTTTACTTAAAAAAATGATTACTTAATTTCTTTGAACTTATTATCTCTTTCTTTCTCGTTTCTTTTTTTAACTTTATTTTCTTGCTTCTTTTTTGCTAAAAAAAGACTAACTAAGTGTAAGAAATTAGAAAATTTGGAAGATTAGAAAGTATTATTTCATTTTTTTTTCTTTTTAGTGAACACTTACGATGACTGTGAAAACCATCCGTCGATGCCAATCTGCGACACGGATGGACGAACACACGCCAACCCTTGCTACCTGATCAACAGTCCAGGAAAGAGGATGGCATACTGGGGACCGTGCTTGAAAAGATGTTCTAACGTAAGTCAACATAAGTAGCTAAGTCCGTTCAAAGTATTGTTACCGGTATTTTTTAATGTATTAGTGAGACTGAATCATTTCTTTCAGAATGGAACGGTGTGCGGTGTAAATGGCATTACATATAACTCTGAATGCGCAGCTTGGGCGGAATATGTTACCGTCGATTACTATGGGCCATGTTACGCAGTTGGGCCCATATCCAACGTGATGGAACCTAAATGTATTATCGATAGAATTCTGTGCCCGCCTTTGAGGAAACCGAATTGTGTAGGATTCACTGCTCCAGGAGCTTGCTGCCCCAAATGCGGTGGAGGAGTCAGAATTCTCTATTCACAGAAGCAAATCGACAGAGCCTTATATGGAACTAACATATCAGCATCAGTTATAAACCTACAAAATATAATGAAGGCACTAGACAGACAAGTCAAGATAGCGGAATGCGCTCTCAGAGGCTATTTGACTATTGAAATGGAAATATTTATTTCGGTAGAAACTATTCTAGAAAACCCAACGGACTTGCAGATGAAAGTGTGCATTTTAGAAGCGGAGAAAATTGCTGATATGATAAACAGACAGAGTGTTTTAATTACCAGTGATTTGGGTCTCAGTGCATTATCTTATGCGCTTCCAGTGCATGCTCATGCGACACAAGGAGCGAATAGTGTAACCATATCAATGTTTATGTTAATAATTTCGTTGCTTGTTTCGTTATTGAGGTAGTATTGTTTATTAATGTTGTAAATAAGTGTAAATAGGTATGTGATACAATTATTTTGTAAATAAGGTTAAATCTGTAGACACCAAATAATTCGTGCCATCGTAAATAATAATTAGTACAATGCTTTGGTTTGCTTTAATGACAGGCACAATATTGTAGATTTCTCAGTGACTTGTGAGTTCGTCGTGCCATCTATTTAGTTTTTAATCAATATAGGTCGAATAATTTTCGCTAAACTAAGACTGCAAGCATTTTTTTTACCAACAAAAGACATTATGAAGTAGTCCTTATACCAAATACTTCGTTAGCTAGAGTTTAGTTAGTACTTGTTACAATTATTAAATGTTTGATTGTAATTTTGAGGTTGTTTACTCGCTTTAAGCAGAAAGATTTATTAAAACAAATATTTGAATAGATTATGATTTTTATTTTGCACATAACACTGAACAATCGAGGAATATAATATTAGGTGAGTTTATATATCACAACTAATTGATCACTTATAATTAAATTCAGATAAGTCTTTTTTATTGAAAAATATATTGATTCTTTCGAGTAGTTGTGGATCAGTTACAGTTTTGGCGAGCTGTACGAATCCATTTTGGAGCACCGGCTGAATCAGTTGGAACCTTTCTAAGGAAAATGTTAGAACCAACTCAAGATATGCCATCAGAATGTTTTGGAAGCAATTCCTTTGCATGTCGATATCCTGAAAAAGTAACGATTTCATTAGGAACTTTATGATTAACACTAATGGAAAGTATTAAAGAATGAAAATCTTTTTCCAATACGATTTGCTCGAAAAGTGTACTTTGTGCTACCCATTGAACACTATCAACAATCGTTGAACACTAGTGCGGATCAGTGATCGAAGGCGGAAAGAATATTTTTTTTGTAACCGAAGAAACCGCATACCTCAACCAAGGAAATCTTTGTTTTAGAACGAAAATAATAATCGACCGATCAAGCGTTAGCCAGCGAAGCATCTATGCTTCAGCTTGGACAAAAATGTTTTCGTATGTCCAAACTCTGTTCGGATCTCTGTTTTCCAGAGTTGTTTTTGTTGTCTACAGGTCGCTTTTCTGACAACTGAAAAACATATCTTGCCATTTTGAAACATTTCCAAAACCTGACTGGACAAAAAAAATATCTATATAACTATTGAACCTACTCACAATTTTTTACGAGAATCGATTGAGGAATGCATACTGTAGAGGAGGACAGATGTCGGCAGCGAGGTCTACAGCGCACAGAATCACTAATAATAGTTATTTATTCATTCGCGCCTTTTAAAAAAATACTTTTATTAATACTAGGTAAGTACCAGGATAGCAAAAACGATGGAGAGATTTTCTCTACATTTACAAAGTGTGATCATGGGTCGTGAGGGAGAAAACCTCTTCATCTCTGCTAGTACCCTGATACCTGCTAAAATATGAGGAGTTGATTGCACAAAATGGCCTTTCACAGAAATCTCGTGAAAAGCATATGACAGCCCATAAATACCTATATTTTCCTTTTCTCGCAAATGTATTGAAAAACGTCGTGTGTTACACGAGCAGAAAGCTTATTGCAAACTAGTGATCAGCCCTCGTCTCCGGCTCGCCGCTGACATTATCTACTCGTTTGCAATAAGCTGCTTTCCGCTCTTCTTTCAAAATATACTATTATTACCTTACTGATACTAAGAGCTCTCTGTTGTTCAATTTCAGGTGGAACAGGCTGAGGAGGAATCAACGGTTCGATATTTTTCGTTTTATCATACACCTGTCCATCGCTAATGCTAATGTTCACTTTTCGTGTTTCCAAATGCTTATCTAAAATGTCCGAGGCACTGACTCTTTTTTCCTTTTCTGGAATTTCATTGACTCTATCTAATTGACTCACTTCTTCATCAGGGCATTCAAATGCTTTCATAATCACCTCTTTAGATTCATTCGCAGATTCAGCATCTTTTATAAGTGAGGTTTCAGTACTTTCTTCATCAGCTTCATTGTTTTCTGCGTGAACTTCAACACTTATAGAAGCTTGAGCGTTTGTTTTGAAATCAGCAAACGTAAATGGTTTTGGTCTTTCAACTGAATCTTCCACATTTTCTTTCAAATGTTCCTCTTCTTTTACGATAATATCTGGATCTTCGTTTACTTCTTTTTTGTCTTCAGCATAATATTTTTCATAATGGTTTGATGAGGAGTCTGTTTCTACAGAACTGAATGACAATCTTTCCTTTACTACATCAGGGTCATCGAAATCGGATATGTCTATCAAATGTTTCATATAATTGTAGCATAACAACTCCCACGTAATCTTCAAGTCGAATATCTTGTTAACGAACCGATCGTACTCTAGAGTCAAATTCAGTGAAGTTGTATAATTGTGTAAAATTATTGATATGTCTCCAGCTTCTAACTTAAATTTGTAAACGCCACTGAAGAATATCTCTGTTAACGCAATAATTTTAATGAGCCAAGATGATGTGGTTTGCTTATAGAGGTTAGCTGCATGGTCCAAATTGGAAACTTTCTGGACTAGGAACTTTAAACCTGGTCTTGAGTCAAATTGCATCGCCCTTCTGAATGATAAGTCCAAACTTTTCAATAACAGATCAGTGTTATAGTTGTCTAAGAAAAACTTATAATTACAAATATTGGCACCAGTTTTTAGGCTGTCGAATAAAATGCTGTTGATACCTTGGAATACGTCGGAGGACGCTTGTATCAGAATTGTGGCAATTATTTGAACCAGAATTTGATGCGCCAGAAGCCCGACGACCAAACCCCTGTGAGGAATTCTAACTGTGTACAACTCGGGGTTCAGAGAGTTGACTGATTCTTGTAAATAAATAAGAAAGATGTAACTTCTGTCGTCAATTAGCATTAAGTTTTGGGATGAATTTTTTGGGGTTAATTTCACTGGTCCTTCTCCTTTCAACTGTTCAGTGAGAAATACTTGCTGTGCCATGGCATGTAGCCTTACATTGTCGTTAACTGAACAATCTCTCCTCGCAGCTACTTTTACCATAGCCAAGTCTCCATAGAAGCTATTGGAGTTTTCTTTGAAAGCATACGTGAGTTGTTTTAATGGGGTCAAACTCACGTTGCAAGCCCGGTGCAGACTTGTGCAAACGATCTCCCATTGATTATCAGTCAAGAGATGCCCTGATGTCAAAATAATATGCCTTATACATGATGCTCCCAATCTTGCAATGGGTTCTTGTGGCTGGGCGATACATTCGACAAGAATGAGCATAATTTGCTTTATAGCAAATGTAGCTTCCGGACTTTCGATAGGTTCTATTTCGGTTTCCTCACTTTTATCGTCCACAGTTGATCTTTCAACATTGATTTGTTGCAAATGGTGCAGATAAATAACAATTGTGTCAGTGGTCAAACCGCAGCATTGTTTAAAGTTTGGCATGATGCTGTCCCAATGAGTATTGACATTCGATATTTGACGAAGCCAATTCTGCACTGTTGGTAGCAGAAGATGGTTTATACAATGTAAACCAAAGTGAGTTCCTGGCACGTCAACTGTGTTTCTCAATATCTTGAACAAAGTTTCCATGGCAGCCGGTTGGTTTTTCTTTGAGCAGACAACCGTAGCCGATATCAGTCCTTCTATAAGAACATACCATACCTTCAGTATGTTGCTTGGCTTGTCTAACTTTAGCAAGCAAGTATTTGTTGTGTTTGAAAGAGGCAAAGTAGTCGACAATTTTCGGTATGAAATCAGTTGTTCGTCACAGTGTTCATTGTTGATGTACTTAGTTATGTCAAGAGATGAGCTTGGTATTATTGGGTCTACCACTGAAAGAGGCATATCGCCTTTGATTCTATTCCCTGTGTTGAATATGGGGCATTTTGGCATGTTGTACATCATGGTCAAAATATCGGCGCAGTTTTCCAAATGGTATAAAGCTTCTCTGCACATATCAACAATAACCTTCTCAGATTTCTCTTCACTTAAAGGAATGAATTTACTGTTCTTTGAGAATTTCAAGCTGATGCTTGGTTTAGGTTGTGTAGGTGTCGTTACTTTTTTCGGCTTTGCCTCAGCTGTTTGGGTTTCATCGTAATGCAGTCCTTTTATATGACTCAGTAGGCATAGGATGCAATCAAGCGCAGCGTTAGCGAAAACTAGCGTATTATCAGTACTCAGGAAGACTTTGAATATTTCCAGAATTGCGGAATATTGGTTAGAGTTGTTGGCCGCCCGAAGAGTGTTGAAGAGTGGTCGCCAACCTGATCTTATTTCCATTCTGTTTGTCTCAACAAACTCGCAGATGCAAGATATAATTTGCTCCTGTAAAATAAAAATTTGAAAATAGCAAACAAGCCTTTAAAATTCTGACATGAAAATATGTTTAACTTACTTGAATATCATCATCGCATAGTTCCAAGCAGAGAAGATTTTCAAACGGCTTCAAGAGGGCTTCATTAAAATGGAAATGTGGGAGCTCAACTTGTTGGTTGAGTAAGGCAGTGGCGCAGTCATGAAGACATTGGATGCCCAGGCTTGAGATTTGAATGTCCTTGTGACAAGCCGCCTGGAACATAGAAAAAAAGGCTTTGAAACATCTCATTTTTACACCGTTATTTTGAGTTATGACCAAATATTTACCTATTTGAATCAATTCAAGACTTGAGCTTCATCAACACTTTTTTTAAATCATATTCTTTTTACAAGTCATTATATTTTTTAAGTCTGTCGCTTAATACTTACCAGTCAAATATCGCAGCACCTTAATATGACCCAATTGACTTGCCAAAAGTGTGATCGTATCTGCATCTTCTGTACAGGTTTGTTGAGTCCAAAGCAGTTGTCTGTTGTAAAAAATGTATATAAAACACCCCCCCGGCGAGTTGGTGAGCATCGCCGCGCGGATGTTTTACGTACATTTATTTACTAAAGCGCTGATGATCCAACCGGACGCTAAATCACAATCTTCTCTTGTAGTAACTACTGGGGAAATGTCAATAATGACACATTACATGAACAGTAATTAATTTCCATTCAAAAAGTATGATTACCCGACTGCGCAAGAAGGAGGATTATGTTTTTCGAGTTTATGTATGGATGTAAGTATGTGCGTATGTATGTATTGAGGTTTCTTTGGCACGCCCTACAGCTTATGGATGTGAGGATGGGAACAGCTTGATGGATGGATGTGAGGTGTCATTTAAATCGTCTTAATAGTGGAAGTGACATAGGGTACAACACACAGTAACATTATGTTACTTGTGTCAAAGTCGAAATGTTTTTATTGATGAATTCTCTTATGAACGTCAAAGTTAGATTCGACCGCCTTGGGCGGAAAAAGAGCCACTATTCAGAAGAACAGGTTCAAGAAACGATTGTCAGAAAAAAAAAAGAACAGGAGAGAAACTGAGGGACATTTTGGTGAGGTGTAAGGTGTGTTGAGTTCGAGTGACCTGCATGAAGTGCGGCCCCACGACGGTCCAGACGGCCATGCGGTGCGCCAGCGGGCGCGCGGCGCGCAGGCAGCGCAGCGCCACGTCCCCCGCGCGGCACAGCGCGCGCGCCGCCTCGCCGCCGCCGCCGCTCCTCGCCGCGCCGCGCCGCCACCACGGGCTGTTGTTGTTGGCTACGTCTGCGTCCCAGCACGTGAACAGCTGGAGAAACGTGGACCTGTTACATGGATCTGGTCCCGTCCCGTCGTAACGAAACAGTGCTGTTGTTCCCAGGACGTAAAGATCTGAAGAAACGTGGACCTATTAGATTTATCTGGTCCCGCCCCGTCGTAACGAAGCAGTGCTATAGTTTCCAGGACGTGAAGAGCTGAAGAAACGTGGACCTATTAGATGTATCTGGTCCCGACCCGTCGTAACGAAACAGAGCTGTAGTTCCCAGAATGTGAAGAGCTGGAGAAACAAGGGCCTATTAGATGTATTTGGTACCGCCCCAACGTAACGAAACATTGCTGTAGGTCCTAGGATGTGAAGAGCTGGGAAAACGTGAACCGATTAGATTTATCTGGTCCCACCCCATTGCTACCAGTGTTGTTGTTGGCTACGTCTGGATCCCAGGATGTGAAGAGCTGAAGAAACTTGGACCTATTAGACGGGTCTGTTCCCATCCAGCCGTCATCATACAATGCTGTTGTCGGCTACATCTGAATCCTGATAGGTAAAGCTGATACAAAGCTGCATGATGATGATGTGGATGGGAAAGAAATCAATTAGGTATATCTGGCAATTATAACGCAGACGCAACAAACAGCTCACCAGTTTGTATTGATGTCCGACCAATCTCTGCAAAGCTGCCTTCAGCGTCGGCAGCGTGGTCGTAGCCGCCAGCCGAGTGAACAGCGTGTCTGCTGCGGCGGACAGCGCGCAACAAACGCGGGCTGCGCCTGCGCCTGATATTATGTTGCCGCCCTGATGGGACGAAGAAGTGTATCTCAACGGACAATAATTACAAAACAGTTACTTGAACCAATCTCTAGTGTATTTCCGCTCTAACATTGAGATTGGTTCAATAACAGTTTTGAAGATGAACTTCCGCAAAGTAACGCCTGATTCAATCAACGACAATAATTACGTACAGAAGTAATTCTATGAAAAAAGTGTTTTTTTTTCTATACAGTTATTTATTAGACATAGAGAAATCTAAACATAGTAGCAATTATATTCAAAACTTCATAGCTCGAAGGACCAAGTTGAACTTTTCTATGATGAAAAAAATGTAATTAAATTGTTGTTTCTTACCTCTTGACGGCATGTTTCAACAATTTTAGAAACGGACATATCATGATTAATATTCGTTTCCATCACCGGTTGTAGAAAGTTGAAAACGTCCACGCTGGGAACATAATTTAAAATTAATGTTATGTACTGTTTAAACCATTTCTATCAACTATTTTAAAATATTTTTCATTATTTTATCAGCAGCAGTCTCTCGATTTTAGAACTGGACAATATAAGACTAGAGACTAGACAATGCCGGACTAGACATTTCAAGACACTAGACGTTTTCAGAAGGGGACTTCTCGATACTAGACGTTTTGAGACACTGGTTATTGTTGGACTGGATATAACGCGACATGGACGTTTTAGCAAACTAGACGCTCTATGACAACAGACATTTTCAGCCTGAACGCTCTAGATCTGCTAGACTTCCATCTTCTCTGAGTCTTAAAATAACTATGAGAAACAAAATTAATGTTGTTATTATTAAAAGTTTTATTCTTGCCTTTCCTTTCGTCATTCCTTTGCAGACAAACATTTAAATATTATGTACCTACTAGCTGCGCCCCGCGGTTTCACCCGCGGTTAAAAAGTATCCTATGTGCTATTCTAGACTATAATCTATTTCTGTGCCAAATTTTATCCAGATCTGTTCAGCTGTTCTGGCATGAAAGAGTAACAAACATCCATCCATCCATCCATCCATTCTTACAAACTTTCTCGTTTATAATATTAGTAGGATTTAAATGCTGTCTGCTGTTGTATTACTACCTTTATTCATACAAGTATTATGAAATCAAAAGTAACTCTGTCTGTCTGTCTGTTTGTAGACTTTTCACAGTCAAACGGCTGCACGAATCTTGATGAAATTTGATCATTACAGTATTTCACGAGGACGGTTTTTGGACACTAATTTCTGAATAAACGCTAAAAAAGTTCCGTTTAACAGCTAGTATTAAATCAAATTAAAACTTTACCATGTCTCATCATCTCTGCCATCCAGACCTAATTTAGCGTCGGCCTGCAGAATAGAGACGGTTTTGTTCCGTCCAGTCTGCATGGTGACGATGGGGGTAGCGTTGTTCCCCTGCTGGCCGAACAGCGCGTGTTCGAAGCTTGACACGTATTGGCAGGCGGAGAATATGTGCTCCCAGCATTCTGGGGCTTTGGAACCGAGCTCTAGGCCACCTACAATTTGTAATTAAGTTATATAATACAACCATAAAACACGATAGACAAATTAAAAAAAAAACAATAATGATCTCTATTATATATTTAAAAGAAGGTCTTTCAACCGAGGTATGACGGCGTCTACCCCGCCCGACCTCAAGCCAGAGCGGATTCAAACCCAGCCGCCGCACGCACCAATTTGTTCATTATGTGAACATATGTGCGTATTGTATGTCATCTGCTGCATGAATGGAGCCCGGTGTGTGGCGACAGGCTCGCCCCTGTCACATTTGGGCCTGAACATCGTCCGGCGAAGTGTGGGTGTTGTATTACACCTCCGCCAGCCCCCTCGGGGGAAAGGCGTGACGATATGTTACGACCGCGTCTACAAAATTTTTTCCGGGTTGGCAACGTATCAACAGCACCACTAGTGTTGCAGATGTCTGCGGTGGTTACCGTTTACCATCAGGTGAGCTGTCAGTTTGTATGCTGACCTTTTTAAAAAAAATATCATAAATCATTATGTCATAAATCATATCCAGGATGAAGCAGGTATTACGAAATTATTATTATTATTATTACGAAATTATTAATGTTACAGTTGTTGTTGAAATTAACAAATGTATGTTGTATGAATGTATCAATAATGAATGTATCAATAATGAATGAAGAAGTTTAATGGATGAATGAATGTTACAATTGTTGTTACGAGTAATGTTACAAACAAACGACAAAAAAACAGCGAAAAAAAAGCGTTTGGAAAGCAGCAATTACAAATGTACGCTATTAAAAAAAACTGAACAACACGCACAAATCTAAGCAAAAAAATGGATTAAAAAACATAAAACAATTGAAAAAATGTATGATTAAAAACTACAAATACCAACCAGTAATCAAGATGTCAAGAGACAAAGCGTGAGTCGAGAGTATCTTCCCGTTCGGAGGTTGTGATATAGCGGAGTTCGCTAGGAGAGCCAAGATACTGCTGCAGCGGTTCTGGAGGCTTAGCGTGTTGCTAACTCTGGCGGCCTAAAATTTTAATAACTCTTTGAAATTTAGACCTTCGATGGGATATACAAATACATAGATGTCGTGGCAAATTAAAAGTTAGGCGTCTATTACAATTAAGTACGTTTAGCTTCATTTGAATCTAAGCCTTGTCATAACCATTCCGCAAACATTGATGACAGTTGCCAGTGTTTTTAGCATATACAGCGTGTTACAAAAACCCTGTTATATAATTGAAGGGCATGTACACACACTTATAAGTGTTCATCCAAAAAAAAAATGCACTTTAAAAATAGCAAGAGTTATGACTGGTTTGAAATCGCAAGAAAAAAAGGAAATTTTACTAAAAAATAACAAATCTGTGTCCGATGTTACTTTTATTCTAAGAAAGTAGCGGCACGACGCGACGCGAATGGTTTAAGTACAAATGAAACCGACACGATTAGTAGAAATATTCGCTAATGGGCACATAAAGTTAACATTCTCATAAGGAAATTTAATAAAATGTAGGTATAAGAGTTAGGAGTAGATTAAATAGCAGATTATGAAGGCATTCCTTCTTTTTAATGCAAATGGCCAATTTCTTAAGAATATTCTATAATATTCTGTACACAATTTCAATATCAGTTTATTTTAGTCAAAAAAATCGATCAGAAATACATAGATGCCAAGTCTCAATACGAAAAATGACACCTTGAAAACTAGGCTTAGATCATGCGTCGTAAGCCTTGTTTCGCTGTCAGTCGCTCTGTGACCGCGTCGGTGTCACGCCTAAATGTCCTGAAAACAGACTTATGCAATTCCTAAATTTGGTGCAAGTATGGCTATTAAAGTTTTTATAGGTTCATTTACCTTGTGAAGTCCTTCGAGGCATTGTATCGTCAATCCCTCCCAAGCGATTCGCTTCCGTTTCCCGAACGTGTTTATCTTCTTTGAGATCATTCCATGCAACTTTTGCTTCTTGTTCTTATACCCTGTCAGGGGCACGCTTAGAACTGTCACCATCGAGTCCCAGATGCAAGTCAATATTCTACAAGTATTAAATATTATTACATAAAAACGACCAAAATAAAACAGGTTTTCTGCTACAAACCTGCTTCAACACAGCACAGTGCTGGAATATATGCACTAGGTGGGAATCGAATCTACACCCCCGAGCTCAGAAGGCAGGTCCACTATACCAACTGGGCAACCGCGCGACCAGACATTTACCTAATTACTCAAAATAAAAGTAATCAAAAGTAATTATTTACCTTCTTGCCCATCGCAAGCTAGCCTGAAGTTGAGGAGAATCGTCTGTAGTGTGGTATAGCATCGACACTTCTTTCAACTTCTGCCAGTCGGACATAACTGGACTCTGATCTAAGCCTCCAAGATCTGGAAAAAAGAGTTAAGAACTAGGATATCCAATTCAAACTCCCAATATCCGATCATAGATGATTACACACCACTAACTGCAATAATATTAAAATCTAGCAACAATGATTATAATAAGAAAATCATCGAGATACCTGTTGGTACTTACAGTTGCAGATATTTTTAGAGGTACCGGCTATAGTTTTACTATTTTGACATAATTTAAATGACTTTTTTGATCAGAGAAGGTACGTTACTTTTTTTTATCTTATACTTGTAGCTTGACCAGGTCTCCAGCTCACAGAGAAGTCTGTCCTTCTCTACAGGAGGAACAACGCCGGCTGCGAGTTTTGTGAAATAAAAAAAAAAATTTGCTCCTTTAAAAAAATTACAAAAACTGACTCGACAAAACTCTAACATTATATGTTTAACGAAACATATTGAATTCCGATTCTCTTGAAACTCACAAAGTTTCAAGAGATTCAGTTGAGAAATGTGACCAGGGAGGCTATTCCTCCACGTCAGATGAGATGAGATTTTATCTTGGTCACTCTCACACCTATGACGTTTCGAACGAGTGCAACAAGGACGAAAAAAGGTGAGATGAAAATCTCAAATCTCCGAAAATGGCCACTGTGCTGCTATTCACAATTATTCAAATAATTTGAGATTTAAAATTATGGAATCTGAACGGAAACGTTTCCGAATGATTGTGAATACCTGTGCTGTAGAGGAAGACAGCCAACTGGACAGACGCCGAAGCTGAAGCAGAGACGCTTCGCTCGCTGACGCTCGTTCGGTTGATGACAACTTATAATTGAATAAAAACATTTTGACTTTGACTTTGACTTTCTAAATTATAATACTTACCAGAAAGCAAATGTATGAGTGGATGTTCAGAGACAGGCGCATCTTTCAGCACATCAATAGCCAACACTTGCTGGTACAGCTCCCGCAGCCACGTCGCTGATAAGTACACGAGCACTCCGCTTCCTTGAACTTCCTCCACGAATTCGTCTTCGGTTAGCGATACTTGGACTTTCTGAGAAGCATATAATGTATTAAGAGTCCGGCGACCACTTTAGACTAACTTCGCATTGGCTTAAGGTATTCTATAGCCATTTCGTCTAGAAGAAAAAGACGAGCGAAGAAAGCGAGTAATGATACTGACGAGCCTCTAAAGTTACCTACGGAGTGACAAAGTGCAATTTCAATTTTTTTTTAATGTTTTCTGCACTTCTGCAATCATTCTTAAATAACTAAGAATTTCCTTTGTATTATGGATTTATTTAACAACTAATGATGTAAACAATCTCCCTATGTAATGGAATTTTTGATTTGCTTTGTCTACCTATTGAATGATTCAGTCAAAAGTGACCCCTTTAAATGTGGATATTTTTCATAGCTCTATTTTCGCTTGAGAACGTTTTTAAAAAAAACAAGAACATAGGGGCGGAGATATTGTTAATTTAATTGTACATGCTAAATTTCATAACATAATCTGACAAATGGTTTTCAAGAAATGTTGAGTAGCGCGTTTGTATGGAAATTACAGAGCGTCGGGGCCCCCTTAACTATTTGTTTTTAGTGGGGGAAAATGGTAGATTTATGTACGATTATGATGAATCATTAAAAAGAAGTTTCTTTTACTGAAACTATTTAAATGTACGATACAGCCCAATTTTCGGTCACCTGCATTCAACTTATCCTCTTATATTGCCCAGCCCATGTAATCTTGTATTGCCTAGATCAGATTTTTGTTAAACTTACAGCAGATTCATTGTAGAAGTTGGTTCGTCTCTGCTTCAACGTCAGAAGTAAGGCAGCGTAAGTAGCGAGGTAGACGCCGTCCGCGTTCATTATGCAAGCAGTAGTTGGCGGCTGTGCAGCGTTGTGTTGGCAACATTTGGATGCGAACTCTTGCATTGCTTCATCTACCTAGAAACATTAAAATAGATTCTGAAATAATATTCAAAGGTCATTGATAAAATAATTGTCTTTTTAAAAAGACAGTATATATCTACCTCGTTAGAAGAATTTATGATTTTTTAATTTTTCAGTATTTAAGGTGAATGAGTACAATGTGTGGGTAATTCATGGTATCCTGTCTGATTCTAGCTTTAAGGGAGCTGGAATCCTTGAAGGACTGGTAAATACCTTTGTCCAGCCCCTAAATTATATCAGAACTTCCACTAATCTTCGTAATTGGGTACCTAATTGTTCCTTCATATATATGTGATATTAATCGTTTAGTTAAAAGATGGTTACGATGGGGGTGACATAGATCTGTTTTGTAAAGGTCCCTAAAAGAAGGATTTAGAACTTACTTCAATACAAGTTCTGAGGTTAAGAAGTTTAGGGAGCAAAGAGTGCTGAAGAGTTTTCACGAATTGCCTCGCATTGTGTCTCTCTAAATCCACGTTGCATTCCGTAATCGTGCATCTGAAAGTACACATGAAAACATTTTTAACTGACTTCAAAAAAGAAGGTTCTCAATTCGACTGTTCTTTTTTGTGATATATGTTCGCGATCATTTCGCCGATCGATTTTGATGATTCTTTTTTCGTTTGGTAGAACATAGAATCACACTTCAGAAGGAATCACACTTCAGAGAGAAATTTATATGGGACCACGGAGCACCCATTTAATTTATTATCGGTCAAGCGGTCGGTGTTTTCACCAAAAGTCTAAAAATTGTTTACAAAATCCAATTCGGATAACGGGAAGTCGTTTTTTTAACCGACTTTCAAAAGGAAGAGGTTTTATGTTCTGTATATGTATATGTATTTTTTTAAAGCATTTTTTTTCACATTATTAACTAGAACAAATCACTTCATCAGCAACTCGTATAGTTCTCACTATACTTTGGTCTCACCTGCCAAGATTCAAAGTCTTCGGAATAGCTTTAGTCTTCTCGCTGATTGAATCTTTATCTGTATCGCTGCTTGTCGGGTTGTTAGCTCGTGAAGGTAGGAACACGTTATCAGCATCAGAATCAGCCTCGCCGTCACTGCCTGACGTTACGTTCTCAGGACCTGATGTGTCTGCGAAATATTTACTTTTTAAGTACCTACCTGTATTATAATTTTCACAAAAATATGTATTTATTAATAAATACCTAAATAACTAATAAAAAATACTATAATCAACTAAAACCTAAATAAAAAATACTATAATAAAGCTCAAGTCAGTATCCGCGGGTAACCAAAGTACCCAAAACGCTGGCAATGTTACCTCGCTGAATAGCAATGCTAATTCGGTGACCGAGGTAAGTACCAGCCCTTTGGTCGTTTGTTCTCTTTGTCAGCTGTTTGCTTTGACAGCTCATTGAAGAGCAACCATGCGCTTGGCGAATGGACCCCAAGGGCCCAAAGTTTTTACCCCAAAAAGCAGAAAAAAATATCCATCACCGAGAGATTCATATTCATTTAGATTTTTAACTTTGAAATTTTTTCATTAGATTTTTTGATGTGAATGTACTCTGTGAAATGGATATTGTCTGAAATAAATGATGTCATTATTACTATTTTAAATGCGATGATAGACTAGTCGGAAAAGGCTCGCGTCCCAAGCCAGACGGAGCGGGTTCGAAACGGGTGCATATTTAATGTCATCTGCTATGTAACTGTAGCCCGGTGTATGGCGACAGCCTCGCCCCCTTTCACATTTGGGACGGAATATCTCCCCGGCGAAGTGTGTGCGCTGTACACCTCTCCTAATCCCTTCGGGGAAAAGGCGTGACGATATGTTATGTTATGTAACGTAAAGTATGAACGTGCCTAGACTTTTAAGGGATGTGGCAGAAGTAATGAAACCAAAGAAAGTACCTACTTACTTGAAACCCCTAAATTTTGAGCTTCGAGTTAGGGACCAGGGTTGGCAGATGCCCCAGACTGCCCCAACGTAGGTACGCCCATGAGTACACAGAAACACAGCCCAGAACCTGACTTACGTGATACCTTTATTTAAATCAATGTTTGGACAGCCAACTATTTTGATACAAAAATTCTTACCTGATGAATCATGATCTTTACTTTCATTGCTTTGAAGAACTGCGACCACGTCTCTGTAAATAGCCAAAATTTTGTAATGCAATATTTTCTTAGGGTGGTTTCTTTTGTTTTTTATTTCATTGGACCTCTGTATGATAGGTTTTTTTGCTATTTACTTAATTGTAAACATCACTAGCTGCGCCCCGCGATTTGTGATATTCCAGGTTTAATCTATCTCTGTGGCAAATTTCATTCCGATTCGTTCAGGCGTTCTGTGGTGATTGAGTCAGAAACATCCAAACGTTCATCAAATCCATCCATGAAATCTTTCGCATTTAAGATATCCATCAGTTAAGCAGAGATTTCTAGTCTCAAAAAAAAAAGAAAAAATAATCAAATCAAATTACTTTATTTTATTTTAGTCTAAGCCTTTTCATTCCGTCATAAAGTTAATGAGATTAGCTAAAGTGTTTTCAGTACATTTAGACGTCGTGACACCGACGCGATCCCAGCGCGACTGACAGCGAAACAAGGCTTATACTTGATCTAAGCCTTGTTTTCAAGATGTTATTTTTCATATGAGACTTGATATCTACGTATTAAGGGTCAGGCGAATACTTTAGACTAACTTGGCATTGGATAAAGGTTTTCTATTGCCATTTCGTCTGGACGGAGGCGACGACCGAAGAGAGCAAGTAAAGATACTGATGAGCCTCTAAAGTTTTCTACAGAGTGACAAATTGCAATTTAAATATTTTTTATGACTTTTGCATTTCTTTAATCATTCTTTGATAACTAAAAATTTCCCTTGTATTGTGGATTAATTTAACAGCTAATGACGTAGACAACCTCTCTATGTAAAGAGATTTTTGATTTGCTTTGTCTATCTATTGAATATACCAGTCAAAAATGACCCTTTACAAAAGTGGATATTTTTCATATCTCTATTATAGTTTCTCTCGAGGACTTTTTGTAAAAAAAACCAAGAACATAGAGACGGAGATATAGTTCGTTTAACATGCCAAACTTTATCATAATCTGATTAATAGTGTCCCAGAAATTAGACAAGCATTTGTATTGAAAATTCAGAGCGTCGCGGAACCCTTAATCATCTACCCCTGCTACTCTAAGTCAAAGTCAAAGTCAAAATGTTTTTATTCAATTGGGTGGTATCAAAGATACACTTATGAACGTCAAAAAGATAGACTTAAGACTTCTTTCATCAAAGAGATACACTTATGAACTCTGAGAGACTTTTTATAGGATAAAAAGGATTCCCTTGATGTAATTCTCACCTATAAGGACTGGGCAGTCTAGCCAAGGTCTGATAAGTCAGTGGTCCAGTATAGTCTGCGTCGTGTAGTTTAGGCCAGTACGCTAAGATAAGCGAGGCGACGTCTGGAGGAATGTACTCCACAGAACCGGAGCAAAGCTTCTCGAGAGCATCAAGTAGAGAGACCACGCACTCAACCGCCGCAGCCAAGACTTCAGGGTTGCCGTTTCGACCGCATTCTTCTATGCCGTCCATAATTCTGGGAATAAAAATGCTGAAGTCAAGTGCTGAAATAAAACCGATTCTCTTGAAATTTTGTGAGTAGGTTCGATTATTATGTAGTTTTTTTTGTGGAAGCTGTTTTTTGAAATTTTTCAGTACGGCGTAGTTATGATTAAAAAAAAAACACATCATCGCAATTTCGAAAAATTTCGAAAAACTGACTTAGTTAAAAAAATGCTGTATTATTATCGAACCTGCTCACAAAATTTCACGAGAATCGGTTCAGGAATGCGACCTATCGAGGAAGACAGACGTAAGCCGCGAGGTCACCAGCTCATAGAGCCACTAGTAATATTAGTATGGATGGATGAACTGGAAGCGTAGCCGTGGGCTAATAATCTGGGATCAAATTTTCATTATCAACCATTTTCCACCCACTGTCGAGTATGGGTAAATATTCATCTAAATTCTAAACCAAGTTATAGTGCCCAGACTCACAATCTGATGATAGCCATATCATCGCTATGCCTCTCTTGTTGATCAGCTCTCTTCATCAGCACCAGCTGGCAGAGCCTTTTAGGGTTCACCAGCAGTTCCCTGGCACTCCTGAGAGGTTCCACTCTGTGAGAGACCGGGGGGTAGAGGAGCATCCTGTGGTACAGAGCTTCGAGGACCGGCCGGAGGGTCGAGGTGGAACCCACGAGCCGGACTAGTTGGTTGGCTATGCTGTGGATGAAATGTGAATACTTAGTTCGATTTGTGATGGATAGCGTAAAAACTGTGTGGAACTGCTCATTGCAGTCGCAAAGTTAAACAATGCCTGGAAAAGTTGTTTTAAGTTTTTATTTATTTAATACATTTTCGCCAAGGTATACTATAGTGTTACCGCTTAAATTAGTCCTCGCCCGTGCTGTTCAGGGACGCGAAGGTAAGGCGTCAAAAGTAAGCGAGCTAGGAGCAAGGACTGACTGGAGTGGTGCCACTATAGTTGGCAATGGTTAAAATGGTAAGTTAGAAAGATACTTCTGACATTTAACTTAGCTTACCTGTAAATAGCTTTAGCCTGCTTGCCGTTGAAGCTTGGTGCCGAGTTCAGAGCTCCAGATCCTCGCCCTGAATCATCTACGAGATGACCTTCATGCTCTCTGAAATATAGAAGAAAGAAAAAATAATAAGGCGTGGCTCGAAGGACCAATCAACAATATTGGTCCTTCGAGCCTAAGTTATTAAATGAATAATTCTTTGTTATAAATTATTAAAAGATCTTTTAATAATTTATAAGAAATGAGTATCTAGCTAACTCATAAGAAATGAGTTAGCTAGATCTTTTATATTCAAATATATCACAGTAGAACGTTTACCTGGATTTAATGTTCTTGTCGACTCTCGGCGTGCCAAGAAAAGAAATTAGTGAAGGGCAGAACTTTTGCCACAAGAACGTGGTGAAGTGCGAGTTGCCACTCACTCGCTCCGAGAGACTTGACATCAGAGTCAGCAGACAGTCTAAGAAGAAGAGGGCCAGGGGGTTCTGTTTTGGAGTTCTGGAAAAGACAAGATAATATAAGTAGACTAGATTAAAATCTCTAGTAAGTAGTTATTTTTTGGTGCTGTAAATTGAATGAAAAAAAATTCTGAAATAACCATTTTGACGCATTCTGTTATGAATGGGAAAACAGATAGAAGACAGACGTCTGCAAGGTCGCGACAGTAGGCTTGAAAAACACCCTCATTATGGAGTTTCCTACTTACAGCTGGGTTTCAGTCAGTCGTCCACACAGGTACTGGATAACTGGTATCACTTCGCTGTAACAGCCCACTGCTACGATGTGGTTTCTGCCCAGTGGCGAACCTTCTGACAGTAACTCTTGGCATTCTTCATCTGCAATCAAGAGTGTAGGAAATCGTAAAACTACTGCAATGTTATGTAACCACTGTAGAACGGCAAAGTTCTAAGTTGAAGCAAGTTATGCTAATGAACGAGAATTTCTTTGCCAGTTTTTTTTGAGGGTACTTTTTTTTCGGCAATTAATTTATTTCCATTATTAATTTAACTTATTCCGGTGTTACCTATACCTGCGCAATGAAAACAGATTCAAAGGTTTACTGTGACCACGCTTTGTAAACGTTACGAAAACAGTCTTCAAAGTGTTTGTTTGTGTATCGGGACAAATGCATTGGATAGATGTGTAGCAAATAAACGTTTCTGATTTCTGAGATTTTAGCCGCGTACTCGCTTTGATTCCGTACCTACTACTTTTAGTAAAACTAATCTCCTCTATGTTGTAATCTGCTCTAAGGGAGCGTGTTCCATCGTAGGTCGCATCATTGCTAATCATCAAGCGAAATGGCACTTAAAGGCAAGTTATTACAGTTCTCACCTAGCTGCGCGCAGTAGGCCTGCAGCGCCTTCGCGGCGGCGGGACAGGTACTTGCGAGAGATAATGCACCTAATGCTAGAAGACATAAGGCTGAGTACTGACCGAGCTGCACGCAGTAGGCCCGCAGCGCCTGCGCGGCGGCGGCGGGACAGGTACTTGCGAGAGATAATGCACCTAATGCTAGAAGACATAAGGCTGAGTACTGACCGAGCTGCGCGCAGTAGGCTCGCAGCGCCTGTGCGGCGGCGGGACAGGTACATGCGAGTGATAATACACCTAATGCTAGAAGACATAAGGCTCAGTACTGACCGAGCTGCGCGCAGTAGGCTCGCAGCGCCTGCGCGGCGGCGGGACAGGTACATGCGAGAGATAATGCACCTAATGCGAGAAGACATAAGGCTGAGTACTGACCGAGCTGCGCGCAGTAGGCTCGCAGCGCCTGTGCGGCGGCGGGACAGGTACATGCGAGTGATAATACACCTAATGCTAGAAGACATAAGGCTCAGTACTGACCGAGCTGCGCGCAGTAGGCTCGCAGCGCCTACGCGGCGGCGGGACAGGTACATGCGAGAGATAATGCACCTAATGCGAGAAGACATAAGGCTGAGTACTGACCGAGCTGCGCGCAGTAGGCTCGCAGCGCCTGTGCGGCGGCGGGACAGGTACATGCGAGTGATAATACACCTAATGCTAGAAGACATAAGGCTCAGTACTGACCGAGCTGCGCGCAGTAGGCTCGCAGCGCCTGCGCGGCGGCGGGACAGGTACATGCGAGTGATAATACACCTAATGCTAGAAGACATAAGGCTCAGTACGCAGTAAGCTCGCAGCGACTGTGCGACGGCAGGACAGGTACGTGCGAGAGATAATACACTTAATGCTAGAAGACATAAGGCTCAGTACTGACCGAGCTGCGCGCAGTAGGCCCGCAGCGCCTGCGCGGCGGCGGGACAGGTACATGCGAGAGATAATGCACCTAATGCTAGAAGACATAAGGCTCAGTACTGACCGAGCTGCGCGCAGTAGGCTCGCAGCGCCTGCGCGGCGGCGGCGCGCGCGGCGGCGGCCACGTGCGGCGCGCCGGCCGCCGCCTCCCCGCAGCGCCCGCACGCCCACACGCACAGCCGCCCGTTCAGCGTGCGCCGCGGGGACAGCGCCAGCGACAGGTACATGCGGAAGATTTGTACCTAGTACCAGAAGACGAGGCGTATTGGCGTGTACTTCGTATAGAAGTAGATACGTGTACGCTGATTCAAACTTATTTGCGGCTGTGAAGTGCGCCGCAAGCGAGACTTTGCGGCGTATTGCCTCTCTGACGCCCGCGCATACATTCGTTTTCGCTACTGCGCAGCGTTTCGCGCCTAACTTCACAGCCGCCATTAAGTTTGAATCAGACTGTACCAGAGGACGATAGACGTATTGATATGTAGTACAAGTTTTTAGACTAGAATAATATTTTCAGAATAGTGGGATAGCAAACAGCTAAAGAGCAAATTATTTCTGGATTGGTTTATTTTTTAGCGTTTTCTGGGGTTCGACATAATGGGGTTCGTTTTAAGCGGACGTTTTTTTTATTAATATAAGGCCACTGGCTACTCACACTTGCGCTTGCATTTGCTTTGGAGCTCAGATTATCTGTATCGTCTGCAAGTAGACGCGTCAAAAATCCTAACTCGTAATACGCTGTACTTGTATTATGTATGTACAATCACAATAAAACATATCTCGACATTAGAACTTTGTCAAATCAATTCTGGAGCCCTATACCTAAAAATTAAAGCGATGATAGCCTAGTTGGAGAAGGCCCACCTCTCAAGCCAGAGGGAGCGGGTTCGATCCTAGCCGAAGCCACGTTCATTGTTGACACAATTTGTTAATTGTGTGAACAAATGTGCGTATTGTATGTCATCTGTTACATGACTAGAGCCCGGTTTATAGCGACACACTCGCCCCCTGTCACATTTGGGAATGAATATCGTCCGGCGAAGTGTGGGTGTTGCATTACACCTCTGCCAGCCCCTCGGGGAAAAGACATGACGATATGTTATGTATTCCTAAAATTCGAGATATTTTCTGGTCCTTGTCTCTCTCGTTTGAAATGTCATAAGATTGAAAGTGACTAGATCTCTTTTCACGCGTCAAGAATATCATTTTCATTTTCTGTTATCATTTTCATATTCACTTACCTGTGTATCCGGCAAGTGATACATGACGGAGGCTGTGGCGCACAGTAACTGCGAGGGCGTCCATAGCGAGTCGTCTTCCGGTTCGATCCCGCGGTGAAAGCGGTCGTCCCGAAGGATTTTCTGCATATAATAGATAAAAATGGTTTGAACTCGAAAGTTTTGTCCTAAGGGTTCAAAAAATATCAATCTGCACCTCTCGCATTTCATAGCAGATATTTATCGACCGAGAGAAGCGTCTCTGCGGCAGCTTCGGCAAAAATGCTTTGTATGTCCTTCCGGCGTCTGTCCGGCTATCTCTCTATTTTGCGCAACACTAGTTTAGAATGTATCTATATATCTAGCTGTTGCCAGCAACTTTGTTCGCGTTTACTACGAGAATAGTTTCCAAAAACCGTCCTAGTGACATACTGCTACTATTTATTAAATTACATCAAGATCCGATCAACCGTTCAGCCGTGAAAAGCTTACAAACAGACAGACAGATAGACTTTCGATTTCAAAATGTTAGCAAGGATAGGGGTATGTTAACCCATCCCATCAACCAACCTATATCTACGAGTACATCTCATCAATCTGCAGCCTATTCTAGATTCTGAGACTGCAGCTGGACAAGGCAAGTGACCGCCAAGTTACGACCCTGAGGCTGATCCTTGACTTTTCCAAACACTGCAGTGTCCCCTCAGCAAACACTTCCGTATTGATCTACATATATAGGAATGCAAATCGCAAGTTGCTCTATATAATATTGTTTGTCGATTATTGTTGCTGGAGTACATACCTAATACCAATAGTAATTATGTCGTTAACGCCAGCGAAATGAATGTTGATAATCAATATAATGTATCATATCATAAGCTAGGCAGGGTTTCTTAAACTGGGGTCCACGGACCCCTTAGGGGTCCGTAGCATGTGTATGAGGGATACGCGGATACGGATATTTATTAGGAAATCGTAAACTCGACGAGACGATTGTCGTTGTCGGATGGTGAGTTCAATAGTATCCAATACGTTAGCATTACACGCTGGCTTAATATCGACCACTCGAATTTTTGACAGGGATTTGTGGAAATGTTTGAATTGTCAAGGTGGCCTGTGACTGCAAAAAGCTTAAGAAACCCTGAGCTAGTGGATAACCAGCAGCTTATGATAAGAACCATGTCCAGACGTAAAACCCTGAGCTAGTTAATAACCACTAGCTTATGATAAGAACCATGTCCAGACGTAAATCCCTGAGCTAGTTAATAACCACTAGCTTATGATAAGAACCATGTCCAGACGTAAAACCCTGAGCTAGTTAATAACCACTAGCCTAAGATAAGAATCGTGTTCAGACGTAACGTACATGGAAACCCTGCAGCGCGAAGCCGACCAGCCTGGGCCGTTTGCTCTCGAGCGCGATCTGCAGCGGCAGCAGACACGCGCGCCGCAGTTCGTACGACGGACGACGCGCGTTGCTGTCTTGCATGCACAGTGACTCTGCAATACGGTACGAGACCCGGTTATACGAAGAAACAGTTGAAGGTGAACAGTTGAAGGTGGTTGATGCGGTCAGCAAACATTAAGAGCCCTCTTAATGTTTGCGACGCTCTGAAATTTCCATACAAACGCGCTACTCAAATTTCTTGAAAACCATTTGTTAGATTATGATGAAATTTAGCATGTACAATTAAATTAACAATATCTCCGCACCTATTTTCTTGTTTTTTTTAAAAACGTTCTCAAGCTAAAATAGAGCTATGAAAAATATCCGCATTTTTAAGGGGTCACTTTTGACTGATTTATTCAATAGATAGACAAAGCAAATCATAAATTCCATTACATAGGGAGGTTTTCTACATCATTAGCTGTTATATGAATCCATAATACAAGGGATATTCTTAGTTACTTAAGAATGATTACAGAAGTGCAAAAGTCATAAAAAAAATTGAAATTGCACTTTGTCACTCTGTAGGTAACTTTAGAGGCTCGTCAGTATCATTACTCGCTCTCTTCGCTCGTCTTCTTCTTCTAGACGAAATGGCTATAGAATACCTTAAGCTAATGTGAAGTTAGTCTAGGTCGCCTAGGTCAAAGTTAGTTAGGTCGCCGGACTCTTAAGGTTTTTTTTAGAGACATATTTCCAAAACAAGCTTTTGAAGATGCCATTGCTAGCAGCAGACGCACCTGGCTTCAAGTCGCTCGCTGCGGAACGTATCTCATACAAAACATACAAACCAGTAGTGTCGCGACGACAGGTCATCTGCTGCTGCCGTCTGCGTTCGGGTGTGGAATGGTACCTTAAGGTTACATCTGACTAATGACGACGATATTAGTAGCAGAACCGTGAGCTGATCAAAATGAGCCCAAACACGATCAACTTCTGACTCTATCATCAGACCAAGTCTATGGCACCTTTATTATTACATTGCCACAAGACATTGTGATCATGATCCAAAAAAACAAGGTCTAGCATTCAGCAAACACATAATGATGTCATCGTCATCCGTCTCTTTCGAACTTGTTGCAAATGACTTATTTCGGTCTTGCTTAAGCATTGATTGACGTCACTATTTGTTTCTGAAAGCTATACCCGGCGAAGTATATCAATAAACCATGATGGTGACATTGTAGAGTATTTAGTCTACATAAACAGACGCGAAAATCCAACATCTGAAAGATTGACGATCACTACCTACCTAAAGTCTCGTCATATGGTAAGATTTTCTTTCTACAATTTTGTTACGGAACCCAAAAAAAGCAAGCAAGGTTAAAATTCGAATGAAGAGAAAAGGAAATCAGTCGTTAACAGAAATAAAATAATTCAGTGTGGAATCATTTAAAAAAAGCGCAAGCGTGACTTCTATTAGCTAGGTACTACAGTGTTCTGGATGGATCGTTAAAATGTATAGGAAGACCTCGCCTTTTTTACATTTTCTGCACTTAAATTGGACATTTAATGTAATTTATCCTCAATTAATAGGCCGTCATTTATGTAGGTAGGTACTCGGTTAGTGCCAACCTAGGTACAAAAGATTGACTCTTAGAGAACAAATGATTTTTTTATTGATACATACGATTTTACTATCGACTACTACTCATATAAAATGAGAGATTGCATCACAGACCTACTATCACTTTGCAATTAAATTATTGGTGCGAGTACCTATTTCATGCACTAAATATAATCTATAGCACATATGCGTCATCACCTAATGCATCTTGACATGCTTTTCTCAACGTCGTCAACTTTGGTCCAGTCGCTTCCTTGAAAACGTCTTGAAGGAGTTCTTCCATCATCGCGGAGACTTTTCACTTAGCTCATTGTTTTAGAGGCATTAAAAATAAACATAACTGTGCTAAATTGAAATTAATGCTGGATTTTTATAGTTTTTGTTAACAAATTGGCACAATGAGTGGGTGTCGATTGCAGGTCTTATCACAACTCCGTCGTAAGCACACTGACAGAGCATGCTCACTGGGAAAATCAATAAGTTCGGGCGATGCAGAGCTCTGTTTGATGTTATAAAAACACTGTCAACAGGTGGTTAGCTCATTGTTGTGATATTTAAATTGATGCTTTAATATTTAATTTGTTTTACTTATGCCTGTTCCATTATTTATTCAAATCAAGATTTTTTATTAAAATTTATGTTTTGTTGTTTTTTTTTTTAATTTATACATCAAATAGCCTAAACCCAATCTTGGTTGTAAAAATTGTAAACATTATTTGTTAATTATTTACCGGAATTCATTTCAATAATGTAATAAATGGTGCAAACGTATAAAACATTAAAATTAAACTTTCGTCTTTCCAAATTGGCGCCATGATTTTTTATTACTAAAAGAAAAGATAGTGTTGTGGTGATTTCCGCCTGTAAATATTTGAAATATGTACTAAAATCGACAAGATGTTAACAAAATCGACTTAAAAGAGTTGTTTTCGCTTTTCGCAAATAAACAAATTGATTGGTTATGTAATGGCAACACCTAACCTATCTGTCAGGTGTAAGCTGTCATTTTCAGTTCTGTTTGCTTGTACTGTCAAACAAATATTACAGTCAAAATAAAAATGGTTTCTTGGAGTGGTCTCGGCCGATCTTTCGGCGTAAATCTTTTGAAAAACAATTTGAAAACACCATTTACAACACAAAATGTAGCAATTTCAACGACCAATGCCTTAAAATCTGACCACAAAATGTTTGCTATGCAACCATCAAGGTACGACATTAATGATTACCTAACCAATTTTCTTTCATATTTCCTTATAAAAAGCCAAATTACCATTGGTTTTAAAATAAAAAGTACGTTTTAAGTCTGTTCTAAAAGCTTGTTAAAATTTTTATCAGCAGCTATTGGATTTTAATTTTAAACTAACCTCTTCAATTGTTTACCTTTTCAGATGGCAGTGGCACAAGTTCAAAGACATGGCGCATTACTACTTCATGGTGGGGCTGATTCCTGTCAGCGCTATTATATTCTATTCCAACGTGTTCATAGGACCTGCTACACTAGAGCCCATACCTGATGATTATGTACCTAAACATTGGGAATACTTTCGTCACCCGATAACTCGGTTCATCGCTCGTTATATTCACAATAACCCGCAGCAGGTAATTCAGACAGTCTGATTATGGTTTAAAATATAGTTACTGAGTACATACAGTCATGTAAAGTTATACCATAATACCAAATCAAAGCCAATCAAATTTATTCATGAAAGTGCTGACAGTTTCACTTACAGATAAACTTTAGGCAATATTATTATAAGGGTAACATTTGTTAATTTATTTTGTATCACCTACACTATACAGAATAGTTGTTTCAAACACTACACACCACATCTGAGTTTTCTTGGTAACACCTCTGTTGATCTCTGTGTTTTGGATTGAATGAAAATACTTTCGTAAACTAGAGCATAAGGGAATACAGATTTACCTCAGGGGTAAATTGTTGAAAATTAATAGACCTGCTTTTCTTATTCCAGGATTATGAAAAATTCATGGCCTGGCTCGATGAAGAGAAGCAGAGAATGAAGCTGCGAGAGCTTGAGAAGCAGATCATACAGAAGATGGGTGAGCGCCAGGACTACCAGGCGTACTACTACAAACCCATGGTTAACAAGTACCTCCGTATCAACAAGGAGACCGGTGAAGAGCTGTATGATCGCCTTGGTGACAACTACGAGGAATAAACTTACAGCCACTGTTGTTCTAGTATATATTATGAATTAGCAATCAAGTGAATGGTTATTGAGTCAGTGTAGATAAATAAAACCCTTGTTAAATATCTTGTTTTTCAAGTCGCCACACTATATAATAATGTTAACTTATTTGTTTATCGCAGCTTTTTTATTTTGCCTCCATTGTTTTCTATTCGATTTTATGTGATATTTACTGGGGTAAATAAAAAATGGCTATGGTAACATTGGTATTTATTTTACAGGAAATCTAACGATTGACAGTAATAAATTCTGAGGTTTATGAAACCCTAACAAAATTAATGCCAACATCTTATCTAGCGCATGCTAAACGCAATCTGATATGATCTACTTTACAACTGCTAAGAAATTATATAGCTATGATTCAAGTAGTAGGTTATGTAGGTAGGTAGTGGTTAAAATCTAGAAGTATATTATACATAGTTGATTCAATTTATTTATTCAGAATGGGGTCCATTTTATTTCTAACAGTTAAAGTTAAAAGTAGTTAAAACAACTATAATTAGTTATTGTTATTGTTTGTTTAAAATATGTGAGCTTTTAAACAAGCTTAATTTTCACTGGTTTAGACTGACACACAATTTTATAAACTTTTTATTAAATCTTAGATTGTATGTTATAAGAAAGTTATTAAATAATACTTTTATAATAATAATTATTAAAAGAACTGCTAAAATATCTTATCGGCAAAAACATTCCTTAACATTCCTTATACAATTCTCTAAAAGAAATTGCTAAAAAATTGTGTGTCAGTTCAAATGCAGTGTCAAAGTACATATCAAAATAATTTTTATTTATCAGAATGAAGAATATAGCCATAAGTATTGTCCAATATGTAACAACTATTGTAAAATCGTAAGTTAAATAATAGCTAAATCTAAATTTAAGCCTCATCTAAACTAAGTACAAAAAAAAATATGGCCTAGTAAAACAAAAACATTGTTTGGTAAGTACAAAATACTGAATTTATGTTTCTGCAATCTTGTGGTTTACGTTTTACAGGTCTGATAAAAAGGCCATTAATTCATATTTATTATCTGATCGCTTTGTGTGAATAAACGCAGCGCATACGCTACTTCAGAAAGGTATTGAGTTCTGTTTGTTAAAACGAGTACCGCCTCTTAGAATTAATTCACATTAAAAACTCATACCTATCTCACATTTTGCAACTGCTGGACATTGCGTGAATTAGACGTTCTGCGACGAAACGTGATTTTGGGCGCGCACTCCATTTTACATAAATTCAATCCTTGAGTAGGCAGTGTTGTCGCATTGCGAATCAAGCTTAAGATACGGTAGTTTGTTGAGAGCAGAGTTTGTTGTACTGTACCGGTGCAGGAATGCACAAAGCTCTTAACTACACTGTTACACAAGTAAATTACAAAACGATATGATTTCATTAACCCATTCTTTCAGTCTTCGCAGTTTGTAGAATTCCAACTATGATCCAACAACTATGTACTTAGATTGCTTTTCAATAACATATTGACATTTAAAACTATTTACAACATCCCTAATAACAATTTCGAGTAAAAAACTGCAGCTACACAAAGTTACAACGCAACTTGTAAAAACGAGTATCAAAGCGTAAAATTAATTATAGAATCGAAGTAAAAAAAATAAAACTTAAATTAATATTTATGTTACACTAAATGGACTACTTAGATCGTTAAGTTTACGCTATTTGAAATTGTTCACCAATAATAACAATTTTCAAATCTAATATTTAGTAAGACGGCTACGAGTTTCTACTATTTAAAATTTATAACTTTATTTGTTCTTTTCTTTCTCAGCTTGCGCGGCTAGTTTTGCTTCTTTTTTTGCTTTCTTCTTTTCTTCCTTCGCTAGTAATTTGGCTTGTCTTTCTTCTTCCTTGGCCAAAAGCTTCGCTTGTCTCTCCTCTTCTTTAGCGAGTTGTTTGGCTTCCTTTTTAGCTTCTTTTTCTGCTTTAAGCCTCAGTTTTTCCTCTTTCTTCTTTTCAGCTAATTCGTTCTTTCTATTGTCAATGCTTTCAGATTTGGTTTTGTCTTCGGTTTTCTCTTCTTCCTTTGTCTTTTTGTCGTCTTTTTTGGGTTTTGTTTTGGGGTTTTCAGTTTTCCGTTCAGTCTCTATGCTGTGGTCTCTCGATTTTGGGTCGTCCTTGTTAGAAGGTTTTAGTGGCCGGAAGAAGTGTGGCGTATTCTTTTGAGGCGATGTCTCGAGCTGTGTCACTATTTTCTGGGCGCACCTGTAAATTATACAACGAATATTTAATAGTTGGTACAAGTAGGTAGTAGATATACAAGTAAATAGCCTTCTGAGGCGTTTGAGAGTATGGGATTTGCCTTTGTTCAGAGAAGCCGTACATTTTGATTAAACGTCTCTATTAAATTAAAGGTCTCTATTAGATTAAAGGCCTCTATTAGAATTAAGGTCTCTTTAGATTAAAGGTCTCTATTAGATTAAAGGCCTCTATTAGATTAAAGGTCTCTTTAGATTAAAGGTCTCTATTAGACTAAAGGTCTCTATTTCCAAAGTTGGCTACGTATTGTTTTTAACCCCCAACGCAAAAACGACGGGGTGTTATATGTTTGACGTGTCTGTGTGTGTGTGTAGCATCGTAGCTCCAGAACGAATGAAACGATTTTGATTTGTTTTTTTTTTAGAAAAGGTGAATTTCTCGGGAGTGTTCTTAGCTAGGTATGTTTGATGAAAATGTGCGTCGGATTATTTTTGTCTTAAATTGTCATTATTGGAAAGTGATCATTTAAAAAGTGCCTGCTATTAGAAGTGCTCTTTATGAGAAACGCGCGTTTTGGAAAGTGCCCCAATCGAAAAATGCATCGTTGTCCATTTTGGAAGCGCACATTCCGAACCTAACCCGTCTTGGTTCGTGCTGTCGAACACTGTCACTGTTTGTAAAGCTTTTACCGTATCCTAGTGGAAGCGGAGGCGGTGGCCGAGGTGCTCTCGCGGCGGCCCTCGCGGAACTCCCGCTGGAACTCCCGGATGGGCGGCAGCCGGCCCGAGGGCTCGCCCGCCGGCCCGCCCGTGTAGCTCATCACTCGGTACTCTTGGAGACGAGCCTGCGGAGTTTGAGAAGGAACGTTAGACTAAAGAATAGGTAAGTGTGCAGATTGTCAAGAGTAGGAAGTCAATGTTTATGGAAGATTAATTGTTTTAGGGTCTCAAGTACAGATGGCCATGCAAGAGTAGGTTGTCAAGATATTGTTGAGAGATTAATTTATTGTTTTAGTATTTTACCTATAATATTATTGCTAGGTTCTTTTCTTTGGAATATACCTATGCAGTCTGCGCTGGGTTTTGCCCAACATCAACTTTACCCTTTTCTGTAAGGCCACCTTCATGCTGTAATTGCCACGAGCGGCGCTGTGTTTGTGGTTTGGATTTTCCCAAACATTTTATTTTTAAGGTTCCGTACCTAAGGGTACAACGGGACTCTATTACTAAGACTCCGCTTTCCGTCCGTCTGTCCGTCTGTCACCAGGCAGTATCTTATGAACCGTGATAGTTAGACAGTTATAATTTTCACAGATGATGTATTTCAGTTGCCGCTATATAAACAAATACTAAAAAAACAAAGTAAAATAAATATTTAAGGGGCTCCCAAACAACAAACGTGTTTTTTTATAGATAATGGTACGGAACGTGCTCGACTCCGACTAGCACTTTGCTAGTTTTTTCTTCTTCTGTACTCTCTGTTAAGGTTGTAAGTAAAGTAACCTTCATGCTGGGAGTTTTGGCGGGAACCGAAAGGTGGTGTCGTGATTTTGTATTATTTTCTAAAACTTGTGATTCTTCGAGTGTTCAGTGTAATAATGGTGGATTATTAAAGTTTACCGGTTCGTCAACGTGCACGAGTGTGGGCAAATGATTCAAACATTGCGAAACACGACTTTGTGTTCTCTGCCAAACTTCACTTAAAGTTTCAGTTATGGATACTTTCCATAACTTTACTGGATTGGGGAAAGGGGAGGGATTCATCATCTTCATCGTTACCTCATCATGATCACCATCCCATCATCTGTGGAAACGAATGATTAGTACTTGACACTGGCAAATGCACATAACGTGCGACGTCAAATTCCCCTGAATGGGGGAGAGAAAAAAAAGGTTGTAAGTAAAGGCACCTTCATGCTGTGATGCTGCGACCGACGCAGCGAGTTGGAGGCGGGCTGGCGCGGCTGCGGCGGCAGCGACGCGGGCGCAGACCGCGGCACCGCGCCGAGACACGCGCCGCCGCACTTCGCGCCGCCGCACAACTTCGTCGAACAACTGCTGGGCACGATGTTTCCGCTGTTTGACGATACGGAAGACACGCCTGAAACACAATAGTCTTTGTGTTAGCTGGTTACGTGTTAAAGTTGCGTAGTAGAAGCCGATGGATGCAACTGTCGTATTTTTTTCGTTCCAATTTTAAACTCGAAAAGAAAAAGGCTGCTTCAAGGCTACTGTGCGTTGGCTTGCTTCATTGCATGACCAAGATCCAATTAATGAAAGGTCCAATTAGACAATGCAGACAACAATGCGATAGTGTCATGGGAAGTAAGGACACACTGATGCCTAAGGAGAGATTACCTTTAACGTGGAAAAGACAAAGATGAAAAGTGTCTTAGTGGAGCAAGGAGCGTCATGTTCTCATAACTAATTGGTTTTGTTTTGCTATTGCTTTGATATGATTTTGATCATTTTTTAATCTAAAGGTCACAAAAAAACATAGAGCAATTTGTTTAACAGTTAATTGTTATTAGTGTTAGTCTAAGGCCGTGTTCAGACGACACGAGCTCGTTACGCGCACGTCACGCGCAACAGCATCTGCGGTCCGCTCGCTTTGAAATTATTGCACTATAATTTGAGTCTGATGACACATCAGTAATCACAATTTGCTTGTAGCGAAGTTTAACCGCACACGCCACGCGCCCACCACGTGCTCGCTTCACGCCAACCCCGTGCTCACCCCGCACACTGCACTTCATTAGTTGTATAACGCATAGCGTGCGGGATGTGTGCGCTGTCATTGCGCGGGGCAAACGTTTGCGGGTCCTGTGCGTGTCCAAGCGGGTCATATCAACACGCCCTAATAGTCACCAGAAAGTGACGACTCGCCGCTGGTGACGGAGTAGAGCGACGCTGAAGCGGGCACCGACCGAGCGCCCACCGAGTAACTCGACACGGAGCCCGGCACGCCCCATGACTTGCCGCTGCTGCTTGACACCTGAAACGTTTAATGTAATATGTGAAACAGGACCTACCACTATAGATATGCTAAAAGTAAAAATAAAAACAACAGATTGGCTGAAATGAAATGGATAGAGCATCTGATGATCTTCTTATTACAAGGAGCGCCCCGCGGTTTCATCTGCGGTTAAAAAGTATCCTACGCGTTATTCTAGAGTCTAGAATATAGACTATAATCTATCCCTGTGCCTAATTTCATCCAGATCCGTTCAGCCGTTTTGGCGTGATTTAGTAACAAACATTAATTAATCTATCGCGAAAGCTGCGATAGATTAATTAATGTTGAATGTCGAATGCGAAAGCTTCGATGGATGGATCTATCCATGTTGAATGTTGTGATATAATATTAGTGATTAGTGATTAATTATGATTAGTGATATCAGATTGTGTTTTTAAACACCAAATTTAATACTCTATGGTCTCGTGTCTCACCTGCCAGCTCTTGCTAGTGACGAGTCTCGGCGCCTGCCGCAGCCGCAGGATCTTGGCGCGGCAGATGACGCAGCGCAGCGGCAACAGTCGCTGGCTGACCGCCATCTGGATGGTCTTCACGAAGCACCGCCGGCAGACCACGCGGTGGCCGCACGGCGAGGTCTGCATCGTGGCTTTCGCGTTCACGCATATTACACACTGGAATGGAACAGGGAATAAATTGATTTCAGTTACCTAAGGTAAGACTTCAGGTATATTGGTATCTACCTGCCTACTAAGTGTACCTATATATACTACAGTGGCTCTGTGAGCTAAAAGCTTCGCGGCCGGCGTCTGTCTAGCTGTCCTCCTCTACAGAAAGCAGCCGGACATACGAAAGCATTTTTGCTGAAGACATAAGCATAGACATATCCATAGACGCTTCGCTCGCTAATACTCGTTCGGTGTTTGGTTTTTAGCAGATGTGAGGTATACTGGTGATAATGATGATAAAATTTACCTAGTAATAAAAGTACCTACTGTAATGTAATACAACCCTTATAACCCCTGACGCAAAAACGACGGGGTGTTATAAGTTTGACGTGTCTGTCTGTGTGTGTGTGTGTGAGTGCGAGTGTGTGTGTGTGTGTGTGTGTGTGTGTGTGTGTGTGTGTGCGTGTGTGTGTGTGTATGTGTGTATGTGTGTGTGTGTCTGTCTGCGACGTCGTAGCTATCGAACGGATAAAACGATTTTCATTTTGTTTTTTTTTTTTGTTTGAAAAGTTAGTTAAATTTAAAAGTTAGTTAAGTTAACTTAAATAGTCGTTAGGTTTCTTAGCTATGTTTGATGAAAATCGGTGAGGGATTTTTACATTTTCAATGATTACATATGTACCTACCTACTTGGTTAATTTTAACATTAGATATTCCAAACTAATACAAATACAAATAATTTATTTGGGTATAAAACATGTGACAATTTCAAATTTGATTCCAGAGGCTCCCAAACTAGTCAGAGACTGTGTGTCAGGAGCCAGTGGCTTCTCCAATTTAACAAAATACCTCCAAATTTTGAACTTATTACTAAAACATATTATATTTTTACTAGATAAAATACTAAACTTAATTTGATTATGTTAATTCTAAATCTAGACTGGGAAGAAAAAAAAAATAAAGAAACAATAATAATGAAAACAAAATAATACTAGTAATAATTACTAATAAACTATTGTATCTATTCTTGTAGGTAGGTATACCTACGTGTACATAACAACTTATAATTATTTTAAGCAACCGAACTTAATTACTTGTTAGATAAGTATCTGCGTATTGTCTAGACAAGAAGGTATGTAAGGTATTATTTATATACATAAGTACCCTTGAAAGTAACGCCACAGTCTACAAATTTTTGCAATGTGGTAACGCGGTCAAAATGCGAATTCAAATGGATTCGTTTGTTGTTACGAGTATTTAAGAATTCTATTTCTAATTTGGCGTCCAAATTGATGCAATTAGTTATAATGACAATTAACTATGGTATTGAATTACCTACAACTTGACCTCGGAACTGTTTATAATAATATGCTATTAAGGGCATGCAGTTTAATTAACTAAACTGCTCACTTAAGTATAACTTTTTAAGTAGGCTATGTTAATCCAGTGTTTAAGCTACTTCTATACCAAATTTCATCAAAATCCCTCCATCCGTTTGAGTGAGAAGAAGTAACAAGCAAACACGCTCACAAATTTACGCATTTAAAATAAGTACATATAAAAGAAGTAGGATTATTGAATGTCTTTAAAAATAAATAAATTCACGACATTTTTCACACACGGTCGCCTGACCTCAAACTAAGCAAAGCTTGTACTATGGCTGCCAGAGACTGATATTAATACTTAAACAGTTATACAGTTACAATTAAACAGTTATAAATTCATACTTAAACAGTTATTAACACCCAGACATACGAGTAGAACAAACACAACATGTTTATCACATAAATGTGTGCCCTAGGTGGGAATCAAACCCACGCCCCCAGGCTCAACAAAAGAAGATAAAAGTTTGATTACGTAACATAATATTTCGGTAAGTATTTAGTTTTTAGGCATACTCGATGATATGAGAGGTGCCTAGCTTATGTTACATCAAATTTTGTAACTAGAAGTTAGTTTGTGTTACAAAATACATGTATTGTATAAATAAACCCAGGCGATGCGTGTGTCAGCTCATTGTGTATCTTATATTATACTAAACTTACTTCTTCTTCTGGCGAAGTGGCTAGTTCTGGCTCGTTTTCTTCAAGCTTATTGAGCAATTTATCCTGCAAAAAAGAGACAATATTTTGTTAGATTCAAAGTAGTAAAAAAAAAACAACAGTTTGGTATCAGTGTAATAATATAGTTCATTAAAAAATATCATCAATGAAATAAATATTCTGCCCATAACTGTCGGAAGAAATCCATCTCGGCTCAAGCCCGCAGATGCGGCACTTCGACACTCGACTATATACACAAGAAGAAAGGTACTTAATATAAAATACACAATATTTTTTAGTTACGTATGTTAGTATGTTGTATTTTTAAATGATCGTTAGTGTCCACTTTAAGGAGTGATGAATCGCGAAACAAATGAAAAAAAAACAGCTGTTAGAGGAACGCGCTTCCATCGAATGGCCGTATACATAATTATGTTCATTGCCCACGAGCGTCGCGTTAGTAGTGTGTTGTAGCTGCTATCGTTTGCAGTGCTACTAACGCGCGTTTGTATGGAAATTTCAGAACTTAACCAACCCTTAATTGATTGATTGGGGCAACCCTTAATTGATACAGTAGCGTGAGTTTGCAGCGATGCAAACCGTTTGTATGGTTACAGACGCGCGCTGCAAAGGCGACTGAAGCGCGTTTGAAGTGCCCCTACGCGCGTTTGCAAAACGCACTTCAAAAAGTGGTCGTGGGAGATCTTCCTTGGTGTCTTGACCGGTATAACAAGAAACGTAAGATGTCCTTCGCAGGAAAAAATAGGCTGTTTATACTTAATATTTTATTTTTTAATTGAATATTATTATAAAGGTATTTGATTCTATTTTTTTCTAATAAAATTAGGGAAAACTTAGGCTACAAAATGATAGCCTATGATACAGGTAACATTACAAAATATGTAATATTAGAAGTAGGTACATATTTGTAACTATGTCAGGAGGGCGGCGAGCTATCTTATTTTGCACGATGCTGTTGGTATAGAGTTCGTACCTATGCTTTCATGCGTTTGTATTCGCACGAAATCTCTACGTAACAAAAACATGTATTTTAAATCTAATATTTAATAATTACGTTATCGTTATTAAGATTTTGTTAGTTAGTTTTGTGTCATGGCAGTTAATCCACCAAACAAAACCTGACCTACGTCAGAAGTTTTCTTGTGGCCAGTACAACAACAACTGTTTTTTGTAGTACAAATTTTATAAATTGTTTTTATAATATTGTTACTATGCGCCTCATGGTTTTAACCCGATCTTTGTAATTATTACATGGTTTACTGGACCCGTTAGCTTTTTATGCGGTGAGCACAATAAGCAAATAAAATAAATCCCACTGTCTAGCCCGAGTAAAAAATATCCTGTAAAATGCTCATGGTGTATGTTTCTTGTTCTAATTTCGTCAAGAGTTATTCAGCTGTTAATTTCTAGTTTTTTGTTGCAAAATTGTTGCGATGTTATATTTACATCGGTATATTTAACAATGAGTCGTTATACTTAACTCATTTAATATAATGACTTGGGCATGAAAGATCTGATATAAAATCTATTCTAAAATGTTTATTTTCGTCACAATGTATGTTGCCCGTTACGGTCTTGATTTACTCCCGTCACACACGATGAAGATGAAGATGCTATAATATTAAAGTAACTTAGAACATATTTCACAATATCGCTAGCGATACATACTCGTTATATGAATGAAGCAACACAGACGACAAAGATTATATAATCATAATTCAAGTTGTCTCTAAAAATTCAGACTCCTGGCTTTATCCAAAACGAAGTTACAATGGGATTGAAAATGGCCTGAATGGCATCGAGAAATAGATGCCGGCTGTGTCTTTGTACACTCAACTTGGCGGGGAGCACTACCGTGCCCCCAAATCCTTACTAATTATAAAATCGAATGTAACTCTATCTGTCTGACAGTTTGTAGGCTTTTCACGACTAAACGGCTGAACGTATCTTGATAAAATTTCATAAATAGTTGCAGTATGTCACAAGGAAGGTTTTTGGATACTTTTTTCTGAATAAATAAATCTTTTTGTCATGAAATTTTGTAAATTAATAAAAAATGACGCGCCGCTTACCAAATGAGCCACACAACATACTCGTATTATAACAGAATAGTACTAGTTGGACTAAAATAACAACTGACAACTAAATTAAAAACTACGCTCAAAACCAGCCAGTATTTTTTTAAGGTCTCTGAATTCTTTGATAACGGATTCATCACTACTTAGTATAATACAAAGTCGCTTTCTCTGTCCCTATGTCCCTTTGTATGCTTAAATCTTTAAAACTACGCAACGGATTTTGATGCGGTTTTTTAATAGATAGAGTGATTCAAGAGGAAGGTTTATATGTATAATAACATCCATTAAATAGTAGAGAAATACTGTTATTTTGGAGGTTTCTAATGTGATGTCGTTAAAGTAATTTTAATTAGTTATGAGGAGGGTTCATGGATACTATTTTCTGAACAAACGCGAACGAAGTTGCGGGCAACAGCTAGTATAAAATATTACAGTATCTTCATTGTTTGTGACGTACTTAAGAGTCTGATAACATCTTAAAATATAGATAAGCAATTACTTAGGTACTTAATTTAATGGTATAGTTATACATAAGTAATAATAGTTTTTTTGTGCATTCACATAATTTTAATTCTCACTAAGTAATTACATAAAAGTACTTAATCATTGCCAAATCATTTTTTACAACCGATTTTGTTACGATCTTTTAATTACTTAAGTAAGTAGGTAGGTACTTAATTACCTTTAAGTTTAAGACATGATTTTATCTTTTTTAATTGCATAATAACAATGCGTTTTTAAAAATAAGTTTTATGATTACAAAGGCGATTTGTGCATTCTTCGGGTTGACTGTTTTACCAAGATTTCATTCATTCATAATCATTTTCACACTGCAGTGAAATTCATGTCATATTTACAAGCTTTTTAAACACTGGTTACCAAGAATGTTTTAATAAAAGTGCTCTACTTACTCTACTGACAAGAGATTGCGATCAAAAATAATGAATCAATGTTTATAATTAGAAAGAAAGAAAGAAAGATACATTTATTTTGACACACAAGACACTACAAAGACGGTGACAATACACAAATTAACAAAACAGTGCTGTCGCTGTAGTGTCCAGTACGTCAAAAAAGGTCAATGCTCAGCTATAATGCTGAAAATTTCTTCCCAGCGCTGATTTTCAGCATTGACCTTAGGAGACGAACGGGACTACAATGTACAATTAAAAGAATACAAAAAAGAAGCAAAGGAAAAACACAAATAAAAATAAAAATGTAAAATGTAATTCGCTAAATACGAGTACGTTACCATGGTCTTATGGTTTTTAAACCCATAGGTAATAATATAAGTTTGACGTGTCCTGTGTATATGTGTCTTTCTGTGGCATCGTAGCTCCCGAATGGATGAATCGATTTTTATTTTGTTTTTGTTAAAGGTGAATTAGTCGGGAGTGTTCTTAGTTATGTTTGATGAAAATCGGTGTCGGGGATTTTTTTAATTACATATTAAGTTATCTTTTAAACCTTCAGAAATTGTCTGACTGTGTGTTAGAAGTTCTCTCTTGAAAAGTTCTTGATTTGTATTTATACTCGTATTTTGAAATGTTTTAGCGAAGTGCGATGAATACCGATTACAGTAAAAACTAAATACGTTAGAAATATTATCATTGTACTTGTAGGTAAGTAATTGGTGTGCAGTTACTGCAATTTTATTTAATGTTCTAGCAATTTCATAAAACCAGAAATGTTTTTCCACAATCAGCAGTAAACAATTGGTAATTCAAGAAAATAGAATTAAATAAGAAGATTGCGCTTGATATATACCTGCAACAGCTCACAATTCAGCTCATAAGTATATCTGCTTGCATTGAGTACTTACCTATAGATAGGATAGTTTGACTCCGCAGTAGCCTGTCTCTTACATTGGTCGTCAATTTTATTAGATTCAATTTATTTTATTTAAACAATACTTTCGTGAGATAGACTGAACGGAAAAACAAAGTTAGTCAAGTTCAAAGTTTCGCAAGCGTCCGTCGCCGGCCTCTAGAGGTAGATTAGCAATATTATTTTGCCGTTAAAATCAATTCGATGGAGTGAAATAAGTTCAGTTTTTGTCTTACGGGGTTGCGTAACTGACCGCCATAGGTCGCTGTAACTCAGTTACCGCGCAGCCTTCGAAGAGATAACAAAAATTTCAGACAGTATTACTAATTTAATATTTAGTACAAATATTATACTTAATAAAGTCGACTAAGCAAGGATTCCGTGGTGTTTTCAGTGTTAATATTCCAGTTTCCCGGACGGTGGTTAATTGAAAAATTCCCGGAGAAAAAGTTTTAACGAGACCCAAGCATTGTGCGGACTCTATTGTGCTGAGAAATTTGTTGGAGCTGGAAAAATGCACCGTCGCGTATTGAGATGAAGTTTCCCGCAATTGCAGTGTTTTTCGATTTTAAATCGTAGTGAAACGGTTGGTAAATATGACGGCGAACGCATCGTATTGTCAGATTGCATCGTTTTTTATTGGTGAGTTTTTTTAAATTCACAGTTACCTAAAGTTATAATAATCTGTAAAACAAACTTTTAAAATTAAGTCTAGGTTAATGTTACGTTCTTTTGACTCTACTTTGTCTTTTTTTATTTCCTAATATAGGTATATATGTATGTCAGTATCTTGTTACTTGTACATAAAAATATTTCCTGAAAACAAAATCACCAAAACTTCAACAAGTTTTTACGAAAACGTATTATGTGCCTGAATCATACTTGGATATGTAAAAACCTTGCATTAGATCATACCATCTAATAAGTAAATAAATCAATAAACACAGTACAATTTTTTTTTCCGAAAAGTATTTCCGCGTATGCACTAACATCCTAATCCTAACTAAGTGATTTGTTTGTTCGTTTGTTTGTTACATGTTAAATTTTGCATACACGTGGTCAGGGGTACAGAAAAGGATACTTGTGAATAAGAAATGTACCTATGAGTACCTATGTGTGTGACCGGGATGAGTGGCGTACAAGAAAAGATTCAGCAGTTGGAGATTTTGGAATTATGATGTTGCAAAAAAAAACGTCTCGTACGTACTTACTTACAAAAACGATATTTGGTTTGACCTTAATTTCAATGTGTTTTAAGGAATTTTATATAATTAGTACAATAATCATATTATCATATTATATGACATGTACTTACCTACATGCGAAAATTTGGATGGATGTTTGTTATTCAATTAAAACGAAACAACTGATCTGGGTAAAATTTATTACAGAGACAGACTTTAGTCTCTTAGCTAGAATATCATATAGGATACTTTTTAATCGCAGGTAAATCCGCGGGGCGCAGTTAATAATGATAAATGTGTACAAATACTACAAGTAGATATTCTAGGTGCCCGGGTGACTGGCGTACAAGCAAAGATCCCCAGGGTCAAACTGGCCAGATAGTCAGGGTGGCATTTGCCGGCCGCGTCCCAGCCGGCGCGGGCTCCCCTAGCACTTGGCTTGCGGGGCTTGCCGTAAGCCAGACGGTAGGTAGGTTGGGGGCTACACCCATCTTGGGCCCCTGGATTCGGGGGAGCCACCCGGGCCCTTCCAGCTCAGTCCGACCCTGGATATTCCTATGCTCAGCAGTGGACGATCACGGGCTGATAATGATAATGATCAACTAAAATTTCTCGTAGGTATTTTCCAAAAATGTGTGAAACTACTTAAAAAGTAGGTAAAATCAAGAACAAAATATTAATTACCTACTTGTTCACCATGTAGGTTAGTTTTTAATTAACGTTCAGTCGGGTGAATCTATTGGATCATTTACCTACCTATTCTAGACTTTATTTAAATACAAAGTGCATCTCATGACCTCAGCATGACTTTTATAAATTGAGTATTTATTATCATCATGCATTATAACAATAAATTTAATCATAAACTTATTTCTTATAACCAAGCAATTATTTATCGAAACCAAAGCAAAAACTAGTTTATTGATTCTTCAAGGAAATTGTTATTTATAGTTTTTTATATACCTACCTATGTAATTATAAAAAAAATATATAAGTAAATAATAAATAAAACGTAAGAATTGAACTTCCGTAAGAAATAGCATCGAAGCTCTCTTTTTATAACTCCTGCGCCCCGTGGGTTTATCCGCGGTAAAAAATTACCTATGTGCCATTTTTTATTGCATGGCATATATGCTATATCCTATATGCCATGCATATATAGCATGTATACCTGGATCATATAATATGCTACCTCCATACCATTGAAACCATCCATCAAGATTCGAGCGAGATTCTTTTGAGCGTGAACACGTGAAGTAACACACATACAAAAACTTTCGCATCTACGTATGTATAATAAAATTAGGATAAAGTAGGTTTAGACACAACTGCCCCTTTATTTCAGGTGTCGCTAAAATATGTTACATGACGACACCGGTAGGACAGTGCGACAACTGCTGTCCGCACGATGACTCTATCGACATTCAGTATAAGCTCTTTACTAGGTAAGTAAGACTTAACTTTTCTTGCTAAAACTACTTTCAAACAACAAGCTTTAAGGGGTAATTCTGTCGTTGCCTTCAGTGACGCCTCGCAAATTTAGAGAAAATGTACATAAACATATACCCAAGTGTCTACCTCTATATTATTATAAATGTGTATATACGACGTTTTCTTTGAATTTATGCGACGTCAGTGAAGCCAATACGAAATTGAGCTTTTAATGAATTTATTTTCATATTGTGTACCACTGGTTCAATGTACCTACCTAATAAGATTGCAATAGTCAATGGATGAACTACATTCCTCATTCTCATGACTATTCGACTACTACCGTGTGCACCATTGACTTGCACCATCAACGGTGGAGATGACACTATGTTGTATCGTTTGCACCATAATAAGTAAGGATGCTCCTAGACGAGCTATATTTTTACTGCAACACTGCCAGTATTTCCAACTGTAGTCCGCCCATTATCAGCCATGCAAGCTAGAAATGTATGACTACATTCATACACAAAATATTGTCGCAATATTGCCGGGCCACTATTGCAGTGAAAATAGGGCCTGTCTAGCAGCACCCTTAGTCCTAAGAAATCAATTAGAAAAAATTAAGCTAGATCCTTTCAAGGATTTTTGTCTGGTTGAAATTTGTGTTAATTGTTCTACTAAAAATACGAACAGTGAGCACCACAAGACAGAATTTCACAATAAAGCCATACCTAAATGGTGGAATACTTACGAATTAAAATTTACCTAATTATCGACTTTTCTTCTGAGGCACTCAATTATACCATCGATAGAGTTGAGAGTTAAAATAGAGTAGTCCACTCTATTTTAACCCTTTTTTAGGTTCAACCCTGACGACTTCCAATTACTGCCATTGGGAGACATCAACACATTAAGAAACACTGCGTTCGACGCTTCAAGACCCACTGTCATCTATCTCATGGGGTTTTCTGAAGCGACAGATGGTCCCAGCACTACACTGCTAAAAAACTGTAAGTTGTTACTGGCTGTTTTTTTTACGGGTTGTTCCTATTTTGGCCTCATTGCGAGCCAAGAGAAATAAAACTTCCTCTCGTTCCCCACTATTCTTTAGTGGTGGCTAGGAGGAAACATCAGTGCCTGTTACCCCAGTTTTAGATTTAATGGCTAATAATAACAATACAATCCCACTATAATCTTATGAAGAAAGGGAGCGAAGAAATACATCATGAAAGAACCAGTTTGAATAAGAATTAATTCGGTTTTGAATTTTCGGGGATTAAATGTTAGTAGAGTTTTGTCCGTCGTAGTAGAGTTGAGTGTCCGTCTTTATGATGCTTATGTTCCTTCCTAGCTACATTTGATCAAAATCGGTTAAGTTGTAAACTGTACAGTGAAAATGTAACAGATAGGTAGAGAGTTGGAGGGGCAGAATTATTTTCGTCTTTATTCAATAAAAAAAAAATGTTTTTTGTAAATATTGTTTTCGTTGTTACTGTGTTTACATTTTTTTTCTCACTTGGAACAACTTATGTAATTAAAATTTTAAAAAAATGGGTCAAATTCCTAAGATTTATTTTTTCATTTCCAGCTTACTTGAGGACGTTGGACTATAATTTCATAGCTGTGGATTGGGCCAGGCTGATGGCATTTCCATGGTAAGTAAGTACCGATTTTAGAAATAAAAGTTGTTTTTAAGCAGTGGTAAAATATCATGACTACTTTTGTTTTTTACTCCTTAATAAAACAGGATGTAAATAGAAAATATAATAGATTATCGGAATTTTGACTCACTAAGACACGAGCAGCTCCATGATTTTAAAACAAAAATTCTCATACATACATACTCACCCGATTCTACCATTCGATTACAATTACCCTCAACACTATTTCTAAAAAAAAAGCAGCGATACTCACCAATGTGGAGTTTGAGGGAAAAAGTAGGTACCAAGCTCGTAGTTTGGAAATGAACGTCGAAATCCGGTCGCTTTTTCCGACTGATTATAAAAACCAAAATGGATAGCATTTTCAGGCGCGAGGCTTTCAGGCTTATATTTACGAGTCTATGGCTGGCAGCCAAACTACTGCACTCGATTTATGTAGTGCTACGGTCGGAACTTATTCGATGCTACCACTAAATGTAATTAAATTCTCGACTCCATCCCTAAAATATACAAACCCTGAATAAAAAATAAATTGTCGGTCCATAAAGTTTGTTACCTTGAGATATTAGGTTTTAATTTATTAACAAAACAAACATTTGTTATAATGACGTCAAGTTAAAATTAAAAAAAAAACAAGTACATTTAAATAAAAAAATTAAAAAAACCACGACACCGATTTTCATCAAACATAACTCTAAGAACACTCCCGAAAAACGTCTTCGTGTCAGTAGTACCATTGATTTCTATCATTGATGGTACAAGTCACCTTTCACACAAAAAAAAACAATGTGATGCCACAGAGACACACACACATACTCTCTCTCACAAACACACACACAAACTTATAACACCCCGTCGTTTTTGCGTCGGGGGTTAAAAACAAAAAGTAGTGAGAGCTCTTTCCTAGAATTTTGTTTTACTTCGTCTGGTCTAGGTACTCTCGACAGAAAGAGCCTGAGTGTTAACAAGAGTAGACGCCGCCTTCGCAAAATCTTGCGCGCTTACGCCTCGCTTAGAACCTCTCCAGTGAGGGGCTCGAGAGAGCAAAAACAACACAAAAATACTACATTTTCCAGGTACATAACAGCGGTTCGTAACACAGTCTACATGGGCAACCGTTTGGCATTGTTCATCCAATTCCTCGAGACGGCTGGTGTGCCGGCGTCTTCTCTTCATATCATCGGGTTCTCACTGGGAGCCGAGGCTGCTGGATTTGCTGGAAAATACCTGAAGGCGAGGGGTGTTATGATTGGAAGAATAACTGGTAAGTATGGGTGCTATTATTTTTGTTTACTTTCCGACTTCGCGTTTTTTAAACCCATACTTTGTTTCTTTTTCTTTGCTCTGCTAATTTTTGAAAATAACTTTTTGGATGCAGATAACTTGATTATGGGCCTACCTAATACAGAATAGGCTTTTATAAACCGTATGAAAATTATATTTATATAGGGGCGCGGCAGTGCCCCGCCAAGGCGAGCTAAAGTTATCAGAGGTTAAAGGTTTCAAAGGTTGAATCTAATCACGAAGATTTGTTGGAGTCCATTAATAATAGTGCCACAGAGAATTTAAAAAAATCAACACTATAGGTATACCTAATTGATAACTATTTTGAGTATTACATATTTCGATTAATCACAGACTCCTTTTTTTTACCAGGTCTAGACCCAGCATACCCAGGGTACAGTCTCACGAACAGCAATGGACACTTGGCTAAAGGGGACGCTATATTCGTGGATGTGCTGCACACAAATCCTGGCATATTCGGGTTCCCGCAAGCCATAGGAGATGTTGACTTCTATCCTAATGCTGGCAGCTACATACAGCCAGGCTGCTGGGTCGACCAGCTAGTGAAGAATAAGGAGTTCCGATTTATTTGTAAGTGCATTATGTTATTTTTGTTTGTAAAATGACGAGTGCTCGTAAGTAGGGTGCTTGTCTATTTCTATCCGCATTTTTTCAGTTGTTCTTGTTCATTCATTGATCAAAAGAATGTTTTGCATCATTTTTTACTACATTATAGCGAAGCTAGCCTAGTGGGAGAAGGCTCGCCTCTCAAGCCAGAGGAAGCGGCTTCGGCCCCAGCCAAAGGCGCACACCAACTTGTACATTGTGTGAACATATGTGCGTATTTAATGTCATCTGCTATTTACATAACTGGAGCCCTATGTATGGCGACAGGCTCGCCCTCTGTCACATTTGGGACTGAATATCGTCTGGCGAAGTGTGGGAGTTACATACCTCTGCCAGCCCCTTCGGGAAAAAAGCAAGATTAATATGTTTGTATTTATTACTACAGTTTACCTAGTAAGTACCCCGAAAACGGTCTATATTTGGGTTACTTTTTGGGCCTAATGGACATCCCCTGTCCATAATATGTAGGTACCTCCATTTAGTTTGTTTCTTATTCAACTTGATGACTGCCTTGGGCTCAGTTGGTAGTAAACCTGCCTTCTGAGCCTGGGAGCGTGGGTTCGATTTCCACCTAGGGCAAACATTTATGTGGTGAACATTTGTGTTTGTTCTATGTCTGGGTATTATTATGTTTTTAAGTATGCATTTTAAAATATGCATATGTACTCGTATCAGTCTCTGGCCGCCATAATACAAGCTTTGCTTAGTTTGGGATCAAACGACAGTGTGTGCAAGTGTCCCGAATAATTATTTATTATTCATTTATTTAGTAACTTCGTCACAGTTAAAGTGTGTTATAGGTTTAGTTATTGAGTTGCTCGGTAGGCACTTAGATGTTCATTTTTATTTGTCCTGTTTCGTGTCCTTAAGTGTGTAGATATAACAAAACTTACGCATTGCGTAGTTAGAACAGCCCACAGCCGCGCCATAAACCTAGATTTCTAAAGAAATTACCGTTTTCAAACCTGTGCCCTGTAAATAACTGATAAGGAATTTCAAAACGCAACGACACGACGACGTCTAGTAACAACACTTTAGAAAGCAACTGAAGACTATTTTATTATGGAAACTGACGGGGTTTTCACACATTATGATTTTTTTAATTTTTTATTTAATCGGTTATTCCGACTATAGTTTCTACCGCATTCGGCGATCTTTATCAAGGAGAGTGCGCACGCGCGGCTCCTTATCGCATATCATCGCCTGATGCGGTTAAAACTATAGTCGGAATAATCTAAGACTAAATCGTACGTGAGTAAGTTTCATAAAATCATAATAACTAAAGTTTTTTTTTTCTTTTTTATGTAGAATAGGTCGCCGTTTGACCACCAACTCTCCTGATGTAAAGCGACGTTTAATGGAGAGAAAAATGGCACAAGCACAAACTATAAATCAATATTAGCTAAGTTATTTCGAATCCTTCGGTTGGGGGTCAAAATAGAATAGTAAGTACCCGCAAAACCCTTAGGAGGTTCAAAGAGGGATTTCAAGTGAAAAAAAATAGATTTTTTTATTTTCACGCGAATAATTTTGCGTCTATCAGACCGTTTGCAAAGGTATACCAAACAACGCTGCAAGTAAAATACTTTTTACACCATCTGCTCGACAATGACCAACCAACCAACCAAACTCTAGAGTCCCTCGTTACGCCCAGGGTTCAATAAGCCGCCCGTGACGTAAGACATTGCTTAACTCCCTCGGTGCATAATCTACTATTGTAAACCAAGCATTTTACAAAGCCTTCAACTTCTTTTTTGTCCTTTTAAGATGGATGCAGCCACGTCCGTGCGTGGCGCCTTTATGCTGAATCGGTGGAAAACCCTCTAGGGTTCCCTGCGACCCTCTGCAGAGACTGGAAGTCTGCTACTAGGAGCTGTACGTTCCAGACTCATGGATACATGGGCTTTTCTGCAGGACCCCCGTAAGTACTTGGATAAAAAATCCTACAAGTCGACCGACCGAGCGAGCGAGCTTTGACAAAAATGTCCGAAACAATTCGTATGTCCGAATTCGGCCTCAACTTCGTTCCTTCACAGGTCGCACTCCTCAACCGATTCTCGCGAAATTTTGTGAACAGGTTTGATAACTGCAGATTTTTTTTTTGAAAAAAAAAAAACATTTCTCTGGTCTCTGGTTTTAGGTCTACAGCTCACATCAGAGGCACTAGTTTATGTGAGGTCTAACTAGACTAACTAGCTAGGACTAACTAGACTAACTAGGTTAAACGTTTAACGCTTCCACAGGAGCGTTAAACGTTTAACGGAACCTTGTTAGAAGCCGCATTAGAAGTTTCACTTCAATAAATTAATAAATGTGATGAGATAACGCATCATATAGTGGAGTTCCGGACCTGTTTGAGTATGAGTTTAACAAGTAAACGAATGGCTGAGAGCTCGAGTGGTAGAAAAAACACGCCAACTCACCTTGCTTCCTGCTCGCCTTCCACCTCGACCACGCCGTCCACACTTGATGTCACAAACTATTTATTGCAGATGGATCTATTGATGGATTGGATGGAAGTGGATGTTGAAATGCAATTATTTTACACTTTATGGGTTTATGCAAAATTGATGTTTGCGATAGCGGGGTATAGCTGAGACTGACGGAGCATAGTAATAGCGAGAGGTCGTGCGCTATCTACCCTCATTTTGCTAACAGCCAAATTAAATGGAAAAAAACTACTTTTCGAAATACCTACACAACACTGTCGCTAATTGTTTACTATTGTAATGAGGTGCGGGGCTTCAACAGGACCTGTGTTTAATGTGTGAAATTAAAAAACTAGGTATAACTTTTGTTCCAGAATCAATATTGTTTTTTTTTTGCAGAATGACCGGCAAAATGTATTTAGAAACGAACGAAAAATCCCCCTTTGCGAAAAATGGACCATGATCTTTTTTATTTGTAAGAAACTTAAGCCAAAAACATTAGTGTCATTTACAAAGTCATTTTTAGAGGTGTGTTAAATAAAATTGTTGAAACCTTAGTATTTTACTTTTAAAATATAGACTTCATTTATTTAAGATTTAGTAGGTAGTTATATAACAAAGAAATTTGCATCAAGAATTAATTTAAATAGATAAAATGTAAATGTTATAAAACTCTTATGTTTTCTATCAGTTTCTATCTGACTGGGTGGTTGTAAAAATTAATGAATATGCAAATTATTGCACATTAATTAATAATTATTATTAAGATCGCTGCATCCACAGATAAAACATTTTAGGTCTGTGATTGATCCTATAAATACGAATGTTTGAAAAGGATTTCGTGTGTGCTATGTGGCTTCTAATAAATGCTGAGCAGAAAACAATAAAACTAGTCATAGGACATCAAACATAGCAGAAGAGATAATGTTGGAATTTTCTTTATACTAGCCACTAACTTTATTTCGTAAAAAATATTTAAAGTGAGCAAGACAACTCATCAGTTTTCCTGTCAAAACGTTATGTGTTACGTTACGCCCAAAACTTTAATTGTCTCACAACGAAGACTACGGCGAAAACCCCAACTCCCCCCAAAAAATCGACGAAATTAATTTCGCCCGTTGTCAGACGGTCGTTTGGTAAACATGAACGCTAATAATAGCTTTTTCAGAGGCAAATAATCAGGGCTGGCGTAGCCGTAGTACCTCCCTAGCGCCTTTGTCCCCCTCGCTACTATGGCCAGGAGTAATATTCAAAACTCGGGACCTTTTAAAATAATAGCACGAAATCGTAGAAAAATATTTAATTAGGTACGGTGATATAATTCTCCGTAAATTTGCTAGTATGTTCCAAACTCTTCATACACTACAAATCCATATAAAAAATGTAGTAAGTATCCATTCATGCCCAATAGAGTTAAAGTGGTATGAGCACGGACATTTAAATCGACTATTCAAACCGAAAAATTTGTATGGAAATTACCTAGTTGGTCAATTTGAAACGTCAGTTTAAACGTCCGTGCTCCCACCTCAGGCTCGATATGGTTACAATGGTTTCATTTTTCCATTTGCAAACGAAAACGTACGAAAGTTTTCCCCTTTACTAACCGTAGTCAGATCAGTTTATTAGAACAAAAGCTAACCAAATCACCGCTCGCTGGTAGTAACGCCTTTGTTATGTTTAATCCGGGAATGAATAGAAAGCCTGGTAACTCCGCGGTAGCCCGTGACGTCAGAGCATCGATCGCGCTCCCGCCTAAACGCGGTTGTCAGGTTTGCTGCTATCGAGTAAAGGGTGTAATGCGTCGCATAATTAGCTGAGCCGGAGCAAACTCGTTTACAGACTCCGCTGGAACTGTTTGCAATGTTTATGACAGTTATGATGTTCATTCTTCCCGCTGTGAAAAAACTGCTTGATACTCTTTTAGATACCTACTTCGCTAAAACATATCTCTATGGAACCATAACGCTTAAAACTCATAGCTTCCTCGCTTACGCTGCCAACCATTAAAAATCTGGCAGCATAAAACTAGCTCAACGGTTATGAAATATCAATTTAATTTTAAAATCGATGACCGAAGCAAGCGATACCATTAATTTTTTATCTGAAGACTGTATACAGACTACCCTGGCCTGGTGCCAAAGATTGATCGGTAAGGGAAACGTCAATAACAGATTAGGCCAGGTCGCCGAGACCTGCAGATATGAAAACTAACTAAGCAAGGGAAAAAATGCTGGTTGTATTTAGCTGTTTCTCCCTTGATTTTTCAGTTGTTCTACTCTTCCAAAAATAATAACCAACCTCAACCATAGCCGTAGAATACAGTGTGTCAATCTAGAGGAATCGCTCAGAAATCAGAAAGACGAGTGAAATAATTAATATTCGAGAATGTTCTTCACACGCGGCCATGTCTAGACTCTAAACTAAGCAAAGCTTATTCTATGGCTCACCAGAGTCATTAATTTGTTTTTAAATACACACCTACTTATTAAGATATTAGCACACAGACACAGAACAAAACACAAAAATTCATCACCTGAATGTTTGCCCTAGGTGGCAATGGAACCCACGCCCCCAAACGCAGAAAGCAAGTTTCTCAACTAACTGAACCACCGGGCAGTCTAGGTAAAATAACTATGTAATGACTGAATTATAAACAATAATTCAAATATCATAACACATCGTCACGCTGTTCCCCCGAGGGGGCTAGCAGGGGTGTAATACAACACCCACACTTCGCCAGACGATATTCAGTCCCAAATGTGGCAAGGGGCGAGCTTGTCGCCATACACCGGTCTCCAGTCATTTATCAGATAATCAATAATTCAAATATCAATGCGAAAGTTATTGCAACGTAAAAAAGTAGATAATGAACATCTAAACACTCATCCCTTCAATATTAGCTAGATGTATCATAAATACGGGTAAAATGTTAGCGCAGGTTGAGGTAAAAAGGGTCCGAGGACTGTTGTCCCATTTTCGGCGGCAGGTACAATCTGAGGATAAAGGTTCGACGGTTGAGTCTATCGTGCTCTTTCAAACGATCGACGTAAATAGAATAGTACTAACATAAGAATTTTGCTTTCACTAGCACTTTGACACCACAAAGAAGCCGTAGATTAGGGTGAGTGGCGTATTAGAAGAGTCATTAGCGGATCCATGTGGCTATGAACGTAAGCCCTCCCCTAAAGGATTTTAATTCACACTCTACAAAAGTAAAAAAATGTCTTTTTTAGTGCTTTTGTGTTTACTACCTTGTTACTTATACAGCTTACTTTCACCTAAGTCAAGCAAAAATCTAAAAACCAAAAGCCAAGGCCAAATCAAAATCCTGGATCCCGCACTGAGGAGAGTTTCACGTCCAATGGAATAAGGTGGATGACAACAATCTCTCTTGTAGAGTATTAAAAGTCGATCTTGTTTTTAAATTAAAATTTGTTTTAGTTAATGAAAGTAATAAACTTATTTTCAAATGTTTTAGTACGTGAATCAAGTGATTATATCAAAATAAAAAAAACCGGCCAAGTGCGAGTTGGACTCGCGCAACGAAGGGTTCCGTACCATTTTATATAAACAATCACGTTTGTTGTATGGGAGCCCCCTTAAATATTTATTTTATTCTGTTTTTAGTATTTGTTGTTATGGTGGCAACAGAAATACATCATTTGTGAAAATTTAACTGTCACGGTTCATGAGATACAGCCCGGTGACAGATTTATAGACAGACTGACAGACAGACAGACAGACGGAATGACGGACGGAGGGCGGAGTCTTAGTAATAGGGTGGTTTTACCCTTTGGGTTCGGAACCCTAAAAAGGTATGCCTAATTTCCATACTTGCGAATTTGATCATTCGCGACGAAACGCACAATCTCTAGTTTGACACTTTGAGACAGTCATACTAAGCATAAATAAAAATTATTTGAAAATCTAAATAACAAAATAACATAAAAATCTTTATTGTTACATTTTTTACATGGCAGCCATCATCACATTTTTTTATTATTTAAAAATACTTTTTTAAATTAAATCACTACTTTAACATTTTTTTACACTTGCAAGAAAACAACATAAAAATCGTAACCAATGAAATGAAATTATTTTGTAATCAAAATTCATCAAAACTGGACATGGTGCTTAAATTTTTAACCAGCTTCAAAAAAGAGATAAAAGCTTTAAATAAAATATATTTACATAAAATCAATTGTCTATCACAATTAGTTCAATGTTAGACCGTTAAGTAAATAAATAATCTGCTTAGCTATGGCATTAATTTTAGTGCATCTAAGCTAGATTTATATTCTAGTATTCTGAAAGCAACGGCGACGTGAATTTCAACTTCGCATCGGCAATCAGACCGATCAATGAGGATGATAAATATGACTTAGTCAAGTTCAAGTCGTTGTGGAATGCAATATGTCAAGCTGCCGCATTCGGTCTGAAGGAACCCAAAGCATGCAGCTTCAATTTATTATATGCTCTTGTCATCGCATGCCACAGCTCGTACATACATAAGCTAATATACAAGCTTGCAAAAGCTCCCAGAAGCTGTAGGTACAAATCATGGCGTCAAATGGAGACCACAGTCAGAAACGCGGTCGTATAACCGGTTACTGCCAAAGAACACTTGTGCAGCAGCGTGACTTCGGTTACACTCTTCCTGTATGAGAGCTCTGTGCCACGAATGGGCCATAGACACGTTATGGATGAGCTGGTTGAAAGCCACGTCCAGCAGCCGCAGCTCAGCTATACTCAACTGGCCTGGGAGATCGAGCTTCTTGCAAATGCCTTCGTGGTTTAGAAGAACATCCATTGCAAGGTATCTAAGTAAGAGAAGGAAAAACAAACGTAATAATTTTATGATTTTAAATTCACAGGTACGAGTTTGTTATTTTAAAAACTAGATTTGATGAAAAATTGCCATAACACTCAGCTAGATTTTTTTCTTCTAATAAGTTTCAAATTAGTTCTTTCCTAATTCAGTATTCCTTTCACAGACACCCAATTTTTTCTTGTACTATGCTAATTGCTTACGTTATACCTTAAACCTCAAACTTTTTATATGAAAATATCATGGAATAAAACATGTCACATGGTTTAAAAGTTTAATAAATAGCACAAATAAATTTCACATTTGCACCTCGAGACTTTTAAAAACGACGTAACTACCAAAAACAAATACGACAAGCAACATCACTACTACAAGAACCTCACTAAACTCAAAATACGATCACGTCTCAATAAATTCACATCACACAAGCATAGAGAAGGCACAATCGTCGAATTTACCGCAAGGCTTCGGAACAAAGAAATTGGTCTGGTAACTATCCGTTATGCAGGAGTTACTCTTGAACTGGACATACCAGTCGTGGACCATTCGTAGCCTCACATTCAGCTCAACCACGGAATGGTCTACAAGAACAGTTTCGAGGTGGTTCATCCTCTCCAGGCCGAGGTATTTGTTGACTCCGTGCCCATCGAGCTCCAAAGTACATGCGATGAATCTGCAGCAAGAAGGTCTATTTTGTAGGTTTCGTAGCATATTTCTTGCTCCTTAAAAGCTTATATGTGAAGAAGCGATAACATCGATCACGTGAGCTCACTGTTAGTTACTTCCAAACATGTGCAGTAAAGCTTCTACGTATCTGAACTTCAAAATCACGATGCTCATGGATTCGATGCGCAGTAAAGTAACGTGAACACTGAACGGGGGCTATATTTGGAATTTCATAACGTCGTAAAAATTTTGTGACTGTAATGCGGTATCCAATCAGGGCTGAATGTTTTTGCGAATGACAAATGGCATTTTAATAATAATAATGTAACTACATACCCAAAACCTGTAGATAATTGAGAAATGGCACAGCTACCTCAGTCTAGCAGTTTATTCCAGATTGATAGATCCAGATATTTTAGTTTAGATAAATAACTCAACGATATTATAATAAATAGGTTTCAATGATTACATATCTTTTATAAACTAGGTAAATGTTCTAAAACAGTTATTTTTTCAGCTTTTTAGTATTCTGATTAATAATCATATTCTATTACTATCTCGTTAAGTTCACGAGCAGATTCACCTTGTCAGAAGCAGAGGAAGGTACCTACTGACCATCTACTGACAAACTGTTTTTTTTTTCTTATCCTAATTTCAAACTGATAAAATTCTATCTACCAAGCACGAAACAATCACCTGGCAGGAGATATAACTTGTTCCCCGTCCGTTTCAACGAAGCCCGTCACTCTAGGGACGTCGTGACACAGAAGAGCGTGCGCTGCCTTGATCACCAGGCCGGCTATAGCGTGGGCTTCGCTCAGGTCTGCCGCCTTGAGACAGGGCCCTTCTGATCTCGCGACGGCTATAGGAGCATGTCTCACAGCTTCTGTCATTAGCAACGCGTTGTGCTGGGGATTGGGAGTTTTTGTGAGTTGACGAAACTTATGAAGGGTACGATTTAAAATATGAATGAACAGTGAAAAATAATTGATCAAAATGTAAATCATGTTGTAAACTGTTTTAGCCCCTTTATGTTAAAAGCGGGAAGTTCTTGTACAGACTGACAGACGGACACTGTAAATATATGAAGTCCCCTAGGTAGTTACTGAGTCATAAAAACCGGCTGATCGGAAAGAAATCAAAGCGAAGATATTTAACATTTCAAATTCAAATTAAAAAAAAAAATTTAACAGCGAGGCTTTTACTCATAAAAGGGGATGAAGACTCCATTAAAATTATTGGATTTTGAAAAAGTTCCTGAAGCGATTAAAACGTTGAACTCAGGTAAAATTGCACAAAAATGTTCTTTACAAAATTGTTTGAAGATACGGCTCGAGTTTCTATAATGTTTAAGAGCCTTGTGTACTTGGTGTGGTTTCTATTCACATTGCAGTGATACTTGTCTGGCTATTGGCTCGATTTATGTCAATCAAGATTCACTGGCGATATGTCACGCTCACGTTACGGCTGGCTGATACCGATCATCTCATAGTGGGGGAAGAGCTAAGACCTTGAACGTTTAACTTCAATTGTATTATATGAATGCTATGGTCTTTGAAGCTTACCATGTGGTAAATTCAAGTTTGCTGCTCGCTACTTGAATACTAGAATGTTGCTGTTTGGGAATTTAATTAGCAGACACTGATGGTATCTGACGTTAATTACTGTTAAACTACAGAAATCAATAAAGTAATAGGTACCCCTGCAAAGTCAAAGTATTCGACAGCCTTCGAGAATAACGGCACCAGAGAAGCCCCTTCAGTTCCGCCGACACACGGAACCCTAGTGTACCGGGGCTCCAGACACAGAGCCCGCGCCGCCAGCGTGCTCGCGCGCATTTCTGGCACGGCCAGGGATCCGAATATCTTCCTCGGATCGTACCAGCCGGTTTCTTTCATCGTCTGAGACAGATGATGAATGTTCAATCACAATACTAACTTCAAGGCAAGACCTACTTCTCCGGGTTCCACGGTCAGGAAAACTCAGCATTAACAAAAAAAAAAAAAAAATTACAATATAATATGTATGTTAGTCTGTAAGGTATTTATGATATGGGCCCGTGTTGTTATTTTATAACAACCAGTGCCTGAAATAAACTTTTATTATTAATATACTGAACATGTCATCTTTATCAGCTAGATTAGATGAAGAAACACAGCGTCAGGACTTTTAGTCAATCATCAGTATAATTTCGTTAGTTACTGAAAATGCCAATACTTACTACGATTTTTCGTTAGACTAACCGATAACAGAAACATTGCTCAAAAATAGCGGGCTTAGTGTTAAGCAGAAATTGTATAGTAAGACTATATTTTCAACATTATGAAAACTGCTATAAAAGATGACAAAATTGCTCCAGTTGTTACTTGAATAATTAAGAAGATGAAAGTGGATGAAGCGAGTCTACAAGGGTAATGGAGATTAAGTGGATATAAAGTAGCTCTTAAGTGCTGAGTTTTAGAATATAGCTCTACTTAGAACACGTTCTAGTTTCCACGTGGAGCATGGTCTGCATTTTAATTTTTGAAATGGGTACCTACACATTAATCGTAGAGCACGAATAATTTATTTTATCCAGTTCTACAAAACCACGGTCTGCGGTTAATCCAAAATTGCGAAACAGCTTCCGCCCCAATGTTTAATCACAATTTGTTTTAATTTAATACACAACCGCAGTTCATTATCCTTATATTTGTCATTCGCAAACGGAATTGCAAAACAATTTCCCCTTATCTGTATCATTTATGAAAATTGTGAATACACAATTGAGCTTGCAGCGCTCGTGATCCATTATCGAAATGAGGGAGATAAGCAAAGTTATAATATAATTCGAAATAGTTGCGTGACGAAAACAATGTGCGTTTCTTTCTTTCGTACCTCGTGAGCAACCTTTCGTTGCCCTATTTGTGTTCCTACTCATAAATATTTAAGTGTATTGTACATAAAAGTGATAAGACGGGCCGTAGACATAATAAAAAACTCTCCAATATCGGAAAGTTCATCTCTGGATTCGCAACAAAGGGCCCCGAGCCAAGATTACAAAACGTCTCTGTTGCCGCGAGTCTCGTTACGTAAGAGGATGGATTGGGACAAAAACAACGTTTAATTTTCTTGGAACTTGGCCCACGCTACAGATATTGTTTAAAGCACAAGGAACTGGATCAAAATCAATTTTGATTGGTGGATAAAAGCCAGAATATGCAAATCAATACAAGAAGAGACAACAACAGGAACGAGAAAATACTGTTTTAGTTGGTTAGTTATATTTTTTTACATAACTATTAGACAGAAGAAACCAATTAAAAGCTGCCAATACAAACCTAATACCTAACAACCATAAAATGAATAATAAACATCTTTCATTCGTTTTATAGTACAGCTGAAGCAATAAAGTTTTATCGTACTTTGAAATCAATTGTAAACCTATTTGCTTTAATTTTAATATCCCAATACAAAATGGCTTCTAGGGTGTCGTTAAGTAGTTGCCAGACAGTGTTAACTAGTTGCCAGACCTAAGTGATTTCGTGATGGCCTTGACCCTGAAAATGGCTGTCCAGTAACAGTTAAATTCTTACTCAATCATTCCACTCATTTCCAGCTCGGAATGGAGTTTCGCAGTCCGCTGATAAGGCTAATGACTAAACTGGATGAAGTGAACCACAATTTCAGCCCCAAATAGGATAGAGCAATATTTGCGTGGAAAATCATAAGTTTTTACCATTGGAAAATAACGACTCAAAACACCTAACATTTTGAAAGCATCACAATTATTATCGGTGCGTTTCAGCGTATTGCATAGCAGCATATTATGACTAACTGGCTTATATGGGTATAAGGAGGCAAAATAAATAAATAATAAATAAATTCGGGACATTTTCGCACATGGTCGCCTGACCCCAAACTAAGCAAAGCTTGTACTATGGCTGCCAGAGACTGATATACGTACATATATATTTTAAATACATACATAAATATATATTAACACCCAGATAGAACAAACAGAAATGTTCATCACATGAATGTTTGCCCTAGGTGGGAATCGAACCCACACCCCCAAGCTCAGAAGGCAGGTTCACTACCGACTGAGCCACCGAGGCAGTCATAAGCATAAGTCAAAAAAGCATAAGTTTTCATATGCCAGCCGTATCGTAGATCTGTTTTGTCCCGGAGGGCTATTCCTACGCGTGAGATGAGATGAGATTTTATCGTGGTCACTTGCACACCTATGACGTTTCAAACTAGAGCAACAAGGACGAAAAAAGGTGAGATGAAAATCTCAAATCTCCGTATAGGGCTACAGGGGGGCTATTCCTACGCGTGAGATGAGATGAGATTTTATCTTGTTCACTTTCACTCCTATGATGTTTCAAACTAGAGCAACAAGAACAACAAAAGATGAGATGAAAATCTCAAATGTCAGAATAGGGCTGCAGGTCTTTCCCAAGAGCGCTTTAGTGGTACTGATCTATCTCTCTCTTGATCTTCAAGCAGCTTTGCCTTCTAATTAATGTAATCACTTTCCTGCCAGGACTCCACCGTGATCGGTGATCATGCTAAAGGGTGTTTGTAATTAAATTGAAAAACCCCTTTCACATGACACAACATTGTCTGCATTTTATAGAGCTCGTTCTCGGTAGGTACCCAGTCCATTTCTCGTCCAAATATTGACAAACCAAATTAACCTTGTGCACACACATCGGTATACTTTCACAACGGTTATAGTTATTGGTTATTGTATTAGTTCTCTGCGGTAACAAGATAGCGTTCACGATGGAATTGCTTTATAGAAATATGGAGTTCAGCAAAAAGGGTATAAGGGAGAACACATTAATAGTGAAAGTGATGGTTTTCCATAAAATCGTGGCCAAATTGCAGAAAGAGATTCCGCAAAGCTGGCGTTGTTATGACATTGACACATTGCACATCCTGCGTATTTAACGAGATAAAATGTTTTGTTTAGATTTGGTGAAGTAGGTGTATTATAATTTTACCAGAAAGCTCGTATAAGTTGGTGTATTTTTTAGATATTATGCGATAATTTTTCTAATCGTCTGCAGCCATCCTATCCTAAAAAAACTATAAAAACAGAGGAAACTAAGAATAACTTAAGTATTTCATAGTTGTAATTTTATTTCCTTTGTTTTGATAGAGTATGGTCACATTTTTGCCGTGGTTGCCTAACATTTTCTGACCAAATATTGACCGACGAAATTACCTTCGCAGACAAAGAGACGGGAGAGTTTTGCCATATGTATGGCTATAATATAGTTGTTAGTTATTGTGATTCGTCGGCGCTTTTCCTTCGTCGTGAATAAGAACATATTTTTAGATTTATCTTTAAGTATGACACGTTTGTGTTAGTTATATATTTCATAAATTTTGCAATTGTATCAACTGGTATGCTTAATTTTATAATCGGTACTTGTTACTTTATCAGCACAAACTTTTCTAACACCTCATTACTTGAATTTACACAAGTAATTCTCAAAGGTACCTACGCAGTTAAGTAGGTACGTAACTAGAACTTCAACCCATACATTCACCATACACCATCAAATACAATCAGGTAAACGCTTTATTTGTTTCATGCTTACGAAGCGAGACCGTAATCGTCAAAATGTCTGTCGCCAGTGAAATCGTAACAAACGGCAGCCACCAAGGGAGCACGGCAATTTGCCCAGATTGGAGGACATTTTATTCAGATGGTGAAACGTGAAATTGTTCACCATAACGGATCTACAAAACAATAGCTACGGGTACAAAACAATAGCTTTATACATAATGATTAAAACTCTTGCACGCGGTAAAGTGATATCCTACTAATATTAAACATATCGTCACGCCTTTCCCCCGAAGAGGCTGGCACTCACATTTCGCCGGACGATATTCAGTCAAAATTGTGACATGGGGCGAGCCTGTTGCCATACACCGGGCTCCAATTATGTATGTAACAGATGACATACAATACGCACATATGCTCACACAATGAACAAATTGGTGCGTGCCGTCGGCTGGGTTCGAATCCGCTGACTCTGGCTTGAGCGGCGGGCCTTCTCCCAACTAGGCTGCCATCGCTTAATAATAATAACTAGTATTATAAACGCGAAAGTTTGTAAGAATGGATGGATGGATGGATGTTTGTTACTCTTTCACGCCTGAACGGCTGAACAGATCTGGATGAAATTTGGCACAGAGATAGATTATAGTCTAGAATAGCACATAGGATACTTTTTAACCGCGGGTGAAACCGCGGGGCGCAGCTAGTTTTAAATATAGGCTCCGTAGTAGAGACTCAAGTAGTGACAATTGACATAGGCTGATAATGATGATGATGAAGTTAACGAGAATTAACCAAGCCAAGCGCGGTCTAGGAGTCTACTGGGACAACTCGGCATTGGTTTTGTTAGACGATAAGTTGATTATCGTTGATTCGATCTCCATGAAATGTTGCAGACATCTCATATTGTTTATCTCAATAGACTTTTAAGTTCGCTTAATATACAGGGTGTTTCAAAAACCCTGTTGTATACGCGAGGTGCGCATCCAGTATCGACTGGAGGATGCAGTTATGCTACTTTAAATTAAATGTTGACTATAAAAAAAATACAAACATTGCGCTCCGCCTTCCTAAAAGCGCGAACGCAGACACTAATAGCGTCTGTTTTTTTTAAACTATTCGCGTCGTGCCGCTTCTTTCTTAGAAAGATTAGCCGCCAACATACGGCAACATAAAAAATGCACGTTAGAAATAACAATAGTTATTCAAATTCAAATCATTTATTTCGATTTCTGACCGGTTTAATATGTCAAAAAAAAAACAACGAAATTTTACAGAAATGTCTACAAATCTATATCATAATAATTATGGTACCTACGTAGATTTGTTGACATTTCTTTTGAGTTCTTAAACCGGTCATAACTCTTGTTATTTGTAACGACCATTTTTTGGTATTTTTGCATGAATGCTTATGAGTGTGTGCACCTGCATATCAATTATCCAACGGGGATTTTGTAACTCCCTGTATGAACTAAATCGGACAATAGGGCTGTGGAGATATGAGAGGTCTTCGTTCGAGACGAAAAAATAGATTAACCAGTTGATATGCATGACGCTTATAAGAGAAAGAGAAACCAAAAGAAACTCAAACACAGCAATGAGTAAAGAAGAACACAACATTTTGCAGCACACAGCTCATTTTAACTCCATACTGTAACTGATTTAGCAAAATTTAAACCAGCAGCTCTTTAAAAATCGCTTAAAGCGCTGGCTTGTCGATCAGACGTTCTACAGTTTCAAAGAGTTCCTTGAATTGTAAATAATAGGGATAGTGTACAAATGTACAATGACTCACTATATTATTATTATTCCCGTACTATTTAATGTTTACCTAATAGTACTAATATTACTATACATTAGTATAATACCTTGACATGTAAACAATACTTACGAAATAAATGAATATGAATATGAGTTCGGAAATCAGGCAAGCCAAACTACAGAAAAACCGAATCACGAGTCTAATGTTCCTACTTTTTTCCATTCCGTTCCATCAGGTTCCTTCTGTTCCTACATCAAAGTGTATCCAGACGGAACATAATCAGAGGCGACAGATGTCACTTCCCATATCGCGCAGGGACGAATAAAGTGAAAACAATAAAACAATGATCACTTTGATAGACGTGCCAGAAATAGGTACGTACAAAATATAAAATGTAGGTATACTCGTATTTTACATCACATGTTGCTTTATTGGCGTAGCGTAGACTATTAATGAACTTTTGACATGTATAAAAATAGTAGGTGCTTAAATGACACCTACTATTTTAAAATAAAACGAAATTTTAATATTAAACAGTAATGACCTGTTGACATACAGGCTTTTTTCACTAAAACTTTTTACATCACGTATCGTACCTACGTGCTAAATTTGAATAATATCATTATTTTTATTACCTGCTAGCTGTTACCCGCAACTTCATTTGAGTTTATTCAAAGTCAAAGTCAAAGTCAAAATGTTTTTATTCAATTTAGGTATCAACTCAGATCAACTAGAATATCAGATGGCGCACGGCGTTTGATTTAGGTGAAGCCAAGAACCATCCAAAAACTACGCTACTGTCGTATATGTACACAACACTCACACATTGACGCAAAAAAACTACGCTACTCGCTTCGTCAGTACTAACCTGGACGTCACGCTGAGAACATACAAAAAAATTCTGGAACGATGCCGTCATGTGCTGGAATAACTTTCCATGTGTAAGTATTGTTAATAACATCTCATTATATAGTAAACAGCATTGTTTTAGGTTATAATTTCGGATACCTTTATTTACATAATGCTTTTTTTTATTTTATTGGCAACTGGATACAAAGTCCATAGTGCCATTTTAGGACTTGACAATGACATTACATGAATTTGTGGAATGTCGTGCAGTGTTGTCATAATCGCATTTTTTTTTTCAAAATATTATTTTAAATCCTAAGACTTTTTTAGGTTCCCAATTAAGATTGAAAAAGCGACATTAAAAGAATGGGTGGTTGCCATACAAAAAAGTCGAAATGATCAAAAATGGCAATCATCAAAAAGAGATGTTGTCTTTTCAGACCATTTTAATGAAAGAGACTTTTACCTGACCAAGCTTGGCCTTCGCCGTCTGAAAAGGACTGCGTATCCCATCAGGGTAAGTTTTAATTTTTTACCAACGAAAAGTTGTTTTCAATTCAACGCGTATATTTTTTTTTTCTGATTACGTATTATGGTTCCATACTCAAGGGGTGCTCCCAGAACCCTAATACTAAGTCTACTATATTGCCTTCCGTTGAATAATTTAAATAAATCTTTATTTCAAAACTGTCGTCCAGTTTAGGTATTATGATTAAGGTATGATGATGATTTTTTGGCAATTGATATTTGGCAAACATTTGATTAATCAACCTGGGAACTATTACATGAATTCAGTGGAATGCGGATACATACGTTGGAAAACTACAATACTCAGGGTAATTTTTTTTTTCATGGCAACACTTCCACAGCACACATGTAACAAGAAGTGGCTTCACCTACATCATACGCCGTGCGCCATCTGATATTCTAGTTGATCTGAGGGTATCAAAGATACACTTATGAACGTCAAAGTTATTTAAATAGACTCGACCACCTTGTTCGGACAAAAAGCCTCTACTCAGAAGAACAGGCAAGAAAATTCAGAAAATAGTATCCAAAAACCTTCCTTGTGATATACTGTAACAGTTATCAAATTTCATCAAGATCCGTGTAGCCGTTTAGCCGTGAAAAGCCTACAAACAGACTGACAGACATCGCTACTTTCGTTTTTTTTTATAAATAAGGATTAGTTCAAATTATTGCTCCAGCAAAAACAAAGTTGTCCATTTTCTCGACTGAGAAATTAAATTATGTAAGTATAGTGGAGCATAAACATAATACACAAGAGCAATAATTCAATTAACTTTCACAATGTTATTTAATATTCAGTCTAGTATCTCAAATGAAATGCAAACAAGCTCCCATCGCTGCTATCTACATCTCCGAGACATGACCATATGAAACAGTAGCGGTTATTAAATTAGCCAGTGAAATATTCGCATAAAAGCAACCATCATTACGTTCATATCTCGGTATTTAACGACCTCATAAATGTATGGTATTCGGCATTACCAGATCATAAAGTCTTTAATGTCAGAGCAATGCTTTGTTGTACCTTTTACAGCGTAATAAGAATGAGTTTGAACTTTACTAATAGCAAAGTTATGGCATCTTTCTCTTTAAAATCGATGTGTGTGTTATTTTCCGTATGGATCTTTTTAGGCTATCTTCGGATTAGCGTAGCTATTGATCCTGAGAAGTTTGGTAGGAATTGGATCAACAGTCACTTGCTTGGGCAAATATCACTTAACTTTTGCGAAATACAATAACGAAGTGCGTTGTACTAAAGCTGCGTTTCCACCAAACATTTTCTCACATATCTGGTGGAAACGCAGTCTTAGTACAATGCACTTCGTTGCCTATGTGTTTGATAGAACTCCACTGGGATTACCTAGTCTAATCTATAAGCAAAACCTAACCTAGTATTGTTTACAGACTAAACTTTCAACTGAAACGTAATGAAATGTGCAAAAGAATGAAATAAAAATAGTGAAATGAAATAGCAATGCAAACATCACCTCAGAAATCAAAGGAACCATACAGTCGATAGGTGAAGCGCAAACAATAACAAACGCTTTAGGGCACTCAGTGGCGATGCAATCTGCGTAATGCTTCACTATAGGCGCTTGGTAGCAGAACCTTTTCTCGATAGGCATGTCCACGTTTAGATACCCACTTTCCAACATTACGACTATGTCTGTATTCTGGAAAATAAAATAAAATGTGGTAAAAATAGATGGATAAGGCAAGAGTGTTATTTTCACTAGCGGTAAGTGGATGACGTGTGTAAAGAGCTGAAAGCATGTCCACGTTAACATACCCGTTTTCAAGCATTAGGGATATGTCATGGCAGTGTTTCGGGAAAAAGGTTAGGGATAAGGTTACAAGGCTTTTGTTCACTAACAATAAGTACAGGGAGCTTACAATGACATCTTATTATCTACGTTTTGTTTTCGACGCTGCACGACCATGGACCTTATTCCAGGGTGATACGATTCGCGGTAGCGCAGCGTCGGAAACAAAACGCAATATCATGGCATTTTTATTTCGTTTTATGTAGAGCAAGAGTATTTGTTCTTCCGCCTTGTCAAGTCCAATGTCTTCTGTTGTCTAATCTAAATTATTTTTAAAAACAGCTAGTTAAGTACTTTTTTTAAATCATAAAAAGTATAGGCCACGAGATAGAAAAATAAACTACAAGAATGTCTAATTAACACGATACACTTTCTATAGTTAGGTATTACTTGGACCAAGCATAAAAAATAATTTATTCTATTATAGAAGAAAATCTTGCTCATCATAGATCGGGCTCTATCGAGGTAAGTCTCATATCAAAATTCGTCATACTGGCAAATAGCTCTCCCACCTACAAACAATATGTAACAAAATAGCTCAAGAAGACCGTCAAGCTAAGGTAACTACCCTTCAGCTGCACAATATCGATACCGTACCAGCCCCAATACCAACCACAAATAAAAACAGAACAGTAAAACTGCTACAGTAAAAAAACGATAGTAGAAAAATCAATCAATTTTTACAACAGCTGGGTCTATTGAACGAGGAGGTAGGCTTATTGGATTTCTTCAGCTATGCATGGTATTCGCAAGCCGGGTGTTGACCTCAGGTGGCAATCAATACCAATTGTGCCAGCTAGAACAAACGTTTACAACCCACGATACTTAGTCAAATATGAAATAATAAAGTAGCTGTACCTCTAATGATATTAATATTGGTTCGACTATGTGAACTAATTTGAAGCATAAGATCGAGTTAAATTACAGATCATTATAATCCGTAGTCATTGAGTTAAATCGGGACACAGTTAAAAAGTTAATGTCAGAAACTGACTATCTATTACCTACATTCCAAAAAAGAAAACCATAAGTTCATATAAGAATATTAGGAAGAAGTAGCACACAAAAATATGAACTGAATAAAACTGTTGGACTGGTGGCCTTATTATTATAAGCGATCTCGTCTATAAAAGGTATCAAGGACAGAAACAGGACAGATAAAGAAAGGATGCCATAAACCCTTTTACCGAAATGAACTATTCAATAGTGGAAAATAGGTCTGTCAAAATCATGTTTGAAACACCAATGTTGGCCGAGAAAAACCTTTTGACGCAGACCAATATAACTAGCCAAACCGAGATAAACCTAAGTACAAAGGGTGTCAAAGATTGCATCAGACTCCATTACCGCATCCAACCTTCCTGAAAGGGATAATCATGTTACTCATATCAACGTCAGATGAGACGGTTTTCGCACATTTTTTCTTCATATTCTCATCAAAGGGCATTTTCTGTGCTCGTGTCGGCGTACAAAAGGTAAATGGGTTGAACATGGCGTTATTTCGAAATAACAAGTATACCTACGTGTTACAGGATCATAACGATAGATATCGAGAACAAGGGTTGTAGTTATAGGTACACAGAAGTATAACTAAAACTATAACTCATAGAATGTAGTGGGCGGTACTCCACTAATAAATGTATTTAGAGGGAAATACTAAGATTTGGTTGTTTCTTTGTTCGAGGAACAAAGAAAATGTACATTTTGATATCTTAATATCGTTTAACTAAGGAGATACTCAGATCAAATTAAATAGCGGAAGAAATAGAGGCACAGTCAGAACTTATGTTTACAATTCTGCGGACTGCGCCCACTAAATATTTGTGGCTAGGCTCCTTGGAACTTGTAAATATAGTAACTAAGCCATAAAGAGGTAAGTTGAGTACTTACGACTTATGATGACCTAGTACATTTTGTTTTTGTACATGAATAATATAAAAATCAAAGAAAGCTTCTAAAACGACTTCCCGTCATCCATGTAAACAATTTTTAGACTTTTGTTAATATTTTAAAAACTGCTAAACCAATTTCGATAAAATTACGAGCTTACCTCTAAAGTATAATCTACCAAACAAAAAAAGAATCATTAAAATCGATTCACAATTGGCAGAGTAATCGAGTAAAATACATTAAAAAAAACATACAAACGAAGTCGGTTAAAAAGAGCTTTATAATTAAAAAAAAAAGAGACTTGATTACATTATTCATTCAAACTTTGGCTTTACACATAACGCTCCAGCCTTACTCAAAAGCTCTAAATAAGTACGAAATGCTTCCAAAGTCAATAAGCTTTTAAACGGAAGAGTTTACACAGTTCTCGCCTTGGCGCCAACCTGTCTCGAATCCTTGCATAGATTTCCCTCCATTCCACTTCGATATTCAGTTGCTCTATCGGACAATACAACAGTTCTATTGTACAGAAAAGAGCTATTAAATTGGTTGGTTTAAAAATCTAGCTCAGAACACAATAAGCAATCGTGAGACTGACTTGATAGATCTATAAAAAATAACATATACCTAATAGAGTTTAATGAACAAGAATAGAAATAAGAAAACGAGTGCAAACCATAAAGTACTCGTAGTAAGCAAAAAACAATAGACAACCAATCTTCTAAAATAAACCTAACGACTAGCCAATCATCACACTATTACATCATTAACATCCCATCACACTAACATAATAAAGGCGAAAGTCTGTGACTGTTTAAGTGTGTATGTTTGTTACTTCTTCACGCTCAAACAGCTGGACCAATTTTGATGAAATTTGGTAGGACTGACACCCTTGATTAACACATAAGCAAACTTTTATCTTTAAGTCGCGGGTAGAACCGCGGGGCACAGCTATATAGTGCCTTATAAACGGATCTGATTCTCAAAGTTTCCAACTCAACTACTACAGTTTCAGTTTCTGTTCTGGCGTCTGACATCAAAGGCTTGTAAAATCGCAACTCAGGCCGATAAATCCCAAAGCAACTACGAACTAAGTCGGCCTGTAGCTGCGAAAGCAGACTGCAGGCGTAGATATGCAAATTTTGAACATTCCAAACTTCAAACATCTTAATAAGTCTTACTACACGTGCACCAGTTTGTACGTTCAAATACATACCCGTACTCAAAGTTCAAAGCTTGCCTCGCTACCTACTCTGAGACATAAGATAAAATACAGATACAGTATAAGTATCAACGTATTTTACGTGAAAAGTGTACCTAACATTATGAACTCAGAAAGCAGTTCCTGTATGAAAAGTTGAGTCATCATCAAGTAAATTTTTCTTCGCATTACACATTCAGGTGGGCGGAGAGTCGTTGGAGCGACGTTCAACTTTCAAGACAAGTACAAAACGAAAGCTTACTTTGCCACTTTATCTTTGAGACACCTGCTCAAAAGTATGAAAGAAGGCTTAGTTTTTTATTCAAGAGAAATTCAGATAAATCCACATAAAAATAAATTAGAACCGGCACAGTGCAGCTACTGGACACCTAAGATATAATCATTTTGAACTAAGTATCAACACATCGCAACATCAGTCATATTGTTATTTATACAGGGGTATACTGGTAATCAATTAGTGTCCTATTATGGGCTTATTATTTACATATTTTTCACAAACATTAAATTATTTAAAATTCATTTGTGTACACCTGTATGCAAAAATATTTTCATTTCAGATTTTAATATTTATTTTGAATATTTTAATAGATATATAGATATATAAAAAATATATATTACTCTAATATGAAGTATCATTGTTATAAGGTCAATAAAGAATCTGAATCTAAATATTCTGTACATTAAAACAAAACTTCTTTTGTTCTGCGATTTTTAACCATATTTATTTTCTACCATACAAATTTCAAAAAGACGTATTTGATCTGTCTAAGTATAATTAAGCCTATGTAAAAAGAGCGCACGCACTTTGAGGCGCGTGCCGACAAGCGGGCGGCGCCGGCGGCTCGAATGCTATAGAGTTATGAAGAATTATGAGCTAATTGATCACCAGTGACCCTATATATTACTAGCTGTTACCAGCTACTTCGCTAGCGTTTATTTAGAACATAGCATCCAAAAACCTTCCCTCGTGATATACTGTTAACTAAGTAATAATCACGATCTGATCAGCCGATTAGACGTATAAAGCCTTGCAAACAGACTTTCCAAAATGCGGACAGACAAACATTCGATTTTATAAACAAGTACGAGTATGTATGCGTGTATCAGGATCCGTGATTTTACTAAAAAAAATACTTGTGACTGTGACTACAAATGCCAATATTTAGTAATACCTTGCCACCACCACCGGTAACAACTAGAATTTTCCTTTCATTTTCGGTAACGAGTAAAAGCTAGAAATGACAAATGACAATCGTGAATAACCCCATCGTTCAGAGCCGCAGATCGTCAATTTACAGAACCTGGGGCCCTAGAAAAATTATAATCGCTTCCAAGCGATTCTGTTTCTAGAATCGCCATCGATCGAACGTCATCTGCTGATTGGAAGAAACAAGCGAGAACGAGACAACAATAATTATCACTGTTGCGACTACTTGGGTTTGTTTGTGACTACGGTAAATTGTGTGCTGCACCTAATTTTATGAGGTCTATTTTTAGGTTTGCGTACCGGATCTCTCCCTTTTATATGATTGAAGCTGATGAAAGTGGTCACCTGTAAGCATCTCTCAAGCTCGCAGCAGGCGCAACTGAAGGCCTGCACCCGACAGTTGGTGTTTATATGGAGCAGGTCATGGACCACGTGGCCCAGGTTTCGTGTCGTCCCACAACATTGAGAATCTAGCGCTTCGTACAGACGCAATCTGGAAGCAAATCGGGATAAATATTTTGTTTGATTTGCTGCGATCACTGTCCTTGCTTAGAGAATAGAATCTAAAAATATACAACTCAAAATAAAAAAAGCAAAAAATTAAGTCGCAAATGCAAAAGTTGTCTAGAATAAAATGCGAATAAGCAGGTAGTTTTTCATAATTGACCAAAGTCGATATAAAATTCACGTTTATATAAACGTAAATATACATATCGTTAGGCCTTTTCTCTAAAGGGACTGGCAGAGGTGTATTACAACACCCACTTTTCGCCGGATGATATTCAGTCCCAAATGTGACAGGGGGCGAGTCTGTCGCCATACTACAGGCTGCAGTAATATAGCAGATCACATTAAATACGCACAAATTATGTTCACACAATGAACAAATTGGAGTGTGCCTTTGGCTGGGACCGAACCCGCTCTGTCTGACTTGATAGGTCAAATTAAAATAAATTAGTTTTAGTAAAGTCTAGCTAGTTTCCACCGCGATCCTGAAGTTTCGTTACGTTCGATCCGTAACGCGAGGCCATAGGATATGGGAGTGAAGGGCGGCACGTTATCCGTTATCGAATCCCGTAGCTCCGTTACTTTTTACGGCGTGGTTAAACCACGTCTCGCCAAATAAACACGTCGCTTGGGGTTTCGTTGAATCGAAGATGCTTGGGTCAACTGGTAATGGAACGGCCGTTGCATGATTTTGAATTTCAAATAGGGTGTAGCAAATGAACGTATCGTCACGCCTTTCCCCCGAAGGGGCTGGCAGAGGTGTAATACAACACCCAAACTTCGCTGGACGATATTCAGTCCCAAAAGTGACAGGGGGCGAGCCTGTCGCCATACACCGGGCTCCAGTCATGTAGCAGATGACATACAATGCGCATATGTTCAGACAATGAACAAATGGTGCATGCCGTCGGCTGGGTTCGAACCCACTCCCCCTGGCTTGAGAGGCGGGCCTTCCCGAACTAGGCTATCATCGCTCATATAAATGTAGTAAATGAAAAACAAAGAATAACATATTTTATATCAATTAAGTTAGGTGGAAACTTAGACCATAAAAAAGTTATGATTCTCAAGACTTTAAGTTGAGAGAAGAGTGGCGCTTCTTTGTAAAGCAAGTCATGACACGAATTCGGTCGCTGCGCCAACAAAGTTTTTTAAGTTTATAATTTCCCTAATGAATGAAATGATACTGCTTTTGGCTTTCTCAAATACAGGGTGTTTTATAACGTCTAATGGAAAATGAAGGGAAATAAAGATACTATGACAAACCTACTTAACTGATATTTTAATTTCCAAAATAATCTTTAGTACGTAAGATAGAGTAATTTGTATAGAGATTTAAAAACTATAAATTTACAAATAACTTCTGTAACTTTATATAACTGGCACGTCCAAAATTTCTGTTTAAAAATTTTAAAAAAAACAATTTTTCTGTTTTATGTGTGTTTGTGTTTTTTGCTTGATGTAACTCAGTATTGCTACGGGCCGCCATTACGCAACATTAACTTTACAAATCAGTCAAAATTTGCCCGTGACTTTGAAGATACTCGTAGTAAAGTCAGAGGTCAGTGAGGACACTCAGTTTTCTACTAATATAAAAATCTAGTGATAAACATTTGCAGCAGGCGCGTCAGTCACGGCTCGATCGTAAAATCTTGCCTCCTTTTATTGTGTAAGGGAATGATCCATATAATGACATGTCTAAGGCCATAGCTAGAAGAAAACAGTAGGGAACCAGAATACGTCTGAATATTATCGTAGTACAAATCTTCGATCTCCCTTTATTATACACTTTATATTCGACTGTCCAAGGAAGAGGGTAATTTAATATGCATATAGCATATAACATATTTATATTTAAATACATATATACATACCTACCTATATACTATCACACTATAATCACAGTAATTACAGTAACCCATTCCTTATCCTAATCACACTATTTAAAAAGTATCCTATGTGATATTATAGACTATAATCTATCTCTGTGACAAATTTCATTCAGATCTGTTCAGCCGTTCTGGCGTGAAAGAGTAACAAACATCCATCCATCCATCTATCCATTCTTACAAACTTTCGCGTTTATAATATTAGTAGGATAGGATAGTCTTTGTGTCTACCTTGCAACAAGCTTAGTAGGTTAGATGGTTTGTTTATAATTGGCTAGTTTCTTTACTGCCTCATACACTGCAGTAAAAGTTTGCCAAGCAGTTCGCGAATGGCTACCACATACTCAGCGTGTTTGTGTGAATGGTCGACGACGATAACATGCGGTAGCCTGAACTAATATTGACCGAGCTACCAGACTAATACAGGAGATATATGTACTAGACTATTACAAGAGATTACCAGGCTAATATGAGAGATATAATGCGAACTGAATCAGCGGGCGCTTAGAGAATAGAATATTTGATGTGACGACGGGTGTTGGGTGATTTTGTAAGCTTTTCGTTGAGATATTTGAGCTGTGTCCGGTGTGCAGTTTCAGTTAAAACAATTAACATTATCAAAAGAAACACAAATAACATGGCTGCAAAATGTTGTATCCTAAGACACTTCCACTATCATCCATCATCCATTCATCCATTCATCAGCCATAGGACGTCCACTGCTGGACATAGACCTCCCCCGTAGATCTCCAATACGACCGGTTAGTAGCGGCCTGCATCCAGCGCGATCCTGCGGTCTTGACAAGATCATCTCTGCACCTTGTGGGTGGACTATCAAGACGATTCAAATGACACCTCACATGTCGAAATCCATCAAGCTGTTTAGGTTGTAGAGCGTGCCAAAGAAACCTCATACATACATCCATACACTCGAAAAACATAATCCTCCTTCTTGCGCAGTCGGGTAAAAAGCAACGTACAATGCCGCAGCTAGTAAAACATTAGGTTTCCATTAAATGGAATGTCTGCAAAGCATGATTTATTTTCACACTGAAGAGATTCTTCAACGTTTTTAAAGTTCACATTTGCATCAGAAACAGAGCGAAGAGCCCATTCATATCTCAAAAGATTTAATGCTGCACATAAAACTATAAATATTTTGCATTCAACTTGTTTACTCTCCCGGCCGTATTTCCAAGCCCGGTTTCAAGAGGCTGCGCATAAATACACGAGCCTAAGCTACCGTATCTATTTTGGTGATAAAACAGCTTCAGCTACCAGTGTACAGACTCCATTGGGAGTTGGAAGCCCGTCCTCGATTCACGGGCCCTAGTTATACGACAGCTCTTCTATCTTCCCAGTTTTATGAGCCAAGTATGCCATTAAAGACTGCCCCAATGGTAAAACGTATGATACAATAGCCAGCGGCTACTAGAAAAGATTTATACGTATTGTTAAGAAGGTCTAATCTCTTAAGACGATACTTATGTAACAAGGCGAGAGCTCCGTTTCCAAACATACTCAAGTATGTTAAAGGAGAATGACGTATGTACGTATTCGCAAGATTATACTACTTGAGAGTGATTCGCTACGTCTAACCCGAATGAAAGCCTCATAAAATGTTTTAACCGATAAACCGAACGAGGAGGCGAAAGCTCTTTGTTAGTAAAACGAAATTCACTTTCAACTTTTGATTATAACGAACGAAACTTCGTCAAAGCCATCATCCGGGAAATGAACACGTAAACCGTACGAATGAACAATCAACGCTTCAGCGAGCGACAACAAAGGGCAGCAATAAAAACGTCTAAAACTCCCCTAATCTGTACTTTGACATTTAGCTAAATGCCAAAGCGTACACACGATAAATTTAGACGTGCGAATAAACCGAGGCTGTGACAGGGTAGAGACGAACGGTCCCTGAGGGCGGCTCCATGAGCCGTGAGGGTCGTGTGACGTCGCAGACGGCTGACTCGCCGCCCCAACGGCGATATGGCCTCAGAAGCGTCACGTAAAGATCGTGTTGTGTAACTCGGCCTAGCTATCACTAAAACAAACTTCTAACTGAATACGCTCTAAATCAAAGTTAGATTTGGAAGGCTTTTTGCTGAAGAATACAATATCAATATCAACAGAGTGGCTTTGGTTTTGACATGTGAATTTTTCTATCAGCATAAATTTTTCGCAAAATTACCCTTTGGTTACCTACATTATGGTGGGTATCATAGGGATGTAAGGTAGGCAACATATACTTACTAGTCATACGTTTTTACGATTTATTTTACATTAAAATTAAGTAGTTCTAAGTAGTTTCTCCTAACAAATTCACACTTTTATAGCCCGTATGTAAAACTGAAACAACCCGAAACAAGGTTAACGAGAAAAGCGACCTTATAAAACTTAATTAGGTATGCCGTTTAATTATACATTATGGGGATGAAACAGGAAGGTTGCCCGCCTGGAGCCCTATTCGGATACATTTAATTACATGGCATTGGGAGAGAGAATGGATAAATTTTATGATATAGGTACTTACTTACCTAGGTAGGTATATTTTAAAGGTGGAAATCGAATGAAGCGAAGGGTTAAAGGTTAAAGGTCATTATGGATTGAAAAAGGTCTAGTAACCTTGTTCTCATTTTATTCGCAAAATTTTCAGTTTGAGTTCTCGTAGACGGTTTCAGTTTCGGTTGAGTCTGCAAGTCTCGGTGTGTATATTTTATTTTATTAACAGCAAGTTCCTTCAGGTTTTAATTTTAATCTTATATCTATAAATGAGCAATTCTTGTATATATATATATATATATATACAAGAATTATATATATATATATAATTGGAATCATTGGAATCGGCTCCAACGATTTTCATACAATTTAGTATGTAGGGGGTTTCGGGGGCGATAAATCGATCTAGCTAGGAATCATTTTTAGAAAATGTAATTTTATTCGTGTTTTATCGATAATCAACTTAAACATAAACTTGGAAGAAAAATAACAAAAAGGAGGCGTTGACTCTTCCTGACATCTATTGGCGAATAATAATACTATTTTTTGTGAGCAACTAATTGCTTTAACATACTCGTAGCATAAAATACCGAGCAAAGCTCGGTCATCCAGGTACTATCAATTAAAATGGCAACCTTTGCATTTGCAACCATGGATATTTCAAAACTGTAACGTGATCCTAAAAACTGATGATGCGAACACACCCAAACCTTTCTGCAGGTCTAATATTTTACGCCGGCATAAAATACCCAACTTTGTGTTGCCAATATAAAACGGAACTTACTTTTTTATGCAAGGGCACTGTTTAAGCAGCAGGGCCACGTATTGCCCTATGGCTGTGTCAGCGCCAAGCACCGATACTTGCACGCCATCCCGAGGTTCCGGGAGCTCAGACACCTTCCGTTTCGGAGGAGGCAGCGCTTTCGGTTCAGGTACCGCCTCCTCCTTGCACACTGGCTCTTTGCATTCAACTTTGCGAAATGGGGCTGGAATATCATAATGGGCATGGAATATATATCAGGATTTGTCAAATAAGCACAAGACCGGGATGAATTACAGACACGAAGAGAAGCTCAGTGCATAGTGGGCTATAATTACAGGCTGATGATGATGGTGGCTGATGATAATGGTGATCGGATACAATGACTTCACTTCATTTGGAGACCCTATAGGTCTAACTCGTTGTCGTGTACGACATAAAATTACTAATAATCTTATGTTGAGGGCATAAGATTATTAGATAAGATTATTAGTAATTTTATGTCGTAGCGTAGTCTCAAAACAAAATGCTAACTTAGATCGTTTTTTTTAACTTTAGCCCATTGGACAGGCTAAAGCCTTGAGACCATACCGCCTTTAATCTCGAATAGAGTTCGATGTTTTTATAGTACCTATTTTAAGTACATAATATCGTCACTTCCTGTGTTTACTTACTGCCAAAGTTAGTGCCCCCCTCTATCATCCTCATTTTAATTCTGTGCAGTATCCCAGGTTTCTTTGGCTTTCTTCTTTCACAGGGTTTTGGACATATCGGATCTACCTTTGGCGGGATATCTACTACAGCTCTTCTGCACACTTTTTTCTTCTCACAAATACACACGCTTGGGTCACACTTTTTCTTTGAATATGGGCGTATTGAAACTAATGAGGTTTTAATTGAAACCGTATCATTCCGTAAGCTCACAAGTTTTGTTAAGTCTAGTAAATTTGAGCAAAGATGTCTGGTTTTAGATAGTAAATTAATTGAATACATTGTTTTTTTACAAGAATTTAGATTTCCAAATAATTTTATTTAAAAATTTGTATGGCGTGATTTGGCGTGATAGCTGCTGTGATTTTTCACGTTTATTTGACGTTTCTGAGAAATATTTTCTTCTTTTTTTAAAGATAGAAGAAAAAGTTAATTATGGCCAGTATTTAATCTTAAGGTTTTAATATTCTGAAACCCTAAAAAGCTTTAATAGGCTTCGTAATACCCACGGAAGGTAATTAGAAAATAAGTGGATTCAAGGTATGCTTTATGCCAAAATTATTTCTGTTCGAATCTGTCTGGATCTTTATCATCCTCTACAGGTTGCATTTCTTAACCGATTATTTTGAAATTTTGTGAGTAGGTGTTGCGTCGTTATATTATTTTTAGGAAAAAAAACCTAAATACTCCATTTTGATAAAAAACCAAAAACTGACTGGACAAAAGAAATCTATCTAATTATCAAACATGCTCACAAAATGTTACGAGAATCGGTTGAAGAATGCGACCTGTAGAGGAGGAAAAACGTCGTCCGCGAGGCCTCTAGCTCACAGAGCCTTAGAAAACCTAATGTTTATCTAAGTTTTTATCCTATATTTTTAAAAGCAAAAACCTCAAACGACCTAGGCTTATGAAGGCAGTATTTATAGAGGGAAGAGAGTGAAAGCAGGCGTCAATGCGCTGCCTTGACACTGCAGTATTAATAGCCTGCTCTCGGCCGGTATTGGCCTATTTCCTCTTTCGATTTTTCTGAAATTAGTTGCCTGGCTCCACGTTAGGGTGTCCTCAAGATGAATGGAGGGAAATTGGGTTAGAGCGTACCGAAATGCTTAGATTGTAAGTTGGAGTAGAGGAAAACAAACATGAGAATTACTTTAGACGGTATAAACTCAACGACGAATTCAAGAGTCCGTCAGGGAAACGAAAAAGTGGCGTCTTAATTTTTTTTTATTTTCTAAGACTTGTGATTCTTTGAGTGTTAAAGTGTAATAATGGTGAATTGGTCAGTTTTATCGGTTCGTTAACGTGCACGAGTGTAGGATGCATGTAAATGATACAAACATTGCGAGACGCGACGTTTCGCGTTCTCCACAAAACTACACTTAAAGAAAAGTATCCATAACTTTACTGGAATGGGGGGGATTCATCATCGTCATCATCACTTCATCATTATCTGTGAAAACCCATGATTAGTTACTTGACACTGGCAAATGCACATGACGTGCGACGCCAAATTCCCCTGAATGGGGACGAAAAAAAAACTAATTCAAACTTATTGGCGGCTGTGAAGTGCGCCGCAAGCGAGACTTTGTGACGTCTTACCTCTCTGACGTCCGCGCAAACCTGCGTTTTCGTTCCTGCGCAGCGTTTCGCGCCTAACTGCCTCTGTGGCTCAGATGGTAGTGAACCTGCCTTCTGAGCTTGGGGGCGTGGGTTCGATTCCCACCTAGGACAAACATTTATGTGGTGAACATTTGTGTTTGTTCTATGTCTGGGTGTTATTATCTATTTAAGTATGTATTTTTCAAATATTTATGTATGTATATCAGTCTCTGGCAGCCATAGTACAAGCTTTGCTTAGTTTAGGGTCAAGAGACCGTGTGTGAAAAAAATAAAAAACAAAACTTCACAGCCGCCATTAAGTTTGAATCGGCCAATACCAGATGTATTATGGAGTATTCTGTGGGTACCAGCTACTTTCTAGATCAATACGGGTCATCGAATTTTACGGGATAGATAAGACTTATGAACGCATTAAAAGATGTCTATGTGTTCTTACCTCGATATTACAGCTTTGTCAGGAGCTGATAGATTGTTGTCGGTTTAGTTTCGACGAGGGGTATGTATTGTCAAAGATTCTGTATAGTGGGTCTCGTAACCGCACACTAGGTACGAGTATATAGAGTTAGAACACAATCACGGCCTTTGCAACATCGTTGACTGGGTTAAAGCTGGATTAACTGTACTCAGAAGGCTGTGAGCGCCCTACGGGTTCAGTATAACAATGCATTCAGGATGCTGTTGGGACTGCCGCGCTTCTGCAGCGCATCAGGGATGTTCGCAGAGGCACACGTAGATGGTTTTTCAGCCATAGTACGGAAACGTGTAGCTTCCCTGATGCGGCGGGTGCGCGGCAGTGGCAACAGCTACCTGTGTCTCATGGCAGATAGGAATGATGGACCGTTCCTTAAACACTTCTTAAAGAAGCATGTGCTGCCGTGGCGACGCTGCCTTAAATAACTATAAATGTGGTTCTTTCAATTTATTAATTATTATAGGTATTTTTTTTTCAATGTATATTTTAGTAGCTTTAGTCAATTTTTATAATACTTTATCAATTTTATTTTATTTTTATTTCAATTTTATTTTATCATTGGTGTGAATTATTAATTAGGATTTAGATTAATTAGATTAATTATTATGGATTTTTAATCTGAACTAAATATATATTTGATATTTGATTTGAAAGCTTCCCCAGGTTTACCAATTATTGGGCTATACGGGGGGTGTATCTTGGGCAAATATTTTTACGCATGACTACTTAGATGAACATATCCATCGTTAAGTGAATCTATAACCTATTAAGTGTTTTTGCTACGTAGACCACGAGTAAAAAAATATGAAGTACACTTAAGTAAGTACATATTTGTAATTTTTTTTACTCGTTGTCTACATATCAAAATAAACTAGCGGCTCTGTGAGCTACAGATCTCGTGGCCGATCTCTGTCCTCTTCTACAGGTCGAATTTCTCAACTGATTCTCGTGAAATTTTGAGGACAGGTTCGATAATTATACAGATTTTTTTGTCTCATCCAGTTTTTGGAAAATCTTAAAAATGGCGGTGATATGATTATGATTTTTTTCCAAAAAAGGCAGAGTGCAGGACTGCGAATCAGGATGTAGCTCACACACCATCCTGTCTAGCATCCTGCATGTCGTTGCCGGACGCTATGCAGGCTGCGACAACATTCACCATCCTGCATGAAGCCGTGGACTGTAGGCCAGGGTAATGAATGGTTACTTTAACATAGTCCCCGTCGGCTCGTCAAAGTAATTAAATAATTTCTGTAATTGTAAATAGGACCCAAACAATTGGTTGGATTCTACATATTTTGTCCGATCTGTGATTCGATATTCATCCGAGTCCAAGAGTAACCTATTATTATTTAGTATAGGTCTAACTTTCTTCAAATTTTGTGTTTTGAACGTGAACACGGTATATGCTGAGGCACTCTGATACCAGACGCCGTGCCTCAACATATAACATATTTACCTACCGTTTAAAATCTCTGATTCAGAGGTAAAAGGTCAATATTTCAACTGAATAAAAATATTCGAGTTGACCTCTCGAAGTGAGTGGAGCGGATTTTCAGTTGACGTTGGGGCGATCCAATTAAGGAGTTTAGCTCAGGGTTGTGATCGTCCGGTTTTCCACGCTTTTTTAACAACATCAAGGGAAACGATTTATGCTTAAATGGAAATTTCCTACATTTACCTTATGGTAAATGTCATAAAACGGTAGCTCTGTAATAGATTAACATTTCGCATACGCGTGCAGATCCAGATAATATTGTCCTAATTGGTATTGCTAGTGAAATGTCTATAATAATAATTTTGCAGCCAATTTGTAAACCTAAGGTGGTAAAGACTTTATTCCTATTGCATTAAGCTATACTTAGTCAAAAAGTTAAACGTGCTTAGAAAATTAGTCAAAACTAGTAAATGAATTACGAGAAAACGTTTGGAAGCTTTTAAAGGTGATCCATCAGTCTGTCTAGACTCAGGAAATTGCGTGACTTAGTGTAAAGCCGGTCAGTAGGACCCAATACGAATGTATTAAAAACCTTTGAAAAATTACATTGAGTTCAAACACCCACCTTTCACTTACTGTATGAGGCTTTTCTACTGGCAAGAAAACTTCCGCAAGAAATGTCTCACAGCAGCTTGCAAGTGTACACTCCGTAGCAAGTAAGTGCTGTGTGCACGTGCTGCTGTTGGACAGACTGTAGGACATTTCTCGCAGAAGTGTTCTTTCAGGTGGACACTCAGTTGAATTTTTTAAATTATTTCTTATAGGCTTGACGTGGGCCACAATTCACATAGTGACTTTGGAGTTTTGGAGTCAACAATGGGGTTTATTATTCCCACTGTTTTTTATCTGTTTGTTACATTTTTACAACAGTCCAAATTAAGGTATTGTGATTAAATCTGACAAAAAGAGCCATGGGTATCATCATACGCACAAACATAAAATTTACCACCCTGGAAAAGTGCAGATGGTTAGTAAATAATTGGTAAGGATTTTAGTACCCTGCTAAACGATATGTGATATGACTGTTCTATCTAATCAAGACGCCAGCCCTTTGTTGTGCATTTCTCATTTGACGCTTTGACAGCAACCTTCCCAATTTCCAACCTCGGTCGGAAGATTTAGTAATCCTGGGGCCATAACAACATTCTCGTAGATCCCTGGTGATTGGATTATTGACCCAAATACTTAACGCCTCTACCGATGTTATTTGCAATAAACGTTGTTATGCCTACAGTATAATATTTTCTTAGACTATGCATAATATGGTACAGGAAATGAAGATAAGAGCTTATAGGCTGAGCTGAGTTATATTGCTTTATAGCTTACAGTAGGTGTCTAGCTGATTTTAGGTTTTCATACACAATTTATGCCGGGAAATACGTGGTAGTGGCGCAACATTTTACATAACTTTTGGAGTGAAGGGAAGAGTATTAGTTAGTAGTGGATTAAGCCTACAAAAACCTCTTACTATTTAGACAATTCAACCGTTTTGTATTGCAAGGTATCGTTAAATTTGTCTTCATATCGGTCACGTCATAGGTTTAACAGATGATTTACCTATGATTTTCTTATAAGAATACATGTTTTCAATACATGAGTGAGAACTGTGGTTGTTGTACACCTCTGCCAGCCCCTTCGGAGGAAAGGCGAGACGATATGACAATGTATTTAATATCACCTGTAAACCACATTCTTTGATTCACAAACCGTTTATAATCAATAAAAGCCATCGCAATTTTTCTACGAGCTAAATACTGGAGTTCCCGTGAAGTGACTGAGTCATGTGGAATCGGCCACATCGCGTGCGTCGCGGGCACGCCTAGTGCCGATCACGTTGGATGGATGCCTGAATATCAGCTAGGTCCAGTGCTTATACGGCTTTTATTGTTTTTTGCAATATACTACTATTGCTACTTACTCGTACTTACATTTTTTGCATATTTCATCAGTCGCTTCCATGTATGGAAGATGGTGAAATGGCTGTGATGGTGAAATGAATAGAGTAATAGAGTGCTTTATTGGCCTTATAACAAAATGTTACCCTGGGCAAGTCAATTGTTGTTGTTGGTCGTGAATGACTGGTGAAATATGTTTGATCTGGTGAATATTTGTTTGAAATTACATACACACACAATATAAGTTACCCACTATATGATTATGCTTCTAAAACGATTTTGGCAAATTTTGTTTTTTGATATATCATAAGTGTACTGTGATGTACCTGTTTGAAATAAATATTTGACTTTACTTGACTTGATAAAGGTTCCCAAAAGGGGTTGATGTCAGGCAGGCGGTGGCCGTAAAACCTAACCCTAATCTTGAACTGAATTGAAAAAATTAAAACACTGGTAACGTACATACTGTACCGACCCCTCCAGAGATGGGATAAAGGTAGAAAGAAGAAGAAACGATGAAGATATCTTAACAAATAGCTGTGGCAGGCTAACTCACGTTAGGATAACTCACGTGTATCTGGACCAGTGAACCCAGTGATGTTTATTTAGAGGTGATAGAGTACACCGATTTGGAATGGGTAGAGCCGATTTATTAAAGGTACATGGAACTTGATAGGTTTTACTGTCAAACCCATCATATAATATTGGTTAATGTTCGTTTTAAAAGAAATGTGTCAAAAATAAATATTTAAGACATTTTTGCGTCCATATCTGACTCAAAGTAAGCAAAAATTGTATTACTTATGTGGCTGCCTGAGACTGATAAACGACTGTTTTGTGGTAACCAAAAATAAGCTGTATTCTAGGGAAATGCTAGTAAGTAGGTAGGTAGCTAGTAGAAATAGGTGCACAACCTTATTAGAGCTGTATCGCGTGCGGAGCCGACACGCCCCGTCCACTGCCCCACGCAGGAGCGACCGTGATTTTCGCCACCTATGTCCTCGACTAAGTGTTGAGGAATTATTTACTATTATGTACTAGAAACGTCATTATTATAATGTAATTGCGGAACCATAGATATAATAATTATTTTCATACTAGACTTGACATCTCGACCTGGCATATAATGTACGTGGTACACCGCGAGGAAACTGGCGCTCCGTCTCACTAACACGTAATAGATACTCGTAAGTACTCAAAAAGACAATACGCGCTTTGTGTTAAATATTGCGTCACATCAAAAAAAATTAAAAAAAGCACTTTTCACAAGTAAGTTCAGATTTTTTAATAAAACACGTGAAAATATTCTATGCTCTTGGGTAGATGATAGTTCAACAAAATGTGTTGGCATTAGCAAAATTTTTTTTTTCTCAATGCACAGAATTTAGTTTTCTCTGTCAATTTCGAATTAGAAAAATGTTTAAATTAGCCATCCTTAAGACTAATGACCTCATTTAACATCACCTCACTTAAATTGATTTCAACAGTTAATTAAATGTTGCAAATATTAAATTCATCTCGTTCTTTATGCAGTACGATCAGCACACTTTAGTTACACTATTTACTTTGTAGTAAGTAAATAGTGAAATAATAAAAAAAATACAATAAACGAATACCAGGTGCCTGATGTAGTAGTTTGCTATTTGCATCCATAAAAACCCCATATCTACAGCTACACATATCATAAAAATTTAAGCAGGTCAGTCCTGAAGATTAAGCGAAACATCACTGCGAAGGCCCTTCTAATACGTGTGGAGCCCTTGAATAATGCTTCCTCGGCAAGATTGATGGCTTCGCTTCCGCTGCGACCTTCCGTAGGTGGCCAGTGGCTAAATACTGCCACTAAGTAATACCTACCTACTAGGCTTCTACATAAGAGTTTTTCTTGTATAACCGTAGTTTAGGCGATTTTTTCTTTTCATGGATGCGTTTATTTATGTTTTTTTCGAATACTTTACGTATTCCGCGATTACAAAATATCATTAACTATCTTCGATTCTTATTTTGCGTTGTTAGGCCAACCTTTTTTTGTTGTTTCTTTTTCTTAATTCCTACTTAGTTGAAACAGCTAGCGAAGTAAAGACTGATCCTTAACAACTGCTAAAACTTACCTATAATGCAATACGAACGTAGAGTACGAATAATGTTAGTACTTTCATAATTATAACTATTATGCCATGACCATGAGATCTTGGAAACCTGACATTCTGACATTATTGTTTTATAACGGCCTTCACGTGACACAAAGACTGAAGTAATGTAGGTTTGCATGTGTATTTTATTTCTGACTAGCGACCCACCCCGGCTTCGCACGGGTGCAATGCTGATACTAAATACACTACAGAAAAACTGTGCACGTTGTAAAAACATAGCGGTCCGCTCCGGCTTCGCACGGGTATAACATATATAGCTTACTAACATCACATTAGAAACCTCAAAAATAATAGTATTTTTCCACTATTTAATGGATGTTATTATACATATAAACCTTTCTCTTGAATCACTCTATCTATTAAAAAAAACCGCATCAAAATCCGTTGCGTAGTTTTAAAGATTTAAGCATGTAAAGGGACATAGGGACAAAGAAAGCGACTTTGTTTTATATAATACTATGCAGTAGTGATAGCCAGTTTGCAAGAACTGTAATACTATATTGCACTGAATTTCTAAGTATGGAATTGCGATCTGAAGTTTATAAGAGTACGATGTAAGTAGGTACCTGCAGATCCCACTCATTATAAAAAAGAATGTAGGTACCTACGTAGATGATTTATTTGTAGGTATTGCTATGAGCTAAGAAAAAGTATACCAATCTGGATTTTATTGGCGTTCTTTCAGGCGAATGGTCAACGTAGTTGCACTTTGTTGCACATTGGTTGCTTTTCCTATTAAAGGTTCAAACAGCTTACATGGTTGTGTTCGTGTAGCACGGAAAAGTTTGAGAATTGCTTAAGAATCTGGGGCACTATTCTTACGTGTGAGATATTTTCTGCTCTCTCTCGTTTTAAAAGTTGGAGTGAGAGTGACCAAGCTAACGTCTCACGCGTCAGAATAGAGGGCCAGAAGGCCTACCATAGTCGTGTTTCGGGATGTAGTCCGGTGTAACCGTACCGGGGACGGGACTGAGCAGTAGCGCACTTGTAGCACCGCACTCAACTGCCGTCTTTGTACTTCGTCACTCTACAAAACTTCAAGGCTAGAGTGAATAAGTACCCTATAGGTCGTCGAGCTCAGGCGAGTTGGTGGACAAACGCCGACCTATTCTACATAAAAAAAAAACCATGACATCTTATTGCCATGATGGTTATGTTTTGTTTCCGACGCTGCGCGAACGCGAATCGTATCGCCGCGCAATAATGTCCATGGTCGCGCAGCGTCGGAAACAAAACGTAACAATAATGTGCACTTACGATTTTGGTGTTAAGGTGCATAAGCTCCCGCTCGGTGACTCGCCGGCGCGCCGTCTCCATTTGCTGCTGGCGGTACTGGTTGTACTTATACAGTAGGTACATCCCGGGTAGCGCCAACACCACGAACGGTCGCATCAACGTCGACGATCCGCTGCGCGCAGGCATCTTAACGGCATTTCTTGCTCGCGGCCATCACACTTTACTGTTTGACGGTACGAGGATCACGAGCCACTCGAAAGTACGCGATTTTGCTTGGAATCATTTTGTAGTGTCTTTTTTTACACGACTTTTTTTTTCAGTTTCTGTTCACTTTTACCCGATACGCGACACGGGTATGGCGATACGAGCTTGCCTGTCCACGGCTTTATTTGACACTATAGCGATAGATACTAAACTCTGTATACGTCGGTTTGTAAGATCATTTTTGATTGTCTCAAATTTTGTCTTAACTTTTTTATAAGTTCACGTATTCGAGTCATTTAACAAAATGGAAGAATTGTAACAATCTAAGATTAATAAGCACTTTGTATGGCGTCACTACGGGGTTTCTACGTTTTAATTATTGCTTTAGTAATAGACCTATTTACACAATACTTCAAGGCTTCAGCGCTTTCATGCCGGACCTGTAACAAAAAAAAACTGTGCTTAGTTGGTTAATCTCTAACAATTGTATGAAGATTAGTTATTATAAAGTACTAGTTTAAAGGGTTAAACTAGTGACTGTGAGCTGAAGACCTCGCAGCCGGCGCTGTCTTCCGTCTACAGGTCGCATTTCTAGAGATTTGGCTAAGAAATCCGATCTGTAGAGAACGACAGATCCGGACAGAAATCCGGGCATACCCTCCATATAACTTCCCTCATAACCTCCAAAGAGCAAATATTTAAAAAATCCAGTGTTTATAGGGTGTTTCTTCAAACGAACGCAGCCGACGGCACGCACCAATTTGTTCATTGTGTGAGCATATGTGCGTATTGTATGTCATCTGCTACATGACTGGAGCTCGGTGTATGGCAACAGGTTCGTATCCTGTCACATTTGGGACTGAATATCGTCCGGCGAAGTGTGGATGTTGTATTACACCTCTGCCAGCCCCCTCGGGGGAAAGGCGTGACGATATGTTATGTTATATCTTCAAATGACAGACAAACCTATTCTTGGATATCCATTACATCATAATGACCAAATTTTACTCCGTGGCAAACCCTGAAAACGCAAAAAAAAAACCAGCTGTTCCTTACAAGCTTCATTGATCGTCGACAAAATTTATGGAACAGCCGTGTTTTTATTTTTTATTTCTGGGTTGGCCCCTTATAAGAGTTGGTTATAATGTTGAGTCCAATGATATCCTAGAATATGTTCGTCGTTTAAAAATTCACTGCGTAAGTAGCGGTTGATGGTAATTTTAAGGGGTAGGTACCAATATTACAAGCTTAGAAGAAGGATGTACTAAGAGTAATGAGCCATTTTGTTGCAGATACTCTACCTAGGTATTTCAAATACAATAGTAAATAGTACATTATTAAACAAAAACAATTAAACTGTATAACGTATCGTATGTCGATAAACATCTTATTCAATAACAAAACAAGTTATCACTTATCAAACTACAGTCTGTTAAGAAAACCTGTCCATCAGATTCGGGCGCCACGTTCCCGAGAGGCAGCCATCAATCACGCGGCCTGTTGGCTCCACGCTTCATCCCTGCCGTATTGCCATCGACTAATTTGGTTGCCATCGACTAATTTGCCTGCCATCGACTAATTTACAGAGGTAATTGCCGTGTGCCAGCTAATTGTTGTTCGGAAGCTGGCGTTAGAGCGTGCCTCTAATTCATTTGATTTTACGCTGAAGTGCTTTTGACTTGCAGCTGTTGGGATAAGTAACTGAATTTACACTTTATCCCCCCTTAGCAATACGTTTACGTTGTATAGTGTTTTGTTTTTCTCGTTCTTTAACATTTTTGAACTTGATCGAAAAAGACAAAACACTGTGTAACTATTGTGAGGCTATACAACGACTATTGCTAAGGGGTTGGTATGCGTCTAAAGCCTCGTACATCGAACAACATCGAAAAGCCTACAAACAGACAGAGTTACTTTCGCTTTTGTAATATTAAGGAAGGCTAAGGCTTAGTTAGTTTTCCATTAAAAAATTAACAGGATTTTTTTACAGGCAACATAAAACCTCCTTTCCGTCAGTCAAAAAAACTCCCTGAGATTTTATGCTTAGCAAAACATTTCGAGGTTAAGCGTATTAGAAGTCATCATAAAAAAAACAGAGTTTATTTCTGTTTTCAATCCCCGACGTAAAAACGACGGGGTGGTATAAATTTGACGTGTGTGTGTGTGTGTGTGTGTGTGTGTGTCTGTCTGCCTGTGACATCGTAGCTCCCAAACGGATGAACCGATTTTGATTTTGTTTTTTTTTTTGTTTGAATTAGTCGGAAGTGTGATTAACTATGTTTAATGAAAATCGGTGTTGATTATCAGATTCAGTGTTTTTTTAAATTTTTAATTTAAACTTGTAAACATAATATACTTATCTGAATTACTTGTTGGTGTTTACGCAATAGGTAACTCGAGTAATTGTAGTTTTAAACTTTCAGTATTGTGTTAAAATAGTATCTAGTATTTAGGTTCTAGACAACTAAATGAAATTCTTATCTCATTAGTGAGAGAGAGTTCTCAGATATCTATCTAGTTTTGATTGAAACAGACTGTGCAGAACATTTGATCTATCTCCAAAATCTTTTGGCAAACACGCTGAATGCTCTTCAAATATTTCTCGACCCCAGCCATTGTTTCGGAAGCATTCATCACTTATAGAAGTAGATACAGAGCCAAAGCTTTCAACAGTTTTCTTTTTCTTTTTGTTTTTTTTTTTTAGTTTTCTTTTTTTTGTTTTTTTTCTTTTCATGCGTTTGGGTTTTTTATCTTGTTTTAACGTTTAAGGATACTATTATTTATTCTGTGGTTTAAGTAAGCTCAGATAGATGTGATAAGCGACGACAGCCTACTTGGACAAGGCCCGCCTCTCAATCCAGAGGGAGCGGGTTCGATCCTAGCCGACGGCACGCACTAATTTGTTCATTTTGTGTATTTGTGCGTATTCTCTGCCAGCCCCCTCGGGAGAAAGGCGTGACGATATGACGATGTACGTCATCTGCTATATGTGTGCTAGGAGCTCGGTGTATGGCGACAGGCTCGCCCCTTGTCACATTTGGGACTGAATATCGTTCGGCGAAGTGTGGGTGTTGTATTACACTTCTGCCAGCCCCCTCGGGGGAAAGGCGTGACGATATGTTATGTTATGGATAGATATGATTATTTTTTAGAGACGCATGAGATCGCAATTTTGTATTACAGGAAAAACAGCATGAAAAACTATGCTCTACGTATGTGGTAAGATGGCTCTAACTTTAATGACCGTAGGTCGTAGTACATAAAATTACCTACACTATGAATAAACAGAGAGCAGGCCCCCGATTCTACCAACCGATTGTTTTCAAATTACAATTAATACTTTTGCCATACGAAAAGTATCAATTTGAGGCAATTCGTTGACAATTTGAAAACAATTGTTTGGTTGAATCGGGGCTCAAGGCTAGTGCTCAATGGTAAACAAGTGTGTGAGAACTCACACACTTACCAACATCATCTCTTGACTCGAGTTTACGTTCTGTTTCACTAACATTACGTCACCCAAGGAAATCGAACATTGGAGCATTCGGAGCTAAGATTCAATATGCCTACATTGGCCGGTATAAGCCCGTACCAGCCCACTGATACTATTGATGCGGTTCGATCGACACGACAATACTTGATAACATCTGGAGAATCGTCCGTAGGAACATTCCTGAATAATTGGGAAAAATTACCCTACGCATGTTTTAATAGGAGTTTTTAGTAAAAGCGATAGTTTTTCTTTTGTCTCTATTTAGTGATTAAGGCTGAGTGTCCCGAGTCCTTATTGCATTTTGTGCTAATTTAGGGCCCATAATTATGCGATAGTGTTTGTTGTCATTCTTTCTTATACTCAATTAACATTTATTATGCTCTAAACTTTTCTATATTTGATGTATCAAGTGACAGTATTCTAATTCTAAATAAGTGTTCAATACCGCTTGTTCTATCTGAGATTTAAACATACGCCACTACGTCGGACTATTGATCGAAAATAAAGCAGAAATATTTACTACCAAGCCAGCCGTGATTTTCTACAATATCTTAGCAATTTTATTGGGTGAGCGGACAAGCAACGAAACTGCCCCTGTCTGCTTGTATCCAAGTAGAAACTTCTTTTTGGTGTATGAAATAATAATTCTATGTTATCAGCCAGGCCCACACAGTAGTTGCGTAATTCTGTACATCTCGGAAAGTGAGAAACGGGGCCAAGGTTGAGAGGGGACTTTTTGTGAAATATTTAGGAAAGAGATTACAATTTCTTCGCTCCACCAGTGTTATTTTAGGGAAATATTCGGGCGTTCTTGGTAAAATCTGGCATCAGGAAAAATTTAGGAAATTACATAAATGTTATCTATTAAGTTAAAACGAGGTTTCTTTTTGATGTTATATTAAATTGGTTGGTTGATTGTAGTATTATTTTTAAAGAATATAGGAAGCTGGTTCGGTCCCAGCCGAAAGCACGCACTAACGTGTTCGTTGTGTGAGCATATGAGCGTATTTAATAGCATCTGCTACATTTGGGACTGAATATCGTCCAGCGAAGTTTGAGTATTGTACACCTCTGCCAGCTCTTTCGAGGGAAAGGCGTAGGATATGTGTTATGTTACCATCAGGAAAACGCTTTGCCTGTCCACTATAGAAAAATTATAAAGTTTAATGAACCTATAACTAAATGATTTTGTGCTTCTTGTACTTTTTTAAGATAATGAATATAGATAATTTACTTAACACAGTGTGAAATAGCGATAACATTAGACCTCAGATAAATAAATCAGTATTCAAACCATCTAACAGATAGAGACTAAATTTACGTACCGAAAAAGACTCCTACCTTTTTACCTCTCGAAAACACATCATGAATTTATGATCGATCAAAAGTTCCCCGAAATACGAACATCGCAGCTATCTTCCCTGAACAAAGGCAATATTTTGTAAGTATCATCAGAACATGCTATCAACATTATCGAGTTTAATTCCCCATCCGGACGTTTCTTTTGAACTTCGGTCCAAGTTTCCCTGAGCCCCTGCTCACGAAAAGACGGTGATGGATAGGGTTCTCAAGTATTATTTGATAACTGCGCGAGTTTCCAATGAAATTAAGCTCATATTTCATAGCAATAGTCCATCATCTTTCATCAGTTCTATAAAAGATCAAAAGCATTTTGTAAGCAGTTTTTTTGCATTACCTAAGAATTGTTTTCTTCTTCTGAAGGTCGATTAACACCAGACGAGCGAATGCTCATTCTATCCCCACTACATCAAATTCTTCAAGTGTAAACAGGTGTAGAGCATTCTTTCGTATTAATTAATTAATTAATTTATTACATTTCTCTTTCTTTCTCTTTACGAAAGAATACTCTTGTTCTACTCGTAGCTCTAGCTCTATGTTCGTTTGATGTAAATCGACCTTAAGGCAAGTGACAACCCTGTTCGAATGACGACGAAGAACGGTTTCTACTCGATTGCTCCTGGATGGCTCGTATTAGACTGTACCGAGCTCGTTTCGTGCATTGGTGCATGTTTTGCAGGTCTAAGCCTTTTAGGTAAGCCAATCCCAGGCCCAAGAGAAGCTTTGGTTTGAGATGTATTAAGAAATTTTCTTAGTGAAAAAGATTACGCTGTCAGAGAATATTTGAACTTAGTAGCTACGAAATTACGTACGTATTTGTATTAGTAAGCAGAAACAAATCTATTATTTTTTGCTATGAAAGTTTACCGTAATTTTGCAGCAATCTCCTAGTTGTTATCAACTTTATTCCCCATTCAAGCGCGGCTAACTTTATTTGAAACTTCGTCAGAACTCTCCATATATGTATATTTATACCTTCTCTTGAAGCAATATATACAGGGTGCTGGTTTTGCGTGTTGTAATACTTAAGGGTGTTAAAACAGAAATAATGTACTTCAGTACAATATACCTACATAAATATTAAAATAGCTGATATAGTATAGAATGACATACCTTCATACAACGTGCTGATTTTGAATGTGGTAATACTTCGCAGGATATTGTTCTACCCGTCATAATAAACAACGCTTAAAACATCACTTTGTAAAATTAGAGAAAGAATAAATAAAGCCTTCATACCAAATTGATTACGTGACTAGTTATTTTGTATGGAGACTCGATTATTTTTCTATCGAATTTTATGAACTTATGTCTGAAAGTTGTTCACTTTTACGCGGGTATAACACCCTGAATACACCCAAAATCAGCACGTTGTATAAAGGTATTACATTCTATATTATATCAGTTATTTTTATAATTATGTAGGTATGATGTACTTCATGTTTTAAATAATAAACAAACAATTTAGAATAACTGTGTTCAAATTACTGCTATTAATAATTGTTATTAATTGCTTACTATAATTCTGTCTGTAGTCTTTGTTTTGTAAGTGGTGGGCCTTAGCCTATTAAAAAATATATATTCTATATAAATATATTCGTAAAAATAAATAGTACGTATAGTAGATAGATGCGCTATAACGCTATTGCAGACTAATCCCTGTGCCAAATTTCATCCAAATCCGTTCAGCCGTTCTGATCGAATAGAGTAATAAACATCCATACATCCATCCAAACTTTTGCATTTACAATATTGAACTAGACAGTATAATTAAAAATAACTTAAATACATACAAGACAATACTATACATAAACCAACTAAGCAGGTAGGTACTTACCTACTGAGTACCTATTTGTTACAAAGTGCCTAAATTCCAAAATGACAGCGTTAAATAAATGCCAAATAAACAACTGCCACCCACCTTCATAAATCTTTTAAGCAGCTTATCCACGTACACGTGACAAACTAAACACTGTCACTTGTCACTTGTCACTTATTAACGGCAGTAAGTACCAACCTCCACTAATATTCCCACACCTCACTTATGTAATCGAAATACCTAGAACTTGCCTGAAAATACTATGTTATTCTATGAAGTAGAGTTAGGTAATACCCAAACAATGATTATGCAATAAGGATCAATTCACATTGAAATAGGAGCGATTGGCAGAGCAAGTCTATTGAAAAGGTTTTTTTCTAATTAGGAAAGCCAATTATTTTAGAATCATTTCTAAAGCATAACCTTGACGAAACTTGAGAAAACTAATGATTTTATTAAAAAAACAATAAGAAATTCTAAAAAGGTTAGGTACATGCAGCGACTGCATGCACGATTGTGGGCAAATGATACAAACATTGCAAAACGCGACTTTTCGTGTTCTCTACAAAACTCCGCTTAAAGTTTCAGTAAAGTATCCATCAGCTTACTGAAATGGGGAAAGGGGAGGGATACATCATCGTCATCCTCACCTTATCATCATTATCATTCCATCATTTGTAAATAACTATACTAACTTGACACTGGCAAATGCAAAAGACGTGCGACGCCAAATTTCCCTATAAGGGACAAAAAAGAAAAGAATCAAAATGTAAAACAAGCTATAATAGACAGCATTTTAAACTTTTTCTTTTATTCAAATCTAGCCTTGGATCTAAGTAAGAATTAAACCTAAGTGTTGTTATACAAGTAAGCTATAAGTACATAGCTATGTAACTGTCTCGGAATGTTTTAATTCGTGAATTGGAAATGTAGGCTACGTGCCCATTAATTGTATTCTAAAAGCGGTTATTGACTGTTAAGCTAAAAGCTCCAATTTTTATTTGTGTGACCTCCTAACTTCACTCGTTTACTACGAGGAAGGTAGTCAATGAACTGTCGTCACCTATTTATAGTTCATAAGTTAATAGTAACCTAATCTTTTCTGTCTAGTAATTTTGTCTATTCGTTTTCTATTGCTTTTTATACACATTCAGTACTTATTCACGGCAAAATATATGTTTCATACACAATCAATTGGGTTTAAATAAATCTTTACTTTTTATTTCTAGTTTTATACAGCATCCATCTTTATACTAATTTATATTAATATTATGAAGAGATAACAAAGTTTTTAAGTGTGTTTGTTTGAAGGGTTAATCTATGCACCTACAAATCCGATTTTTAAAATTAATCTATTCTTTCACGAGTAAGCTACAAAATCGTTGAGTGCCCATAGACTATGAGAGTATGAGACGCAAGAGAAAACACAGTAGATGAGCTAATTACACATGACAATAAATAAGTAAACATCAAACATCAAACATCAGCTCAGCACAAAGCAAGTCTTTAAAAAACAGGGTCGCGGTTGGTGAGTTTTAAAAAACTGTAGAGAGAGCTAATCAGCGTAAGAGCCAAGCTTTGAGTTGCTTTGCTGCTGAATGAGAGCCAAATGACATTAGAATATTACTGTAACTAGGTAAGTTACACGCTCTTTGGTGAGATGGATCTCGTTTCTGTGACTACAGATGGCTGAATTAAAGTGTGAGCTAGATTCGCCTAATTTTGAGGCATTGCGTCAATGCTGCGTACGAGTGAGTGAAGGTGCTCCTAAACGGGCAATATTGGCAAGGCAACACAAGCAATATTGTCGACTCTAGCCTGGCCATCATTAGCCATGCTAGAAATAGATGATCGTATAGGCGGGCCAGTATTGCAGTAAAAATATGGCCCGTTTAGGAGTATCCTAACAAAAACGTGCCTGCAATAAATTATTGTTGCTAGAGTTGAAATTTTAGCACACAGAAACATTATTGTAGGTTAGTCATGAAAAAAGTATTTAAAAATTACAAATACCAATTGAGAAATATTTTAGCAGCATTAAAGAAAATGATTGAACGATTAAATGGCACAATGTCGTCACAAAAAATATTATTTTGCAAAGACTACGAGTACTAAAGTTTCTTTGCTTGGGTTCTTTCCATATATCCTTTTTTTAAATCAAAGATCACGTGAAAATTATAGACAAAAGTTTTCCGAGCTTTCCTTGCCTACATCTTCGTAAAGCAGCTGTCTCAGAAACCATTCTTTACCACGCCGTCACTGTTACAAATAACACAAAAATATTACAAAGAGTAGTCGCCGGCCCAAGTAGAACAATTCCTTGTGCCTCACTCAAGCGGAAAATTGCAGTCTGGACGTTGCAAGCTGTGCATTTAATATCGCTTCGAGCAAATCTCTTGTTTCTTTTGCTGGGAAAAATCATAGTGTTTCTCGTATCATAGAGGAGATTTCATATTGTGTATAGCGATAAGTTATGCGACCTACTAATCTGTAGTGACTTAATGTTAGTTTTTCGTTTGTGTTGAAAATACTAAAGTGGAGCTCCATAATATATATTATATGGTGAACACTCTCGCTCACAGCAATAAATATTGTATACCCTCGTAATAGTTAGACAGTGTTTTGTCTATCTCGATCGAATTAAAAATTTAAAAAAAAGGAAAAGATAAAGGACTATAAAACTATTCCGAGGCTTTACTACGTTTATTGCTTAGGGGGGCTGTATTCATAGGATTCAATGGAAGAATCTATAGAGTTCGAAATAAACTGTTTGACAAAAGCAGTCTCTCGTCTCATAAGCATACTAATTTAATATATAGGTATATATCTGCCGCATCAAGCCAGTCAAGCAAGCTGTGACTCTATAAATGTGTTAATAAACAGTCACACGCACATGCAACATACTCCGACCGTCTGCGCACGAGTCACGTCACAGCGCATGCAGCCAATCAGAGCACGAGGCCTGCATCGCGCAAACGAAGTTTTCTCGGTTCTGAGCCATGTATAGTTGCAAATTTCACACGTATTCTGAGTGACGCTCGACTCTCGAATGTTTGGAAGGACCGGAGTGGGTGCGTCACGTGAGCCCACTCTGGACCTTCCCTAGAGGGACCCCGGTAGTCTCGCGAGCAACTGGGGGCCCTCTGGTCTGGTAGAGTCGAGCGTCCTCACCAGTTTCCGGAGAATTTAAGAAGTGGTTTTGCACCTCTGGGTAATTTTTTGCATCAGAAATATTGATAATTACAGTTAGTAGAGTTTTCATAATCATCATTACAGTATTTTACGTCCTACTGCAGGGACACCAACCTACCCTACGTCGAGGGTGATTGAACCGTTTCACGTTTTCTTTGAGGGTGATCCACCACGCTGGCTCAGTGTGGGTTGGTGGATGTCACATGTGATTTTTTCCTACCTAACGACCAGCTGCCATAGAACGTAGAGCGTATAGTATTTCTCTTATTTCTGTATTCTACTTCTAATCATCTATTCAATTTCCATATTTTTTATATTTATTTTACTTTACTACATTTTTATTTTTCTTCTTAGTGTTTGCGTGTTCTTCTTATCTAAATTGTATCTATTCGTGAGAACCTATTATTGGCTATCCATAGTTTATTTTTACGGTATATTTTTATTGGAAGTACCTGTTGGTTCTCCTACAAATAAATAAATAAATGTCTTTCGAATTATTCTTCAAGAACATGTCGGTTTCCTCACGATGTTTTCCTTTCGTAGTAGTTTTATTATGTATTACAAGTAAATACATCATCATTATCATCATCAACCATTTGCAATAATATTTTAAACTGAGTACCTACCTACAGGTCTCAAGAGTAAAACTCGTACTGCAAAAATAGTCCATTAGAGGTTTTTCAAAGGGAACCTAGCCTTTTAGGCTTTCTAGATGTCAGGCCTTGTTAGCTTAGGCCTGATAGCTTAGCCAAATAACCAAATATTAAATGTCAAAGTGTAAAGGTCACGCGCATAGTCCTACTCAGCAGGAAATCAAGTTTCCCACGCTGCTCAGACTACCTTAGTACTTCTTCTAAACCTTCCTATTGACAAAGTAAGCAACTTAGTTCATTTACGAAAGGTTTTGTTTGACATTTTGCCTTTTTATAAATAACAAATGAAGTAAGAAGAAAAAAGAAATTGTTACAGCTTTGATAACATACTCGTAGTTAAGCTTACACTAATCTCCTTCCTAATAAACGTTGTTTAGCCTTAGAATAGTTATAAACTTAAGGGTAAGATTTAAGCATGATTGGTTTGTTTTCTTCATAGTCTTTCTTCCTTAATTTAAATTCAAGCACAAAATCTCGACCCAACCACACATAAAAGTAAAAGTAGGTAGATATACTTTGTAAATATGTGTCTGTCTGAAATTGCGATTCACTTTCTAGCCTTGATAAAATACTTACTTAATGTATGACTAAAAAACACTCACATGTAATATGATGATATTCTTTCCAAAATATTGCAGACCAGAAAACCTTGTGCAAAAGAAGATACTACCACAGTTACAAACTACATACTCCCAGCCTGTGGCGGGCAGTGGGCAGTGCGGTGGTGACGTCATTCGCACTCCGCACCGTGGCGCGGCGCGGACACACCGACCGTCCGACAAATTATAGCATCAGCCAGCCTGCCGCATTATGCTTTATAGCTTTACTAAAAGCAAAAAAAAAACAAAAAAAATTAGTAAAACTGGCTTACCATTATCAGAACTTGACTCTGATAAAGTTCACTGCTCGTTTGACTGCCTCGGTGGCTCAGTTGGTAGTGAACCTGCCTTCTGAGCTTGGGGGCGTGGGTTCGATTCCCACGTAGGGCAAACATTTATGTGATAAACATTTGTGTTTGTTCTATGTCTGGGTGTTAATTATCTATTCAAGTATGTATTTAAAAATATCTAAGTACATATGTATATCAGTTCTGGCAACCATAGTACAAGCTTTGCTTAGTTTGGGGTCAGGCGACCGTGTGTGGAAGTGTCCCGAATTTATTTATTTATAATACGGGGCCGACCTTAATGTAATATCCTTTCAAATAAAAACAAATCAAATCGGTTTATAAATGACAGAGTTCGGAGATAACAAACATTAATACTAATAAAAAAAATACAACCGAAAAGAAAACCTCCTCCTTTTCGGAAGGTGGTTAAAAATAACTATAAATCTGTCTACATCTATCTATTAAAGAGCGCAGATGTAGAATCTGCCGCTATAAAACAATCATCGCTTCTAGCTGCTACACAACACCGTAGAGGTGCCATTGAGCTAGTCTCTAAGTAATCTTAAGGTCCTGCGCCATCTGCGATTGCCTGAAACCCCATCCACACGATACCATTTTACGACCAATTTGACTAGATTGGCAATCAAATTGCATCGAATGGATAGAACATATGAAATCCGAGGTACGAGACCTATCAATGATCTTCAGATTGGTTAATCTGATTGGCCAATCAAATCATGTGAAAGGGGTGTAACATGCCCGGTATGCAGAAAGGCCTCAGTGGCCAACAGCTTTAGTCATTAAACAAAAGCTACCATACTTTGCCAATGAATCTACAACTAAGTTAAGTTAAGACGAAAAATGTGCGCTCGAAATGGGCAGGCTGTTGATACTAATTTACAACTTGTAACATCTTTTGTACACAGTTATACAATAAATATATTCTTATTCTTATAGTACCTACTTACTAAAATCAGTGCCAAATGGTAAATAGCGAGTGAGCTCAAAACCATGATCATAACACCAGCATATGGTCGGCTCGTGTGTTTGTTGTTATAGGGTATATTTCCCATGAAGGAATCCCATGGGAAAAACAAACGAAGAAAAAATATTGTTTTAATAATACGGGACCACTCACGTGTTGAAAGCACGTCAGTTTCTGAGTAAAAAATAAATACGATGTTGACAAGCTTAAAAAAAACAGTTTCGACAATAAATAATACTTATAATTAAACATAATTTCAGGCATATACTCTTACGGATAGGACTTCATTTTAGAAAAAAACTCTTCTTAACTTCTTTATGAACTTCTTAACTTCTTTCTTAACCCACTCTCAATATGTTATTTAGCATACCAAATTTGATATAAAACATCTTATTGAGTAAACGAATGGGGGAGAGTCGTTCGTTTCGTCTACGGATCGGCCCGTATGCTAAAACGACTCTCAGCCATAAATCTCGATTTAAAACTGGCTTCGCCATTCATAAGAATAACTTTAATTCGAGTTTCAAGACTGAGCGTGGTTTTAGCATGCGGACATGTGGATTGTTGGTATTAACCAACGCCATCGACATGGGAAACAAGAATACATTAAAAAATTTCAAAAAAAACCGATACAGATTTTCACCAATAATTAATAATATTAGTTAATAATAGTAATTTTCTATTATTAAAATTATTATTTTTATTGATTAAATATGCTTTTTTAATAATTACTAATTCACCATCAGCAAATTGAATTAATTACTCTAAAATTATTAAAATTGAAAATGTAAATTAATGTAAAATAATGTAATTGATAAAAAAAAAAAAAATGTTCCCAGGAAGTTTACTAGCTACCGCCACTCAGGGTATCCTACCGCGGTGGCTAGTGACCCTAATTAAAATTTCCTTTTTATTTGTAATTCTTTTTTAAATGATTGTAATGTGTATATAATGTAGCCAGAAATAAATTATCTATCTTATCTATCTATCTATCTTTCATCAAACATATGCCAGTGTTTGCTTTACGCCGACGATCTGAAAATATTTAACATAATATCCTCTTCCAATGATTGTAGCAAACTACAAGCCGATTTAGACACCGTCTCAGACTGGTGCATTTTAAACCGCATGCATCTCAACACTCGCAAATGTTTTGTTATATCCCTCACTAACAAGCGAAACAAAATTGTTCATAATTACACAATCAACAACCTTGTTCTTACAAGATCCAATGTTGCAAAAGACTTGGGAATACTGTTTGATGAGCAACTTTCCTTCCGAGCACATTATCAGCATATAACTACCAAAGCCAATCAGCTCCTCGGATTTGTTTTCAGATCTACTAAAGGATTCAAAAATCCTAAATCTCTTATTTACTTATTTTCGGCTCTCGTTCGATCTGTGTTGGAATATGGAAGCCCCATCTGGTCTCCGTTTTATAAAGTACATATTGAGGCAATAGAAAGGGTTCAAAAGAAATGTCTAAGATTGCTGTGTTATCGCCTGAAGCTTGGTCGCTCTGATCTCAATTATGAATCGCGTTTGTCAAAATTCAATGTTAATAAGCTAGAAACACGTCGAAAATACTTCGATTTTATTTATCTTTATAAAATAGTTAACTCAATGGTCGATACTCCCAATCTACTCTCACAATTAAATTTTAATATTAAATATAGCGTGCGTCGCTCTAATCGTACAAATCTTTTCGCATTACAAGTTTATAATAATAATATTTCTATATATAATCCCTTAGTCAGAATGGCTCGCCAATATAACGAATTGGCAAGAACCAACGCATTACTTGACATCTTCTCTCCTAAATTTATTCTGTATGTTAACGTCCTTAAAAATATCCTATTTCATACGCGTCAGGCTCAGACAGGACCTCATCTCTAGTGGATGAGTGAAGTCTGACTGCTCCCCAGCAGACAGACTTTACCTACTTGCTTTGAGTGTTATTATTCAGAGTGAGGACTCTGAGTAGTGATACTCATAGCTTACAATTAATGATCTTGTGCCACAGCTGGAGTGGATTCTTTCTCCGCTCTAATTTAAGTCTATACTTGAATCAGAGCGGAGAGGGAATTTACTCCATGTTTATCCTTATCCATTATTATACTTACAATATAAAGTCATCATGTATTATATTGTATCATATTGTTTTATATTGTATTATATTGTAATTCAATTATGTATGTACCTAAGTACTTAAAGTGTGTCATTTAAACTTAAGACTTTACGGAAGCTATAATGCACACATGTTTTGATTTACAATCCAGATCTTATTTGTGTTTCTGGCGATCCATTAGGATCTATTACTAAGTTCTTTTGATTGTAACTTGTTTTGTGTGTTAAAATAAATAAATAAAAAAAAATAAAAAAAACATAGATAAGAACACTCCCGACTAATTCATCTTTCAAACAAAAAGAACAAAATCAAAATCGATTCATCTGTTCAGGAGTTACGATGCCACAGACAAACACACACATACACACACGGACACACTTACGAGTATAACACCCCGTCATTCTTGCGTCGGGGATTAAAAAATGCTTGCATTCTAAATTGATGCAAATTGATGACAAGTAAACAAACCCTTCGTGACTAGCACCTATTTAAGTAGTACCAAAATCGGATGGTGGTATAATCAATCTTGGAATTTATAACAAACTGCATTGCTGTAGTAAAATATATATCTGCTCTCTTTTACGCAGTCTAGTTTTAATCTAGGGGAGCTCACGTATGCTGCATGAGATATATTTAATGCCGTAGCACGTTCACTCATTTCGTAGACGCTCGTAGCGCTACGAAAAAGAAATATTTTAGCATAAAACAGGGGTTCGTGTATTTTGAGATAAAAAATGATTAGCTCAGTATGCTTTTATGAAGTTAGTTGGTTTTTTTAAGTTTTTTAAAGTTTTTATTTACCAATATATCATTAAACAGCAATATATCTAGTGTAATTCCTAAATGTGACACAATAAAAAAAAATTACGATTTTAAAAACTATTTATGTGCTTATTTAAAAACTTATTGTATGAAGTATACCTATTACTTACATTAAGTAGTATATTACTTACATTTACAAAATTACTATTGGATTTGCATTAGTGCTTAAATAGACTTGTAAGGTATTTAGCAAGCTTTAGTTACAGCTATGCAACACATGAGAAGGTTTACACCTGGCTGGAACTGCAAGCAAATAAGTAGGCACAATCAGAGTTAGAATCAGAATCAGAAATATTTATTGACCATTATTAACATTCCATGTCACTGGCAAGTTATTTTTACAAAATATCTTAAAATAAGGTAAACATTTAAAAATAAAAATAAAAAGTAACATACTCGTAATTGATCGCTAAAAAAGAAAGTTAACATATTGTCAAAACTTGCTCCGTTTGATTTCGGTACTAAAATGAGGATTCCGATAAATGTAAAATAAACGGTAAGGTATCAGTTTTAAAACTATAAATAAATATCAGATTTACTAAGTGTTTCTGTAAATGACGAACGTATTTTAGGATAACATTGAACTCGTAATTTTGACCAACTTTTACTATAGCGCGAGAAAAAAAAACAGCTGTTCTATATAAAAAATATTCCACCTCGACGATGTATGAAACAGCTGATTTGAACTCTAACATCAGGGCTAGCCACTTGACCTATTCGAACTTGCTTACTAGACGATCTATCGAATTAGTAGGTTAGAATGTATTTCTGGTATGATGATAATATGATGACATTAAATTATATTGCATATTGGAGCTCTATTGGTGATTAGTGCCTTGTTAATCAAATATACAGGCAATTTATGCATATTACAAGACAGCATTGTGGATTTCAATCTTGATTGTTTTTGGATTACCAGCTGATATTATAAACTTTTCTTGTTCTAAGTATACTTAGAACAAGAAAAGTTTATAATACTCATTAAATACTCAAATTATAATTTATACTATATATACAAATATATATAAATTTATACAAATACTCAAATTAAATACTCAAATTTACTTTTATAAAAGTAAATTTGAGTAGGCCAAGTCGAGCTCTAGAGCCTTAGACTAGTTGCAATGGCTTCCAAGCGATTCTATTTCTACATTTGCAAACGCTTCGGCGTTACCTGCTGATTAAATGAAATACGAGCTAACTTCGCACTTCGCAGATATAACAGGGTTTTTGTAACATGCTGTGTAAATGTCACATGGTCTTATTGTCAACTCGTCTAATCAGCAGCTAACGTTTGAACGTTAGCGATCATAGGTTCAACTGGCTTGCTGGCTAGCTTGTCTGGAGCCCCTGCAGCCCTGCAGGGGCTCTAGACAAGCTGCAATAGCATGAGCTGTGGACAATTGTCGAAAGACACTTCGTCTTCTAGCTTTGCCACATCTGAGCACGGATAAAAACGGTGAAAAGACAATTTGTCTCTAGCCTGTGCTAGCCCTGTTCCTGTCAGTCGTTAAGACACCTGAAGGTCTCTAATATGGCTTGAACTAAGTAAATGCAGGTGGAATGAATAGGCGAAGTGTTGCTAGTAGCTTTCTGCGTCTGAATATTTGATGGGCCCACACTGTTATTTCCCACGGCAAAGTGACACAGTTAAATTGCTCCTTCAGTTAAGCGCTGGCATCACAAATTGTTATTTACTCGTAGAATGTGTAAGTAATTACTCTTTCTTGTAGGATATATTTGTTAAATGACCTGTATAATTACGGATCTCAAGACAGATTCATGCATGAGGAAATCTCTCTGAGGAAATTGGTTTTGAGATCTATAAATCTCATTTTCAGTAAGAATGTCCGTTAGAATAGAAAACTAGGTTTGGAATGTCTAACGAACTTTTAATTTTTTTAGTGAAAAAGGTTATGATATTATATAGTACAATGTATAGTCTATCCTACTAATATTATAAACGCGAAAGTTTTTAAGAATGGATGGATGGATTTTTGTTACTCTTTCACGCCAGAACGGCTGAACAGCTCTGGATGAAATTTGGCACAGAGATAGATTATAGTCTAGAATAGCACATAGGATACTTTTTACCCGCGGGTGAAACCGCGGGGCGCAGCTGGTATAGTATAGTACAAATACTACTACTATACTCTACCTACTACTACTACTCTACATACTATATCTACTCTACATTCAATGTGCACACAAACAGTGTGCACGGGACTGTACTTTGCTTTAAAAAAAACGGACATTGGACATAATTATTCATAGTTATGGAATTTCTTTTTCGCTGAAAAATATTGGAACTACATAATAGCTGCTAAAGTCAACATGGCCAACAAAACTATTTTATACCCTATAAAACACCATAATTGCCCTTCAATTACCATCGAACTTCACTCCACTAGGTAGTAGTAGGTAATACATAACACAACTACTATGTAGTTGTAGTTGTAGTACACTATAAAACAACTAGGAGCGACAACTAGTTGTATATATACACAATATACAACTAATACTAAAGTTCAAAGTTCGCCACAAAGTTGCTGAATGCACGAGCAAACAGGTAAACTTGCTGTTGTATGGAAACATGAACCAAATATATCGTGGGACATGAATAGTGAAAGCTTGTTTGACAATTCTTGTTCCCCTTTTTATAGCAGAACAAGTCGGATAACGCATACGTACCATCCCTACTTGGTCGACATTCCACCAACTCGTGCTAAATGGTTTGCCTCCACCTTTCTGATACGAACTGCTAGGGTACGATACGATGATACGAACGTCTGTATTCCTAACTAACTACAACCTGGGTCTCTTCAAGGCTAGAGTGAATAAGTACCTTCTAGGTCGTCGTGCTCCATATTAGACCACAACGTCGCTTAACATCAGGGGGGCTATTCCTGCGCGTGAGATGAGATGGCATTTTATATTGGTCACTCTCACACCTATGACGTTTCAAACGAGAGCAACAAGGACGAAAAAAGGTGAGATGAAAATCTCAAATCTCCGAATAGGGCCACAGGCGAGTTGGTGGTCCAACGTCGACCTATTCTCCGTAAAAAAAATTAAAAAAATTGTAAGGCAATTAAATTAAAGAGCAAAATCTGTCTCCGGAAATCTTTCAACGAATGAAAATTTAAAAAGTTGAAGTTTAAAATGAAGTAAATGGTTAAGTTCATAAGTATTGTCACATAACAAAGTAGCTCAGTTTTAGTACTACTTTTTAAGCTGTTAGAACACCTCAGTGGACAATTTGTAGCTCTCTTTTGAAAAGTTTACAAAATTTAATGATTTATTCATAATTTTCCTGGGTTTTTCTGATCTGTTAACTTCTGTCATTAATTGGTATGCATGTGCTATTTTTATAAATAAAATAAGTATTATTTAGAACTTGGACTCAAATATTTGCTTCGATGCAATTGTCAGTGGAATCTAGTATTTTCCGAGATTACTCGTTTTGAGATTGAAAGGTAGTGAGTGAAACGACCTAGTTACATGTCACATTAGTTAGTTAGTCCGAGCATAGAGTATGAATAGGAGCATTTAACGAACTATAATTACAGACGGCGGCTGCCTTTGTTGAAGAGATTGAGTTTGAAGAGTGTTGTGTTGTGGGAATAGTGGGGTATTGGTTTGTATATCGCTATTGTTGGTTTTGATTGCTTTATGGCAATACTAGCTGCGCCCCGCGGTTTCACCCGCGGTTAAAAAGTATACTATGTGCTATTCTAGACTATAATCTATCTCTGTGCCAAATTTCATCCAGATCTGTTCAGCCGTTTTGGCGTGAAAGAGTAACAAACATCCATCCATCAAACTTTCGCGTTTATAATATTAGTAGGACTAGCTGTGCCCCGCGGGTTCACCCGCGGTCCCACAGGAACCGTTAATTATTTCAGGATAAAAAGTACTCCAAGTCCTTTTCCTTAGTTCCGACAACGTGTGTGCAAAATTTCAAAATGATCGGATGAGTTGTTGAGACGTAAAAGCGTTACAAACAAATAAACTCACTTTCGCAATCTTAAAATTAGTTAGGATTAGGGTGTTAAAATCTATTTATTATTATTATTTTTTATAACTAACCCCCCCTCTACCTGTATTCCCTTAAATAATAATTAATTATTTATGGTAACAAAAGTCACGGTCCCCGGAGTCCGTGGAGTGTAATTTTAAAATAATAAAAAAAAAAAAGTATGTATTTAAAAGTATTTGTATGTGTCTGTATAACAGTCTCTGACAGCCATAGTATAAGCTTTGCTTAGTTTGGGGTCAGACGACTGTGTGTTCAAGTGTCCCGAATATTAAAAAAAACTATATATGGGACGCGTCATATGGGGCTTACGCGTAATATTGCGCGTATAACGCCCTGTTACTGTACTTACTATGTTTTTGGATGTACGTTTTATTTTTAATTTTATTTATGTTAATACCTGTCGTGTCTTTGCGTGTCGAAAAGACGAAACCTCTTTGATTTTTAGACTTATTGAGATATCTCAATTACTTTTGATATGTCCCAACAACTTTTCACTTGAAAAACCACTATGTTATCTTAGAACAAACAGAGTAGAGCTTATGTTTCTTAATATTTTAAATCCACTAAATCCACGAAACACTGTAGGCAAATATCAAATACCAAAACTGTAGAAAACAAGGAGCTCGGCGCCGATGTCAGGTGTCTCATTAATCATGCCGTTTGGTAAATCCTTTCTGCTCGGAACCTTCATAACAGAGGTGGAGGATAAGCGGCTTACTGGCTCTACAGAGAACCTCGCTAAAGGTACTACTTGCTAGGTGTATTGCCTACCTTCTGGTGCTGGAGGCGAGTTAGGTAAAGTCGACCAAGCGAGTGTAAGCGAACGAAGCGTCTATGCCTTAGCTTCGAAAATGCTTTTGTATGTCTAGATTCGGTCCGGATCTCTGTCTTTCTTTACAGGTTAATTATTTATGCCTTTTTTTATGATTGAATGGGCCCACGTTTTACCACAACACACCTGATGGAAAGTGAGGATGCGGTTTAAGATGGAGCACGCTTGCCCATGAGGTGCCTATTCACTCTTGTCTTGAAGAGACCCAGGCCTCTCGTATACTTAATCGATTTTCTTGAAATTTTTTGAGTAGGTTCGTTTAACTACCCATCTACTACTAAACAACCAAGAATAAAAAAAAGCGGCATCGTTTTATGGTCGACATACCTACAACACGCACGAAACGCTTTGGTTCCTCATTTCTCATACGGGCCGCTAGAGTGTGGAATACTCTGCCAGAGTGTCTGTTCACTGACACTTATAATCTGGATGTCTTCAAGTCTCGAGTGAATCGGTTTCTTCTAGGCAAGCGTGCTCCATCGTAGGCCGCATCACTGCTTATCATCAGGCATGTTGGCGGCCAAACGCAAAACGCAAAAAAAATCTGCCATTTTGGAAAAATTCGAAAAACTGACTGGACAATAAAAATATGTATAATTATCAAACCTGCCCACAAAGGTTCACGAGAATCGTTTGAGGAATGCGTCCTGTAGTGGAGAACAGACGTCAGCCGCTAGGTCTCCAGCTCACAGAGCTATGAGTATAGAATAGATAGACCATCAGTCTGTCAGTTAGACAACTTAAGGCCACTTGCAAAAGCTCGGGTTATCTTTTTAATTCGGAGGTTTAAACTGCTTATCAGAGCTTATAATGATAAATCGTCTATACCACCAAGAGTTAGAAGCTAATTGACATTTATAAAGTTTCAACTGTGAACGAATTAACCCTTATGCTTAAGAATTTAACGCCACCAATGTTCTGCAAGTGAGCTCCGGGCATTACAGTCATTTTCCAAACAAACTGTAGTATTCTTTTTAGGGTTTCTGTTTGTCAGTCAACCTGTCCGTCTGTCACCAAGCTGTACCTCATGAACCGTGATAGTTAGACAGTTAAAATTTTCACAGATGATGTATTTCTGTTGCCGCTACAGCAACAAATACTGAAAAACAGAATCAAATATTTATATTTAAGAGGACTTCCATACAACAAACGTGATTTTTTTTGCCGTTTTTATAGATTTTTTTTTCTTGGTTGTACCTTGTAATGTTGACTACGCTATTTGTATTAGGTTAATTCAGTAAGAATGGTAAAGTTGTAATGAGAAAAAAAATGGTGCTGAACCCTTCGTGCGCGAGACCGACTCGCACTTTTTCAAACCTCAAGACAGCGGTCTGCAGCCGGCATCATGCTGAGTTGGGGCCGTTTTGTGGCTAGAAAACATTTTTTTAACCGACTGCAAAAAAGGAGGAGGTTCTCAATTCGACTGTATGTTTTTTATGTTTGTTACCTCATAACATTTGACTGGGTGAATCGATTTTGATAAGTAATTCTTTTTTTTGTTTGGTAGATCATAGTTTATAGGCATATTATTATTATTTATAATAATTTATTTATTATAATTATTATTATAATAAATTATCCATTTATCCCATACAAATTTTATCGAAAACTGTAAAACAATTTTAAAATATCAACAAAAGTTTAAAACTTGATTATATGGACGACGAATTACAGGATGGGAAGTCGGTTTTGCTTTGCTTCTTATGTTATTTAATAAAACATTGTATCTTTCTATCGGTGTCTTTTACCGCAAATAAATGTCGTCTATTTTGTCGATAACAAAGGAAATTGTTTTCAGCTAAGCCAATTTTTCAATTAAGTTTTGATAAAGATTTTGTAACGAGATTCTTAATTTAGGGCTGTAAAATCTGAATTTCCTGAAAAATATGTATTTATTATGTTTTTTTTTTCATGTTTTGTAATACAAAGAAGGTCTTGTCAAAAAGTAGGTGGTCTTGGTTGTCGCGGGAAACCGCGCGTAGAGTCCTTGTTAGAGGTCTTTGTTTAGCAGTGGAAGTCTGGCAGCTGAGATGATAATGAATAATACCTAATATAAAAAGATATATAAAAAGATATATAAAATAATAGTTGGCGGAGTTATCGCGTAACATTCATACCAAAAAAACCAGTCGAATTGAGACCCTCCTCCTTTTTTGAAGTCGGTTAAAAATAAAGAGGTACACACCACAAACCTATATAGAACTAATGAAATTCAAATAAGATCCAAATCAGGCACGCATTAGCAAACCATTACATAGTTTTAACCACGGATCAAACAACAAACCCTCAATTAATATTCCATCGGCTGGTCGAACTATTTATAACATTTTCTATAACACGCCTTTATTCGTGGCATAACGCAGGCATAATAACAGGGCTGTAATCACAGACATTACTGAGGTACGCCCTGCGTAGAGGTGTGATCATTAACACAGTTTTTTGCTTCTGGATGTTTTATCAGCTTTTTAATGGTGTTTTTTATGCTGTGACATAAATAAGTTTGTTGCCGAATGTGTTCTGATATAACAGCGGCCTTATTAGATGTCTATGCGTGATTTTGATGATTGAGTGGGAGGGAGAACGAATGGGGATAGTATGTTAGCGCGAATGAGCTAGCATGCGATTAATATCACTACTCAAATCACGATCAACTTTACGTGATTAGCTTGTTGATTTAGTAATGTTCGTAATTTGTACATTCTAATATTATAGGTGGTGTTTGTGAACAAATGTCTCAATATAACAGTCTCAATATAATATATTCATTATAATGTATATAACAGTCTATATTACCTAACAATGGCTGGGAATGCCAAGTAGAGATTCTTTCAGACTACGAGAACAATTTAAGAAGTTATATAGTAGGTAGAGGCAAAAGACCCATTACTACCTATTTTAATATTGTATTACGGTATCTACAAAAACGTGTGATTTACGTAAAGACGTTTAATTTAGAAAATCCGAAGATTCCTGATCAATATTTTTTTAAGACTTCTTACATCACCGGCGAATCCTGCGCCAACCTTTGTTTAAATTTTTTACCCGTTCAAATGCTATAAAATAATTGAATTAAACTTCAAAATACTATAAATTGATTTAAAGTTATTTATGAAGTTATGTATAAATAATTTCGCTTTGTTACCACAAACTCTGACCGCCCTTCAATTACGACAAATCACACAATACTGCATCAACACGACAGTTTAATGACTTACATGCATGCACGCTACCAATTAGCCTCAGGAACAGTGGTCATGTATGTTCAACTTGGCATTTATCAAGGGCAACCTTCGACCTTATGGCTGTGAATGCAACTCACCTCACAACAACGCTCCTGTATACTATCGGAAGACACTACGGCGGCGGACAGCGTCGACGCTCACACGGCTCTCAATTGACACGACAAGGTAACACAAACATTTCAGTCAGATTTGAGACATGGTTTTAGTGATGGTCAGGCCCCGGCAGCGCGGCATCAGAGCGGCTGGCGAGCGCGCGAGCCGGCGCGCCGCCTGTCTTTCACTGAACGTTTGGAACTCTTGGCGCAGGCGTACTACGACGCAGGATCGTCCGAAATTCACCCTCAACCTCCCTGCTATAAAAACCTAACCATCAACTCAAAAACTTGAAACTGTGAACCGTTTTTCCAGCGCGCTATAGTGGCTTTTCCTTTGATGGAAGGTGGGCTGGTGAGGCGTTTTAGTGAGGGCGTTGCGTGTGCCGCACTGCACACGATGGTAATTAAATATGTGTTTGACAATGGTATTGAAGCTACAGTAGGTACGGAGGCTGTGACGTCAATGAGGATGAAGAGCGCCGTTCACGTGGAAACCGTTGCGAGTTCGAAATTTGAGCTACAAAGCGCTTTTAAAAGCGAGCTTTTAATTTGGGCCGGAATCTAGGTGGGTTCCATTTTGCGCTTTTTGACGTAGGCTGGTATTTATTTGCGATTCTGTTTGCCGTTTCGTTTCAATACTCTTTTTTAATGCGGGACATTGTGACAACGTCCTTTGAGCTAGACTCGTTTGTGTTCAACTTATTATTTGCAGAAAAGATGCTGTAGCAAATTAAAACTCGATTACAATTTTTCAGAACTTTTATAGATTTTCAGGCAGTATTTAACTGTAACTTAATTTTTTAACCGTGTCATTTTAGCAAGCGATGATAGCCTAGTTGGAGAAGGCCCGCCTCTCAAGCCAGAGGGAGCGGGCTTAAACCCAGCTGACGGCACGCACCAATTTGTTCATTGTGTGAACAAATTGCGTATTGTATGTCATCTGCTACATGACTGGAGCCAGGTGTATGGCGACAGGCTCGCCCCCTGTCACATTATGGACTGAATATCGTCCGGCGAAGTGTGGGTATTATATTTCACCTCTGCCAGCCCCCTCAGGGGATAGGCGTGACGATATGACGATATGTCATTTTAGCGCAGTGTTCTTCTTCTTCAAATTTTAGTTTCTGGAAATATCTATGGGTACAAGAGTTTAAGAGTTTTAGTCTTCGAAACTGTGCAAACTATGAATTTACCTGCTACGTCTGTGTACCTACCAACCGGGATCTAACCCCCGTTTCCACAAACAATACTTAAGTAAGTAAATACTAAGTTCGACCTTTCTCAGTGCGCATTGACAATGACATGACAACTGGAACACATCTGCTGTACTGTACCCTGTGCGTTCGAACGCTCATCACACTAATATTAACAATGCGATAGTTTGCATAGGTGGTTGTTTGTTACTCAATCACGCCAAAACGGCTGAGGAGATCTGGATGTGAAATTTGGCACGGAAATAGATTTTAGTCTGGAACACAGAATACGGCGGGCAAAGTCACAGGCGCATTAAGTTTTTTTTGTAACTCCGGGGATAAGCACCGATTTAATATACACCCAGTTTTTTTCTTCATGTGGATGGGAGTAAGTCAGCAAAGTTCTAAAATTACTGAAATTTTACTGACGAGCTTCTTAGCTAGTACAAAACTACAATTCCGCGCACACCTACACCACACAGTACAGCGCACCTAATTTAGCCACCGGACCCATCATCGTACCAGAGTTAGACAGAAGAACCTAAAAATATCTCGAAAAGCAAAAGTTTGGCAAGTTCCAGACCTACGAAGCCTATTCCAGCATTGTTTGTTTTGCATACGGGTCAGCGCTCTTGAACGGACTATTTGGGATAGAAATAGGCCCAGACAGGTGGATTGGTCCAGCCAGATATAGCCTCAATGGTGGCTGTCACAATATAAACTTGGTAGGCTCGACTGGCTAGAGGTCAATGAATCGTACAAAATATACCCAAATAGAAAAATGTGACTAGTTGGTTTGTTTTTGGTGTTTCTTTTGCACCGACCATAAGTGCCGTTGACATTACGCAATTTCTCGGGTCCTGCTCGCAGAGACAGGGTAGTGTTCGAAGACATATTGAGTCAGGTCCCTAAATCGAACGACCAAATGGTTAAGACATCCATGTTAGACATGTTAGACAAGGCTCGACCAATTGCGTAATGTTATAGGCACTTCAAATATATTCTTTGTAGAAAGAACAAGTTGCAAGTATAATTTGTCTAGTTTTTTTTTTACTCTTTAGTGCCTTTTCTTTTCTTTTCTTGTTTTTTTATAGATATCCAACTTTTTTGAAAAATATGGCGTTAACGACTATTCCATTTAGCAAAAGTTTAGCTTGTTAGAAACCAAGCTTTTTTTATCGGGGGCTTTCTTTTTGCCAAAATTTATTTTCGGGATTTTTTTTTAGTTTTGTTTGCGAAAAGTATGTAACTCCGCAAATACGAGTAAAAACAAAAAGGATAAGAAGATAGATATTATTACCATAGAAAAAACACTTGTCCTATGCATTAATCCTAGAAAGAAATAGAAATTCTCACTTGAGTACCTACTGTACTGTGTAGTGTAGTACTTGAGTAATACGAGATGTCATTAAATTTAATACCTACATTTATGAAAATACTAGCTGCGCCCCGCGGTTTCACTCGCGGTTAAAAAGTATCCTGTGTGCTATTCTAGACTATAATCTATTCCTGTGCCAAATTTCATCCAGATCTGTACAGCCGTTCTGGCGTGAAAGAGTAACAAATATACATCCATCCATCCATTCTTACAAACTCTCGCGTGTATAATATTAGTAGGATTAACATCATAATAAATGTACTTATTGTAGGGCAAGAGCAACCGCAGAAAAATATATACCTTGCCTATTTAAGTAAGCACTATGTAGAAAACATCGCGTGCTAATGTGCAGTTCCAAAACTTTTGGCTGATTGAGTTCGTAAAAACATTTTCAGTGATTAATAATAGAAAATTGTTGCTTTGAAGACTGTTGCAGTTCTGGTAAAGTTTACGTTTACAATTTGACATACTTACATGAATGGATTTCTTACTTCAACAAAAGAGTGGATACACCTAGGTACTACCCGTATGCTTTATTTATACTAATGTAGGTATAAAAATGAAATATCAATAGTGCATAAAAAGTTTTTTAATAATTGTTGATTGTAGGTAAGTACCTTTTTTAAATTTTAAGAAATTTTCAATAACTGCAAAAATTCTGTATGAGTTATTGTCGAACCTGCTCACAACCTGTGAGGAGGACCAAAGGATTGCAACAGACATCAGTCGCGAGGTCTATAGTCAATTGAGCCACTAATCTATACCTAGGTATGTAGGTATGTTATATTAGTCTACGTCCCTGCTATTAGCCAGTGTTTAGTTCAGTAACGGGGAGACCTGGGATACCCGGACAACTTTGTGTTGATGCTATTCAGAATCTGGAACACCGCGCTCGCTACTGATAGGTATTATCTATTGAAAAAACGGGATTTAGCGAGATTATTATCATGGCTATGTTCATATTATGTGTACCCAGACTTCTGTTCGGGTGGGGCAATAGTAACTTGTACTTACTGATCTACTTTTTACTTGATAAACCTATATTATGAGTTTCTAGTTGGGGACCAGGGTGAGGCAGATACCTTACCCCACCGTGGGCACGCCCATGGCTATGTAATAAAATAACTAATTAACAATTATTATGCACCTACAATCTACAAAAGTGAATCTCCAAAACACTATTTTTCACCCGACTGCTCAAGAAGAAGGGTTATGTTTTTCGAGCATATCTATGTATGTATTTATGAGGTTTCTTTGGCACGCCCTACAGCAAAACAGCTTAGTGTATTTCGAAATGTTATGTGTCATTTGGATCGTCTTGATAGTAGGTACAACATTTTGTAGCCGGGTTTTTTTTGTTTTAAAATGTTACTTGTTAAACATTTTTCCTCGTTACATTAATCAACTACTTTTGAATTATGTAAAAGTATCTCAAAATGTGACGTAATAATAAACAACGTCTAATAAAATTATAATAAAGAACTAATTCTTAATTTCGCACTCGTTTATGAACCTTCGATAGCTCAGTTGGTAGAGCGGTGGACTGTAGAGGGATTGTTGCTGTCATCCATAGGTCGCTGGTTCAAATCCGGCTCGAAGGAACTTTTTTGCCACGGTACGACATGTTTCTAATGTACGACGATTATATTTTAGTACGTTTCACGAACAATTAAAAATATCCGTACAAATAAATTTGTTTTTACAAAAAAAATTGTTAGAATTTTTACTCAATTGTAGGGAAATTGTTGACTTAAAAAGTTATACGTGTACATAGTTTGTTATTATTTGTAGAAGATTTCGTAAATTTAATTTAAATTCGTAACATTTTTTTGTCCGTAAGGTATTTAATAAATAGGCTTGTGTTGTTATTTAACCTGTGCCTGTGAAACAACTGATTCTTACTATAAAACTATTCCTGATCCATCGCATCGGTCCGCAGAGTATTTTGCATCGCCTACCGATGCAAAAAAGACGCTGCGGACAGGATTCGAACCTGTGCGGGTAGAACCCAATGGATTTCAAGTCCATCTCCTTAACCACTCGGACACCGCAGCTCGTACTAAAGTTGTCAAAAACACTTGATTGATTCACTACATGTTGTAACGACTGTTGTTACAGTAATGAGTACTGACAGAATTTGAAAAGAAAAGCATACATATCGCCACGCCTTTCCCCAAAGAGGATGGCAGAAGTGTAATACAACACCCACATTTCGCCGGACGATTTTCAGTCCCAAATGCGAGGCTGTCTCCAAACACCGGACTCCAGTCATGTAGCAGATGACATACAACAACACGCACTTATTGAACAGAATCATGTTCACACAATGAACAGAAATGCAGAAGAGTAAATATGTAAAGCTATTAATTATTTTTCAGGTGGTTGAAAAAATTACTTATCTACATGAATAAAAAATTTCACAGTGGTTAAATTGTTTATTAATTCAAATAAGCTTTTTTAAGTGAAATTAAATACAACACCAAGTATTTGCCAGGTGCTAATCATCGTTGCTCAATAAGATTTACCTAGCGCCACCTGTTTAAAAGCAATTAACTTGACGTAGTACAAAAGGTTGTGTTGTTTTGCTAACAAACCAGTTTGTTGTGTGAGGTAGAAGCTAATGTCGCTATTCGCCGCTAGATGTCTAGATGAAGCAAAAGATAAAATGATTACTTTGTAGAAACAAGGCCCTGGTGTCATCGTAGTTCCGCTACTCGATTATAGATGTCGCTAGTAGTAAAAGCAGTGCCAACATTTTATTTTTAGTTAACCAATAAGATCGGCACTGCGACGACGCGACGATGTGAGCACAAGAATTATAAGGTAGGTACACGGTTTACTTAGGTAAGGATATAAATAAAATAAACGTTCGTTTTCCCCTGGTATAATAACACACTCCGCCAGGTATAGCGTTCGGTCACGTGGGCAACACATGGTGACGTCAATCGATGCTTAAGCAAGACCGAACTAAGTCATTTACAAATAGTTCGAAAGAGACGGATGACAATTACGAGTGACGACATTATGTGTTTGTTCCCGGAATGTTAGACCTTGTCTTTTTGGATCATGCGTTACCCTAGGTATAGACCAAACACAAGAACAAATTATCAACAAATCTGAATTACTTACTATTGCTCATAGGGCGTATTCTGTGCTATTGCTATGTGAGGCCAAATAATAAAAACAACTTACTGTCAACCTACCTATCTGCTTTTATTTCTAAATAAAAAGTTAAAAGCTTTCTTCTACTTATAACAAGAATAGAACTGAAACGTTTTAACGTTTAAGTATAGCGTAGGCATTAAACACCACATAGTTTTGTAATAAAACTGGAGTTTACTGCCATAGTTACTGCGTCTAAGGAGAGACACTCTAAGGATACTATCATAAAAGCTGCGTTAGACGTTGGTCTAAAATACATAGGTATAAACATCTCATGAGAAAAGTTATTTTATTCTTTAGGATTACGAGTAGAAGAAAGTATACCGACCAAGCTCTCCGTTTTTAGATAGAGGTTAAGTACCTAGTCGATTTAATTTTTTAACGTTAATAATATCATATTTTATCTCCGCTATTTTGAAAAGTTTACCAAAAACTGACTCGACATAAAAAACCACATAGGGTACTTACGTAAAAAATATCGAACCGGGAGATTTTGGCGGGAACCGAAATCGTGGCGTCGTGATTTTGTTTTATTTTCTAATACTCAAAGTCAAAGTCAAAGTCAAAGTCAAAATGTTTTTATTCAATTTAGGTATCAAAGATACACTTATGAACGTCAAATTATATATGTATACTAGCTCTCACCCCGCGACTTCGTTCGCGTTTATTATTTATATATATATATATATATATATATTTAAACTATCCTATCTCTCAAGTTGGATCGAACTGCACATGGTGTGCGAATTTTATTATAATCGGTTAAGTGGTTTAGGAGTTCATTGAGGACAAACATTGTGACACGAGATTTATATATATTAAGATATGTATACTATATCTATGTATTACTAAACTTATAGTAGGTACTTCTAGTACAGTAGTACAGTGCTTTAAGTGTTGGAGTAGATTCTCCTATAATCCTGTTCAGACCTAAATATTGACCCGATCCGATCAAGATTACCTATTTACCTACGTCATTTAAATTGAAGTAAGCTTCAACTTTGTACGCAAATATTGTTGCCAGTTTCATTCCTCCGCCATAGTTGAAGTGCCGCGCGCCGGCGCGTGCGTCGCGCTGCAACAATCGCATACGCATGCGCAGTTTCCTCGAAGCGGCTCCGTTTAGTCTTCGGTGTCAGATGCATAATGATTTGATGATCAGTTGATGCGTGCTGTTACGTCAATGAATACTTAGCTATCAGCTGGGTATCTGATGTTGCACTCGTTTATTGTTTGTAAGTACCTTAACTAAGAATATTTCCCTAACTTTTAAACTTATTATAATTTTCCAGAGCATTTGACTTCAACCCCATTGATTGGCCTATTATGGGACTGTATTTGGACGATTAGCTTTAACCAACTTACCTTGTTTTATCGTAAGACCACAAAACTGACAAAACATTATAACTAACTTAGAAAGAACATACAACTTAATTATATTATACTGGCTGCGCCCAGCGATTTCACCCGTGGATAAAAAGTATACTATGTACTATTCTAGACAATAATCTATCTCCGTGGCAAATTTCATCCAGATCTGTTCAGCAGTTCTGGCGTGAAAGAGTAACAAACATCCATCCATCCGTTCTTACAAGCTTTCGCGTTTAAAATATAAGTAAGATGTAAATTAAATGTTTTTCCTACGTAAATGTGGAGCTAGCTTATTTGTCGCATCTAGCTGTGAAATTAATAATCAATTAAACCACCCTACCACGCTACCACCCTAAACAGAGATAACAACTAACAGACTTATGGGCGGCTGTGAAGTGCGCCGCAAGCGAGCCTTTGCAGCGTCTTGCCTCTCTGACGCCCGCGCAAACCTTCGTTTTCGTTCTTGCGCAGCGTTCCACGTCTAACTTCACAGCCGTCATTAAGTTTGAATCAGCCTGCCCAACTTCTACATATCCTTCGACAAACCTTTTCTAAACATAAACGTTACCAGTCAGATACCACAGTTGATTGAACTGGGTAAATCTATCGCGTAGGTCACAATAATTTGGTTAGCACAAAGCACTTACTAAACCGACCTCACTAACCTACTGCCTACTAACTGTCTATTCATATTAGTTAAAGGATAGTCATCTGGGAGCCAGCCTCTAACGTGGCCTGCGGTTGACACGTTATCCTCCAGGTAGGTGACCACAGGCATCCTTAGTCGAGTCACACGCGTGCAACGTGCGCGGACGCACGGGCCCACGGGGACAGACACGCGAGCTTTTATTATTTTTTTTTTTCATTGGATATTTTACATTGAAAAGGAACTAATAAACATATCGCCAAGCCTTTCCCCCGAGGGGGCTGGCAGAGGTGTAATACAACATCCACACTTCGCCGCACGATATTCAGTCCCAAATGTGACAGGGGGCTCCAGTCATGTAGCAGGTGCCATACAATATGTTCAAACAATGAACAAATTGGTGCGTGCCGTCGGCTGGGTCTGGCCCGCTCCCTCTGGCTTAAGAAGCAGGCCTTCTCCAACTAGGCTGTCAGCGCTCATACATTTTTTTACAACTTACGTTTATTAAATAATATTTCAAAAATGTGGAACGCTTCTCGATTTTGCGTGTCATCCTAATAGGTATTTTAAAAAAGAAAAATTACACACACAGGTTCAGATACCGCAAAGTATTTGATTTTCAAACTTAGGGTTAAGCGCCAAAATATTTAATAGGTATAGTTATGGTCAACTGGGACAAAGAGTCTGTAGGAAAACTGCTTCTTTCGAGAACTAATGACAAACCCTTCACAAATTAGGCGCCACCTACATTTTTTAAAATCTTTAGTTGCAATAATCTGTACAAAAGCTGTACTGTGTAAAAATAACAATGATTTAATATATCTATTACAATATTTGATCCAAATTCTGTAGAGATACATTATTTTTATCGGTGAGATCTATATCTCTTTTTAAAATAATGCTTCGAAATAACGCCTAGAGAGAGAGATACAAGTCTAAAGCTTTTTTTGAAAAACAAGAAATTACATCGCATTAATCAATTAAAAGTTCCCACATTAGAAAAAGTTGAATTTCAATTATAGACATGAAACGATAGCGAATGAACGAGAAATCAGTGACCATATGCGTAAGTAGGTACATCGTATATGCACGAGTGAAGGAAACGACGTCAATGGACCGTGGCTTCCTTGGAAACATTGACAACACTTTTATATTCTTACACTTGATCGGCAATGGATGAAATCGGCGTATGATACGGTTCTTAATTATATACACCATTGAGTCTACATCTACGACTTGTAGTTAACTGGCCTACGGACTAAATCCTACTAATATGAAAAACGCGAAAGTTTGTAAGAATGGATGGATGGATGGATGGATGTCTGTTACTCTTTCACGCCAGAATCGGCAGATCTGGATGAAATTTGGCACAAAGATAGATTATAGTCTAGAATAGCACATAGGATACTTTTTAACCGCGGGTGAAACTGCGGGGCGCATGCAGCTAGTAACTAATAATGCAAATGCAACAAGAAATTTTCTAACAACAATCTCACGTGATGTTTAATTGCCGTAAATGGTTTGTAGGATTTATCTGACATGGCTTGAAAGAGGCTTTCGGGCAGTATAGCAACTCCGACATTAGGCCGACTGGCCTATACGTAATTGTTTTTATAAGAATCAACTAACTAATCTACATCTGGTACATTTGTAGAAACATAAATCATTACAGTCTTTTACGCCCCTCTGCTGCAGGGACACCGACCTACCCTACGTCGAGGGTGATTGAGCCGTTGTCCACCACGCTGGCTCAGTGCGGCTTCGATGTTACATGTCTTTTGAATTGAAAAATGTAAAATAATTACAATAAAACTTAAATAAGACCAAACTAACAAATCTAAAACGAACAATTACTATGAAAAAATATAGTAATTGTTAGTTAAAATAGTCATTGTTAAGTGTTGTTATTTAATTTATTCTCTTTCGAATTAGTAAATTTTATTTATATTATTTTATTTCGAATTATTCTCCTAAGACATGACGGTTTCCTTCCGAAGTTTTCCTTCACGTGTCAAGTTTACATACACATAAACTTTTCTACGAGAGAAAAGCTCATTGGTACACGGTTAGGTTTTTTTTTAACATTAATTTAATTATTATCTAAGGGGAATACAGGTAGAGGCGGGTTAGTTATTAGGTCTTAATCTAAGGTTAGGTTAAAGGTTATCAGATTGACTTATTAGGTACATTGTGAATACACCACGAGTAAACCAGCCGCAAGCAGCACCCATCACGAGTATGACGCATAGGCCGTTAGGCACGGTTAGGATCGAACCCATGACCTCCGGATCGGAAGGTGCGCACCCCACTCGGCTAACACGGCTAAACGTAAGGTAGGTAGATCAATTTGTTGGTCCATAAACCTAGCATTAGGCTACCTAGTCTTTTGTCTAACTATACAACAGACCAGGGTCGGACTGAGCTTGAAGGGCCCGGGTAGCTCCTCACTAGCCAGGGACCCGAGACGGGGTGTAGCCCCCAACCTACCTGCCGTCTGACTAGCTGCAAGGCCCACAAGCCAAGTGCGAGGGGGGCCCACGCTGGCTGGGGCCCGGCTGGCAACTTGACTTTATGTCCAGTCCAACCCTTCAACAGACTACATCTAAATACAGTGGCGTCTAAAGATGAAGACGCAACGGCGGCAATCGAGGTGTACAAAGAACAAAACAATTTGTTATCTGAATAAAAAACTCCCACCGAAAATAATGATAAGTGTACTTTTACGTCGGCAAAAAAGCCTTTGTTTCCACGCAAATTGACGCAATCATACCTAGACTACGATCTCACAACAAAGCAATCTTTATAACTTTTTGCATCACCTGAATCACCGCAACCGAATATCGTAGCGGCCGAGCTGCGCACGCGCATGTGATAGCGATCGTCCATTGTTTTTAATTATACACAAAAACTTCATGAATCATTCAAAATATGTTAATTGAACGTTTCTTTGTTTTATGATGATGATCGATCGCTTGGATACAGAGATTATGAAACCAGCTGGTTAATGTTGTCAGAAATTGTTGTTGTTTAGGCGGTCTTCCGCTTGCTTTTCGAATTTTATTTCCAACACTCTAGTATGCTGGGCCATTCCTAAATAATCCTACTAATATTATAAACGCGAAAGTATGGATGGATGTTTGTTACTCTTTCACGCCAGAACGTCTGAGAGATACAGCAAAGCATCTCTGTGCTTCAGCTTAGGCAAAACTGCTTTCGTATGTCCGTCTGTCCGACCGGCGTCTGTCCGGCTGTCTTCCTCTACATCTACAACATAGGATTCTCAATCATTCGGAAATTTCCGTTTCAACTCAAAATATTCTCAGTCCGTATTCATAAGTTTTTAAACGTGATTCATTCTTCCGATCGAATTTATACTCGATTCCCTATTCCAAAATGTATAAAAGTAGAGATTCGAACAATCTGAGTTTGAGATTTGTGGGAGCTGATCGGAAACGTTTCCGAATGGTTGTGAATGGCACCGCAGGTCACATTTCTCAACGGATTCGGGCATTTTTGCGAAGTCTTCAGCTCAAAGAGCCACTAGTATGCTAGTACGTATAACTAATGTAAGGGTGCATTTACGAAACTTACCGACTTAACCGACTTGATTGCGAAATTTTGTTAAATGGTCTAAGTCCTATATTGGCGCGGGCAATATTGTCTCGGTCATTTTTTCACTCCAGAACTCTTCTGACAAGAGAGACGGTCACCGAAATAATGCTATTTCGTGCGCAAGAATAGGGTCCCAGATATATATAAGAATGCAACATCACAACGCAATCAGAGAATATGGTTACAGCAGTAGGTCACATTGGTAGGTACACGTTGGAATACACAAAAAGACGTTCTTTTAATGCTGAGTGGTACCAACTAACTTTATCTATAAGTAACCGGCGCTAAAATCTCTGGTTTACTAAAGTTTCCACGGCTCGTTATATGATTTTTACGCTTTGGTATAGGTATATTTTGGCGATAGGCTCGCCCCCTGTCACATTTGGGACTGAATATCGTCCTGCGAAGTGTGGGTGTTGCACACCTCTGCCAGTCCCTTCGGGGGAAAGGCGTGTATGGTTTTTCTTTAAAACTACTACCAAAGCGTACCAAAGTGTAACCAGACGTAAAATTAGTTGGACCCCAGTCTAAGTTAAACTTGGACTTGGGTTTCACCATACAATTTTGACTAAAACCAAAACCTAACCGGCCCTAGAATCTCCTGTTTACCATAGATTTTACGGCTGTTTACAAGTACAGCTAGGATAAGTACACTCGAAAAATATACCTACTCCTATAACTTAGTTTCAATAAAAATTAACTGCATCGTAATTTCCCTAAACAATGTCAGTTGTAAAAGCCAAACTCAAGTTTTCCACGTAAACGACAGATAAGTCAAACTTAATCTTATCAGCATGAATAGTGATAAATATTATCAACGACGTTTGACTGACATACTGATGGCTTCGATGGAATATTAATCAGTATGGCTTTGTCTGCGTGTCAGTGTCTTTGAGTCTTCACAGTATCGGTGATGGTAAAGTCTAAAAGGTATACAAAGGTGTTAAGATATATTTGGTGGAGGTCGTCTTTCGTCACTTAACGACGCCTTTCAATCATTTTACATTTTATATTTTTGGTACTCAAAATAGGCTAAAGCTAGGCTATAGAGATTTAATATAGGTAAAGAAAAAGTACGCCTGTATAGGCTAAGTAGCCACTAGCCAATCCTAGCTAGCCCAGCTACATGCTTTGACGATTTATTAAAGGATTTTTTTATTCTTATGGTAGGTATTATGTAAGTGGGTACGGATCTTTATTTGAATTTGTTAAATAGGAATAAAACAGATTTTAATTAACAGGTCAGTACATTTTTAACATAAAAATATTGGTAAAAAAAATATAAAAACAAAATAACCAACATAACTATTTACATAGATTGCAACAAGATTTATGTATCTTGTAAATAACAACTTGTTAATAACATACATAGAGAGCAGGGCTACAAAAACACGTCAATTGTTACGCTGAGCTACGATGCGTCTCTACAGTAGAGTATATTCTATTTACCAGCATCATTATTACCAAACCTTTATAATAACACAATTCTGTGTCTATCTCTCAGCGGGTCGTGTGAACTACTCGTATCATGGTGTTGCACAAAAATTAATAGCACCCAGCCAGTTTAAAAAGTGCCGTGTCACTGACATTTTCCCATTTATTCGACATGCTTAGTTTGGGGGATGATGGTGATCTGAATCATATTATGTTTATACCAATGAAATAGGGATTTCATTGGTATAAACATAATATGATAATTTGAAAGGATTACAGTTGCAGTTATTAATTAATTAATTCAACAAGGCCAAACAATAAATTAAATGTAGCATTCATCTGATTAGTTATATTTTACATACATTAACAGTTGTGTGAATGTACACTGAAATGTATTGTTAATTAGCTGTTGTTTATAGGAACGGTAAGTACATATTAACTAATAAAAAGTTTTAGGCCTTTATGATATCTAGGTAGAGTGCATAGATTACTTCCTTGCTAAATTTCATTCTTCTTCTTCTTTGTGCCAATGTATTTTTTTAAATTACACATGTGTGTATGTATATTTATGTGCTCCGATTAATAGTCGGCGAAAGCCACTTCAAGAGGAGAGGCCTCCATCAGGTCCCTCACAGGGCAGCTGTTGGGGCACTTAGAGCAAGACATTAAATAGGCTATGGTATGTGTTGCGCCGCAGCCACACTGAGAACCCGTGTCAGAGAACCCCTACGTAATCATGTTGGACTTGCTGCGGTCCACTTGAGTCTGGAGTAAGTTGAGCGACTTCCACGTGGGCCACGTCAATTTTTTGCCTGTTGTTGTTCCTCTGTCGGTCTCAGAAACTCTTTTGCTGAAAAGTTTTCAAATTTAATTAAAAAAGTAGCTCAGTTTTATAGAATTGATGTGTAGCAACAAAGAACACACAAACTTTTGCTTTAACAATGTCATAACTATGTCGTTACTCTATAAAAGTAATACACTCTACCAGAAGCTCTCCGTCTACAAATAGAGATGCTATCATGAAACCTTTTAGCTTGATGAGCTGTGGCTATTATTTAATTCAATAAAGTGAGCACTAAAATTGATCAGACAAGAAAGGAATGGCGAATGCACGGTAAGTGAATTGAAAATTAAATTGCACCTTTGTGGTTACCTTTGCCATAATTTTATAGTGAAAAATACGGATGTTAAATTTCGTAGTAAGTAGATTTGCAATATCGTCTAGGTATAATCAACTTCATCAGACAAACGGAGGTTAATCAGACAGACAAACCTTATTTGTCTGATCAGAGGTTTCAACCAACACGCCAACAATTCATCTGATGTCCGCAAATTCAACCGCTCACTTAGTGTTGGACTGCCCTGGTGGCTCAGTCAGTAGTGAGCCTATCTGCGAGCTTCAGAGTGCGAAGCAGCGTCGAAAAGAAAATCGAAGGTCGATGGGTCCGCGCTATCTAAAGGGTCCCCTGCGAATCATTGAGAGATTTATTTAAAGAAATAAATATATTAACTTTACTGTCTTTGTATATCTTTGAAAATATTATGTACGTTCGTAAAAATCTACATAAAAAATGAACTGTGATAATATCGTAATAATAACACTAGAAATAAGGATAGGATAGCTGTACCGAGATTTAGGCTGACTAAGTTAAACTTTGACGTTCATAAGTGTAGTAGTGTAGTGTAGTATGTAGTGTAGTTCATAAGTGTTCTTTGATACCCAAATGGAATAAAAACATATTGACTTTGACTTTGACTTTGAAAAAACGTAACCATAATTGCAATACGATGTAGGTCCCAGGACTTTATCATTTACTGGTAGCTTCTTATTTGCAGTAAAATGATTCAAGCATGAACTTTAAAAAACACCTGTTGGTTATACTAATTTCTAGAAATAGTCTGAACATTTAGTCATTAGTTTAGCTAGTTCTAGTCATCAAGTCCAGTCATCAGTCGTCACACCGATCATCACAAGCACCGACGTTATTCCGCTTATCATCTTTTCACAACAATTAATTAATGTGAGCGCAACACAAATTGCCCAACCGATGATTGATCATATGTTCTGATGTTTTTTGTTTATTTTTTGTTGCAAACGAAAGGCACGCTCCAGCGGCCGTTACGTAGCTTTATGTTAATGATTCGACTTGATGAAGTAATTAATTACTTAGGTCTTTGACCCTAGAGTTTGAATCGAATAGAATAACAAGGTTTTTTCCTGTTGTAAACCTATCTTTTAAAGTTCAAGTTGAGCTAACTCAGACATCTTGGCGGCTAGGGCGAAAGATTGGTGCTGATCTTCTAGGAATTTGTTTTTACGCAAAACAAAAATTAAAATAGAATTTTGTTGATTGAAGGTTTAATAAGATGTTTATCTGCCTACCTAACATTTGTGGTTTATAATTCTAATTTTCCTTCTAAGTAATACGTACGAATAACACGCATTAGGCTTTTCCCGGACAGATGCGACCTGCGATGGTGATCAATGGATAGCCAGTGGCCGCCATTGCAAAAGTCCATTGGCCGTCAACGCAGGCCGCGTCTTACTGGGAGACTCCTTCAATTCACAAAGCTAACTAGACAGGTAGAAAAGATTTACGTAAAACTAGCTGAGCCCCGTGAGTTGCCTATGTGTTATTCCAGACTATAATCTTTCGCCAAATTTCATCCAGATTCATTTAGCCGTTCTGTCGTCATTGAGTAACAAACATTCATCATCCACCTAAACTTTCGTATTTCCAATATTAGTAAAATAGTGTGAAGTGTGATAGTATCATGTAGAAAAAGCAAGTAGGTAGCTACAATGTAAAAGTAGTAAGTACAATGCAAGATTTGTTTGAATAAACCTAAAGTCCCTAATAAAAGTATATCTTGTGACAACTACCACATCTGTATGCCGCAGGCTCTACTACTCGCTGCTAACGCAGACGAGCGATGTTTGTCGCAAGCTTCGTCGATTCTACAACATGAATACAGCGATACTGTTGCGATTGTGCTACAAACAGCTTAATCGTACAAACTACGCGATGAAATTCAAATACATGCAAAACATCGGTTGTTTGTTTTAGATTGTTTTCATTTTAAAACCAGCTGCGCCCTGTGGTGTTACCTGCGGTTAAAAAAAAGGTCGTTAGTCAACTCGCCTGTGACCATGTTTTGTATTTTTCATCCTTTTTAAAGTTTGTCTAGAAAGGAAAACACAAAACACGGAATACCGTTCTTCGCCGGCGAGTTGACTAACGACCCTTTTCAACTGCCGGTAATACACCCGGGCACAGCTAGTTTAAAAAGAAGCCTATGTATTATTCCAGAATATAAGCTACCTCCGTGCCAAATTTTATCAAAATCCATCCATCCGTTAAACCGTGAAGTAGTAACAAACAATCACACACAAACACACAAATTTATCCTTTATAATATAAGTAGGATGTAGGATTGGTTGACTTCTGCATACCAAGAGGTAATCATGGCAAGCTTACTCCTTAATATGAAAAAATCGCCGAGTCGCTTGGATTAAAAGTTCTCAGTCTGCGTTAGCCCTGATATTTGAACCGTATCGCGCCAAACAGTCTGGCAGTCATCCAGGCATTAATGTCGACTAAAGTGCCAAGTTTTCCTTCAAAGGTCGGCGAACTCGGATCTGGAAAAGAAAATTCGTCGAATCACGGATTTTGGAAGAGTCTTCAACACTTCTAAAATTGAGTCACATGTTTGTGAGAGGCGAGAGTCGAATGATCGAGGTAAGGAGAGAAGGTTCGGAAAGAGTAAATCCAGAGACAGCAGACAGACAAATAGTAAAAGATGTAAAGTATGTAAAGACAACACTCGATTGAAGACAAAAAGATAATGACTGTTTTTGCATTAAGCTTCCGTTGACTTTAAATTACTGCTATACTTTGACATTTCTTATTGTTTCACAGTATTTCCAATGCTAGTGCGGCTTTACATTGGCTTAACTTCGATTACAACACTTCGTCACACCTTTCCCCCGAGGGGGCTGGCAGAGGTGTAATACAACACCGACACTTCGCCGGACGATATTCAGCCCCAAATGTGACAAGGGGCGAGCCTGTCGCCATACACCGGGCTCAAGTCATGTAGCAGATGACATAAAAAACGTACATTTGTTCACACAATGAACAAATTGGTGCGTGCCGTCGGCTGGGTTTGAACCCGCTCCCTCTGGCTTGAGAAGCGGGCCTTCTCTAACTAGGCTATCATAGATCGCTTCGAATACAAGCTTCAGCTTTAAATTGATGTGGTCAATATTGAACCTTATTACTGCATGAAACATTGGCTTCAAAATATTGGTGCTTATATTATCAATAAACTTTGTATATACCTACGAGTATAGCCTCGGAGTTAGCCGGAATAGTTTCACAGCCTTTTGTCTTTTTCGATCGCGTTTAATTTATAAGAAAGAAAAAAAACATTGTATTACTATCCGCGGCTATACATCCGTTTATCGCTAAGGGGGCAAGTGTCCAAAGATTGATACACCCATTGGTTACTGGCCCCAAGATCTAGATTGGTGCTAAATATGACCAATGTATGTCTGCGACATACTTCCCAAGTTTTACCTGTGTCACAGAATATGTATCAGTACAAACCGCTACGGATACGCATCCTACTTATTCCCCTATATTGGAAGGAAGTACAAATTGCTAACATTTACGTTCGATCGCAATGTAAAGCAGAAACAGTAAGTGCTGTCAACATAATTCGCTCTTTAGAAAAAAAACATGTCAACTGAACTTTTTTACAGGTAGCAATACCATTTTTTTAAATACAGTTATAATATAATCGTATAATAATAATAATATAATATAATACATATTATAATGTAAGTATAGCCTAAATAATATCTTAATATAAATAAATTACGTGTCACGTTGTTTGTCCGCTATAGACTCCTAAACTACTTAATCGATTTCAATCAAATTTGCACACCGTGTGCAGTTTGATCTAACTTAACAGATAGGATAGCTCACATATATATATGACGGCGCGAGATATCATTGGATAATGAAAATTAGTTTGAGAGTTGTTAATCGATAGTTTTAATCTGTTATTTTTGACGATTAATCGATTTGTTTATGGTCATTTAGAGCGGTTAACACCGAATGGAGTTGCGTTTGGGATTTCGGGCGAACGTCATGTCTGTCAGTCAGTGTTTGACAGGACTGGGCTGAAAGCGGTCGCACGCAATGGTCATTCGTAAACCCATTACTCTAAATCGCCAACTATCTTTGTGATCATTCACTAAATAAGTAGTCTAAGTGACTGTATAATTAAAATAGTGAAAAGCCTTCAATGCTGTCCCCTTATTTCAACGTTCCTGAAGTTTGACGCCGACCATAAATGATAGCGAGTTCACGGATGAGAAATCAGACACAACACCTCGGCCTACTAGATTTTCTCCGTCACCAAAAGTGGAAGGTTACAGCGCGGCGGCCTTTCCTATGTTTCTCCGACATCAATGGGATCAGATGCGACGGCGTGGCTCCTCTTTCCTACATTACCCCGATATCAGGAGTGAGATGTGAAGGCTCGGCTTCCTATTTCTCTATGTTTCCCCGATATCAGAAGTGGGATATGAATAACGTCCACAGCAACAAGATATGGCTCCGTCTTTGGCTACAATTGTGCAATGATCTGGAAGCGAAGTGGCATAGCAACAGATGGCTGATAGGGTCGCCCCTACGTGTTATTATTGTGGAGTGTGCGGACTGTTTCTTCGTGGTGCATGAAGGGCAGCAGAGCGGCAATGAGAGAGTGAGCATCGAGTAGACGTCTGCATTATCTCGACGGCGTTTGATTACACCTAGTCTATGCTATGTGACGCAACTAACAAACAACGAGAGACGAAGGATAGCAGTGTACCGAACAAAACGTCGACGCCTACGTGTTACTACTGCAACGAGGTTACATCGCCACTCATTGATCGAAAAAGGGCACCAAGATTAGCAGCGGCAACGTGCGAGATCCGGTCAATGCCTGGAGGGCTATTCTTACAACTCAAGATACCATCTTATCTCAAAAAAAAAAAACCTAAATTCGAGATGCCTTATTCAGGTTGCTCGAGATCGAGATAATCTCGATGGATGGGGCGCAAGATGTCTCGAGTAGTCGGAGGCAGTCGAGACTTCCAATGAGGCTATTCCTACGCGTGAGATGAGATGAGATTTTACCTGGGTCACTTTCACACCTATGACGTTTTAAACGAGGGCAATAAAGACGAAAAAAGCTGAGATGAAAATCTCAAATCTCCGAATAGGGCCAAAGGAATCGAGATCGAGATGAGATGAAAATCTCCTATCTCCGAATTGGGCCCCTGCACTATGAAGCAGCCATTGATCACCTACGAGTAGCAATTGAATCCGGTGAGAAGTTTTCATTTTGTTTGATATTCGTAAACGATGTATGTCAGAGTGCTATTTTCTATTAGAGTTGTTTAAAGTTTAGAAATACCCACAAACAGTTTAGTCAAACTGTCGCTTGCGGCACATGTGAGTCATGCAGTTAATAGATAACTTACTAAGTGTCAATGCTTTTGGTAAAACTAAGCCTGGAGGGCAGTAGCCGGTAGGACAGTAGCCTGTGTAGTAATAGCCTGTGTGGCAATAGCCTGTGTGGCACTCGCCTGTGTGGCACTAATCTACATGGTACTATCCTATGTGGCTCTAGCCTGTGTGGCAAGCCGGTGTAGCAAGCCTGTGTGGCAAGCCTGTGTGGCCAGCCTGTGTGGCAAGCGTATGTAGTTCTAGCCTGTGTGGCAAGCCTGTGTGGCCAGCCTGTGTGGCAAGCGTATGTGGTTCTAGCCTGTGTGGCAAGCATGTGTGGCAACCCTGTGTGGCAAGTCAGTGTGGCAAGTCTTTGTTACAACCTTACTTTTGTTGCATTATAGTCTGAGTGACGACCTAGCCTGTGTGGTCAGCCTATGTAGTAAACTCCTCCCGGTGTAACATTAAAGTACGAGTAAAATTAAGAATCTCGTAAAATGTTGACTTTCGTACTATTTAAAGTTATAGTTGCACTACACAAATCCCTATTAGCACATCTCCATACAGTTGTGTTGTTATTGTTAAATTTCATGAAATTGTATTTGTACTCATTACATAACGTACAGTCTTTCCCTTTTTGTGATTTTATGAAATTAATTATTATTTAATGAAAGAAATCAACACTATTTGCATTTTAGGATTGTCAAGCTGACGTACTTTAAATATGCCAGTAAGATCAAGGAGTTTAAGAATGCAATAGCACCTTTATCATAGAGTTTCAATGAGGCAATTGAGAAAGTAGCATTTCGAGAAAAGTAAAGTGCACTACATGTGTGATGTGATATGAATTGTTTGTTAGTTTGTTGATATACTACACACTAATGAAGTGGTACAAAGGACAAAAACGAATGAAAGTACAGTCTGCAGCAGTTATTTAAAAAAAGGGTCGAGAATACGCGTTGTCGTTTCAGGAAGATCTCAATTTTGGCGGTTGTCAATTTAGGTAGATGACGATTTAGGATGTTGTCACTTTCGAAAGTTGTCGTTTCGGAAGTTGTCAATCTGGGAAGTTTCACCCTGGGAAGTTGTCGTTGTCAGCCTGAGGGACCTAGCCTGTGTGGCAAGTCTAAGTGACAACTTTAATGGCATGTTATTCGTTTGAAATTGGACACAGCAGTTTTCATAAGTCCAAACCGCGTATGTGTATCGTCATTGGATTTTCAATGTGGCTTGATTAAATTCTTGGAATATTGGATGTATGATTAATAATTTAGTTTTAGCCTCGATTATTCGATTGGTCCCAATACAATTTATTTCACTAAAAGTCAAGTTGCTTATTTCAATTATCATGACAATTTATGGGGATAGGTAACGAATATGAAGTTACTGTTGGAAGAGTCGATTATACTCTGGTACGATGTTTATGGTTGGTAGAATTGGGTTTAACTGTGTTTTGTGTTATCCCATAACCTGGTTCGCTTTCTGTAAAATTTTGGAGGTAGATTTGAGACGGTCAGAATGACCGAGCGTTAAGTGGTTACTTGAGCACTTTTATGATTGTCCACAGATGATGAGATGAATTATTCACCCGAGGACGTGTGAAAATGCAGGATGGCCGTGACGGCGCGAGATATCATTGGATAATGAAAATTAGTTTGAGAGTTGTTAATCGATAGTTTTAATCTGTTATTTTTGACGATTAATCGATTTGTTTATGGTCATTTAGAGCGGTTAACACCGAATGGAGTTGCGTTTGGGATTTCGGGCGAACGTCATGTCTGTCAGTCAGTGTTTGACAGGACTGGGCTGAAAGCGGTCGCACGCAATGGTCATTCGTAAACCCATTACTCTAAATCGCCAACTATCTTTGTGATCATTCACTAAATAAGTAGTCTAAGTGACTGTATAATTAAAATAGTGAAAAGCCTTCAATGCTGTCCCCTTATTTCAACGTTCCTGAAGTTTGACGCCGACCATAAATGATAGCGAGTTCACGGATGAGAAATCAGACACAACACCTCGGCCTACTAGATTTTCTCCGTCACCAAAAGTGGAAGGTTACAGCGCGGCGGCCTTTCCTATGTTTCTCCGACATCAATGGGATCAGATGCGACGGCGTGGCTCCTCTTTCCTACATTACCCCGATATCAGGAGTGAGATGTGAAGGCTCGGCTTCCTATTTCTCTATGTTTCCCCGACATATATTTATATAAATATTAAACGCGAACGAAGTCGCGGGGTGACAGCTAGTAATATAATATAATAGGCTTGCGCTTGGCCGGCATCGCGTTTGATGTTACAAACTAATGCGACCTACAATAGAGCTAATTTGATCATTACTTTTTTAGGGATTTTATACATCATTCAAGTTTCTTATTACTCCTGAATGATTCGATCATTGTTTCGATAAATTTGTACAATTACATACAATTTGTGCTAAACAAATTGAAGAACGACGCGACGTCGACGCGACGGACGGTACGCGATTGTAAATAGCTGAGTAGAAACTATTGTAACAAATGATTACAATGTACAAAACAATGCACTACTGATACAAGCACTACTCAGAAAGTGTAGTAATACAGCTCACATACTCGTGCTTCCGTCGTGCTCTTGGTTTCTAGGGTTCCGTACCATAGGGTAAAGCGGGACCCTATTACTAAGACTCCGCTGTCCGTCCGTCTGTCACCAGGCTGTATCTCATGAACCGTGATAGTTAGACAGTTGAAATTTTCACAGATGATGATTTTTGTTGCCTATAGCGGCAATACTAAAATACTAAAAAATAAAATAACATACATTTTTAAGAGGGCCTCCCATACAACAGACATGTTTTTTTTTTGCCGTCTTTATATATGACTAGCTGCACCCTGCGGGTTTACCCGCGGTTAATAAGTAGCCTATGCATCAATCCAGGGTCGTGAAGAAGTAACAAACATACACACTTACACACTCACAAACTTTCGCCTTTATAATATTAGTGTGATGGTATGGAACCCTTCGTGCGCAAATTCGACTCGCACTTGGCCGGTTTTTAATCTTGGTTAGCAACCATACCTACACGTCATATCAAGTTGAGTTACTGCTTCAGTTTGTATAGTCTCAATCAAACCGTCGCGTCGTCGAGGGGTTCAAACGCTTAAACCGTTATGGGAATCAAATTGCAATTTGACATTCCTCGCATTGATTCAAAGAAATGGGTCAAAAGTAATAGCAGTTCTTATTCGCTATCAAAGCAACTAGCAATATTTTTTTATTTGAGATAATAAAGCGTTGGATTTAAACCGGAAACGGATGCTGAGAAGGGCAAAAGGGCTCAATAACACAATGTGCCAACGTTGGTGCTTACTTCTGAGTACGTACCAATGTTGACATAATGGCACGACTAATGACTTGGTCGTGATTGTACTACCTAGCTACGCCCCGCGGTTTCACCCGCGGTCATACAGAAGCCGTTAATTATTCCGGAATAAAAAGTACCCTGTGTCCTTTTCTGTGTTCTCGACAATGTGTACCTTTGCAAAAATTTCACGATGATCGGTTGAGAAGCGTAATAAACAAACAAACTCACGTTCGAATGTTAGTAATGATTAATTCTGTAGTCGTGTTATTATATTTAGTGAAATCAAACACTGCTCGTTGCGTGTTGCTTCATAATGGGTTGAAACCTAATGCTAATAAGTAAAGAGATATATCAGCTTATTAGCAGTGCAACAAGCCGTGGGTATTTGAATAATTATTAATTTAGGTTACATTTCATTACATCTTAGTAGTTAGACTAGTCAGTATGATGCTAGTTAAGTGTGACTATATTACTTATATTGTTACTGTATTTTTGATATTCAGCGCTAAAATAGCAGATTTTAGATAGCAGAGAGAATCAATACAAAAAATACCTTAGTTTTATGACCCGAAGAACCCAAAAAGGGTAACATTTTTTGGAAGCTAAAATTATGAAAGTCATTGAAATTTAATTCTTCTCTCGACAAAAAAAAATAAGCTCTATACCTTTACTCTACTTCGTCCATTTCAGCAGCGTGTCGTAAAGGTGAGCTGGACAGCTCAAGTCAATTATTATAAAATATAAACCAGATCATAGTTATATACTTACTTATAACGTGACCTTGTTAAGTTTATCCATGCCAGAAGAAGCGGGTCCGATCCCAGCCGCAGGCACGTACTAATTTGTTCATTGTGTGAACCACAGATCATACAAACAATTGTTTGTATGATCTGTGGTGTGAACATATGTGCGTGTTTAATGTTACCTGCTACATAACTGGAGCCCAGTGTAAGGCGACAGGCTCGCCCTCTGTCACATTTGGTACAGCATATCGTCTGGTTTAAGGTGGTGGTAAGTGTTGCAGTACACCTCTGCCAGCCCCTTCGGAGGAAAGGCGTGATGATGATGATGATGGCTCTAGTTTTATTTTGCACGAAATAAAATAAATAAATAAATATTCGGAAGATTTGCACACTCTGTCGTCTGACCCCAAAATAAGTAAAGCTTGTAGGTACTATGGCAGCCAGATACTCATATACATACATATATTTTTCAAATACATAGGTAACTACCAACATTTATTTATTAACACCCAGACATTAAACAAACCCAAATGTTCATCACATAGATGTTAGTCCTAGGTGGGAATCAAATCCACGTCCCCAAGCTCAGAAGGCAGGTTCACTACTAACTGAGCCACCGAGGCAGTCAATAAGTAAGATATTATGAGAGTACGTGATCTATGCCTTATGTTTTTGTGCATTAACTTTTTATGTAGATCAATTTGATCAAATCATACCATCATTTATAAATTGGTCGGTAGGTCTTTGATATAATTTTTGCGTTGTTATTCGATGGTTTGACCTTGACAATAAATCATGGTCATGATACTCATGATATCCGCTCTTATCTTCATAACGACGTTCAAAACATTTCAATCATTTTTACATTAACAATGTTTTTATGTGTGAACTGCACAGGGTCGTGAGCTTGGGATGTACTGAGCTGAAAACATGCACAAGTACCTATTTACTCATAATTCTGAACAATTTTTACTATGGAACCAACCTTGACATCGCAAACAAAATCTTTTATACCATAGAATAGAATTCGTGAAGTGTCAATGACATTTTGTACAATTATGTAACAACAGTTTTTTTTTGCGATTTCAGTGTTGATTCCATATTATTATTAAATCGGCCATGAGTAAGTGCGTGTTCTACACGTATTCACGTGTCTAATATGTGGTTGCTAACTACCTGATGTAAAGTAGCTACCTGTTTCATTTTTCAAAGAAAATACCCGATTTTTTTTCTATGGAAATGCTGAGCACAATTACCTACGAATCAGATGTTCAAAGGAAAGCGACTGAGCAATCTTATTTGATGTAATAACTAAGTAGTTACTCAGGTATCTGCCTACCAACGTAGATAAGTACTCGTATAAAAAATGTTCACATCAACTTCCAAATATTCCAACGCCTAACTACTTTGGTTAAACTATTTTCCACGTAGAGTATTTAATTAAGCGTAGAGCCAAAAGTATTTAATAACAGAGGTTTTTTGCAACCAACATTTTAATGCCTTTACCAAATTGAAGAATCGATTCAAATTAATAGATATCACATCAATCATTTAATACAACTTTTCAATCAATTTGGTTTTTACACTGTTTTAATGATAAAAATGTAACCATACCAGCCTCTCTTACTTCTCTGTTTTAGCGCCTAACCGGCTAAACCGATTATGAAATCTCACTTACTAGTCATGATAATTAGTATATAATATTAATGACTCTTCATTGATGATAGTTTAATAGTCAGTCATATAATTATACTTACGTGTTTTAAAGTAGGTAGGTTACTAAGACGTATGCACCTATTTACTACGCACATAATCATACGAGTATGTATACTTGCTCAAATTCATTATTGTTCAATTTGATGCCTATATTTTTAACATAATAGTTTTTTATTTTATACGCGTATATTCATTTATTATTTTACTACGTTATTTTTGTATTTACTTAGGGGTGGTTCCTCCTGGTCAAACTATAGTCGTCCGTGCGCCTCAGAAGGTTAGTGCGCGCCCCAGAAGAGCTTAAAACCAACGCTGCTAAGAAATTAACAGCGCCATGCTAAGCACTAAGCTTTTTTGTCGCACTGGACACTGTACAGTCTGTTATGTACTGTGTTTATCATTTGTTTCGTGTGATAAAATTAATTGTTTCTTTCTTTCTTATTGAGTAGTCAGATACGCGAAGCTGCATATGCTGCTACCAATATGCAAATTGTGATTAGCTCACACGTGCGTCTCAAAATAAACCATAAAGCACCATGATTAATGTCTGCCTCCTGCCTCACCCTGCCCCCGGACCCTGCCAGCAGGCCTGCCCACGTGGGATCAGCATGAGCATGATGAATACAATTAGTGCCTCATTGTCGTCCCACGGGGGCAAAGACCCTGTATGGTGAGCTCGCCAACTGTGGATTAGCTTTCAACATTTTATTAAATTTGTTTACAGTAGGTAGACTGTGCATATTCAAACTGTGCCTACAGGTTATTTTACATATAGTGCAGAGGCCCTCTTCTGACGCTTGAGATGGCTTTTCATTGTCGCTCTTATTTAAAAGGAATAAGAGTACGAGTGACCACGAATCACACGTCAGAATAGAGAGCCGAATTAGACAATTTTACCAGTTTTTACTGAAGAAATTTAGAAATTGAAAACGAAAAACTGGATCTCTCGCTTTCTGAACAAAACTGAAAAAAACTGCATGCTTGTAAGTATGCATGCGTAAATTATTATCTTTTTTTTTTTTTTTTTATAACAAACTAGGCATGCGTTTGACCACTGACTCGCCTGATGGGAAGCGTTGCCGTGATCGAAGGTGTAACACGCTTGCCTAGGAGATACCTATTCACTTTACTCTTGAACACCCCCGGATTGTATTTAGGTGGAAAGACAGACGCAGGCAACGAGTTCCACACCTCTGCAGTTCTTACAAGAAAGGTTGACTTGAAACGCTTAGTGCGTTTTGGCAGAATTTCCACCATGAGAGGGTGTCTCTTACTGGTGCGCCTGGTACAATTATAAAAGAACGGTGATGGCTGGATCAGGTCGTGCAGTTCTTGTGCACACTCGCCGTAGTGTATTCTGTAGAATACTGACAGACTGGCCACTTCACGTCGGTGTGACAAGCTCTGAAGCTTAGATTCAACCAACGAGTCATTGTTAATAAGACGTTTGGCGCGCTTTTCGATGGAGTTTAGAGCGTCTAGCTGATACTTGGCGGAACCATGCATTAAATAAGTACCTACTCTTCTATATTACTTGTATTGTCAAGGGCATACATTTTGTAAATTTCCTATACGATATTTCCCTCATCTAGGCATTTATAAATTACTTACACTACGTAAGTACATGCCATATGTGGTAGCTCAATATATCCGCCAACGATTCTACTTCCAAGAAAAACAAAACAAATCATAAATTGCAATCCATACAAAGTAACTTTACACACTTGCCCTTAAATGCCAAGGCCTGGCTCTGACTTATCACAAGTGAACTCTATTTCACTAGGCTTATTTAGTATCACATAATTTAGTGTGCAACGAGCTTAACAGTTTACTTGTATGTGCTTGTACTTTTGAATGAAGCAGTAAATATCGGGCTTTAATAGAGCCTAGTGAACTAAAATACGAGTGTGATGTGTACCTTCCTCCATTTTAAATGTGATCGTAAGTATTGTGTACGGACTTTAAATTGTTATTTGGTTTTGTTTTCTTCGTTCTAGAAGTAATGACATGAACAAAGTTAATAAATACTTAAAAAGCACTTACATGAATCAACTAGCTTCTACCTATATAACCTAACTATACTAGGCAGTAAGTGTGGCTTGTGACGTGGCTACATGTTGGATCCGACGCAACACATATGTATATGTAAAAATATTGTTGATTCTACTTGTTCTACAATATTATTGTCAGAGGAAACATTCAATTGCAAAGGAGTACTATTAGGTACATATCTGATAATGGATTAACTTTGTTTTGTTAATGTTAACCCAAAGGTCATTATGTCATTATTATGGTCATATGTTTGAGACAGGCTATGATGGAAGTAAGAGCATCATTTATATGTGTTTCTTCATCCTAATCCGTTTAGCCGTTCTGGCGTGATTGACCAACAAACATTCATCCATCCGTCCATATCTACATCCACCCAAACTTTCGCATTTATAACCAATATCGTTGTGATGATATTGTTTGATAAATCTTTGAAGTAACTAAGTACCTTGATCGTCTTTGAGCGAGCAGTAAGTACTCGTTTGTTAATTTTAAAGTCATCTGGAAAGTTGTATTACATGCCTAAATTGAAACGTCAATTTCACCATAATGATCCAATCATTGAAATTCGGACTTCCTCTTCTTGTGATGGTCCGTAGTCATGCTACTAGAATTTGGAACAATTGCCGCTATTATTATTTTTAATCTGGCCAAATGACAATAGGCGGTCACATCGGACTGGTCGGCGGCAGGCGTACAAAGAGGGTGTAACTGTAAACGATACAAAATATTTATATTTATCCGGTTCCCTTCCGCAGGTTACTTGAGACTGGGCTAATTAGTATAGTAACTTATGCATAATCTGTAGCATTGTTTGGTATTGTTTGCGAATAAAGTCATTGTGCTCGTGTGAGAACCGAAAAGTTGAGGATTGTTAGTCAACTCCTACCCGGTGTTCGTGACGTGCGAGGAGCGCACAGTGTTCTCTGTAGAACAAGCCAGGTGGACAAAAATATATTTTCATTGTTTCGGAACCATGAAAATATATTATAATAGTATAAAATAAAAAAAATAAAAAATACATAGTTTTATGTATAAGAAAAAAATATTTTATATTTACACTATTATAAAACAGAAAAAAATACTGAAATAATAATACAATTACCTTAATCTCTACAAATATTACCGCTAATTATATGTACAACCTTAGACTATTACATTATTTACAAAAATTACAAATACTAACACTAAAAGGTAATATAATACACTACAGGTACATTAAAACTAATTGTCAATATCGGAATCATCGGATTCTGTATCGGATGATTCCGATACAAGATAGTCTTCCTGACTTTGTGGAGGTCTTAGTTGCTGTGGAAGTCGAGGCTCTATAGTAGGAGCTATAATGAGCTTTAGGACCTCCGCACACAATTTATTCGACTTTTTTTGGAACTTCCCGCAGGCTGTTGATCAGAGGATCAGATGTTATAATCAACAGATTGAGCAAATCTCTTTCGTGGCTTGACGCGAGCACTTTCTCGTGTTGTGCTCTCTGAATCTTTATTTATTTGGTCGATAACATCGTCGATGATGGACGAGGATTTTGCGAGATGATATTGTTAGCTTCGTCGATTAACCTAAGAGGAACAAACGAATAAACAAAAAGGAACTCATCAGTGTCTTCGCTGTTCTCAAATCTCTGTGTGTAAGCACTATGACCGGAACTCCCGTCACAACCCCATTTACTTAAAAGAGTAAATGATGAATTGGGGAACACACTTGTGACAACTTCTTTCTGAGCTTCTATTAACCGTTCCGCTGTTTTGTTGAGTAAAGCTTGTAACTCAATTTCTGCTCGAGATTGTGTCACAACAATGTGCTCCTTTTGTGCTTTTTTTGATTTAACAATGCAATTATATGATGGAAACACATGGTGCCCGACCTTCATAGTCCATTTCCTAGTCTGTTTATAGGAGTGAGTGGTCGACTTCGAGTCGAGTCTATATAGTAGGCTAATGCCTCGTCACTACTTAGTGGTCTATTATTCTGCACAGCACTGGGTTGTTGAAGGCTAATGCATACACTCGCAGAACTCGGATTTTTGCCAATGTCCTTTATAGCCCTGGCAACGTCCTTTATGGACACGTTTTTGTGTCCAGTAGATCGTGCAGCTACTTCTGCAGCAGTCATCAATTCGCCAACACTCCGCGAGTAAACTAATTCTTCAAGTCTACGTTTTTTAGTTTTGAAAGACGAATCTTCGAAGTCTTTTTTGGGTCTTCCGGGTCGAGAGTGGTCAGTGGATGAGGTAGAAGGTTGCGGTTGAATTGACCGCACGCAGAACTCTAACTCTTCGCCTTCTAGCCACAACTTATTCTTGATAAGAAAACGCTCCCTTGACTTTCCTGAAGAAACCTATTTGGAAGCGATTTTTGAAGAAATACTGGCTAACTTCATCTTAATGTCTCTTTGACTATCTTCAGAAATTTCAGAAAACTCAAACTTAGACGAAATAAATTCAAATAGACGATCATTTCTTTCGTATTTTTCGTGTCTAAGCCATTCTTCGAAAAACTCTATTTTATTAATAGAGTGAAGCTTTTCTGCAAAAAAGAGAAAAAAAAATAGTTGTACTCATTTGTGCTACGTAAAATATATGTCACAATAATCTATAGTCATGCAGCTAAAACATATAAAAAAATTAGCCTGGATACAAGAGGATACATGCTTTTCCCATACTCGATAAGTTTGAAATCAAAGAAAAAATATGTTTTTTTTTTGTGTTTTCGTTGATAATCTATTCTAATGATTTTTAAGGCTCATTAAAAGATTCTAATAATAAAATATTAATATACATACCTTCAGAATTGAAATCCATCACTAAACTTTCCACAAAATTAAAAACTGCCACAATGAGGTGCTAGTGAAAGTGTCGCTAAAATGCAACTGACCTATATTTTAAATTACATTTACCTCATTAGCTCACTTTGATAAACAATGACTCATTAGTATGGAATGTTAGACATAAATAGTTCTTGGAATTGGGGGTTTGGGGGTTTTGTTTACAGGTACATAGTACTCATTTCCGGGAATTTGATTACGACTTTTGTCCACCTGGCTTGTTCTACAGCGCACACTGTGGAGCGGTGAGAATTTGAGTTAAAAGAAATTTCACGTGCAGTTTTTCTCAAAATAAAGATTTGTTTTGTAATTGGCAGACTTGGCGTTCGAATACAAGTCATCTGATGTTAACTGACAGTGTGGTCAGGCATGATATTAACACCTAGCCTGAATAAATAAAAAGTTATGCGTGATCATACATAAAAATAGATTTATAAATTACGCATCGAATTGTAAACCTCCTCCCTCCGTTTCGCCGGTAAAAATGGCTCTCAACAAAACATATCAAAACAAGCTGTTAGATGCCTAATGCTTCATAATATACATTTTCAATTAGGTACTAGTAGAACTAATACTAGATTAAGCCAAGTACTGCTGAAATATGTACACCATATCACCATTTCACTTGCTATGGTTTCCATCACCGGTATTAGTAATGTATTCAAATAGTACTTACTCCACTTTATTCATCCCCGACAAATAAAGTAAACCAATCTTAAATGAAAGCTAGTTTCGTAGATAGCAATTAGAAACCTCTGAGCTCTAAATGAAATTAAAAATCACCTTTCCAGTTTAAAGCAATTTATCGAATTAGACATAAGAATCTGGGGTTTCACAGAGGAAATGACGAATCAGAGAATCGAGGACAGAGATTGACCGGCCGCAAATTATTTCGTACCGAAAAATGGCGTTGACCTTTGCAACGAAGCAAATATCACGGACTCTGTTGTTAATTCCCTCGAAATTGCTGCTTTCTTCGCAAATCGTCAGCGGACCACGTAATTTTGCTTCATTTAGTCGAAGAGCGGAAAATTTTGACGTAATTATTAGGAAGAATCCAAATAACGCCTTCCGTCTGTACGCGTTTCAAGTTTCTGAGCGACAAATCATCATTTAGCACGAGCTTGTAAGATAAATGTACTTCGAGGAATCTCGCGAAGAAATGCTAAGATTGAGAATAAATCACTTGGAAATACGATATTTTGTCATAAGTCGTTAAATTGACAGATCGTACGTCGAGCACTTGAAAGATAAATGAGTTTAAACACCCAAAGGTCAGTCGGTTTCATTTTCTTAGAAATCTTGCCCTTTGTTCTAACTTGAGTTTGACTTGGCCATATGTTTCGGCGTTTTTTGTGAAACTTAAAACCAATGGAACGTACTATTGGGACAAAATAAACTAGCATGTGTGGTCACCCATTTATTAGTCAACCGCTTAATTTGCTAGTCTGTCTGAAATGAGAAACAGAGTTGAATAACTTTACTGCTATAAGTATTACATGTTAGTGGAGACATTAGTGGGTTATTATGTGTTTAAATTAATCTTTTCATGTTAAACTTTCGTTCTGTTACATAGATTACCTATACGATTCGTAGATGGTACCTAAATACGGAATAACTATACGTATTCTACGAATCACTGTAGTTAAAGTTAATAGTAGATTATGCACCGAGGCACTTCAGTAGTGTCTTACGTCACGGGCGGCCTATTGAACCCTGAGCTCCCGACCGCAGCGTGGGAGTTATAATATAACGCTCGAGCGAAGCGAGGGAGTTATGTAGAGTCCTGAGTGAAGCGAGAGGTTCAAGCCGCCCAAGACAAAGACACTGCTTTAACCCAGAGGTGAATACTCTACTTTTCACACTTGCGAAGAAATAAAATGAACTCAGAAAATATGTTTTACATAAAACACCGATTGTTAGAGTTCTTGCTAGGAACCAAAAAGGAGGCGTTTTGACTTTGTAGGTACATAGGTCCATTCTTTTCTAAAACTTGTGGTTTTTCGAGTGTTAAAGCGCAATAATGTTGGATAATTAACTTTTATCGGTTTGTTAACGTACACGAGTGTGGGCAAATGGTACAAACATTGCGAAACGCGACTTTTCGGGTTCCCTACTAAACTCCATTTGATAGAGTGATTTATCGTTGCAATAGTTTGGTTATCATTACAACTAAGAAATGCGTGATTTACTAGACAATAGCAAATGCACACGAAGTGCGGTGGCAAAAATGAGGAGAATAAAACAGCGTCTTTTTGTTTTAAAATTTCATGCGTTCTTTTTTTTGTGGTGGCCAGTTCGATTTTCGAATAACACGTCCTTTTGAGGTTTTACTTAATTTTAACTTCTTTTCTCGAAAACTTTCTTGGGAGGCAATTTCTTGCTGTTGAGTATACGTGATATGTAATTGGTCATTGTCGAGCAGGTGGTGTGAAAATACGATAATATGTATTCCTATTTAAAATCATGTAATCTTAGCCGAGTAAAGCACTACAAGATACGTCGATGTCGGTACATAAAAGTCTTGTCATTTAGTGCTATTCTTGGATTGTGTACAGTCACGTTACTTGATGAGAGGAGAATGGAGGTGCCGATATTATATCGGTTTTTTGTAGAGCAAATTAAGTCGATCGATTGAAACTTGATCGAAATAATTGCGAGAAATTGAAGTCATTGGGGCATGCTTTTAAGTGCTAACGACTTTAGCTCGATCGCACTAAAGTGGTGAATTTGAAGAATAGGTGTCTGTAGGTCTTAACAAAATTGTAGAACTACATACTTCCACACTCTATACTTCTTGGCTATCTTCTTAAGAAAATTTTTACTGAAGTTTCTCTTTCAAAAAAGATTTGATCATAAAAAAACGC